>CM064545.1:11102951-12475451 GCA_032716605.1 Paralithodes platypus
ATATTTATATATATATATATATATACTGTCTATATATATATATGATACTGTATAATATATATATAATATATAATAATACATTACTTTTTATTTTAGTTTACGTGGTGTACAATAGAATTATTTCTGAATTTATTAAACCTGAAGATTACCGTACCTGGCTTTCTTATTTTGTTTTTTCAGTGTTCAACCCAGGAGCCATTTCCCTTCCCTCGTTGAGAAAAGGGTGTAGTATTGTGGCAAAAGATATACAACTGGTATAAAACATTTGCCTCATATATTTTCATAGGAAACAATAACAAGCAGTGGAAAACAAGTTGCGCATAGACTCCACGAACCATTTACCGGCTATATTATGTTTTTTTTCCCACATTTTCACCATTGGAAAGAGCAAAAATTTCCCGATTCCGGTTGATATATATATACAGTTATTATATACGTATCCGACCAAATAAAGCAACACCCACGAGGTGGGGAACAGCTCGGAAACACCAGGCCTAGCATCGCCCGAACAGAGGACTGGTGAAGCGTAAATATTCGCATTTTGGCTCTTCATTTCCAATATTCATTAGCGCAAAAAGTATTTGTCCTAGGAACATTCCTAGTTTGGGTGGTTATTAATCCATCAGCCTTATTTGCCGTCTTGCATTCAGGGACCTAAATTTAAAAAACCATACACTTCGGTTAGCAACGAAATAAATCGGAAAATGGTTTATAAACCCATATCAATCCAAAATCATGGGGGATATTTTTTTGTTTTTTTTCGGTCCACTGCATGGAAACAATTGTGCATAGCTCTGCGAACCAATTACGCTATAGAAATTATTTTTGTTTACTCCACAACCATTGGAAAGAGCACCAATTTTCCGGATTCCGGTGATATATACAGTTTCATATACATATCCGAGCAAATAATGCAACCACGAGGTGGGGAAACAGCTCGCAACCCCCCACGTC
Organism: Paralithodes platypus; assembly: GCA_032716605.1. Lineage (NCBI taxonomy): Eukaryota > Metazoa > Arthropoda > Malacostraca > Decapoda > Lithodidae > Paralithodes > Paralithodes platypus. The sequence continues at coordinate 11,103,906 of CM064545.1, forward strand.
TGGGGACCATCGCCGGAACAGAGATGGGTGAAGGCGGTAAATATTCGCATTTTGGCTCTTCATTTCAAATATTCATAGCGGCAGAAAAGTATTTGTCCTAGGAACTTCTAGTTTGTTTTTATACTCATCAGCATTATTTGGGGCCCCCGAATTCATACAGCCTAAATTTAAAAACCATACACTTCGTAGCAACGAAATAAATCGAAAATGTTATAAAACCATATTATTCAAAAGGTCATATATTTTTTGTTTTCGGTCACTGGGCTTGGAGAAGGCTAGTGAAGATAAAAGGAGGGCAATTTCTGGGTTTTTCAGATTTTGGGAAAGAGGAGAAAAAACTACTATTATTTGAGCATAAAAAAATATATGTGTCATCACTCACAATTTAGAGCTAGGACGGTGTGAAGCACAATTGCAATGGGAAATAATTGTATTCCCGGACATCATTTACCACGTTTCATAATTTCGATTTATTGTACATTTTTGTTTTGTTTTATCATGTACTATAAATATTTCCTCTTTCCCACTGATATAATGATACATACACAAATAAACAGCATTCTGGTGGATGGAAATCGCGAAAAATGTCAGGCTATTCGACAAAACACTCATGGAGGCAAAGTTCAAGACCACAAAATTAACTTGTCAAAACCGCCTCCCTCGGACCTTATTGGAAAGCAATAATGGTCGCAAGGAGTTAATTGGTGGGTTGGTGATAATATGAATACTTTGAGGATACGATGGTGCATTCCTTGCTGTTGTTCTGGTAATTGTTTTGGACTAATAGTTTAAGCTTAGGGAGATATCAGTGTCAGTCCAAAAGGTTAATTGAGATCCTGTATACACTCCCTCATTTCTAGAGGTTCCTTGCTAAGCTGTGTTGTAAAGTAGTCTGGTAGAGAGGTGGGAATACAATGCTGGAGTGCATCATGGTCCTCAAGGGGCTGACTGGTGATTAAAAACGCAATCATTTATGTAGGCTGAAAGCCCATTTTCATGTGATGTATATTTTGACTTACATTGGATCAATTCCTTGACAACAATTGTGTTGTGAATGCGTCACCTGAGGGGGGGGGGAGAGGGGCATTAAAACAACTGGTTTTCTAAGGGGACAGTGGTTATTGTATTATTTTTAGGGTTCTGGGAATTATTTATATATTCATTTATATTTTGTTTTAGTATCCTCTCCCTCCCGGCTAGACAAAAAGTTCATGAGCTATCTATACAGTTAGATGATTAATTCCCAACGCATGCCAAGAGTTTTAATGAGTTCGAATATGGACGGATTGCCACATTCAACATTCCTATAATAGTCGGGCAGATATGTAACAATAAAGACCAAGAATGTTCACTTCTGGAAGAAAGCCATAGAAAATTTGTCTATAGGGGTTTTTCTTGAGTATGCTGAAGTCCGATTTTTGAAGGGGATCCACGCTGGCAAACCAAAGGGTTCCCACTCAAAATTTGAACCATTGAACATGGAAGGGGTCAAATCGCCGCCATTTCTGATTTCTTTGGACGACCGAGCAACTTTTTTTAACCCAACATTGATATATTTATTAGATGCTTGTTATATTCCAAAATTGAATTTTTTTTGATTATGTATCATGCATCAGAGTATTGTCGTATACTTGTGTAAACAACAAATATTGCTTTCTCATAAGATTTTGAGTCGTTTTAACTGGGCCACATATGATAGTGAAAATTAAATTAAATGATATTATGAAGACCAAAGTAGGAATATTTCGCGTCAATGAAACATATTGTTTCATATCTGCCCGACTAAACATAAGCCTTATAACAATCATAAGCATTATTGGATCTCTTATCTATTTACCAATTAGAACATGTCCCTTGGTGTACACGGTCGGGCACGCGGAGCACGAAGAAGCAGGCGAGCTGTGTTCAGGGGAGACTGGCTTTGGAGTTATTGGCATCGTCCTGTGCAGTGTTTCGTGCCAGGCAACACTTGACCAAGTTTCTACTGCACAACACCCTTTGACTGGGCTTCAGGGAGGGTACTCCATAAGGGCACAACCCAGATTCCTTCGCTGTCTAGTTTCCATCCCCCAGTGAGGGGGGATCGGAAGAACTTTGGAAGAGTAGGACTGGCCTTGAGAGCCTGTCCCCGAGACGTTTCCTGAAAGAGGGCTTGGTAAGCCGCTCGTTTAACATGTTGTAGTAGTGCTGCACGTGAAGGCGGGAATGTTTTTGTTTTTTTCACAGATGTCCGATTACCGTAGGAGAGAGTAGTTGCTTTCCTTGCTTCTTTCAACTTCAGTGAGCTGTGATGTGCGAGCAGTAGAGCCAGGACCACATATCTCTCGAGTTCTTTGGGGCAGGTGTTCAAGGATTCTGTTAGCTGTGGTCATCCGGATTATCGTGACAGGACCGATGAAATACGTCGGTTGATTTGTGGGGGAAGTGATTTCCATACTTCCGCCAAGGCGGTTCTTCTTATCCGATGGAGCTGAATGAAGACATAGTTGTCGCAGCCTGACAAATGCATGCTGATGAAATAGGCCAAGCCTCTGTAAAAAAAAAAGAGTACTCATTGCCCATTCTCACTGGCAACAATATGAGCTCCAATATAACGGAAGTGGGAACCATGTCCGAAAGCTAACCAAAGTTCACAATCTGCCATGTAATCGATTGCAGTCCACAAGGGCAAAGATAAGACCAGTACGGGGGTCCGTGTCAGTGGCATGCAACATTATATTCTTCATGCCAAGTTTGTACGGCATTGAAGGCAAATGGAGCATGCATTCGGGGTAGTTTTGCCCTCTTAGTCGTGCGCATGGGGGGGGATGTAGGTCAGAAGCATCCAGTGTTGCGGGGAATGAAGCAACCACTCTGACCCTTGGTTGTGATCCCGCATCTTCCCTTGTTGCTGTTGCTTCAGATTCAATGGCTGTGGATACTAGAAACCTGAAGAGTTCTGTCCTTTTTGCTGTCAACTCGCAAGAAACTTTTCCAGTTGTGTGGGAGTCGTGTTTTCTTATTCCCTTCAGACACACAAAGAGCTTCTCCTTTACCCTCGGCCCTCTCTGGTGTGCGCTTTCAGACTGTCAGCCATGTAGGTATCCCATACAACATCTAAACCCCCTTGGAGGGTTGGCAGCCATGCTTCAAGCTGCCCGGGGTCTTCAGATTAACCGGGGACACAAAGACATACTCTGCATAGTCTTTGAACGTTTTCACATATGTTGTAGTGGCAGTTTTTGGATCCAACCTATGGACGAGTGCGGCAACCATCAAAGATCTCACGTCCACAGTAGGTGAGGGTCTGTGGACGGATGGTGCTAGCGGTTCAAGACACTTCACAGCAAGCTTCAGCCTTGTCTCCGAGAGCGCATCAGGTTGTTTTGTCATCGAGCCAGAGACGTGTGGCCCACGGGGGGGGGTGGATTGGTTCTCCATGCTGGAAAGAGAAACCGTCCATCTCACCCCCCAATTTCGATGCTTGGGAACAAAGGAGATGGTAACATTCGCGAAAAATAGCTGCAGGTTGCCCCTCTTTCAATGTTGGAACATTTTGGACTTTATCTTCGAAGACACTTTCGTTTACGCCTGACTTGAACCTCTGAGCTTGTTTCGTTTCTTCCCTTTTTGTTTGGAATAGTGGTCAATTGATAAGGCTTCTGATTGAAGGCTTCTGCTCCCATCTTCACAACTCGCAAATCAACGAAGGTGCTGTATTGCATTCCTTCCTCTTTCCTCAGCTATCTGAGTAGTTTCTTGATGACTTGATCAGCCATGATGACCTTCGTGTCCCAGTGTGAGGGAGATCAGCGCGTCTTTTCTTGTTCTTCTGTGAAGGGATTGACCCAATGGCATTTCAGAAGCATCTATCACGTCTTTTTGGGACATATGGGGTGTTCGTTTGCCCAAAAACTCTTTTGTGTGGTCAGAGTTTTGTTCAATAGGTATCGATCTTGTGGTAGTTGTCTTCTGAGATGTGATCACATTCCCCACCTCATGTATGATCCTAGGCCATCTCGGGGCCGGCAATCATCGCACCGCCTGCAGGGCTTGGATTCATTTTCATGAATGCCCGATGTATTCCAACCATCCCCTTTCAACACAGCATTGAGGACTGCTCGTGTACATGGTCAACTGTGCCATCATGGAGAAGCGATGATTTTGTCTTCTGTGTCACAAAGTGGTCCCTTTTTTTTTTGAACTCGTGTGCACACTGCTCGGGAGAATTTCACGCTGTAGCTGCAGAGCAGATCTCGCACATGAAACAGTACAACCACCCCGGTCGCATAGTGGGAAGTGGCTCCATGGGCAAACATCCATGGCACCCATTTCCCGTTCCCAGTGTGCGTTCGATTGGTACGAGCTCAAAGTTTCCTTCACCACGGCTGTGCCTGCCATGAAACTGGAGGAAAGGAGCGCCTCAAGTTTGAAGGTTTTGCTCCATGTACCGAAACTGGGCGGATGCTGCGGTCTCCATTGTTGTGCACCCATAGTCTTCGAATCGGCATCACAGGCCTCGGCGGCTGGTCTGCCGGCCCTCCTGGTTTCTGTTTTGTATGCAGGATTGTAGGCTTGGCTACGTAAGCAAAACAGTGCAGCAGCTGTTACTTGATGAGCCCACTGAGAACGTGCTTGTGAATGATCCCTTCCTAAGAGCATCAGCCCTACCATCTGTGGTAACGTTTGCAAGTCGTCCAGTACAATAAACCATCCCCTGCACTGCCATTCTAGCCAATTTCCCAGAACTTTCAGCAACGCCATCTCTATAATATGCAATCCCCACCTCCATCATCACCCACATAACTTGTCTTCGCCATAGGCAGCTGGCCAAGGGTCCAAGCCCTGTATCTTCTTGGCGATGGCATACAGCGGCGGAGCTTGATCAACAGTCAAGAGTATCGGGAATTGTCCTGGATGAACATGTTCGTTAGCTTTTAGCGATTACAACTCCATTGAGCGCCATGCTTTACCATCGCCAAAGAATGCCGCATTGAATTGCGCATGGATATGGAATAACTGGCATGATCCCGGATAAATATCGCTGGTGCTCTGGGGCAGGAAATCTTGTGAACGCTGCAAAATGTGCGGCACACCAAGAGATGTTATCATCTGAATTAAATTTTCAGGTTTCTCCAGCAGCTTGCTCAACTGCCTGTGCCCAGGAGATTCGTGCAGCCTCATTGCCTGAGTCGAAAATGGTTAGTGTTTCCTCGGGGATCAGGGCTTGTCCCTCAGTCTTTGCATGGTGTAAGGGTTATCGGTTGGGAATGTAGCTGGTGGGACAGTTACTGTAGCGAGTCCATGATTGGCATTGAATCTTCGTTTGACGCCGTTGGTGTGTCCCTTGTGTGCTATAGAGAGGTTTGTTCTGGAGCCTCTGTGCCTGCACCATTCTATTCCGGGTAACATGCTGCGTCAGAGAGATGGCTGTTCCATGGAAGGCAGTTTGTACTGAAGTCCGATGTAGGATTGTTGTGTCTATGTTGTCGATATTATTGCCTTTTGGTGAAGAGATCTTTTGAGAGCCTTTTCTCTCAGGGGACTGTTGGACCACAACAACCCCGTCATCTTCAAACGAGGTCAATGCACCTGTTTGCTACAAATCTGTGGACAGCCGTACTATTCGGTCATATGATATCAGAAAAATCCTTCTTCTCGAAAAGAGTGTCAATCAAGTCACCCCACGCTTTCGGGTCTTGTTGTGCGATCAGTGCAACCCAAGGTAACAAAGGAAAGGTCTAGTTTCCCTTCCCTCTCGTTCCCAGGCTGTGTCGAGTCTTGTAGAGCAGGTGGCTGCTTGTTCCCTGCCTACTTTTCAGAGTGTTTAATTGTGAGCAGCAGCTTCTCAATCTATTGATATTGCAGCTGTTTTTCACGACCTGATTGTCTTATCCTGTCTAGTTTGTGGGATGTTTGTACCTCCAAGAATGCTCTGAACCAAAAGCAAGTAGGGAATGTTGGAATTTTCCTTTATACTGCTCGTCTAGCAACGATCCTGTGTAATGTTTAAGCGTTTCCTGAAACGATCTCTTTCCCCGCTTTCCCCTGATTTATGTTTGCAGGTCTCATCATGAGGCCACAACAGCATCACTCTCTCAGGGTCCCCGCTTCTTTCTTGGCCTCCAACCAAGGTATCTCCCAAAAACGTCATTTTTTAAAAAAAACGTGAGGCATGACCCTCAATACGTGCGTTTAGCTTTTTATTTATTATTATGTTTTATAATAATTTTTATAAATTTTATGTGCTTCCAACTCGGGAATTCTTGCGAGAAGCTTCTCCTTTAGGTTAGACGAGTTTGAGTTTGTGTGCGCTCTGACATATCGCCCGGGGGGCCAAGTTAGGGGTTTGCTGTAAGTGAGTATGAGCCACTTGAGGACTTTTTTTTTTTTTTTTTTTTTTTTTTCTTGACCTCCTTTGCGGGGTCCCCTCATTGATCTAGCGAGGCCCCCCCCCATTCTTTTTGATATTTTAAGGAAAGAGACTTTGCCCCCATTAGTTTGGCGATTTAAGGAACTTTTCACCCCATTAATTGGTCACTTTTAAAAACTGTTTAATAAAAAATTAAACAATGAAGACCTTTCGTGCCCATTTATGTGTCGAATTTTTTTCCCCTGGCTAGCGATAGGCGGCCGCAATTTAAGAAGAAATCGGCCTTTCGGGGGGGGGGGGGGGAGGGGGGGGGTGGACGCCGGACATTTTTTCTACCGAAAAATGTACAAAAATTAATCGTTGAATGGGTCAAGGGGGTTTAGATTTCAAGGCTCTTGAAATGGAAGTCTAGGAACACACTAAAACCTCCCCCTTAAGTCGTGATCTGTACAGGGGAAGAGGTGTATACGGAGGATTGGAAAAAAACCCAAAGCTTGAATATGTGTTGCCGTCCGCATGCTCATCTACCTGCGACGATGGTCTCTTTCAATGTAGGACAACCAAATTCTGCGAAGGACTATAGCATCAGGGGCTGGGGGGAGTATCTGAATCTTCCTTCGATTCCAGCTTTCCTGGTGAATGCACGATATCTATGCTGAAGCCAGTCAAACAACTGTTTGTGGGATATATTATCGTGCATCTATTGCATTCATGTCTCCAGAGGAACAGCTTTGCTAGTAAAGCCGGGTATCACGAAAGCCTCAGTTGCCATCTTCCCCGAAAAAATAATTGCGTCCATGGGGGTCGCGCGTGTGGCTGCTTCTGTGATAAGTGGTCCCTCCATTTTTTTCACAATCGCAAAAGAAGCAGGAGACCTTTCTTTTCTTTAGATTGGCAGGAAGGTTCCAGTGGAAACGCACAAACGCAGTCTAACCTTTGAGTGGAGAAGTCTTCGGTTTCATGTATCTTCTAGTTTGGGTGCAAACCTTCTTGCGAGCACAGGTGCTTCCAACTTTGGCTTGGGTTAAAAAACCTCATGTAGCATGTGTTTTTAAATTTTAAATTGTGCCATCTTGCATTGTGCTGAAAGGAGGGTTGCAGCGATACCCTTGCACCGTCATCCAAACGTGACAACTGTTATGTTCATTGGCAGTGGCAACCTAAGTGAGTGTAGCTTCGCTTGTTACGAAGTGGCACTCGGGTACACAAGGGCTCTCAATCAGGACTCGAGTACGGCTCGCTGCCACAACGGAAACACACGATCCCAACCCCTGAGTACTGCCAGCCGAACAAAAAACACCAATACCCTCCAGAGTTCCCAGAGTTCAATCTGCTATAACGGGGTATACAAGAACTCGGTACTAGTGTTCAACAACAGACTAATAAAGAGACAGGAATTATCTGGTCTGGTCAACAATCAAACAATGAAGTAAGAAACAACAACACCAAAGAATGGGTTGGCCGAAGCCGAAGTAATCCACCCTTGACTAAGAACTTAAGAAGTCCTCCACCCTCTTACTTCGGATCGGCACTATTACGTTACGTTAATTAATAGTCCTTAACATCGAGCAAGGAATCTTCTGAAAAAAGTTAGATGCTTCTCGGATGCTCGTAAGAAGTACGTATCGGATTTTGAACAGTAATTCAATAAGCAAAAACACTGGCAATTAAATACTATTAAAGGTTTAAATTGGCATAAGAATAATTAAAAGAATATGCAATAGTAAATGGCAAACATTAAAAAGAAGTACTCGGCAAATGCTGCGGCAACAGCCGACTAGGATTGTGCGCGTGGGCCACTAATCACTAAAGTAGCCAAGCTTGCAACACATGAAATCCATAGTGCATAAACAATATCATAACATAAGGAAAAGCTATCAATACTTATTCTGTATCTACTAATCCCTAGTAAAGTCCCCCTAGCCGGGTTTGGGGGTACTGTGGGCAAAAGTTAGCAGTGTACTGAGCAAACACAAAGTCTTTTTTCTTGTCTGGGGTGGTGATGGGTGGTGTGCTGCTCTAGCCTAGCGAGTTTTTCTCCGTCAACAACCTGTTCTATTTAAAGTATTAACCGTTGATACTAACAAGTTGCACTTTGAGAAATCCAGATCCCGGCGTTGTAAATCTGTGATTTGTTGGGTGTGTTGTGGTTGTGTCCTCCTCCCCGGCGGCCTTGACAAAGTAAAACACAAACTCGTTAATAAAATACAGGGATGGTTAGGCTCTAATGCCCTCACGCACTGTAAATTAGACTTAACTCCAACAAACAGTCGAAGGGGGCCCGCGAAAGACAACCTAGGCTTCAACTGCAAACCGAAACGAGTTATGCGCAGGTTTCTCCGCTTAACCACTGGGCTCATCAAACAACAACTCGTAACACAGAAACACCGTTACCCCAGTCTAGCATTACCTAGACCAGCAGAAAACAGGAATATAATAATAACACACAGGGAAAAAAAATGCAACACCGTATACAAGTGCAACACCCATAAAATCAATCCTATTGCTAAGTTAACCCTTTCCAATGTATGCTATCCATAATAGACAAGTATCCTCGGTAGGAAACTCAAGCGATAAATACGTTGGCTGACTAGCTCGCTGCACCAACGTAACCATGGGAAGTACTCGAACAAGGGTTTAGAGGACAAAGAGGAGATAAGAATGTGAAGGTAAAAAAAAAATAGAGAAAGTTCACCATCAGTCCCCAGCAGAGAAATATATATAGTTATTAGCAAGGGTATGGAGAAGTCAGCTCTGCCTAACTGAGTTCTGATGAAAAAATGGGCTAGACGCTTCCCCGTTTGGGGGGTGGGGTTATACTCGGGGGCACCCTCTAGTGAGGCCCACCGTGAACTACTAGGGACCGCCCACTGACAACCCTTACCTTAATTTCATCTCCTCTCCTCTGGGCTAGCCACAGGCTTTCCCCTAGCACTGACGTGAGGGTTGGGGGGGGGGGTGGGGGGAGTGCTACATGTGAGTTAGCCCCAACCTCCCCGTCCTGGCCGCCCACCCCACCCTGACCCCCAACTTGGAGGGCTGTTCCCGCTCTCACCTCCCATCCTATTACAAAATAAAGTTTCTGTTTTAAAACCAATACTTATGAAGGCTAATGACATAAAAGTGAAACTCGTTGACTCAGATGAAAACAAATCAAATACAAATTTCAATAATTAACAATTAATAAATCCACGGCTCCATGAACTAAGTTAGGAAACTCTACATAGACTACAGCCACAAGTATGTCCTGCCCTGACGAATCCTAGCGAGAGTGGTACGCAAGGACTAGGCGTTCTGTTAACAAGCAGATTGCTCACCCTGGACCATGCGTCACACCTCCCCAAGATTTTACCTTGCTCCAAAGCCCTGAGCTAAAATCTTGGACAAACGCAGACCCCCATCAAGCCCCTCACGACCCAGCCGAACCCGCATGGCACTAAAACAAAGCTGAGTTTATATCACTCAAACACGCACTCTTATTACTTATTAAAAAAAAATACTCACATTTTCGTAATAACTTCCTCCCAACAAGAGCAGAAAGACACAATCATCATACTCCCCGAACGAGCTTACAGCAGCTCATCCGTTTTGATAGTTCGTGGACTACTCAAACCTCTACAAATAGGCCTATGACAAACCCTTAAATACCGAGTATCTATATCAAAAGAAAGAGTTATTTCTTTATATGACTTTTTTAGTTTTAATATGTTTTTTTCCCGGCTGCCCTATGGGGGAAGGGGGGGTGTGGTCAGCCCTATTTTTGTCCTCCACTCAACAAAAACCAAGCCACACACCCTGTGATATCCGACGACTGATCATCCACCCTTGATAACACCCATACACCGCTCACATTTGGGTTCACATCACAGCGGGGGGGAAGGGGGGGGTATGACGGATGTCCAGGGTTATACTCCTGCAACGATCACCAGAACCAACCGTGGTCAGTCCTCATATTGCGATTGTGGGAAATTGTATTCAGGAATCCTCAAAGGGTGATGATCAAGTGTAGATACCACGACCGTGGGCCATAGGCCTGTAAACATACACCCTCGAAGTGCCCTTGAACGCGACAGCAACAAATCGCCATGTAATTTCGTCCCTTTTCTGCTCTATTGTAACGAATAAGTTCTTTTGTGCAGCATTGAACTTCTTTAGGAAGAAAAAAAACTTACTGGGTGTTGCCACACCCTTCATATATCTGCTTCTGTATCAGAAGACGGCAGCCTAGCCCCTACACCACTTACATCCTGTTTAGCCACCTTGAAAAGGCCTGTTAAAGTCCGGTTGGAGCACCTGAGTATCGGTGGCATGAGTACAAATAGCAAATGTTTTCACCAAAGTGAAACGCCTTTATGTTTCCACACTCAGGTGCCCACAAAAACTGTTTGTCTTTAGATAACAAATCTAGTTGGAGAGGTGCCACCACCGTTGTGGAGTAACCCTTTTAATGAATCGTGCGGTAGTAGCCTATCATGGGGGGGGGGCCCCGAAGAATCTCAATAAATCCCCTTTGTGCTTCTTTGGTTGTTGGGTGGGCGGAAAGCGCGGCATAACCCGTGAACGACGCTCAATCCCGGGGTGTGGGGGGTGGGGCGTTGGGTGGGGGGTGTGGTGTTGGTGGGTTGGTGTGGTGGGTGGTGTGGGGTTGGGGGTGGGTTTTGTGTGTTGTGTGTTTGGTGTGGTGTGTGTCAGCGGACATTTGTTGTTGGTGTGGGTGGTTTATTGATAGCCTGATAACCTTTGTTCTGAGGAGGCCACACCTGTCCCCTTACCTCCCACTACCACCTCAAGGTACTGCACAGTGGTCTTTTACGAAGATCACACTGTTTGCCAAATTTACTACCAGACCTGCTTCACTAACAGTTTTCCGTGAACAAAGGTACCTCAGGTTGGCTCACGAATGGCTCTCAAAGGCGTCATCATAAATGATTACAAATCGTCCAAAAAATATACGGTGCAATTTTGGCAAGGTCCCTTTACCCTATAATTTCATTCCAATCAGGTTCTGAAACGTTTGCCATGGGGCCATTCTTAAGTTCGTAAGCGCATAACATTTGCACCGGTAGGTACTCCCGTCCACAACAAAACCACATACCTCTTTTAGCACGCTCGGAACCAAAGGTACTTGCCAGTAACCTTTTACTAAAGTGGCTACTTTAGACAAAAAACTAGCATTACCATTTTGTGTCAACACTATCATCAACCCTAGGAAGAGGTCGAGGTGGTAGTGGGGTGGGTTAGGATTGGAGTCACAACCGTTGTAACCTACGGAAATCACTACAAAACGGGTAGCCCGTACCTTTGCCCATCGTGCTTAAGGCTGGGGTGCGGAGGGGGGGTGGGTGTTACAGGTGGAGTCCACTGTGTAACTGTGCCTTTCTCTATCAACCCTCTACGAGCATATACTCCAACTCATCCCTCAGAGCTGGTAGTTTTATGGGGGGCACACGGTACGGGATTGACTGAAAGGGTAGATGGGCCCCCACGTCACCATCATGCATAGCCTGACTAGCGAGGCCTGGGGGTTCAGCAAATCCAGTGGGGTATGACCGAACAACTGACGGATAGCATCAAACTGCGGCTCAGGCAAATGAGCTATAGCCTCGTCTCCCTTAGGCTCGAGTTCCCCGCCCACTGATCCGCTGAAACATGTTTGATCCCAGCGAATCCTCCTCTGAAGCTTGACTGTCCCCCCTCTCCTTCTCCACCACGGCCGCAACAAGCCAACACAGGGACAGTGAGAGGCTCAGAGGGCGCCTCACATACTCTTTAATAAGGTTCACGTTACATAACTGGTTCTTTTTCCTCCTGTCTGGAGTGGCAACAAGGTAATCTAAGTCTGAAATTTTTTTACAATTTTATAAGGTCCGGGTACTTCGCAGAGAGGGGGTTACCAACCAAAGGCAACAAAATTAATACCTCTTGTCCTACAGTGTACTTCCGGAGCCTCACTTTGCGATCATACCTGTCCTTCATCAAAGCTTGTGATTCTGTCAAATTTCTACCTGCCATCTCCAGACTCTTAAGCATGCGCTCACGGCTTTCAAGCACATACTTTAATAATGGACAAGGCTGCACAGTCCCCTCCCAAATTTCTTTCAGCATGTTAAGGGGGCCCCTGACACGGTGTCCAAAAATCAGCTCGTTTGGACTAAATCCCAGGCTCTCACCCGGTACCTCCCGAGCAGCAAACAGCATATAAGGCAATCCAAGATCCTAATCCATACCGTTGTCAGCACAATAACACCTGAGCATGCTTTTAAGTTTAGCATGCCACCGCTCAAGCACCCCTTGACTCTCAGGGTGATACGCTGACGATACTACTGCTCGTATCCCATGCTGTTGCATTGTTTGCTTGAACATGTTGGAGGTGAAAATTAGATCCCTGATCAGACTGAATCTCCTCCGGGTACCCGTACCTTGAGAAGTACCACAACAAGTTACTGACTACCGTCTTAGCCTTACACATTTTTCATAGGGTATGCATCGGGGTATCTAGTGGCAACATCCATTATGGTTAACAAAAATTTATTTCCCGCCTTAGTGGGAGGGAGTGGACCAACCATGTCAACAATAATTTTACTAAAGGGTGGCCCAATCACAGGAATAGGGTGTAACGGAGCCTTAGGAATAACTTGGTTCGGTTTCCCGACACGTTGACAAATATCAAATGAGTTTATCCAGAACTGCACATGAGACTTCATCCCCGCCACCAAAACTTTTCCCCCAAGCCGCCACCGTTTTTCTGCACCCCTAGATGTCCTGCCATTGTGTGTCATGCGCCGACCGCAGTAGGCTATCCCTGCACTCCCGTGGCACCACCAACTGGTCCACTACGCCGGACCCCTTTTGCCAACTACGTTTAGGGTCTTGAAAACGCCTATAGAGGATGCCTTCTAAATAAAAAAATCTCCTGGCTGTTCATCGCCGTCCTCGTCGAGCTCTACAGCTCCATTAGCACACGTTTGGAGCTCAGGGTCCTCTAGTTGCAACCGACTTCTATCTGAGGGTGCCAAGCGATCTAACTGCTCCCGGATCAATGCATGACCTTCCCCGATACTGGGCTGCTCCGACTCTGTCTCTCTCGATTACATAACGTTGCTGTCGTGGAGACTCGTCATGCCCAGCCTCGTCACTCTCGATGACAGGCCAGGGGCTACTCCAGAATTAGTAATGGTGCTAATACTGAATCACCCATGAGAGCCGCCGAGTCAAAACTCTTACAACCAACTCCAGCTTTAGCCTCCTCCTGTTGATCGTTCCTCCGCTGGTCTGAAGGCGGAGGACTAGGCTGTGACCACTTTAGCTGCCCGTGCTCGGGTGACAACCCACGCCATGGGGTGTGTCTGGCACCGCTCGGCCCACTCTCGCTCTGCCCTACTCACGTCGGCCGGCCTCACGGCAACGACTTAGGGTAGACCCACGGAAGCGGGCATTGCAAAGGCGTCGCCGAGAAGAAAGGTCGACGCCCTCCACTGGCAGTTTCTCCACAATCCCGACATCCAATTCACGTGCAACACCATCCACCTCCAACTCCAACCGCACCAGCGGGTATGACCGAGTTGCATTAATACCCTGCACCACTACCACCCGAGCCGCGTTTTATAGGTAGCCAGTCAAGTTTTTCATCAGAGTCTGGGAAGCACCTGTATCACGCAAGACCTCTACTCCATGCTTGCCGCCCCGCCCACATCACGCAACCCCGCCCTCTATGGTCCGCAAAAAACATCCTGAGCAGGGTTCAGAGCCTCCCAGGTGCTTCTGCATTGGCTGTGCCTCAGCCTCTGACGAACTGCCCCAGCAAAATCAGATGACTTCGGAGACATACCAATGTTGGAGGCCAAAGACACAGCTGCTGTAGGTGGTTTGCTAGGACAGACTCTTGCAAAGTGCCCCTTTTTATGACAATGATAACACTCCACCTCCCCTTTGGGCTTCCCTTGGTACTGGGAAGGGCCCGGCCCCTTCTTAAATGGGACGGTGCTAGTCTTGTGGTCAGTCTTGGTATCATGGCTCTTGTACTTGTTTGCATAAGGTATATCACTAACTCGGGGGGTGGGGCGTCACGCCCCTTGTTACCTGCCTCACTACGCTGGGCAGACCCGCACCCACGAATTAGTGATAGCCGGAGGTCAGCCATCTCAGCTGCCTCCTGTAGAGTTTTTGGGTTCTTTTCTTTAATAGTTAAAGTCATTTCTGCACCAGTACACTTATAAAACTGCTCGAGCAGAAACAGCTCAGTCAACTGTTCGGCCGTCTCAGCTTTCTCAGAACGTGTCCAGTTTTTAAGTGCATCTTTTAAGTCCCGGGCATGTTCAAGAAAGGTCACCTCCCTAGTCTTTGTAACACCCCGAAACTTCAATCGATATGTTTCCGGTTGCAACTCGTATGCCCGTAGGACAGCTCTCTTCAATTCTGGGTAGTCAATGCAAGACTCTAAAGGCAGTGCATCATAAGCCTTCAGACCCTTACCCGTAAGTCTTGAGGAGACTAGAGCTGCCCACTTCTCTTCAGGCCAATTATGCTCCCTACACTTCTTCTCAAAACGATTAAAAAATTCTGTGACTTCAGTTTCACTAAATACCGGCACCAATTTGACTAATTGGGCCAAGGACTGTTCTCTTACTTGGCCCTCACGGCCCATCCAAGTCCCTGTCGACTCTGCACGAGACTTATCTAAATCTAATTTAGCACAATATTTCTCCGAGTCGTACTTAAGCTCAGCCTCATGCCTCCTAACCTCAATCTCATGCCTCCTGGTCTCATCCTCCTGCTTCCTAGCCTCAATCTTAGCAAGCTCAAGTCTAAATACCATATCTGGAGACAGACAGGAAGAGGGAGCTGCCACTACTGAAGGAGGGGGGGCAAAAACTGGGGAACCACCATGTGCACCACCCGAGGGCACTCCAATCTGCCAATTCTCATCCCTCTGTGGGAGAGTGCTAACCTCCGGTAACTGAGTGGACGGCACTGTGGGAGTCGAGTGAGAGGGGATCTGGGGAGGAACCCCCCCAAACGCCCTCTCCTCCGAAACCCCATGTCGCCCACGCAACACCCAGGAAATCAGCTCCCCCTTGGGCATCCCTACTACATTGGAAATTCCCAAAACCTTGGCTATCAGGTGCAAGCCACAAACATCCACCCCAGTCAGCCTCTCCTCCGTCACGTGGTACCGCTTACTCACAAAAACTCTAGCATCCTCCTCACTGGTTACTAACGGCACACCTTCAAATGGCATCTCTCGCTCATCGTCAGTGCTAATGCACGACATACTGAAGTCCACAAAAAAATTCTCGAGACAAAAGTGTTTAACTTCCTATGCAAGCACTAATTACTAAATTAACTGGAGTCTCTTAAATGCTTTACTAATTGCCATACAAAAACAAATATTCTTCAATATGCACGCTAAAATACAAACAAACAAATGTTGTACAACTCTGCAAAAATTTATACTGTTCACAAAATCCTAAGCAAGGTCGCCATTTGTTACGACCTGGCACTCGGGTACACAAGGGCTCTCAATCAGGACTCTAATACGGCTCGCTGCCACAACGGAAACACACGATCCCAACCCCTGAGTACTGCCAGCCGAACAAAAAACACCAATACCCTCCAGAGTTCAATCTGCTATAACGGGGTATACAAGAACTCGGTACTAGTGTTCAACAACAGACTAATAAAGAGACAGGAATTCTCTAGTCTGGTCAACAATCAAACAAAGAAGTAAGAAACAACAACACCAAAGAATAGTGTTGGCCGAAGCCGAAGTAATCCACCCTTGACTAAGAACTTAAGAAGTCCTCCACCCTCTACTTCGGATCGGCACTATTACGTTACGTTAATTAATAGTCCTTAAGCATCGAGCAAGGAATCTTCTGAAAAAAGTTAGATGCTTCTCGGATGCTCGTAAGAAGTACGTATCGGATTTTGAACAGTAATTCAATAGAAAAACACTGGCAATTAAATACTATTACAGGTTTAAATTGGCATAAGAATAATTAAAAGAATATGCAATAGTAAATGGCAAACATTAAAAAGAAGTACTCCGCAAATGCAACGGCAATAGCCTACTCGGATTGTGCTCGTGGGCCACTAATCACTAAAGTAGCCAAGCTTGCAACACATGAAATCAATAGTGCATAAACAATATCATACATAAGGAAAGCTTCAATACTATTCTGTATCTACTAATCGAGTAAAGTCTAGCTGGGGTACTGTGGGCAAAAGGTAGCAGTGACTGAGCAAAAACGGCTAGTAGCCTAGCGAAGTCCTCACAACTGTTTAAAGTATTACGTTAACACTAACAAGTGCACTTTGAGAAATCCAGATCCCTTGTATCTGGTTTTCTCCCGGCTCCTTGACAAAGTAAAAACAAGCTGTTAATAAAATACAGGGTGGTTAGGCTCTTGCCCTCACGCACTGTAAATTATTAACTCAACACAGTCAGCCGCGAAGACAACCTAGGCTTCACTGAACCGAACGAGTATGCAGGTTTATCGCTTAACCACTGCATCAAACAACAACTCGTAACACAGAAAAGCCTTACCCCAGTCTAGCATTACCTAGACTAGCAGAAACCAGGAATAATAATAATAACACACAGGGAAATGCATAGACAAGTGCAACAAACATAAATCAATCCTATTCTAAGTTAAACCCTTCCAAAATAGGCTATCTAATAGGCATGTATCTCATGAGAACTCAAGCGATAATACGTTGGCTGACTAGCTCTGCACCAACGGGACCATGGAAGTTAAAAAGGGTAGGGAAAAGAGGAGATAAGAATGTAAGGTAGTAGAGAAAGTTCACATCAGTCAGAAGAATATATATAGTTAGCAAGGGAAATGAGAAGTCGCTCTGCCTAATGAGTTCTGATCAAAAAATGGCTAGACTTCCCTTTTTATACTCGGCCCTCTAGTGAGCCCAACGTGAACTACTAAGGACCGCCCACTGACAATCATTACGTAATTTCTCTCTCTCCTCTGGGATAGACAAAGGCTTTCCTAGCACTGAGGGGAGGGGGAGGGGGGGGGGGAGTGCTAGTGAGTTAGGCCCACCTCCCGCATGGCGCACCCACTGACCCCCAACTGTGGCTGCCGCTTCTCCCATCATTACAAATAAGTTTTACACACAATACTTATAACTAATGATATAAAATAGAACTCGTTGACTCAGATGAAAACAAAATACATATTCATATTACTTATAGTACAACGGCTCACATGAACTAAGTTAGGAAACTCTACATAGACTACAGCCAAAGTTCCTGCCCTGACGATCCTAGCGAGAGTGGGGCATGACTAGGCGTTCTGTACAGCATGCTCACACTGGACATGCGTCACACAAGGGAAAGATTGTGTAGACTGCTGGATGTGAATGTGATGAGAGGTGAGGCGGAGGGTATGTCAGATCATTACCTGGTGGAGGGAAAGCTAAGAGTTAAGAGTTACAGGAGAATAAGAGACAAGCGTGAAGTAAGAGAGGTAATCAAAGTTAGTGAGTTAGAGAAGAGTGCAAACAGAGAGGGAGTACAAGGAAAGACTAAATGAAAAGTGGATGGAAGTGAGAGAGATGGAAGAGAGAGAAGTAGAGGTTGAATGGCAACAGTTTAAGGAAGGAGTGAAAGCAAGTGCAGAGGTAGTATGCGGCAAAAGGAATGTAGGAGGCAGAGGTATCAGGAAGGGAAGCGAGTGGTGGAATGATACGGTGAGAAAGGCAGTTGAGGAGAAGAGACAGTGTTTTGAGAGGGTTTTACAGGATGGTAGTCTTGAGGTATGGGAGAGGTACAAGGAGATACGGAGAGAGGCAAAACGGAAAATTAGATAAGCGAAAAAAGATGCAAACGAAAGGTGGGGCCAAAGGCTGAGTGAGAATTTTGAAGAACGAAAGAAGATGTTCTGCAAGGAGGTAAATAAAGTAAGGAAAGGAGGACAAAAGAGGGAAGAGTCAGTGAAAGATGAAAATGGAGAATTACTAGTGGAACCAGTTGAAGTGAGGAAAAGAAATGCCGAGTATTTTGAATCTTTGTTAAATACAAGAGATGGAAGAGAAGCAGTGATTGAAGCAGAGGTGGATGGAGATAGGTTACCCAGGCCACCCAGGTGGCAGGGAATGAATGAAAGGATTGAGGAAAATGAGGTGAAAGAAGCAGTGAAACAAATGTGAGCGAGAAAAGCAGAAGGTTTGGATGGTATTGCTGTGGAGTGTATAAAGAAGGGTGGAGATGTGATAATAGATTGGTTGGTGAGACTTTTCAATGTGTGCTTTGCTGTGTCAATGGTACCAATAGACTGGAAGAGTGCATGTATTGTGCCATTGTACAAGGGGAAGGGAGATCGGCAGGAGTGCTCAAGTTATAGAGGTATTAGTTTATTGTCAGTGGTTGGAAAGCTGTATGGCAGGGTGTTGATAGAGAGGATAATAAAGTGTACGGAAGTTGCAATAGGAGAAGAACAGTGCGGTTTTAGGAGGGGAAGAGGGTGCATGGATCAGATGTTTGCAGTAAGACAGTTATGCGAGAAGTATTTAGAGAAGCATAAGGAGATATTTTGGGCTTTTATGGACTTGGAAAAAGCGTATGATCGTGTGGACCGTGAAGCAATGTGGAAGGTGTTAAGGATTTATGAAATAGGAGGCAATTTGTTAGAAGCAGTTAAGAGTTTTTATGAAGGGAGCAGAGCATGTGTGAGAGTAGGAAATGGTGAGTTGAGTGAATGGTTTGAGGTAAAGGTAGGTTTGCGACAGGGTTGTGTAATGTCACCATGGCTGTTTAATATGTTTATGGATGGTGTGGTGAGGGAGGTGAAAAGGAGAACTATGGGAAGAGGATTGGGTTTAGTAGGAAAGAATGGTAGAGATTGGGAGTTGAATAAGTTGCTGTTCGCTGATGACACAGCATTGGTGGCGGATTCTGATGAGAAACTGCAGCGGGTAGTCAAAGAGTTTGGTGTGGTTTGTGGAAGGAGGAAACTGAAGGTGAACGTCAATAAAAGTAAAGTAATGGTGTGTAATAGGGGAGAGCATAGGGTGAATCTAGATGTGAGGCTGGATGGGGAAACATTGGAACAAGTAGAGTGTTTTAAATATCTAGGAGGAATGATAAGCAGGAGTGGAGGTATGGAAGTGGAGGTAAAACAGAGAGTGTGTGAAGGAAGGAAGGTTTTCGGAGCAATGGGAAGTATGTGGAAGACGAGAAATCTCGGAGTGAAAGTAAAAAGTGCACTGTATCAAGGAATTGTTGTGTAAACAGTGATGTATGGGGCTGAGACATGGGCTCTGAAGAAAAAGGAGAAAAGAGGGCTGGATGTGATGGAGATGAGCTGCTTGAGGAGTATGTGTGGAGTTAGTCGTAGAGACAGATTGAGGAATGAAGAGATACGTAGGAGAGTGGGGCAACAGGAACATTTGTCAGCCAGAGTGGACAGAAGGGTGCTGAGCTGGTATGGTCATGTTGAAAGAATGGGAGATGAAAGGCTTACAAAGAGAATATGTGAGTCAGGTACAAGGGGAGATAGAAGGGCAGGAAGACCCCCATTGAGATGGAGAGACTGTGTAAGAAAGGCTTTGGATGATAGAGGAATGACTATAGATCGGGCAGGGGAAGTGGTGGTGGACAGGAGTGAATGGAGAATGCTTGTGAATAGTTGAGTGAACACGTAGTCATTTGGAGTAAGGGGTCGGGCGCAAGTTGGACTAGATAATAGTCCATCAGGCGCCTGGCCCGGGGAGACGATTAATATGAAGGGTGTGCCTGGAAGTGTGGTGGGAGGGCTTGTGGCTTTGGCTCCGCTCATGTCTGCCTGCCGAGATCGGAACCTCTCCGGGTGGTCAGGGGCCGGCGGAGTGCTGGAGCGACCTTGGTAACCCTGGTCTCTGGGTCTTCTCCTGGGTGACCTGGATGTGTGAGAGTTTGTGTTTTTTATCTGTGTTTATTTTTTGTTTTATGTTGTTTTTGTGTTTTCCCTGTTCTTGCTCTGTCTTGAGTCGGCTACCCCCAAAATGTGGATTGGGCCTGAGCATATAGATACATAGATAGAATAGGATGTTGAAGTAGAGACAGTCTCACTCTTCACTTTACTTGCTATGAACTTGGTACCGGTATTTTCCATTTCTTTTGCTTCAACCGAAAAACTGGTTCTTCTTGATTTGATGACTTCTTTCTTAGTCTTGGTTCCTCCTTTCTTGATTTCTTGAGTTTTCTTACCCAAATCACCATATAGCGGATCATTTGCTTCCCTTGCAATCTTATCAATGAACTGAGCCACATCCTGCATGCTGAAAAGCAAACCAGACTTCTCCATGAGTTTCACGGCTTCAGTTGTGAATCTGTGGTGATAATAAGATGGAAGTTTCTCTACTATCTTGACAGTCCTTTTTTCAGAACTTAGTTAATTCCCTCTGCCCAATGCTTTAAGAACTTCAACGCAGCTATTGAGATCATCTGCAAACTCTCGGAGTCCATTTTTATCATGAGCTTTTATTTCAGGCCTTTCAACGATCTTGTTCAACCAGGCCTCCGCAATGTTGTACGTTTGTCCAAACCTCTCTTGAAGCAATTTCCTGGCTTTTGTGTAACCTTCCTTGGCACTCATCATGTTGCAGCATTTTATTGCACTGGCAGCACGCCCAGAACAACTTTGCATTAGTCTGGAGAGTTTCACACTGGAGTCCACAGATGTCTTTCCAACCACTTCATCAAAGTTCTTAAGAAACTCATAGTATTCCAGGGGATCACCACTGAATTTCTGAAGTTCAACCTTAGGAAGCTGGAAAACCTCAATCAACTGTTTCTGCTGCTGTAGCAAAGTGGTTGGCTCAACCGTGTTATTATAAAGGTCCTGACTTACTGGCCTTACTGGTGGTCTTTTATACTTACTGGTACCTGGGTATCGATAAATGTTCTGATCAGATCCTCCGTGCCACTCTTCTCCATGTGGATTTAATCTTGTTGGTTCTTGTGTGCTCTGCTTGCAACTAAACAATGGAGAAGGGTATTCCGTAGATATTCTCATGGTTGCTAGTGATGTTGTGGGCCATGGTGTGGGCTGTTTCTGATGTTCCGGTGACGATCCTTCAGCCTCCTGTTTTTCGAAGCGAATCAGTTTTTCCTCTTCGGCTCTTGCTGCTTGTAATTCAACGTCCAAATGGATCTGCTGCTGATGTTCCAGCTGAAGAATCCTCTCTTGCGCTTGTTTGCTTGCTTCGGCTTTTGCCTCAAGTGAAGCCCGCTTAGCCGTTGCTGCTCTTCTGAGTAGTGACGATGCTTCAGATGCTGATGACTTTTCCCCTAGAGGCCTAGACTATTGTTATCAGAACTATCAGATGCGGACTTTGACTCCCGTGTCAGCCATTCTGCAGCTTTGTCTAAATGAACTTGCATCTTATTCTTTACAGTCTCGTAATACTGTTTAGCCTCATCTATATCATCAAACAAATCTTCATTATAGAATATTTCTGAAAGCCGAAATGACAGTTCTTCAAATTTTGAAAAGGCTTCTTCAATTGCATGGATTTCATCCTTAACTTTATTACGTCATGCATCATC
This sequence comes from Paralithodes platypus, assembly GCA_032716605.1. Classification (NCBI taxonomy): domain Eukaryota; kingdom Metazoa; phylum Arthropoda; class Malacostraca; order Decapoda; family Lithodidae; genus Paralithodes; species Paralithodes platypus. Next base: position 11,125,802 of record CM064545.1, read on the forward strand.
ATCATCGGATTGTATTAAAGCGGAAAGAACCTTTTCGTTTGAAGTCAGAGCAGCAAGCAAACCCACTCTTGACTTCTTTAAACTACTCACTTGTTTTGCTACAACTCCGTCCAAGTCACGCTGGTCCTGCTCATGCGACATCTTTGCAAGATGAGTTAAATGAAAAATAAACAGAAAGGTAAATTACAAATTACTGGTACTGTATTTATCTACTGGTACTGTACTTAATACTGGTACTGTACACCTACCAGTACTTCAAAGATGGTAAATTACTATACAGTACTGAGTGTGTTAGTTAGCCTAAAGAATACAGGTCCTAATGATCATGGTAACAAATATAAAATGTATGCTAAATTGGCACAAATTAATATTCAAACACAAAGTTTCTATTAAACTCAGAATCCTAGGCCTATTTTACAATCAGCTTCACATTTATCCTAGGCCAAGTCAATTTGTTGTTATATCCTATTTGTTCTTTTCTAGGCTTATTTAATTCACAAAGTTTCAATTAAATCTTTCTTATTTACTATCAAGAACGATAGGGAGCTTTAATATAAAATTAGATAGGCATATGGACGAGATGGGTTGGGTGTGAGGGGGATCTACCAGGTGTGGGCCAATCGGCGCTCAGCAGACCCCCGTAATCTTGTGTTAATCTCTGACCGTTTTGGTGGGGTCAGTAATCAAGGTATTAGTGAGATGGGTCTATAATTGGGTCTTGTAATTGGGGTTGGGTGTGACAGGGATCTGCCTTGTATGGGCCAATCGGCTTTTTGCAGACTCCCATTTTCTTATGTTCTTATGTTCTTATTTAGTTTTCAAACTAATTTAAATTTTTGGCCTAGGCTAACTCAGATTTATCATTATCAATTAGGCTAGGCTAGATTCACTAAAATCGAAGAAAGTTCATTGTTCACTTCTTCAGGAATAAATCACGATGTTGTAATGGCGTCTTGTAGAAGCTTCTAGAAGTATTGATGACTCATACCTGTGTTGATCATAATCATTCATGACCTGATCTTCGTACTTCGATGTGGGTGCCAATCGGGTCGCTGTGTAGGTGTTCGACAGCATAGGAATCTTGGGGGATACAAAAACAGGCCTGGTTCCGTTACAGAGGATGCTTTATTGGTGTTAAATTGTCCTAGCATTACAGCCACATCGTGCAGCCAACCCAGACAATAATATTGCTGACCGTGCAAATTCGTAATCAGCAGCTCTCTTCAACCTCTCAACCTTGTACGACTGCAACAAATAACACTGCTTACAATCTCATAATTTTGCTTTAATTGCTAAATCATTAACAATACAATAGATGTAACTCTTACCCCGGCAAGTGCAGGAAGACTCTTAAGAGTTTCCCCGGGCGACTGCGGGAAGACTCTTAAGATCGTGGGCCTAAAAAAATCAATTTAAAACACCCCCAAATGTTTTTTGTTTTGTTTTTTTTTGCCCCTGGGCCATGCCAAATATCACTCCTCCACATCCCCTCCTTCCCCACTTTCCTCCCCTCCTTCAGTTATCACCTATTTTCCCTGTTATTCCCTTATTCTGTGGTCTATTTTCGTGCTAACATTAGTGAGTTGATAGCAGGGCGTTGTCATCACTGTTACCAAGCGTGGGAAAGAGCGAGAGAGAGACTATTGCGTAACAGTGTCTCTCCAGACAAGGGGAGGAGAGGAGGGGAGGGAGGTTGCCTCAGCCATACACATGTAACTCCCGGCCTGTATCGCCGATTTTGACCATCCAAACGCTGTTTCCACTTGTTTAATTGCTGTAACAGGTTAATACCTTTTATAATCAACCTAAAATAGGCGCATATGGATAAGTATTAATGCTATTTATGGTAAAATAACGATGTTAGTGATGGGAACAGCTCAAATACGTGCGCACAGGCGTGTGGTACCTCATACCCCCCATGCGCACGTCTTAGGTTAACCTGCTGAAACTTATACTCACAGATCATGGCAGTCCTTAAAATCCCCAAGAAAACCAGAATCAAAGACAGTAGATGTTAGTCTGCCATTCCTTAAACTCCTGACATTGGCACCGTCGCTTAAACTCCACATACACACATAGGTCTGAGCTGGCTGGCACCGTAAGTTGGATGCATATAATCCCATTCAAAGTTCATATTTCATATAAACGATTGTGGAAATTCTTATAAAAGTATAAAAGCACTTAGATATATATTAGAGTAAATAAAGATTATTTCTATATAACCTAGAATATAAGGATTGAGGTAATGCAGTACTGTATTATTCTACATACTGCAAGTGGTTTTATAAGAATTGATACTAATATTAAATGAATGTTCCTTTTGTGCCGTATCACCGAGTGAGTTTGTCCGTTCTCGTGTCCGTAGATTGTCTAGCTTTTCTTGGTTTTCTATGCTCACAAGAAAAACCAAGAAAAGCTAGACAATCTACGGACTCGTCTCCAGCAGATCTACGGCCTTAGTTTTACTGTAGCATTAAATGACAATGGTAAATTACAATTTCTTGACTTCCTCGTATACGGGGGAGAAGAATTTATCACCGACATGTACCGCAAACCAACTGATACAGGAAGATGTATGAATGGTGCCGGTGAGTGTTCAGATGGCTATAAAGACAGCGTAATTCGTGCGTATGTGAGACGAGCCATCAACAGCTGCAGCTCATGGCACCTGCTTCATTCTGAACTTATGCGGATCCGACAGATTGTGACCAATAATGGGTATTCCAACTCTAACTTTGATAGCATATCTTCCATAATGATCAATAAACACATTGCAGGAGGAAATCAGGAATCACATAACGACATATTGATTTACTACAAGAATATCTTCACTCCTGCGTACAAGAAAGATGAGAAAGTAATTAACCCGTGGAGCCCCGGCTAGTTTTGTAATGTTTGCGCACCAGAACCCGGCCGGTTTTCAAAAAATGGTTTTATTCCAGAAACAATAGCGAATGGGTTAGGAATGAAGGAAAAACCACGAAAAACCGCTCAAAAAGCTTTAAAAATGGTCCTACAGAGCCCCCGAAAACGGATTTTACAAGAGTAAAAAATTGAAGGCAATTATCCCAAAAAAACAGGTTATTGCGCGCTCGCGCGCACGCACGTGGACTTTGAGAGTTTTCAACCATCGGCACGGTTGCGTGGGATACGTACACAGTTCCCATACAAATCTGAGCCCTCTTGAGTGGCTACACCTGAGGTTACGGTCGGCGCAATTAGGGTAACGCGTCAGGCGCGTCTCTGGGGCTGTGCGTTACATACATCGCCGACGCGTCAGACGCGTCGCTGGGGCTGTACGGGTTAAAGAAATAATCATGAATAATTGTGAACCTTGCAACAGTGATATTACACTCAAACCAATAGTGTATTACGAAAATCCACGGACCGCTTCACTCATTATGAAAAATAACATGGCAGCGCGAACGGACAAACTCACTCGGACTAATGTGGTATACGAATACAAGTGCAACATCGGTGACGGTGCAACCCGAAACGTTACCTACATTGGTCATACCACAAACACTTTAAGTCGTCGGCTGACATGTCACCTTCAAGATGGGGGAATCAAACAGCACCATAATCAGTACCATACCTCATCATTAACTCGGGAAACTATCGTTAGCGAAACAAACATAATTGCCCATTGTCAAAACAGAAGACGACTCGCTACCCTTGAAGCAGTTCTTATTTGAGACAAAAGGCCAGTCATCACACACAAACAAATATGGCTTTAACAATACTTTTATTCGATGGGCCCCCTATGGGCGACCGATGTGATACGTGACTAGTCAGGGACCATAGCAATGAAAGGACAACAATATATCGTTCAAGGAACCCCTGCCCCTCAACCCAAAACCAGCACCTCAGACGTTCAGCAAGACTTCGAGAACAACGACCTACTGCTTCACCTCCTGCTTCAGCTTCAACACAGTAAACCCCTCAAAATTAACTGCATACCCTGCCTCACCCAACCCCTTGGTTCCCCATATCCATATCTTCCTAATGTTTTGTTTTCCTTCCCTCCTGTACCCCCTTCCCCCCCCCCCCCCTTATGCCCTCTACCCCCGCCATTATTTCGTTCATATGGTCCTGAGACTATAAAATAGTATATCATGTCAGTTTACTTTTGACTTCTATACCGTGAACTACTCGGATATTATACACGTGTTTATTGTGTTATTGAAATTATATTTGTGTGAAATTTTTGTTTTGATATTACTTTTAACTTCAAATATTTTAATAAGTATACTTCTACAGATTTTAAATATTGACAATGTACTGAACATATCCTGAATATGCCACATTGAAGGCGAAACGTTGATAATAAACAATAAATATGGAAAGAATTTGTAATTTAATGTTTGAACACCCACCTAGTGCTAGACAAACTATAAGAAAAATTAAAAATATACATAAGAAACTCAATAACTGTGAAAATGCTGTTATATTCAACTCTACTTGCATATATATATATATATATTACTTATCGCCCATGTGATAGGTGTCTAGGTTACACGTAGCCAGAATAATGACGAGTTTAAAAGTGTGGAGAATATGGGTCCGAGGCGGCCTTGGTGCAGGATATCCCGTCACCCTGGGCCTAAGGAATAATGTGTTCACGGCTGCCCCTAGCTGTACTAGGACTGCCACTATCCCCATTCCGGTTGCATCTGTGTAGGGGAAGAACTGCTTGGCATAGTCCGGAAATGTGACAGCGGGGTAGCTAAGTTTAAAGTATTGAATGCCTTCTGGCACTCGTTAGTCAGTCTAATTTCCTCCTACCCTTTCTGGAGTTTGTCCAGTTTTCCTTAATTCAGATAGAGGATTAGTAATAGTAGATCAATGGGATACAAAGTGACGATAGTAAGTTTCCAGCCCCAACACTACCCTGACAGTATTCACTTTCCTGGGTCCGGATACTTCTGAAATTAGCTTTCAGCTTCTCAGGATCCATTAAGAATCCGTCCAGCATGACGAGATGACGCAATTAGTTAACTTCATGGGCTGCACGTGTGTAATTTGAAGTTTATGTTTTGAGGTTCGTGCTCCTAGTTCAGGCCCTACAACATAACCAGAAGTTTGAAAACTGCACTGGGGCCATTGCAGTACCCAAACTGCACTGGGGCCATTGCAGTACCCAAACGGCAATACATTAACTCTCTCAGGTGTGTTTATGTTTCCTGGAAATATATTCCCAGTACAATTCTCTCTCAAGCGCTAATTGCACTACCGCGAAACGATACACGTATGTTATCGCTCTGTTTTAACTCACAATAATCTCTCTGCATGTAATGTATTATACATCCAAAGACAGACCAAGACCCATATTTTTATAAAACCGGAAAACAAACCCATAAGTTCAAATGATCATATTAAAAATGGATATATACGAAATATTTATATGTTTTTTCCAAGTGTACACCAAAACTTCCTTATAAGTGGGGCAACGATATTATTTATTTATATATATATATATATATATATATATATATATATATATATATATATATATATATAATGATATACCGGTATAATATATACAGTATATATATATATATATATATATATATATATATATATATATATATATATATATATATATATATGATATTGCTAGTACAAGCATTGTTCATGCTCTTTCCAAATGTGTCATCACAATATATTTATCATCAATAGTGGTTTTGATATAAACATACTAAGGATCGGTTTCTCAAAGAACTATTAAGCATGCACAACCAAAATACCCACTCTACAGGGATTTTCAGCAACAACAATTGCGTTTATTACAATCTTTCATGTGTATATTTCTCAATAGAAACCCACAAACAAATAATTTTGATCAATAAAAGTGATGTGGACCGTAAAAAACATCTATATTTTTCCAACATTTTGCACCATCATAAATAAAAAGTTTCAGCGTCGACAATATATTTTTATATATGATATATTGTCCACATACTTTGCAATAATGCAATCAGAACTGTTCATCATTCTCGGTTAACTTTTGTTTTACGGTGTTTTAGAGCTGTAGATTATAGTGATACGTTTAGGTAGTGGTATGAGGATGAGAATAAAACTAACCCGAAGTCCCTACTCCTAATAATTGATTGTATACGATTATAGGCAAATCGTTGGATAAGAATGTTAGTAATTCTAATATATTTGTTCTTGAAACTAGTTGTATCATACACTGATATTAGCTTCCACTACATACGTAGAATACAAAAATGGGTTCTAAGATATAAAAGCCCTATCATATAGTAATTTAGGCACACTAACCCATAGTCCAGAACATAAGTTTGCCACATTAACCCTGCTGGCCCGGGCTAGCTCTCCTAATGACAGTGCGGCGTACCCGGGCGATCTGGCCGAAAAACGTCTAGGCCTAGGCTACCGTATTTTGGTTAATTTTAACTGCTAGAAATTTCCCACGCATCTATAAATGTAGTGCGGTTTCCAATCTGTAGACTGGCGTTGAGTAGAGCTCTCTAAGTCAACTGGTTCAGTTGTGATGACGATTTTAGTGGAGAGCATTTTCAGGCAATGTTAGCAATACGACGATCTTTTCACTACTGAAACAACGACATACAGACATACAATAACAAACGAGTCTTCTCCTTCTTGTTTTCGGAGGTGCGGTGACGCAACGATCGGCTTTGTTTACATGCGTCGGACGCACGGCGTTCATACCAAGCTGAATAGGCTTTCAAGCTTACTGTCTATTAAAATGACACCCGGGTACCTGCCAATCTGCTGTGGTGTCATATTAAAATGACACCTGGGGAGGAAGGGTTAAAATGGATCGCTAGTGCACCTTCACACCTCATTGCTTGAGTAAAACTGAGGGCTCTCACTCTACCTACCGAGCGGGAGAGGTGAAGTTGACTGAGAGCAGTGTTGCCAAGGTTTTTAATTCAGCGTGTCACTACCAAAACCTATTGTAGCCCAAATTATATGCAATTCACCTATTCAGTTTTCATTCAATTGATTTCTAAAGTATCCAATTCGCTCATCGTGTATCTGTGCATTTTAGGACACCCTTCCTGAAAACACTCATCGCGGTTCAGGCTGAGGGGGTTAAACTAATAAACTTTGTCTTGACTAATTGTGAACACCATTTCCAGTTACTGTGGGGGTGTATTGCACTTGCCTGTACCCGGATTGAAGGTCAAGCTTCGTGAAAATTTAGGTTCCATGTTGGGTATTTATTGAATTGTCAATTCATGGGAGTGTCATGGCACCTTTGAGTGTGGTGTTGTTTATTATGTGGTAAATCCTCTCATAATTTAAGAATTGCGTTAATTTTCCTGGCAAGTACAACTACCGATTACCAAGCACTTCTACAGGACGTGACGATACCCAAGTCAAACATCTCTTGGAGCTGACTTGATTCCTCTTTTCTGCTTAGCAAACTGGAGGACCTTTAGTGTGGATACTGTGGGGAGGCCCAAGATCTATTATTGTGGATGATGGCCTATGTGATTTCGTAGGGCTTCCGTGTTGGTTCTCCTATATTTGTTATTGGGTTGCTTAGGGCTTTAACCATTATAGGGCCTGCTGTTCACCCTTTACATTTGCATTGAGGAGCTACATCAAGTTCAGTCCAATGTTGATTGTCTTCATTTTAACGATGGCGAACTAATGTAAGGTATGCTGGCCCAAATCTGTTGTGAAATCTAGGGCTTGATTCATATCCTAACATTACAAATTTGGTCATTGCTGGAAGTCAGGAGATTCCCGAGAGTTGCTTGGGTGTTGTAGTAAAATATGTGCTTGAGGCATGAATTGGACGCAACCATGTCAGTGAATAATATTGGAATATTCCTTGAATGTGTAGCTTCTTGTTCTCCTTCGCACAAGAGGTTGCCCTTGCGATGGTGAGCTCATGCGAGGGAAGAGTTAATAGTCCTGGGACACTTTTATTTCTGGAAATGATCGTAAATGATCTTCCTAGAGGTTGGATGGTAGATCATGTGTGGTGACCGTGAGGTTGCACTGCTATAGCTCGTCTCCACCCCCTAGAGTGCATGTTGTGGTAATCAAGGCTCAAAGAATCCACCTGACCACAGGTGCTGCATTATTTGGATGCAAGGTTGATTCCTCTATTCATGTCTACAGCGGTTAGGTTATCAATATGGTTTACTTAGTTGTTGTAAGTTATACTGGGCTGTGCCAAGGATACACTACAATAGCCCTTCTACTATCGGGCGTTAATTTTTCGTTGCCCGTTAATGGGCCGTTATAGAAGAGAATGATTTGAGGGGAGGGTGACTATTGTCCTCAGCTGCGTTTTGCATATGAACACTTGATGAATTCTTTGTTAAGTTAATTGAGGGTATTGTTAGTTCCATTGCCTAGCTTTTCCGCGTTGTTATTTGTAGACATATTATCAGCCAGTTCAATCATTTTTAAGTACTAGCGTCATTTTTGTTGCAAAATATTTAATAGTGTGTATATCTGCTAACTTTGGCGAGCTATCACATTGATTATAAGGGTATATATAATATATATATATATATATATATATATATATACTGTATATATACTGTATACATATATATTTGTTTGAGTTTGCTCTCTAGACCTCAATCAAGCTTATGAATAACATCCCCAAGAATTTCGAGATAAATTTGTAGATTTTTTCGGCCGGTTCCTCCTAAATTACACCTGAAAGGTACGAAAGGTATTATTATTGACAAAGAAATAGGCGAAAGTTTTAAAATTTGAGAACGAATGGGCTAAATATGAAGGAGAAGGGGTTTAGAAAAATACGAATACCTTTCCTTAATTTAAGGGGCTGAAAGTCTGACAGGGTTCGGAATTAGGGTAGATATTAGTTTGGTCTAAAGCTCTTGCAGGGTTTCGACAACCATAATAAATTGTGCCACACCACTTGCACTTTCTGCCCTGTGATGTTGTGTTGGTTGAAGATCTGATTTTGTATCAAAATGGTGATTCAATGCAGACATGATCCAGTCAAGGAACTTTGCAATATCAGTTTTTGAGTAAAAGTGTCCTATTGCAATCGAAGTTCTTGCAGATATGGTTGTGGTTGATAGTTGACCGGGAAGTTCTTATATGTCTTACTAATCAATTGATGTGTGCCTGACGCCTTATAGTTGGTCCACATCATACACTAATAAGGGACTTCTCCATGTATAATATTATTGAATGGGTAGGCAGGCTGACTCTCCAGTTCCATCACAGTTCTCTGGAGAACATTTTAAGCTTCCCGGAAATGGAAGGCAGCGTTTTTTAGGCGAAACACGTCTTGGAGTTGACGATAGTGGCGAGAGAAGACAAATTAATGTAGACATCCTGGACTGGTGGTGAGAGGTAATGTAATTGTAGCTATCTTCTATTGCAGGCTTTTGGGATGATGTGAGAGTATCAGCAATATAGTGCACGTTTATGATACACACAGACACTGATCATTGCAGACACATAGCTTAAATGGTTAGTTAATAATATAATGAACATTGCCGGTACCCCGGCTGTATGGTTCTGGCAACGTTGGTAACGAACCAGTTTGGGATGATTTGCCAACAATATACTGGACGTTACTGACAATGCAGATTTAAAGGTTGATTTGGATGATTAAGGAAGATAGTCATTGAAGACCGGGTTGAAGGGAGCTGCAGTTAAGAAGGGCAATGCTAGGTTTCCCATTTGCTTTTGATTGTATGAGGAAAACTATATTTCGAAGGCATAACATTTGTGTGAACATTGTAGAATGTTTAAACTGTAATATAACTGTTATGATCAATGGGAAAACATAATTTTAGTAACCCTGAGTACTATGTTAAGGGGGTATCATACATCCACGCATGAGATGCCGCATAGCGCCGAATAGCATGCAGGAACTATACGGGACAATAGTCTGCAACATGCGGGAACATGCGGAAACTGTTCGTAGGAGGTCGAGAGTAGTTGGCAACATGCGTAGACATGCAAGGAGGTGAGCCAAAATTTTGGGAAGCACAAAATTTGACCCCGAATGCATAGCATGCGGTACCACGCGGATTGTGGTCGTAGGAATGCGTTTGTTTGTCTGATACATACGGATAAATACTGATCTCTTCAGATACATACGGATTTATTCGGATGTCGGTCTGGGATAGTCTTCATTAAACGGGAACATTCTGTTTGGTTGCCGACCATCACGCATAAATACGCATGTCACTATCAACTTTTGCAATATTCGCGGATTTTCCCCAAATTTTCACTTGTGACGTCTACCAGCGTTGGCAGAATCGCCTCTCGTTAGCCACTATCGCTCGCCAGGGACATCGAAATGGGCTACAGTTATCATATAATGTTGTTCTTTCTTTCCTAGTAATCGCATTGTCACAGACAGTCCAGTGGTGGTCTTTGTTTTCGTCTGTGACAACGGGTTATATTTTATATCAACAGTAGTGATAATAGTACCAGCGTGTGAATGAGAAAGACTTTCAGAGCGAGGAGGTAGTAAGTGTCTGTATGTACGGGTGCATTCCTGCCTCTCGCTCGCCAATGGACGGCGTGTCTTGCTGTGTCATATGACGCCTGCTGTCTTGTGACGTCTCGGCCCGTGATTGGCCGACCATCGCGCCTTTGCGGTCTCCTGTGTAACTTACCTCCTCCATGAGAGTCCCCAGGAGCTGTCCTCGTCAGGACAAGCTTGGCACGCGTGCTTCTAACATCCCTTTGCATACTCTCTCCCGATCACCACCTTTATCACTGTTTCTCTCACTCGATTCTCTCTTTCCATACTCTAACCTTTATTAACTGCACAACACTCCCCTTGGGTTCTGCATACGGTTTTCATAGCCGGCCCATTGTATTGCATGCGCCGTCCTCAGAGATATTTACATGTACTTAGAATAGGTTTGAGGGTTCTTAGTTAGTAGAGGTTAAAAACTTTGTGTGTCTCCATTATTGATTTAATGTTTCTGCTCTTTTATTTAATGCTAGACTGGGATAAGGTAACTGTAGTCGTTGTCTCCGATGTGTGTACGGTTTGCTTATACCTACACGACTTCGACCGGTCCTGTGGTAGCCTGGGTTGTCTTTTCGGTTGCGTCCTTTGCGAGTGCAGCATTGTGTTGACTGAGGGTTTTGGCCTGTACCAGTTCCACACTTTGCTGCCTCTTTGCTTGTCTTTAGAGGGTCGCCAGGATAGAACCAGATACTTGTGATCTGGATCTATCGAGAGAGCCCCCTAGTCAATTAACGTAACTTAAAGGATGCAGTCTTAAGGACATCGCTAGGCTACGAGCCTGTCTTGCTCAACCCCAGTTCCTTACCTAGAGTATCCCAGCTAGACATTATTAATCGAGTAGACACTTGTTAGTATTTAATGTAAGCTCTTTGATATGTGCGCATTATTATTCACAGCATTTATTAGTCTAGGTTGTTCCTGAGCCGCACAACCATAGCAGACTGTTTCGTTGATGAGAAAGTACTTCTCTTAGTGTCGAGCATTGCTACCGTTGCGCATTTATAGTATTCTCGTGTCAGTTAACATTATATGTCCTATCTTTTAGTGTATTCGATTTACACGTGTGGTGTCCTGCCTCCTGCCTTTATATAGTTCTAAATCAGTACGAGCATCTTATGCGCATCAGACTTTCTTCAGAAGTTTCCAGGTCTATACTGTAGGATCATACTTCACTTTCTTTCAGATAGGAGTGAAGAGTTTATTGTTGTTTAGAGTAACTGTATTGAATCATCTTTTTATTGTATTAAATCTTGCAGTGATTTAATTGATCTTTCCATAGATTCCTTTTTATGCATTTTAACGTAACTTGCATCTTGTTTGTTATCAGGCTATACCAGTGCAGGTTAGCCTGAAGTAGAGTACATTTATGCCCAGTTAACACATTACGAGCGAGTGGTCTGTGGCCGTTTTGGGCCTTTTCAGGCCATTCTGACTGCTATATCAACCATCAGCATGAAAGGAATTGTATTGTGCCAAAAACTAGGCGGAAATCGCTACACAATGACACCACATACAGCTACGTAGCACTCGTGGAGCCCTGACAGTGTTACCTCAAAAATGGAAGTTTAGCGGATTTTGCTACATTGTTCACTTTTCGCGAACTATTGGTCACACTGTCATCCTCCCGCGCAGTGGGGGAACTGGAGTTAGTGTGGGCCGGGAGGCCACAGATGTCGGACGTATGGTTCATTACTGTTCCACCTATTTTTACTCGATTTTTACCCATTTTTCACCCGTTTTTTGCCAGTTTCTTTAACTCGATATAAGTCGCGCGCCGCTAGACAAGGGTTAAGGATACCCCGCTATCGCAGATTAACCCTGGAGGGTATAGGTGTTTTGTTCGCCGGCATATAAGTTCGAGGGTGTGGATCTAGCATACCGTTGTTGCATAGTGCCCTATTACTAGTCCAATCATTGAGTGCCCTTGTTTTATTCGTAGTCCCGGTCGTAACAAATGGCGACCTTGCCAGTATCTTATCTTAGTCGTCATAACAAATGGCGACCTTAGTCTAGGATTTAGTGAACTAAGAAATAATTGCAGGATTTTTTTTGGGGAGAAATTGTTTTTAATCACCGTTTGGGGATCGATTGTTATTTCTCACAGTTTGGCAGTGGACATTTGTTTTTGAAGAATATTTTGGACACGTTGGATATTTTTTTGGCAACATAGTATAGCACTTGAGTTGTCTTCAAGCATTTTTTGAGTGAATAGTGCTACATGAGAGTTTAGGTACTTTTTTGTTTTTTATAAACGTTGAGGATTTCCGGTGGACACTATGTCGAACGACGGATCAGTGCACAGTGAGGACACAGTACAGACAGCAGGCTCTGAGGTGCAGAAGCTGGGTTTGTTAGATGGCATTAGAGTAGTAACTAGTGAGGAGGATGCAAGGAAGTTTCTGGAGATGCCTATTACTGTTGAGTGGTACTTGAAAAGTAGACAGAATGGATAAAAAACACCATCTGAGGAAGAGCACTTTATTGACAACGTTTCGCAGATGTGACCTGATGAAGCTATCTGCGAAACGTTGTCAATAAAGTGCTCTTCCTCAGATGGTGTTTTTTATCCATGCCTATTACTGTTGACCGGGTGTCGGGGATTGATCGATATGGTCTCCAGTGTTTGGCCACGGTCATGTTGGCACTAGCAGCATGACGAGAAGTGACCTGGTGGCATGTGTGCTGGGCGGGGTGCGTGGTGCACAGGGTGGAGCGGGTGCTTTGGCACCTTCGGCCAAGCCCGCCCTCTACTCTACTCCCATCATACTCTCTAGAACACCGGATCCGAGTACGTTCCCGCAGGCCGATAGTCACTGGCAGAGTGGTTTGCCCCTGGGTGGGTCTCCAATTGTTGCATCTCCTCCTCCTCAAGGTTTAACTCCAGATATGCTCTTCCAGCTTGAGATGGCTAAGATTCAGCAGCCGCAGCGGGAATCTGAGCTTAGGATTCAGGCTGAGGAGAGAAAGGCCATACGTGAGGCTGAGCTTCAGGTTGAGGCTACGAAGTACTGTGCAGACAGAGAGCTTGAGAAGTCTCGGGTGGAGTCGACAGGGCAGCGTCTCGGTTCTGGGAATCGAGGTCTTGATCAGTCTTTATCGCACCTTCTTAAGTTAGTCCCTGCATTTGACGAGTCGGGTGTCACCGAGTTTTTCCTGCATTTTGAGAAGAAGTGCCGGGAGCACCAATGGTCCGAGGTTAAGTGGGCAGCCCTTGTTTCCTCTAGGTTGGTTGGCAAAGGACTCAAGGCATATGATGCGTTGCCCTTGGAGTCTTGCATCGATTATGAGGTATTGAAGGAAGCTGTTCTGCGGGCGTACGAGTTACAACCAGAGACATATAGGTTGAAGTTTCTGGGTGTTACGAAGGGTCGTGAGTGCACTTTTCTAGAACATGCCTGGGAAATGTCTGATGCTTTGAGAAATTGGCTGAGGTCAGAGAAGGTGATGACGTTCGAAGAGCTTGAGCAGTTATTCCTTCTAGAGCAATTTTTTAAATGCACAGGCGGCGACCTGACTTTGAACCTCAAAGAGAAACATCCTAAAACTCTACAAGAGGCAGCTGAGTTGGCTGACCTGATATTATCGCTGATTCGTGGGTGCGGATCTGCACAACGGACTGATGCAGTTAACAAGGGGCGCAACACTCTACCCCCCCGAGTCAGTGATGCAACATTTAATAACAAAAGCAAGAGCAATGATACTAATTTTGATCACAAACCAAAAACCGTCCCGTTTAAGAAAGGTCAGGGCCCTTCCCCACCTCAGGGGAAGTCCAATGGTGAAGTAGAGTGTTTTAAGTGTCATAAAAAGGGGCATTTTGCACGTTCCTGCCCTAGTAACCAACCTGCAGCAGTCGTGTCTTTGGCTAGCAACATTGGGGTGTCTCTGAGGTTTTCTGCGTTTACCCGGGGTGATATGTCAGATGCGGGGAAACAGCCAGTGAAGAAGTGTCCGGAAGGCTCGAAACCTGTCCGCGATGCTTTTTGCGACCATAGAGGGCGTGGCTGCGTGAGTTGGGCTGGTTGCAAGCATGGGTTGGAGTTGTTGTGTGATACAGGTGCATCCCAGACTCTGATGAAAAACTTTACAGGGCAACCTATAAACGCGGCACGGGTAGTTGTGGTGCAGGGTATTAATGCTACACGGTCATACCCGTTGGTTCGAGTGGAGCTGGAGGTTGATGGTGTGACACGAGAGATAGATGTTGGGATCGTAGAGAAACTGCCAGTAGAGGGCGTCGACCTTCTTCTCGGCAACGACTTTGCGGTGCCTACTTCTGAGGTTCCACCCTTAGTCGTTGCCGAGAGGGCGGCCGACGTGAGTAGGGAGGGGCAGGAGTTGGTCGAGAGGTGTCAATTACAGCAGATGGCGTGTGTTGTCACCCGATCTCGTGCATCTAGGGTGTCACAGCCTATTCCTCAGTCTCTAGACCAGCGGAGGAACGGTCGGAAGGAGAAAGCTAAAGTTGGGAGAAGTTTTGTGAGTTTTGATCCAGCGGCTCTTCTTGGCGACTCAGTATTAGCACCAATGTTTAGGTCCGGAGTGGCCCCAGAACCTGTCACACTTGGTGAGGAGGTAGGGCGTGAGAAATCTCCGAGACAACAACGTTACACACTTAAGCAAGATAGGATCGAACAGTCCAGTATCGGGGGAGGCCACTAGTTGCTCCGGGAGCACTTAGATAGATTGGCTCCTTCGGATATCTGTCGGCTGCAGATAGATGATCCTGAGCTTCAGAAGTGTAGTAACGGTGCGATTTAACTTGATGAGGACGGGGATGCAAAGCCGGGGGACTTCTTTCGTGTGGAGGGCATATTGTACAGGCGTTTTCTCGATCCCAGACGGGGTTGGGAGGATGGGTCGAGAGTGGTTGACCAGTTGGTAGTGCCTAGTGTGTGCCGTGATAGCCTACTGAGGTTGGCGCATGATGTACCGTTGGCAGGGCATTTGGGTGTACATAAGACGGTAGCAGCATTGGCGAAATTGTTTTGGTGGCCAGGTATGAAGGCACATGTGGCGTCATAGGTGGCAATGTGCAGTACCTGCCAGACAGTAGGTAAACCAAACCAGTGTATTCCCAAGGCTCCGTTACACCCTATTCCTGTAATCGGGCTACCATTCAGTAAGGTTATAATCAACATGGTTGGCCCTCTACCCCCTACTATTGCAGGCAACAAGTTCCTCCTCACAATCATGGATATTGCCACTCGTTATCCGGATGCATACCCCATGCAAAATGGTACTGCTAAGACTGTTGTTTGTAACTTGCTATTGTACTGTTGTAGGTACGGGTACCCGCAGGAATTGCAGTCAGACCAAGGGTCCAACTTTACTTCTAACCTTTTCAAACAGACCATGCAGCAGCACGGTATCAGTACAGTTGTCTCTTCAGCCTATCACCCAGAGAGTCAAGGGGTGTTGGAGAGGTGGCACCCGACTCTGAAAAGCATGCTGCGTTGTTACTGTGTTGAGAATGGCAAGGATTGGGATCTTGGGTTGCCCTATGTATTATTCGCTGCTCGGGAGGTACCTGGTGAAAGCCTAGGGTTCAGTCCCAATGAGTTAGTTTTCGGACATCAGGTCAGAGGCCCCCTCAACATGGTTAGAGAAATCTGGGAGGGCACAGCAAACCCATGTTCCATGTTAAAGTCTGTCCTCGAGAGTAGAGAGAGAATGCTGAGAAGGCTAGAGTTGGCAGGTAGGAATTTGGTAGGGTCGCAAGCACTTATGAAGGACAGGTACGATGAGAAGACAAAACTCCGGGAGTTTAAGGTGGGGCAGGAGGTGTTGATTCTGTTACCTCTGCCAGGTCATCCGTTGTCTGCCAAGTACGCTGGTCCTTATAAGGTGGTAAAAAAGATCTCTGACCTAGACTATCTTGTAGCTACTCCAGATAGGTGTAAAAAGAATCAGCTGTGCCATGTGAATCTGGTGAAAGAGTTTGTGAGGCGCCCCCCTGAGCCTCTCGCTGTCCCTGTGTTGACCTGCAGCGTTCATGGAGGAGAAGGAGTGAAGGACAGTGAAGCCCAGGTGGAGGATAACTGGGAGTGTCATGTCTCTGCTGACCAGTGGGCAGGGAACTCCAGACAGGTGGCTGACGATGCTCTAGTGCACCTGCCTGAGCAACAGCGTGCAGCCGTGCAGCGCCTGTTTGCTTCATACCCCACTGTGTTTGCAGAGCATCCAGGCCTCACAACTCGAGTGGTGCATGACGTGGACGTGGGAGATCACCCCCCCTTTAAATCAGTTCCCTACAGAATTCCACCCATTAAACTCCCAGCCCTCAGAGCGGAGTTACAGTATATATTGGAACGGGGGCTGATTGAGAAGGGGGCAGTTAGGTGGACATCTCCTGTCACTCTGCAGCCCAAGCCTGACGGGAAGGTTCGCTTCTGCATTGACTTTCGGAGATTGAACGGGTTGACTCCCACCAATGCTTATCCCTTTCCCTGTGTTGACGATAGTGTAGACAAAATTGGTAAGGCACAGTTTCTAACTAAGGTAGACCTAGTGAAAGGCTACTGGCAGGTGCCCTTGTCTGAGCGGGCGAAGGGCGTATGCGGGTTTGTGGTTGATGGGAACACCTACCGTTGCAATGTGAGGCCGTATGGCCTTAAAAATGCCCCAGCAACCTTCCAGAGTCTTATGAATGAGTTAGTAGCTGACATCCCTAACTGCACTGTCTACCTAGATGACGTTATAATCTACGATGACATCTTTGAGAGTCACTGTGAGCACATAGAAGCCTTGTTTCGGAAGCTCAGTGAGGCCAGCTTGGTGGTAAATCTGGGCAAGTGCGACTTTGTCCGGGCAACTGTGCAGTATCTTGGGTTTGTGGTCGGGTTAGGCCAGGTGTGCCCCCCAAAAAACAAGATACAGGCTATTAACCAGTTCCCCAGGCCGTCCACCAAGCGGCAGATCATGAGATTTTTGGGCAGGATCGGTTACTATACCCGCTTCATTCGGGGTTATTCTACTGTGTTAGCTCCACTGACAGATTTGCTAGAAAAAGTTCAAGTGGACACCTGAGTGTGAAAGGGCTTTTTCGCTGGTCAAGCACCTACTATGCACTCACCGAATCCTCAGGGCCCCTGACTTTGAAAGACCGTTCCAGCTGGCAACAGATGCCAGCGGTGTAGGGGCTGGTGCCGTCTTAACCCTTAATTAGCGGCGAGCAACATAAGTCGAGTTAAATAAAGCTGGACTATGTGGCGGTGCTCGACATAGGTCGAGTGGCAATTTCAGCACGTAATGTTGCTGAGAGAGAGAGACAAGTGGTGGCAGGAGAGTAGCGAGCGTATGACTGCTCCAGACCACCGCGGCGAACCTACTGACACGAATCCCAGCTCCCTCCTCCCTCTCTCACTCGCTATATACGGAATTGTATGGGGAAAGTGCCTAATTACATGCTTTTTGCACTCGCGTTGCACGGTTATTGCAAGAAAACTAGCCATCATAAAAGGATCGTTATGGTGTCATTCGAAAGCTCTGTTTATGCCCTTTCAGGGATAGATACTTGTTTTACGTTCTGGGTCTTATTTAGGCATGAAAATGATCACGTAAACAGCCGTATTTTGGCTAAAAACACCCCGCTGGGCGGTACATATAAATAAACCGCATAGGCCGCTCTTAAGGTGTTAATGCAAACAGACGAGTAAGGTTTGGAGCATCCAGTCAGTTTCTTTTCCAAGAAGTCTAATTCCGCTCAGAAAAACTACTCTGTGGTGGAGAAAGAACTGCTGGCAATAGTGTTGGCGCTCAGGCACTTTGAAGTATATGTTCCTGCCTACGGGCCAGTCGTGGTGATTTACACCGACCACCACCCTCTTAAATTTCTGAACCAATTCCACAACCGGAATATGAGGCTGACACGTTGGTCACTCATGTTGCAAGAATACAATCTAGACATTCGCCATATTGCCGGTTGTGAGAATGTGATTGCAGACTGTTTGTCGAGGGTGGAGGATCCGGCGTAGATCACCACAGGTGTGTGGGTTTGAGTGGAGAAAAACCAGGCTTGCCCCTGTAGAGCAGCCATCAAAAACAACATTAAAATTAAATCAAAAATCACATAAAAACTTTTTTTTTTTTATAGTTAATTGTAAGTTGCCAATGTTATAGCTAAAGTCCTAAGTTGAACCTGTCTTTCACTTAGTAGGCTGGGCTCTGTGAAGCTCGCTCAGGGAGCATAGCAGGCTAAATTATACTATTGTGTTTGGGAGGGGTTGTAAGATTTTCTTTATGCTAATATGTTGTTTTATTTAAGATTGAGCTTTGCATTTCATTTCTGGTGGAGTGGCTAGGTGTGGCGGGTCTTGTCGGCATTCTGCCTTGTCAGATATGGTGATCGCCTAATGTTGAGCGTCCCATATCTTGGGCGGGGTGTGACGTCTACCAGCGTTGGCAGAATCGCCTCTCGTTAGCCACTAGCTCTCGCCAGGGACATCGAAATGGGCTACAGTTATCAGAGAATGTTGTTCTTTCTTTCCTAGTAATCGCATTGTCACAGACAGTCCAGTGGTGGTCTTTGTTTTCGTCTGTGACAACGGGTTATATTTTATATCAACAGTAGTGATAATAGTACCAGCGTGTGAATGAGAAAGACTTTCAGAGCGAGGAGGTAGTAAGTGTCTGTATGTACGGGTGCATTCCTGCCTCTCGCTCGCCATTGGACGGCGTGTCTTGCTGTGTCATATGACGCCTGCTGTCTTGTGACGTCTCGGCCCGTGATTGGCCGACCATCGCGCCTTTGCGGTCTCCTGTGTAACTTACCTCCTCCATGAGGGTCCCCAGGAGCTGTCCTCGTCAGGACAGGCTTGGCACGCGTGCTTCTAACATCCCTTTGTATACTCTCTCCCGATCACCACCTTTATCACTGTTTCTCTCACTCGATTCTCTCTTTCTATACTCTAACCATTATTAACTGCACAACACTCCCCTTGGGTTCTGCATACGGTTTTCATAGCCGGCCCATTGTATTGCATGCGCCGATCTCAGAGATATTTACATGTACTTAGAATAGGTTTGAGGGTTCTTAGTTAGTATAGGTTAAGAACTTTGTGTGTCTCCATTATTGATTTAGTGTTTTGCTCTTTTATTTAATGCTAGACTGGGATAAGGTAACTGTAGTCGTTGTCTCCGATGTGTGTACGGTTTGCTTATACCTACACGACTTCGACCGGTCCTGTGGTAGCCTGGGTTGTCTTTTCGGTTGCGTCCTTTGCGAGTGCAGCATTGTGTTGACTGAGGGTTTTGGCCTGTACCAGTTCCACACTTTGCTGCCTCTTTGCTTGTCTTTAGAGGGTCGCCAGGATAGAACCAGATACTTGTGATCTGGATCTATCGAGAGAGCCCCCTAGTCAATTAACGTAACTTAAAGGATGCAGTCTTAAGGACATCGCTAGGCTACGAGCCTGTCTTGCTCAACCCCAGTTCCTTACCTAGAGTATCCCAGCTAGACATTATTAATTGAGTAGACACTTGTTAGTATTTAATATAAGCTCTTTGATATGTGCGCATTATTATTCACAGCATTTTTTAGTCTAGGTTGTTGCTGAGCCACACAACCATAGCAGACTGTTTCGTTGATGAGGAAGTACTGCTTTTAGTGTCGAGCATTGCTACCGTTGCGCATTTATAGTATTCTCGTGTCAGTTAACATTATATGTCCTATCTTTTAGTGTATTCGATTTTACACGTGTGGTGTCCTGCCTCCTGCCTTTATATAGTTCTAAATCAGTACGAGCATCTTATGAGCATCAGACTTTCTTCAGAAGTTTCCAGGTCTATGCTGTAGGACTATACTTCACTTCCTTTCAGATAGGAGTGAAGAGTTTATTGTTGTTTAGAGTAACTGTATTGAAGCATCTTTTTATTGTATTAAATCTTGCAGTGATTTAATTGATCTTTCCATAGATTCCTTTGTATGCATTTTAACGTAACTTGCATCTTGTTTGTTATCAGGCTATACCAGTGCAGGTTAGCCTGAAGTAGAGTACATTTATGCCTAGTTAAGGATACCCCGCTATCGCAGATTAACCCTGGAGGGTATAGGTGTTTTGTTCGCCGGCATATAAGTTCGAGGGTTTGGATCTAGCATACCGTTGTTCCATAGTGCCCTATTACTAGTCCAATCATTGAGTGCCCTTGTTTTATTCGTAGTCCCGGTCGTAACACACTCAGTTGAACACCATCTCTCCTACAAACCTGATCTTCTTTTCCTCGCTGAAACCCAGGGCCGGTATTTATAAAGCACTTTTAGGCCTAAAAGTAGCTTTTAAAGATGGCGCCAACTTTTAAAACTTAAAAGTTGGGCAAAAAAACTTTTAGCGGCTAAAAGTAGCTTTTAAACCCAGCGAAAACTAAAAGCTCCCCTTGGGATTGTTAGCACTTAAAAGTTACTTTTAGAGGACGATGAAGATGATTGAATAACAAATCCGCCACCCCCTGCCAAGGAATGTTCATGTTAGAAAGATTAATTGGATTAATAGGCCTATAGCGAGTTAATCGAAGTACACCATTTAAACCATGAAGGAGACAGAGGAACAAAGCTCTTAACACAGAGATGAAAGTGTGTAGGCCTAGTACCCTACGTTATTTGGCAACGGTCAAAATGTAACTGAATGAGTAACTCATGGTGGTATGATTGTAGGTTAGATATATTATCAAGTGCAGTATGTTAGGTAACTCTTGATTCTATCCATATACCACCCCACACATCATACTACTCAAAGGTGATCCACTGTGTGTTCTCCAACGAATAAGCTATATTAGAAAGTAACCTACCACCTTATAATTATATCAACCTACTTTAAACATTTCGATTCATACTGTATATAATTTTATGTCCGACTACATTTTTTGCCGCGGCCGCGGTCTCTCTATTTTTAGATGGGTAAATCCTCCTCCTCCGCCCACAACCTCGACAGTTCCAGCGTCCTCGTTGACAAAAGCCTATACTGTACTTGTTGGAAGAACACTAACAAATAGACCAAATTAAAGGAGTGTAGAAGGACTAAGATATAATAATCGATTGTCACAAGATAGGCGTATTTCATAACATCCGAGAACAAGTAGCCTATTTGCACCCTATTTTTTCGCAAAGTACCGTAAACTGGGGTGATTTCGGACTGCGGTCATAACTTCGGACTTTGGCGATAATAAGTAATTAGCCATTGTCATTATATAATGGAAACGCTTTTACCATACAAGTCCGAAGTTTTCCACTTTTCAAGAATACTTCGGACATCATTTACGATAAGAATAAGGATATTATGGGGGATAATTTTAGGAGGCTTCCTGGATTACGGTGCACGGCGCATTATCACTACACATCACTTGACCTAGTTAAATCTCTACAATGTGTTTACAGTCATGAGAAATTGTAAAAACAAACTCGAAAAATTTCCGAAATTACCCCACTTTACGAATTGTGAAAACTCGCGAATTTGGCAACTATCTTAGATGCTGCCACACCGGAGTATGCAATTGTTTTGGTATGGTAAATATATTACCCTTTCAATTTAGCAATATATAATAGATTTCACAATAACAAAATATTGCATAATTACCCTAATGTTTTATAGTAATTAGTATATGCAATTATAAGCCTATACTTACCTATTAAACGTTATTCATCGATTGTAATCTTGCTAGATGTAGCGAAAAGCGGTTGTGGCAGCCTTCGTAACGCTTTCACTAAAAGCTGCTTTTAAATGTTTTATGAATAGGCTAACTTTTAAGGATTTTCTTTTAGTTAAAATTACTTTTAGGGAAATTTTTAAATTATTTTATAAATACCGGCCCAGGTGTCTGAGGCAACTGCTAGCAGCCCCTTCCCTGTGTCCTCCTACTTTCTCTATCCTACTTTCAAAGCCAATGGCGGATATTGTGCATACGTGCACAACAAACTCACTTGCTCTCGTGTTCCCGATTTAGACTCCTCTGAATTCTCAACTTTATGGCTCAAACTATCCTGTCATTTTTGTACTAAATATTTCTGTGTTGTCTATCTTTCCCCTAACACTACCGACTTTCCCAAATTCTTTGACTATCTAAACTCTAGAGTGGAATACATACTATCCATCTCTCCCTTTTCATAAATCTCCATCTTAGGAGATTTCAATGTTCACCACCATCTATGGCTCTCCTCTCATACTACTGACCAACCTGGTGAACAAGCCTACGTCTTTTCTTTCCTAAATGACCTAGAGCAGTTGGGTCAGCAACCCACCCATATCCCGGATGGCTTTGGAGAATGGCTGAACATTCTTGAATTATTTCTGACTTCTAACCTTTCTTCTTATACTGTCAATCTTTTCTCTCCTTTGGGCTCATCCGACCATAAACATATTTCTGTTACCTGTCCTATCTCTCCAGTACGGCCCCCCTATCCTCCCAGCCGGCGGCGCATTTGTCACTTTGACGCTGCCAACTGGGAGGCTCTTCAGCAGTACTTCTTTGATTTCCCATGGAATGACTTTTGCTTCTGTGGCCAAGGACCCTCGGATAGTGCTGAACGCATTACCAAGGTAATCCTCTCGGGCAAGGAGGCTTGCATTCCATTTTCTTTCTCTCAGTCTAATGCAAAAATATCTTGGTTTACTCACGCTTGTTATACTGCTGTCCGCAACAAGGAGAAAGTATTCTAACGGTAACGTCGCCTTCAAACTCAAGAATCTCATTCCTCCTATGTTTCTGCCCGGAATCAAGCCAAATCTGTTCTTCGACTTACCACACACTCTTTCAACAATAATAAATGCACTGAACTATCCAATTCTAGCTCTTCCCAAGCTTTCTGGCATCTAACCAAAAACCTCTTCAACAATTTTTCTTCCTCGTCTTTCTCCTTTTCCACTCTGATGGCACAACCACCACTTCTTCCTCTGATAAAGCTGAACTCTTCATTCAAACATTTGCTAAAAACTCCACCTTGGATGATTCCGGTGCTATTCCTCTCCACCCCCCTCTCACCTACTTATGCCTATTATCCTAATATCTTTTAAAGATGTATTTTCTACTCTCTCTGGGCTTAATACTAAGAAGGGGTATGGTCTGGATGATGTTCCTGCTGTTGTTCTAAAAAACTGTGCTTCCGTGCTGACTCCCTGCCTAGGCAAACTCTTTCGTCTTTGTCTCTCCTCTAACGTCTTCCCTTCTTGCTGGAAGTTTGGTCTCGTTCAACCTGTCCCAAAGAAGGGTGACCCCTCTCAACCCTCCAACTATCGTCCAATTGCGCTCATCTCTTGTATCTCTAAAGTTTTTTAAACTATTCTTGCCCCCAAATATCTTAAGCACTTCTCTTCTCATAATCTGCTCTCAGATCGCCAGTATGGATTCCTTAAGGGATGCTCTATTGGTGATCTTCTTTCATATCTTACTAACTATTGGTATCCTCCTTTCGGGACTTTGGTGAGACCTTTTCTATTGCACTAGGTATATCAAAGGCTTTCGACAGAGTCTGGCACAAATCTTGAATTTCTAAACTACCCTCCTTCTGTTTCTATCCCTCCATCTGTGCCTTTGTCTTTAATTTCCTTTCCGGCCATTCCATAGTTGTGGTTGTGGATGGCCATTGCTCACTTCCTCATCCTATCAACTCCGGTGTTCCTCAGGGCACTGTCCTGTCTCCTACTCTCTTTCTAATCTTCTCAACTGTACCTCCAGTCCCATCCATTTATACACAGAAGACACTACCTTACACTACTCAATTAGTTTTCCAGAACGCCCCAGCCAGCAATCCCTAAAAAACAAACGTAATGAAGCCATACAACACTTATCTTCTGATATAACTACTATTTCCAATTGGGGCAGAGAAAAATGTAATGCCTTTAATGCTTCCAAAACCCCATTTTTCCATCTTACTACCCGTCCGGAACTATCCCTTTTTCTTCAACAATACAAAAATCGATCCTTCATCTTCTCTCAATATTCTTGGTGTCTCTTTTTCTTCTGCTCTCACTTGGAAGGACCCCATTGCAAGTCTTGCTAAGGCAGCCTCCCAGAAGCTGGGTGTGCTCGGCCGCCTCAAGGGGTTCTTTACCCCTGCACAGCTTCTTGCTCTGTACAGGGCCACAGTGCGTCCTTGTGTTGTGTATTGTGCACATGTGTGGGGAGGATCCTCTCACACCGCACTCCTAGACAAAGTAGAAAGAAAGACCTTTCGTATCATTAATTCCCACCTACTCTCTGCAATATCTCTCTCTTCACCACAATGTTGCATCTCTCTCGCTATTCTATCGCTACTACAATAATCAGTGCTCTTCAGAGCTCTCCCACCTCCTCTGTGTAGGGTACGTGCTACCATCTTGCAACACAATCTCACCCCTACTCTGTGCAACTCTCCAACCCAAGAGTGAAACATTACTCTGTCTTTCTTCTATTCAATAGGTGAGCTCTGGAACTCTCTCCCAGAATCAGTCTTTCCCTCTTCCTATTACTTAAGTTGCTTCAAAATCTTAGTGTCCAGGCATTTTGGCTCGAACGTCCCCTGATTTTGGCTCTGTCACTCTTTCAACTATAGGGGAGGCACTTGCTACAGGCAGTTCTGCCTTTTGTCTTCCTCACTCACATAGAAACAAATAATAAATAACCCCGATCAACCTAGCATAGGCACGCATATAATCGGATGCATGCAGGTAAAGAACAAACACATGGGAAACTCAACCAGCATGTATCCGTATACATCGGAACAAAGGCTACTACATACACATGCGGTTGTATGACTGTTGCCAACCTGGTCGCCACTGATAACTTTCCCCATCCGATTGCATCCGCATGTATTAGACTGTAACCTGTATACATCAGACCAGATCCGTATAACAAATAACAAGATACTTATGCAACCGGCAACGATCAGCATAACCCCGAACGGGAAAAAATAAATGTCTGTATGGCAACACCTTCCCGTATATAAGGCCCGGCCCGCCAGATTCCGCCAGATTCCGCCTGTATTCCGGCCCGGCCCGCCTGGCCCGCAACAACTATTGCCTCGTCCACACGATTCTCCTCTGCCTTCGTTGTGCTTTCATAGCTTTCCTAGCAAAGAGGAAATGCACATATGCTATGTCGCACTGTAGTTGAAGAGACATGGTGGCAAGAGTGACATCAATTCTCTGTCGTTGGATGTCTGACAGGGCCATGACTGTGGTGAGCGTTGTGGTTGGTTCTAATGATGTATCGGATATCCGCAGTTAAAATAATGCCCGCATTACTATCCGCATCTGCGTTTTCAGACAAAAAATAGAAGCTCCGCATCATTATCCACCACAGCGTTTTCATATAATAAAAGCTCCTCATAATTATCTGCCTCCGCATCAAAGAACCGCGGAGGTTGCGGAACTCCACCCATCCAATATTTCTCCTTTCTCTTTTTGTCATAATCCCTTTTCTCTCTCCTTCTTTTCATCCACGTCTCTCCTCTCCGTTCCTTTCACTTACCAGTCCATCTTCCTCTGTATTCTTCTCTATTAGCTCTCTCGTTCTTCTTCCCTCTGTTTTTCATTTTTCTCTCTCTCTCTCTCTCTCTCTCTCTCTCTCTCTCTCTCTCAATAGCTACATGTGTTATATATAGGCATATCTGGATGCTAGGCAGTGTTCCCACAACATGGGCCTATTTAGATAGCGCTAAGTGTTCATTTGTTTTTATTCAATGGCTTTTAAATAGCCAAATGTCATAACAAGATGCTCAATTATGCATGGGATTAACACCGCAAGATGTTTTAAATCGGTACACCTGTATATATATATGATTAAAATGCATACAATTAAAACAATAGCCTGGTAGCACATGTAAGTGCTTAACTCATAAACTGCGAAGCCATGGTAGTTCAAACCCTCCCACCAAGTAAGCTATTTGGTTCTATTCTGACGAAAATCGTCTTATGTAACATATATAATTAATACTTATCCATATGCACCTATTTTGCTTTTAATATGAACATATGAACATTTAAGAGCAATACAAAAAGTAGGAATAACATTTGGGGGGTGAAAAAGACGTATTATTGCCGCAAGGTCGTATCATGAGGCGAGAGCAGGAGGAGGCGTATATGTACCCTCTACAAGCTCTCAATCGATACTGATGAATCTAAGTAGAAGTCTCTGTGTTGCAAGGATCTCTAGCTGCCTCAGCCGTGTTAAAGACACCGGGAGGGGGAATTTCGCGCCAAAAATTACCCAATAAAATGGGTAATAAGAGGAAAAATAGCTGATAATGGAGGATGGGGGGGAAGGGAGGGGAGGTGACACATATGTAAGAATGGTAGCAAGTAATGGAAGGGAAGTATCTCACCTAATCACAAATTGCTTTGTTTTGAGTGCCACTGGGGTGTTTTCTAATGGTGTTTATATGCTCTGGATCTATTGAGGACGGTCGCAGTGCACCAGAAAAACCTCTATTGAGGATGGTAGCCATATTTGGGTTAAGTGTATGCTTATGTGTACACTTAAGTGGGGCTGGAACTTGTCACTTTATATTGCGGAAATGTACTCTAACCATGTGTAAAAATATCCACCCAACGTTTGCAACCGCGGACATGGAGGTAAATATAATCCGCATTTGTGTCCGCATCCGCATAAATTAATATCTAAACCTCCACAGTTATATCAGCAACCGCATTTTATGAGATATAGAGATCCGGCTCCGCCTCCGCCTCCGCCTCCGCGGAGCTCTAAAAATTTGGTATCCGATACATCACTAGTTGGTACTGTAGAAGTGTGTTCTGGAGGCACCCGGGGTGTGTTGTGATGTGGTGGCCTCCTGGCCACCATTTATATACCAAACTGTGAGACAATGGGACTTTTATTTGGCAACGGTCGGAAGGGGTATTCGGGACGTGATCCGTATATAGTCTGGTTCAGTCATATGTAGTCGGTTCTCGTTCTGATACTTGTCTTGATTATACGGGGTTAGTCAGTTCCTGAAAATGACCGTTAAATTCAAATTTTCGGCCATACGGATTATGGTCGGGGGTATCTCAGGCGGTTCTCGGTCGAATGTAAGCGGTTCCATTCTATGGCATGTGTATAGAAATTGCAGTCGGGGCCAATTCTCCCAAGATTAGTGCCGCATGTTTATACGGTACTATGTGGAGTCGCATGTGTGGATGTGTGAAACTTTCTTTAGGCTGTGTAAACACATTTCTAAATAGTATTTCAAGTATATTCTTTATTTAATACCAAATAAGGGAAGCTTTTTAAGATTTGTTAGTATTAACAGACATACATTGTGCATAACATGTGATGTCAATAATAATAGAGTACAAAGGAGTACAAAGGAAATCAAGCAACAACATATCTAATGACCCCTCTAGGCTGCTTGTCCTCCAAAACACTGAGGATAAAGTGTCCAAACAGTGGTTTAGAGTGGGTAAGGGAACATTGGAAAGGGAACTACTGCCCTGGAACTAATGTCCGTGGCAGGATTAGGAAGTTAGTAGGGGACACATGGGTTAGTAACTGAGGGGGGAAGAAAATAAAGCTATTCATTTACAAACGCAGTCAGTCGCGGGTTTGATGCAAGATATCTGTCTAGGCGAAGTTTAAAAGAATCAATGGTGCTTCAGTCTATAACGTCTCGGTGAAGCCCATTCCACAAGTTGACAACTCGATTGAAGAAGAAATTCTTAGATTCGTGCGAGTTAAAAGATTTACCAATAAATTTGCAACCGTTTCCCCGCATGAAATTAGATTGGTCGATAGTGAAGTACTTACTACAGTCCATATTGTCGATGCCTTTGATGATTTTGAACACTTGAATTAAGTCGCCTCTTAATCTGCGCTGTGTTAAAGGATATAGATTTAATTATCTAAGACGCTCCTCGTATGGTTTGTTCTTTAGGCTGGGTATCATTTTAGTAACTACGTTGAACTCGTTCTATCTTGTCTATATCTTTTTGGTAATAAGGGCACCAGGATTGAACACAGTATTCCAGAAGAGGACGGACTAAGGAATTGTAAAGGGTTATGATAAGTTCTTTGGATTTATGCTCAAATGACCTGCCTATAAAGCCAATTATTTGGTTTGCTTTCTTAACAACTTCTGAACATTGTTGACTCGGTTTTAGGTTACTCGATATTGTTACTACCAGATCGGTATCTCTGTTTACATTCTTAAGCTGAGTGCCATTCATCGAATAGTTTGCTTTCTCATTTCGGTATCCGATATGTAGTACTTTACATTTATCCGCATTGAATCTCATTTGCCAAATTTGGGCCCAACATGACAACTTATCTAGATTGTGTTGCATATCGTCAACTTGTTCTTTTGAATGTACGCTATTTACAATTTTTGTATCGTCAGCAAACTTTGAGATTGTACAGGTGAGACCCTCATCTATGTCGTTGATGTAAATTAGAAAGATAATTGGTCCTAGTACCGATCCCTGGGGTATCCCGCAACTTACATTTGTCCATTTAGATGCCTTACCGTTTATGACTACTCTTTGGTTTCTGTCGCTGAGCCAATTTTCTATCCATTTTAACACACCGTCTTGTATTCCATGCGCTTTTAGTTTTAGCAGTAAACGTTTGTGGGGTACTTTGTCAAAGGCCTTTTGAATATCAAGGTATATAATATCAACAGCTTTATTCTCATCATAGAGGTTAAGGATATCGTGGAAGAAGTCTAAGAGGTTTGTTAAGCAGGAATGTTTTTTACGAAAGCCGTGTTGAATATCTTTAAGTATGTTATTTTCCTCTAAGTGATTTATGAGTCTGTCTCTTAAGAGTGTTTCTAGCATTTTACATCCAACTAAGGTTAAGCTAATTGGACGATAGTTACTGGGTAGGGATTTGCTGCCTTTTTTTAATATCGGTGTTATGTTGGCTAGCTTTCACTGATCAGGCATAGTTCCAGACTGCAAGGATTTATTGAATAGCAATGTCATTGGTTTGGAGAGCTCATCCTTAGCTTCCTTTAGAACTCTAGGTGAGATTGTATCAGGTCCAGGCGTTTTATTTACCTTGAGTTTATCTAAACATTTCAGTACTTCTCTATCTGTAATGGTGATATTGCTTAGAACATCAGAATTATCAATTTGAATCGGCAATTCTGTAGGGATATCACTGAGGTCTTCTCTTGTAAACATTGATGCAAAAAAGGTATTGAGGGCATTACTCAATTGTACTTCGTCTTTGGTGTATTCTCCATTTTCATCGACTAACGGTCCAACAGTTGAAGTAACTTACTTTTTTTTCTGATATAACTATAGAATTCTTTCTAGATTGTTTTACTTTGATGCAACATGTAACTCAATTTTTTTTTTACTTTGCTTAATTAACTTTTTGGCTTTGCGTCGTAGTTCTACAAATTTCACCTGCTCTTCGTCATTTTGTGAGGATTTTAATCTATCATTAGCAATCTTTTTAGCAAGCAAACTGTCTGAAATTTCTTTATTCCTCCATTTGGGCTTATCATTATGGCCTGTACGCCGTTATTTCGATTGTATGCAGTCTTGCACTGCTTTTAGGTAAGTGGTTGCAAATAATTCCCAAGATGTATGTATGTCGTTATTGTTAACCCGTCCAGCCCCGGCTAGTTTTGTAATGTTTGTTCACCAGAACCCGGCCGGTTTTCAAAAAATGGTTTTATTCCAGAAACAATAGCGAATGGGTTAGGAATGAAGGAAAAACCACGAAAAACCGCTCAAAAAGCTTAAAGAATGGTCCTACAGAGCCCCCGAAAACGTATTTTACAAGAGTAAAACATTGAAGGCAATTACCCCCAAAAAACAGGTTATTGCGCGCTCACGCGCACGCACGTGGACTTTGAGAGTTTTCAACCATCGGCACGGTTGCGTGGGTTACGTACACAGTTCCCATACAAATCTGAGCCCTCTTGAGTGGCTACACCTGAGGTTACGGTCGGCGCAATTAGGGTGACGCGCCAGGCGCGTCTCTGGGGCTGTGCGTTACATACATCGCCGACGCGTCAGGCGCGTCGCTGGGGCTGTACGGGTTAATTAGAAAGCTCCAGTCAGTTTCATGAAACTTAGCTCTAAGTTTACGAAAGTATGCTTTCTTGAAATTAGAAACGTCATTTGAACCAGCATGGATGGCAAAAAGGGTATTTTCGTTTGTATCCTTTGTGGTATCTTCGAAGGCTTCCACAATGTCGTCCAGTCCGCCTCTTGGGATGCAAAATATCTTTCGTCAATTTGGGACTGTCGCAGAACTCTACGACCTGTCCTCGTAGGATGGAATCCCCAACGAACCTGGCCTCTTCTGGTTCCCTTTCCATCACTATTCACTACCAAGATCTGGTAGATGAGACCTTTTCTGCGTTGGCCGCGCACCGTTCCTCACTGGTGTAAATCCTGAAACTTGTGGTGGCGAGACTCTGCGTACAGGTCGGTGAGAGGAGTGGTTAGAATGGGGGCGAGGGGTTGGCACTGTTCGTGTTAGCAGGCTTCTTGCACGAGGAGTGGGGGAGGGACTAAGGTGAACAGGGCGGCTGCCCTCAGCTCGCCGCAAAAGGAGTCCAACTCCTGACGCTGAGCATGCCATTGTTCCACCCTCGCAGCTTCCGACCCCCCACGCCGCCGACGCCCGGTCACTTCTTCGCCGGAGCTAACCCCGGAAGATGAGGTGGATGACCCTGACATTGCCCCAGATGACCTGACATCACCTGAGGAGCAGGTGGAAGTGGAAGAAGAGGAGATACAGACACGGAGAGTTCGAGGGCGAGACCGTGGCGGTCGTGGGCGTGCAGTTCAGCCTGCCGACGCCGCTGCCCGAGGCTGTGGGCGTCAGGAAAGGCCTTCATCAGAGTTATTTGTCTGGACTGATGGGGCAAATTATGAGTCAGATGAGCCTGATTTTGACGAGGAGCAGGTTGTCTCAGGGATGACGGCAGCATATCCCATGTAGCCCAGTTACAACCCCTATTGAACTTTTTTGTGGGTTTTATGACGACGAGATCATGGAGTACATGGTGGAGGAAACCAACAACCTTCACAGCATCTGTGCAAACTTTCTTGGCAGGAAAACAACTGCCAAGATGGTGGCATGGCGACCTGTCACTGTGCCAGAACTGTATGTTTTTCTGGCACTTACTATGCTGATGATACACGTCAGAAAACGTGCACTGGCAGATTATTGGATAACCACCGATCTCATCTCAACCCCAGCCTTCGGGAAATATATGTTCAGGGACAGATATTTTGATATTCTGTCCTATCAGCAGCTGACCAACAACATGGCAGTCCACCTTCCTGATCGGCTTTAGAAGATCAGGAAGTTGTACGACCTGATACGCCATCGGTTTACCACATGTGTTACGTTGGCCAGCTTGCCAGAATGTGCTCGTACTCGCTAGCGCTCGCCAGGGCAGTGGAATGGGCTATAATAATCGTAGAACGATGTTCTTTCTTTCCTAGTATTCATGTAGTCACAGCCAGATCAGTGGTGGTCTTTATTCTTGTCTGTGACACATGGAAGTATTTTATATGTCATAGAGTATAAGATGTTTAGTGTTAAGTTAAGGAGAGAGAGAACGAAGGAGGCAGCGTGGGGGTA
The DNA here is from genome assembly GCA_032716605.1 of Paralithodes platypus. Lineage (NCBI taxonomy): Eukaryota > Metazoa > Arthropoda > Malacostraca > Decapoda > Lithodidae > Paralithodes > Paralithodes platypus. The sequence continues at coordinate 11,157,801 of CM064545.1, forward strand.
TTATGTGCGTGTGTATGTACGTGTGTCTCCCTCGCTAGGGTGGAGGTTCCCACACTCCTGATTGGCCGGCAGGCCTGGCTGTGTCATAGGACGCTTGCTCTTCATGACGTAGTGGTCTGTGATTGGGTGCCGCTGTCCTAGTGTAGGTGCTGCAGGAGTCCCTGCCCGCGTGTCTCCTTAGAGCTTGGCATAGCGTGCTTGGTCCTAGACGTCCCTTGCAATCTGTCCCCCAATCTAACCCCCCTACAGTATACTACTGTTTCTCTCTCTGAACTTCTTCTTTTCCATTACTTCTCACCTTTATTCAATTACTTATCCCTTCTGGTTCTGCATACGACTTCCATAGTCGGCCAGTCGTATTACCAGCACCAGTTCTCACATACATGTTTTGCACTAGCTTTAGGGATTATTAGTCCTAGTCACATGAGTCATTATCATTGGGTTGCTTCTAATTATTAAGTTGTTCTTTGTTGCTATTTATTGCTAGACAGTGGAAGGTATCTTTAGTCGTTTTCTGAGTTATGTATATGGCGAGTCAAAGCCTATACGACTTCGACGGAGCTAGGTGCCTGTAACCTTTGTGCATATTTTCCTTTGCGAGTGTAGCAGTATACGAGCGAAGGGCTTTTGCCTACTCTTGCTCGTATGCTCGCTACCTCATTGTGTTGACCTTTGTGGAGCGCCAGGGCAAGACCAGATACTTGAGATCTGGACTTACCAAGAGAGCCTCCAAGTCAATTAACGTAACATAAGGGAAATCTGTTCAAGGGGAGACAGTAGGCTACAAGCATGCTTGCGCTCTGCCTAGCCTCCTGGTGCCTTTGATTCCGCTGCTAGACTTTATTAGTAATTAAGACAGCATTGTGTTTATTAACTTTATCTGTGTATGCTTTAGGAATTCACGTATTATTTTAGCCTAGGTTGATGCTTGGCGCACAACCCAGTATGGCTGTTACTTTGGCTAAGGAAGTACTGTTTTGAGTGGCTATTATTAGTGCTGTCACAGAGTTGTTGCACTCCCTTGTTATATATATGTATCCTACTTATTGGTGTATTTAAGATACACGCTTTGCTGTCCTGCCCCTGCATTATTTCGGTTCTATATTAACGAGCATCTTAGACCATCAGACGTTTCCAGAAGATTCCTTATCTGTTTGCTGTAGGACTAGCCTTCAACTGCTTTGATAGATCATTGAAGAGTTTAGTGTGGAGTTCAGACTCACACTAAAGTTAACGTAAGCACATAACCTTTTTATTAATCCTTATCATAGTATATTTAAGCATTGTTATTACTTAAGAGCATTATTCTTCGAGATAAGTTGCAACCTCTTGTTCCTAAGCGCCAAGAGACGTTGCTCACTAGTATTAACGTAAGTACTCCTTTTTGAGAGTAGGCTTTGCCGTCACCGGAAAGCCTTTGTAGAAGTGCACTAAAACCCAGTTAATTGATACCCCGTTATCCAGGAGATTAACTCTGGAGGGTTTAAGTGTTTTGTTCACCGGCGTCATAGTTCGAGGGTTTGGAATTAGCGTACCGTTGTTGCAGATATAGCCTATCATCTAGTCCAATATTGAGTGCCCTTGTTTATTTCGTAGTGCCGGTCGTAACACATGCCTCATTCCTTACCAGATGTGCCTCGACGAGTCTCTTATCCTGTTCCGGGGGAGGCTGCATTTCCGCCAATATATCCCGTCGAAGAGACACCGTTTCGGCATAAAGCTGTCCTCTGCGACTGCAAGACGGGATATGTTCTTGACTTTGTGGTCTACAGTGGCAGTGGTGGCGAGATAGTCACTGATCCCATAGGATTTGGCGGTGCTGTCGTGCAGAAGATGATGGAGAAACACTTCCACAAGAACCACATCCTCTACACAGATAATGATTATACGTCGCCCATCCTCTCCAACTACCTCCATGACCGCAAGATCGGAACTGTCGGCACAGTCAATGCCAAGAGGAAGGGCATGTCAGTGTACCTGACTAAGACAAAGAAGGCGGAGGTGTATGACAAGAAGAGTGGCTCCATCGTCTCTATCCACTGGCATGACCAGCAGAAAGTGAACCTCCTCACCACATGCCACAAAGCTGAGATGGTCGACACTGGGAAAGTGGAGCGAAAGACAAAAAGTCCAATTCTCAAATCAGCTGCTGTCCTAGATTATAACCTCAAGATGCGTCTTATTGATAAGTCCGATATGCAGATGGGCTTCATCGACTGCCTGCGAACATCCGGCAGGTGGTATAAAAAAGTTTGTTCTGCACACGATCGACATGTCAGCCCTCAATGCATACATCTACTGACTGAGGACTCCCGGACCGAAGAAGTACAAGTCACTGCGCAAGTTACATAAGCAGGTGATACTAGAGCTCTTGGACAAGCATGCTGTAGCCTACCTGGGAGACCAGGACCAGTCCGGCTGGACCGCGTGGTGTGTGCAGACTATTTTAGGAAGAACCAGCTCACCGCCCTTCCTCCCAAACAACCAGGTGTTACTGTCAGGAGTCAGAGGAGGTGCCATGTCTGTGCCCACACATCCCGCAGATCCCAAAAAGTTACCAAAACCACATGGGTATGCCTCGAGTGTGAAGTCGCACTGTGTGCTAGACAGTGCTCGAATGAATTTCACACTCGAATACACTCTTGAAGTGCCCGTGACAATAACAGTGATAGTGACACTTTAAAATGTAGGCTATAATAATATAAAACAATGAGTAAAAGTGAAAGATACACAAATAACAGTACTGTAATAATAAGTGCTAATATGTAGGCTATATAATATAAAACAATGAGTAAATATGAGAGACACAAATAACAGTAATAATAAGTGCCTTCATAACAATATAAACAAGTAAAAGTGAAACTAAAATCCATAATATAGCTTACCTAACAATAAATACAAGTGAAAATTACACTATCAATTATCATAATCCAGTGAAAGTGACACTAAAAATATGTAACAATAAAAGTACAAGTGAGACACATACATATCTTTACAATTTACTTTATTGTGATAAATATATAGGAGAAAGTTACAGTAACACCTTTATATATAATAAATAATTACATATCAGTAAGTGAAAGTGACACATATAATGTATACATATAAATCAAACTCAATAACATCATGAAATTACCCAATAATATGTAATAATATGAGTTACCTAATAACAACTTGGAGTGAAAATGACATATTGACATAATGATTATAATGGCAAAATAAACCAATAAAAACACTCAAATCGCTTCCCGGAATAATTGCGGATGGTGCGATAAATGCAGTAGTGCGTCGTAGCCAGGGCCGCATTCGAGCATTCGGACACGTCTAGGTAAATACGCGGCAAACGTTATCTCCACGGAAATCGTTATCACACCTGAACCAGTTTATCTAGAGAGCTCTACTCAACACCAGTCTACCGATACAAGTAAGGGCTACATTTTGAGATTTGTTTGAATTCTTTAGCTATTAACACTCCATGAGCGGCTAGGTCAGTAACTTCTATTACCTGGCAAGCGGGTGGTTTTACCCTAAACGACCTTGTTTCCGTGCTCTTTTTCATGCATAAACAAGAGCCAGAGCGTAATACAATTATGTATCCCTGAAAGGGCAATAATTGAGCTTTCCAATGACACCAGAACCTCCTTCTACGACCACGCGTTCTCTTGCAACGATCGTGCAAGACGAGTGCAAAATCCCTAAAATACAGTAATATCTTTACATAATTCCCTGTGTAGCGAGGCAGTGAGTATGGATGTGTGTGGAGGGAACGTCAGTAGTCGCAGAACCCGTGCCGAGCAGTCATGAGCCGACCTACGCTCCACCCATCACTCGTCTCTCTCTCAGAGCCATTGTTGCTCAAAAATTGCACACAGACTTAAGTCGGGCCCGCCACTTACATTAGTCCTTGGTTCTCTAGGCCGACTTAAGTCGGGTCCCGCTAAACAATGGTTAAGTTAACAAAGATAGGGCTATGTTTACATACATCATTTTTTAGCCAGATCGCCCGGTTAGGACTATCAACCTTTATAAATGCTGCCCGGGTGGGAAGGGTTAAACCACGTAGAAAGAAATACTACTGAAGAAACCATAGACTCCTCTACATAAGGACTGGCGTCGGCCATACTCGGGTCCCGGAACTTGGGTCCATTGTTAGGCCCACAAACTGAGGTCTTATTTTAGTTTTACTGGATATGGTACTTTGTGTTTTTACTCTACAACATCTTATTAACTATAGCAACCAAGTAAAGGAAAATAAAACATTTGTTTTTGGTTGATTGACTCATAAGTCTCTTTCGTGATTGAACATAATAGGAAAATATACAGTTATAATGAGATAGTTTATAAGAACATGTATTATACAAGCAAAGCATCATACCATGACTTACATTAATTAAATATTAGAAGAAATTAATGTAAAACCTTTGCAAAATATTACTTTACACATAATTTTACATATATCAAAAGTCACATAACACAATAATTAACTTAAACATTAGAAAGTTTCTCTTGTCGCCTTAAGCAGCCTAGTGTACACTCCCGATCGCTTGTAACAACACATTACACAATGTCTGGCATGCTTGTGAATGGCTAGCTAAAGGAGCATCTACATAAGACAAGCATTGTTTCAAGTAATTGCGACAACACTTTTTCGAGTCTTGAAGAGACATTTGAAGGGTGATGCCACTATGTACAAAGAAGACAGTAGCCAGTGTAGGCATACTCAGCCCACCTCGATTGAGCGCAGTCAAAAACACTGATGACAAGCATTCCCCAGAATCTACTTCCTGTCGTCCATGTTTATGAGCTAAAAATCCCCCAATGTAGACAATTTTATGTTTTAAAGTATCATCTGAATCTAGAAGTAGTTGAGTGTCTTGTAATGTCAGCTCTTCCAGAAGTTGTAAATCACCATCATCTATTGCTGCTGTACAAAATTCACAGCTTACTTCTTTGGCTCGGTCAGGAACGATGTCACGTTTCAACAGCTGATGCAACTGCTGTACTTTGGATGCTGCTTGAACATCCCCAATGTCAATGTAAAAATTTCCTCCACTACGTTGTCTTGCTTGACCAAAAAACTTTTCTAGGGGATCTTGTGAAAAAACAGCAGGTAGGATATAAGCAAAATCATGGGTTTCAAAAAGATATTGTGCTGCTTCTATGTTATACCTTGTTGTGATGACAAAGGCATCTGCTGTTGACTGTGTTAGTTTCTTCTCTCTGCCATGCCCACCAGTCCACCGACAGCTGGATACAACTGTACACATTTTCTGCAGAGCTTTGAAGTTTGTACAGTTTAATGTCCAAGGTTCACGATATTGGTCTCGTAAATGAACTGTGCTGTACTTGCTTTTAACATTAATCATTTTAAACCAATTGGTTACCAGTGTTGTGTATATCACTGTTCCATCCTGAAATTTAACAGTTCCTTTAAGACCTTCAAATGCAGCAATCGTTTTCTCATTGAACACTTGGCAAACTAAGGGCACACTCTTACGTTGCAATGGTTTAGGAAATACTGATGAGCGTGTGAGTTTTGTCAGACGAAGTGGTGTCTTCTGATCTTCGTTGTAAAGAGCTTTAACATCACTCCAACACGCGAAATATTCTGTACCGTCCTTGCTAAAATGTAATTCTTGATATTTCTCTCTGATCCAGTTGTTTCTCATATTCTTGAGGATGTGAACATAATCATAGACAAGGAAAACATTTATGCCATCTGGTGCTAGTGTTACTTTTCCAGGACCCCCAAGCATTCTGTAAACAGCTTGATTCAGTGGACAGTTGTCACAGACGAACGATACTGGATGGCCAGCACTAGCTTTAACAACATATACAGCCTCAAGTAATATTTCCTTCAGTTGAATAGTATTCAGTTTTGATACAGGATTAATTCGTATGATGTACCGTGGTCCTCCATAGTGACAAACAACTTCAATAGCAAGAGCAGATGTTGCTAGATTTTCTGGTCCGTTTGTTGCATAGCCTACTATATGCTCTCCTGTAAATCTAAGGGCCTGCTTAAGCTTGACTTCATCAAACAAAATGTTAACTAACCGCTGTTGTGGCTTCAACTGATCAAAACGGATTGGGAGACACTTGTCAGCATAAGTGCGAGATAACAATTGGCGAATCTGTTTCTCACAAGGAAGACTAATTGCTTTGGAGTTTCTAAGCATTCTATATGCTGCGGGTGATATACAAAACAGTTCTGCTGCAAGAATTAACATTTGCTTTGTATATCGGCGATTTTTAGGAGGAATAAGAAGGAGTTGTAACTGTGCTTGAATGAACTGAAAACCTTCAATTTCATGACATTCTGTGATAGAGTCAAGTTCTGAAATTATTCTTTTTAAGCGGTCAGTATTAGTCGCTTCATGAGTGTTCATAATTTTCACTATTGCTTCAATTTGAGACCACTTACTTACCAAGCTATTTTTTTGAAGATACAGTTTACTTTTTGGTATCTCCAAGCCACTTTTCTCTGCTACTACCAGCTGCAGAAAACCAAAAGGAGACTGTACCTCTTTAAAATGAAGAAACTTATCAACTGCTCTACCATTACCATCTGTCTTAAACATTGTCAGTTTTCTACCATTTTGCATTATATAAAACTCAGGGAAGTGTTTTCCAATCTCTCCTGCAAATTTGTCATAACTATGCATTTTGTCTTGTTCATTTTCAAATTCAGTTTGTTTTTAAGTCTTGCTTCAGTTGTCACTGTTTTAGTTAACCTAGGAGCTGACGTAAGTTGTTTGAGGCAAGACTTGGGTACACCTTTAAAAACTGTAGGAGGCCCAGCTGGTCGTTTTCCTCCCCGAACTGTGACCCAATCGCAGTCGAAGTGTGATGCCCAAATCCATAGTTTCGACCTGTCTCTCAAACTTTCTGGGCTATTTGGCATAGCACTTATCCATGCATGTCGTTCTTGTTCTTCATTCGGGAAACACACCATAGGACTGTATGGCTCTCGCCTGTAGTTTCCACGACAATTGAATGCAGCACATCTTTTCGGCATTGTTCCTGTAAAGCAAAAAAACAAGAATAGTTGTAAAATGGTTATCAGTACATATCAAAGCAACCCGTTGACATCAGCTCAATTCTAATATTTATCAGCTAAATAAGTTGTTAACACAGATCCTTTTGTGACTGGTAAGTATTTATAAGAAAATTACTTACAATAAGCTGAGAGATAACGAACAACAGAACAAAAATGTGTTGCCTCTAACGTGTCTCGTGGGTGACTGGCGTCTGGCATCGTCCTGGGCTGTTCGTTTTCTGGCGAGACATTATGTCGCCAATATGGCGGGGATATGGACGATTGCGTGTGAAATTACATGCATTTATATGTAAAGTTGTGTTTGTGTACATATTTTTGTGTTTAAGAAAGTCGGAGAGACCACTGCTTTCATGATATTGCTTTTAAGCAATGGACCCAAGTTTTAAACTCCGAGAGTGCTCGTTTCCAGTCCTTATGTAAAGGGGTCTATGGAAGAAACAGTGAAATATGTGATGTAAATCTAAGGAAGGAAAACTCCTATAGAATAGAAAAATCCAAAAGTCATAGAAATATTGGAAATGAAGAAATCAAATTCGATGATAGAAGAAAATGAAGAATACTTAGGGAAAAGAGAAAGCATTCTTTAAAATATTGTAGTAAAGAAAGACAATGAACTTAAAACAGGGACCAGAAATGTCCCCAGTGGTTTGGCTCCTGCTGCTGACACATCGAAATGCACTGGACCACGACCTCCTACTCTTACTATCAATGTTTGCAACATTCGTGGCCTTTCATCTAACTTCCACTCTGTGGAAACACCACCACTACTCTGCCAACCCTGATCTTTTCTTTCTCGCCGAAACCTAATTATCTGCGACAATTGGCAAACCCTTCTCTGTTCACTCTTAAGAGCCCTTCACACAGTCAGGAGTGCGAGCTAGAATCACTAGGAGTAATGACTCTTGTTGATTCCTGGGAATATGACCGCGAGTGTCCGAAATTCCACGTGCCCTCACGACAGAGTAGGAGTCAGCGGGAGTGTCCCTGCGAGTCACAAGGAGTCACTGGGAGTTACCAGGAGTCACCGTGATAAAACCGGGAATGAAGTGTGAGTTATTGAAAATTTGAAAATTAACGGTCGTTTTCGGATTAGTGCAATATATGAGTCGATACGAGTAATACAGGAGTCGCTGGGAGTTAGACAGGAGTCACTGGGAGTCACCGAGCATCACTGGGAGTTGTTAGGAATGAGATGAGAGTATGCCAGGCATGGCCCCCATTGTGCACAGCCCCTATATAAGAGGCCCCCAAGCTCTGTATTCATACATAATTAAAGACATTAATAGAATACGATAAGTCTGTATTATTATGTACCGTAAGATTATTAAGTCAATGTTTACCATAATTTACGAAACAAATATATGTAAAGTATTGTATAAATAGTAGATAGTTAATCCTTCTCACATTTTCGTTTTCCTTCGTTACCGAGTTGTGTAATATTTTATAATATTACCTAAAATGGGTAACAGTTATAGGTTATGTTAGCTTGGTTAGGTTAGGTCAGGGGAGATGGAGAACTTGTAAACTAGAAGTAGGCTAGTTTAGCATTGACCATTTTTTTTTTTTTTTTTTTTTTTTTCTTTTTTTTTTTCTATATTCCAACTTACTTCCTCTCGGGCATAGGCTGAGAGCCTTAACATTCACCGCTTTACAATGAACAGTGAAGCCCGTGAGGTCTTGTTCCAGTCTAGGGAGTGAGACATGTGAAGCACGTAGAGTACAACGAGCACCTGCCATCTTGCCTTCACATGAGGCACGGTGCTCACTCATGGCCCGAAATGACCCCATCTCTGAAGCCACCTCGTTCCCGTGCTTCACTGTCTCACCCTCTACACTCGGACTCTCACACATACACACACACAACGCCACCTGTTGAGCAGATAACTCACCAGGCATTGCACCCCTATAGCATATTTTGAATATGGGAATATTCATACAGTGCTATTTAATCAGGGAACAATGAGGGTATTTTATTGACGTTTCGGTGGGCTTGTGGTAATGCACTGATACCAGGTACAGCACAAATTCCATCCCAATAATATCTTCCCATTGATACATCGGGATTTGAACCCGGGACCTTTGGATTACCAGGCCAGTGGCAAGACCACTCCACCACACCTCCCATGCATTGTTCACATTATTAAATACCTCACATGCAATAATTTCCTTCTCTACACACAATCACTGAGTTAAATACAACGTCTTGTGGGCAATTGTACTTACACAGATTCATAATAGGCTTATTTATAATGTTTGACCAAGAAAACTAAAGTACCCGTATATATTATGCTTTCAGGTGAGGAGTATTACAGTTTTATATGAATATTTTTTTTATCCACCTTCATTTCACTTTGAGATAGCTTGAGAATGCACCTACAATGAATAAATACTGCGAAATTGTCTGGGGAGGGGGGGAATCCCCAGCTAGGTAGGCTCGCTTTGCTCACCACCCATACCCATGAATAGTGGGCCCTTTATTACATGTGCGCCCACTACAGGTATCTCTGTGGACGCCCCTGCCGCTTGGAGAGCATGCTCGGTGACTCCCAGTGGTTCCTGGTGACTCCCGTCGATTCCCAGTGACCCTCAGTGACTCACATGTATTACCTATCTATATGCCAGTGACTCCCGGTGAAACTGAGAACTGAAACTGAAACAGAACACTGTCCGCGATTTAGATAGGAGTAACTGGGAGTCACCAGGACTCACTGGGAGTCACTGGGGTGTCAAAGGGAGTCAACAGGACTCACTGGGAGTGTTTCAACTCTCGGCGAGATCTTTAAACACGGTGAACATTTTGTCGGACAGGGCCAATCGCCCGCGACTGGTCGGGAGTCACTGGGAGTCTAACAGGAGTCACTAGGAGTCATCGATTTTCACCGCGAATAGGCCCAGGAGTCCGAATTTTCACCTACTCCTAGTGATTCTAGCTCGCACTTCTGACTGTGTGAAGGGCCCTTTACTATCTCTATCCTCAGTTTCAAGCCAAAATAGGATGTTGTGCATATGTACGCAACAATCTTGCTCTCTCTCGTGTTCCTAATTGAATTCTCAACTCTCTGGCTAAAGCTTTATTGTCACTCTCAAACGAAATATTTCTGCACTGTTCATCTCTCCCTTCTGACTATCCAAAAATTCTTTGAAAATCTAACTTCCAAAATGGAACACATTCCATCCATTCGAATAAATCTCCCTCTTAGGAGATTTTGATGTTCTTAATGGCGTTCGTCCAATTTCACTGACCAACCTAGTGAACAAGCCTACAACTTTGATATCCTAAATGGCCTAAAACAGTTAGTCAAGCACCCTACTCAAATTCCTGACCCCCTTGGAGATCGGTCTAACATTCTTGATTTATTTCTAACTACTAATCCTTCTATTTGCGCTGTAAACCTTTTCTCTCCGCTGGGCTCCTCCGATCTCAACCTTATCACTGTTACCTGTACTATCTCTCCAGGACGGCCTTCCAATCCTCCCAGCCGGCGGCTCTTGTGGCACTTTGGCGCTGCCACCTTGGAGGCTCTTCGGCAGTACTTCTTTGATATCACCTGGAATGATTTTTGTTTCCGTGGCCGGGGACCATCGGAGTGTACCGAGCGCATAACCAAGGTAATCCTCTCGGGCATGGAGGTATACATTCCGTTTTCTTTCTCCCAGTCCAATGCAAACATAATCTTGGTTTACTCACGCTTGTTCTACTGCTCTCTATAACAATGAAGAAGCATTCAATCGGTACCGTCGCCATCAAACTCGAGAATCTCATGCTTCTTATGATTCTGCCCAGAATCAAGCCAAACCTTTCGTATTTTGGAATAAAATATACAAATAATTTGAATATTAAACACCATGTTATGATCACTTTATTATGAACGTTATGCATAAAATGTGTAACACTTGGCAGTAAAGTGTTTCTTGGTATTGTTATTTGTTCACAAAATATACTGCATATATTAATTTCGGTATTTATTGTAATTTATAGTTTTAAGCTAGATATAGTACGTATAGATCAGTTATTGATCAATCATTTGAAGAATTCCAAAGTTTGATTAATATACAGGCACGTATGGATAATTATATGCGACCTTATGCATTCACGAACTACAGGACTCACGAAAATCTTAGTTAGCAAGAAACTCACCCCACACCTAATTTAGCTCTCTCTATGAACTCATATCATTCTTCATCATTTTCAGAGTTCAGACAACAAGTTATGTTCACAGCGGAGATCTCTTATGAACCCTGATGGACAATAGCATTTTCTGTTGGTTGGATTGGATATGCATCAGCCACTCTCTATACATTGGTTAGTTAATGATGTGTATAATACTTTGTGTAATATTACGTGGTGTTAGCATAATCTGCATTCCCTCAGTGCTCTTCTTTAATTTGTTTATTTCTGTTCATTATTCTTCGTTAGAACTGAAAAGAGGTTTAGAAACTTATCTCTTTCTCAAATCTCCCTCAGGCTATTAATGAACTGTTTGTTCCTCATTTATCCTTCTCATGGTTGAAGCCAAATTATCTATCCACTTAGCCACACATCACCTACTACCAGTAGATCATAGCAATTGAAAGTACACTGTGAAATGTGAGTGTATATAACAGAAACATACACGTAGATTAAGACGAAATTGGAACACACATTGGGAATATTTATATGAACATAGTTGGGATACCATTAAATAACATAGCACATTTATAAGAGAAATTATGATTTTTTTGAGAAAAAGTACACGATTTTCCATGTAAAATATTGAATGCACACTTATTATGTTTCAAATGTGCTACATTCTACAACTAGAGGAGCACTCGTTAGAGCATCATTTGGTTGTTTGTGAAGGAAGGAGACAAAGGCAAAGCTGCCTGTAATAAATGTCTCCCCCAAAGTTGAACGTGACAGAGAACCAAATTCAAGGAACGTTAGAGTCACAATGTATGGACACACAGAGCGTGAATCACTTTAAGTCATAGGGTGAGGGAAAGACAGATTGAGGGAGAGAGTTCCAAAGATTGCCTGTTGAGTAGGAGAATGACAGGGAAAATTTGCTCAATCTTGGGTATGAGAGTTGGACAGAACAGGGGTAGGACTGTGTTGAAAGGCGGGTACTTTTAATATGAAGATATGAACATTAAAAAGCAATAAAACAAGTGGTAATAGAAAACCTCGTTATCTTTAATGCTTCCAAAACCCAATTTCCTTATCTTACTACCCGTTTAGAGCTCCCAGAGGACTATCCCTTACATTTCAATAATACAAAAATTAATCCTTCATCTTCTCTCAATATTCTCTGTGTTTCTTTTTCTTCTGCTCTCACTTGGAAGGACCATATTACCAGTCTTGCTAAGGCAGCCTCCCAGAAGCTGGGTGTTCTCAAACGCCTCAGGGAGTTCTTTACCCCTGCACAGCTTCTTGCTCTGTACAGAGGCACAGTGTGTCCTTGTATTGAGTATTGTGCACATGTGTGGGGGACAAAGTAGAAAGGAAAGCCTTTCGTATCATTAACTCCCACCTACTCACCAACTCTTTGCAATTTCTCTCTTTGCCGCAATGTTACATCTCTCTCACTATTCAATTACTACTATAATAATCAATGTTCCTCAGAGCTTTCCCAGTGTATACCACCTCCTCTACGTAGGGTATGTAGTACCCATCTTGCAACACAATCCCACGCCTACTCTGTGCAACTCTCCAACCCAAGAGTGAAACGTTATTCTCAGACTTTCTTTTATTCAACTGCTGAGCTCTGGAACTCTCTCCCAGAATCAGTCTTTCCCTCTTCCTATGATTTAAATTGATTCAAACTCTGTGTGTCCGGGCATTTTGGCTCGAACGTCCCTTGATTTTGGCACTGTCACTCTTTCAACTCTGAGGGAGGCACTCGATACGGGCTGTTCTGTCTTTTGTCTCCCTCACTCACAATGGGGGAAAAAAAATGGCTGGTGAAAATCGTATATTTTAGCCCTGCAGTCGTAATCTGACCCGGACCGGTGAAAGAGACACACCATCCCTCTCTCTTGTCTCGTATGGTACTGAGAGACTAAGAGAGCTCTGAGACTGATTAGTGGGTTGAAGAAAGACTCCCACATCCTCCCCTCTCTTTCCCAACTGTCATTGTGCGAAAATATTCGATTAATATCGGGAATAATAGGAAAAATACCAGATTATTCAGGAGGGGCGAAAAGGGGGAAGGGGGGGGGGGGACACATGTGGAGTAGTGATAGGAGGTATGGAGGGTAATTATCTCACTTAATCACATATTGCTTTGTTTTTGTTGTTGTTGCTGTCGTTCCCTAAGCTGCCTGGCCGAACAGCCCCGAGTCCCTAAGGAAGGCCATGGCCATGGTTGGGCTTTCCCACAGAGCTCTTAAGGAGTGTAGATTATGTTGTTGGCATAAGTGCTTGTGTGAAATGCAGTCTTCTAGGATGTGTCCGATGGTATTGGGTGCTGTGTTACATTCCGGGCAGGCGTCATCGACGGAAATATCCAGTCTCTTCTGATAGTTCAGAAGAGCTGGATGGTGCCCACATCTCAGCCTGGCCAGGTGGACTCTGTCCTCGCGAGGAAGGGAGGATTCAGAAGGATGGATTTTGGGGAGTCGTGCCTGCAGCTGCGTGTTGTCTATGAGTGATTGGATGGAACGGAGAGTGAAATGTTTTGAGTGCCAGTGAGGTGTTTTGAAAGGCTTTTTTTATGCCTTGACTCTTAAGAGTCCCGGCACCTTCGCCCAGTAAAACCTCTTAAGAGTCCTGGCGCCTTTCTCGGGTTAAGTTATAGCGAACCCCAGGGAGTTAATGGAATAGTTAACTAAATGTATTAATATATCCATCTCAAAAATGCTTTTGAGTGGAATTGAAGAACCGTTGAATAAAAGGAACAATATGAATATGGAAGACGTGAAGCAAACAGTAGGTACATTATGCAAGGATATTATCAGGGAGTTGATGCAAAACACATCCAAAGATCACTCATTACGTTTGCATCTTCACAAAGAGTAGTTGACTGAATGTTAATGTGTGACGGTAGCTCTCTTCTCTCCCTTATAAGTGATCCTCCATAATGGCCGGTGTCACCTCACAGGTACGAATGTTCCTACTATTGTTTGTGAACCCTTTCGATGTATTAATATTCTTACTGCCAGTAGAAGATAATATTTTATTTGTTCTATCAATGGTAATTATACTTATCTAGTAACCACTGATATATTATTCATGATTTGTATATAGCTTTTGTGAACAAAATGTTTGCAGTATAAAATATAACCTATAACAGACTGACGGAGTAGGTTTTATTATGCGTTTCATGCATTTTATCCATAGATAGATAGTAAAAATACGTAATGGCAGTGAAGTGGGGAGATCAGGTAATTTTGGCATAAGTAGAATACTTGTTTAAAATTCTGGCTTGATATACTGCTGCATGCGGCTGAGCCATCCATCCTAGATTATTGGAAAATATCTTCTTCCCCGCCATAATAACTTTTACCTCATTTACAGTAAGTGGTCCAATCAGCGGGGTATGAGAGAGAGAGAGAGAGAGAGAGAGAGAGAGAGAGAAAGTGAGAGTGAGTGTGCTATGGATATATCATACCGTGCTATTAAATCTGAATGTCTGAACAAAATGTTGTTAAGAACTGTTAATGCCCCTAGTTTTCTAAATACAATAGTATTCTGAGTATGATAACAATGTTCTTGGTAAATTGTTAAGCACCATTTCTCTCTAACCCTCGCTCTTGATTCAATAGTGCTCAACCAATGTTTGATACCAGACAATATCACTTATTTCCTTGCTCAAGTGAAATCGTATGTATGCATAAAACCTTCATGCCTGAGCGTGTGATGAACTTGGGTCTCCCGGGTGGGAAGCCGAGACGATCTCCATTACCGAGCCTGTAGTGATAGCAAATGGTACTAGGAAATATGATCGTGGGGAATTTATTATTATTATTATTATTATTATTATTATTATTATTATTATTATATTATTTGTTGTTTTAACCCAGCAACGGCACACCATTGGTTTTTAAAAGTGCCAAGCGGCATATTTTGGTTCATCCCCGCCTAAAATCGTTATCTGATAAATATCGTGATTACTTATTCATATGCGCCTATTTTACTTTTAATATGAAGATATTAACGTGTAACAACAATAAAACAAGTGGGAATAGTATTTGGGGGGTGAAAAGACGAATTATTGCCAACCCTCCAGTCATGAGGTGAGAGGGGCATGAGACATACACCCTCCCTCTTCGAGGCCTGAAGCCAAACTGATCTCTCTCTCTTGCTGTAGTGCTGATAGTGCAGTTGGAATGATGTACAGTAGCCCAACTAAGTTGTGCGACAAAATATTAGGTATGTGGCACCTGTCTAGTTTGCACTCCTGTCCCAAGCCTGTGTGGTCGTGTCTAGCAGAGACCGTGCAGGTGTCTAGGCAGGCGCCACGTATCACCTGAGCTATCACAACCAGCGCACACAGACACAGTACTCGCACACGCTGGACGCTACATAATATTATGACAATATTATGGTGATGGGCTGGTCTATCAGAGTGAGAACTGAGCGATCTCTGCCATATCCATAGCTTACTCTGACTGTTCCTTTTACTTATATATTTTCTAAATCTCAAGTGACAGCGTCTCTTCCGTGGATTGACCTCCCAATCTAGTATCTACCAAGATTGAAAGCCAAAGCGTCACATTTTCCTTTGCCCCTCAACTTTCTCTTCATAATTGCTGAGGGGTACAGGGCCCTGGGTGGGGCTTTGGTTTCCCGGGCGTTTCTGCACCATCCTCAGCTCCCCGCCATGGAGTGGCTTCGGTCACCCAGGCTTTATTGTGGTCGGCAGGGAGGGTTCTGTGGGGGCGCTCGGTTATGGCCTTGGCCTTGCTCGGGGCCTTGGGGCTATTCGGCCAGGCAGCTTGGGGAACAACAACAACAACAACAACATGACAATATTACTATTATTATTTGTTTTTATAATGATATAAGGTTCTACCTCTCTCTCTCTCCGCTAAATATAAATAGATTTACGCTCGACAAACTGTGTAAAATAGCACACACACACACACATACACACACACACCAGAATGGTAAGATCCACATTCTATACACAACTTAAAATGAACACAATAAGTTGCATAGGTTGTTATTATATAATCTATTATACACTTGTTAGTGATTGTTTTAATAAGAGCCCCGGCCTCCTTAACACTATACTTGGTGTTAATAAGAGCCCCGGCCTCCTTAACACTATACTTGGTGTTAATAAGAGCCCCGGCCTCCTTAACACTATACTTGGTGTTAATAAGAGCCCCGGCCTCCTTAACACTATACTTGGTGTTAATAAGAGCCCCGGCCTCCTTAACACTATACTTGGTGTTAATAAGAGCCCCGGCCTCCTTAACACTATACTTGGTGTTAATAAGAGCCCCGGCCTCCTTAACACTATACTTGGTGTTAATAAGAGCCCCGGCCTCCTTAACACTATACTTGGTGTTGGTGTCACCGACATTCTTATCCTTAGCCTTTCTGTAACCCAGAATGTGCTCGAGAAACGGGTAATCAATTTCTAGATCTTTCCTGATCTACTCATATATTTGTTTTGTTCTTCATAAGATGTTATGCGGTCAAGATTAACTCCAAGTTCGCTGACACCAGGTATAGATTGTATGAGTTATCCTAAAAGTGTATATGCATCAACTGTATTAGATGTTACTCAAAAACATGTAATTTTATACAGCTCAATGTCTAAGAGACTTAATTTGTCCGAACGTTTATAGCATCTGAGGTGAAGCCAGTGATCTTGGGGGCTAATAAGTGATCGAGGTTTCCGAATGTTTGTGTGCGAACTGTTGTATGGATTATTCCTCTGCCGCCTCTTGTCTTGCCTCCTTTCATGTGTGTCTTGTTGATGCTCCCTACCCCTTGTGGGAATAATGGCTGGCTACTGACTAAATTACGAACGTATGGTGCTGTCACATTTGTTAAATGTTTAATCATCAATCTTGTAATGGAATTTAACCGTGTTGGCTGCGAGTGTCTCGTTATTTATTAACCTTTCTTTTCCCAAGCATACGAATCGATAAACAAAGACAAAAAATACCTTCAAAGATATTGACATGTCAGTAAAGTTTTCGATAAATATCCACATGAAAGATTGATGATTAAAGAAGCAGCTCAAGGAATAGGGAACACTATATTACGTGAATTAGACTATGACTAATTAGTAGGAAACAAAGATTTAACATTAACAGTAGCCTATACAATCAGATTGGGGTGTAGTGAAGGTTGGGGTCTTACACTGACGGTCAGTTTTAGTTACTCAATTGTTCGCCTTTTACATTAACGACCTAAATTTAGGCCTAACTAAAAAGATTGGTAATTTGTCAAATGACTCTAAACATAGGTTGAATTATTGATCATAATAACGATTCATGCTCTCCAAAAATAATTTGATACACTACCCGAAAGGGTAATACCTTGCCAGATGATGTTTAATGTAGATAAATACATGCAGTTTAGTGAAAATTGGGAAATCGATAGAAATTTCAGGATATAGATTTAACAATATTTACTTCAAGTCATTAATTACGCGCCATTTATCTCCCGTTCGAGGAGATTCAATAGCTCAATGCATTCTTGTAATGTCCGATTCCATTACCCATCTCCCTTACTCAAGGGTAGCCAGTAACTACCAGTTATATCTCAGAAAAAAATATATAATATTTTCACCAATCTGAGTGGTGACGCCAAGACGCAATGTCAGTGGTATCTAGATGGCTAAATAACATGGAATTGTGTAACTCAATTATTAAAAAAACAAAATGGAAGTCATCGTCAGTCGTGATCTGAAAAAGAAAAAAAACAACAACAATGCAACAATGTTTGAAATCAGAGTTTTTAATAGATATCCAGAAGCGTGAATAAAAACAAACGTAATTTTAAAATTTCACCTGTCCTTAGTAATGCTTCGCATGGATTATGTTATTAAGTTTGCTGTCCAATGTCCATAGATTGATTGGAAGTGACGGTACAAAGAAGAATGGCAAAACAATCCAGAATAATAGAACATTAGAACATCAAAATATTCTAACGCCTGAAGACTAAGGCCAAATGACACGGAATTATAGCCAGAATTTTGGTTAGAACATTAACAGAAGTAAAATATTATTGAGGTAGTGGATATCATAAAATACATGATATGGTCAATACAAAAGCAAGGGTTTTTCGTTTAGCTCCACTTCTATGTCGGTCTGTCAGTTGCCCTTCATCCCACCTTTTTGCCACCGGTAAACGTGCCGACATCCCACTCTTGCTCATCCCAGCCATAGTACCACGTTCAGCAACCTTAGCAGCCTCATGAGCCATGACTTGCTGAATGGATGACTAGGTGTGATGTGGGTAAGAGAGTATTGGGGATTTTCTCATCACCTCAGTTTCCAATAATTACAGCTTCACGTGTTTATATTGGTTTTTACCGAAAAAAAAGTTCAACCAGGGAATATGTTGCGTAAAGTGTTAATGTATGGTTGGAGTGGCTGTAGATATGCATATAATCAGTAATCAGTCAATTGCCAGTATCTGCTTTTGAGGGTTTGGTTGACCTGTACGGTACCCTTCCAGCTAGTAACAGACCGCCAACCCTAACAAATACGTCATAAGTGGCCTCTTATTCCAGGGGCCCATTTATACTGCTAGGTCAGGAGAGGCACATTGTGCAAGAAGACTTTCCCAAATGTTTCCTTTCCGCCCGGGACTGGAACCTGTGTTCTTCGGCTGTGAACCAAGTGCGATAACCAATACGCTATGGACCACTGTGTGTGTGTGTGTGTGTGTATGTGTGTGTGTGTGTGTGTGTGTGTGTGTGTGTAAGATTCTGTATTATAGAACTTAAATTATATAAACTAAATAGTGTTTAGTTATTGTTACGCTGGCCAGCTTGCCAGAATGTGCTCGTACTCGCTAGTGCTTGCCAGGGCAGTCAAATGGGCTATAATAATCGTAGAACGATGTTCTTTCTTTCTTAGTATTCATATTGTCACAGCCAGATCAGTGGTGGTCTTTATTCTTGTCTGTGACACTTGGAAGTATTTTATATCAGTGATAGAGTATAATATGTATAGTGTGAAGTTAAGAAGAGAGAGAACGAAGGAGGCAGCGTGGTGGCATTATGTGCGTGTGTATGTACGTGTGCCTTCCTCACTCAGGTGGGGTTTCCCACGCTCTTGATTGGCTGGCGGGCCTGGCGCGTCCTAGGACGCTTGCTTTTCATGACATAGTGGTCTGTGATTGGGTGCCGCTGTCCTAGTGTTGGTGCTGGGGGGCTCCTGCCCGCGTGTCTCCTTAGAGCTTGGCATGGTGTGCTTGGTCCTAGACGTCCCTTGCAATCTGTCCCCAATCTAACCCCCTGTACTACTGTTTCTCTCTCTGAACTTCTTCTTTTCCATTACTTCTCATCTTTATTCAATTACTTATCCCTTCTGGTTCCGCATACGACTTCCATAGTCGGCCAGTCGTATTACCAGCACCAGTTCTCACATATATGTTTTGCACTAGCTTTAGGGATTATTAGTCATAGTCACATGGAGTCATATTATCATTGGGTGCTTCTAATTATTAAGTTGTTCTTTGTTACTATTTAATGCTAGACAGTGGAGGGTATCTTTAGTCGTTGTCTGAGTTATGTACATGGCAAGTCAGAGCCTGTACGACTTCGACGGAGCTAGGTGCCTGTAACCCTTGTGCATATTTTTCCTTTGCGAGTGTAGCAGTATACAAGCGAAGGGCTTTTGCGTACATTTACATGTATGCTGGCTACCTCACTTTGTTGACCTTTGTGGAGCACCAGGCTTACCAGATACTTGAGATCTGGACTTACCAAGAGAGCCTGCAAGTCACTTAATGTAACATAAGGGAAATCTGTTCAAGGGGAGACAGTAGGCTACGAGCATGCTTGCGCTCTGCCTAGCCTCCTGGTACCTTTTTTGCAGCTGCTAGACTTTATTAGTAATAAAGACAGCATTGTGTTTATTAACTTTAACTGCATATGCTATAGGAATTATTCACATATTATTTTAGCCTAGGTTGATGCTTGGTGCACAACCCAGTATGGCTGTTACTTTGGCTAAGGAAGTACTGTTTTGAGTGGCTATTATTAGTGCTGTCACAGAGTTGTTGCACTCCCTTGTTTTATATGTACTGTATGTATCCCACTTATTGGTGAATTTAAGATACACGCTTTGGTGTCCTGCCCCTGCATTATTTCTGTTCAATATTTGACGAGCATCTTAGAGCATCAGACGTTTTCAGAAGATTCCATATCTGTTTGCTGTAGGACTAGACTTCCAGTGTTTTCATAGAGCATTGAAGAGTTTAGTGTTGAGTACAGACTCACACTAAAGTTAACGTAAGCATATACTTCTTTATCCCATAACTGTCGGGGCGCAACATAAGTCGAGTATAATACATTTGGACTATCTGGCGGCGCTCGACATAGGTCGTGTGGCAATTTCAGCACGTAATGTTGCTGAGAGAGAGAGACAAGTGGTGGCAGGAGAGTAGCGAGCGTATGACTGCTCCAGACCACCACGGCGAACCTACTGACACGAATCCCACCTCCTCCCTCCCTCTCTCACTCGCTATATACGGAATTGTATGGGGAAAGTGCCGAATTACATGCTTTTTGCACTCGCGTTGCGCGGTTGTTGCAAGAAAACTAGCCATCATAAAAGGATCGTTATGGTGTCATTGGAAAGCTCTGTTTATGCCCTTTCAGGGAGAGATACTTGTTTTACGCTCTGGGTCTTATTTAGGCATGACAATGATCACGTAAACAGCCCTATTTTGGCTAAAAACACCCCGCTGGTGGCTACATATTATATACCGCCTAGGCCGCTCGTAAGGTGTTAAATCTTGTTATAGTTTATTTAAGCATTGTTATTACTTGAAAGCATTTGATTAACGTAAAGTACTCCTGTTGTGAGTAGGCTTTGCCGTCACCGGAAAGCCTTTGTAGAAGTGCACTAAAATCCAGTTAATTGATACCCCGTTATCCAGTAGATTAACTCTGGAGGCTTTAAGTGTTTTGTTCACCGGCGTAATAGTTTGAGGGTTTTGGAATTAGCGTACCGTTGTTGCAGATATAGCCTATCATCTAGTCCATTATTAAGTGCCCTTGTTTATTTCGTAGTGCTGGTCATAACATTATAATCCCATATATTTCCATAGAGGACAGAATTTCATCGGAGTTAGATTCTAAAATCATGATACGGTAATGATGCTTATATATATTTTAATAGTATCTCATAGAAACTGTAAGAACTTTAGCTGTATACTAATACACGTTATTATCATTGATAATATTACCTGATGCAGATGTTGCAAATAAAACAACTCGTATAACCCAGCACTGCAAGATTATGCAGATTATAACATATTATCTAAAGAGTGGTAATTAGATAAAAGAACAGTTATTTATACCTCATTAACTTATCAAGGAATTCAGTGTTGAATGTGGGTTTATAACACTGAACTTTGTCTTCCGTTTCTGTGTGTGTGTGTGTGTGTGTGCTAATTAATCTACAAAGAGTGTAGCTGAAAATCGATTGGTATTAACCACCAAGAGAGAGAGAGAGAGAGAGAGAGAGTGAGAATGAGAAAGAAAGAGACAGAACCTTCTATTATTATACAAACAAATAATAATAGTAATATTGTCATAATATTATGTAGCGCCCAGCGTGTGCGAGTACTGTGTCTGTGTGCGCTGGCTGTGATAGCTAGGTGATGGCGCCTGCACGGTCTCTGCTAGACACGACCACACAGGCTTGGGACGGGAGTGCAAACTAGACAGGTGCCACATACCTAATATTTTGTCGCAAAACTTAGTTGGGCTACTATACATGCTAAGATTGGTATGCAGGATTCGAAACTGCATAATAAATTGTAGGCTTGTGCAGCATTCTTTAACTGTCTTCGTGGTGCAATGCACAAGTGTGTTGATTTTCGGTGTGGGCGTCCTGGGTTCGAATCCCCAGACTGCCACATGTGTTTGTTAATTTCATTAATCGAGTTTAGGGGTAAAGTTGGTTAGTGGAGATAACATAATAATTCATTCTGGTTCAGTAGTAGTTTATCAAGAGGCCTTCCCTAGGGTTAAGTGCCCCATTAATTACTATTTCCATTCACACCTATCTATAGCCTCCAATAGTTCAGTTGGAATGATGTACAGTAGCCCAACTAAGTTTTGCGACAATATTAGGTACGTGGCACCTGTCTAGTTTGCACTCCCGTCCCAAGCCCGTGTGTGTGGTCGTGTCGAGCAGAGACCCGTGGTGTCTAGGCAGGCGCCACCACCTGCGCTAGGGCACACAGACACAGTACTCGCACACGCTGGGCGCTACATATGACAATATTGCTATCATTATTTGTTTGTATCATATTAGAAGGTTCTCTCTCTCTCTCTCTCTCTCTCTCACTGAGGTTAATATCTATCAATTTTCACGCTACACTATTTGTAGATTAATTAGCACACACACACACACACACATAATCATATCATAATAGATAATGCTTATGCATAGATTTATAATCAGAAGTTGCGCTAGTGAGCAATATGTTCTCGCTCATATGTACGTTTATTTACATACATATGTGCATACGACCATACAAATACACGTACAGTATATATATGTACTGTACGTGTATTTGTATGGTCATATGCACATATGTATGTAAATATACGTACATATGAGCGAGAACATATTGCTCACTAGCACAACTTCTGATTATGAATCTATGCATAAGCATTATCTATTATTAAGTGTTCGCGTATCTTCATCCATGTATTTCCACCCTTAACAATAGAACGCCCAGCTTTTCCACATTTCGCCTTCTAGCACACACACACACACACACACACACACACACACACACACACACACACACACACACGAATGAACACACACACACACACACCTACACTACCGAGGGTTAACCTCCCATTGTAGTAGGCTTTACCTGACCCTACCTGTACGGACTTGAAATGCCGCTCCCTCTTTACCCTTTACCTCTTTACGCTGACCCTACCAAAGCATTTTTTTTTATGTATGTATGTTTGTGTGCATACGTGAGCGTTTGTGTATACGGACATGTGCACACTTACTGCATGTTCTTATGTTCTTATATATGTATGTATATGTATGTGTATGTATAATAATAATAAATAATAATAATAATCGGTTTATTTCAAGCCGGCAGCCAATGGGGCTGAAAATACACAGACTTAACCTAGATCTTATCCTAATGGATCAACAGACTGATCCTGGCAGCTAACGAGAGCGCCTACATACTCCCAAGGGAGTAGGACGTGGGCAGGAGACTTTGTGGGTCCCCCGAGACGATCCGCCCAGATCTTGCCTTCACGGCCAGGGAAAGTTTTTGAGAGAACTTCCCCTGCCGGCGCGTGGGATCGAACCCCCGACACCAGAGCTAGCGCTCCCAATACAGAGTACTAAGCGCGCTCGGCCACCGTGACCGTATGTGCGTACGTACGTGTATATATGTATGTTCTGTATATTAGTAAGTAAAATAAATGTGTATATGTACTGTAGGCGTATATCACTTACTCTCATGGTCTTTTATGATAATTTGTATTCTGCACCTGCATCATTATTGTATTTTTTTTTTTTTTTTGTAAACTGAGCTTACCATCTTCATATCTGTACATCTCATGTTCATCCACTAAATTGTAAAATGTGTATTTTCAGCTCATAAGGCTGCCATTCTTTAATAAACCGTTTATTATTATTATTATTATTATTATTACACACACACACACACACACACACACACACACACACACACGCACACGCACACACACCGTACAGATTAACCCTAAGCCTTCGTTTCCAAATGTCGCCAATTGGCTAAAATACAGACTACACACACATCCACAGCCATTCCAACGATACATAAACACTTAACATGCATTTCACGCAATACATTCCCAGTTAAGGAGGCGCGATAATAATGAGCTTAGCTCGCATTGCGTGGATTCCCCTTGACGAACAAGTGAGTGAGTCACACACACAGAAACGGAAGGCAAAGTTCAGTGTTATAAACCCACATTCTTCACTGATTTCCCTGATAAAACAATGAGGTGTAAATAATTGTGTTCTTTTATCTAATTAACCCTTTCAAGATCCGATTCGCATTTCTGTTCTGTGTTATGGTCATTATTAGACGATTTTATTCAGATTAGGAAGGGTATATGGAAGTCAGAGGGTTGATCGAGCTAGTCTTTACCCTTTTAATAACCACAGATCCTTCCTAAGCTGCATAAAATCGTCTAATGATAGCAAAATATAGTGCTAAAACGCATCAGAGCTTCAAGGGGTTAACACACTTTAGATAATACAGGTATGTTATAATCTGCATCATCTTGCAGTGCTGGGTTATACGAGTAGTTCTATTTGCAACATCTGCATCAGGTAATATTATTAATGATAAGAACGTGTATTAACCCATACTGCACCGACGACGTCCTTTTCTTTCTATTCTAGCAACTATTACACGATTGTATGCAGCTTCGGAAAGACCTCTAGCCATAATAAGGCTTCAAACTATCTCAACCAACCCTTTTAACTACCACAGATCCTTCCTATATGGAAATATATGGGAGTATAACTAAACATTATTTAGTTTACCGGGTATATAATTGTTTTCTACTTTACAGAATCTTACACATACACACACACACACACACACACACATGTGAAAAGAGTTGAAATTAACACAGATATATGAAAAATATAGAGAGACAGTCAAACACCCACCCCAAGGCAAAATAGAGAGGCGGATGGACTTCATCAGGCCACAGCCATCCGCCGTAATCGGTTTTCTGTTATAACTGTGGCAAACCGGCTATCTCTATAATACCTGGTGTAGAGTGTTTGCCCTAAAAGAAAAAGTAGTATAGTACTAATGAAATAGTCAAAATCAGGGGGTTGACAAATTCGGGAAGTCAATTTGATAGTCAGAAGTAGAGTAGACAAAATCAGTTAGTTCAAATTGGGGAAGTCACATTTTGTTGTCGGATATCGAAGAAGAAATCTATTAACTACGTCAAAAAGTATTGAAATATATTTAGCATAAGATAAAGTGAGGTTGAGCTCTGGGAGGCAGGGGACGCTCAACCCCCACTCTGACAGGATTAGCCCATCTCCCTGGCATCAACATTCTGGTAATAATACGTCGACATATTCAGTAGATGCAGTGTGTGGTAAATTCAATGACATCATCATTATTAGCTGAGATGCTCTTCATAAATTTACTCATATCATCTCTAGCAGTTCTAAGATGGTGTTTCTTGAAATACATCACTTGTTATAATATTTTTTAATTTATTGTAGTTAAAATATCTAATTGGTAGTTTGTTAAAATGTCTTTTTAAGAGGTATATTTCATATCCTTGTTTCAACAATGTTCTAATAAGGATATTACAAGCTTCTAAAAAGTCTTCATATTTGGAACAGACTCTACTATAGCGTATTATTTGGGAAGTAAAAACACCATAGCTTTGTCTTTTGGGGATATTTCCGCAAAGAAAGGGAAAGTTAACTATATGAAATTGGAAATCTGTTCGTTGGTCATAAAGTTTTGTTACACATTTCTTATCAATTACTTCAATTTGTATATCGAGGAATGAAGCTTTCTTATCGGAGTAATTTTCGTTATTTAAAATAAGCTCATCAGGGTAGATGTCTGTCTTAATTTTATCAAATATGTCGCCACTGTTGAACAATATTATATCATCAATATATCTTGAACACTTGCTTATTTGTTTGCATGTTCCGTATTTAGTACGAGTGTTATCTTGTATATAAAATAACTCGTAATAATGAAGCAATAGATTAGGACCACACACAGTGGTCCGTAGCATATTGGTCAGCGCACTTGGTTCACAGCCAAAAGGACACAGGTTCCATTCCCGGGCAGGAAAGAAACATTTTGGCAATTTTTCTTACACGATGCGCCTCTCTAGACCTAGCTGTATAAATAGGCCTCTGGAATAACAGGCTACTTACGACGTCTTTTTTAGTGTTGGTGGTCTATTACTAGCTGGACGGGTACCGTACAGGTCAACCAAACACTCTAAATCCAGATATCGGCAATTGGCTGATTACAGATTACATGCATATCTACAGCCACTCCAACCATGCATTAACACTTCACGCAATATTATTCCAGATCGAACTTTTTTCGGTAAACAAAAATAAAAATAAAAAAATAAATAAAAAAACGTGAAGCTGTAATTATTGGAAACTGAGGTGATCATAAAATCCCTCAATACTCTCTTGCCCACATCACACCTAGTCATCCATTCAGCAAGTCATGGCTCATCAGGCTGCTCAGGTTGCTGAACGCGGTAGTATGGTTGGAATGAGCGACAGTGGGATGTAGGAACGTTTACCGGTGGTAAGAAAAGGTGGGAAGAAGGGCAACTGACAGACCGACATAGAAGTGGAGCTAAGCGGAAAACCACGTCATAACAGGAACAAGAAATTAAACAGTATATGTATAACCATCCATTCTCCAATGCCGACGAAGCTAAGCAACATTTGCAATTTCAAGCTTCTACAGAAACTATACGCAAGAGATTGAAGGAGATGGGATATTTTTTTTTTTTTTTTTTTTTTAAGAGACAATGAACGGAGGAAGGAAAAACACAGATAAAACAAAAAGGTCCATGTGCCTAAAGGCATCCTCCATTCATAAAATGTTTGTAACAACTGGATTTAAACATTTGTTGATTGTAAGTTTGTGGAAAGCAATTCGAGGGAAGTGAATTCCAAAGAGTAGTAGCTCTGGGGATAAATGAATTCTGATAAGCAGAAGTTCTGCATTGTGGAGGAGAAAGTGTAAATTCATGGGCGGTCTCAGCTGCCCTAGTTCTACGGGGAAAGATGTGGAGAGGCGGCACAATTGAAGCAAGTTCCTCGGAACAATTGCTGTGAAAATATCTGTAGAATAATGCAAGGGATGCAACGTTTCTTCGTATGGCTAATGTAGGAAGGTCCTGTGTGATTGCAGGGTTATTGATTAATCTAATAGCTTTATTTTGAATTTTGTCCAACTGCCTCAATGCAACCACTCCACTTCCACCCCACAGAGGTGAACAGTAATCCATCTGAGAGCGCACATGACTTTTATATATTACGGCCAACTGCTCGTCAGTGAAGAATTCTCGAACTCTGTACAGGAGTCCCAGTTTTTTAGAGGCATTCTTAGCAATGCTTCTAACATAATGTGTCCAACTCAAGTTAGTAGTTAATGTTACACCGAGAATGTCAATACTAGGGGAAGTGGGAATATTTACATCATTAAAAAATATATGGGAGTCAGTGAGATTCTGTCGGTTAGAAAATTGAATGTACTTGGTTTTCTGTGCATTAAAGGAAACTAGATTCTCTTGTCCCCATTCATTAATTCTAGAAAGGTCCTGGTTCAGAGAAATTGCAGTGTTTATTTTTGAATTTATAAGATCAGGTTGGGTGAAAGAATTGGTAAATGTGAAGGAACTGTGGAGTGTTGAGTCATCTGCGTAGGAATGTATTGGATTATGAGTGGTAGATATGAGATCATTGATATGAATGAGGAACAGAGTTGGGGCCAAAACTGATCCCTGGGGAACACCAGCATTTATTGAGTGAAATTGAGAATAAAGGCCATCCACCATTACACGTATTTTTCTGTTATGAAGATAAGAAGAAATTAGTGGAACTAATGATGCAAGGCCGTAGTGTGACATCTTCGACATATAAATATAGATCACCACCTGTCAAGCCAAAGCTAACCAAGAGGCACAGACAAACTAGGCTTGATTTCGTTCGACTATTTGTTGACCAGGGCATTGACTATTGGGCACGAGTTATTTTGATAATGTCAGAGAGGTTCCATAATAGTACCAGGACGATTAAAATGGTGTCACTTAGCCGAGTTCGCGGGGGTTCTTCAAATAAGAATAAATGTGGCTTCCTTTATCCGCTCATGGCTGAGTGGTAACGGTGCCCAACTCTCCCAAACATACCTGGAGTGAGTGGGTTCGAATGCTGGTCAGGATAACTCTCTCCCAACCAAGAGTTGTTTTCTCAGACAAGAACACTTTCAGCTCAACCACGCATGGGTCGAAGACTGCACTGTTGGAGGCCTAGGAACACACGGCATGTGAGTTAGTCCTAGTCGATATTGTGCATAAAATATATAGAATAGTCATCATACAGAGTAATACTCTCCATCATATCACTCTTGGCTAATTTCATGTTAACCGAGCATTATATAACTTCTTAATTTCATTACTCATCCACTAATACCCCTAACTTACTAGTTAACTCCTTACTTATATTGTTCAAATACTATTAAGCTAGCATGGCTTGATATAATATGCACATTAACCACTCCTGTCTATACCATCGGTTGTTTACCAAAAAACCAACCACGTTCGGTTTAGTAACTCATCCTAGCCACCTCGCCCGCCACTATCTGTGAAATATAGGATAGATCTTCCGCTATTACTTCCCTCCCCCCTTAGTGAATGGATATAACTTGTTTGCGAATATAATAAATAATACTTTACCTAAACTATCATTGGTGAATAGAGAGACCAGTTTATCATGAGTATCAATAAATATATAATCATTAATCCCATTAGGATTGACTAATTTTGGCAGTTCAATCGGGATTTTCATTAGAGGGTTTATACAACTTAAGGAGGTTCTGTAGGAATTATAGGGACACATACTATGTCATACTATGTCATATTTACCCTTTGACTTTCATATTCCCTTTCTACTCTGAATAAAATAGTCTCCTTTTGTACTCTGAATATAATAGTATAATGCTAGTCTGAATAAACTGCCAAATACGCGTCCTGATTCCACTAGGCCTTCATAAACATTAACATAAAATAAAATCATAAAAGAGGGATTTTTTCAGAGGACTGACTCCATGGGCTGACTGGCCCATGGTATAAAGACTAATATTAGTCTTTATACCATGGACTGGCCCATTCACGGCGGATCCCATTGACAATCAGCACATCACAGCCATGTGCCTATCTAATTATGTTTCTAAGCTTTCTGTCGTTATTGATCCTATTGTAGCAATCGGTAGCCTATTTCACATATCTACCAAACTTTTGCATGCTTATCACGGAGCAGCAGTCCGTTTCCCACTTACAACTTAAGCATCTATATCATATCCTCTCTTACTCTACACTTCTAATATATGCAAGCCTAATGTCCCCTTTCTTTTGTACTGACCATATCATGTATTTCATGATATTCACTACCTCAATAATCATTTACTTAGTTAAAATTTAACATGTTCTAACCCATAATGTTCTAACCCATTCTGGCTATAATTCCGTGTCATTTGGCCTTAGTCGTCAGGCGTTAGAATATTATTGATGTTCTAATGTTCTATTATTCTGGATTGTTTTGCCATTCTTCTTTGTACCGTCACTTCCAATCAATCAATGGACAATGGACAGCAAAATTAAAAACATAATCAATATGAAGCCTTACTAAGGCCGGGTGAAATTTTAAAATTACGTTTGTTGTTATTCACGCTTCTAGATATCTATCTAAAAACTCTGATTTCAAACAATGTTGCATTGTTTTTTTGGTTTCATATCACGACTGACGATGGCTTCCAAATCTTTTGTAATAATTGAGTTACTTAATTCCATGTTATTTAGCCATCTAGATACCACTGATATTGCGTCTTGCCCCTGTCACCACTCAGATTGGTGAACAAATTATATATTTTTTCTTCTGAGATATAGCTGGTGGTTACTGGCTACCCTGGCCTTGAGTAAGGGAGATGGGTAATGAAATCGGACATCACAAGAATGCCTTGAGATATTGAATCTCCTTATACGGGAGATATATGGCGCGTAATTATTGACAAAGTAAATATTGTTAAATTTATATCCTGAATTTTTTTGTCGATTTCCCAATTTTAACTAAACTCGGTAAACTGCATGTATTGCCCATTCGGGTAGTGTATCAAATTATTTTTGGAGAGCATGAATTGTTATCAGGATCAACAAATCAACCTAATTTTAGTGTCATTAGAAAAATTACCAATCTTTTTAGTTAGGCCTAAGTCAAGCTAGGTCGTTAATGTAAAAGATGAACAATTGAGGAACTAAAACTGATCATCGTGTAAGATCCCAACCTTCACTACACCCAATATGATTGCATAGGCTACTGTTAATATAAAATTTTTGTTTCCTACTAATTAGCCATGGTCTAATTCACGTAATATAGTTCGCCCTATTCCAAGAGCTGCTTCTTTAATCAGCAATCTTTCATGTGGATATTTATCGAAAACTTTACTGACATGTCAATATCTTTGAAGGTATTTTTTTGTCTTTGTTTATCGATTCGTATGCTTGGGAAAAGAAAGGTTAATAGATAGCGAGACACACGCAGCCAACACGGTTAAATTCCATTACAAGATTGATGATTAAGAGCTTAACAAATGTGACAGCAGCATACTCCTCTTAAATACGTTTGAAATTTAGTCAGTAGCCAGCCCTTATTCCCACAAGGGGTAGGGACTATCAACAAGAAACACATGAAAAGAGGAAAACAAAAAAGTGGCAGGGGAAGAATCCATACAGCAGTTCGCACACAAACATTCGGAAACCTCGATCACTTATTAGCCCTAAGATCATTGGCTTCACCTCAGATGCTATTGACGTCCAGACAAATTAAGTCTCTCAGTCATTTAGCTGTATACATTTGTGTTTTTTTTAGTAACATCGAATACATTTAAACGTTTAGGATAACTCATACAATATATACCCGGTGCCAGCGAACTTGGTGCTAATCCTGACCGCATAACATCTTATAACAAACAAATAAAATAAACAAAAACAAAATATATATACTATATATATCAATACATAAATATGAGTAGATCAGGAAATAGATGTAGAGATTGACTACCCGTTTCTGGAATACTTTCTACACCAACACCAAGTATAGTTTTTAATAGGGGTTCTGATTAGAACAATCACTAACAAGTGTATAATATATTATATAATACAATCTATGCAACTCATTGTATTCATTTTAAGTTATGTATAGAAATGGATCTATAAAGTAGTTTGGCGCGCATAAATATGTTTGTATTTAACGAAGAAAGAGAGAGAGAGAGAGAGAGAGATAGCCTTCTATTATGATACAAACAAATAATGACAGCAATATTGTCATATGTAGCGCCCAGCGTGTACGAGTACTGTGACTGTACGTGTGCCCTGGCTGTGGTAGCTCAGGGGGTGGCGGTGCCTGCCTAGACACCACAGGTCTCTGCTAGACATGGGCTTGGGACGGGAGCGCAAACTAGACAGGTGCCACGTACCTAATGTTTTGTAGCAGAATTTAGTTGGGCTACTGTACATGCTAAGATTGGTATGCAGGATTCGAAACTGCATAATAAATTGTAGGCTTGTGCAGCATTCTTTAACTGTCTTCGTGGTGCAATGCAAAAGTTTTTTTATTTTCGGTGTGAGCGTCCTGGGTTCGAATCCCCAGACTGCCACATGTGTTTGTTAATTTCATTAATCGAGTTTAGGAGTAAAGTTGGTTAGTAATTATGTATGTATATGCTCAGGCCCAATCCCCACTTTTCCTATTTTAATTTTTATTTTCTATTTTACTCTATTTTATTATTTTTGTGTTTTTATTTTCTTGGGGGGGCCGACTCAAGACAGAGCAAGAACAGGGAAAACACAAAACACAAGACAGAACAACGAACAAACACAGACAGAACACAAAATTCACACACATCTAGGTCACCCAGGAGAACACCCAGAGACCAGGGTCACCAAGATCGCTCCAGCACCCCCGGCCCCCGACCACCCGGAGAGGCTCCGATCTCGGCAGGCAGACATACAGCGGAGCCAAAGCCACAAGCCCGCCCACCACACTTCAAGGCGCACCCTTCATATTAATCGTCTCCCCGGGCCAGGCGCCTGATGGACTATTATCTATTATCTAGTCCAACTTGCGCCCGACCCCTTCCCCCAAATGACCATGTGTTCACTCAACTATTCACAAGCATTCTCCATTTATTCCTGTTTATTACCACTTCCTTTGCCTGATCTATAGTCATTCCTCTATCATCCAAAGCTTGTCTTACACAGTCTCTCCATCTCAATAGGGGTCTTCCTGCCCTTCTATCTCCCCTTGACTCACATATTCTCTTTGTAAGCCTTTCATCTCCCATTCGTTCAACATGACGATACCAGCTCAGCACCCTTCTGTCCATTCTGGCTGACAAATGTTCCTGTTGCCCCACTCTCCTACGTATCTCTTCATTCCTCAATCCGTCTCTACGAGTAACTCCACACATACTCCTCAAGCAGCTCATCTCCATCACATCCAGCTTTCTTCTCTCCTTTTTCTTCAGAGCCCATGTCTCAGCCCCATACATCACTGTTGGCAAAACAATTCCTTGATACATTGCACTTTTTACTTTCAGTCCGAGATTTCTCGTCTTTCACATACTTCCCATTGCTCCGAAAACCTTCCTTCCTTCACACACTCTCTGTTTTACCTCCATTTCCATACCTCCACTCCTACTTATCGTTCCTCCTAGATATTTAAAACACTCTGCTTGTTCCAATATTTCCCCATCCAGCCTCACATCTAGATTCACCCTGCGATCACCCCTATTACACACCATTACTTTACTTTTATTGACGTTCACTTTCAGTTTCCTCCTCCCACAAACCACTCCAAACTCTTTGACTACCCGCTGCAATTTCTCCTCAGAATCCGCCACCAATGCTGTGTCATCAGCGAACAGCAACTGATTCAACTCCCAATCTCTACCATTGTTTCCTACTAAACCCAATCCTCTTCCCATAGTTCTCATTTTCACCTCCCTCACCACACCATCAATAAACATATTAAACAGCCATGGTGACAATACACAACCCTGTCACAAACCTACCTTTACCTCAAACCATTCACTCAACTCACCATTTCCTATTCTAACACATGCTCTGCTCCTTTCATAAAAACTCTTAACTGCTTTTAACAAATTTCCTCCAACATAAATCCTTAACACCTTCCACATTGCTTCACGATCCACACGCTCATACGCTTTTTCCAAATCCATAAAAGCCTAAAATATCTCCTTATGCTTCTCTAAATACTTCTCGCATAACTGTCTTACTGCAAACATCTGATCCACGGACCCTCTTCCCCTCCTAAAACAGCACTGTTCTTCTCCTATTGCTACTTCCGTACACTTTACTATCCTCTCTATCAACACCCTGCCATACAGCTTTCCAACCACTGATAATAAACTAATACCTCTATAACTTGAACACTCCTGCCGATCTTCCTTCCCCTTGTACAACAGCAGAATACATGCACTCTTCCAGTCTATTGGCACCCTTGACATCACAAAGCACACATTGAAAAGTCTCACCAACCAATCTATTAGCACATATCCACCCTTCTTTATACACTCCGCAGCAATACCATCCAAACCTGCTTTTCCCGCTTTCATTTGTTTCACTGCTTCTTTCACCTCATTTTCCTCAATCCTTTCATTCATTCCCTGCCACCTGGGTGGCCTGGGTAACCTATCTCCATCAACCACTGCTTCAATCACTGCTTCTCTTCCATCTCTTGCATTTAGCAAAGATTCAAAATACTCTGCATATCTTTTAGACTGCCGTGGTGGAGTTGGTTAAAGCGTCGGCTATCGTCCTGATGGTCGGTAGTTCGAACGCCACTGACAGATTAAAACATATATATGTATATATATATATAATATATATACAGTATATATATATTGTAAGGTATACCGGCCCCTTGGCCAGCGCCAGGACGTCAGGACATCAGTTGTGTGAGCAGTATATCATCTATGTGCTTTTAAATGTTGAAAAACAGTTAAATTTATATAGGGACACTACTACTGTAAAAGACAAGGAGTGTGGAATGTCTCCCTATAGAGGACCCAATTAACGGTTCTAAGAGTGACGGGTTCTTGCCTGATATTGCATCATCTTATTTATATCAGCCCATAGACTATTAATGTGTCCAGGATTACAATCAGTGTAATTTTACAAGTGGCATGATGTATTTAAGAAACTTGATGATGGGCAAATGAGATTATATGATGTTAGAACTTTATAATCATGTCGAAGGTTTGCAAGACTTGATAAGTGATATTATCTATGCTTATAATGAATACCTAGCATTGTCCGAGGATGCCTTGTGAAATAGATTGTGTGGGCGGTGTCTATCTATCGAGTGAGGGTCTTGTGATTGGGATATTCACCCTGTGAACTGTGTTTTGTCATCTTGGACATTTTGAATGTGAGGAGTGCCCCTCAGTGAGCATAAGGCCCCACCCATATATATACTCCCTCGCCGGGACCCACAAAAGGGGAAGACGAGGGCTAGGTGTGGCAGGTTGAGGAAGACTGCTGGTGTTGCGGGCGTGTGTATGCGGTCCCTCAGACAGAGACGAGTGGTGACAGCTGATGGCAGAGGAGGGCTGCTCCAGGCATCTTGAACTACAGACACGATTGTGTGTGTGAGTATTTGTGTGTTGATAGGAGCCTTGCTATTCTCAATATATAATTTTTTGCAGTGATCTCTTGTATTGATTTATATTTGTGTGTGTTGATTGACCTTTTGATCAAAGATATAATTATATGTATCTCTGATGAACTGGGTTATATATTTTATATGTGCGCATTAGTTAGGATGTTCATACGGGGTACTGCTCGAGCAGAAACAGCTCAGTCAACTGTTCTGCCGTCTCAGCTTTCTCAGAACGTGTCCAGTTTTTAAGTGCATCTTTTTAAGGCCCGGGCATGTTCAAGAAAGGTCGCCTCCCTAGTCTTTGTAAAACCCCGAAACTTCAATCGATATGTTTCCGGTTGCAACTCGTATGCCCGTAGGACAGCTCTCTTCAATTCTGGGTAGTCAATGCAAGACTCTAAAGGCAGTGCATCATAAGCCTTCAGACCCTTACCCGTAAGTCTTGAGGAGACTAGAGCTGCCCACTTCTCTTCAGGCCAATTATGCTCCCTACACTTCTTCTCAAAACGATTAAAAAATTCTGTGACTTCAGTTTCACTAAATACCGGCACCAATTTGACTAAGTGGGCCAAGGACTGTTCTCTTACTTGGCCCTCACGGCCCATCCGAGTCCCTTTCGACTCTGCACGAGTCTTATCTAAATCTAATTTAGCACAATATTTCTCTGAGTCGTACCTAAGCTCAGCCTCATGCCTCCTGGTCTCATCCTCCTGCCTCCTAACCTCAATCTCATGCCTCCTAGTCTCATTCTCCTGCTTCCTAGCCTCAATCTTAGCAAGCTCAAGTCTAAATACCATATCTGGAGACAGGCAGGAAGAGGGAGCTGCCACTACTGAAGGAGGGGGGGCAAAAACTGGGGAACCACCACGTGCACCACCCGAGGGCACTCCAATCTGCCAATTCTCATCCCTCTGTGGGAGAGTGCTAACCTCCGGTAACTGAGTGGACGGCACTGTGGGAGTCGAGTGAGAGGGGATCTGGGGAGGAACCCCCCCAAACGCCCTCCCCCGAAACCCCATGTCGCCCACGCAACACCCAGGAAATCAGCTCCCCCTTGGACATCCCTGCTACATTGGAAATGCCCAAAACCTTGGCTATCAGGTGCAAGCCACAAACATCCACCCCAGTCAGCCTCTCCTCCGTCACGTGGTACCGCTTACTCACAAAAACTCTAGCATCCTCCTCACTGGTTACTAACGGCACACCTTCAAATGAAATCTCTCGCTCATCGTCAGTGCTAATGCACGACATACTGAAGTCCACAAAAAAATCTCGAGACAAAAGTGTTAAACTTCCTATGCAAGCACTAATTACTAAATTAACTGGAGTCTCTTAAATGCTTTACTAATTGCCATACAAAAAAAATATTCTTCAATATGCACGCTAAAATACAAACAAACAAATGTTGTACAACTCTGCAAAAATGTATACTGTTCACAAAATCCTAAGCAAGGTCGCCATTTGTTACGAACTGGCACTCGGGTACACAAGGGCTCTCAATCAGGACTCGAATACGGCTCGCTGCCACAACGGAAACACACGATCCCAACCCCTGAGTACTGCCAGCCGAACAAAAAACACCAATACCCTCCAGAGTTCAATCTGCTATAACGGGGTATACAAGAACTCGGTACTAGTGTTCAACAACAGACTAATAAAGAGACAGGAATTATCTAGTCTGGTCAACAATCAAACAATGAAGTAAGAAACAACAACACCAAAGAATAGTGTTGGCCGAAGCCGAAGTAATCCACCCTTGACTATGAACTTAAGAAGTCCACCACCCTCTACTTCGGATCGGCACTATTACGTTACGTTAATTAATAGTCCTTAAGCATCGAGCAAGGAATCTTCTGAAAAAAGTTAGATGCTTCTCGGATGCTCGTAAGAGGTACGTATCGGATTTTGAACAGTAATTCAATAAGCAAAAACACTGGCAATTAAATACTATTAAAGGCTTAAATTAGCATAAGAATAATTAAAAGAATATGCAATAGTAAATGGCAAACATTAAAAAGAAGTACTCCTCAAATGCAACGGCAATAGCCTACTCGGATTGTGCTCGTGGGCCACTAATCACTAAAGTAGCCAAGCTTGCAACACATGAAATCAATAGTGCATAAGCAATATCATACATAAGGAAAGCTTCAATACTATTCTGTATCTACTAATCGAGTAAAGTCTAGCTGGGGTACTGTGGGCAAAAGGTAGCAGTGACTGAGCAAAAACGGCTTGTAGCCTAGCGAAGTCCTCATGACTGTTTAAAGTATTACGTTAAAACTAACAAGTGCACTTTGAGAAATCCAGATCCCTTGTATCTGGTTTTCTCCCGGCTCCTTGACAAAGTAAAAACAAACTGTTAATAAAATACAGGGTGGTTAGGCTCTTGCCCTCACGCACTGTAAATGATTAACTCAACACAGTCATCCGCGAAGACAATCTAGGCTTCAATGAACCGAAACGAGTATGCAGGTTTATCGCTTAACCACTGCATCAAACAACAACTCGTAACACAGAAAAGCCTTACCCCAGTCTAGCATTACCTAGACCAGCAGAAAACAGGAATAATAATAATAACACACAGGGAAATGCATATACAAGTGCAACAAACATAAATCAATCCTATTCTAAGTTAACCCTTGCAAAATAGGCTATCTAATAGGCAAGTATCTCGTGAGAACTCAAGCGATAATACGTTGGCTGACTAGCTCTGCACCAACGGGACCATGGAAGTTAAACAGGGCAGGGAAAAGAGGAGATAAGAATGTAAGGTAGTAGAGAAAGTTCCCATCAGTCAGAAGAATATATATAGTTAGCAAGGGAAATGAGAAGTCGCTCTGCCTAATGAGTTCTGATGAAAAAATGGCTAGACTTCCCTTTTATACCCGGCCCTCTAGTGAGCCCAACGTGAACTACTAAGGACCGCCCACTGACAACCATTACGTAATTTCTCTCTCTCCTCTGGGATTCACAAAGGCTCCCCTAGCACTGAGGGAGGGAGGAATGCGAGTGAGTTAGGCCCACCTCCCGCCTGGCGCACCCACTGAACCCCAACTGTGGCTGTTTCTCTTCCCATCATTACAAATAAGTTTTACACACAATACTTATAACTAATGATATAAAATAGAACTCGTTGACTCAGATGAAAACAAAATACATATTCATAATACTTATAGTACAATGGCTCACATGAACTAAGTTAGGAAACTCTACATAGACTACAGCCAAAGTTCCTGCCCTGACGATCCTAGCGAGAGTGGGGCATTACTAGGCATTCTGTACAGCATGCTCACACGTGGACATGCGTCACAATATATATATATATATAATTATATACAACTTCAATTATAATACGTTAGTGACTTTTAAAATCAAGCATCAACATGACTTGTTACAGTTCCGTAGGTATCATGTTCATGACTAATCTGCATTACAAGATTTGGCCATTTATTTTTACAAAGGGAAATTGAAAGAATTACAAAGCTTAATATGAATTACAAAATAGAGTGGTATATTGTAATATGATTGCTACTCTGGAATAGAAAGAACAGTCTATATTTGAAAAATATTTACAGGCAATTAAGATACAACTTACTGATACGCAGTTTATTATATAAATATCATGCTTGCATTATCTCTCTACCCAAGAATGTCTCTATTGCCATTGTCCCAAAAAGTCCTTCTATGTAATTAATGCAGTCTATCTATCTACCTATTGCCTGACGCTATAATCCCCGAAGGGGTGGCCACGAACGAACCACCCCCATGCACCTCTGTCCCCATTCAGTCGACGCCCCTCCTCCCAACCAGCACCACCTTCATCCATATACTTCATCACTCCATCCTTCCACCTCTTTCGTGATTACCTCTCCCTCTTTATCCTTCCACCTCGCTCTCGTACACCCTCTAAGTCATTCTCTCGCTTCCCATACGTTCCATTCCTCCACACCAAAATGTATTAAAATTATGAATTTCAGCCCAGCCTCGGAGTCGCCAGGGGGGGGGGGACCATAAATGCCCCCACACCCAACCGACCATCCCCTGACGACCCCACAAAATTACCTGGACCTCGGCCTGTTACTCTTTCTATTGATTTCTGCAACATTTGCGGACTTTCCTCTAGCTTTCACTCTGTTGAACACCATCTCTCCTCCTACAAACCTGATCTTCTCTTCCTCACCGAAACTCAGGTGTCTGTAGCAACATCCAGCAACCCCTTCTCTACTAGGCGGGTGCCCGACACCGAAAGGGGCCAAAGGCGGCTTTCTAGGGCCTT
The DNA here is from genome assembly GCA_032716605.1 of Paralithodes platypus. NCBI lineage: Eukaryota > Metazoa > Arthropoda > Malacostraca > Decapoda > Lithodidae > Paralithodes > Paralithodes platypus. The sequence goes on from CM064545.1 coordinate 11,196,767, forward strand.
TCCTAGCTGATGCTGAGAGGATTGGGTTCTAGTCTTGTGGTGATGGGCTGGTCTATCAGAGTGAGAACTGAGCGATCTCTGCCATACCCATAGCTTACTCATGACTGTTCCTTTAAAACCCTGGACAGGTTTCGCGTTCTAACCCGTACGGTAAAGGAAACGATGGTCGAAAGTGGCATGCCGCACTAAAATATTCGCCAAAAATCAGGTAATTGAGATAGATTTTTTGTCTACATTTGAACATGTAATATAAGGAATGCTTAATCTAATGTGAAGTGGAATTGAAAATCAGAGTGATTTTTATATTTTTAATGATTATTCTAGAAAAATAACTTAAGAAAATGACTAAGTTTACTAAAAAATAAAAATAAATACTTAAAGTTCCCTGAGGATAGTGAAACTCTGGTGACTAGTAGGGGGATGGTGTGGACCTCATCAGCTGCAGTCTTGTCGACCTGGGTCCCATAGGGCGCGATCTGTGCAAAGAATAAAAATGGTTAATTTCGAAAACTCAAAAACATGATCAATGGTTTACAGAAAATCATTAGGGTGCCTAAATATTGGTGGATTTAGCTGAAACTTTGTCAGAATAGTGCCAATCAACACTGGAACACAGGGAAACCCTAAATATTGAGATCAGAACTAGTAAATAGCAATGACATAGCATTGTGTACACTTAACTCCGAGACGTCAGACAGTTTTCGGCAAAAATTTGAGAGAAAAAAATTCATAACTGAACAAATTGTTTATGAATCTGCCTATAAATCACCATGGATATTCCTAAACAACCTAAGAACAATATCAGTATGAATAATGGGGGTTTGGAGTAGGTATACACACACAGTACTGAAAGGGTTAACCTTATCTCCCAGCACCGCTCCGGCCGCAACCCTCTGAAAGTAGACAACACTTTCCACAATGTATAGGATGATTATAAATGCATGGATTTTGATCACAACTCATGTGAATGATGAATACTGCTTGAATAATACATACTACACCCTAAAAATATTAAAAAAATATAAAAAAAAAAATGTGGGGACATAACAGGTAAGTACTTGGTAAATTTCAATCAGCAGGAACAGGTAAAATGGTAATAAAATGGGTAGCTTGTCCCTGGGCAACTGGGGGCATGACAGGTAAGTCATTGGTACCAATCAATCAGCAGAAACCAGGTAAAATTATAAGGAAATGGGTAGGTAGTCACTGGGGGCACAACAGGTAAGTACTTTGTCAAATTCAATCACCAAGAACAGGTAAAATGGTAATAAAATGGTTAGCTTGTCCCTGGGCAACTGGGGGCATGACAGGTAACTAATTGGTACCAATCAATCAGCAGAAACCAGGTAAAATTATAAGGAAATAGGTAGGTAGTCACTGGGGGCACAACAGGTAAGTACTTTGTCAAATTCAATCACCAGGAACAGGTAAAATGGTAATAAAATGGGTAGCTTGTCCCTGGGCAACTGGGGGCATGACAGGTAACTAATTGGTACCAATCAATCAGCAAAAACCAGGTAAAATTATAAGGAAATGGGTAGGTAGTCACTGGGGGCACAACAGGTAAGTACTTTGTCAAATTCAATCACCAGGAACAGGTAAAATGGTAATAAAATGGGTAGCTTGTCCCTGGGCAACTGGGGGCATGACAGGTAAGTCATTGGTACCTATCAATCAGCAGAAACCAGGTAAAATTATAAGGAAATGGGTAGGTAGTCACTGGAGGCACAACAGGTAAGTACTTTGTCAAATTCAATTACCAGGAACAGGTAAAATGGTAATAAAATGGGTAGCTTGTCCCTGGGCAACTGGGGGCATGACAGGTAACTAATTGGTACCAATCAATCAGCAGAAACCAGGTAAAATTATAAGGAAAAGGGTAGGTAGTCACTGGAGGCACAACAGGTAAGTACTTTGTCAAATTCAATTACCAGGAACAGGTAAAATGGTAATAAAATGGGTAGCTTGTCCCTGGGCAACTGGGGGCATGACAGGTAACTAATTGGTACCAATCAATCAGCAGAAACCAGGTAAAATTATAAGGAAAAGGGTAGGTAGTCACTGGGGGCATAACAGGTAAGTACTTTGTCAAATTCAATGAGGAAATACACCAATAGCGAAATCAGAAAAAAAAAACAAGAAAAAAAAAACAAGAAAACAAAATTGTGGCGGCATATGGCAACTCAGATATCTGGCAACAGTCAGGACACGACGTCACACAATCTAGCCATCATGTGTAGAAGACTGAAAGTCCTAAGTCTAATACAAAGGCATGAAACATATGATTACTGTAACTTTCAACAAATATGGTACAAACACTTACTGTGGCTCTCCTCTCACACTTGCTAATGATAGATTAATATCCTCACAAAATGACGAAGAACGGGTGAAATTTGTAGAGCTGTGACGCAAAGCCAAAAGGTTAATTAAGCAAAGTAAAAAGACCTTAGAGTTACATATTGCGAATCAAAGTAAAACAAACCCGAAAGAATTCTATAGTTATATCAGAAAGAAAAAAGTAGTTACTTCAAATGTTGGACCGTTAGTCAATGAAAATGGAGAATACACCAAAGATGAAGTACAAATGAGTAATGCCCTCAATACCTTCTTTGCATCAGTTTTTACAACAGAAGACCTCAGTGATATCCCTACACCATCGCCGATTCAGATTGATAATTCAGATGTTCTAAGCAATATCACCGTTACAGAGAGAGAAGTATTGAATTGTTTAGATAAACTCAAGGTAAATAAAACGCCTGGACCTGATACAATCTCGCCTAGAGTTCTAAAGGAAGCTAAGGATGAGCTCTCCAAACCACTGACATTACTATTCAATAAATCCTTGCAGTCTGGAACTATGCCTGATCAGTGGAAGATAGCCAACGTAACACCGATATTCAAAAAAGGCAGCAAATCCCTACCCAGTAACTATCGTCCAATTAGCTTAACCTCAGTTGTATGTAAAATGCTAGAAACGGTCATACGAGACAGACTCGTAAATCACTTAGAGGAAAATAACATACTTAAAGATACTCAACACGGCTTTTGTAAAAATGTTCCTGTTTAACAAACCTCTTAGACTTCTTCCACGATATCCTCAACCTCTACGATGAGAGTAATGCTGTAGAGATTATATACCATGATTTTCAAAAGGCCTTTGACAAAGTTCCCCACAAACGTTTACTGCTAAAACTAAAAGCGCATGGAATACAAGACGGTGTGTTGAAATGGATAGAAAATTGGCTCAGCGACAGAAAGCAAAGAGTAGTCATAAACGGTAAGGCATCTAAATGGACCAATGTAAGTAGCGGGGTACCCCAGGGATCGGTACTAGGTCCAATTCTCTTTCTAATTTACATCAACGACATAGATGAGGGTCTCACCTGTACAATCTCAAAATTTGCTGACGATACAAAAATTGCAAATAGCGTACTCTCAAAAGAACAAGTTGACGATATGCAACACAATCTAGATAAATTGTCATGTTGGGCCCAAATTTGGCAAATGAGTTTCAATGCGGATAAATGTAAAGTACTACATATCGGATACCTAAATGAGAAAGCAAACTATTCGATGAATGGCACTCAGCTTAAGAATGTAAACAGAGAAACTGATCTGGTAGTAACAATATCGAGTAACCTAAAACCGAGTCAACAATGTTCAGAAGTTGTTAAGAAGGCAAACAAAATAATTGGCTTTATAGGCAGGTCATTTGAGCATAAATCCAAAGAAGTTATCCTAACCCCTTACAATTCCTAAGTCCGCCCTCTTCTGGAATACTGCGTTCAATCCTGGTGCCCTTAATACCAAAAAGATAAAAACAAGCTAGAACGAGTTCAACGTAGAGTTACCAAAATGATACCTAGCCTAAAGAACAAACCATACGAAGCGTCTTAGAGAATTAAATATATTTCCTTTAACCCAGCGCAGATTAAGAGGTGACTTAATTCAAGTGTTCAAAATCATCAAAGGCATCGACAATATGGACTGTAGTAAGTACTTCACTATCGACCAATCTAATTACACACGGGGAAACGGTTGCAAAATTATTGGTAAATCTTTTAACTCACACGAATCTAAGTATTTCTTCTTCAATCGAGTTGTCAACTTGTGGAATGGGCTTCCCCGAAACGTTATAGACTGCATCACCGTTGATTCATTTAAACTCCGCCTAGACAAATATCTCGCATCAAACCCGCGACTGACTGTGTTTGTAAATGAATAACTTTATTTTATCCCCCCCTCAGTTACTAACCCATCTGTCCCCTACTAACTTCCTAATCCTGCCACAGACATTAGTTCCAGGGCAGTAATTCCCTTTCCAATTTTCCCTTACACACTCTAAACCACTGTTTGGACACTTGATCCTCAGTGTTTTGGAGGACAAGCAACCTAGAAGGGTCACTAGATCTGTTGTTGCTTGATTACCTTTGTACTCCTTTGTACTTTGTACTGACCCACCTGGTGAACAAGCCTACGTCTTTTCTATCCTAAATGACCTAGAGCAGTTAGTTCAGCAACCCACCCACATCCCGGATCGCATCGGAAATCGGCCCAACATTCTTGACTTGTTTCCAACTTCTAACCCTTCTTCTCATACTGTCGATCTTTTCTCTCCTTTGGGCTCCTCCGACCATAAACTTATATCTGTCAACTGTCCTATCTCTCCAGTATGGCCACCCGATCCTCCTAGCCGGCGGCGCTTGTGGCACTTTGTCGCTGCCAACTGGGAGGCTCTCCGGCAGTACTTCTTTGATTTCCCATGGAATTATTTCTGCTTCCGTGGCCGGGGTCCCTCGGAGAGTGCTGAACGCATTACCGAGGTAATCCTATCGGGAATGGAAGCATACATTCCATTCTCTTTCTCTCAGAATAATGCTAAAAAATCTTGGTTTACTCACGCCTGTTCTACTGCTGTCCGCAATAAGGAGGAAACATTCAAACGGAACCGACGCCTTAAAACTCAAGACTCTCATTCTTCCTATGTTTCTGCCTGGAATCAAGCCAAATCTGTTCTTCGACTTGCCAAACACTTTTTCATCAATAATAAATGCACTGAACTATCCAAATCTAGCTCTTCCCAAGCTTTCTGGCATCTAGCCAAAAAACAGAGCTGGGCACTTTAGCCAACACTTCCGCAAATAGCCAATTCCGCCATGGCGGAAGTGTAGTTTTGTTGGCGAATTAGCGTTGGCGCCAAAATGGCTGCCTATTTGCGGGTTTGAAGCTCTGGAAAGTACCTCCATGTTGCAAACCTCGAGTCCGTAAATAAAAATTCCAGCCGCCAGCCAGCCCTGGGCCGCTCCTGCAGCTCCAGCCAAAAAAAGTCATGTGACCAAGCCAACTACCTGTGTTCTGGAATCTAGGCCTATACATCGGCTCTTCACGTTTGTTCACTTACTTAGTAGCAAGCGTCGAGCTAACACCTACAACACACAGCAGTCCAAGAGTTCCAACCTGCTAGCACTTCAACTTTGTTTATATTTTCGGCCTATTGAAGTGAACATGGAGTCTACCATCATGCCTACCGCAGCTGCCAACAGCATGGGGAGCAGTTCACCACCATCATCCGACAGTGATGCTGCAGAGCATGCAGAAATCGAGGACCTAAGCCACCCCTGGCCCCACCTAGAAACCTTCTATGGGCCTGTAATTACCAAGAAGATGTCTCTGGAGAAGGGCTTTATAACCTTATAATCTAGCCTAATTTAAGATTATAAAGTTAGGCTATCGTTAATTTGATTGATAGCCTGTTAATTTTTAACCTAAACTAATGTTATTAGGCTACCCTAATCCCATCAAAATGCCTCAAAGCATGTAGGCCTAGGCTAAGTCTAACTTCTATATAGGCTAGGCTATATAGCCTAGGCCTAGGTCTATAATCACTAATCCCATCAAAATGCCTCAAAGCATGTAGGCTAAATATTGCATGTTCTAACTTCTAAATATAGCCTAGGCCTATAGGCTAATTGCTAATATAAGTAATTTTATTAGGCTAGGCCTAGGCTACCCTAATCCTATCAAAATGCCTCAAAGCAGGTAGGCTAAATAATATTGCATTTTCTAACTTATATATATATAGGCTAGCCTAGGTCTAGGCTATAATCAGTCAATCACTAATTCCATCAAAATGCCTCAAAGCATGTAGGCTAAATATTGCATGTTCTAACTTTTATATATATAACCTAGGTCTAGGCTATAATCACTAATTCCATCAAAATGCCTCAAAGTATGTAGGCTAAATATTGCATGTTCTAACTTTAATATATAGCCTAGGCCTAGGTCTAGGCTATAATCAGTCACTAATTCCATCAAAATGCCTCAAAGCATGTAGGCTAAATATTGCATGTTCTAACTTCTATATATATAGCCTAGGTCTAGGCTATAATCACTAATTCCATCAAAATGCCTCAAAGCATGTAGGCTAAATATTGCATGTTCTAACTTTAAAATATAGCCTAGGTCTAGGCTATAATCAGTCACTAATTCCATCAAAATGCCTCAAAGCATGTAGGCCTAGGCTAAATATTGCATGTTCTAACTTCTATGTATAGGCCTAGGCCTATAATCACACTCATTTTATTAGTGTCAAGTAGAAAGTGTTAATTTTGAAAGTATCATATAGGCCTAGACTAAATTTAGCCTACAATAAAATGTTATTAAATTTTGATCTGAAGCTAGGCCTTTATTCTGAGCATTAAAATTAATAGGCCTAGGCTACTTTCTATTAAATTACTTAATCTATCTAAAGTAGACCTATCTAGGCATATATAGCCTATTGCCATTCCCAAAGGGGGGCCCACGAATAAATCGCCTCCTTGCACCTCTGTGATCCGGCGTACCTCCTCCTGAATGGTGCGGAATTGCGAATACTGATTATTACTGAAGCACTCTCCCCATAAACAAGTTGCCCCAACGTTTTACTGCCCATGTGGACAAACTAAGTGGCCTATGCTATATATATTAACCCTTTCATTGCGGGTGACGTTCTGGAATGTTTTGGCAATTTACAGCAATTTCCAAGCTTTAAAAGCCCGTATGTATATCCTTCAGATCCATGGAAGTTGGGCAACATTATATTTAAGTAAATATATATATTTATTGACATTAGAGATTGAATTTATTGATTTACCCTTGATTCTGTAGTTTAAATTTAAAATTAATAAAAAACAGTTTGTGTTTGCATATTTGCATTTGAGGACTAGAAATTTCACAAGGTTTGCACATTTGTGTTTGCTGAAGTTATGTTCTGGGTTTGCTGATTTGTGTTTGCTGACTTGACTTTTTGTATGTGGTGCCCAGCTCTGCCAAAAACCTCTCCAACAATTTCTCTTCCTCGTCCTTCCCTCCCATTTCCCATTCTGATGGCACAACCATCACTTCTTCCTCTGACAAAGCTAAACTCTTCGCTCAAACTTTTGCTAGAAAGTCACCTTGGATGATTCCGGTGCTATTCCTCCCTCTCCACCCTCCTCTCTCTTACTTATGCCTAGTATCCTAATCTCTTCTAAAGATGTACTTTCTACCCTCTCTGGGCTTAATACTAATAAGGTGTACGGTCCGGACGGTGTTCCTCCTGTTGTTCTCAAAAACTGTGCTTCCGTGCTTACTCTCTGCCTAGGCAAACTCTTTCGTCTCTGTCTATCCTCTAACGTCTTCCCTTCATGCTGAAAATGTGCTCACATTCAACCTGTCCCAAAGAAGGGTGACCGCTCTCAACCCTCCAACTATCGTTCAATTGCTCTCATCTCATGTCTTTCTAAAGTTTTTGAAACTATTCTTGCTTCCAAATTTCTTAAGCATTTCTCTTCTCATAATCTGCTCTCAGATCGCCAGTATGGCTTCCTTAAGGGTCGCTCTACTGGTGATCTTCTTTCATATCTTACTAACTCTTGGTCATCCTCCTTTCGGGACTTCGGTGAGACTTTTTCTATTGCACTAGACATATCGAAAGCCTTCGATAGAGTCTGGCACAAATTTTTAATTTCTAAACTACTCTCCTTCGGTTTCTATCCCTCCATCTGTGCCTTTGTCTCTAATTTCCTTTCCGTTCCATAGCTGTGGTTGTGGACGGCCATTGTTCACTTCCTCACCCTATAAACTCCTGTGTTCCTCAGGGCTCTGTCCTATCTCCTATTCTCTTTCTAATTTTTATAAATAATCTCTTCAACTGTACCTCAATTCCCATCTATTCATACGCAGACGACTCAACCTTACACTACTTCATTAGTTTTTCAGAACGCCCCAGCCAGCAATCCCTCAATGACAAACGTAATGAAGCCATAGAACTCTTAACACCTTACGAGCGGCCTATGCGGTTTATTTATGTGTACCGCACAGCGGGGTGTTTTTAGCCAAAATAGGGCTGTTTACGTGATCATTTTCATGCCTAAATAAGACCCAGAACGTAAAACAAGTACCTATCCCTGAAAGGGCATAAACAGAGCTTTCGAATGACACCATAACGATCCTTGTATGATGGATAGTTTTCTTGCAATAACCGTGCAACGCGAGTGCAAAAAGCAGGTAATTCGGTACTTTCAGTACATAATTGAGTATGTAGCGAGTGAGAGAGGGAGGAGGGAGCTGAGATTTGTGTCAGTAGGTTCGCCGCGGTGGTCTGGAGCAGTCATACGCTCGCTAGTCTCCTGCCACCACTTGTCTCTCTCTCTCAGCCACATTACGTGCTGAAATTGCCACTCGAGTTATGTCGAGCGCCGCCACATAGTCCAGCTTTTTTTAACTCGACTTATGTTGCTCGCCGCTAATTAAGGGTTAAATTCTGATCTAAATACTATCTCCAATTGGGGCAGAGAAAACCTTGTTACCTTTAACACCTTAAGAGCGGCCTATGCGGTTTATTTATATGTACCGCCCAGCGGGGTGTTTTTAGCCAAAATAGGGCTGTTTACGTGATCATTTTCATGCCTAAATAAGACCCAGAACGTAAAACAAGTATCTATCCCTGAAAGGGCATAAACAGAGCTTTCGAATGACACCATAACGATCCTTTTATGATGGCTAGTTTTCTTGCAATAACCGTGCAACGCGAGTGCAAAAAGCATGTAATTAGCCACTTTCCCGATACAATTCCTTATATAGCGAGTGAGAGAGGGAGGAGGGAGCTGGGATTCGTGTCAGTATGTTCGCCGCGGTGGTCTGGAGCAGTCATACGCTCGCTACTCTCCTGCCACCACTTGTCTCTCTCTCTCAGCAACATTACGTGCTGAAATTGCCACTCGACCTATGTCGAGCGCCGCCACATAGTCCAGCTTTATTTAACTCGACTTATGTTGCTCGCCGCTAATTAAGGGTTAATGCTTCCAAAACCCAATTTCTCCATCTATCTACCCGTAAGGAACTCCCAGGGGACTATCCCCTATTCTTCAACAATACAAAAATCAATCCTTCATCTTCTCTCAATATTCTTGGTGTCTCTTTTTCTTCTGCTCTCAGTTGGAAGGACCATATTACCAGTCTTGCTAAGGCAGCCTCCCAGAAGCTGGGTGTGCTCAACCGCCTTAGGGGGTTCTTTTCCCCTGCACAGCTTCTTGCTCTGTACAGGGGCATAGAGCGTCCTTGTAATGAGTATTGTTCACATGTGTGGGGAGGTTCCTCTCACACCGCTCTCCTAGACAAAGTTGAACGGAAGGCCTTTCGTATCATAAACTCCCGTCCACTCACCAACTCTCTGCAATCTCTCTCTCTCCGCCGCAATGTTGCATCTCTCTCGCTGTTCTATCGCTACTATAATAATCAGTGTTCCTCAGAGCTTTAACAGTGTATACCACCTCCTTTACGTAGTGCACGTGGTACCCGTCTTGCAACTCAATCCCACCCCTACTCTGTGCAACTCTCCAACCCGAGAGTGAAACTTGCTCTCAGTCTTTCTTCTACTCAACAGCTGAGCTCTTGAACTCTCTCCCAGAATCAGTCTTTCCCTCTTCCTATGACTTAAATTGCTTCAAACTCCGTGTGTCCAGGCATTTTGGCTCGAACGTCCCTTGATTTTGGCCCTGTCACTCTTTCAACTATGGGGGAGGCACTCGCTATAGGCAGTTCTGCCTTTTGCCTCCCTCAATCACATGGAAAAAGAAAACAAAATATGGCCGATCTATTTCAAGGTCTTCCTTTTCACATTTGCCAGCACATCTACCTCCACACCACACCTCCTTACTTCCTCATTCGTCTGTCAATCCCTCCATGTAACTCCGCACGCACTTCTTAACCTCCTCAGACTGAAATAGTTAACTTACTGACGAGGAGGTGGACCTCATGGTATTATCCCCACAACTGTCAAAATCTCACTGATGGACCGTTAGAAGTCGGAGGAACTTAGGGTTGCCACCATTCGACAGATTCTGATATAACTTATCTAACTTACTGAGGCCTAAGTGACGCTAGAGCGTCATATAACTTATTAGAGAGATATTAAGATAGGTTCATATGATGCACTAGCGTCATATGAATTTTTTGGCAACACCGCCATATGACGCACTCGCGTCATATGAGTCGGAGGGGGTTAAGTAACTCATTTCCACCCCTCTCACTCTTGGTCTGAGTATCTCCACCAACGTCCATGCTTCGCTTCCGTAAGTCAGTGTCGGGATTACCACACTGTCATACAAGGACTTCATCACTTCCATACTGACCACCCTATTTCTTGTTACTGCTTTCAGCGTTCCTACAACCCTCTTCTCCTGTTGCACCCTCTCCCGCACTTCTTCATCCATTGTCCCATCTTTACTTAGCACACTGCCCAGATACTTAAATGAGCTGATAATCTCCATAGCCCGACTGTTCAACTTCACCTCACACTCTGTGGCTTCACCCCTTTCGAAGACCATAACCTTGCTCTTCCCCGCATTTACCTTCAGATTCCATGTTTCGCACACTGTTCCAAACATATTTACCAGACCCTGCAACTCCCATTCATTATCACTCATCAGAACTGTATCATCAGCAAACATCAGTACAGGTAGCTTCCACTCATTTCCTTCCCTTATCAGTGATACACCAACATCCACTGCTCTTCCTTGTATTTCTTTCATGACTCCATCCATATATACAGTAAACAACCATGGGAACATCACAGAACCCTGTTTCAACACAACATTCAGGTCAAAGAACTTGTTCTGCTCATTCTCCACACGTACTGCCGTCTGTGCACCCTCATACATGCTCTTCACTGCTTTCAGCAACTTGCCATCTTCTCTGTATATTCTAAGTACTTTCCACATACTTCTCTATACACTCTCTCATAGGCCTTCTCCAAGTCCATAAAAGCAACATACACCTTTTGTTGCTTCTCCAGACATTTTTCCACAACACAATTCAGGGTAAAAATCTGATATACACATCCTCTTCCCTTCCTAAAACCGCCCTGCTCGTCACCTATCCATTTCTCCGTTCTCGCTCTCACTCTCTCAATCACTACCCTACTGTACACCTTCCCTACTACGCTTAGAAGACATATTCCTCGGTGGTTACCACACACTCCTCTTTCCCCTTTACCCGTATATAGGGGGACAATTATGCCTGTCTTCCAGTCATTGGGGGCACTCCCCTTCTCCCATGCTAGTTTGCACCTTTTCCATACCCAATCGATCACTATCTCCCCACCATACCTCAGCATTTCCCCACACACTTAATCTATTCCTGGTTCTTTCCACAACTTCACTCTTTTCATGGCTTCACACATTTCTGACCTCCTGATCCCCACCTCCTCTTCCATTACTTCTCTTCTTCTCCCTCCCATACCCCAGCCAACAATGTTTGCTGACACTTCACTCCTTACATTTAGCAATTCGTTGAAGTACTCCCTCCATCTTTCGACTCTCTTGCTTCTCGGCTAGCACTCTCCCATTCTTATCTTTCACACCCTTACTGTTTCCCTTGCTACCTTAACTTTCTTTACCTCTTTCTAGAACAGTTTCTTACACTCCCTCCAGTTTTCACTCAGAGTCCTTCCAAATTCCTCATTTACTCTTCTCTTACTTTCCTTCACTTCTCTCTTCACCGCTCTCTTTCTCTCCACGTACCTCGCTCGTTTCTGTCTCTCCAAATCTTCATTCCCTCTACTACCCAACCACACTCTATACGCTTTCTTCTTGTTTTCCACAGCTATCTTTACCTCTTCTGTCCACCATGGGGAGGTGTGGTGGAGTGGTCTTGCCACTGGCCTGGTAATCCAAAGGTACCGGGTTCAAATCCCGATGTATCAATGGGAAGATATTATTGGGATGGAATTTGTGCTGTACCTAGTATCAGTGCATTACCACAAGCCCACCGAAACATCAATAAAATACCCTCATTGTTCCCTGATTAAATAGCACTGTATGAATATTCCCATATTCAAAATATGCTATAGGGGTGCAATGCCTGATGAGTTATCTGCTCAACAGGTGGCGTTGTGTGTGTGTGTAAGTGTGAGAGTCCGAATGTAGGGGGTGAGACAGTGAAGCACGGGAACGAGGTGGCTTCAGAGATGGGGTCGTTTCGGGCCATGAGTGAGCACCGTGCCTAATGTGAAGGCAAGATGACAGGTGCTCGTTGTACTCTACGTGCTTCACATGTCTCACTCCCTAGACTGGAACAAGACCTCACGGGCTTCACTGTTCATTGTAAAGCGGTGAATGTTAAGGCTCTCAGCCTATGCCCGAGAGGAAGTAAGTTGGAATATATAAAAAAAAAAAAAAAAATGCTGTACCCTTCACTCCCCTCCCTCTTCTCCTTACTCCACACACCTCACCTGCTGCACAGATCTCTTCATTAAACACTTTGCTCTTCTCCTCCACTTCCTCCATACCTTCCAGGTCAAACCTACCTAGTTGTCTTTCTACTGCTCTCCTGTACTCTTCCCTGATTTCCTCTTCCTGTAGTCTCTCCACCCTCCTCGCCATTCCACCTTCCTCTCGCCTCCCTCCAGCTCTCCTCACCCACTTCTTTTGTATTTTAATTTTAGCTACTACTACATAATGATCAGACAGACCCTCTCCAATACCCCTATACACCCTAGCATCCAGCACTGATGTCTTCATTCGTTCATCCACACATATATAATCAATCAGTGCTTTTCATTCCACCAATGTCTTATCCTTATCCTTCTTCCTCAACATCACTTTCCATGTGTACCTGTGTATCATTCTGTGTCGAAAGAAGGTTTTGGCTATCCACAGCCTCCTCCCCACACATATGTCCACAAGTGCACTACCATTCCCATTCACCTCTGATGGTACCCCCCAGCCTCCCTCCACTCCCTCCACTTTCTTATCACCCACCTTCCCATTCATATCCCCAATCAGAAATATTCTTTCGTTCTTGCCAAACTTATCCAGGCACGCCTCCACATTCACCCAGAACTCCTCTTTCTCTTTTACAAGTTTATCCTCTGTCAGAGCATACACACAAAACAATCACCCATGTTTGTATTCCTACTTTCATTCTCACCCACACAATCCTTGAACCCACAGACCTATAGTCTCTTACACGCTCCTTCCATTTGTTATTTACAAACAAACAAACACTTTCTCTAGCTGCTCCCTCACTCACTCCAGTACACACACCCATTCCACATTCCCACTCTCTCACATCTGTACCCCTCCATTTGGTCTCAGTAATTCCACAAACATCCAGCCTGGCATTCACTAACACTCTTTTGTGTCATCATTCACGCCTCTCACATTCCATGTTGCTATTCTAAGATTGTCCATAGTTGGTCGGGGTTCATCAACATAAAGTCCGTCCACATCCAAGGCTGTTCGTTCGTTTTTCGTTGCTCAAGTATTTTTCACGGGTGGGGGGTCGCAAGCCCACCGACCCAACCTCTCTAGTCGCCTCTTACGACAAGCAGGAGGCACGTGGGGTATATTCTATTCCCTTACCCCCAGTACTATGACATTAATTACTATTTTATTCTGGATCACATTTGAAGTTTTTCTTCAGTTTAGGAATGACCACCAAGAATGAGAGGGGTGACCAACAAAGCAATATTTGGCGAAAATGGTAGGCTACAGTCTTCATACATCCACTGCCATGTTAAAAATACATATTGTGAACATTGATGTCAATTTAGCCTAAAATGATATCTATGTTTTGTTATTGAATGTTCTTTTGTACTGCTTTATGTAAACCATCACAAGGGAGTTTAGTAAAGTGGATAATACAAAGGAAAGCATACAAAGGAAAGCAATCAGCAACAAACCTACTGTTCCTGACATGGCTGCTCGTGCTATGTAAAAGGAGAAGCAGTACATTATGTGCATAACTCAGTCCACTTCCCTTATTAGTCAGCTATGCAATAAAACAACCAAGTATTTTGTTCCATAAATGTTTCTAAGCGTAAGTTTGAAAGTCTCAAAGCATCTTATTCCTAACACTGGGTATAAGGATAACAAGGAAATACTTTGCTCTGTCTAATTTAAAACGTTGTTAACAAATTGTGAAGCCATTTCCCCTTGTGAAATTTTATTAAGGACCTCAACAAAAAAATAACTTGCCATATGTGTCCAGATGATTTATTCTATAGCAAGACGTATAATAAAAACATATGCACATTGATAATCATTCCTACAATTTCATTTATTTGCAATTCCAAAATATCGAATCAAATGTTATATTACTTTTTCTTACATAAATCTACAGAATAGATACATATAATGGATATAATTATATAATATTTTATTAAACAAATTTGAAATGTTCATAGGAGACTCTAGAGTAACTGTGCACAGAAGTTGCTAACTGGTAGTTGATTGATGTGTGTTGATCAAATTGAGTTATCTTCTGTATTCCATATACTGTATTGAAGCTCTGAAATTATCAGTATATCAAATTATAAACTATTAATCTAAAGTGTTATTCGAACCCAGAAAGCTAAGATGTATCACTTGTACCACATTAACAACGAATACATCATAGAGTGACAATAAGTAAGGTAAAAGATAACAAATTTAATAAGTACGCGATATTTGAAGGCTGACTGACTCTCGGGTCATATCTCACCTTTCATATCCAATTACAGGTCGTGCATTATTTGTTACATTTTAACACGTGCAGTAACTTTCCAACAAATTTGTTTTTTCTATGTGAATGAGGGAGACAACAGGCATAACTGCCTGCAGCGAGTGCCTCCCCCAGATTTGAAAGAGTGACAGGGACAAAATCAAGGGACGCTCGAGCTAAAATTCCTGGATACATGGAGTTTGAAGCAATTCAAGTCATAGGAAGAGAGAAAGACTGATTCTGGGAGAGAGTTCCAAAGCTCAGCAGTTGAATAGAAGAAAGTCTTAGAATAGCGTTTCACTCATGGGTTGGAGAGATTGCACAGAGTAGGGGTGGGATTGTGTTGCAAGGCGGGTACTACGTACCCTACGTAGAGGAGGTGGTATACGCTGTGAAAGCTCCGAGGAATACATGGGTAAGTCACAACCATATTGGTAATTTGAGAAGTCGACCTCTAATTGGTTAACATGCCAGAGAACCAAGCCAAGCCTAGCGTACTCCTTTTCCTTGTAATTGTATTTATCTTATCTGTGTTTACTTTGTGATATTGACGTTAATAGTGCGTTTTATATACATATTATATATCACAGAGTTTGGATATCTCTCTAGAAAAAAACGCTCAATTGTTAAAACTATTTGTGCTTGTAGAACTGTAAATAAATATATATGAAATAATGAAAATATCATGATCTAATAAAGATGTGCGTAGCTAGCAGCCATGCATAGCCTTTGTATGATGAGCTGCTTCGCAAATACAACATCCTGTTCAGAGGAAAAGAAAGTTATTTACAGAATTGCTAATTTAAATAAAACAAATAGTGTTTAACCCTTAATTAGCGGCGAGCAACATAAGTCGAGTTAAATAAAGCTGGACTATGTGGCGGCGCTCGACATAACTCGAGTGGCAATTTCAGCACGTAATGTGGCTGAGAGAGAGAGACAAGTGGTGGCAGGAGACTAGCGCGCGTATGACTGCTCCAGACCACCGCGGCGAACCTACTGACACAAATCTCAGCTCCCTCCTCCCTCTCTCACTCGCTACATACTCAATTATGTACCGAAAGTACCGAATTACCTGCTTTTTGCACTCGCGTTGCACGGTTATTGCAAGAAAACTATCCATCATACAAGGATCGTTATGGTGTCATTCGAAAGCTCTGTTTATGCCCTTTCAGGGATAGGTACTTGTTTTACGTTCTGGGTCTTATTTAGGCATGAAAATGATCACGTAAACAGCCCTATTTTGGCTAAAAACACCCCGCTGGGCGGTACACATAAATAAACCGCATAGGCCGCTCGTAAGGTGTTAATTTAGATACCAATATTATAAATAATTCATTGACATACGACATGAGGTAACTGCATATATTTTTAAATTATTATTTTCTGCCCTCTTTTTTTTATATAAAACTAAGTAGTGGTCTAAAAGATTATCTGATTAGTAAAATATATAGAAGACTTTGTAAGATTATAATGGAATGTATGTTTAGAGGAGGGCTCCCCTCTCGGGTCCTCTTTATCGGGATACCCCCCTCGGCGTCCTGGATCGTAAGTATAAAATCAGGGCTGACTATACTATTGTCTATGACTCTAGGTCATTGTCATCGCTGAGGCCTGGATACCTGGAGTCAACAGTCCTCTCGAAGCGACTCTTCCGGTAAAGTAAAATTAGCCTTCATGTAAAAATTGCAGTCATGTTTGAAATGAATTAGTATGGGTAATAAAATGAAATTATTTAGGCTAATAAGATACATTACTATTATATAAGTAATACGAAAATAAAATGTAATAAATGAAAAGTGACATAAGGTGAAAGAGGAGGACCAGGGTAATCACGAACATTATTATTTATTATCAACATCTTGCCTTGTCATCTACAAGTCATTATCAGGGTCTAAACATTACACAAAAATTAATGTTGGTAACTGTCAAGTATTCTAAGATTATATGATGTAGGAAGTACGTTACATAATTATTACTGTGGTCTTTCTCCTTTCTTATTTTCTCATCATCTTTTTTTACTTTATTGAAGGGCATTATTTTGAATATAATTCCCTTCTATAAAGTAAAAAAAGATGATGAGAAAATAAGAAAGGAGAAAGAACAATATTTCATAAATATATTTAAACCAGAGTTGAACAAATAAGTAATTCATGTCTGTCTCAAGAAATGATTTCTTCGCGGGTTCAAACCATTGAGTCTCGCTTGGATATCTGGTTAATATCCTTCCAAGACAAAAGAGGGCGGTAGGATACCATAAATCTCAGCAGTGGGGACTTTGGCCTCGGTCCCTCAGTCCTGCCTTAGACACCGCATAGTAAACACTAGCCACTGAGGATCCACGACAGTGGAGAAATGTATTTGGCATATTTTTAACATATGTCTTCCTATGGTCTTTGCAAATATCTTATTGGCATATTTTTTACATATATTGTCCATTTTCTTGACAGTTTTTTTATAAATGATGAAGCATAATTATGGCATGAATAAATGTTTTATCCTTTTTAAGTAGACTCCGCATAGTTGAGGTTCGATCTTTTATTTACATAAAGAACGAAGACATCTGAGTCACAAATCTTTTTAATTACCTGCAACAAAGTGCAGCATACTTTTTAAACTTTATTAAGCATTTTGCATGAATAAATGTTTATGTACAGCCAGCATAAGTTGAGCTTAGTTGTATAATTGCATTCCTGATTTGGCATAAAGAACGTCTAATAAGACATCTTGAGCCACAAACCTTTTAATTTTCGCAACAATACGCAGCATACTTGAGCTCAGTCTTTTATGTGCATTTTGTATTTGGCATCAAGCATAATCTAAAACTATATCTTGAGCCACAGACCATTTATATTTATCCCACAATGTTTGTTTCTCTGCACTATATATCTCTGCACTATATATCTCTGCACTATATATCTCTGCACTATATATCTCTGCACTATATATCTCTGCACTATATATCTCTGCACTATATATATCTGCACTATATATCTCTGCACTATATATCTCTGCACTATATATCTCTGCACTATATATCTCTGCACTATATATCTCTGCACTATATATCTCTGCACTATATATCTCTGCACTATATATCTCTGCACTATATATCTCTGCACTATATATCTCTGCACTATATCTCTGCACTATATATATCTGCACTATATATCTCTGCACTATATATCTCTGCACTATATATCTCTGCACTATATATCTCTGCACTATATATCTGCACTATATCTCTGCACTATATATCTCTGCACTATATATCTCTGCACTATATATCTCTGCACTATATATCTCTGCACTATATATCTGCACTATATATCTCTGCACTATATATCTCTGCACTATATATCTCTGCACTATATATATCTGCACTATATATCTCTGCACTATATATCTCTGCACTATATATCTCTGCACTATATATCTCTGCACTATATATCTCTGCACTATATATCTCTGCACTATATATCTCTGCACTATATATCTGCACTATATATCTCTGCACTATATATCTGCACTATATATCTCTGCACTATATATCTCTGCACTATATATCTCTGCACTATATATCTCTGCACTATATCTCTGCACTATATATCTCTGCACTATATATCTCTGCACTATATATCTCTGCACTATATATCTCTGCACTATATATCTCTTTTCTGTATTTATTTTCCATTGGTGATCGCGGGGTTTTTGCCCTTTTTCTTTGCATATATATATGTATATATTTATATATCTAAATGTATGTCTAAATGTATATATATTTATATATACAAATGTATATATATATATATATATATATATACAGAGAGAGATAGTGAGAGAGAGAGAGTTATATATATTTTCATACCTTTTAATTATCGGCTTCTTGGTGGTGCACGGACGATAGTAGGGACGTGTTCTCTCAGTGGTGGTAACTAGGGTAATGACCCTCTCCCACGACTGGTGTATATATATGGGTCAGTGAAACTGGAGCGACCATAGATAGTGTTATCGCAAGGGTCGCGGCATCCCAGATATGATTTCTGTGCCCAACGTTCGCCGTCACTCGACCTACATTCGCCTCATTCGACCCACGTCGCCCTTTTGTCGTGTTGCATTAGCTGATATTCGTCGAAACACTCACTGCATTCGCACAATCACCGCACGGTAGTCGCCATAATCGAGCAAATTCGCTCACTAGCAGCGTTGCTAATAATGGCAAATCGCCATATTCACTCCAAAGCTCGCAGGGCATTCGCCCACAATCGCCCATATTCGCCCAATAGTCGCTCGGCATTCTCACAACATTCGCCCTATTCGCCCACCATTCTCCTAATTCGTCCATATTCGCCGGTAATGGCGAATACGGGGACAAGAGTACGAATTGTGCGACTATAGTGCGACCAAGGGCGAATGAAGTGACACAAAGGGCGAATGTCGCACAACATTCGCCTAAATTTTGTATTCGCAGCCGTTTTTTGGATGTGCTCAAAATTTATGGCGAATCTTGGGGAATCTGGGCTATCATGGGCGACTCAAAGGCGACCGTTGTGCGATTTCGGCGACAATGGGAGAATGTTCGAGCGAATATGGCGAATTTTGGGACATAGACAAAAAAATCCTATCGCCCTCTGTCGCTGAGCGTTCGCCATCGAAAAGTCGCACAGTGGCATACCCCTTTAACTCCCTGCTATATCTTTCTACACACTACAATGTTGCATCTCTCTCTATCTTCTACCGCTAATACAAGAGTCAGTGTTCTTCAGAGCTTTCTCAATGTATACCTCCTCCCTTACAGAGAGTGGGGGGCACATGCTTTTCAACA
Organism: Paralithodes platypus; assembly: GCA_032716605.1. Classification (NCBI taxonomy): domain Eukaryota; kingdom Metazoa; phylum Arthropoda; class Malacostraca; order Decapoda; family Lithodidae; genus Paralithodes; species Paralithodes platypus. The sequence goes on from CM064545.1 coordinate 11,216,595, forward strand.
CACTCCCACCCCTATTCTGTCCAGCTCTCTAACCCAAGAGTGGGCCAATTTTCCTAGTCTTCTGTTCAACAAGTTAGCTTTGGAACTATCTCCCTCATCCTATGACTTAAACTGCTTTAAACACCATGTGTCCAGACATTTTTACTCAAACTTACCTTAAATGTGGCTCTCTGTCACTTTTTCAATTTTGGAGAAGACACCTATTACAGGCAGTTTTGCCTTTTGTTTCCTTCATACACATAGCACAAAATGTGGTTGTGTTGTGGTATGATCAATGGAGATGGTTAGGACGGCATAATCTGGCCACGTATGATCGCACCTACACGATCTTGACTTCTGCTCATTGTTTCATTGTTTCTGGGAGGCGATTGTATTGTTTTATTGTAATAAAGTCATATATTAAGTTACTGTTTCATTGTAACCGCCATTACATAAGTCACTTGAACGTATCTTGTGCAATTTTCACTTGAATATATTATTACATAAATATTCATTGGTGTCACTTTTACTTGAACTTTAATTGTCATTTTTACTTTAATTAATGTTTACTAATTAATTATTAGTGTCACTTTCACTTAGTAATAGGGTTTTATTTATTATAGAAAAATATTTAGTTTCACCATCATTGTCTTTCACTTTCAGTTATTAATTTAGGTTATTTATATTATTATTCAGTTATTCTTAGACTCACTTTCACTTATATTATGTTAATATTATTGTAATTCAGTTCTTGTTAGAATAGAGCTTTCACTGTCTTACTGGCACTTCAATAGTTTTGGCGAGCGTGAAAGTCAGTGGAACATTGGTCATTGGCCAACACAAAGTCCCACATCACACTCTTTGTAACTCCAGGTGTTCTTCTTGATCTGTTGGGGCCTGGTGACAGTGTGGGCACAGACCTGTCACCTTCTCTGACCTCATGGACCCCCTGGGTGAGTAGGAGGATTGGTGATAAGTTGGTGCCTCCTCAGATAGTCCGCACACACAAGGAGGTCTGTTTGGCCTGCCCATGGTTGCCCTCTTCTTGCTGTAGCATAATTCCTCAGGAGATCCACGATGACCTGCTTTTGGAATTTCCTGAGGCTTTTGAACTTCCATTGAGGTGATGGGACCATGAGATTGTAGATGTTATAAGAGTTCAAGACCGACATGTCCAATATGTGGAGGACGAACTTATACCACCTGCAGGAGGCTTGCAGGCAATCTATGAATGCAACCTGCATGTTGGACCTGTCCACAAGCCTCATGTTGAATTTAAAATCCATCACTGCAACTGGTCTGAACACTGGCTTGTGGTCGACTTTCACCGAATGCAACATCCAGGCTATGTCAATGGTTGGGATATGGTATACCTTTTTCTGACTGTACCACTGAATAGCAAGTATGAGGACAAACTTCTTTAGGAAGGCGTCCTTCTCTATAGTTTCGTCGGGAATTCTGGCATGCCCTCTTGCCTTTCACTGTGCCTGCAGTACCAGTCTTGTGGTCATAGAGGAACTTGGTCAGCGGGAGAGAAGTGTAATAATTAACGGTGTATACTATGTGATTTTTCTCAAAGTACCTGTCCATCTGCATCTTCACTACTGTGCCACTGAACTCTATGTTACTGTCTGTTGCCCGGTCTCTGCCACTGAATACTAAAGGTCGTTGCACACTGTCACGACAGCCCCTTCAAGACTGGCACGAACACCCACGACACATACAAATCCTGTGTCTTGCCGAATTTACTAGAGATCGCAGCGAAAATGGCTGTCGTCGTTAGATTCGTATCTCTACCGTATCTCTTCCGCACAACTTGATAATACTCTAGCGATGCCGATACGGTGGAGAAACGAATGCTACGAAGATAGGAAAATTTGTGCGAAGGGTACACCACTAGTCCACGGAAAAGATACGACCCAAAAGACTGCGATACAACTCAGAAGAATCGTATCGACGCTGTATCGACACCGTGAGACGTACAAACGGATTGAGGCTAGACGCGCGGTTGCCAACTACACCATTGCCAATTTTCCGCACGGAAGAGATACGGTCTACATGTAACAGGGGGGGGGGGGGTATCTCATTCTTCACTTTCCCTTCTGCTACGAACAAGAGAGAGAGATAGACAGAAAAGAAGGATTAAGCTGCGAAGGTGGAAAAATAGAAATTATAGGATAGAAAGGAAGAGATGACGACAAACCCGTTATTGCATTCTAATTAACGAGAGGACAACCCTGTTTGGTTGACCCACATCCAACATCCTTCGAGGAAGGGGAAAGGCTGCAACTCCGACATGATGATAAGACCAAAGAACCACAAAAACCCCACTGAGACCTAGCATATTCTCTACTTTCTAGATATCACTTAAGGATGTTTTTGGGAACGGTAATTCATTTGAATTATTTGATCGCCCACCTTCAGGTGAACTGGCCGTCCCCATGGTTTTCTTATTCTTTATGCAATCATGACTCATGCTCATTATTTAGGTACATTAGGACAGTAGGATAAATCGGAGGCTAGCAAAGACCAAGCAAGAACTTCACCTTCAATGTTGGTTGACAAGACTTTAACTCTAGGTTAGGCTACTGGTACTACTCTTAGACCAATTTAATACTGACGGCTCCGATTTACCATCCTGACAGCACATTTAGATCCAAATAGGTACGGGTGGATAGATACAAACATATTGCAGTAATCTTAAGCTTGATATTAATATAAGGAACATTTTACCGTTTACAAACTTTTGACATTGGTACCATATCTAATTATCTCTATACCATTAACCTGGGACCAATCCATTACCGTACTGGGACAGTCTCTTAACCTAGGAGTAGGACTCGAATCTTGCTGTCTGTATCCGCCCCATTCCTCTCAGTATTATAATCCCAATTCCGCTAGATACCGGTATCGGCCAGGCTTGCCTTTAGGTCTCTTCGGCCTACCGTATCCTGGGGTATAGGGGGTAATCATACATCTTCCTGCGGTCCTTGAACCCTCGTACAGTACACGAGTTCAGCATCCTGCACTCAGCCAATGGGAGGGGTGAATCTCTGATTCTCCGCCATCAGCAATTCAGCATCACATCGACTCCGTCCCAGACTGGTTCCCTGTTAAATTAACATTTCTTAACAGTCTGGTTGAAATATGTCTAACCCTTAATAATGGGGTTAATCAATTTCCTAATTACGGTACACAGTAATACTAAAACAAATACATATAAAAAATATAGGCTAATATAAACATATAAAAATACATGGATTCCTATTAATGTATAAAAATAGATGAGCTAATATAAGTATAAAAATACAATGACAGATCAAATTATGACATTACAGTAGAGTACCGAAATAATCTCTTAAGGCATCCAAAGATCCTCTCATTAAGTACAGGTACATAAGTTACTCAGCAGTACTCTACCCACAATTACTGACTAAGGCATAATTGGAAATACATAATTACACAGCATATCTATGGAGAATTAATTCATACAAATATTAGAAAACTCAATACAATAAAGGCATAATTCAAAGGTAATTGTCATGATCAAACAGAACAGGTTGCACTGCCCAACGCGGAGGGTACTACACAAGGCTCAAACAAAGCTTAACGTTATTCCTACTGTAACTCGAGTCACTTATCCCCTGAAATCAACTGCCCAGAATCTCACTACAGCTTCCATCCCTTGCAAGGCAACTCTGTGCATTAGACCATGTCAAACAAAAATATATCATAGCAATCAATACTCATAATAAGCTCTAAAAGCACAATACTTAGTAATAGCCTACTGTACTCCCAAATGGGTGACAGTCAGGTAGCCTAACTCCCGGTATTTAGCTTGCACCAAAATAAAATCATATAAACATAATAATTCAGCAAGTATCCATACCTAAACGGCCTTTTCACAATTTAGCTTTAAGTAACAAAAGGTAAGAATCAAGTAATCATCTGAAATAAACCCGACCCAATGGGGGTCCGAAATTAACAGTACTAGGTTGGGAAATAAGGACCTCTAAATCACGATAACATGTAACCTTTAAACTACAACCCCGTAAAAACATTTAAAATGAGTCAACAAACAGGCCTAGCAAACATTAGTTATAAATACTTAACTGATTAGGCCAAAAGTTAGAACGTCGGGAACACGAAAGGTAAACAAAACTCAAGGACACGATCTCAAACGAATGTCCTTTCCTGATTTACACGTTAAAATACCATAATATTCACCAAAATGCATGGTTCTATAAACTCAAAGTAATGACTAACAAGTGCTACTCACCATAATAGACTAGTACATTAGTAATTTACTCAACCGGGTCGTCTCTCCGAAATCCGAGATAGCCTAAATCCTAAAATGGCCACCGATTTGCAAAAGCATTTTAATCAACAATCATCGTTCTCAATCCTACCCTTAACTGGCGTTCTCACACTACCTCAGGATTATGTAAAACGGTGAAAGACAAACTAGCAAAATAGGCTAGCCTAAGTTTGGTCGGGAATTATGGAAAAACACGAGAATTGGAAGGCCATCAAATGGCGTCCCTCTGACTGAAATTATTATACACAAAGTTAATTTGACGTTAATTTGGAATAACAAAGTCTAAAATATCAGAATAACACTTTGCAAAGGTGCACAGACTAATTTTACTGAACACAATGATAATGGGGAAATTTGAATGGTTGTAGGTACTTGGCAGGTGAGGGGTGCCTGTCGACCAACCCGATGGTAGGCTCGAGTTCACGAATTTGTCAATCACAGTAATACCTCCTACATTACACACCTAGTAATTTACTTAACTGAATAAGCAATACCTTATAACACTATAACCTTAATTACGAACCTCTGAATGGAGGGAAAGGAAGCCTAAGTCCGGAGAAGAAGCGGGGAATGATGATAGAGACTGAGGGGTAGGTAGGTGTCTCTCTCGTAGGCCTGGGGTCACGACAGTGAGGGGCCGAGGGCCAGTGCCAGGGATCCCGCCAAAAAAGGGGGGTGATGACCACAAAGTGTGGCGTCGCTTGGGTAGGAATTGGCGGTCTTTTTACACAAGGGGGCATTACTCTAAATTCGAAAAGGAAAGATTTTTACAGGGAATAACAAAAGGGGTGAAAGGATAAATTAGGCTTGAAAGTATTTTAGATAGATTTGAGAATATTAGTTCTCCTCCTGATCTAGGCTAATTCCCTCTTTACATAGACAAGGGTTACTTAACCCTTCTTAAACGATACATTTCCCTTAAATATAGGGAAGAGTGAATGAAGGGGAAAAAGTCTTACAGTTAAGTCAAACCTTTCAACATATACCAAAAGGGAAAGTACATCTTCCTCCTACACACCAAAAGGGGGAAGTACAATTTCTTCCCATTACACGCATGGTATCGGAAACGGCACAGAGAAAAAAAGGCACTGGAAAAAATGTCACAAATTACTGACTAAGAAAAAATGGCTGTTACGTCCTGGGATATATAAACACTGGGCTCTTTCTATTGGACTAGGTATGCGGCAACAAGCAACAACGGAAAACGCTAGATCCAACCCTTATCTATAAACCCTGGCAACAAACCACCCTAAACCGTCAAGAGTCCTGCCTGGACAACAAGGTATCCTATGACTCGGTTACAGGGTGCACGTACTATAGACTGCTGATAATCAAGCAGGCTATATAAAAGATCACACAATTAAGTTGACTTAAAGCTTCAAGGAAAAGATAGATAACGGAATTAAATTGCAGAAACAATTTAATAACAAACTAGAAGAAAGTACATTTAACGTTACGTTAATTAATACAACTAAAAAACCCTGCGTGAAAGAAGGTGAAAGCAAACAGTCCTCAAAACATCGTACAGGTAGACAAGATGCGAGTTTCTAAACTGCATGTGGCTACTGTAGGATCTGATGCTTAGCTAAGAAAGTACGTTACGGATTTAGAGAACTCTTAACTCATAAGCAGGAATAAATACTAGTGATAGGCCATACAGTGTATAATGGCATAGGTATAATTAAATAAAGGCAGCAACTCGCAACATAACCACATACAGGTGTGCTTCTCACTCTTAGTCAGGCAAGCCTGCTCGGACAGAGTCTCTAAGCCACACCCTGACTCACAATGCTCACAAAAACGGTAAACTGTGGCACAATAACAAGCATACAGAGATGATAAACCCCTAGTTGTTAATCTGCCAGGTGGCAGAGGTCTAGCCGGAAGGATATAGGCTTCGGATACCCGGGCTGAGCCACCTGCTCTAGCCTAGGGACGTTCCCAAGTCTGTGCGCCAAATTACTCTAATTGAAAGGGTGCTCTCTTGAGAGACTCAGATCGCAAGTATCTGACTCTCTCCTGGCGACCCTAAAACAAAAGCAAGACGTGCTAGCACAGTGCTGAGTGGACTAGGCAAGGGCCCTCACACAACACAACACTAGACACACAGGGACACAGACAAGAAAATGCCCCCAGACTCCCACGGGTATCCTAGTAAAGTCGTGCGGGTCCACAGGACTCGCACCAGCAGACTTTACTTAAAGGATCGCAAAAAGCCTCGCCTCCGGTCTAGCCCCTGCTAACCTGACTGAAGAACACACTAGCAAGCATGAAACCACCAAATATGAGACAACAAAAAAGCTTCCTAGGTCTCATTAACAATTACATCTCTGCATAAGGCCCAAAATCCTATCTAGTTATCTGAGAGCTCGTCATTAATACAATAATAGATATCAGGTCTATCAAGGGGATGGGATAATTAAATAGATTGGTGAAGTAGTGGAAGGAAGGTATACAAAGTAAGAGATAAAGTTTCTAAGTGGGGTTGAGAGGGATAGATATCAAGGTGGTCCGAAGGGTACGACAATGAGGTGAGTTCTGAGTCTTGAATCAGTCTGGACCCCACCCTAGGCATACAAAATACATCCCAGGCTTGGCAACACTCAACACTGTTGCCTGGTCAAAATCCTCTACCCCGTGCGTGAGTCGAAACTAAGCCTAACGTTGCAATCAAATGCATATGGCAACGCTTCAGGCTCGTCCCAAGCTGGCAAGCGAAGCAACGTCCCAATCCGGTCTCTCTCTCCCGCTCGTCTTCTCCCGCCCTCACTAAACTTACATCTTATATATTATAATGAAACAATCAACTATCGAGAATAAAATATACTAAGATGCGTTAGTTAAGAATAAGGGCAGCTACAAGCTATGAAACAACATAAGAATATCCCAGACATTAGTTACGTTGTCGTAGGATATATACTAAGGAAAAGCCTGCCGGCCGGCTGCCGCCAGCCGGTTTCTAAACGGCTGGGCAGCCGACGCGCGCGCATGCCCGCACGTGGCTACTATGCAGAAGCGTCACACCTCCCCCAAGATATAAGACCCTTGACTAAGTTCTTCATATCTAACAGAAAGCTTCTCATAGTACCACTCACTGTTGCGACACAAGGCACAATATATAAACAAAATAAAGACTGTTGCGTTCCACCGAGCAAGTTCAACTAACTTAGCGACAATAAGCGAAAACATTCAACTTAGATACTGCTACAACATCTTATAAAAAATTCTACACGTTATAATAATAAAGAGTTTTTATAAGGTTTTTGCTTTTTTAATTTGTTTTTTTCGGCTGAACTACAGTGGCAGCCTATTTTCCTCCACACTCAACCCTCAATCCTGTGGCAGTCTAACCAACATCATCCACCCTTGATAGACAATCCGCTATCACGTTATCAGAACCGGCAATATGGCGTATGTCCAGATTATACTCCTGAAGCATGAGTGACCACCTGGTCAGCCTCATATTCCGGTTATGAAACTGATTCAAGAATTTCAGAGGGTGATGATCGGTATAAACCACTACGACTGGTCCGAAAGCAGGAACATATACATCGAAGTGCCTGAGCGCCAGCACTATCGCCAGGAGTTCTTTTTCAATTACAGAGTAATTCCTTTGTGCACTATTGAATTTTTTACTGTAAAAACTCACTGGATGTTCGATACCTTCATCATCTGTCTGTAACAAGACAGCCCCAGCCCCTACGCCACTGGCATCAGTCGCCAGCTGAAAAGGTCTGCTGAAGTCCGGGGCCCTGAGTATGGGGTGGGTACATAACAGGTGTTTCACCAAGGAAAACGCCTCTGCACACTCAGGAGACCACCGGAACTTCTTGTCCTTAGATAATAAGTCAGTTAAAGGTGCAAGTACAGTCGAATAGCCTTTGATGAAGTGACGATAATAGCCTATCATACCTAGAAACCGCATGATTTGTTTCTTAGTCGTAGGCTGGGGAAACTGATCGATGGCTTTGATCTTTGTCTGTGGAGGGCACACCTGACCCATCCCCACCTCGAACCCCAGGTACAAAACTGTGGCTTTGACAAAATCGCACTTACCCAGGTTTACCACCAAACCTGCTTCATTCAGTTTATTAAAAAGCTGTCCGATGTGAGCACAGTGACTGTGAAAATCATCGTCGTATATTATGACATCATCTAGGTACACCGTACAGTTGGGAATGTCGGCTACAATGTCGTTCATTAATTTCTGAAACGTTGCAGGGGAATTTTTCAGCCCGTATGGCATAACATGGCAACGATATGTGGCACCGTCCACCACAAACCCACACACCTCTCGCGCTCGCTCAGACAAGGGCACTTGCCAATAACCTTTAACAAGGTCTATCTTAGTGAGGAACTTGGCTTTTCCTATCTTATCCACACTGTCGTCCACGCGAGGGAGAGGGTAGGCATTTGTGGGGGTTAAACCATTCAACCTGCGGAAATCTATACAAAACCGCACCTTGCCATCTGGTTTGGGCTGCAGTGTGACTGGGGAAGTCCACCTTACTGCACCCTCAGAAATCAACCCACGTTTCAGCATATAATCCAGCTCTTCCCTAAGTGCTGGTAATTTAATAGGGGGAACACGGTATGGCACTGATTTAAAGGGCGGGTGGTCCCCAACATCGACATCGTGCACCGCTTGAGTAGTGAGGCCAGGATGCTCCGCGAAAACAGCTGGGTTTGAATCAAACAAGTGCTGCACAGCTACACGCTGTTGCTCAGGCAGGTGCAATATCAACTCGTGAGCCACTTGTGTAGAATTCCCCGCCCACTGATCCGCGGAAACATGACAATCCCAATTATCCTCCCCAGCAGCTTGACTGTCCCTTCCTCCTTCTCCACCACGATCGCTGCAGATCAACACCGGGACAGTGAGAGGCTCGGAGGGGCGCCTCACATACTCTTTCATCAGATTTACATGGCAAAGTTGGTTCTTTTTCTTACGATCAGGAGTAGCTACTAAATAGTCTAGATCAGAAACCTTCCTTACAACCCGATACGGACCAGAATACTTGGCAGACAAGGGGTGTCCCACCAGAGGCAGTAGTATCAGTACCTCCTGATCTACTTCAAACTCCCTCAGCTTCACCTTCTGGTCGTATCTGTCCTTCATCTGAGCTTGTGAACTCTTAAGGTTCCGACCTGCTACCTCCAAGCTCTTTAGCATTCTCTCACGGCTTTCAACTACATACTTTAGAAGCGAGCATGGCTTTGTGACTCCCTCCCAGATCTCCTTGACTATGTGGAGGGGCCCCCTGACCCTGTGTCCAAAAACCAACTCGTTCGGGCTAAATCCCAAGCTCTCCCCATGTACTTCTCTCGCAGCAAATAAAACGTATGGGAGACCTAGATCCCAGTCCTTCCCATTTTCCATGCAATAACACCGCAACATACTCTTGAGAGTCGAGTGCCACCTTTCCAAAACTCCCTGACTCTCGGGATGGTAGGCAGATGACACCACAGACACTATCCCATGTTGCTGCATGGTCTGCTTAAACAGAGCAGAAGTAAAATTGGATCCCTGATCAGACTGGATCTCCTGAGGGTAGCCATAATGAGAGAAATAGGCAATTAGGTTTTTGACAACAGTCTTAGCCATCCCGTTGCGCATGGGGTAAGCATCTGGATACCGTGTTGCTACATCCATTACAGTTAGTACAAATTTATTGCCGGCACTAGTGGGGGGCAATGGGCCAACCATATCGATAACTACTTTGCTGAAAGGCGGCCCAATGACAGGGATGGGTTGTAACGGGGCTCTCGGGATGACCTGATTGGGTTTCCCAAAAACTTGACAAGTGTAACACTGTGACACCCATGACACGACACTCGCCTTTAAACCAGGCCACCAGAAAAGCTTGCTCAGAGCTGCCTCCGTCTTACGTGCCCCCAGGTGCCCTGCCAAAGGCACATCATGAGCTAATCTCAATAAGCTCTCACGGCACACCCTCGGTACTACTAACTGGTCCACTAATCCTGACCCGCCATCCCACTTTTTCTTGGGATCCTGATGTCTCCGATACAAGATCCCCTCGGACAAGAAAAAATCACCAGGCTGCGCATCCCCATCGCTCTCCAGTTCGATAGCACCATTACCACACACCCTGACTTCAGGATCTTCCAGCTGTAAGGAACATATATCAGCAGGTGCGAGATTATCCAAGTTCATCTTAAATAATTTATTTCCACCGCCAATGTCCCGCTGAGCCATCCTTTCCTCACGCTGCGCAAAACGATGCTGTCGCAGAGTCTCTTCCTGCCCTGCACCTGCACTAGCGGTGACAGGCCCCGGGGCCTCTCCAGACTCTAACATAGGTGCCAATAATGAGTCACCAAGAAACACTGCCGGCTCAAAACTCTCAAATTGACCAACACTTCCCGTTTTCTTGTGACCTTTCCTCCGCGGTTTGATAGACTGAGGTGGTGGCTGCAAGGCTCCGGATGTCTGAGAAGGCGTCACAACACACGCCATGGTTTGTACGCTACACTTCTCAACCCACTCCTGTTCCTCCCTACTAACGTCGGCCGCCTTCTCGGCAACGACCAAGGGTGAAACCTTAGAAGCAGGCACCGCAAAGTCGTTGCCGAGGAGGAGGTCGACGCCCCCAACAGGCAAGTTCTCTACAATTCCGACATCCAGCTCCTTCGCCACACCACCCACCTCCAGCTCCATCCGCACCAGCGGGTAGGACTTCGTAGCATTGATCCCCTGAACTACCACCACCTGAGCAGCGTTAATCGGCCTACCAGTAAAGTTCTTTAACAAGGTCTGAGAAGCCCCCGTATCACGCAATAACATAACTCCTCGCAATTCGCCAGCCCACCTCACAAAACCATGCCCTCTATGACCCCCAAAGACGTCGCGGACAGGGTTCGAGCCTTCTGGACTCTTGAACACAGGCTGTGTCCCAACCTCTGACGAACTACCCTTGGCAAACTCAGAAGATATAGGCGACACCCCTATGCTGCGGGCCAATGACACAACCTTGTTTGGTGGCTTGTTCGGACAAGCATTTGCAAAGTGACCCTCCTTGTGACATGCAAAGCACTCTTTACTCTTTGGTTTCCCTTGGGAGTGGGAGGTACCATTAGACTTCTTATACGGGACGGTATTTGGTTTATGTTCAGTTTTATTGTCAGTGCTAGATGGTTTTGTGTATTTATGTGTATCAAAATTCTTGGGAGGGGGAGGGGTACGATCCTTTGCACCCGACTCACTCCTAGCTGCTGCTGCTTCGCACCCTCGAATTAATGACAGTCGGAGGTCAGCCATTTCTGCTGCCTCCTGGAGAGTTCTAGGATTTTTTTCCTTTATATTTAATGTTAAGTCCTCGCCTGTGCACTTGAAGAACTGCTCCAAGAGAACCAGCTCACTCAACTCCTCAAAAGTAGCTGCCCTCTCAGAACGCAGCCAATGTCGTAGTGCATCAGACAAGTCCTGGGCGTGTTCTAGGAAGGTACTATCCTTGCCCTTAGTAACACCCCGAAACTTCAAGCGGTAAGTTTCTGATTGTAACTCATAGGCCCGTAGCACAGCCTTCTTTAGCTCATCATAAACTACACAGGACTCTAAAGGTAGTGCATCATACGCGTTTAGCCCCTTTCCTAGGAGTCTTGATGAAACTAATGCTGCCCACTTTTCCTGAGGCCACTGGTGTTCCTGACACTTCTTCTCAAATCGCATAAAATACTCAGCCACACATAATTCATCGAACACAGGAACTAGTTTAAGCAGGTGCGACAATGATTGGTCCTGATGTCTGTTACCTCCCCCAATATTTCGCCCTGTTACCTCCACTCGAGATCTCTCCAGCTCCCTGTCAGCCCGATACCTAGTAGACTCTGCCTGCAGTTCAGCCTCTCGTATAGCTGTTCTCTCTGCGTCCTCAGCCTGAGCTCTAGCAACCTCAGCCTGCACACTAGCCTGTCTCTCGGCAGCCTCAACCTGAGCTCTAGCCGCCTCAACCTGAGCTCTAGCCTGTCTTTCGGTAGCCTCAACCTGGCCGCATCTCAAGCCGAAACAACAAATCTGGAGTCAACCCTTGAGGAGGGGAAGGTGCATTTAATGGAGAGGGTCCCTGTGATTGAATTCCACACTGCCATTGACCATCAACTTGGGGGTATGTACTAAATTCAGGCACCCTGACGTTTGATACGGGGGTAGAGTAGAGGGGGGGCTGGGGACCGGGGCCCCCCGTCGCCTCTCCACCCAGGTCTCTCCCTTCTAAACCCAATATCAAAGTCCTCAGCTGATCTTTCCTCATGCCACTTAAACCCTGGTGACCCTGAAGACCTGCCACACACTTTAAGCCATACTTATTCAGCTTCAACACCCTGGCAGCAGTAAGGGGCACCTCTAAAAATCTTCTAGCACCCTCCTCGCTATCGACTAGCCACTCCACAGGTCTTTCTCCCTCCGAGCCCGTATCGTGACCTGACCCATCACTGTGTACTGATGTATTAGACATGTTTGTGTACTGCAATTATCACGGTTATAGAATGTGCCTTATCTCCTATGCAAGTATGTATATACTAATGTTATTTAAAGTCTTTTAATGTGTTATATTGGTTGCTCCAAAAAAAGACTCTATGTCCACTGTATTCCTTTAATCATAAGGAATCTCAAAACAAATGACCACTATATTCCTCTGTTCAGTAAATCCTATGCAAGGTCGCCATTTGTTACGTCCTGGGATATATAAACACTGGGCTCTTTCTATTGGACTAGGTATACGGCAACAAGCAACAACGGAAAACGCTAGATCCAACCCTTATCTATAAACCCAGGCAACAATCCACCCTAAACCGTCAAGAGTCCTGCCTGGACAACAAGGTATCCTATGACTCGGTTACAGGGTGCATGCACTATAGACTGCTGATAGGCAAGCAGGCTATATAAAAGATCACACAATTAAGTTGACTTAAAGCTTCAAGGAAAAGATAGATAACGGAAATAAATTGCAGAAACAATTTAATAACAAACTAGAAGAAAGTACATTTAACGTTACGTTAATTAATACAACTAATCACCCCTGCGTGAAAGAGGGTGAAAGCAAACAGTCCTCAAAACATCGTACAGGTAGACAAGATGCGGGTTTCTAAACAGCATGCGGCTACTGTAGGATCTGATGCTTAGCAAAGAAAGTACATTACGGATTTAGAGAACTCTTAACTCATAAGCAGGAATAAATACTAGTGATAGGCCATACAGTGTATAATGGCATAGGTATAATTAAATAAAGGCAGCAACTCGCAACATAACCACATACAGGTGTGCTTCTCACTCTTAGTCAGGCAAGCCTGCTCGGACAGAGTCTCTAAGCCACACCCTGACTCACAATGCTCACAAAAACGGTAAACTGTGGCACAATAACAAGCATACAGAGATGATATACCCCTAGCTGTTAATCTGCCAGGTGGCAGAGGTCTAGCCGGAAGGATATAGGCTTCGGATACCCGGGCTGAGCCACCTGCTCTAGCCTAGGGACGTTCCCAAGTCTGTGCGCCAAATTACTCTAATTGAAAGGGTGCTCTCTTAAGAGACTCAGATCGCAAGTATCTGACTCTCTCCTGGCGACCCTAAAACAAAAGCAAGACGTGCTAGCGCAGTGCTGAGTGGACTAGGCAAGGGCCCTCACACAACACAACACTAGACACACAGGGACACAGACAAGAAAATGCCCACAGACTCCCACGGGTATCCAAGTAAAGTCGTGCGGGTCCACAGGACTCGCACCAGCAGACTTTACTTAAAGGATCGCAAAAAGCCTCCCCTCCGGTCTAGCCCCTGCTAACCTGACACAAGAACACACTAGCAAGCATGAAACCACCACATATGAGACAACAAAAAAGCTTCCTAGGTCTCATTAACAATTACATCTCTGCATAAGGCCCAAAATCCTATCTAGTTATCTGAGAGCTCGTCGTTAATACAATAATAGATATAAGGTCTATCAAGGGGATGGGATAATTAAATAGATTGGTGAAGTAGTGGAAGGAAGGTATATAAAGTAAGAGAGAAAGTTTCTAAGTGGGGTTAAGAGGGATAGATATCAAGGCGGTCCGAAGGGTACGACAGTTAGGTGAGCTCTGAGTCTTGAATCTGTCTGGACACCACCCTAGGCATACAAAATACATCCCAGGCTTGGCAACACTCAACACTGTTGCCTGGTCAAAATCCTCTACCCCGTGCCTGAGTCGAAACTAAGCCTAACGTTGCAATCAAATGCATATGGCAACGCTTCAGGCTCGTCCCAAGCTGGCGAAGCAACGTCCAAGCCGGTTCTCTCTCCCGCTCGTCTCCTCCCGCCCTCACTAAACTTACATCTTATATATTATAATGAAACAATCAACTATCGAGAATAAAATATACTAAGATGCGTTGGTTAAGAATAAGGGCAGCTACAAGCTATGAAACAACATAAGAATATCCCAGACATTAGTTACGTTGTCGTAGGATATATACTAAGGAAAAGCCTGCCGGCCGGCTGCCGCCAGCCGGTTTCTAAACGGCTGGGCAGCCGACGCGCGCGCATGCCCGCACGTGGCTACTGTGTAGAAGCGTTACATGGCACATAAAACAAAATGTTGTATTAAGAAGTAATAGATCAATAAAATGTGTTTCAATGCAATATGCAATATTGCATAATGTAATTATATATATTTGGTAGTGTACTCACCATAGGTATGGTTAGGTTAGAACTTAAGAAGCCGGAATTCTGCATAAGGCCGACTTTCCCACACGAGGCAGATCCCATTCACACCCAACCCATATCATTCATATGACTATTAACTTTGCACTTAATATGTTCTACTGTTCATGAGCTAGCCACACACTTTCACAACTCTATTCTCAAACCAGTGCTTACTTATGTCTTTTCTAAAGCATAACTTATCCAATTTAAAGCCATTTGAACGGGTTATCTCGCGGTTATTAAGCCTTAATACCTTATTTCTATCTCCCTCATTGATACCTTTCATCCATTTAAACACATTTATCATATTATCTCCTATACATCTTTGTTTTTCTAATGAATGCAAGCTAAGGGTTATCAGCCTCTCCTCTTATGATAAATTTATAACAATGTGGATAATTTTCGTCATTCTTCGTTGGACTGCCACCAGAGAGTCAATATCCATTCTATAATAAGGACACCGAAACTGAACAGCATAGTCAAAGTGAGGTCTCACATTAGGTCAGGTTAGGTTAAATAGAAATATAGTGTAATTAAAGTAAAATATAGAAGTACAATAACTATAACAAATATATTAAAATTATATAATTCTTGAATAATAAATTATTTAGGAATAAATCCTGGATAATAACGTTGCCTAATTAAACATTGCGATAGATTTTCATAATATGCCGTTTTTTCCTACCCGAAGAATATCCATTTTTTCCGGTGCCTTTTTTTCCGGTGCCCTTATTTCCGGTGCATTTTTTTCCGGTGCCTTTTTTTCCTACATTCGGTCCGCACGGCAGGCTTACGCACCAGACGACGTTGATACGGGCCATACGGCTTTGATACGGACCATACGTCTTTGATACGGACCACACGATCGTGATATGGCGAGTTCGTGATGGAGACCAGACTCAGACGACTTTTTACAGTTGCCGGGGGATTCCCACAAACTTTTGAACAGTTAAAAATCTCGGTTCGACCCCCGATACGTTGCTTGGACCGTGAGAGTCACCCATGGCCAATTCCCGATATCCACGATTATGTTGCCGATTCGCCGTATCAGGCTGATATTTCGAGTCGGGAACTCGCCTGGAGGGGCTTTCGTGTCAGTGTGCAACGACCTAAGAAATCCCGCATGTAATCGGTTTTACAGTTACAAAGCACGAATAACTTGATTCTATAATGATGTCTCTTGAAAGGGATATACTATCAGAATTGAATGCATCCCCAAAACTTTACAAGTTCAGTTGCACTTTCTGGAAGGTTTTGAAGCGGTGACACATCCTTGCGTAAGCAGTCCTAATTTTCTAAAGCTGATCAGGTAGCTGGATATTAGTGTTCATAACCAAATGCAGACAGGAGAGGATAGCAAAATACCTATCACGAGCCATGAACTTGCTGAAGGCTGGGGTGGAGTTGAGATTGCCCATGCTCCAAAACTCGGTGAGTGCATGTTTTTTCATGTGGTCCATCAGCATGGTGAGGGCCATGGTTTTGTGGTCGAAGAAGCTGGTCAGGATTCCATGCTGATGGTTAGACTCCTCGCCATCATGCTCCATGACCTCTTGGTTGAGGTAGGTGGAGAAGAGGTCCCCAGGGCTCGAGTCAGGGTCACCGGGAAAGCTAGGATCTACCCCTGAAACCTCCTATGCCTCATCAAACACAGGGCAAATGTAACATGTGTATTGCACTTAAATATATATACATGTAAGCTAGACTCACTCTCATATTATTATGGCCACTTGTATTAATTACTCCCTATCAATTCAACTGTCATATTTGACCAACCCCTGTTCCATCAGCACTCTAAGATATTTATATATAAAGTCACTTAAATATACCCTGTAATAGTAAAACACACATATAATTTAGTAACCCCTTTAGTTAATCATATAATAAACTACACCTTCATAATCCCTAAGTTAAACTGATCAGAGAGATATATTTATCTATCTATCTATCTATTGCCTGACGCCGTGATCCCCGAAGGGGTGGCCACGAACGAACAGCCCCCATGCACCTCTGTCCCCAGTCAGTCGACGCCCCTCCCCCCAACCAGCACCGCCTTCGTTCATGTAGTTCCTCACTCCATCCTTCCACCTCATATTCGGTCTACCTCTCCCCCTCTGTCCCTCCACCTCGCTCTCGTACACCCTCTTAGTCATTCTCTCGCTTTCCATACGTTCCATATGGCCGAACCATCTCAAGTTGTTCCTTTTCACACTTTCCTGCACATCTACCTCCACACCACACCTCCTTCTTACTTCCTCATTAGTCTGTCTATCCCTCCATGTAACTCCG
This sequence comes from Paralithodes platypus, assembly GCA_032716605.1. Taxonomy (NCBI): domain Eukaryota; kingdom Metazoa; phylum Arthropoda; class Malacostraca; order Decapoda; family Lithodidae; genus Paralithodes; species Paralithodes platypus. Next base: position 11,233,881 of record CM064545.1, read on the forward strand.
CATGCCCTCCTTAAGTAATTCATTTCCACTGCTCTCACTCTTGGTCGGAGTCTCTCAACCAACGTCCATGCTTCGCTTCCGTAAGTCAGTGTCGGGATTACCACACTGTCATGCAAGGACTTCTTCACTTCCATACTGACTACCCTATTTCTTGTTACTGCTTTTAGCGTTCCTACAACCCTCTTCCCCTGTTGTACCCTCTCCCGCACCTCTTCATCCATAGTCCCATCTTAACTCAACACACTGCCCAGATACTTAAAGAGTTGACGATCTCCATAGCCTGACCGTTCAGCTTCACCTCACACTCTGTGACTTCACCCCTTTCGAAGACCATAACCTTGCTCTTCCCCGTATTTACCTTCAAATCCCGTTTTTCACACACTGTTCCAAACTCATTTACCAGACCCTGCAACTCCCATTCATTATCACTCATCAGAACTGTATCATCCGCAAACAGTATAGGTAGCTTCCACTCAATTCCCTCCCTTTTCAGCGATACACCAACATCCACTGCTCTTGATAGTATTTCTTTCATAACTCCATCCATATATACAGTAAACAACCACGGGGACATCACACACCCCTGTTTCAAACCAACATTCAGGTCAAAGAACTCGCTCTGCTCACTCTCCACACGTACTGACTGCCGCCTTTGCACCCTCATACATGCTCTTCACTGCTTTCAGCAACTTGCCCTCTACTCCGTATATTCTAAGTACTTTCCACAAACCTTCTCTATCCACTCTGTCATAGGCCTTCTCCAAGTCCATAAAGGCAACATACACCTTTTGTTTCTCCAGATACTTCTCCACAACACAATTCAGGGTAAAAATCTGATCTACACATCCTCTTCCCTTCCTAAAACCTCCCTGCTCGTCGCCTATCCATTTCTCCGTTCTCACTCTCACTCTCTCAATCACTACCCTACTGTATACCTTCCCTACTACGCTTAGAAGACATATTCCTCGGTGGTTACCACACACTCCTCTTTCCCCTTTGCCCTTATATAGGGGGACTATTATGCCAGTCTTCCAGTCATCGGGTGCACTCCCCTTCTCCCATGCTAGTTTGCACATTTTCCATACCCATTCTATCACTATCTCACCACCATACCTCAACATTTCCCCACACACTCCATCTGTTCCTGGTGCTTTCCCCAACTTCACTCTTTTCATGGCTTCCCACACATTCTGACCTCCTGATCCCCACCTCCTCCTCCACTACTTCTCTTCTTCCCTCCCATACCATATCCAGCTATGTTGCTGGCTCTTCATTCCTTTCATTTAGCAACTCACTGAAGTACTCCCTCCATCTTTCGACTCTCTCTTGCTTCTCGGCTAACATTCTCCCATTCTTATCTTTCACACCCTTACTGTTTCCCTTGCTACCTTCCCTAACTTTCTTGACTTCTTTCCAGAACAGTTTCTTACTCTCCCTCCATTTTACACTCAGATTCCTTCCAAATTCCTCATCTACTCTTCTCTTACTTTCCTTCACTACTCTCTTCACCACCCTCTTACTCTCCACGTACCTCGCTCGTTTCTGTCTCTCGGAATCTTCATTCCCTCTACTACCCAACCACTCTCTATATGCTTTCTTCTTTTCTTCCACAGCTATTCTTACCTCTTCTGTCCACCATGATATACCTTTCACTCCCCTCCCTCTTCTCCTCACTCCACACACCTCCTCACATGCTGCACAGATCTCATCCTTAAACACCTTGCTCATCTCCTCCACTTCCTCCATAACTTCCAGGTCGAACCTACCTAGTCGTCTTTCCACTGCTCTCCTGTACTCCTCCCTGACTTCCTCCTCCTGCAACCTCTCCACCCTCCTCACCATTCCACCCTCCTCTCGCCTCCCTCCCGCTCTCCTCACCCACTTCTTTTGTATCCTAACCTTAGCTACCACTACATAATGATCAGACAGACCCCCTCCAATACCCCTATACACCCTAGCATCCATCACAGATTTCTTCATTCGTTCATCCACACATACATAATCAATCAATGACTTTCGTTCCACCACTGTCTTATCCTTCATCGTCAACATCCGTTTCCATGTGTACCTGTGGATCATTCTGTGTCGGAAGAAGGTGTTGGCTATCCACAGCCTCCTCCCCACACATACGTCCACAAGTGCACTACCATTCCCATTCACCTCTGATGGTACCCCCCACCCTCCCACCACTCCCTCAACTTTCCTATCACCCACCTTACCATTCATATCCCCAATCAGAAATATTCTTTCGTTCTTGTCAAACTTCTCCAGGCACGCCTCCACATTCATCCAGAACTCCTCTTTCTTTCTTTCAAGTATATCCTCTGTCGGGGCTTACACGCATACAATCACCCACGTTTGTATTCCTACTTTCATTCTCACCCACACAATCCTTGAACCCACAGACCCATACTCTCTTACACATTCCTTCCATTTGCTACTTACAAACAAACACCTTCTCTCGCTGTTCCTTCACTCACTCCAGCACACACACCCATTCCACATTCCCATTCTCTCACAACTGAACCTTTCCATTTGGTCTCTGTCATTCCACATACATCCAGCCTAGCATTCACTAACACTTCCAGAACCTCTCTCTCTTTTGTGCCATCATTCATGCCACTAACATTCCACGTAGCCATTCTCAGAATGTCCGAAGGCATGTCCTTAGTCGGTCGTGGTTCGTCAACGTTGGTTCCGTCCGCATCCGAGGCTGTTCGTTCGTTTTTCTTTGCTTAGATATTTTTTCCGGGTGGGGGTCGCAAGCCCACCGACCCAACCTCTTTAGTCGCCTCTTACGACACGCAGAAGGCACGTGGGGCATATTCTATTCCCTAACCCCCAGGGGGGGGATTGTTTATACATACATTTTATAAACATTAACTGTAAATAAACTTTCCCCCCTAGACATCACAGAATGTCAAGTTCACCCCTACAAAACCCATTCATATCCAGTTTCACCCAGATACACTCAGATTAATGACCCACCTAGAATTGCTGACTCAAACACTATCCTCTACAGTCTAGCTCATAGTGATAGCTTGGTTACCCTCTCACTTCAACAAGAGACCTAAGCAAGGGAAGTTCTATTCTGTTAACTCCCTGGTCTTATCCCCTCTCAGTAACCCTAAAAGACTCCCTTTACACCCAGTCAATCTTATACTCCATAACCAAGCTTTTAACACCTTACGAGCGGCCTATGCGGTTTATTTATGTGTACCGCACAGCGGGGTGTTTTTAGCCAAAAATAGGGCTGTTTACGTGATCATTTTCATGCCTAAATAAGACCCAGAACGTAAAACAAGTACCTATCCCTGAAAGGGCATAAACAGAGCTTTCGAATGACACCATAACGATCCTTGTATGATGGATAGTTTTCTTGCAATAACCGTGCAACGCGAGTGCAAAAAGCAGGTAATTCGGTACTTTCAGTACATAATTGAGTATGTAGCGAGTGAGAGAGGGAGGAGGGAGCTGAGATTTGTGTCAGTAGGTTCGCCGCGGTGGTCTGGAGCAGTCATACGCTCGCTAGTCTCCTGCCACCACTTGTCTCTCTCTCTCAGCCACATTACGTGCTGAAATTGCCACTCGAGTTATGTCGAGCGCCGCCACATAGTCCAGCTTTATTTAACTCGACTTATGTTGCTCGCCGCTAAATAAGGGTTAAACTTATTGGTGGTAAATCACATAACCACTTTTAGTCTAAATCTCCAGACTGAGTTTATAACCCTACTAACTCAATCCATAACCAGTTAGGGGTATATCTAAACTGTTGTATTAATCAATATTATAAGTTACCATATAATGATGTTTTCTATACTCCTTATAATTATATATTAGTGACTTATATATATTTCCCGATCATACACTAGATTACACAAAGTTACTTCCCTCTGTTCATTGGAAGATGTCCATTTGTGTCCCTACTTGACCCCCATGGTCACCAGCATGCCCACGGCCATGTAGTCACCAGTGGTAGACCGAGTCGCACACTCATGTCCACGGGCAGGGCCAGGAGGGCGACCACGGCCACGAGCAGGATGTGGGTGTGTTTCTTATTGGTCTTCCTCATCGCTTGGGGACTCCATCTGTTGTTCTTGAAGTCTTGCGTCATTATCAGTCCTCTACTTTTAGAAGTATCAACTTCAGGAGGAGATGGGTGGCGGCGAGAAAGCGCAAAAACTGGGGAGCTTGGGTGTGGGTCAGGGGTCAAAGCAAGCACGGCGACCAGGTTTGCGGCTACTAAGTAAAGTTCAACGACTGTAGAGGACTGTGAGGCACTAGTTGAGGTTGGTGGGATGTGGGTGTGGGTTCAATGCAACGCGATCTGGGACCCTTTGCATGTATAAAGGACTCGCCCATTTTTCCTCACTTTCACTGTATTTCACTATTGCTATAATTTTTCCTTTCTATTTCCTCCTCCTCACATGCTCTCTTGGCCGTACTTTCCACCGATTGTTTCTTGTAAAGGTAATGGCCTACTCCTACGGGGTTCTAGCTGGGGACGAGGCAAGCTTCGCGGTTTTACTTACACTTTCTAAAACACTTTGCACCTTCTATCTATCTAACTATCTATTGCCGGACGCCGTGATCCCCGAAGGGGTGGCCACAAACGTAACTGCCCCATGCACCTATGTCCCCAGTCAGTTGACGCCCCTCCTTCCATCCATCACCGCCTTCACTAATATACTTCTTCACTCCATCCATCCACCTCACATTCAGTTTACCTCTCCCTCTCTGTCCTTCCACCTTACTCTCGTACACCCTCTTAGTCATTCTCTCGCTTCCCATATGTTCCACATGGCCGAACCAACTCAAGGTGTTCCTTTTCACACTTTCCAGTACACCTACATCCACACCAGATCTATCTCGTACTTCCTCATTCGTCTGTTTATCCCTCCATGTAGCTCCGCACGCACTTCTTAAGTAACTCATTTCCACCCCTTTCACTCTTGGTTTGAGTCTCTTCACCAACGTCCATGCTTCGGTCTCGTAAGTCAATGTCGGGATTACCATACTGTTATGCAAGGACTTCATTACTTCCATGCTGACCACCCTATTTCTTCTTACTGCTTTCAGCGTCACAATGGCCATTTCTGTATTTCTTCCAGATCGAAACCCATACTGATTATCAATCAGAATATTATCTATCTCCAAGTAAAAAAACAATATTACTTCCAATGCCTCGAAGACCCAATTTCTCCTTCTATCTGCCTGTTGCAATCTTCCACAAGGCTATCAATTACTCTTCATCAATACATAAATCAATCCTTCATCTACTTTCAATATTATTTCTGTATCTTTATCATCCAATCTTTCTTGGAAAGATCATAATTATTACCACTCTTGCTAAAACATCTTTCCCGAATTTAGGTGTGCTCAACTGTCTCGGGTTTAGCTTCTTGCTCTGTATAGGGGCACTGCGCCCATGTAACAAGTACAGTATTGTCCGTATGTGTGAGGAGGTTCCACCTACGACACATTTCCAGAAGAGTAGAGTCAAAAGCATTTTGTTTCATCAACTCTCTTCCTCTTAATAGTTCCCTACAATATATTTGTACACGCCGCAATGTTACTCTCTTTCACTCTTCTATCGCTATAACAACAATCAGTGTTCTTCAGGGCTCTCTCAGTGCATACCCCCTCCCTTACAGCGAGTGCGAGGCACCCGCCATTCGACACAGTCCCACCCCTATTTTGTCCAGCTCTCCAACCCAGGAATTAGCAAATTTTCTCAATCTTTCTTTTACTCAACAAGTGAACTCTGGAACTCTCTCCCTCAATCAATATTTACTTCATCCTACGACTTAGTCTGCTTTAAACGTCGTGTGTCCAAGCATTTTGACTCCAACGTCCCTTGAATTTGGCTATCTGTCTCTCATGGCTTTGGGGGAGATCACTCGTTGCAGGCAGCCTACCTTGTTTTCTCCTTCATACATATAACATAAAATATATAAATAAGTAAATACATAAATACATATACTCGGCCCTCGGGGAAAAATCAAATCTTTCTCTCTCTCTTATCTGGACAGTACAGCAGTTGTTTATGTTCGACTACTTGTATTCATATTAATGTAGATATGACATGGCATGTTGCAAAATTTAGGTTATGTTATGTTTCAGTATGCAGAATAATAATGGCTCTAGTTTACGTCTGAAAGACTTCAATAAATCAAATATTTAATAAAGTCGCATGCTAGGTAGTATTCCTTTAACACCTTACGAGCGGCCTATGCGGTTTATTTATATGTACCGCCCAGCGGGGTGTTTTTAGCCAAAATAGGGCTGTTTACGTGATCATTTTCATGCCTAAATAAGACCCAGAACGTAAAACAAGTATCTATCCCTGAAAGGGCATAAACAGAGCTTTCGAATGACACCATAACGATCCTTTTATGATGGCTAGTTTTCTTGCAATAACCGTGCAACGCGAGTGCAAAAAGCATGTAATTAGGCACTTTCCCCATACAATTCCGTATATAGCGAGTGAGAGAGGGAGGGAGGAGGTGGGATTCGTGTCAGTAGGTTCGCCGCGGTGGTCTGGAGCAGTCATACGCTCGCTACTCTCCTGCCACCACTTGTCTCTCTCTCTCAGCAACATTACGTGCTGAAATTGCCACACGACCTATGTCGAGCGCCGCCACATAGTCCAGCTTTATTTAACTCGACTTATGTTGCTCGCCGACAGTTAAGGGTTAATGTGTGCTATACACAAAATCAATTAGCAAATGTGAGCTCCTATGGAAATTACTTTACTTCGAGCAATTGGAAAACAAATGGTCTTTCGAAAGTAGTGTATACAGTTATCAGACAGACGTATTGCATAAAGATTGGTTAGATTGGACAATCTTCTATGAAAGTCTACAGTTTTAGTAGTACAGATATATATATATATATATATATATATATATATATATATATATATATATATATATATATATATATATGCATTAGTTTACACCGATATTTATCATAGACGATGCTAATATAACTGATACAATGATGTGAAATTATAAGGTAACGAAAATGTATGCATATACTGTACATTACTAACCGCAACTGTGCATAGCTACATGACACACACATTACTAACCGCAACTGTGCATAGCTACATGACACACACATTCCGTATATAAATTTAAGAACATATGAACATGGGAGTCTGCAGAAAGTCGATCGGCCCACACAAGGCAGATCCCTGTCACACCCAATCCCAATTACAAGGCCTAATTATAGACCCAACTTACCAATACCCTGATGACCGACCACATAGTAGAGTCATTTTCAGAGCTTCCGTGACCGTATAGGATACCAAAGTTTCTCAGTGAATTTAACAAGGGCAACTGATACTAAAAAAAATAAGCCCCCATACACCTCACCAAAATGACGGGAAAGTTGTTATTTTAGACGTTTTTCAAAATGGCCGCCGCCGTCATCTTAAAAAATTGATAAAGTTCTATTTCTTGAAGTGAATGGCCAAAAATTACAATTTTGGTGTTTATTCCCACTAATTTTGGTGTCAGAAAACCAATGGGATGGCATAATTAAAAAATAATTAATAACTAATTACCAAATAATTAAGAAAATAAGAAAATAATTAAGAAAATCAATGGGATGGCATAATTCATGATTTAGAGTCCCATTAACCTCAACATCTAAGACAAATATGATGTTGTTAAATCCACTGAGAAACTTTGGTATCCTAAACACGGTCACGGATCCTCTGAAACTTACTCAAATAATATAATATATAATTTAAAATGTAAACCAAGAATGTTGACTGATCAATTCCTTCTTTTTCAGGTTTGTTGCATCGAATTTGGCGTGAAGAATCATAAGCATGGAACGTAGAGGAGTTAGTGATGTGCCTGACCCAGGACCTGGATTAAAATGCATATTATGTCAACATCCCTGTATAGCTGATGATAGTACGGACAAGACATCTGATACAAAGTGGGAGAATCTAAGGAGCAAGTGTTTTCGGTGGAAGGAACTTGATAAATTTCAGCATGCCTATGCAGCAGTGGAGTGGGACAAGGGGCCTAAAGGCCTGTACATGCATAGTAAATGTTACACCCAGATCAGTAGTAATCGCTATATTCAGCAAGCACAGAATCGTAAACGCAAATCTGAACAGGAAGAAGTTCAAGCATCAACTTCAAGTCAACAACTCCCAGGAAATCGTTCTAGTACTGGAGTGGTTCATGATAAGAATCTCTGTGTGTGGTGTATGAAAGGACCACAAAAAACCAGTAATCCTGGCAAGTCCAAACTTTTGCTGCTGTCAACAGTAGACGCATGGAACCGGTTCAAGTTGCATACAGTTTGTCTGTCAGATGAGCCTATAAGAGCAAGATTGAATACCCTACTTGCATCTATCCCAGACAGTCGAACGGCGTTTGGATTGGAAATTCGTTATCATCGTGAATGTTGGCGCAATTATGTCAGCAACCCTCTGAAGGAGTCTTTTCCTGATGAAAAAACAGAGCATCTGCAACATGTTAATCTTCGAGAGGCCCAAAATATCTTCTTTCATCATGTCCGTCAAGTTATCTTTGAAGATCATGAAATCCGTACACTGCAAGGTCTTGTAAAGGATTACAAAGGCATTACTTAAAATTATGGTTACTATTCCACAGCAAAGTCCAGTTTCGTGAAGGAAATTCTGATCAAGGAATTTGGAGATGACATAGCATTTCATGAACGAGGTCAGAAGAATGTGAGTGAACTGGTATATGATGTAAGAGCTGCAGGTTCATATCTTGAGGCTGCAATATCCTCTCTAGGTGTAAGTGACGATCAGCTGGTGAAGAATGTAGCTGGGCGACTCAGAGATCAGATTATCAAAACAAAAACTGTTCCTTGGCCTCCATACATACATGAGCTAGAAGAATATGAAGACCTGAATGATCTCCTCTTGAAGCTCATCACTTGGTTAAAGCACCCCACAAAGTCTGAAGTCGATGACAAGCCCCAAGTCAGATCAATTGCATCTATTTTGACCAGCTACATCACTGGAAGACGTACTGCATTTGAGACAAACCTCGGTGTACTGCTACATGGTATGACAAAGAGCAGAGAAATGGTAGACATATTACATAAGGATGGCCTGGGAATCAGTTACAATGATGTGCTTTTGCTTAGAGATTTCTGGGCAGTTACTGACCTGAAGCATTCAACTGAGTGTCCTTTTGAACTTTCTGAAGTAACACCGGCAATATGTATAGTCGACAACGATGACTTCAAAGGTGACACTTTGACTGGAAGTGGCCAATCACATCGTACAAATGTCATGTTTGTTCAGCCAGACCTACCTAAGCTAAATCTACCTACCCTAGATGATGATAGACCAGTTGCAAATAGCACCTTGCCTTCGTACCTCTCTGATAGCCTCAAAGAACTTGGGAGCCAGATGCAAAGAATTGAACCATACAAAACAGTCAAGCGTGGTGAACCACCCATCAGACCAAGGATAACGGATGAACAACATCTGGACACAGTTCCTCTAAAGAATGAGAAGTAACTCCTGTCAAACACGTGGAATGTTAACAACGTCAACCGGATAAGAGGCTGTGTTCATCGTCACGCAAATCACAAGCGACGAGGTTCAAGAAAGCATGCAGATTGTGCCCCAAGTAAGATGAAGATAGATGAACAATCTGTGCAGGATATCAGTGCATGTCTCACCGAGTTCCATTGTGATCCATTTGACCAATCAGATCTGACACTAAGATCCCTACAATCTGGAATTCAAGTCTCTCCAGCTCTCTTTGCTGATCTGAAGTCTACAAAGGCCGATGGAGAAAGAAAAGTGGAGGAATTTGTAAATGAAAGAGTCTATTCCAAAACAAAGTCCCTCAATGTTCGAATACCACGTAGTAAAAGAGGCAATTTTGCAACTCAAGAAATCGAGAAGACAGCAAGTGAAAACCTGAAACAGACAACTGAAGAAATGGAGAGTAAGGCATTTACCTCGGTCATCAAACTTGTTGAGGCAAGTGACGGCTTAAAGATGGAAGACTTAATGCAGCATCGAGTAACAGATGAGTGCCTTTCAATTTTCAATGCAAATGGTACTATGCGCAAAACGCAGAAGAGTAAGCTACAGGAAAAACTGACAATGACATCCATACCGTACCCTGATATTTACACATCAATAGTAGACATGGGACTAATCTGGCGTCTAACAACGCCTACTACTGAAGACAGAGAAAAAGCAGATGGAACCAAGTTAATGTGGGGAGACTATGGTGAGAAACTTGTGAACTTTGTCCTGAATAGACATTCGAATGCAGAATGTGTTATCTTGGTTAATGACTCGTACGAGCAAGACTTCTCCATCAAAGATAGTGAACGACAACACCGTCAAAAAAATCAGTCCATTTGCAATGTGTTTATGAAGTCAGAGGACAAATTTCCTTCTAATAGAGACTTTCATGCTCTTCTTGGTAAGCCAGAGAATAAAGTTCGCCTTCAATCATTTATCAAGGTTGCTTTCAAAAAAAAGGCATCTACAACCACTATTCAGCTCATACACTGTGTTGTTGGCAAACCAGCAAGGAATCTCACCACAGATGAAGTTTTGCAGAATCTCACATACGCCCATGCAGAAGCAGACCCAGCTCTGTTCACTTTTTATGGTAAGCTGCGGTCAGAAGGGTATACAGAAGCAGTTGTCATAGACACTGAAGATACTGATAACTACGTTCAGGCAGCCTATGTGGCTCGGCAAATATCAGGACTCTTGTGCTTGAAACGCAAATCTCAGCTGATAAATGCTAGGTGTTTGTGTAGTGAGGCAATGGCGGAGTCTTTGATCCCACCATAACTCCGGCTTTTATGGAATAGGCAAGAAAACTATTGTTGACCATGTAGAAAAATCATCAGAAGCTCGCAACCTCCTTAAAAGTTGTGGCACAATCATCCCAGTCACACAGGAAATCATCAATGACTTACAGAAATTTGTTATCCGGTACATCTATTGTGACACCAAACACAAGACCCTAGCAGAGGTGAGAGCAGCAAAGTGGTCAGTACTCAAGAAAAAGAAGATCATCAGACTGGTACCTGATTCTGACAGTCTACGACCACACTTAGAGCCCACCAATTACCTCACATATCTGCAGAAGAATTTCCAGCTTCAGAATCATCCATCACCAATTGGCCATGGATGGCACCTTGTAAATGGCTTATGCCTCCCAGTACGCTATACCCAACCTGCACTTCCATCATTCCTGGATCTTCTAAAAACTCCAAGTCATCCACAAATGGAGAGCAGCGATGATGACAGCGGAAGTGATTCTGACAGTTGTGCATCATATTTGTTCTGCAGTGATAGTGCATCTTAATGCAGTCTCATGTTTTATTAATTTAGGATACCAAAGTTTCTCAGTGGATTTAACAACATCATATTTGTCTTAGATGTTGAGGTTAATGGGTCTCTAAATCATGAATTATGCCATCCCATTGATTTTCTTAATTATTTTCTTATTTACTTAATTATTTGGTAATTATTTATTAATTATTTTTTAATTGTGCCATGCCATTGATCTTCTGACACCAAAATTAGTGGGAATAGACACCAAAATTGTCATTTTTGGCCATTCACTTCAAGAAATAGAACTTTATCAATTTTTTTAAGATGACGGCGGCGGCCATTTTGAAAAACGTCTAAAATAACAACTTTCCCGTCATTTTGGTGACGTGTATGGGGGCATATTTTTTTTAGTATCAGTTGCCCTTGTTAAATTCACTGAGAAACTTTGGTATCCTAAACACGGTCACGGACGCTCTGAAAATGACTCTACTAACACCAAAGCGGTCAGAGATCAACACAAGGTTACGGGGGTTCTACAGAGCGCCGATTGGCCCACACCCGGCATATCTCCGCTCATACCCAACCCATCTCGTCCATATGCCTATCTAATTTTATCTTAGAGCTCCCTATCGTTCTCGATCCTACCATATCACTCGGTAGCCTATTCCACATGTCTACAACTCTGTTACCAAACCAATATTTGCCTATATCTTTTCTGAAACGAAATGTATCTAATTTGAAACCATTTGTTCGAGTTCTTTCGCTATCACTGAACATCAGTACATCTTTCATATGTCCCCTCTATTAATTCCACTAACCCACTTGAACACTTGTATCATATCCCCTCTAACTCTGCGTCTTTCTAACGAATGTAAGCCTAACTTCTTTAATCTTTCTTCATGTGGTAGATTTCTAATATTATGAATACTTTTTGTCATTCTTCGTTGTACTCTCTCCAACGAATCTATGTCCATTCTGTAATGACACCACAATTGGGCAGCATAATCCATATGAGGTCTCGCTAATGATAAGTACAGTTTTAAGATAACATCAGCAGTTCTGTTACTCACACTCCTTGAGTGATCCTTCGATCAATGTTCACTAAAATGCATAGTATATAATCAGGAATAATAATGGTAGCAACACAAATATAATTATGTAAAATATAATATAATGGCTTCCAATAAAGATGAGAGTGACTCAGCAGAATTAGCTGAAGGATCGGGAAGGTTAGATAGTATATTTGAGTTACCGTAATTTCAAGAGGGACAATATATAATTTCACAGGGCCGTACCGCCGAAAAGAATATGTCCTATTCATTCGACAATTGCGCATTCCAAGATTTTTCTATTGTATTAGATATGTTCATACAATTACCTATTAATTTGTCTACCAAACCTGCTTACACATACTATTCTGATAATTCTCAATTAGGAATATTGATTATCAGTAAGGGGTGAGGATTTACTTCCAAGTTAATTTTTACGGAGTATACTATAAATTACATTAAAATAGGTCATAATTAGTTGGAGTGACATTGAGATAATGTGCTATATCAAGTTGGAATCAATAAGTTATGTTTTGTGAAGCTATGACCAAAACACTTTTCAGAAAAAACAAATAAACGACAACTTAGCACATTAGTTCCTTGCCTGCCACACATAAAACCGATTCTGCCACCACACCACCTCAATGATGACAAACAACATATTGACAGAACGATCAGTGACTTGCAAGGTGGAGGAGGGTTATGGCTGTTAATATACTAAATGTATAGTTGATGAAGAGTTACTCACAAAAATAGATGTTACCAAACTAGTTTGATGCATATAATTATACCTATATATATTATATATGCAAGTAAAAAGTTAATAATACGATGTATCTATCTGTAGCATAGCTGCATAGGATGAACATGATATACAGTATATGTAGCCTACCATAATATACTCGCATATAGCAAAATAACATACACATATGTAGCTCTGCAACTAGTCGCAACTGTAGGCTAACCACCAGTTGGTTCCCTCCTGTAGTAACCTTTAATGTGGTTAAACTTTGTGACATTTAACAGGATAAGACGACTGCTCATCCATATGTATTTACCATTCATCTGGCAGGACTAAGGAGATCATAGCTTGGTAAGTTACTTAATTGAGAATATTGGAATATGTACAAGTAGTGTAACTGCACTATTGTTGAAAACTCTTCCAAACATAATTATTGTGGCAGGATTTCCATCCAACAGTCAGGAAAGGGTTCACATAGAAAATGTTAATGTAAAAGATGACACTTGACATGACCCAATTTGAGTATATTTTGTATTATTTATGACAAATTTTGCTTTTAATGTTACATTACGAAGATGTAATCAGCATGATGTGTTTTCTTAACAAAGAAGGTGTATTGGAGTAGTTTTGCTACTGGACTGGTAATTTTAAGGTCCCGGGGTTAAAATGTCGATGTATCAATGAGAAGATATAATTGGGTTGGAATTTGTACTATACTTAGTTTAAGTGCATCACCACAAAGCCCACTGACACACTATAAAAATACCTTCGATGGTTCCAATATATTAGTATTATGTGAATATTTCCATACTCAAAAATATGCTATGAGATGCAGTGCCTAGTGTATAAACAGCTCAATAGGTGCCAATAGAGGGCGTTTGAGAGAGAAAGAGAGAGGTGTCATAGATTGAGGTGGTACAGCGAGACATTGACATTGCAGCTTTGAAAGGCCTGAATTACAACGGGCCATGAGGAGACAACGAGGCATTGTAGGTCTACAGAGGTAAGACCAAGAGTCACGCGTCCGAGTGGAGAATACATTCACATGTGAATTTGCTTGACCTGAGTTCGATCCCAGTCAAGGCGGAAATATTTAGTGGGTGTGTTAGTACGTCCTAGTGTGTTTCCCATGCTCGCACCAAGTCAGGGGACACCTCGCCGATGTTTTCTGACTAATATCACACTCAACAAAGCCACTCCAACAGCTTCCTCTCGCCCTCAACACTCTCCGATAAGTAGATACGAGATGCCGTTGTCAAGGCTGACCCCTCAATACATTCACTTGACCTGACCTGACGAAAGAACTGGTTGCAAGACTCAAATTGTCTCGCTGTATCACTCGCCATCTGGAATAATACCTCCTGACTTCATCGTGTTGAGTAGTTGAATCTAGAGGCTGTAGGCAGAGACAGTATAGGGGAGATAGGAAAGTTCCCATGCCTACCATTAAATACAATTATACCATAGATAGCAGTGTCTGGCACCATTTTGAGGCTGCAACCAACGATATACAGTATATTGTTGTGACGTGGTACTAATAAACCTGAACAAACTCTAGAGGTTTTGTCTTCACACTTCGCACAGCTACTGTATTGGTCGTTTAGGCTTAGGAACCCCAACATAGTCACTTGACTGAGTATTCCAAGAGTAGCCTATTTTTATGTTGCCTCTCTTCAGCAAATAATATCTACCTTTCACTTGCTTTACGGAAATTATAATTATAGGGTCGTTGTTTTCCTCATATATAAATCTAAGAAAGGGCCTTGGTTTTCGGTAGGACAGGACTAGCATAAATTCCCCTTTCAGGCAAGATACAAGAAAAATAACTAACAACCAACAATAAGCCTTACCTCCGTGAGTCCGTCTTCTGAAATTAATGGTAGTTATTTGCCAGCAATCATTTGTCGACACCAAACATAATTTATCAAATATAGTTTGCGATATTTATGATAATTGGAACTCCAAACTCCTGTGTGTGCATTTCAAGCTCAAAACTTATGCATTACAGAATTATAAAGCTAAGCCGATGACATACAGATCGAACAAACGTCATTCATTGTAGGGACGCGGCGTGAAATTGGCGTCATTAACAACATCAACAACGAAAGTACGAAAATAAGGCCTCCGATAAGACCAATTGGCAACAGCTAGGTATCATTCTTATCCTTAGCATACCTCTCTTGCTATGCCATTCTCGTTGCTGTAAGTCTGTGTCCGAGGGTAGAGTTGGAACATAAAGAATATAGTGTAGGTCCCGGTGTAGCATTAAATATGCACTCCGCCAGACATTGCACTCCCCAGTCGTTATTATACGTATACTTTGCACTCCCCCAGTCATTATTACATAATTATAATTTACACTTCCCTTGAAATATTTGCACTCTCTCAGTTACTACCTAACCTAACTTAACCTAACCTAACGTAACTTAACCTAACCTAACCTAACCTAACCTAACCCTAATCTAACCGAAATAATTACACGAAATAAATAAATAAATAAATAATAATAATAATAATAATAATAATAATGTAATTATAAAATATTAGAGAAAGAAATACATAACAATATAATAAATATATAAATAATAAAATAATAATACAATAAATAAATAAGTAAATCAATTACGCGAAATAAGGCGTAAAAAGAGTATCTTTCAAGTATAGTGAGACTGCTCTGTGATATGGTATTGAAAGATACACAACCATTAGAAATGTTTAAATTGTAATTTATTATTAAAATGGTCATAACGATAACAAATTGAAACAGGGGAGTGCATGTTATTCAAAGGGAGCGTACATTGCTCGTATGGTATGCACTGGTCTAGTGTAAATTGTGTGTAGAATAATGACTGGGGATTGCAAATTATATGTATACAAACGACTGGGGAGTTAATAGCCAGGGGAGTGCATATTACACGGCACACCGGCTCCAACACTATAACTAGTCCTAATCGCAGTAAGCTATAATATATAATTTCGTTTCTTGTATTCTGGATGACATTAGACGATTGTATTGAGCCCAGATAAACTCTCTCATTATGAAAGGGTTCGTGCCTGCAACGTAACTCACATCGCCTGGTAGAAAGCATGACCCTAATACAAAACTCTCCCTAACAGCAATTGATCGGTCAACAAATTATAGTGTGACAAATGACTAGTTCCAATATCGAAGAAACCATTATCTGGGAGTTGGGGTCTCGACTGTAAAGTAGCATTTCTGTTCATTATAAATTCTTCATACTATTGCAATGATAAGCATAATTATTAATTATTATTTTTAAATAAACAACTATCGCTCTTAGGAAAACAATTCTTATATATATATATATATATATATATATATATATATAAGCTGTATATATCAAGTATATCTTACAAATACATGTGAGCTAATACATGTTTATATACTCCCAGCCGGGATCGAACTGGAATAGAGCGTCCAAGCTTTTAATCCACTGCACCACGCCGTGATGTAGTGGATTAAAACTTGGACGTTCGTTCTGAATGTTGAAGGTTCGATCCCGGCTGGGAGTATATTATATATATATATATATATATATATATATATATATATATATATATATATATACGGTATATATATATATTGTTACGATCGAAGTTCTGCAAGACATGGGGCTCTTCATCATTGGACTAGAAAAGGCTAAATGCAACAACGGTAACACTAGTTCCAACCCCTGCCTTAACCACTGGAAAACAAAACACCTATACCGCCCTGAGTCGTGCCTGGACAACGAGGTATCCTATGACTCGGTAAAAGGTGCACACTATAGGCTGATGATCACTGAAGCAGCCTATACTCATACAACATACGATTACTTTATTAAAGTATACAAGGAAAAAGATAGATAGCGTAATTAACACCTTACGAGCGGCCTATGCGGTTTATTTATGTGTACCACCGAGCGGGGTGTTTTTAGCCAAAATAGGGCTGTTTACGTGATCATTTTCATGCCTAAATAAGACCCAGAACGTAAAACAAGTATCTATCCCTGAAAGGGCATAAACAGAGCTTTCGAATGACACCATAACGATCCTTGTATGATGGATAGTTTTCTTGCAATAACCGTGCAACGCGAGTGCAAAAAGCAGGTAATTCGGTACTTTCGGTACATAATTGAGTATGTAGCGAGTGAGAGAGGGAGGAGGGAGCTGAGATTTGTGTCAGTAGGTTCGCCGCGGTGGTCTGGAGCAGTCATACGCTCGCTAGTCTCCTGCCACCACTTGTCTCTCTCTCAGCCACATTACGTGCTGAAATTGCCACTCGAGTTATGTCGAGCGCCGCCACATAGTCCAGCTTTATTTAACTCGACTTAAGTGGTGAGCCGCTTTTTAAGGGTTAAATCGCAGCAACGATTTAATAGCAAATTAGAAGAAGGATAATTAACGTTACGTTAAATAATCAGTAAACTGTCACTCCTGTCTGAAAGAAAGTGAAACAAAGAAAGTCCTAAAGCATCATGCCGGAATCTTCTGCAAAAGTCAGATGCAACTAAGAAGTACGTATCGGATTCTGAACTGTGTATTATTACTGTTGGAACATATATAGTGTAGGGACATACGGTGTTATCTGGCACAGGTGTAATTATAAAACAGTCGGCAGTCTAAACTCTAACCACAAAAAGATGTACTTTCTCCCACCAAGCACAAGCCTGCTCTGGTTGGGTCTCTCAGCAACAATCACGACTTACTATAAACATAAGGAACAATAATGCTGCACACATATACACAATGAGATTATAAACCCTAATCGGTGGTCTGCCAGGTGGACGAAGTCTAGCAAGGGAGTCGTAGGCTAGGCTACCTGGGCCGAGCCACCTGCTCGGTAGCCTAGTGTCGTTCTCAAGTCTGTGCGCCTAGTTACATTAAATGACGGGGTGCTCTCTTGAGAGATCCAGGTCTCGTGTACCTGGTTCTCTCTTGGTGACCCTCCTAAGTGAAAAGCTAACGAGCTAGCACAGTGCTGGGTGGACTAGACCAACGCCCTCACGCCAACACAGTGCTAGGCTCTAAGGTACACAGACAAGAAAATTACCTAGGCCTCCGCAGGTATCCGGTACAGTTGCATAGGCTCAACGAAGTCTATGCTCATAGGAAACTGGAACCTGATAGCCTCTCCCCAGTCTAGCATCGACTAACCTGGCAGACACCCAAGAAAATAAGGTTGGGGCAACACAATGAGTATGTCAAACCTCCACAAGCCAAAATGGATAACCCTCTGATCCAAAATGCCTAACTAAGTACATATAATATCTCTGAGAGCTCGCTGTATAATACAGTGACGGATATATGAAATCAACGTCAAGGGGAAGGGCAGTTAATTAATAGTAGGATATACAGAGAGAAGAAGGTAAGCAGTGGTAGAGAAAGTTCGCGATAGGGGGGTGAGGTGGGCTGATAGATTGCAAACGGATGTTAGCGTTACAGCACTAAGAGGAGCTCTGAGGGAGACACAAGGACAAGAGCCCGCACCACTGTCCCAGGACTGCGGCCGCCAATCACAGACGACTACGTCACCAGGCCGCAGGGCTGCAGAAGGCGCCAGGATCCACCAGCCAATCAAGGGCGCGGGAAAGCGCGCGAGTGGGAAAACTCCTCGAGTGAGGGAGGCAACACATACCTACGCACGCACACATTACCACCGCGCTCTCGCTATTCTCTCTCTCCCTCCACAATGCATCTTATATTAAATCTATGACAGCTGGAATAAAATACAATGCATGGTCACAGGCGAAAATAAAGAGTATTGCTGGACTACCTGTGACACTATGATGCACTAGGAAGAAACTAGAACTTAATCAATAACCTACAGCCCATAACACTGCCTGGGGAGAGGGGAGAAGAGGAGGGGGAGCGACGCTACCCCCTCGTGGTCGCTGGGGAGCTGACGTGCGTCCCCCCCCCCCCCCCCCCCAAGATATTAGACACTTAACATTAGGCAAGTTCTGATATCTGAAATCGGCACACGTCACCTAACCTCCCCACCCCAGCACAATAATACAGCATATTGGTTTCACAAAAAAAACTTACTTATAAAATGAAACAAAACTTACATATTTACCCCCTCAACACAATAGCAAAACTTAAAATTGTTACGCTCCGAAAGCGAGTTCTACGAAACTCAGCCCACTAATAGCTAGTGCTTCAGCTGTAACAAAACATACTTAAATTTACTATAACAGAAAGAGTTTTTATGTTGATTTTTAAATTATATTGTTGTTTTTGTTCGGCTTTAAATATATGTAGCCTATTTTCCTCCACTCTCAACACACACTGACTGAACGGCGAGGGTTCTCCTGCAAACAAACCCTCCCGTGACAAACAATCAGCCAAAACATTATCAGTGCCCTTAGCATGCCACACATCCAACTTGTGTTCCGGCAGCACAACAACACCTGACACTGATAAACTGCCCAGTTCATCACAAGACTGGCTCTTCTCTTTGCTCTTTCCGGCAACGGGACCTGCCAAAAGCCTTTCACTAGTTCTACCTTCGTGATAGGCGATGCAGCCCCGATGCGGTCTATGGAGTTGTCAACTCTCGATAAGGTATAGGCGTCTGTCAGGGATAATGCACACACACTCTCGCAATCAACACACTCACTGATCTTGCCACTTAACAAAGGTTGCAAAGTTACAGGCAACGACCACTCACGACATTCCTTATCCCTCAGACCATTGGGCAATGGATAGGTGTCTGTCAGGGATAATGCACACACACTGATCTTGCCACTCAACTCAGCTTGCAAACTCACTGGCAACAACCACTCACAATATCCTTTATCCCTGAGACCCTTTTTCCACATGTCGTCTAGCTCTGTTTTCACGACAGGCTTTTTAGCAGGATTTATACGGTAGGGAATTAAACTGAGCCTCGCACTGTCTCCAGCCTCCATGTCGGATTCTACCCCGTACATCAGGCCTGGAGAAGCAACAAACATGCGGATGCACTGCCACAGCCTAGTAAACCACTTATCTCGCAGAACAACTTGCCTAGTGCCCTCCCACAACCCAGCCGAGACCGCAGCTTCTAACCTGTAGTCTCCCTCCTTCTCCACCTTCGTCCCTAGAACAGCCAGGTCATGAGAGGGACAATCACTACCACCTGTGCAGTCACCCTCATAGTTCATTATTGCTAAGGCTTCCCCGCCGATACTGTACATGCGCACCCCCGCATTCCCTACGACTACATCTGCCTGCGCAGCATCACCGCTTTTAGCGACATGGCCAGATACAGTCGGTTTATGGTAGGGCTGTTGCATTCGACTAGAGCAGCATTGGGAGGCTATGCGACGACCGGGCACTTCTATGCCACAGCCAACCTCACCAATCTGCTCAATATCCTCCTTCTGACCACCACCCTTGGCAGCCATGGGTCGACCCTGACCTGACAACCATGTCCAAGCCTCGTCGCCCACCTTGAACCACCGAAATGAGGCTAACGGTCTTTCAACATTCACGTGACCTGCCCGCGGAACATCTTGCACCGCCTGAGTTGTGAGGCTCAGGGGCTCGGCACGACCAGTGGGGTATGAACCGAGCTGGTGCTGGAGCGCTGCACACTGCTGCTCAGGCAGGTGCTCTAGCGCTTCCACAGCCACCAGCCTCGTGTCCCCCGCCCACTGCTCCGCCGAGACATGACAATCCCTACTCTCCTCCACCTGTGCCCTACTGCCCCCCTCTCCTTCTCCACCTTGGCCGCTGCAGACCAATGCAGGGACAGTAGGCTGCACAGGTGGTTGCCTCACAAACTCCTCCAACAGGTTCACATGACATGTTTCCCCGTCCTCGTGTTTGATAGCCCCGTTCCCACAACTCTCCTCCAACTGGGAACTACTAAGTCGCGGAGTGTCATCACGCCCAACCATGTCACTAGGGGTGACAGGTTCTAGGGCCACTCCGGAGCTCACCTCTGGGTCAAGTACTAAGCCGCTAAGGAGAACCGCTGGAGCAAAACTCCCAAAACTCCCAGCTTCAGCTTGCTCCTTCCGACCGTTCCTCCGCTGGTCTGAAGACTGAGACAATGGTTGTGACTGAACTGACACGCGAGAACGGGTGACTGCACAGGCCATCTGTTTAAGCTGACACCTCTCGACCCACCCCCGATTCTCCCTATTAACGTCGGCCGCCCTCTCGGCAACAACTAAGGGTGGAACCTCCGAAGTGAGCACCGCAAAGTCGTTGCCCAGAAGAAGGTCGACGCCCTCAACTGGCAAGCTCTCTACGATCCCAATATCCAGTTCACGACACACACCATCCACCTCCAGCTCCAACCTAATCAACGGGTATCACCTGGTAGCATTGATCCCCTGTACCACAATAACCCGAGCCGCGTTTATAGGTTTGCCTGTGAAATTTTTAAGAAGTGTCTGTGATGCCCCAGTGTCACGCAACAATTTGACCTGATGTTTAGTATTCCCCCAGCTCACAAGCCCGCGCCCTCGATGGCTGCAAAAAGTGTCTTGGACAGATGTCGAGCCCTCCAAACCCTTCTTCACAGGCTGTGTCCCCGCAACTGACGACCTACCCTGGGCAGACGCAGAAGAACTCAGAGACACCCCCATGTTGCGAACCAAAGACACAGGCTTAGCAGGAATATTACTCGGATATGTACGTGCAAAGTGACCCACCTTCTGACATTTAAATCATTTCACTTCACCACTAGACTTCCCCCCTTGAGGTGGTGGGGAAGGGCCCTGCCCTTTTGAAAAGGGGACGGTTTTGTGTTTGTAGTTATAATGGGTATCACTGCTCTTACTTTTTACAGTGTTATTTTGTGCTTCATTGACTTTGGGGGGTGGAGTATTACGCCCCTTGATACCTGTCTCACTTCGATGAGCAGACCCGCACCCACGAATCAAAGAAAGCCAGAGGTCAGCAAGCTTAGCTGCCTCCTCTACGGTCTTAGGGCATTTTTCCTTCAGGTTTAATGTCAGGTCGCTGCCTGTGCACCGGAAGAACTGCTCCAATAAAAATAACTGCTTAACCTGATCAACTGTTGTCGCATTCTCAGACCGGAGCCAGTTCCCCATAGTGTCAGTCAGTTCCCGGGCATGTTCAAGGAAAGAGCTCTCCTTGCTCTTTTCAATGCCCCGAAATTTCAACCTGTAGGTTTCTGGTTGCAACTCATAGGCCCGGAGCACAGCCTCCTTTAACACCACATAGTTAGTACAGTCCTCCAATGACAGCGAGTCATATGCCTTGAGACCTTTCCCAACAAGCTTTGATGATATAAGGGCTGCCCCCTTAATCTCCGGCCACTCATGCTCCCGACACTTCTTCTCAAACCGTGCAAAAAACTCAGTCACACCAGACTCATCGAACACAGGGACTAATTTAAGCAAGTGCGATAAAGACTCAGACCCACGATTCCCAGAACCGAGATGCCGCCCTGTTGTCTCCACCCTAGATTTCTCAACATCCATCTCAGCACAGTACCTAGTTGCTTCAACGTGCAACTCTGCCTCACGGCATGCTGTCCTCTCCTCAGCCGAATCTTAGCCATCTCAGCCTTCTCCTCAGCCTGAACCTTAGCCTTCTCAACTTCACGCTGGATCTGGATCTTAGCCAACTCCAGTTGCAACAACATATCAGCAGTCAAACCCTGAGGGGGAGGAGCAAGTATAGGAGACCCCCTCAGTGGCTCACCCAGGGGCAAACCACGCTGCCAGCGACTATCAGATTGCGGAAGCGTGCCAAGGTCTGGTAACCTAGGGGGCGCGATAGGAGTAGAGTGGAAGGGAGGCTTGGATAAAGGCTCCCAAGCCCCCGCTCCACCCTGCAACCCACTGCCACCACCCAACACACAAGCCACCAGGTCACTCTTAGACATGCTGCCAAAGCCGACACGCCCCAGGACCGTGGCCAAACAACGCAGACCATAGCAATCAATCCCCTCCAACCGACTCGCTGTTACTGGTATCTCCACTAACTTCCTCGCATCAGCCTCACAATTAATAACTCTGATGCCATCATTAAATTCCTGCTGCTGCTCAACACCCGTAGGCTGTACTGTCTGATTATCCCCGTTAACTGAGCTGTTGCTAGACATGGTGTATACTGAGAAGTGCACAAGTTTATAAAAAAAAAAGAGTATCTATAATCTCTTATGCATGCACCTATTCACTTAAAGTTATCTGAAGCCTCTTTATGTGTTATACTGCTTGGCAAAAAAAAACTGTGTCCACTGTATTCCTCAATAACAAAAATTACCACTATACTCCCACAGTGTTTCTTAAGTTCACAAAATCCTAAGCAAGGTCGCCATTTGTTACGATCCAGGTTCTGCAAGACACAGGGCTCTTCATCATTGGACTAGATAAGGCTAAATGCAACAACGGTAACACTAGTTCCAACCCCTGCCATAACCCCTGGAAAACAAAACACCTATACCGCCCTGAGTCGTGCCTGGACAACGAGGTATCCTATGACTCGGTAAAAGGTGCACACTATAGGCTGATGATCACTGAAGCAGCCTATACTCATACAACATACGATTACTTTATTAAAGTATACAAGGTAAAAGATAGATAGCGTAATTAAATCGCAGCAACGATTTAATAGCAAACTAGAAGAAGGATAATTAACGTTACGTTAAATAATCAGTAAACTGTCACTCCTGTCTGAAAGAAAGTGAAACAAAGAAAGTCCTAAATCATCATGCCGGAATCTTCTGCAAAAGTCAGATGCAACTAAGAAGTATGTATCGGATTCTGAACTGTGTATTATTACTGTGGGAATATATATAGTGTAGGGACGTACAGTGTTATCTGGCACAGGTGTAATTATAAAACAGTCGGCAGTCTAAACTCTAACCACAAAAAGATGTACTTTCTCCCACCAAGCACAAGCCTGCCCTGGTTGGGTCTCTCAGCAACAATCACGACTTACTATAAACATAAGGAACAATAATGCTGCACACATATACACAATGAGATTATAAACCCTAATCGGGGGTCTGCCAGGTGGACGAAGTCTAGCAATGGAGTCGTAGGCTAGGCTACCTGGGCCGAGCCACCTGCTCGGTAGCCTAGTGTCATTCTCAAGTCTGTGCGCCTAGTTACATTAAATGACGGGGTGCTCTCTTGAGAGATCCAGGTCTCGTGTACCTGGTTCTCTCATGGCGACCCTCCTAAGTCAAAAGCTAACGAGCTAGCACAGTGCTGGGTGGACTAGGCCAACGCCCTCACGCCAACGCAGTGCTAGGCTCTAAGGTACACAGACAAGAAAATTACCTAGGCCTCCGCAGGTATCCGGTACAGTTGCATAGGCTCAACGAAGTCTATGCTCATAGGAAACTGCAACCTGATAGCCTCTCCCCAGTCTAGCATCGACTAACCTGGCAGACACCCAAGAAAATAAGGTTGGGGCAACACAATGAGTATGTCAAACCTCCCCAAGCCAAAATGGATAACCCTCTGATCCAAAATGCCTAACTAAGTACATATAATATCTCTGAGAGCTCGCTGTATAATACAGTGACGGATATATGAAATCAACGTCAAGGGGAAGGGCAGTTATTTAATAGTAGAATATACAGAGAGAAGAAAGTAAGCAGTGGTAGAGAAAGTTCGCGATAGGGGGGTGAGGTGGGCTGATAGATTGCAAAGGGATGTTAGCGTTACGGCACTAAGAGGAGCTCTGAGGGAGACACAAGGACAAGAGCCCGCACCACTGTCCCAGGACCGCGGCCGCCAATCACAGACGACTACGTCACCAGGCCGCAGGGCTGCAGAAGGCGCCAGGATCCACCAGCCAATCAAGGGCGCGGGAAAACTCCTCGAGTGAGGGAGGCAACACATACCTACGCACGCACACATTACCACTGCGCTCTCGCTATTCTCTCTCTCCCTCCACAATGCATCTTATATTAAATCTATGACAGCTGGAATAAAATACAATGCATGGTCACAGGCGAAAATAAAGAGTATTTCTGGACTACCTGTGACACTATGATGCACTAGGAAGAAACTAGAACTTAATCAATAACCTACAGCCCATAACACTGCCTGGGGAGAGGGGAGAAGAGGAGGGGGAGCCACGCTACCCCCTCGTGGTGGCTGGGGAGCTGACGTGCGTCACAATATATATATATATATATATATATATATATATGAAATGACGGGGTCGCTACCACCAAATGCAACAACCAGTTGCAGAATTGCCAGTCTGCAGCGGGGTCCACCAGCCAAACCCATAACCAGGAAACAACGAAGAAGCAAGAAAATGCAGGAGCCACCCTTATCACCCAGAGCCCCTCATTTTCTATCACGCCAAACAGCAGTTATAAGCATGGGAAACTGCTCCAGCCAACCACAGCCCTGCTTTCGAACCACACCAGCCAATGACAGGACAGCATTCCCTCCATCCACAGATCTGCAATACGATGAAGCATTGTTTATGCAAGTTGAACACCAGCGACCAGAAGCTTACAGATATAAATGGACCTGAGCAGGAGTACCAGTTATGCCGGTCCTGTAGATCCAATAACCTCCAGACAAGAAGCACAAATAGGCCAGCAATACACCAGTGTGTCTAAGAGTCTGGAGGATAATTTAATCCTAATAAGTAAGATTTCTCCCAGAATAGGATAAATAAATGATTTGCATGATATAAATATGTTACTTAGTATATAAGTACACCTATATATATTAACCAGCCATGTTTACTATTAGTATTTACCCTCACAACTTCATCACAACGAATTCACAATACCCTTATTGCCACGAGACTATATAACACGAGAGTCAAGAATTAAGTCAGATATTCGCTTCAAATATTTAGGAGGAAAGTATGCAAACCTCCACTGCAGTACTGTACTCAGCCTGAAAAGGACAGGACAGCTAACCACAGCAGAAGCTTGCCCCAGCCCTGACCCTGCCAGTGAAAGTGTTAGACCTGTGGTGCCGTCTGACGTCTGGAAATTGAAGTACTGCACGAGTGACACCTTGCCCTCCTGAAGTGCTGCTCTAGAACCTACGCTCTACGTCGACCAGCCTGCTCTCTCACTACCCTGCAAACTTACCATAAGTGTCTGTATATCTTGAGTTGTTATTATTGTTGTCGAGGTGTAGGTTAAAATATGTGAATCGTATAAGCGTGTGATTATAAACAGATCTGTGCCCAAGATCTTGTAATTGCATACCTGTTAATCCTTCCGAAATTGATAGTAATTCTTGTCTAAGATCTGTGTTCAAGATCCTATATTAATCCTGTTTAAATATCCTCTAGAACGTCCTACGCATACGTTATATACTTGTGTTCCTTAAATTATCATGCCACGTACTCGCATATTTTCCTAATATATGTATTCTGTTATGTATGTTGTAAGTTGAGGTCGACGTGTATTTCGTGTCTTGATTCCCCTTCTTAATTCATAACTAATTACCTAGAACCTAGGACTAATTTCATATTTAATTTATCCCAGTGTAAAACTTATCATTCCCCTAGTTATATACTTTCCAAGTTCCCCATTTTCTCATACGATTACTTAATCGTCGTTGTGATTGTATGAACTAGTATTATCGTTCATGCGAGTATTGATGTAGATAATTTTTATTCTTATGATCTAGGAATTCTAGCATTGCATAGAGTCTTTTATCTAAATTTTCCATCATCTCGAATACACCACTTATTAAGGTGAATTCTTCATAAGACTCTGTTAACTCATTCAGATATCTTGTTAATACCCTTCTGAGTATTTTCACAGTACAACTTCGTCTTGTGCGTCACTTTTAACATAATTAATATTTTGTTAATTCATTCCTTACGCTATTACCATTATAAGCATTGCCAGGACATCTACTAATTAATCACCTTTGATTGATTAGACTTTGTTTTTATATCCAGTTAGTATTTAATATTCTTTAATTCAGTTATAATTATATTAATAACTTTACATTTGAATTCCTCGACCGAGTTCGTAATTATTGCATACGTTCGATTGAAGTGATTATATAGTTCAAATCAAATATTACATAATTTGAGCTACATACATAGTAAATTGTGAAAATAAATAAGTAATATCTTACCCCCAGTTTCATTGTAATATCTCTGAGAATAAGTTCATATTTACATAAACCAGAATTGTATTTTCCAACCCCGCAGTAGAGTTATTGACCTGACACGCTAGCTGATTAAAGGTCGCATTTACCTGAAGAGCATTTACCTAGCTCAAGCGCGCGCGCCCCACCTAGTACATCTCGCTCACTGCTTGTGTATTTGTTTTTACTCTCAACTCATTCATTCTCTTTTATATCAAGAGTATTAATATTTATCTTTATTGTTGTTTCATTCACGTAAGACACTCGACCCGCATCATTATTATTATTAAGGGTTGTCACGTGTTTATTTAATTGCATATTTCCTGTTTTGTTTATTACCAACACTGAATTAACATTGATCTCACATTGGTCTATTCTGCTAGCATATATTCGTCTATTACCTTATAATTCCCATAATTATTAAAGTAATACTATAGCCTGAATTACCCATATAAACCAAGCCATAAGTGAAGATAATATTTCTATGCCTTTGAATGAACGTGTGTATATAACTCTCCTGTGTGGTGTTATTGAGTTCTGTAATACCTAGTTGAATACTTATTTGTGATATTAAGAACGTGTTCGGGGAGTTCCTATTGAGTTAATTTACGGTCTATAAGTCCATATCTGGATTTTAGTAAGGACTATATCACGAGCTATAATTACTATAGCCCGACAAAACACTGGCGGCAGCGGTGTCTCAATACGGCTACCAACACGAATGTTCTTATCTAAAAAAAATTATTCAATTAGTGTATGTACATTATTCATCATGGCAGCTACTAAATCTCTTGATATACCGGCATTCAAGCCTGAGGATAATGACATCTATACCTACCTGGAAATAGGCAAACCGGTCCTGGACATTATGTTCGGGAACGAGGACAATTCCAAGATCCATACATTTGTGTTGAAATTAGGGAAATATGCAACTAAAGTGTCGGGGTATGTGCACAACAATATTGCTGGGTTAACCTGGGCGCAGTTCGAGGTGTATGTAAGAACCGCAATAAATCCAGTTCTGGGACAGACAATTGCGGATAAACAATTTCATGAAGTCAAGTTTACCGGGCTTTGGATGAGACTGGAAAAACTACACTAGGTCGCATTGACGGCCTTCCCGGATGAAACAACCGCCCAGAGGACGAAGACCATCTTCAAGACCTTGGTGAGAATCCTGCCTGACTCCGTGGCCGATCATTTCTCCATAGTAGAACCAACCAACTATGATGCAGACCTGCCTGTGATCAGAAGGATCATGGCATTGAAAAAATCCAGAGAACCAGCTAACCAAATTGCTGCCAAAAGTAGAGCCACTACCCATCCCTCTACTAACCCTACGATCAGCAGTTGCCCAGTAGCTCCTCGGCCAGCAGACAAACCTGAGGACTGGGCCCGGATCCGGCCAGCAGACTGGAAACCCTGCTCCGGACCCTGCATGATCTGGTCCCTCAAGAGATCCTTCAATGAGTTGAGGACAAGGACTCCAAGTTGGTGGGCACAAATCCCATGGATCAAGCCAAAGCAGATCTCCACCATTACTGAAGATGGGTCGGCCGGGATCGTGGAAGTAGAAGCAGAAGGAGAACTAGAGCCATATCAGCTTGAAATTATCCAGCCAGATCCCCAGGATTTTTAGGCTGCCCCCCCAAACAAATAGTCGCAACGATGGCGGGGGCTCATGACGGGTCATCGGATGACGGATTTCCGGTGTACCACAAAATCACGCTGAATAGGGTGAAAGTTCGACTCCTTATTGATACGGGGGCTTCCCGTTCTTGCTTATTCCTTCCATTTTTCCAGAAACATAAGCATGTTTTTGGACAAATCCAATCTTCCTCCATAATATTAATTAGTGCCAATGACCAAGTTATCCCTAACCTTGGTCAGACCCTCCCGTTATATGTTAACACCCCTCATCCCAATCACGGACTCCATCACTCTTTCGTGATATTCCATCCCAGTGAGTCTAAATGTGATGGATATTTAGGTCTCGACTTGTTGATATCGTTAGGTGCCTCAATAAATTGTAGGCACCGAACCTTAACTTATGACCAACCTTCCAAACCTGAATTTGTTTTTGTCCTGCTAAGGGTAATTTGAAGCAGATAAAATCCCCAACTTTGCAGATATCCTTACCTGTTACTACTGCCCCCCAAAGTACTCAAGACAGTGCCCCTCTGCAACCACATATAATTGCCCAAGCTATAATTGCCTCCTCCAGTACAGTTCCCCCTCATCACGAGAAATGGGTACCATTAGTACCTAACCTTCAAGGAAATGTCCTTGTGACCCCACACCTCCAAAGCCCTTTCAATGGGGTATGCCTAACCGCTCCTTGCTTGCTACCACATTAGATGAATTGCATCAAAATTGCCAATATATCAGATAACCCTATCACTCTGCCTAAGGGCCTAGCAATTGGCGACCTAGAAATGTATTCAGACGAATTATCTGTCCCCTCTGAATCTTCACCTCCCTATGAAAACCCCCTTCCTGACATGCCCTCCATCCTCACTTCTAAGCAACAAACTGACCTCAGAAACCTCCTAATTTCCTATCAAGATATCTTTGCTACCTCTAGTCGAGATATGGGGAAAACGAACATGTTGCACCACCCCATTCACACCGTGGGACACCCCATCAAGCAACCAATAAGGAGGAAAAACCCAATTCAATGCGAGGAAGAAGAAAAGCAAGTCCAAGATATGCTTACCACAGGAGTTGTAAAATCATCCACCAGCCCATGGTCTTCTCCGGTAGTCCTGGTCCGTAAAAAGGACGGATCAACCCGGTTTTGCATAGACTACCGGCAACTCAATGACGTCACCATTAAAGACGCTACACCTCTTCCCAGGATTGATGACTTTCTCGACTCATTACTTGGAGCAAAATGGTTCACAAGTCTAGATCTGCAAGCTGGCTACTGGCAAGTATCTGTCTTGCCAGAACATCAGCAAAAAACAGCGTTTTCTACCAGCCAAGGACGCCTGTATGAGTTCACTGTGTTACCTTTTGGTTTATGCAATGGTCCAGCTACTTTCTCAAGACTGATGGAATCGGTGCTACAAGGATTAACCTGGGAACCTTGCCTAGCTTACCTTGATGACATCATTGTGTTCGGTAAGACCTGGACAGAACACCTACAAAGACTCCAACAAGTATTTCAACGAATCAGAGATGCTAACCTGAAACTGAAACCTGCCAATTGCACTCTAGCCAAAACTGAGGTAAATTTTCTTGGCAAACATTGTCTCTGAGCGAGGAATTGCACCTGACCCAAGTTAGCTTGAAGCCATTAGCAAGATCACCCCTCCCATGAACGTAAAAGGTGTACATGCTTTCCTTGGCTTAGCTTCATATTACAGAAGATTCGTGAAGAACTTTGCCACTCTCGCTAAACCTCTACATGACCTCACGAGAAAAGAAGAGCCCTTCTTATGGACCGATTTACGACTTCAAGCTTTCAATGATCTCAAGACCAAGTTAGTTGCCTCTCCAGTGGTCTCCTTTCCCGACTAAACACAGCCATTCCGGTTGTACACTGACGTGTCACAGTTTGGCATTGGGGCCGTATTAGGACAGACCAGGGACGGCAACGAACATATAATTACATGTGCCAGCCGCACCCTCAACCCGGCGGAAATAAATTACCCAGTGACAAAACGAGAATGTCTCGGCATTATTTGGGCACTGCAATATTTCAAAGCTTATCTGGCAGGAGTCAAGGTCACCATCATCACCGACCACCACGCCCTTCAATGGTTGCGGAAGTCGGATACAAAAATGCAATGACAGTCAGGTGGAGGGAATCTCTGGAAGAATTTGACATAGAGATTGCATACCGATCAGGAAAGTTGCATACTAATGCTGATACACTTTCTCGTCTCCCTTTACCACCATCTGAATCTGCACTTCACCACAACGAGCCAACACACACCATCCTCGCAATCCATCACCAAGACGCTTCAAGCAACAGTCAACAGGACCTTCTACAAGCTTACCAACAACAACACAAGCCAGACTTGATGCCAAGAACATTTTTCAACCAACTAACCAGGTGAGGTGATAATCTTTTCACCTTGGAGGGTAAAATAGTTATTACCCCTCAAGCTGCTTTAGCCACGATGCAGTCCATCCATATGGATAATGGGATCCATCTTGCCCAAAGAAAACTCATCTCCACCTTCCAACAAGTTTACTGGACCCCATCACCTTACATCAACGCCAAATGCATCACTGAGTCGTGTAAAGCATGTGCATTGGGGAAAGACAGAACCCGCACAGCTGGGCCATCCGGGAAATTAACTGCTTCCAAACCTTGGCAATTGCTTGCAGTAGACGTGATGGGCCCTTTATAAAGTAGTCACGGATTCAAGTATATCATCACTTTTGTGGACACATACTCCAAGTATGTCATTGCGTGTCCAGCAAAAGATCATTCAGTAATTGCAGTAGCTGAAGCACTGATTCAACATGTCTTCCCTTATTTTGGATTACCAGAAGCAATCCATTCTGACAATGCCCCAGAATTTACTAACCACATATGGTCACAGTTATCGATGATGTGTGGTTTTAAGATCAGTCATTCCTCTCCCTATTGGCCTCAAGGGAATTCCATCTGTGAGAGAAGCCACAGAACAATAGCCAATCAAATCCGAACCCGTTTGTAACAAATGGATTCAAAAGATTGGTCCAGCCAAGTTCATATTGTGCAATGGGGAATCAACACCTGCCCTCGAGAAGACGGAATATCACCTCATGAGCGAGTATTTGGAGTGGCACCATTGCTCCTTCCCCTTCGTCATCTAGCTGCCCCGTATGAACCCTCTTCTAACTTTGAGCAATCTCTAGTTCATCTCAAAAATCGACTACGACAAATCCAGTATGTGCAAGATCTGCAACCTGATGAAACTCCCAAAGCCAGTCCTCACTGTATAGGTGATCTAGTTATGGTTGCCCACCTACCAGTACCATCCAAGGTTTAAAGGGACTTTTGAAATCTTATCTGTTCCGAGCTGCTACCAAGGTTATCATTAATTATTTTGGTGAGTCGCGCACATATCGTAACAGGCATGTCCGTAGATTTCAGCCTATTAATGAGAATATTGTTATGCTTGCTGACCCCATTCAGAATGACATATTGCCTGCAACTAATAACCAGAATTTAGGATCCACAGAACCTACCTTACCTGACCTCACCCTACCTGTGACACCCACCCACAAACAAAGAACCCTTCCAGATTTGAACGCTTCAACTCACACGCCCACCCCCCTAGTACAGCCACGCCCACCTCCTCCTGTGTACACGCCCATGCCTATTCCACCTACACACACTGTCTCTGCTCCTTCAATCCTTCCTTATCAAGTTGGTCATCCACCATGCCCTTTACCTGTGCAAGCCTCACCATCTGTTGGTATACGTAACGTTTCAGAATCTTCGGGTACTCTACCTACAACTCCTATAATTGCCAACATCCCTAATCTCATTACTCCACCTGTCACTTCCGGCCCTCACCCTCCCAATACTGTACCTCCTTCTTTACCTACCCCCCTTGTTCCTAAATCCTTCCGGTCCCCCCTCTTATGCATCTAAACTGAAATCTCCTGTTCCTTCCGGATCTCAATCCAAAATTAAACCAGTTACACGGCCTCTTCCATTACTTCCCAGGGCCAGTCCTAAGTCATCTTCTACCTCACGACCTTCCCCAGTCATCCGTCCCAGACATAACATAACAAATATACCATCACATTCCTCTACTAGCTCTGCTTCTTCACCTTTCCCCCAATCCCATGTTTCTCGTCCTTCAATAATTCCAACTCGATCTAACCCTACATGCACCAGATCTGGTCGACGTGTGGTGCCCCCTCAACGATGGGCGCCTTCCTTCAAACCAACATACATCCGGCGAGATCACCCAAGACCTACCTTGCCAGCTCCACTGATAACCACACCACCTAATGCGAGGTCACCCCTACCTGGTCCAGCCCCGCCTACCTACAAACACTCATCACCAGCCATTTCTGTTCCAATCACTACTCCTCGCCAACCCACAGTGACCAGACCTACTCCAAGGACACCTCCTACTGCAGCCCCCCCTTCAACGACACCACCAACCACTACTGCTGCTACCCCTTCAACGACACCACCAACCATGAAAATTAACAGTGTGTCCATTTTGATGGCATCAAACCAATGCCTGTGAAAACCCCCAACCAACTCCTACAACTAGCTGCTCACGCCGAGGAACCGCTACATCTAAACCTGGTCATGGACGTCACCAAACCTATGAACGTTCCTACCACATTATGGCTACTCACCCTGCAAAACCTGACACCCGTCATGAACACAGCCACCACCCGATCATACATTCTTCAAGCGCGAGGTCGCAACTGTTTCCTCGCCGATAGTGGTGAAATGACGGGGTTGCTACCACCAAATGCAACAACCAGTTGCAGAATTTACAATACCCCTATTGCCACGAGACTATATAAACGAGAGTCAAGAATTAAGTCAGATATTGCTTCAAAGATTTAGGAGGAAAGTATGCAAACTTCCACTGCGGTACTGTACTCAGCCTGAAAAGGAGAGGACAGCTAACCACAACAGAAGCTTGCCCCAGCCCTGCCCCCTGCCAGTGAAAGTGTTAGACCTGTGGTGCCCTCTAATGTCTGGAACTTGAAGTACTGCTCGGTGACACCTTGCCCTCCTGAAGTGCTGCTCTAGAACCTACGCTCTACGTCGACCAGCCCTGCTCTCTCACTACCCTCCAAACTTATCCTAAGTGTCTCTGTATATCTTGATTTTTTTTTTTTTTTTTTTCTCTATGTGATGGAGGGAGGCAAAAGGCAGAACTGCCAATAGCGAGTGCCTCCCCCATAGTTGAAAGAGTGACAGGGCCAAAATCATGGGACGATTATTGTTGTCGAGGTATAGGTTAAAATTTGTGAATCGTGTAAGCGTGTGATTATAAACAGATCTGTGTCCAAGATCTTGTAATTGCGTACCTGTTAATCCTTCTGAAATTGATAGTAATTCTTGTCTAAGATCTGTGTTCAAGATCCTATATTAATCCTGTTTAAATATCCTCTAGAACGTCCTACGCATACGTTATATACTTGTGTTCCTTAATTTATCACGCCACATACTCACAGATTTTCCTAATATATGTATTCTGTTATGTATGTTGTAAATTGAGGTCGACGTGTATTTCATGTCTTAATTCCCCTTCTTAATTCATAACTAATTACCTAGAACCTACGCCCAATTTCATATTTAATTTATCCCAGTGTAAAACTTATCATTCCCCAAGTTATATACTTTCCAAGTCCCCCCATTTCTCATACGATTACTTAATTGTTGTTGTAATTTTTTGTATGAACTAGTATTATCGTGCATGCGAGTATTGATGTAGATAATTTTGATTATTATGATCTAGGAATTCTAGCATTGTATAGTGTCTTTTATCTAAATTTTCCATCATCTCGAATACACCACTTATTAACCCGGGAACTGCGGGAAGACTCTTAAGAGTTCCCCCGGCGGACTGCGGGAAGACTTTTAAGAGTCAGAGAAAAAAAAAAAAAAGTTTAAACATCGAAAAAATAAAAATAAAAACATGTTTTTGCCCCTGGGCCATGCAAAATATCACTCCTCTACGTCCCCTCCTTCCCCACTTTCCTCCCCTCCTTCAGTTATCACCTATTTTCCCTGTTATTCCCTTATTCTGAGGTATATTTTCGTGCTAACATTAGCGAGTTGCAAGCAGGGCATTGTCATCACTGTTAGCAAGCGAGTGCAAGAGAGAGAGAGAGAGTATCGATCGACAGTGTCTCTCCAGCCTTGGGGGAAATTGGCGGGAAAGGAGGTTGCCTCACCCATACATTATGTAACTCCCGTCCTGTATCGGCGATTTTGACCATCCAAACGCTGTTTTCACTTGTTTTAGTGTTGTAACAGGTTAATACCTTTATAATCAACCTATGATAGGCGCATATGGATAAGTATTAATGCTATTTATGGTAAAATTAATATTTTAGTGATGGAAACAGCTCAAATACATGTGCACAGGCAGAGGTGTCTAATTACCCCCATGCGCACTTCAGAGGTTAAGGTGAATTCTTCATAAGACTCTGTTAACCCATTCAGATATCTTGTTAATACCCTTCTGAGTATTTTCACAGTACAACTTCGTCGTGTGCGTCACTTTTAACATAATTAATATTTTGTTAATTAATTCTTTACGCTATTACCATTACAAGCGTTGCCAGGACATCTACTAATTAATCGCCTTTGATTGATTAGACTTTGTCTTTATATCCAGTTAGTATTTAGTATTCTTTAATTCAGTTATAATTATATTAATAACTTTACATTTGAATTCCTCGACCGAGTTCGTAATTATTGCATACGTTCGATTGAAGTGATTATATAGTTCAAATCAAATATTACATAATTTGTGCTACATACATAGTAAATTGTGAAAATAAATAAGTAATATCTTACCCCCAGTTTCATTGTAATATCTCTGAGAATAAGTTCATATTTACACAAACCAGAATTGTATGTTCCAACACCGCAGTAGAGTTATTGACCTGACACGCTAGCTGATTGAAGGTCGCGTTTACCTGAAGAGCATTTACCTAGCTCAAGCGCGCGTGCCCCACACATACATCTCCTCACTGCTTGTGTATTTGTTTTTACTCTCAACTCATTCATTCTCTTTTATATCAAGAGTATTAATATTTATCTTTATTGTTGTTTCATTCACGTAAGACACTCGACCCGCATCATTATTATTATTATTAATGGTTGATATTATAGGTCACATGTTTATTTAATTGCATATTTCCTGTTTTGTTTAATACCAACACTGAATTAACATTGATCTCACCTTGGTCTATTCTGCTAGCATATATTCGCCTATTACCTTATAATTCCCATAATTATTAAGGTAATACTATAGCCTGAATTACCCATATAAACCAAGCCATAAGTGAAGATAATATTTCTATGCCTTTGAATAAACGTGTGTATATAACTCTCCTGTGTGTTGTTAATGAATTCTGTAATACCTAGTTGAATACTTATTTGTGAGATTAAGAACGTGTTCGGGGAGTTCCTGTTAAGTTAATTTACGGTCTATGAGTTCATATCTGGATTTTAGTAAAGAATATATCACGAGCTATAATTACTATAGCCCGACAAAACAATATATATATATATATATATATATATATATATATATATATATATATATATATATGTATATATATGGATATGGATATATGTATATATATATACTGTATATACAAAAGAGGAAAAGTATCACAAGAGTATAGTGTTACATCCTGGGATATATAAACACTGGGCTCTTTCTATTGGACTAGGTATGCGGCAACAAGCAACAACGGAAAACGCTAGATCCAACCCTTATCTATAAACCCAGGTAACAAACCACCCTAAACCGTCAAGAGTCCTGCCTGGACAACGAGGTATCCTATGACTCGGTTACAGGGTGCACGCACTATAGACTGCTGATAGTCAAGCAGGCCATATAAAAGATCACACAATTAAGTTGACTTAAAGCTTCAAGGAAAAGATAGATGACGGAATAAATTGCAAAAACAATTTAATAACAAACTAGAAGAAAGTACATTTAACGTTACGTTAATTAATACAACTAATCACCCCTGCGTGAAAGAAGGTGAAAGCAA
Source organism: Paralithodes platypus (assembly GCA_032716605.1). NCBI lineage: Eukaryota > Metazoa > Arthropoda > Malacostraca > Decapoda > Lithodidae > Paralithodes > Paralithodes platypus. Next base: position 11,270,766 of record CM064545.1, read on the forward strand.
ACAGTCCTCAAATCATCGTACAGGTAGACAAGATGCAGGTTTCTAAACTGCATGCAGCTACTGTAGGATCTGATGCTTGGCAAAGAAAGTACGTTACGGATTTAGAGAACTCTTAACTAATAAGCAGGAATAAATACTAGTGATAGGACCTACAGTGTATAATGGCATAGGTATAATTAAATAAAGGCAGCAACTCGCAACATAACCACATACAGGTGTGCTTCTCACTCTTAGTCAGGCAAGCCTGCTCGGACAGAGTCTCTAAGCCACACCCTGACTCACAATGCTCACAAAAACGGTAAAACTGTGGCACAATAACAAGCATGCAGAAATAATAAACCCCTAGCTGTTAATCTGCCAGGTGGCAGAGGTCTAGCCGGAAGGGTATAGGCTTCGGATACCCGGGCTGAGCCACCTGCTCTAGCCTAGGGACGTTCCCAAGTCTGTGCGCCAAATTACTCTAATTGAAAGGGTGTTCTCTTGAGAGACTCAGATCCCAAGTATCTGACTCTCTCCTGGCGACCCTAAAACAAACGCAAGACGTGCTAGCGCAGTGCTGAGTGGACTAGGCAAGGGCCCTCACACAACACAACACTAGACACACAGGCAGACAGACAAGAAAATGCCCCCAGACTCTCACGGGTATCCTAGTAAAGTCGTGCAGGTCCACAGGACTCGCACCAGCAGACATTACTTAAAGGATCGCAAAAACCTCCCCTCCGGTCTAGCCCCTGCTCACCTGCCACAAGAACACACTAGCAAGCATGAAACCACCAAATATGAGACAACAAAAAAGCTCCCTAGGTCTCATTAACAATTACATCTCTGCATAAGGCCCAAAATCCTATCTAATTATCTGAGAGCTCGTCGTTAATACAATAATAGATATAAGGTCTATCAAGGGGATGGGATAATTAAATAGATTGGTGAAGTAGTGGAAAGAAGGTATACAAAGTAAGAGAGAAAGTTTCTAAGTGGGGTTGAGAGGGATAGATATCAAGGGGGTCCGAAGGGTACGACAGTGAGGTGAGCTCTGAGTCTTGAATCTGTCTGGACCCCACCCTAGGCATGCGAAATACATCCCATGCTTGGCAACACTCAACACCGTTGCCGGGTCAAAATCCTCTACCCCTTGCGTGAGTCGAAACTAAGCCTAACGTTGCGATCAAATTGGCAACATCAGGGTCGTCCCAAGCTAGACTCTCCGCGCGAAGCAACGTCCCCCCAGCCGGTCTCTCTCTCTCGCTCGTCTCCTCCCACTCTCACTAGACTTACATCTTATATATTATAATGAAACAATCAACTATCGAGAATAAAATATACTAAGATGCGTTGATTGAGAATAAGGGCAGCTTCAAGCTGTGAAACAACATAAGAGTATCCCAGACATTAGCTACACTGTCGTAGGATATATACTAAGGAAAAGCCGGCCGTTTCTAACCGGCTGGGCAGCCGACCCTCGCGCATGCCCGCACGTGGCTACTATGCAGGAGCGTCACACCTCCCCCAAGATATAAGACACTTGACTAAGTTCTTCATATCTAACAGAAAGCTTCTCATAGTACCACACACTGTTGCGACACAAGGCACTAATTATAAAAAAAATAAAGACTGTTGCACTCCACCGAGCAAGTTCAACTAACTTAGCGACAATAAGCGAAAACATTCAACTTAGATACTGCTACAACATCTTATATAAAATTCTACACATTATAAAAATAAAGGGTTTTTATAAGGTTTTTGCTTTTTTAATTTGTTTATGGCGGCTGCACTTACAGGGGCAAGCCTATTTTACTCCACTCTCAACACACACTGACTGAACGGCGAGGGTTCTCCTGCAAACAAACCCTCCCGTGACAAACAATCAGCCAAAATATTATCAGTGCCCTTAGCATGCCACACATCCAACTTGTGTCCCGGCAGCAAAACAACACCTGGCACTGATAAACTGCCCAGCTCATCACAAGACTGGCATTTCTCTTCGCTCTTTACGGCAACGGGGCCTGCCAATAACCTTTCACTAGTTCTACCTTCGTGATAGGCGATGCAGCCCCGATGCGGTATATGGTGTCGTCAACTCTCGATAAGGTATAGGCGTCTGTCAGGGATAATGCACACACACTCTCGCAATCAACACACTCACTGATCTTGCCACTTAACACCGGTTGCAAAGTTACAGGCAACGACCACTCACGACATTCCTTATCCCTCAGACCCTTCGTCAACACGTAATCCAGCTCTGCTTGCACCACAGGCTGTCGAGCAGGATTTATACGGTAGGGAGCCAATTTGAACCTTGCACTGTCTCCAGCCTCCATGTCGGATTCTACTTCGTACATCAGGCCTGGAGAATGAACAAACATGCGAAAGTACTGCCATAGCCTAGTAAACAACTGCCTTGCACTGTCTCCACGAACAACATGCCTAGTGCCCTCCCACAACCCAGCCGAGACCGCAGCTTCTAACCTGTAGTCTCCCTCCTTCTCCACCTTCGTCCCTAGAACAGCCAGGTCATGAGAGGGACAATCAGTACCACCTGTGCAGTCACTCCCATAGTTCATTATTGCTAAGGCTTCCCCGCCGATACCGTACATGCACACCCCCGCATTTCTTATGACTACATCTGCCTGCGCAGCATCACCGCTTTTAGCGGCATGGCCAGATACAGTCGGTCTATGGTAGGGCTGTTGCAATTGACTAGAGCAGCATTGGGAGGCTATGCGACGACTTGGCACTTCTATGCCACAGCCAACCTCACCAATCTGCTCAACGTCCTCCTTTTGACCACCACCCTTGGCAGCCATGGGTCGACCCTGACCTGGCAACCATGCCAAAGCCTTGTCACCCACCTTGAACCACCGAAACCACGAGGCTAACGGTGTTTCAACATTCACGTGACCTGCCCGCGGAACATCTTGCACCGCCCGAGTTGTGAGGCTAAGGGGCTCGGCACGACCAGTGGGGTATGAACCGAGCTGGTGCTGGAGCGCTGCAAACTGCTTCTCAGGCAGGTGCTCTAGCGCTTCCACAGCCACCAGACTCGTGTCCCCCGCCCACTGCTCTGCCGAGACATGACAATCCCTACTCTCCTCCACCTGTGCCCTACTGCCCCCCTCTCCTTCTCCACCTTGGCCGCTGCAGACCAACGCAGGGACAGTAGGCTGCTCAGGTGGTTGCCTCACAAACTCCTCCAACAGGTTCACATGACATGTTTCTCCGTCCTCGTGTTTGATCTCGACAGCACCATTACCACACTTCTGAACTTCCGGATCCTCCAACTGCAGTTTACAAATATCTGAGGGAACCAACCTGTCTAGATGCTTCCAAAGCAACCCAAGTCCTCCCCCAATATCAAACTGAGCAACCCTTTTTTCTCTCCGTGTGTAACGTTGCTGCCTCGGAGTCTCTTCCTGCCCTACCTCCTCACTAGCTGTGACAGGTCCTGGGGCCTCTCCAGACTCTAACATAGGTGCCAATAATGAGTCACCAAGAAACACTGCCGGCTCAAAACTCTCCAATTGACCAACACTTCCCGTTTTCTTGTGACCTTTCCTCTGCTGTTTGATAGACTGAGGTGGTGGCTGCAAGGCTCCGGATGTCTGAGAACGCGTCACAACACATGCCATGGTTTGTACGCTACACTTCTCAACCCACTCCTGTTCCTCCCTACTAACGTCGGCCGCCTTCTTGGCAACGACCAAGGGTGAAACCTTAGAAGCAGGCACCGCAAAGTCGTTGCCGAGGAGGAGGTCGACGCCCCCAACAGGCAAGTTCTCTACAATTCCGACATCCAGCTCCTTCGCCACAGCACCCACCTTCAGCTCCATCCACACCAGCGGGTAGGACTTCGTAGCATTGATCCCCTGAACTACCACCACCCGAGCAGCGTTAATCGGCCTACCAGTAAAGTTTTTTAACACCTTAAGAGCGGCCTATGCGGTTTATTTATATGTACCGCCCAGCGGGGTGTTTTTAGCCAAAATAGGGCTGTTTACGTGATCATTTTCATGCCTAAATAAGACCCAGAACGTAAAACAAGTATCTATCCCTGAAAGGGCATAAACAGAGCTTTCGAATGACACCATAACGATCCTTTTATGATGGCTAGTTTTCTTGCAATAACCGTGCAACGCGAGTGCAAAAAGCATGTAATTAGGCACTTTCCCCATACAATTCCTTATATAGCGAGTGAGAGATGTAGGAGGGAGGTGAGATTCGTGTCAGTAGGTTCTCCGCGGTGGTCTGGAGCAGTCATACGCTCGCTACTCTCCTGCCACCACTTGTCTCTCTCTCTCAGCAACATTACGTGCTGAAATTGCCACTCGAGTTATGTCGAGCGCCGCCACATAGTCCAGCTTTATTTAACTCGACTTATGTGGTGAGCCGCTATTTAAGGGTTAACAAGGTCTGAGAAACCCCCGTATCACGCAATAGCTTAACTCCTCGCCTTTCTCCAGCCCACCTCACAAAACCATGCCCTCTATGACCCCCAAAGACGTCGCGGACAGGGTTCGAGCCTTCCGGACTCTTGAACACAGGCTGTGTCCCAACCTCTGACGAACTACCCTTGGCAAACTCAGAAGATATAGGCGACACCCCTATGCTGCGGGCCAATGACACAACCTTGTTTGGTGGCTTGTTCGGACAAGCATTTGCAAAGTGACCCTCCTTGTGACATGCAAAGCACTCTTTACTCTTTGGTTTCCCTTGGGAGTGGGAGGTACCATTAGACTTCTTATACGGGACGGTATTTGGTTTATGTTCAGTTTTATTGTCAGTGCTAGATGGTTTTGTGTATTTATGTGTATCAAAATTCTTGGGAGGGGGAGGGGTACGATCCTTTGCACCCGACTCACTCCTAGCTGCTGCTTCGCACCCTCGAATTAATGACAGTCGGAGGTCAGCCATTTCTGCTGCCTCCTGGAGAGTTCTAGGATTTTTTTCCTTTATATTTAATGTTAAGTCCCCACCTGTGCACTTAAAGAACTGCTCCAAGAGAACCAGCTCACTCAACTCCTCAAAAGTAACTGCCCTCTCGGAACGCAGCCAATGTCGTAGTGCATCAGACAAGTCCCGGGCGTGTTCTAGGAAGGTACTATCCTTGCCCTTAGTAACACCCCGAAACTTCAAGCGGTAGGTTTCTGGTTGTAACTCATAGGCCCGTAGCACAGCCTTCTTTAGCTCATCATAAACTACACAGGACTCTAAAGGTAGAGCATCATACGCTTTTAGCTCCTTTCCTAGGAGTCTTGATGAAACTAATGCTGCCCACTTTTCCTCAGGCCACTGGTGTTCCTGACACTTCTTCTCAAATCGCATAAAAAACTCAGTCACACATGATTCATCGAACACAGGAACTAGTTTAAGCAGGTGCGACAATGATTGGTCCCGATGTCTGTTACCTCCCCCAATATTTCGCCCTGTTACCTCCACTCTAGATCTCTCCAGCTCCCTGTCAGCCCGATACCTAGTAGACTCTGCCTGCAGTTCAGCCTCTCGTATAGCTGTTCTATCTGCGGCCTCAGCCTGAGCTCTAGCAACCTCAGCCTGCACACTAGCCTGTCTTTCGGCAGCCTCAACCTTGGCCATCTCAAGCCGAAACAACAAATCTGGAGTTAACCCTTGAGGAGGGGAAGAGGCATTTAATGGAGAGGGTCCCTGTGATTGAATTCCACGCTGCCATTGACCATCAACTTGGGGGTATGTACTAAATTCAGGCACCCTGACGTTTGATACGGGGGTAGAGTGGAGGGGTCCCCAGTCGCCTCTCCACCCAGGTCTCTCCCTTCTAAACCCAATATCAAAGTCCTCAGCTGATCTTTCCTCATGCCACTTAAACCCTGGTGACCCTGAAGACCTGCCACACACTTTAAGCCATACTTATTCAGCTTCAACACCCTGGCAGCGGTAAGGGGCACCTCTAAAAATCTTCTAGCACCCTCCTCGGTATCGACTAGCCACTCCACAGGTCTTTCTCCCTCCGAGCCTGTATCGTGACCTGACCCACCACTGTGTTCTGATGTATTAGACATGTTTGTGTACTGCAGTAATTATCACGGTTATAGAATGTGCCTTATCTCCTATGCAAGTATGTATATACTAATGTTATTTAAAGTCTTTAATGTGTTATATTGGTTGCTCCAAAAAAAAAACTCTATGTCCACTGTATTCCTCTAATCATAAGGAATCTCAAAACAAATGAACACTATATTCTTCTGTTCAGTAAATCCTATGCAAGGTCGCCATTTGTTACGTCCTGGGATATATAAACACTGGGCTCTTTCTATTGGACTAGGTATGCGGCGACAAGCAACAACGGAAAATGCTAGATCCAACCCTTATCTATAAACCTATGCAACAAACCACCCTAAACCGTCAAGAGTCCTGCCTGGACAACGAGGTATCCTATGACTCGGTTACAGGGTGCACGCACTATAGACTGCTGATAGTCAAGCAGGCTATATCAAAGATCACACAATTAAGTTGACTTAAAGCTTCAAGGAAAAGATAGATGACGGAATTAAATTGCAGAAACAATTTAATAACAAACTAGAAGAAAGTACATTTAACATTACGTTAATTAATACAACTAATCACCCCTGCGTGACAGAAGGTGAAAGCAAACAGTCCTCAAAACATCGTACAGGTAGACAAGATGCAGGTTTCTAAACTGCATGCGGCTACTGTAGGATCTGATGCTTGGCAAAGAAAGTACGTTACGGATTTAGAGAACTCTTAACTAATAAGCAGGAATAAATACTAGTGATAGGACCTACAGTGTATAATGGCATAGGTATAATTAAATAAAGGCAGCAACTCGCAACATAACCACATACAGGTGTGCTTCTCACTCTTAGTCAGGCAAGCCTGCTCGGACAGAGTCTCTAAGCCACACCCTGACTCACAATGCTCACAAAAACGGTAAAACTGTGGCACAATAACAAGCATGCAGAAATAATAAATCCCTAGCTGTTAATCTGCCAGGTGGCAGAGGTCTAGCCGGAAGGGTATAGGCTTCGGATACCCGGGCTGAGCCACCTGCTCTAGCCTAGGGACGTTCCCAAGTCTGTGCACCAAATTAATCTAATTGAAAGGGTGTTCTCTTGAGAGACTCAGATCCCAAGTATCTGACTCTCTCCTGGCGACCCTAAAACAAACGCAAGACGTGCTAGCGCAGTGCTGAGTGGACTAGGCAAGGGCCCTCACACAACACAACACTAGACACACAGGCACACAGACAAGAAAATGCCCCCAGACTCTCACGGGTATCCTAGTAAAGTCGTGCAGGTCCACAGGACTCGCACCAGCAGACATTACTTAAAGGATCGCAAAAACCTCCCCTCCGGTCTAGCCCCCGCTCACCTGCCACAAGAACACACTAGCAAGCATGAAACCACCAAATATGAGACAACAAAAAAGCTCCCTAGGTCTCATTAACAATTACATCTCTGCATAAGGCCCAAAATCCTATCTAATTATCTGAGAGCTCGTCGTTAATACAATAATAGATATAAGGTCTATCAAGGGGATGGGATAATTAAATAGATTGGTGAAGTAGTGGAAAGAAGGTATACAAAGTAAGAGAGAAAGTTTCTAAGTGGGGTTGAGAGGGATAGATATCAAGGGAGTCCGAAGGGTACGACAGTGAGGTGAGCTCTGAGTCTTGAATCTGTCTGGACCCCACCCTAGGCATGCGAAATACATCCCATGCTTGGCAACACTCAACACCGTTGCCGGGTCAAAATCCTCTACCCCATGCGTGAGTCGAAACTAAGCCTAACGTTGCGATCAAATTGGCAACATCAGGGTCGTCCCAAGCTAGACTCTCCGCGCGAAGCAACGTCCCCCCAGCCGGTCTCTCTCTCCCGCTCGTCTCCTCCCACTCTCACTAGACTTACATCTTATATATTATAATGAAACAATCAACTATCGAGAATAAAATATACTAAGATGCGTTAGTTGAGAATAAGGGCAGCTTCAAGCTGTGAAACAACATAAGAATATCCCAGACATTAGTTACACTGTCGTAGGATATATACTAAGGAAAAGCCGGCCGGCCGGCTGCCGCCAGCCGGTTTCTAAACGGCTGGGCAGCCGACCCTCGCGCATGCCCGCACGTGGCTACTATGCAGGAGCGTCACAATAGGTAGTGAACAACATCTTTATTTTGGATCCAACGTTTCGACATATCAACTTATGTCAACTTATGCCCCTTTATACATTGCATATTTTGCCCCTTTCAAGCCCTTTTAAACGTTGTACATTAATATGTGTAACACCCATTGAATAACTTGTATGTTGGTTTTATATCGTGTGTTTTTCCTCTTTCATGTTTAGACCCTGATGATGACATAAGTTGATTTGTCGAAGCGTTGGATCCAAAATAAAGATGTTGTTCGCTACCTATACCCTTGTAATAATTTTCCTCTTGAAAATACGATTCCCTACGAACACCCCTATATCCGAAGTTATAAGGTAAAAAGGCCGCCAGCCAATCAACGCGCTCCCTTTAACCTTCCCTTTAAACCAGCTGAGTTTGACACTCTGGACTCTGGAGGTAAACATGCCATACCTTCCCGGCCGACCAATCAGAAGCCTCCGTTTTCGGAGCTGACAGCTACGTGTACAGCTTCACGCTTAAACTCGCTCTCGCTCTCTCCACAGGCCGTTTCCTCTGGTTGCAATCGGTCTAATGCATCAGTGCCAGCCCTATACTCCCGTAAGCCACTAAAAGACATTCGCAACCAGCTTCCAGGAACTTATTATGGAGAGAAAAGAGTTGAAGCGAAGGAAAGAAATATTCAAGCCGCGCGGCCAAAACATCGACTGGCCGAGCGGGCGGCTCAGCCAATCACAGCGCCGGAAAGCGGGAGGCGGGGCTATATCAAGGGGGTGGGGGAGGCTGTAGAGTTCATTCACCTCTTGGACTCCACTGGGCTAACTTCTTGCAACCCACATTCTCTCCCTCGCTTGGGCACCAATGGAAACTTGGATCTACGTGTTCCAGCCTTCCAGCCCGCACCACTTGTTCCAGTAAAGTCCACCTCGGGCCTAGCATCACGCTCCCCTACTAGGCGGATACACTTTCAGTATCCGGCCGCTTGTCGTCACATCGCTGGCTTGCACACCTACAGCCAAGCGATTCAAGAGGGACGACAAATAGTAGATGGGAGCGAAGATTTCCAGTTGAGCTATTGGCCGGCTCTGAGGTGGTGAAGATGTTTCAGTAGATACCTAAGACTGTCTTATATTTTTAAAGGACCCATATTGGGCCCGAACCAGATTTCGAGAAAGAGAGAAAATGCTTGACAAACCCAGTGGTTTCAACCAATAATAATTGATGTGTTCTTATAGGACAAAATAAAGAGAAAGAAACTAGACTTATGTAAATAAATCAAATGATGATGTGTTAATAGAATAATAGTTATTCTTGATAGAGAAGGCTCCATGCCGATTAGCTATTAATATTATAGGATCTTGTAGGGCAGCAAATAGATATTAACATTAAAGTAAGAGGGGATAATTCATAAATAGATAAGAAACTATAGGGCTCAGGGGAATAAAGAATAGTTGCAATTAGATCAGCTTTAGTTTGAGAAATAGGTAAGGAGGACACTAGTCCGTATGATCAACTATATCTTTTTGTTATAAAGGAAACATTATCAATCATATTGTTTAAAGGAATATTCCGTCGGTTCTGTGGTAAGCATTACGAGTATTAAGTCCAGGATAATATTGTAATCATAAAAAATATGTAGAGAATTAAGCGGTGAATATTGTTTTGAGATACTGATCATATCAAGCCATTTGTTGAGATATATTATTGAAATAGGTGGTATACGTGGCATACGGACTTATTGGTAATAGGGTTAAGAGAATATATAATATAAGAGTATTCTAGATAGGGAGATCGAGGTCATATGTAGTAACGCCCTGGTCTCTTGAGTAGATATATTATATAGGGTTAAGAGAATATATAATATAAGAGTGTCATATGTAGTAACGCCCTGGTTTCTTGAGTAGGCATATTAGGGCCCGGTAAAGTTATATGATTTTGGAGTTTAGTTAAGAATATATCTCTTGTTCTAGATAAGGAAATAAAGGTCGGATTTATTAATGCCCTGGTCTCTTGAGTAGACACAGTAGGGCCCGGTAAAACTATATTATTTGGAGACTAGTAACGTGCCTTTGAATCGACGTCGAAGTGAGTCAATATCTGAATAGCGGGAATCCAAATAGGTGGTAACGGGAGCTCTCGAGTTCCAATGTACAACCTATGGTGGGTCGACGAAATATTCAATCTGTGTATTGAACTCATTTCGGCCCGAACAGAGATAGTTACTAGGTTAGCATAAAGTTAGTAGTAAGTTTGTTAAATAAAGTATACGAACTTCTAAATGACTGTCGAATTATTCCCCACCTTAGTAGTATATTTAGAATAAGAAAATGAGTACTACAATATATATATATACTGTATACTTGTCAAGTCTCAGCAATGTCTATGCAAGACATACGTGATTTATAATTCATTTGGCTGCTCTTTGATATAACAAATCAGTGGCTGCGATTGTTAGCTGATTTATATGAGCAGCAAGTCAAGGAGGAGGCAATGGAGAAGAAAAAGGAGAAGCATAAAAAGCGGTTGGTGTGGAAGAGGCCATGGCATCTACGGTGAAAGAAATGTGGGTGTTACGAGAACCTAATGAAGGAAATGGAAGCACAGGATCCTGCAGACTTAAAAAAGTGTATGAGAATGGACCCAGCCTTATACAAAGAGATCCTTGGGAAACTGGAACTATTGATTACCAAAAAGGACATATTTATGAGGAAAGCACATCCACCTGGATTACGTTTGGATGTCACGATGCGATGCCTTGCAACAGGGGACAGCTACAAGAGTCAACAATACGTTTTCAAGATAGCACGCAACATGATCTCCAAAATTGTGCCAGAAGTGTGTGAAACCATTGTACAGGTGTACATGGATGAAATGGTGAAGAGCGGAAGGCAATTGCAGACCTATTCGCTAAAATATGACAATTTTAGCAGGCCCTGGGCGCTTTGGACAGAACATATGTGGCAATTAGATGACCACCCAAAGACACTTCGATGTATTATGTTACGACCGGCACAACGAAATAAACAAGGGCACTTAATATTGGACTATAAGATAGGCTAGATCAGCAACAACGGTACGCTAATTCCAAACCCTCGAACTATTAAGCCGGTGAACAAAACACTTAAACCCTCCAGAGTTAATCCACTGGATAATGGGGTATCAATTAACTGGGTTAAGTGTACTTCTACAAAGGATTTCCGGTGACGGCAAAGCCTACTCACAACAAGAGTAATTACGTTAATAAAAAGCTCTCAAGTAAAAACAATGCTTAAATAAACTATGACAAGATTTAATAAAAAATTATATGCTTACGTTATCTTTAGTGTGAGTCTGAACTCAACACTAAACTCTTCAATACTCTATGAAAACACTGGTAGTCTAGTCCTACAGCAAACAGATATGGAATCTTCTGAAAACGTCTGATGCTCTAAGATGCTCGTCGAATATAGAACAGAAATAATGCAGGAGCAGGATACCAAAGCGTGTATCTTAAATACACCAACAAGTAGGATACATATATATAAAACAAGGGAGTGCAACAACTCTGTGACAGCACTAATATTAGTAACTCAAAAACAGTACTTCCTTAGCCAAAGTAACAGCCATACTGGGTTGTGCACTATGCATCAACCTAGGCTAAAACAATACGTGAATAATTGCTAAAGCATACGCAGTTAAAGTTAATAAACAATATGCTGTCTTTCTTACTAATAAAGTCTAGAAGCGGACTAAAGGTACTGGGAGCCTAGGCAGAGCTCAAGCATGCTCGCAGCCTACTGTCTCCCCTGAACAGATTTCCCTTATCTTACATTAAGTGACTAGGAGGCTCTCTTGGTAATTCTAGATCTCAAGTAGCTGGTCTTACCCTGGCGCTCCTCAAAGGTCAACAAAATGAGTTAGCAAGCATACAAGCAAGAGTAGGCAAAAGCCCTTCGCTTGTATACTGCTAAGCTCGCAAAGGAAAATATGCACAAGGGTGTACTACAGGCTACCTAGCTCCGTCGAAGTCGTACAGGCTCTGACTTGCCATAATATGGCAAGTCAGAGCCATAACTCAGACAACGACCAAAGATACCCTCCACTGTCTAGCATTAAATAGTAATAAAGAACAACCTAATAATTAGAAGCACCCAACAATATGAATCCATGTGACTCTGATTCTAATAACCTCTAAAGCTAGTGCAAAACATATATGTGAGAACAGGCGCTGGTAATACGACTGGCCGACTATGCAAGTCGTATGCGAGAACCAGAAGGGATGGGTAATTGAATAAAGATAAGAAGTATGGAAAAGAAGAAGTCCAGAGAGAGAAACAGTAGTAAAGGGGGTTAGATGTGAGACAGGATGCGAGGGACATGTAGGACCAAGCGCGCGATACCATGCTCTGCGGGAGTCAGTAGGGAAGGAGCCCGACCACTGGGCTAGGAGGGCGGCGACCAACCACAGGCCACTACGTCACAGGAATGCTGACGTCATATATCACGCAAGGCCCGCCGTCCAATAGCGAGCGAGCGGGCCCACCGAGCGACGAATGCACACGTACATACGCACACACACTGCCTCCTCGTTCTCCCCTCCAACTCTTTTTCTCTCTCTCACGCGCTGCATGTTATAATCACTACTATGGATATAAAATACTTCTAAGTGCCACAGACAAGAATAAAGGCAAACACTGATCTGTCTGTGACAACATGAATACTAAGAAAGAAAGAACATCGTTCTACGATTATTATAGCCCATTTCACTGCCGTGGCAAGTGCTAGCGAGTCACGAGTACATTCTGGCAAGCTGGCCAGCGTAACAATTACAACTACAAAGGGTGTCACTCCATTGTGTTGCTCGCCCTGGTTGATGCTGACTACAAGTTTCTCTACTGCAATGTGGGTGCCGAGGGATCAGCGTCAGATGGAGGTTTGTTCTTGCACACACTTCTGCGGACACTGTTGTAGAGGAATGACCTTGGTTTGCCAGAACCAGAACCACTAAAACATTGTGATGAACCAACACCATACTTCATTATTGAAGATGACGCCTTCCCACTGCGCACCTGGTTGATGAAACCATACCCAATGAGAGGCTTGACAGACGAGAAACTTATCTTCAATTACCGACTTTCAAGAGCCGGCGAGTTGTGGAGAATGCTTTTGGTATTATGTCGACGTCATCCCTTTCCATGTTTCCCTTACCCACTCTAAACTACTGTTTGAATACTTGACCATCTGTGTTTTGGAGGGCAAGCATCCTTGAAGGGTCGCTGGACCTATTGTTGCTTGATTTCCTTTGTACTCTCTCCGGGAGAGAGAGAGAGAGAGAAAGCCCTTTTGTTTTTGCCTAAACCTATCTAAGTAGCTCATCACACCCATTAAAAGTTCGTCTTCCTTCGGTCTGTCAAACTGTAGTCAGCAAATCTCCCTCGTCTGATTCCAGCTAATCTCTCTCTTTCTCCTTCTTTTTCTCTCTCTCTCTCTCTCTCTCTCTCTCTCTCTCTCTCTCTCTCTCTCTCTCTCTGTCTTTCTGTTTCTTTTTTTCGTTCATGTGTTTTGTCTTCTAATAATATTTATCCTAACGGGTCTTTTTTTATCAATTTGTTTTAGCTCCCTCTTCACATGTCAACATTAAAATTGGTAGTACATAATTTTACGTGTTCATATGTATGTAATTTGAGGTTTCTTCTCACAGGAATCGCTGTCTTCTCCCCACAATTGCACTTCATCTGAAGAGGGTGGAGTCCGTGGTTATAGCGTGTTGTTGCCTCCACAACCTGCAAAGAATCTGGAATTCCTCGGACCGCAAAGGAATTGTTGAAGAATAAGATATAGAGGCAGGACAAATCCATAGGGCGGTATCTTCGCAGGATCTCCTTGATTCTATTGTACCCTGCATGAAACACTGCTGCCAAACATGCCAAAAACCAGCGAGAGTATAAGATTCTGTGCAGGTACTACAATTTGCCCCTTGGCAGTGTGTATTGGCAGGACACGATGATTGGACGGACAGGGTTTGACTAATGGCCAAACAAATCTATTATTGTTAATGTTTATATGAAAATAAAATATTTTGTGTACGGCCACTTTTCTGTATCCACAGCCTTAATATGTGTTTTCATGTGTATTTAGACATACATGTGTATTGTCGCCAGACAAACATGTATGTACAATTATATTTATATCTATAAATATGTCCATGTCAACCCAGGTGTCGGGAGACATATTTAGAATATAAACTCATAAGATTGCGGGAAACTGGATAAGGCCACGCGGCCCACATGAGGCAGCTCCCATTTACACCCAGCCCATATTATCCATATGAGAATCCAACTTACGCTTAAAACTCTCAACTGTTTCTGAGCTAATCACTGCTCTGGGCAGTTCATTCCACATGTTAACAACTATTCTCAAACCAGTGTGTTCCTATATCTATCTTAAATCTAAACTTATCTAACTTGAAACCATGTGAGCGGTTTATGTCGCTGTTCTTCAGCTTTAATACCTCATCTATATCGCAATTATTTATACCTTTTATCCATTTAAATACTTCTATCATGTCTCCCCTAAATCTTCGTCTTTCCAGTGAGTGCAAGCCTAAGGATTTCAACCTCTCCTCATACGATAAGTTTCTAATATTCTGTATAATTTTCGTCCTTCTTCTTTGGACTGCCTCCAAAGGGTCGATATCCATTCTGTAATAAGGGCACCAAAATTGGACAGCATTGTCTAAATAGTGTCTTGCTATGCTAAGTATAGCTTTAAGAATACTTCAGCAGTCCTATTGCTAACACTCCAAGTTATGAATCCTAGAATTCTATTTGCTCTGTTCCTAACACTAATACATTGTTTTCTGGCTTTCAGATCATTACTAACGAGCACCCTCAGATCCTTCTCACACTCTGAGTTACCAAATTCTACATTGTTTAGTTTGTATTTCGCTTCTAAATTAAAATTTCCAATCTTTAACCCACTGAACCCTAGCGACGACACGTTGTCGTCGGCAATGTTTGTAACGCTAAACCCCAGCGACGACAACGTTGCGTCACTGTTAATTACTCCGGTCCTATGGCACCTAGAGTGCTTAAGTATCCCACGCAACCATGCCGATGGTTGAAAACTCTCAAAGTCCAACCGCGTGCGTGTGATCGCGCAAAAACCTGTTTTTGGGTGTTTTTGCCTTCAATTTTCCCCTCTTGTAAATCCGACTTTCAGGCGCACCGTAGGACCCCTTAATGACTTAGGGGATCATTTTGTTGTGGGTTTTCCTTCATTCCTAACCCATTCCTGGTGTTTTCTGATTTTTTTTTTTTTTTCAAAACCTGCTGGTCCTGGGTGGTACATTTATTATAAACTAGCTGGGGCTCAGTGGGTTAATACTTTTTTTTTTTTTTTTCTATATGCCAGCTTCTCCCTCTCGGGCATAGGCTGAGAGCCTGCACAATCAACTGCTGAACACGGTGAGGCCTTTGCGGTCTTGTTCCAGTCTAGGGAGTGAGATATGCAAAGCACACCGGCCAGAAGCAACCCCATCTCTGAAGCTGCTCCGCCTCCGCGCATCACCGTCTCACTCCCCAGACTCGGACCCTCACTCTCAGAACGCCTCCTATTGAGCAATTAACTCACTAGGCATTGCCCCCCTGTAGCATATTTTGAATATGGGAATATTCATACAATGCTATTTATTTTAATCAGAGAACAATGAGGGTATTTTTTGTTTGTGGCATTTCGGTGTGCTGTGGTAATGCACTGAAACTAGGTACAGCACAAATTCCATCCCAATAATATCTTTCCATTGACATAATGGGATTCGAACCCGGATCCATTGGATTACCAGTCCAGTGGCAAGACCACTCTGCCACACCTCCTCTTACATTTGTCTACATTGAAACTCATCTGCCAATATGTGGACCACTCGTGCAAATGATCAAGATCCTTTTGGAAACATTCCCTGTCGCTAGCTGACTCTATTATCCTACCCATTTTAGTATCATTAGTAAATTTACTGATCCGACTCTTTATGCCTGAGTCAAGATCATTTATGTAGATAATGAACAGAAGGGGTCCCAAAACCGACCCTTGGGGGACCACACTTTTAACTAATCCCCAGTCCGATTTTGCACCATTGATACTAACTCTCTGCTTCCTACCAATCAGCCATGACCTATCCACTTGAGTAGCATCCCACCAATACCTTGTCCTTCTATCTTCCTTAACAGCCTTTCATGTGGAACTCTATCATAGGATTTACTGAAGGCTAAGTAAACTATATCATATTACTTGTCGTTATCTACCGCTTCATATACCTCGGAGAAAAAACTGAGTAAATTTGTTAGGCAGGATCGTCCTGGAGTGAAACCTATGAGAAACCTATATTGACACATAATCAAATGAAGAGATTAAACCACTGGACCCCAGCGACGCATGTGATGCGTCGGCAATGTATGTAACGCTAATCCCCAGCGCATCGCATTATAGGGTGCGTCACGGTTAATTACTCCGGTCCTATGGCACCAATAGGGCTCAGATTTATATATGTTAATTCCGACTTTCGGGCGCCCCGTAGGACCCCTTAATTACCCAGGGCAGGGGTCGGCAACCTGCGCCTCAGGAGCCGCATGTGGCTCTTTCAGGACACTTGTGTGGCTCCAGAAGGTTCAGAAAAAAATATTATTCCTTTAAAACGAAGGCATCATATATCAAATTCAAGGCAACATTAGATCTGTTTATTCAACTTTGAAAAGATCTATAGGTATCAATTGTTATGATTTCTAGAAATATTACACATATGTGTTCCCTAAGCTTTGTGAATACAAGTATATTGAACAATATCACTATAATTTGTTTAGTTCAGAAGTAGGGTATTATTCTCTTATTTCTGAAGTACTGTAGATTTCGGCTTATGAGACCAATTGTTGTTATATTGCGGCTCCGACAGTACATTTTTATGAAAGTTAAGCAAACAAATGGCTCTTCTAGCATTAAGGGTTGCTGACCAGTGACCTACAGTAGGGGATCGTGTTTTTTTTTTTCGTTTTTCCTTCATTTCTAACCTATTCCAGGTGTTTTCTGGAAACAATTTTTTGGACAACCTGCTGGTCCTGGAGTGTACATTTATATTATATTGCCTGGGGCTCAGTGGGTTAACATATGCCCGTGGACATTTCATTTAATTTTACATTGAAGATGAGATTTTTCATTACTTTTCAATACTTCTGTATATTTAAAGACATTCCACTAAATTAAAGTAAAAATAGACTTCCAACGTATGGAACTAGCTTGGAAAAAACTAAATTCGATGGCTTAAAATATACCTCTCTTTGAAACGTTAGTGTGCCTGACAGAATGGACACCTGGGGGCATTCAACATGGTCGTTTATAAATTATGAAAAGGGAAAACAAAAATGTAGTACTCTATTTCCGCCTTGTTTGACCTTCATCCTTTGTAGCGACATATCGGCTTATGGTGGTGGGTCAGCCAGCGGCATTGACCCTAAGAACAGATGTCTAATTGGTGTGATTAGCTTGAGGAAACCGCTTTCTTGGTGTTGAAAATAAACTAATCGTAGACAACTAGCCTGTCTTGATAGCCTAGTGCTTAGTGTGCGGAATTTCGGTGTGAATATTCTAGGTTCGAGTCCTTGGAGTACCACATGTATTCATTACTTTAATTGATTTCACTAGTTAGGTTTATTTGTGAATTAATTGGTGAGTTTGTGAAAACCAATATGACTGTACAGACAAAAAGAACTGTGGGCACCAGATTATAGAAAATAAAGATATATATTGTTCTCATGTGTTCAACAGGTCGAACTGCTAATGAATATTACCGTGTTCTTATATAATATATACATTTTGTCTGTCCTCTCCCTCCAATGTCTTTTTAGTTACTTCATGTATTTTGGATATTTCTGTTGCAAATATATTTTTCAGTATTCCAGTACTTTGTTCATGACTTTCCCTATCTAATAATTATTTGTTTACTTTCTATACTCTAATAATAAACAACTATTTTATATTTAAGTTAATAGCATACTTGATGGTAATTTTGTTGCCATGTATAAGTTTCCTCTTTTATATGCCAATGTTTTTTCTTTAGTCATTATATATGAACTTTTAATAGTCATCCATTAATCTTGCTTAATTTATGTGTGTGGTGAAGACTATTTGCTTCACCCAATTCAATATCATAGTTTGTTATTAGTGGCATCCATGCCACTACACTGGTCATTGTGACTGGCGTTGGGGCCATTGGTAGAGGTGACGTGAGGGGAAACCCTGGGCCATGGCTGCGGGATATGGTTGGGGGGTTGCGTGCTGTGGTGGAAATTGGAAAGGCGTATATGCCCTGGTGGGGTCAGCTGGTGGCCAGGCGTAGGATTTCCCGTACATAGAGTACGTTACGGGGGGGTGGTTAAGCAGGGCAATGTGTGCTGGGGTCATGATCATAAGAGCAGGGGTGTTGGAGAGGGGTGGGAAGTAGGCATGCGCTTGGAGGGGTTGCTGGAGTGCGCTCACAACAACCGGAGGCCCAGGTGGCGGGGCCGATGTCGTTGCAAGTAATGCCTGTCGTTCGTCCTGCTAAGTTTGCCTTGTCATGGCAAACGCCTTCTCCATCACAAAATCCATGAACTGGTCTCGGCAATCACTGTTCATTTTGTTCATTTGGCATTCCTGTCCATGCAGAAATGAACGAATATGTGCCTCCAGGCCGCTGGGGGCCTTGTTTACTTGGGTAGTTATCTTCTCCACAATCCTTTGGGATTGTTGACAATGCTCAGTAATCTGTGTGAATGATAAAGAAGTAACATGTATTAATTTCACGAATAAACATTGGAACATGTTATGCCCCTTTCCCACATGTGTGACTTCATACGATTTTCGTCGCCGAGGACGTAGTCTTGTCAATTCTCATCAAGTTTCTGCGACGTCTACGATTTTGACCGTTACAAACAGATAACTAATTATACTCGGCGAAGATGTCACCGATGAATGCGATGCAATCGCCGTCATTCTGCGGCGTTATCGGCGAAGTAAGCGATGTTTCGCCGAAGGTCTCTTTATGCGATGGTCAAAAAAGACTCGCCGAATGTTCTGTGGCGTCTTCGGCGGTTCAAGCGATGGTCCGGCGATTACTTCAGCGAGGTTGTCCGAATACTTTTCCTGGCTCAAATTCCTGCGATGAACGAACGAATCCACGGCGATCGTCGCCAACGCCATCGCAGATACGTCGCCGAGGTGTGCAAACCTGAGCGAATTTCACGTGAATGTGCTAAATTCAGTGGTATTAGCATTTACTCACGTTACAATCGCGCAAGTAATTGGCCCCATCAACCACCCACAACCCCCCAAACCTTCCTGTTGTATATAGAGACCTTGACTCGGTCACAGAGAACAATGTGAGTTGAGCAGCCACACCGAGCATAGCTACTCTTCACCACCACCACATTATAACCTCGACTCTTGGACGTGCCTGTTAAATCTTGAGATGGAGAGGATTACGCAGCATCTATGGAGGAATGAACGTGTTAGGCGGGCCCTTGCCACCCAGCGGACGGATCTACTTTATTTGAAATGCCTATTGGAGCTTGCCAGAAGGGAGAAGGAAGCTGACAGGGCAAGGAAGGAAGCTGAGAGGGAAAGGAAGGAGGAAGAGGAGAGGAGAAAACAGATGAAGAAGCAGAAATCGTGGACGAGAGAGTGGCTGTTAAGGCGAGGTCGATTTGGGGGATATAATAATCTCCTCAATGAAGTTGAAGAAGAGGACCCAGCGGATTTTATAAACTTCATGAGATTGGACCCCGCACTCTTTCAAGAAATTCTCAGCAAGATTCGACCCATCATTGCCAAAAAGGACACACACTGGAGGAAAGCCATAGATCCTGGTTTGCGTTTCGTAGTGACGTTGCGTTACCTAGCTACAGGTGACAGCTACAAGAGTCTCAGTTGCTTGTTCAGGATAGCGCACAACACCATCTCCAAAATTGTGTCCGACGTCTGTGAGGCTATTGTCAGTGCATACATGGATGATGTAATTGTTTGTCCTACAACACCAGAAGAGTGGAAGGCTGTTGCAAGTGGCAATTTCAACATGCTTTAGGTGCCTTGGATGGCAAACATGTTGCCATCAGAAAACCACCCAAAGGTGCCTCTACCTTCTACAACTATAAAGGTTACCACTCCATTGTGCTGCTTGCCATCGTTGACGCTGACTACAAATTCCTCTACATCGATGTTGGTGCAGAGGGATCAGCGTCAGATGGTGGGTTGCTTCTACGAACCCCTATTCGTTTGCTGTTGGAGAGGAATGACGTTGGTGTTCCTGAGCCTGAACCGCTTGAACACGGGAACGAGGAGATTCCATTCTTCTTCATTGGTGACGACGCATTTCCACTGAGGACCTGGCTGATGAAACCTTACCCAATGAGAGGCTTGGATGATGATAAACGCATTTTCAATTACCGCCTATCCAGAGCCCGGAGAGTGGTTGAAAATGCGTTTGGTATCATGTCTGCCAGGTAAAAGCCGAATTTAAAAAAAAAAATCAATTGTTTTAATGCATATTTAAATATGTATGTATATATATATATATATATATATATATATATCTATACATACATACAGTATATACTGTATATAGTTACATTACCATACATAAAAATATGTATAAATATATATAATTATGTCTATACATATAAGTATATATACATCGCAAATATTATGTGTTTGTGTACATACTGTACATCCACATCCTACGCCCGTATGGCTTCAGGCCCATGTCGACTAACAACATTTATCCATCTTTAAAAGCTTATATAACCTGCTGGCTTCACTTTAATATTTGGGATTGGAGTTCGTTGTTAAAAGGATCTGACTTGTGTGGGTTGGTCACCCTAATCGAGCTTCCCATTTCATTCTCTTATAACGTTTGCATTGAGAAACTAATATATTTTTTCCCCAGACTAACTGTATTTATTGTTTTAACCATTCTCATTACAGGTTCCGGTGTCTGCTAACGACCATACCTATCCATCCGAATCGCGTTGAATCCGTTGTGATGGCCTGCTGTTGTCTACACAATGTCCTTCGTGACAGGAATCCCTCTGATTGACGGGGTCTTGTCGTGGAGGAGAACATTGCAACAGGAGAAATCGTAAATTTGGTACGTCCGGCCGACATTCTAGACCGTCTTGGGAGGCAGTGGGGCAACACAGCTACCAATGATGGGAAGACTCTTTGTGAGAGTCTCAAACACTATTACAACTCACCAGCTGGAAGTGTGGCATGGTAAAACACGATGATAGGACGAACCCCATCCGAAACCTAAAACATACCCTAATAAAATGTTAAGATAATGTAATTATTGTTTATTTTGTACTCCATGTCATGACCAAGTAATGTGCGTAGTAAGAAAACATTAGTTGTATGATAAATTATTTTATTCAACAACATCTGTCTAATGTCATATTGGGTGAATATTCGAATTACGTAGACATAATATTATTTACTAGCTACGAACATGTATGACAAAAATGAACGAAACATACAAATATAATCCTCTCTATCTGGGCCATGATGAAACCTGTCTAAAGTAGAACCAGGTGGCTAATTATCCGAGACACCCACCCCACCGACAGTCACACACACACGCACACACAAACATACACACAGACCCAGGTGTTTAATTGCGCCAATGTCTAACCCTCCTGGCCCGGTTGTCATTTTAAAATGACACCACGAATCAAGGGCAGGAGTCCGGGTGTCATTTTAAAATCTGTAAGCTTGAAAGCCTATTCAGCTTGGTCTGAACGCTGTGCGTCCGACGCATGTAAACAAAGCCGATCGTTACGTCACCGCACCTCCGAAAACAAGAAAGAGAAGACTCGTTTGTTATTGTATGTCTGTATGTCGTTGTTTCAGTAGTGAAAAGATCGTCATATTGCTAACATCGCCTGAAAGTGCTCTCCACTGAAATCGTCATCACAACTGAACCAGTTGACATAGAGAGCTCTACTCAACGCCAGTCTACAGATTGGAAACCGCACTACATTTATAGATGCGTGGGAAATTTCTAGCAGTTAAACTAAACAAAAATACGGTAGCCTAGGCCTAGACGTTTTTCGGCCAGATCGCCCGGGTAGCCCACACTGTCATTTTGAGAGCCTGCCCGGGCCAGGAGGGCTAATCTCTACCACGACCAACCCTCCAGCCTGCGGCCCTGGCTGTCCACCCGATACTCACACACACACGCGCACACACACACACAATTTAATAATTGTGTACTTTTTAGAGGAATTCTTTGCATACTTTTATCGTACGTATTTGTAATATAATAATACATTGTTATATTTAAAAAGTTAGTCAACTATTGGCATTCAGGTATATAATTAATATTTATTATTCATTGACTAACATTTGTCTAGTTTTCATTTTGTGTCTAGGAAATATATGACAATCATTATCTTGCTTATATATATTTTTTTTGTTTTCATAGGTAAAGTAGTATATTAATAATCTCTGTCAAGGTAACATACGTCTTTATCATTAATACAAATTATTCATTGATTTATATTTGTATGAGTTTGATTGTGTGTAGCACACACACACACACACCCATGCTCAGTGTGGCGTACTTGACAATCGACTTTGGTATGTCAGTCATACAAACATACATGCATTGTATTTTATATTTAATTAATCTCACCACCACTCCAAAGACTACCAATGAAATTAATCAAATTATTATATGATCCACCGGGAATCGAACCAGGGTTAGCACACGGCTTGAATGAACTCATCCATCGCTTCATAAATACATTTCATCATTGTGAAGTTGTTCGAGTATTTGATTTTCATATAATTTTCGTAGGTATATATATTAACACCTGAAGAGCGGGTGGTGGAGTATATTTCACTGTGCCGCTCAGTGGGTTTTTTTTTTTACCATAAATGGGGTTGTTTCCGTGCTCTTTTTCATGCATAAACAAGAACCAGAGCGTAATACAAGTATGTATCCCTGAAAGGGCGTAAATTGAGCTTTCTAATGACACCCGAACCATCCTTCTACGATCACTGGTTGTCTTGCAACGATCGTGCAACCGAAGGGCAAAATCGCTAAAATACGGTAATTACTTTATATAATTACGTATGTAGCGAGGGAGTGAGGGTGGATGTAAGTGGAGTACATCTCAGTTGGTCCACGGCGGCCATGCCGAGCGGTCATGAGGTAACCCATGCTCCTCCCGTCGCTCGTCTCTCTCTCAGAGCCAATATTGCGCCAAAATTGCACACAGACTTAAGTCGGGCCCCGCCACATAGTCCAAATTTTTCGATACGGACTTAAGTCGGGCCAGGATAGACAAGGGTTAACAGTTTCTTATATTCACAAAGTATCAAGTATTACTATTCAAGTCATTCAATATTATTTAATATACTTTTATAACAATTTGTATGTTTTTTATTTCGTGTAATAAATATTAATGTTATTTATTATTCATTTATTAAGTTTTTCTTATGATCTAAATTTTGTGTATAAGAAATAATATTATAAGATTTGTTTTCTTTGTTAAAATGTTATATTATAGATATTGTACCGCCAATGTCTCATAAATAAGTTTATTTAATTTATCCAGGTATTTGCCGAATCAATGTACATTTTTACTTTAGCGGAACAGCAATTTAGATACATTATTAACAAAGAAGCTAACTAAATTTTAAAGTATACTTTATCATCAACGAAACAGGAAAGAGGGGAAAATAATAGAAATTTGTAGTTTTTTGGTTAATTCCTTTATTTACATAAAACAAAAATTTATTTTATTAATTTAATGTGGCCGACCATGCTGGTTGACGCGGCAGGGGTATGAATCATGGTGTCCATCGTTGTGACCGGTGATATGGCCACTGGTGGTTGCCCTGGCGACAAAATTGGGAAGAGCCCAGGTGAAGGTGAAGGTGAAGGTGTTGTCCCTGGCATCAAGGTGGTTGGGGTATAGAGACGTGGAGGTTGGCTATGGTAGGGTAGTGTGTAAACTTGAGGAGGTTGTCCTGGAAGAAGTGGAGTAGCAGGTGGATGAAGGAGGTGACCCGGCAGTTGTGTCGGTGCCTGCGGGTCGCCCGGAGGATACGCCAGTGGTAGCTGGTAGTGGACAGGCGGATAATTTAATGGTGATACGTAGTTGTTGGTCGTTGACACAATTGGCAAAGGTGTCACCGTTACTGGTATGTCCGCCAGGCTCGTGACCACAGGAACTATGGTTGTAGGTTTCGTCACAACTCCAGGTGTTGATGCCTGGATTGCCTGTAGTGCCTGCTGATCAAAATTACACATCAACTCATCCACCATCAGAGGGTCTATTCCTCATGAGCTTACACTCCAGGGCATCACAGAAGCTCCGTATCTGTGTGTGGAGCAATGATTTACCCTGGGCCGGCTTCTCCCGCCTGTCGATGGAGTCCTCGTATTTGCTGAGGAGCTGAATAAGTAAAAAAACATACATTAATGCCACAACAATATTAATTAAAAGATATTTAATGACCATGATGAAGTGTGATGATGGAAACATGATTTCTGTTTTCTGTTTAAAGAACTTATAAAGTATGAGTAAAAGGGCATAAATATATTTAACTCTATACATATAGATATAGATATATTATATTATATATATATATATTACGATTAAATGCTTACTCTGTTCAAGTACAGGGGATCTTCTTTGGCCGGGGGCGCCGCCAGACGTCCACGTTTTGCCCCCACACCCCTTCTGTGTGTTGAGGACATCACAGGAGAGTTTGACAGCTGCTCCATTGGCTGGCCCATCGCGTCATCCACCTGTGATTCGTCCTCCTCCACGACGACCACCTCCTCCTCGTCCTCCTCCTACTCCACGTTCTGCTGTGGGTGCGATATTTTCTGGATCTGAAAGTAAAATACAATAAATACCATATCGAACTTGTCAAGCATTATAAAGTCAAACCTATTAACCTATTACACACAACCGAAAGTTAATATGAGAATGTAAATATACGTTACTATATATAGAAAATGTTTTCATATATCATTGTTCGTACCTTCTTGCTGCTGATCCTTGGTTCCTTTTGGGAAACATTTTCCTTAAGGAAGGAAAATGTGTCCCAAATCCACTGATCCCTCATTGTCCTATTCTTGGCTTTGGACCCGCTCTTCCTGGTGAGGTTGAGGAGTTTCCTGTAGCGTGTCCTCATGTTTCCATAAAATTTGGACACATGAGCCGCTGAAAAGGAAACGAGAGAGAGTGCGTTCATCACACAAACCATTATATATATTTCTAAATAACTCATAGCCACTTACCTGGTAAATTCAGTTGCTTCCCTTTCCTCTCGAAAATGCGCACCTTGTAGTTTTTGTCGTGGTAACGAGCGTCTGACTTGGCTCATAGGGCTGGGTGATTCTGGATCCAATCTGCCAGGTCGTTCTCCATGGCAGCAGTTATGACTCCGTATGGGGCAGCGTCGTCACTGTCGGAGGACGAGTTTTCTTCCAGAGTAATGTCGATCTGGTCGCTGTCACCTTGGCTCCTGTGGACCTCGACCACCAATTCGTCCTGTTTGGAAAACAGTTGCTGGCTCGGCTGATTTTCTTGGGGCCTATCCACGTCCATTGACGCCCCCTCTTCTTCAGCACCCGGCATGGCAAGCAGAACATCATGTGCTTGGATGACGGGCGTCTCACTCTCAACAGTTGTCATGGTCGCCTTGTTCTTGTCCACCTTGTTCTTGTCCACCTTCTTCAGCATTGGTTGTGCCTTGGGAGCCATGTTAAAATGGAGAGTGTTGGTAGTTTGGAGAGTGGTGTGTGGATTGTTGACTGGAAACTGTGGAATGACCTTTTCGGAGCTGTACCGCAGCCTATATACCCCCTGACCTGACCTCACCTCTGACAGACGTACAATGGATACAATGGAGACCTGACCCGACCTCACCTGACCTCACCTCAAAACTTATATTGAGGTACAGGGTGATAATCCCTTTTTATTACACACCTCTCGTCGAACATCCTCTTTGGCCTCGTCGAGGTGTGTCGTGAGCGTCGGCGGCGTAGCAAGGCCCTTCACATGCCTTCTGCTGCCTCGTGCAGAGTGTACCCCTGGCGGGTACAACCTCGGCGAGTATTAATCCGCACGGCGGCGATTAATCGACAAGGAAATCTCTGGTGATTATTGTGCATCGGCGATGTTCTAGGAACATCTGGGATCATCGGCGGGCCATCGTGCGACGTTTTGGAACATTTTGACGTTTTTTTTCGCATGACACCCTCGCCGACGTCGTCGATGATCCCTGAGGGCCTCGCGGATCATTCTGCAATGTTCGACGTGCTTGTGAGGGCAACGAACCCTCGTGAGTCCTCGTCCCAAATTTTTAACAAACCGAACATTTGCGACGACCCGCGAGGGTCCACGCAAGGCCGGCCGAAGCATACGATTATTATGCAAGGGTATACGTTTGTTGTCCGACATGTCACGAATATGGGTGTCGCCGGTGAAAATCGTAAGAAATCTCACATGTGGGAAAGGGGCATTAATAAACCGTTTGAGGAAAACGTTGTTGACCCACAAATAAGAGGGTACAAATGTCTTTGATTATGTTCATAAATATAGTATGAATTTAGGTGGGTCATTATGTAAGGCAATGGTTCTGTTTAATTACAAAATAGGAGAAAATTCTTACCCTGGCCATCTTAGTGATGTCTGAGGCTGGACCACCCTGCCCCTCCTGGCCCCACCATTCCTCCTGCGGGCTGAGGACAGCACGGGGCTTGCACGCGTGAGATCGCCATCCATGAGACCCACAACATTCTGGTAGATGTCAGGTTCTCCATCCTCCTCCTCCAGCTCCTCTGCCTCCTGGGTATGGCGAAGACGATTCTCAATCTGTAATAAATGTCAGTATTGTGTTTTGTAACTTTGAAATGTGTGCTGCTTATTTATTCACCAACATATCCATGAATTTGCAAAAGTATCACAAGGGGTACCTACACATAATTATCCTAACATTGATATGTTAAAATAATATATTAATGTACAGTATAATTATATGAAGACATGTATGCATAGGTCCATCGGCATTTAAAGAAATACTTATTCATAATATATATATATATACTGTATATATATATATATATATATATATATATATATATATATATATATATATATATATATATATACACCCCGGGGATAAGAGAGTAGAATATGACGCACGTGCCTCCTGCGGTAGGTCGGTGGACTTGCGACCCTCTACCCATAAAACAAAACAGAAATCAACAACAACGAATAACAAACAAACGGCCACAGAACCGGATGGACCTAACGTTGACAAACTTCGACCAACCATGGACTGTCTAAGGATTGCGACTTGGAATGTAAAAGGCATGAATGAGGTCACAAAAGAGAGAGAGGTCCTGGAAGTGTTGTTGAATGCCAGGCTTGATTATTATTATTATTATTATTATTATCAACTCTGCGAAGCAGAGTGGTATCGCACAAACAGATCCCGCCCGTATACTGTGCACCACAATTCAGTTTGTCCGTTGTCCGTCGTCGGTCCGGTAACTCCTCCTAGACCGTTCGATGGATTTTCACAAAATTTCACAGGTATATTCATTTGGTCAATGCGAAGGTCAGTCAAAAAGAAATGTGCAATTTAACTTAATGGTTAAGGTCAAAGGTCAATGTTAAAAATAAGGTCAATATTTCATGTGTTTTAGTTTTTACTCAAATTTCTTCATTTTCACTATACAAGTTACTGGTAACCTCGATATCTTATTGACCAAATTTTAGATAAATATTCTGAAGGGTAAGGTCAAAGGTCAAGGTCAAAGGTCAAAATATTTGTTTTACTAGTATTTCTTATATTAACTGTTAGATTCTCACTAAACTTACCATGTATATTCGGAATACTTAGGACAAGGTCATACAAGAAACTATACAATTCCATATGAAAGGTCAAGTTCACAGGTCAAGGTCAAATAAAAGGTCAATATGCTAATTTCATTACTTTTCATGCAAACTTCACAACATTTGGTGATATAGTAGCACTTTAAATGAAAAGGAAAATAATACATTTTGAGACACATATCGTGAAGGTCAAGGTCAAAGGTCAAGATCAACTATTCTATATATATACTGTATATGAAACTAACTGATGGGTTTTAATGAAATTAGTCATGCTTATTTTGATTTTCCTGGGCAATGTCAATTAATTTTGTTTTTACTCTTACATAAAGGTCAAGGTCACAGGTCATGGTGAAAGGTCAACTTATACTATTTATTTTTAGTTTTTATTCAAATGTCTTCATTTTCACTTTACAAGTTACTGGTAACATTGATATCGTATTGCACACATTTTAGATAAATATTCTAAAGGGTAAGGTCAAAGTTCAAGGTCAAAGGTCAAAATAGTATTTTTACTAGTATTTCTTATACTAACTGTTAGATTATCAGTAGGCTTACCATGTATATTCGGAATACCTAGGCCAAGGTCACACAATAAACTATTCTATTCCATATGAAAGGTCAAGGTCACAGGTCAAGGTCAAATAAAAGGTCAATATGCTATTTTCTTTACTTTTCATGCAAACTTCACAAAATTTGGGGAGATAGCTGCACTTTAAGTGCAAAGGAAAATAATAAATGTTGAAACATATAAAGGGCAAAGGTCAAGGTCAACTATTCTATTAATATATATATATGAAACTAACTGATGTTTTTTAATGAAATCAGGCATGCGTATTTGATTTTCATGGGCAATGTCAATGCAAACTAAAATGTACTCATACATATAGGTCACAGGTCAAGGTCAAAGGTCAACTTTTATTGTTTATTAAAAAAAATTACTAAAATTTTAGAAAACTGGCTGTGTTATGGCTTATTACTTAAATATAGCCTAATATATTATATCAAATTTCACATAAATATTGTAATAGTTAAGGTAAGAGGGTAAGGTCAAAATAAGAGTATTTGTCATTTTCCTTAAACTCTTCCTTGACTGTTTAATGTATTGTCATGAAATTATACAGTTGGTCAATGCGACGATTATCTAAATATACATATTTTACTTTTATCAAAGGTCAAAGGTCAAGGTCACAGTATATGATCACTATTTGTAATCAATACATTTGTATACGAATTATTCATAATGTTAGTTAATACGAACAATGCTGTTAAGCTAACTAAATACTTGATAATAAATTCTAAGGTCGAAGGTCAAGGTTAAAGGTCGATAAATGATTTTAACTAGTATTTCTTATTTAATGTAAGATTCTCATTAGGCATATCATGCATATTCGGAATGCCTAGACCAAGGTCATACAAGAATAAATATAATTCCATTTGATAGGTCAAGGTCACAGGTCAACATCAAATATAAGGTCAATATGCTAATTTCTTTACTATTCATGTAAACTTCACAACATTCGTTGAGACAGTTGTGCATTAAGGGAAAATTAAAATTACAATTTTCAGACGTCATGAAGGTCAAGATGAAGGTCAAAGGTCAAGGTCAACTAATCCTTTAATACCTCTGAAACTAACTGATGATCTTTAATGAAATTTGACACGCTTATTTGATTTTCTAGGGTTACATCAAAGCAAACAAAAATATAATCCTACATAAAGGTCAAGGTCACAGGCCAAGGTCATAAGTTAACCTTCATCATAAAAAAACTAAATTTCCGATAAGCTGACAACTGTTCGTTGCATTTTACTTGAATAACATATATTTCAATCATATACAGCATATATTATAATACTTAAGGTCAAAGAACAAAAGAAGAGTGTTGATAATTGTCTTTAAACTCTTCCTAGACTGGTTAACCCTTTGTGTACCGGTGACGTCTTTTTTATTGTATTCTAGCTATAATTAGACAATTTTGTGAAGCTTATGAAGCATCTGTGGTAGTAAAAAGGGTTGAGATAGTTGAAAGCCTGCGAATTTTATGGAGGCCCTTCATAAACTACATAAAATTGTCTAAGTATCAAGTATGAAATGAAACCGACAGAACTGTACTGAACGGGTTACGTATCGTCACCAAATTCTGCTGGCAAATTTGGTTGGTCAATGCAACGATTGTCCAAATTTTGTGTTTTTGTTATTCAAAGGTCAAGGTGAATGGTAAAGGTCACAGATTATGGTCACTATTTCTTTCTTATATATATTTTATATTTATTATATATATATATATATATACAGTATATATATATATATTATATTATATATATATATATATATATATATATATATATATATATATATATATATATATATATTATATATATATAATATAATATATTTTATATTTATTATATTACCTATTTTACCCCAGAGGGATCAATACTACTTGCAGAATTATAGGTCGCAGAGTTGCGTATGCATTTTTTTTGTTTTTTTTAATTTGGTAATGCGAAAACTGGCCACCTACTTTATTATTATTATATGAGATGCGGAGTCTACAACCAGGTTGCAGAAACACCACCAAGATGAATCCACACAAAATCTATCTATTGCCTGACGCTGTGATCCCCGAAGGTGTGGCCACGAACGAACCACCCCCATGCACCTCTGTCCCCAGTCAGTCGACGCCCCTCCTCCCAACCAGCACCGTCTTCAGTCATATACTTCCTCACTCCATCCTTCCACCTCTCCTTCGGTGCACCTCTCCCTCTCTATCCTTCCACCTCGCTCTCATACACCCTCTTAGTCATTCTCTTGCTTTCCATACATTACATATGGCCGAACTATCTCAAGTTGTTCCTTTTCACACTTTCCAGCACATCTACCTCTACACCACACCTCTTTCTTACTTCCTCATTCGTCTGTCTATCCCTCCATGTAACTCCGCACGCACTTCTCAAGTAACTCATTTCCACCCCTCTCACTCTTGGTCTGAGGCTCTTTCCGAACGCTCATGCTTCGCTTCCGTAGGTGAGTGTCGGGATTACCACACTCATGCAAGGACTTCTTCACTTCCATACTGACCACCCTATTTCTTGTTACTTCTTTCAACGTTCCTACAACCATCTTCCCCTGTTGCACCCTCTCCCGCACTTCTTCATCCATAGTCCCATCTTTACTCAACACACTGCCCAGATACTTAAAAGAGCTGACGATCTCCATAGCCTGACCGTTCAACTTCACCTCACACTCTGTGACTTCACCCCTTTCGAAGACCATAACCTTGCTCTTCCCCGCATTTACCTTCAAATTCCGTTTTTCGCACACTGTTCCAAACTCATTTACCAGACCCTGCAACTCCCATTCATTATCATTCATCAGAACTGTATCATCTGCAAACAGCAGTATAGGCAGCTTCCACTCATTTCCTTCCCTTTTCAGCAATACACCAACATCCACTGCTCTTCCTAGTATTTCTTTCATGACTCCATTCATATATACAGTAAACAACCATGGGGACATCACACACCCCTGTTTCAACCCAACATTCAGGTCAAAGAACTCGCTCTGCTCATTCTCCACACATACTGCCGCCTTTGCACCCTCATAACCCTCATACATGCTCTTCACTGCTTTCAGCAACTTGCCATCTACTCCGTATATTCTAAGTACTTTCCAGATACCTTCTCTATCCACTCTGTCATAGGCCTTCTCCAAGTCCATAGAGGCAACATACACCTTTTGTTGCTTCTCCAGATACTTCTCCACAACACAATTCAGGGTAAAAATCTGATCTACACATCCTCTTCCCTTCCTAAAACCTCCCTGCTCGTCGCCTATCCATTTCTCCATTCTCACTCTCACTCTCTCAATCACTACCCTACAGTACACCTTCCCTACTACGCTTAGAAGACATATTCCTCGGTGGTTACCACACATTACATTATTGTTACCTCATTAAATAGCACTGTATGAATATTTCCCATATTCAAAATATGCTATGGGGGGGGGCAATAATTAGTGAGTTCATTGCTCAATAGGTAGTTCTGAGAGTGAGGGTCTGAGTCTAGGAGATGAGACAGTGAAGCACTGGAGGGAGTATGCTTCAGAGATGGGGCTGCTTCGAGCCGTGAGTGAGATGGCTCTGTTCGACACGACCAGGTAGCGCCAAAAGTAAGCGAGAAACTTCCTGTTTATTGGTGGATTACGACCATGTCAACTAGAACACACACACACACACACACCACTTCATTATTTGAATGTATGGATTATAAATGCTAAAAGGAAGCAAAAATGGACTGGGAATCCATAACAGATGTAACAGGCACACATTTCAGAGTTAGAAGTGGTGTATGACATTTTCCTTTATAGGTAATATATAGGTATATATCCCTATATACGGTAGTTTATTCATGCGAATAATATATCCAATAATGGATGTGTATAGTACAGGTCGTTAAATAACAGTATTGCTAGCGCCAATAATATGAATATAACATTGAAATTAGGATAATAACAATGAAACACAAATAATGTAACTGAATATGGCATGGTTCATAGGAATGACAACTTGGTGTAACATAACATTTATCAAAATATAAAATATATTATATTAATATAATGTCGAGGAACAATAGAAGGAAACAAATAGAGGATTACCTATAATAATATTAGTATACATTATATACTGTATTAAAACATTATTACCTAAAATAATATTAGTATACATTATATATGTATTAAAACATTATTACCTATAATAATATTAGTATACATTATATATGTATTAAAACATTATTACCTATAATAATATTAGTATACATTATATACTGTATTAAAACATTATTACCTATAATAATATTAGTATACATTATATACTGTATTAAAACATTATTACCTATAATAATATTAGTATACATTATATATGTATTAAAACATAATTGCGATATCTAATTCCATCATTCCATACAGTAAATTGTGTTAAAGATCCCTCCGCCAAACCTTGGCCTGTATCACACCATCCTTCGATAACAGATAATAACTAAACTATGACGTGACATTGATTTAGGGATTACCGAACAGTTTAAACAGCTTCCCAGACGGTAATAATGTAGTTAAGCTATTTGTATGCGTAAAATAAAATAAAAAACCTAGTTGTGTGAATTGTATATATTATACAGCATACCTCTAATTGTGTAGATATTTGGTAATCATCGGGCCTCGTCAGTACTTGATAATATTGAATAACTGTTCATAGTAACTATTTTATGCAAGGTTTCATAACCCATCTCTTCCACATTAAATCCAGTGCCCTCGAGAACTCCCTGACACAATTATTTGTGTTAGGTGTTCTAGTTATGTCTTTGCTTAACAGATCAAATATTCTTTCTTTACCAGTAAATACATCTGAATGATAGTAGGCTGTATTTTCTACCATGTTAAGATTATTGGCTTACAAAATAAATGTTTTATTTATATAATATTTTTTGTTTTTAACTTTCCGATTATATGAAATCGAAAATATCTTTCCACTATACAGGGCAACTTACCTAGTTAATTACCCATTACACAATGTGTCCCTATTCTGTTTATCCTGTTGTAGCATGCTGCCTAATAATGCACATCTTGTGTTACACGAGAGGAATATTTTTAATCTCAAGATGTAAAGACTACCTGCAAAATCCTACATAGCCTCTCTCCCACTATCTCTCCCTCTCTTCACCTCCCACTACCCCCTCCCTCCATCCACCTCTCACTACCCCCTCCGTCCCTCCACCTCCCACTACCCCCTCCCTCCTTCAACTTACAACTATCCCTCCCTCCCTCCACCTCCCCACTACCCCCTCCCTCCCTCCCCCTCCGCCTACCCCCTCCCTCCCTCCACCTCCCACTATCCCTCCCTTCCTCCACCTCCCCCGGTTTACCCCGGCGACTACAACGCCCCTCGCAGTAGTAATCCAAACTCCACTGTCCACCACCAAACGAACTTAACATTTCAAAACACATACAAACACGTATCCACCACTCTCGTTATGTTAGGTAAGGGGAGTTGCAGAACTTGTAGACTACAAGTAGGGTATTGTAACATTGACCATACATTGTTCACATTATTTAATTACCTCAACTACCGTAATTTCCTTCTCTACACACAATCACTGGGTGAATACAATGTCTTGTGGGAAATTGTACTTACACAGGTTAATACTAGGCCTAATTATAATGTTTGACCAAGAAAAGTTAACTACCCGTATACTGTATATTATACTTTCACGTGAGAAGTATTACAGGTTTATATGAATAATATATTTATTAAAGGTACTTCACACAGTCAGAAATGTGAGCTAGGATCATAAAGTAGGTGTGCAGTTTTTCCATTAACAAAACAAAAATAAAAATTAAATACATACGCAACTCTGCGACCTAGAATTCTGCAAGTAGTATTGAATCTCTTAGGTGAAATCGGTTTATATGCAATTTATATATATACTGTATTTATATATTAAATGTTTTTATAATCACAGCCGGACTTGAACCACCGATAGTCAAAACAAGTGCCTATACTTTAATCCACTATACCACGGCGTGATAGAGGATACTTGTGTGTAGTGGATTAATGCATAGACACTCGTCCTGACTGTTGGTGGTTCATGTCCGCCTGGGAGTATATATGTATATATATAATTACATTTATGATCACATTGAATCTTAACTATTCAAATATTTATCTATAATAAGGTCAGCGTACCACTATTTTGTAGCATTTTGAATATTTATTACAAATAGTGATCATATAGGCCTACTGTGACCTTGACCTTTGACATAAAATCAAATACATATATTTGGATGGTCGTCGCATTGACCAACTGAATTTGCCTGTATAACTTGGTGACAATACATTAAACAGTCTAGGAGGAGTTTAGGGAAAATGACAAATACTCTTGTTTTGACCTTGACTTCTGACCTTAACTATGACAATATGTATGTGAAATTTGATACATACAGTATATAATATTTAAGTAATATGCCATAACACAGCCAGTTTTCCAAAATTTTAGTAATCTTTCTTAATAAATAATAAAAGTTGACCTTTGACCTTGACCTTTATGTAAGAGTACATTTTTGTTTGCATTGACATTACCCATGAAAATCAAATAAGCATGCGTAATTTCATTAAAACCCATTAGATAGTTTCATATATATATCAATAGAATAGTTGACCTTGACCTTTGACAATTTCCTTGACCTTTATGTCTCGACATTTATTATTTTACTTTTCAATTAAAGTGCAATTATCTCACCAAATTTTTTGAAGTTTGCATGGAAAGTAAAGAAAAATCGCATATTGACCTTTTATTTGACCTTGACCTTTCATATGGAATTGTATAGTTTCTTGCATGACCTTGGCCTAGGTATTCCGAATAAACTTGGTAAGCATCGTGAAAATCTAATAGTTAGTATAAGAAATACTACCGGTAGTACAAAAACTATTTTGACCTTTGACCTTGATCTTCGACCTTACCCTTTAGAATATGTATCTATAGTGTGGGCAATACGATATCAAGGTTACCAGTAACTTGTATAGTGAAAATGAAGACATATGAGTAAAAAGTAAATTAAATAGTAAAAGTTGACCTTTGACCTTGACCTGTACCTTACGTATGAGTGTTTTTTTTTGTATTGACATTGCCCCGGAAAATCAAATAAGCATGCCTAATTTCATTAAAACCCATCAGTTAGTTTCATATATATTATTAGAATAGTTGACCATTCCTTTGACCTTTGTCTTGACCTTTATTATATGTGTGTCCAAATGTATTATTTCCTTTTCATTTAAAGTGCAGCTATCTCATCAAATGTTGTGAAGTTTGCATGAAAAGTAAAGAAAATAGCATATTGACCTTTTATTTGTCCTTGACTTGTGACCTTGACCTTTATTATGGAATTGTATAGTTTCTTGTATGACCTTCGCCTAGGTATTCTGAATATACATGGTAAGCCTAGTGA
This sequence comes from Paralithodes platypus, assembly GCA_032716605.1. Taxonomy (NCBI): domain Eukaryota; kingdom Metazoa; phylum Arthropoda; class Malacostraca; order Decapoda; family Lithodidae; genus Paralithodes; species Paralithodes platypus. The sequence continues at coordinate 11,306,803 of CM064545.1, forward strand.
GAATCTAACAGTTAGTATAAGAAATACTAGTGAAAAACTTATTTTGACCTTTGACCTTGACCTTTGTCCTTACCCTTAAGAATATTTACCTAAAATCTGGTCAATACGAGGTATAGGTTACCAGTAACTTGTATTGTGAAAATGAAGACATTTGAGTAAGAACTAAAAAATATGAAATATTGACCTTATTTTTAATCTTGACCTTTGACCTTAACCTTTAAGTTAAATGGAATATTTCTTTTTGACTGACCTTCACATTGACCAAATGAATATACCTGTGAAATTTGGTGAAAATCCATCAAACGGTCTAGGAGGAGTTTCCGGACAGACAGACGGACGACGACGACGATGACGGACGACGACGACAGACAAGCTGAATGGTGGTGCACAGTATACGGGTGGGATCTGTGTGCGCGATACCACTCTGCTTCGCAGATTTGACTAGGAGTAGCTGAAAATTCGGATTCCTGGGCCTATTCGCGGTGATAATTCGATGACTCCTAGTGACTCTAGCGATATCCTAGTGATTCATGTTTGACTCCCAGTGACTCCAAACCACTCGCGGCCGATTGGCCCTGTCCGACAAAATGTTCACCGTGTTTAAAGTTCACGCCACGAATTGGACCATTCCCAGTGACTCCCAGTTGATTCCCAGTGATCCCCAGTGATTCCCCAGTGACTCCCAGTGAGTCCTGGTGATTCTCGGTGTTTCGTATCTGATTCTCGGGCAGCTTTCGGTTTCAGTTTCAGTTCTCACCAGAATCACCAGGACTCACTGGGAGTCACTGGGTAATCACTGGGATCACTGGGAGTGGTCCGATTCGCGGAGAGAACCTTAAACACGGTGAACATTTTATCTGACAGGGCCAATCGGCCGGGACTGGTTTGGAGTCAATGGGAGCCTAACAGGAATCACTAGGATATCGCTAGAGTCACTAGGAGTATCGATTTTCACCGCGAATAGGCCCAGGAATCCGAATTTTCAGCTACTCCTAGTGATTCTAGCTCGCATTCCTGACTGTGTGAAGTACCCTTAAGACAGGATGAAGCTTAATATCGGAGAGATAACCCGTTCAATTTGCTTCAAATTGGATAGGTTCCTCTTTAGAAAATATGTAGTTAGCATTGGTTGGGAAACAAGGTTGTGGATATGTGGAATAGATTGTCTAGTGCAGCGATTAGCTAAGGAACGGTAGGATATTTCAAAAGCAAACTGGATAGTCATATGAATGATATGGACTGGGTTTAAATGGGATCTACCTCGTGTAGGCCGGTCAGCTTTATGTAGACTTCCGATTTCTTATGTTCTTAAGTCCCTTTTGATAATGAACACTACGTATTGGACTATTGGTGTAACACAAGTTGTTTCATTTTTGTTTTTAATGGAATTTAGTTTGACAGAGATTTGTGAATTATTATGCTCCTTCCAACAACCAACAATACTCCTAAAATCGATTAATGACATTTTACAAACACATGTGGCAGTCCGTGGACTCGAACCCAGGATGCTCACACCGAAAATCAACACCTTATACATCGCACCACGAAGACAGTTATTCGACTTATTTTTTCGAATTTGTCTTACTTATTCGGCTATCATATCCTTAACATAATTATTAGATCATATTATACCATTTCATGAACAATTTTAATTTACAGCCAAATCTACCCCCTAACCTATCTTGGTCAACCCAAAACAATTGTATAGTATTGTAATGCGCTCAACTTAAAATAGCCTTACCTAAGCTATCCTAATCATATAACTTCTCTAATGTCCTTCTCATGTCCCTGTCCGCTTTCGTGGTCATCTGTGCATGACAATTATGAAAGCTAATTGAAGACTGCCAAAAGAGATGTGAGATAAAGCTAAAAGGTATAACCTTCATTGATATTTACCATGCTTCAACCTTGATTATTGTTAAAACAGGCAAAATAATACGTAAATATATATTTTCAAATAATCTATAAACGATAATCTCACTGCTAACCTATTTGGTTGACAAGTCTAGCCTATACAATTGAATACGGAGGAAAAGCAATATTTAGACGACATTTCTTGGAACAGGCAGTCTTAGTCAATGTAAAAAAAAAAAAAAAATAAATAGAAATATAATACTGTTCATTATTAATACAAACCAGAGAGAGAGAGAGAGAAAGAGAGAATATGTTAATATCGCCACTATATAAATAGTCAGGATGCCAACACGTTTTAGTGTGACATTGCATACTAATACAGTGGGTTTTTTTTTATAAAATGATAGTAGAGTACATGTAGTTGAGGGAACTGGAAGGTGCCAGCTCGTAACAGTTGGGGAATTTCTAAAAATTAGGTCAAATCCAAAATTGCCACCATTTACCATTATTACCTTCTTCTCAGTTACCATAGCATGTTTAAAACATATTATAACAATAAGTTAGGAATGATTTACAGTCATGAGATTCATAGCCCCTTATATTATCATGTAATAATTACAAAACATAACAGTTCAAAGCATTATTTATCCATCATTAACCCTGTTCAGGCCAAGGAAGCAAAATGATCGCCCTAAATTGCACCAGAACTGTATGTTGGCCCCAGTGCCTTTACATTTTCAAGCTTTTAAAGGAATTATATTAAACAAGATTTGAATGTATTTTAAAACTTTAGCCTTAGTCAGGGACGTATACATAGTCCAGGAGCCAAGGGGTGTTTGCATGCATGAAAGGGCCAGAAAATCACCCGCTTGATTTAGTTAGAGGGTCCACTGGGACACCTTTTTAGCGAGGGTAGACATCCCGAAATCCGGCAGTTATCGTGTTATTCGGGATTTTCGCTGAATTTAATGAAATCAAAATAACTCCTTTTTTTACGTGTGACGGTTACATAAATTGCAATAACTCGGCAATGAAATGGTCTACAGAGCTCTTTCACCACTCAAAATAAAGCTTAAAGAATTATCTATTCAATGGATACAAACACAATAAGATTGGTCAATACCCAAGGTCACAAGAGGTCAAAGTACGACCTTTTCTGATGAGTAACTAAAATTTATGACTTTTCAAATTTAAATATTTGTGAAAAATAGGTAAATGGATTGAACGTTTAATGCTTTTATATTCTGGTTAGATACACCATAGGCAAGTTTTTGAAATTAGTTGGAAAAGTTGATTACGTATTTTAACCCCTTGGCGTCCAGTACAATAATATGAAGTTTGCGAATGATATACCAATAATAGCTATGTATTGGTTATATAATTATGGTACTACTGAGTCAGCTAAAGTTCTATCAAAACACTCTGTATCACAGTATCACACATTGCATATATATCTTCAAAGCAGATTTCAATTATTTTTGTCACATTAATGAATGACCTACTTTTGGGGAGAGGGGTGAGCCGGGGATACAGTTGGAAATGTATTCTGTGATATGTCACATTAATGGCCTAGGTTTTGACATCCTTTCACCTGACATTTGCAGTAAGAGCAGCATTTCATATCTAGTTGTCTGCAGACACAGCGTTTAGTAGAGCAGGAGGTACATTTACAGGGCATTGCAAAGTCATCCGGCAGCAAGACTTGAAGATGGTCCGGTTGAAGAATGCCATCTTCTTCAATGAAACCAAAGTCTCTGGGATCCAGTTGAGGATTGCTTAGGCAGTGTAGCTGTAGATATGTCCCAAAGAATGCCCTGAGGACATGACCTTTGACTGATCGGCTGGTGGGAGGCAGTTCCAAAATGGTCTTTTTGCTGTGGTGGTAGAGGTAGTACCGTTATTCATCCATTGTTCTGCATGAGGTTCCTGATTTGTACACATTCACAAGGAACTCTTCCACCAAGATGAAGTTAATACAGTTCAATTCCATTCCAAAATCAATCAGATAATGCACCGGATCTGCCTTCAGTGCAGCAGCCTTTGTACCAAATTTACTTGTGGAATCACAACCAGTGAGATGGTGCAGGGCAACTAAGATTTTGCAAGTATCTGATCCCAACTTATCGCCTAGAACATGAATGGGTATGTATCTTGTGGTATTACCAACATGAAGGGGTATGTATCTTGTGGTATTACCAACATGAAGGGGTATGTATCTTGTGGTATTACCAACATGAAGGGGTATGTATCTTGTGGTATTACCAACATGAAGGGGTATGTATCTTGTGGTATTACCAACATGAAGGGGTATGTATCTTGTGGTATTACCAACATGAAGGGGTATGTATCTTGTGGTATTACCAACATGAAGGGGTATGTATCTTGTGGTATTACCAACATGAAGGGGTATGTATCTTGTGGTATTACCAACATGAAGGGGTATGTATCTTGTGGTATTACCAACATGAAGGGGTATGTATCTTGTGGTATTACCAACATGAAGGGGTATGTATCTTGTGGTATTACCAACACCAGCACGAATCCACATCTCTCGTAGGCCATGTGCCTTCAGAAGCGACCAGTAGTGTAGGGCCAAGATTACTACATCAGTATCATTTGATATAATAACCACTCTCTTAGTCCCATTCTCAACTGCATGACGAGCATGGGGGATAATTCTGACGTCGGCCTCTTCAATCGTTGTGTCTAGATCAGGTAATGGTGTCTCTTTTCCATTCAAAATAGCCAGGCATGGTTTAATTTCTGGTGGAAGTCCAATCGAGCTAACAACTATATCTGTCATCGGTTTTGGCTTGGTTAAGATGCGTTGTCGAATGAGTTTCTGTAGCTTGGATTTGTTTGCAGATGAGGCCCAGAATGCATCCATTGTGACTGGCAATTGCGTTCCTGTACCTATCCCATATAAATCAATTGGGCTGCAACCACACCTTCTAGTTCTTTCGCTGTCCTTCACTGAACCCTCAATGTATGTGTCAAAGATGAAGTCGACACGTTTAGAGTTGCTGCCAAGTCCATATGACACCTCCAAGAACTTATCGCAGAGTTCACCAAAGGTGTTCATCTGGGATACCCGCATACGACGAAGGCCTGCCATTACATCAATGATAGTCACTGTATTTGCTGGCTTCCATTTAGATGGTGGTATATAGTCTGTGTTTTCAAGGTGTTTTTCTAACTCAGTGCACAGTTCACTTTTGTTTGGTTTGGTCATTAGTCCATTCTTGTCAAAGAGGTAACTGCTGTCAATCAGGTCAAACCCCAGCAAATGTTTCATGTCATATCCTCGGACACGAGCAATGTCATAGATCTTCTGGGTTTCTGCCATTTGCTTCTTGGTCTCTTTGCTTGTAGACTTATAGGTACTTTGGTCTCCCTTCATGGATTTGAATGTCTTAAGGTTCGTCCTGTGAATGGTATCAAAGATGGATCTGTGTTTCATTACGATTCTTTCATTTCGGAATGTTTCATACTTCTTCCTAGATCTTTCATCAAATTCGAGCAGATTGTCACGGATTTCCTTTGTCATGATTTCCTGTGTGAAGATGTTGTGAAGCTTGTCTTTGTCTCCTTCACACGGTAACGTCATGGGGTTGTCATGTTCTTTTACATACTCAATCATATCCTGAATCAATGTCTCAGATGACCTTGTTGCTGATAAGTTGAACTCGTGGTTTACTAAAAGTTCTGTGCTAGGTGTGACGACTCCACTGACCTGACGTTGGAAATTGACAACAGCTAACATTTCATGGTAAAGGATCTCCCACTGAGCAACGAATTGCTTCTTTTTGGTGCTACCGATGATACCCCCAGCACTCTTCTGGGATCGATTTATCGTCTGCTCGAGACACATTTCTGCCCCTGAATGGTCCATCTGTCCGCTTCACCACGAACTTGCCTGCCAGGAAACTCTTGTACACATCTTCTGGTAGCTTTCTCATATCTTCTAGGTATAATGAAGCCCATCTAAAATAGTTGACCCTATCACATCCAGCAAATAGCGGCAGCACAGATTGAACACTTTGGAGATGGAGTTTCCAGGCTCCCTCACGGTCTTCCCTAACCAAGTCCTTTAGAACAGCCACCATTCTGACGAAGTGGTCCCAGAATGTAAAAGTCTCTGACGCTGCACTTCTCTGACATCTAAATTTATTGAAGTCTTCAACCATGACTTCTGAGTTTGACATAAATGCCTCCAAATGAACCTTGCTTTCCTCCCTCTTCTTTTCTGCTACAGAGTTTTTCAACAGGCTCAGATGCTCAAGCTCATCCCTGTACCTCTCAATTCCTTCCACTTTGAAGAACTCCGCCCACTGCAGCCTTTCTATACACTCAGAGAGCATGAACAAACCCTTCAACGACCTCGTATAATGTGATCCATCAAGAACTGATCTTACCACATTTTGGCTAAATGCTTTAGACTCTACCAATATAGTTTCTGCTCCACTGCCATTAATGAGCTTTCCTATCGCACCCATGACTACCTTAATCATATGAAAAGAGCCCAGACATAACACCAAGTTATTAAATTCAAATGGTTTGCTCATCACATACCACGGGCAAGTGTGTTTGGTCTAGTTGATTCAAAATATTCTGGAAGTTTTTTAATGCTGTGTAAACTGTGCCATATTCCGTAACAGGGTGGGGAAGGACTGGTAGGAAACCTACAACCTTCTGACACACATTCTCATCAGTAATAAGAGAGTTAAAGGCACTCCAAGAGGGCATTGTTTGGTCCATAGTTGTTTCTTTAACACCTTCCGTCATACATGATAGATCCATTCTACTTACAGTCCAAGCTACGTCCTTCCTGCTGACACTTTCTGCATGTGATTTGTCTATTTTGTACAGTTCTTCCGAAACTTCGTAGATTGTTGGAAGGCTTGGCTTTTTAGCAGTTTTTGTATAAGGAAACAAAGTCTGGCAACGTAACTCTTGTGTGAATTGTCTCTCTCTGTGGGTGACACCAGTCTCCGATATCTTAGGCTTACTATTCAGAGTCACTCCTTGAAGTTTGTCCTGCATAAGAATCATAACAGTGTCATGACTTCCTCCTATGCCAGATAGTGTTGCTTCCTCATGATCAAAATTATCAAAGGCCCCCAACGTGAAGCTTGATGTGTTTAAATGACTAGGAAGTGGGACCTGACCCTGACTTGCTTCTGTAACAAATGATGCCATATCAGAATGATAGCGGAGTAGCTCGTCATAACTAATTGCCAGTCCAAACCTATTGAGACTAGAAATAAGCGTGTTTGACCTACACACATTATAAATAGCTTCAGAGTTCAACATGTGCAAAGGGGTTCGCTTTTTACCATTATGTACAATGTAAAAGATGACTTGATACACAGATAGTACTTTTTTTATCTTGGAAGATCTAGTGTCACTCTCCTCATAAATTTCAGGCTCACCATCTACAATATTGTCACTGTGTAAAATATCAACATCAAAAAGAGCTGAAAAAAAGTCTGCAACGTCACTGGGAATTATCATGTCAGAATATGCTTTCTCAAGTTCATTGGCATCACAGAACCTGTCATTCAGCTCAAAGTCTTCGTTGAGGATGCAATCTCTCAACATGGTACCACACTTTCTTACTGTTTCCCTATCTAACGACCTTTCACTTCTCTGGCTCTGTCTCAGCTGCACCTGTCTTGAAAACAATGGTGTTTTTTTTTTAACCGGTTGGGAAAACAAATTAGACATCCCCACACCCCCAAACAGGTGGATTAGGTACATTTTCACATCCCTGTTTGTGTACGTAAAACGAGTTTGATCATTACTCCGCGCTTCATTACAGCACTTGGAAATATAAGTCAGGTTATAGCATCTCCCCGAGTTCAACCCTGGTTCTAAATATTTCATAAAATTTGCAAAGATATCAAACTTCTGCTGGCCAGTTGGCGTTGACGATGATTCAGTTGCTACTTTCTCTCCTTTCCTGATGTACTTACGAATACACTGGCTGTGACAGTAAAGATCCGCTCCAAATACGGCATTCGCATCTTGCAAGTCGGAAGTTCGGGTAAACACATCATCCTGAAGTATCACGGCTGCCTTTAGGAATGATTCAGCCCGATCTTTTTCAGAAATCCTCCATTTATCGTGTACGTTGTTGTGTTTTGGATTTCCACAAATGACACATTTCTTTAAAAACTTGTTAATATTAGCTGGCAGAGATGCGGGGTCTCGAGAATCCACCATAGACCGTCTACTCCTATTAGAGGATGAGCTATCCTCTGGGGAATAAGCAGCAATATCCGTGGAGACTTCAGTTAACTACTTGAGTTTATCCAGTGTTTTCTTGAGGGTATACTGTTTATAACATTCGTTAGTAACATGGTATAAGAATTTGCCTTTGTCCACTTGCTTTAGTCTTTCAAAAACTACGTCCTTTCTCACTTCTGCTGCTTCAATGATACGTGCCCTGCCATTCTCTGTGCTGGTCGTTTCACATTTATCATCATACTTTTGGCAGATTATGCATTTCTTGGGATCGCAAGAACCACTTGAGGATGGTGACTGTGATGCCCTTAATCTTTTCTTTGGTAAGCCAGACATTCTTCACTGAAAACAAAATCACAAAAATTAGTTTTCCCAAAATTTGAAATGAACAATATATGAACAGGGAACATAAAATATACTGGATTAACTCATTTTTGCATTCCTATTGCAATCCTAAAGAATACAAATTACGGCATATATCTGTTATGCTTCAGTACGTTGATACGGTATATATACCTTTTATTGATTGCTACACAGGGGTTAAAATACGTATTCAACTTTTCCAACTAATTTCAAAAACTTGCCTATGGTGTACCTAACCAGAATATAAAAGCATTAAACGTTCAATCCATTTACCTATTTTTCACAAATATTTAATTTTGAAAAGTCATAAATTTTAGTTCCTCATCAGAAAAGGTCATACTTTGACCTCTTGTGATCTTGGGTATTGACCAATCTTATTGTGTTTGTATCCATTGAATAGATAATTCTTTAAGCTTTATTTTGAGTGGTGAAAGAGCTCTGTAGACCATTTCATTGCCGAATTATTGCAATTTATGTAACCGTCACACGTACAAAAAGGAGTTATTTTGATTTAATTAAATTCAGCGAAAATCCCGAATAACACGATAACTGCCGGATTTCGGGATGTCTACCCTCGCTAAAAAGGTGTCCCAGTGGACCCTCTAACTAAATCAAGCGGGTGATTTTCTGGCCCATTCATGCATGCAAACACCCCTTGGCTCCAGGACTAACAGGAACCTTTTAGGAAGGGGTCCTCGCTTCCCTCCATTTTTGTTTTGTACAAAAAAAAAAAAAAAAAAAAAAATCTAGCTTGTTTAAAATGCATTGTTTTGAGATAGTTTGTGTGTGAAACAAAAATGCATGGGCTGAACAGAACTAAGGACCCTGAGGCTGGGTGAAATTCATACACCATCATAGGAAAAAAACAAACACGTATTACAATAGACCATCTGAGACATTGACCTCCATCAGCCAAAGAAATTACTTGATGATGGACTCTAACCAAAAGATGTAATGCATTAATCTCGAGAATAAGGAAGGTATTACACTACCTCTTTAGACTCTAGTAGTCACTGCTACAACCAGTGGGTAACTGAATACATTTGACAGTAATGTATCAACTATAGAAAACATGTACCACACCTGAATAGCAAAAATGGAATAGTGGTGCATCACGCTTAATTAAGTAAGTTAATAAATGTCTTCAGCATCGTCGTCTTCAATGTCATCATCGTCATCCTCACACTGGGCCTCAAATGGAAAGAACTGTTTCGTGTGTTCATTCAAACAGATGTTTTCAGCTCCGCATTTGCAGTACGATGTGCATGAAAGTCCATTTGCCCGACAGCTGCATTTCTGGGTGGTGCATGGCAATTTAGACTTGCAGCCACAAGCCACGGTTTGCAAAAGATTAGGAGGCGCAATGAGGTCAGTCCCAAGCATGGGTGTTAGGATTTTGTTCTCTGTCTTCCACCCATACTGAGAAATGTTAAGTTCTGGAGGACTTGGTTGATCAGCTGCAGTCCCCAGTAGAACCTGGAGGCGTGCACGCTTGATATGCTGAAGTGCAGCATTATATGTTAGCAGCAGGCTCTTAATTTTAGGAGGTTCTTTCTTGCTGGTGAACAATCAAACGCTCAAGTCATTAAGTGAGGAGACCGGTGCTGTTCCATACAAAGCTGACAGGAAACGAAGTCCTTCTTCAACCCATTCCTTTTCTTCTGTGTTTTTCTTGGCAAATGCTTAAAGACAAATAGATTAGTTCAGCAAAACATTAACTGCGGAGACTTTCCCCTTACCAAACGAATAAGACACAGAGTCACATCCACTAAGACTGTGGACAGGCAGCAGACTCAGGCACGTGTCACCCAGTTTCAGCGCTGTGGCATTTATGTCAATAATTTGCCCATTGAACTTCTTCATGGTCACCTGTGCACTGGGTCTGTGAAGCCAGAAAAAATACAGTAAGAGTACAAAGATGTCCGTGTCGTCAGCGAGCACCTGTATGTGCCATTTGTTGTGGTGAAAATGCAGAAAATAACTGATTAATGTTACATCTATACTTCAGTCACTTTCTGAAATGAAAATGAAATATATAAGTAAACGTTATCTATCATTGAATGAACAAAAACGACAAATGTCATCTGATATGAAAAGTATAAAAACAATGTAAATTTCATAGTTTTTCCACAAAAAGGGATCATTTTGGATACCTGATTACGTACATATCACATATTATATATTATTGTAATCTATAAATTGCTTCCTTCCGATCATTCAAGTGGCCAAAACGAAAATATTTCCGTTAAGGGACACTCAAGTAAATGCGCGGCAAATTTGGCGGAACTCTTGGAAACTTGTACTAATTAAACAAAATTCCACACTCGTGCTGCGCTGGCACCTCCCAGATTTTTAAAATATATGTACTTTACTATCATTTTACGAACAAATATTGTATTAGTACGCTATGTCACACCCCTACATGACTTATATATAGATGGCATCCTGACTAAAAAGCTGTCATGGCCAATAGATCTTCCCATAGAGTACAGAAGGATAGAGCTGAAAGCGTGACGTGACACGGTTATTTTGCCTCGCGTCTTAGGGATTTGGTGGCAGCACTGTTGTAGGGCATACAACCAAAACCCCTCAGTAATTTTTCCTTATTAGATACTCCTTGTTATCTGTGCGCTTGGCTTGTCTGCAGTGTTACCAAAGTTAAGGGAAATTCCGCAAAATGAGGGGGCAATAGATTAAAGAGGGAACGTGTTTTAATGTTGGTTAAACGTCTTTAAGAGTGTTTTAATGTTGGTTAAAACACTTGTAAATGATTTAAAATAAATTAGATATATAAAAACAGGAGGAAAATATTAGGAATACATATACAATATAAAAAATACTTATATATGATTTAAGGTGTATGACTACAAGCAACACAACAAGAATTACAATGTCCTTTTGAATATATATTATTGGTTACATGTTATGTAGATGTTAAATTTGCACTAAAACAAGACCTTTCACGATATACGTTCATAGGTTATACTTATGACATCTAGGGATATTTTGTCCCAGCATGTTTGACGTTGGCAACTCCCCACTCTCACAACAACAATGGGGGGGGGGTAGAAGATAAATGGCTGTGAACCTCCTCATAATGACGACAAATTCACGATGATCTGGCCTTTACAGTAGCCTCTCCTTATGTCTATTTAACTCTGTCATGTCTATAGAGTCTCTGGATAGCGTAGAATTTATTATTAATAGCGTTATTAGTACAAGGTAGGGATCATTACGAATTAATGGGGACCCTCCCATTTTCCTTTGCGACCGTGATGCCATCTCTCGAACGCGCGGCTCGCTATTTTCAGATTTGTAGCGTCCTTCTTTCCTCTCTATCCTTCTGTACTCTGTGGATCTTCCTCGTCTTAACCCCTCCAAGGATCAGGACCACGAATCGCAAACTTTGGAGGTTTTGTCCAAAGTGTACAACCATGCAAATTGTGTCGCTAAACTTTTGGAAATTTGATAAACAATAACTTAAACCTTGATCTGCATGGACATTGGGCTATGTTAGGGTATTTTTGTGATAAGCAAAACATAAAATGAAAAATAAAAACGTTGGCAATACTGGGTTCAGTCCCTCTCAACTCACAGAGGCTGTTCTCAGTTTTCTGGTGACGACAGGCGGCGAGATACGGTCCCCAAACCTTTAAAATAGACCCAGGCAATACGTTCGTGAGTTTTATAAGAATATAAAAACTACTTATAATCACATATAACTCCAATACAAGCAAATACCTTTCATAATTATATACTGGTGACCAGATTATGTTTAATGGTTAAGGGGAGCACGGTAAGTTGGTCGGAATTTTACTGCATGCGTATAGAAATAAAAACTTATGAAAAAACAATTAGGCCTACGAAGTTCTTATAATATTATTATCTGTATCATGCATTGCCCTACACATTGATCAATAATACATGGTTGTATAATTTACTCGAGGCTTGTATCAGCTAATGTTCTAGACATACCCAAAGTCTTAGCTAGAGTCAGGCACAAATCCCTAGTTTCTAAACTACCGGTACCATTCTTCAGTTTCATCCTTCTATCTGTGCCTCTATCTCCAACTTCGTTTCTGACCATTCTATAGCTGCAGTTGTGGATGACCATCGCTCACTTCGTAAACCTATCAACTCTGGTGTTCCTCAGGGCTCTGTTCTATCTTCAGATCTGTTTTTAATATTCATTAATGATCTTCTTAACTGTTCCTCTAATCCTATTCACTCATATGCTGTATGAGTCTACCTTACACTATTCAACTAGTTTTTTGCAACGTCCTACTATGCAATCACTCCAAAACTCAAGTGATGCGGCCATAACACGCCTATTTTCTGATCTATCAATTATTTCAAATTGAGAAAAAGAAAATCTTCTTGCTTTTAATGCTTCCATACTCAATTCTTCCATCAATCTACCCATCACAATCATCTGTACGACTGTCCCTTACTCTTCAACAATAAATCGTGTGATGGTAGTCGAAATACAATTAAGACAAATATTATCTTCCTGAAAAATGTACCATTATGCTTGAATCATACTCACACTTTAGGCACACTTACAGAGTCTGTTTGTATAACAAATACAAACAGCTACTCATGCGTTCGAACAATCGATAATCATTGTGTTCACATCATTCAGCATAAATATTGGAAGCAACTATGGCTTTTGACTGTACAGAGGCAAGTAATATAACTTTAGTAAAGGAAGAAAACATACTGAAAACATTGCAATCGAAAACAAACGACCCTCCATCACCTACGCATCAGGCGACCATTAATTTTTCAGCGTGTCATTAAAAGCTTACTGGCTCACATCAATTTTGTGGCACTAAAAAAAATATTTGGTGGAACATTACATCAGAGTTAAGTGGCCGCTGGAATTTTGTTGTGTTGTATGCTTTTAATTCGATATGCATGTGATATTGTAGTATTCGATATGCATGTGATATTGTAGTATTCTAGTGTTATATTTCGTTCAAATCATTGCTTATCTTGAAATATATTATAAACAAAGTATTGTTATGCGAGTAGATTAGTTTTACTGCACTTAGAATGGTTCGTTAAATTTATTATCGTGAAGCTGAGAACCTAAAGTGACCAACTGGGTCACAACTGGCTTGGATATTACAAATAGGATATCAATCTCTACCAAAGTCACAGAATACACAATTTCGGTTCACACGTTTTATTTCTTATGTAGCTAGGGTACAAATATGACATGAATCAAGCCTCATCTATATAGAGATGAGCTCGAAAGGATATGGATCACAATAAAGGGTATAAAATACTTACAAAGTCACTTTGTATAAATAAGTGAACTAAAGATGAACACTGTAATCAGAATATGTATACAGAATAACATAGTGAGTCAATATAGAATCACAAAACAAATAATACAGAGAGGTTTGGTCTCAACAACAAATAATACAGAGAGGTTTGGTATCAACAACAAATAATACAGAGAGGTTTGGTATCAACAACAAATAATACAGAGAGGTTTGGTCTCAACCAAAAATAATACAGAGAGGTTTGGTCTCAACAACAAATAATACACAGAGGTTTGGTATCAACAACAAATAATACAGAGAGGTTTGGTATCAACAACAAATAATACAGAGAGGTTTGGTATCAACAACAAATAATCCAGAGAGGTTTGGTCTCAACAACAAATAATACAGCGAAGTTTGGTCTCAACAACAACTAATACAGAGAGGTTTGGTATCAACAACAAATAATACAGCGAAGTTTGGTATCAACAACAAATAATACAGAGAGGTTTGGTCTCAACAACAAATAATACAGAGAGGTTTGGTATCAACAAAAAATAATACAGAGAGGTTTGGTCTCAACAACAAATAATTAATATCCTGACGGTAAATGGCAACCACCAAAGGATTACCCAACAAGGTAGGTCACGTGTACTGCGATATGACTCACGATAGAATTTGACTATGGAACTTAGGATATTAACTGAGGTCTGAGTAACTCTCACGTTAATTCATAAAATAAAAGATAATTATCTCAATAAACTCAAAGAATCAAAGTAGTGAAGAATAAACTCATTCAACGAAGAATTATTAAATACACCAGCACACTTGGCTGAATGTCGCCTCACGGAGGGTTAAGGGGGGTGACCTGCTTTTTTCTCTTTCTTTGTTGTATCCATTCGGCCCCATTCAGCCTACTATATATTTTATATCAAAGAAAGTCTTAACCCGACCCTCTTGTCAAAACCTCAAATTGTGAACGTCGACACATCTTTTGTGCTAATAAAGAATAATAAAGGTACAAAAATAATACTTGGATTAATATACAGACCTTCAGCTCAATCAGTGCAAACTAACCGAGAAATTTATGAACAAATTGCAGATGTAAGTAACTCACAAGATACCATATTTTTTGGCGACTTTAATTTACCTGTGACCAAGTGGGGCGATACTCTTACTTCACATTCCGGACATGACTTGTATACGAACTTGCAAGAGAGTTCGCTTTATCAATTTGTTCGAACACTGACCCGTGGTAATAACGTTCTTAACATTGTACTTGCAACAAAAGAAGAATTAATAGAGAATTTGAATGTTGGTGATGAACTCCGTAACAGCGACCATCGTACGATAACTTTCACTTTAAACTTTACTAGTAACGAACCAAATAGTAGCATCGAAAAAATCCCTAATTTCAAGAAAGCAAACTTTCATAAACTTAGAGCTATGTTTAAAGAAACTGACTGGAGCTTTTTAATTAACAATAACGACATAAATACATCTTGGAAGTTATTCGAAACCACTTACCTAAAAGCAGTGCAAGACTGCATACCATCGAAAATACGGCGTCCAGGCCATAATAATAAGCCCAAATGGTCGAATAAAGATATTTCAAACTGCCTGCTTGCTAAAAAATTTGCTAATGATAGATTAAAATCCTCACAAAATGACGAAGAACGGGTGAAATTTGTAGAGCTACGACGCAAAGCCAAAAAGTTAATTAAGCAAAGTAAAAAGACCCAGGAGTTACATATTGCGAATCAAAGTAAAACAAACCCGAAAGAATTCTATAGTTATATCAGAAAGAAAAAAGTAGTTACTTCAACTGTTGGACCGTTAGTCGATGAAAATGGAGAATACACCAAAGACGAAGTACAAATGAGTAATGCCCTCAATAACTTCTTTGCATCAGTTTTTACAACAGAAGACCTCAGTGATATCCCTACACCATCGCCGATTCCGATTGATAATTCAGATGTTCTAAGCAATATCACCGTTACAGAGAGAGAAGTATTGAATTGTTTAGATAAACTCAAGGTAAATAAAACGCCTGGACCTGATACAATCTCGCCTAGAGTTCCAAAGGAAGCTAAGGATGAGCTCTCCAAACCACTGACATTACTATTCAATAAATCCTTGCAGTCTGGAACTATGCCTGATCAGTGGAAGATAGCCAACGTAACACCAATATTAAAAAAAAGGCAGCAAATCCCTACTCAGTAACTATCGTCCAATTAGCTTAACCTCAGTTGTATGTAAAATGCTAGAAACGGTCATAAGAGACCGACTCGTAAATCACTTAGAGGAAAATAACATACTTAACACCTAATGAGCGGCCTAGGCGGTAAATAATATGTAGCCACCAGCAGGGTGTTTTTACCCAAAATAGGGCTGTTTACGTGATCATTTTCATGCCTAAATAAGACCCAGAGCGTAAAACAAGTATCTATCCCTGAAAGAGCATAAACAGAGCTTTCCAATGACACTACAACGATCCTTTAATGACCGCTAGTTTTCTTGCAACAACCGCGCAACACGAGTGCAAAAAACATGTAATTCGGTACTTTCCCCATACATTTCACTATGTAGCGAGTGTGAGAGGGTGGAAGAGGGTGGGATTCATGTCAGTTGGTCCACCGCGGTGGTGTGGAGCGGTCATACGCTCGCTATTCTCCTGCCACCACTTGTCTCTCTCTCTCAGCAACATTACGTGCTGAAATTGCCACACGACTTATGGTGTGAGCCGCCACATAGTCCAAATTTCTTTCACTCGACATAGATGCGCGCTGCTAATAAAGGGTTAAAGATACTCAACACAGATTTCGTAAAAAACGTTCCTGTTTAACAAACCTCTTAGACTTCTTCGACGATATCCTCAACCTCTACGATGAGAGTAAAGCTGTAGATATTATATACCTTGATTTTCAAAAGGCCTTTGACAAAGTTCCCCACAAACGTTTACTGCTAAAACTAAAAGCGCATAGAATACAAGACGGTGTGTTGAAATGGATAGAAAATTGGCTCAGCGACAGAAAGCAAAGAGTAGTCATAAACGGTAAGGTATCTAAATGGACCAATGTAAGTAGCGGGGTACCCCAGGGATCGGTACTAGGACCAATTCTCTTTCTAATTTACATCAACGACATAGATGAGGGTCTCACCTGTACAATCTCAAAATTTGCTGACGATACAAAAATTGCAAATAGCGTACTCTCAAAAGATCAAGTTGACGATATGCAACACAATCTAGATAAATTGTCACATTGGGCCCAAATTTGGCAAATGAGTTTCAATGCAGATAAATGTAAAGTACTACATATCGGATACCTAAATGAGAAAGCAAACTATTCGATGAATGGCACTCAGCTTAAGAATGTAAACAGAGAAACCGATCTGGGAGTAACAATATCGAGTAACCTAAAACCGAGTCAACAATGTTCAGAAGTTGTTAAGAAGGCAAACAAAATAATTGGCTTTATAGGCAGGTCATTTGAGCATAAATCCAAAGACATTATCCTAACCCTTTACAATTCCTTAGTCCGCCCTCTTCTGGAATACTGCGTTCAATGCTGGTGCCCTTATTACCAAAAAGACATAAACAAGCTAGAACGAGTTCAACGTAGAGTTACCAAAATGATACCTAGCCTAAAGAACAATCCATACGAAGAGCATCTTAGAGAATTAAATCTATTTCCTTTAACCCAGCGCAGATTAAGAGGTGACTTAATTCAAGTGTTCAAAATCATCAAAGGCATCGACAAAATGAACTGTAGTAAGTACTTCACTATCGACCAATCTAATTACATGCGGGAAAACGGTTGCAAAATTATTGGTAAATCTTTTAACTCACACGAATCTAAGAATTTCTTCTTCAATCGAGTTGTCAACTTGTGGAATGGGCTTCCCCGAGACGTTATAGACTGCAGCACCGTTGATTAATTTAAACTCCGCATAGACAAATATCTCGCATCAAACCCGCGACTGACTGCGTTTGTAAATGAATAACTTTATTTTATCCTCCCCTCAGTTACTAACCCATATGTCCCCTACTAACTTCCTAGTCCTGCAACGGACATTAGTTCCAGGGCAGTAGTTCCCTTTCCAATGTTCCCTTACCCACTCTAAACCACTGTTTGGACACTTGATCCTCAGTGTTTTGGAGGACAAGCAGCCTAGAAGGGTCACTAAACCTGTTGTTGCTTGATTTCCTTTGTACTCCTTTGTACTGTTTTAAGACATTTATCCTCATCCAGGTGTCGATTTTTTCATGGCGAGCGAAAGCGAGCCAGCATTTTATGGAGAAATCCGGCTTCGCCGGAGAAATATTTCTATCGAAAAATGTACACATTTTGACAGCTATCTAACTCATCCAAAATATGGTTGCTCGCTATCGCTCGCCAGGTATGAATCAACACCTGGATGGGGATAAACGTCTTAAAACAGTATGCTAAATTGGGCCGAATGGATACAAGCCAGAGAGAGTGAAAAGTAAAGCAGGTCACCCCCCTTAAGCGGGGTGAAGGACTGACTGGAATGGTTAAGTCAATAATAAATATAGTTTGCCTGAAGGTGAGGTCAGGGAGTGGAGCTTTTAACATAAGTCTATTAGACGCACTTAGAACTCTCTCTGTATACACTACTTATCTTATGAAAACGTACCCAGCCAACAATAAACACAATATTAAGATCTGTTGGGTGTTCACGTGTATAGCATTGCATATAAATCCCGAACTGATATATTTAAAGCTCTGATCTAGAATATAAGATATATATTCACAGAAGTATACATACATCAATCCCTGCAAATAGAATGTGGAATGTTCTCGCAATATTAGGAGTGATAGCAAATTAGGAGAGAATCGACAATATCTGAGATTAACGTTAAATTCAACACTGCATAATATTATCTCAAACACCCTTTGAAATATATAAATCAAAACACTTTACACAACGGGAAGCACATAAGTTTTGGGATGGAAGTATAGGTGATGTGGCCCAAGAGATATCTGGTCAGACGTAGTAACCAGGTCCTGCGCAGGTCTAAGGGGAGTCCTAGACACACGACGTTGTCCAGAGGGAGTCCCAGACACACACACGCACACTCCTACAGGTATCCTCGCTGGTCCTCGGGACACACCTCCGTCGGGTGCTTTTACGGGGAGAATGGCTTGCCCCAGACGGAAGTATTACCGCAATCGAGATCGGAAGGAGGTTGCGTACATATTACAGATTGTGAGATCGTGTGCTCATTAGCCTCGGTTGTTGCCTAATGAACCTTGGTTCGGTGAGGTGATATTTCGATTTAATTGTTATAATGCATACATGGTTATAATGGGTGAACACATTCTTTATTTATTAAAATTAAATAGCATGAGGTAATGGTGTATGGGAACTATTGAGAATATATTTAGTGATTTATGCATTTGTAGGCACTATTCCTTATATGTTAAAAAGAATCTTTATTACGAAGGAAATAGAAAGATAGTGTTTGTCCCCTTTCTGCGTCGTTGTGGCGATGGTCAGGGTAGAGTCGTCTTGCAAATTCAAAAGGGGATTCATGCCTTAATTGCATAAACATATGCTCATCATAATCCATGTCTGGTTCTTGGGAGTATAGCGGCCGTGTTCTTCTTGGGGATGGGGTTAATGAGGGAGCATTAACAGGTACCCAAGGGGAGGCAGGAGTATGGAGGAACGTTGAATTTTGAATAGGGGTAACTGATGTATTCTTCTTCCCTTTATTTAAGAGGGTAGACTTCCCTATAATTATGTTGTTGTCCTCGGATGTTTGCAATCCAGCACTCCGTCAGCAGTTGTTGAGGTTGTTGGGTAGGATTTACTTCTGGGGCTGTCATTTCATATACAGTATATATATATATATAGATACATATATACATATATATATATATACAGTATATATATATATATATATATATATATATATATATATTGTAAGGTATACCGGCCCCTTGGCCAGCGCCAGGACGTCAGGACATCACTTGTGTGAGCAGTATATCATCTATGTGCTTTTATATGTTGAAAAACAGTTAAATTTATATAGGGACACTACTGCTGTAAAAGACAAGGAGTGTGGAATGTCTTCCTATAGAGGACCCAACTAACGGTTCTAAGAGTGACGGGTTCTTGCCTGATATTTCATCATCTTATTTATATCAGCCCATAGACTATTAATGTGTCCAGGATTACAATCAGTGTAATTTTACAAGTGCCATGATGTATTTAAGAAACTTTATGATGGGCAAATGAGATTATAATTATGATGATAGAACTTTATAATCAAGTCGAGGGTTTGCAAGACTTGATAAGTGATATTATCTGTGCTTATATGAATACCTCGCATTATCCGAGGATGCCTTGCGAAATAGATTGTGTGGGCGGTGTCTATCTATCGAGTGAGGGTCTTGAGATTGGGATATTCACCCTCTAATGTATATTTGGGACCAATAACTGTGTTTCGTCATCTTGGATATTTTGAATGTGAGGAGTGCCCCTCAGTGAGCATAAGGCCCTGCCCGTATATATACTGCCTCGCCGGCACCCACAGGGGGAAGACGAGGGCTAGGTGTGGCAGGTTGAGGGCGATTGCTGGTGTTGCAGGCGTGTGTGTGTGCGTGTGTACGCGGTCCCTCAGACAGAGATGAGTGGTGACAGCTGATGGCAGAGGAGGGCTGCTCCTGGCATCTTGAACTACAAACATGATTGTGTGTGTGAGTATTTGTGTGTTGATACGGAGCCTTGCTATTCTCAATATATACATTTTTGCAGTGATCTCTTGTAATGATTTATATTTATGTGTGTTGATTGACCTTTTGATCAAAGATATAATTATATATTGTATCTGATGAACTGGGTTATATATTTATATGTTTTTTTGTTTTGTTTTTTTTTAAGAGACAATGAACGGAGGAAGGAAAAACACAGATAAAACAAAAAGGTCCATGTGCCTAAAGGCATCCTCCATTCATAAAATGTTTGTAACAACTGGATTTAAACATTTGTAGACTGTAAGTTTGTGGAAAGCAATTCGAGGGAAGTGAATTCCAAAGAGTAGTAGCTCTGGGGATAAATGAATTCTGATAAGCAGAAGTTCTGCATTGTGGAGGAGAAAGTGTAAATTCATGGGCGCTCTCAGCTGCCCTAGTTCTACGGGGAAAGATGTGGAGAGGCGGCACAATTGAAGCAAGTTCCTCGGAACAATTGCTGTGAAAATATCTGTAGAATAATGCAAGGGATGCAACGTTTCTTCGTATGAATAATGTAGGAAGGTCCTGTGTGATTGCAGGGTTATTGATTAATCTAATAGCTTTATTTTGTATTTTGTCCAACTGCCTCAATGCAACCACTCCACTTCCACCCAACAGAGGTGAACAGTAATCCATCTGAGAGCGCACATGACTTTTATATATTACGGCCAACTGCTCGTCAGTGAAGAATTCTCGAACTCTGTACAGGAGTCCCAGTTTTTTAGAGGCATTCTTAGCAATGCTTCTAACATAATGTGTCCAGCTCAAGTTAGTAGTTAATGTTACACCGAGAATGTCAATACTAGGGGAAGTGGGAATATTTACATCATTAAAAAATATATGGGAGTCAGTGAGATTCTGTCGGTTAGAAAATTTAATGTACTTGGTTTTCTGTGCATTAAAGGAAACTAGATTCTCTTGTCCCCATTCATTAATTCTAGAAAGGTCCTGGTTCAGAGAAATTGCGTGTTTATTTTTAAATTTATAAGATCGGGTTGGGTGAAAGAATTGGTAAATGTGAAGGAACTGTGGAGTGTTGAGTCATCTGCGTAGGAATGTATTGGTTTATGAGTGGTAGATATGAGATCATTGATATGAATGAGGAACAGAGTTGGGGCCAAAACTGATCCCTGGGGAACACCAGCATTTATTGAGTGAAATTGAGAATAAAGGCCATCTACCATTACACATATTTTTCTGTTATGAAGATAAGAAGAAATTAGTGCGCATTAGTTAGGATGTTCATACCGGGTATTTGTGTGATAAATGCCACCCCTACAGATTTACCATTCCAGTGAAATAGCTTACTTAACCCTTAATTAGCGGCTCACCACATAAGTCGAGTTAAATAAAGCTGGACTATGTGGCGGCGCTCGACATAGGTCGAGTGGCAATTTCAGCACGTAATGTTGCTGAGAGAGAGAGACAAGTGGTGGCAGGAGACTAGCGAGCGTATGACTGCTCCAGACCACCGCGGCGAACCTACTGACACGAATCTCAGCTCCCTCCTCCCTCTCTCACTCGCTACATACTGAATTATATGGGGAAAGTACCGAATTACATGCTTTTTGCACTCGCGTTGCACGGTTATGGCAAGAAAACTAGCCATCATAAAAGGATCGTTATGGTGTCATTCGAAAGCTATGTTTATGCCCTTTCAGGGATAGGTACTTGTTTTACGTTCTGGGTCTTATTTAGGCATGAAAATGATCACGTAAACAGCCCTATTTTGGCTAAAAACACCCCGCTGTGCGGTACATATAAATAAACCGCATAGGCCGCTCGTAAGGTGTTAAGGAATGCATAATTAATGATTTTCGGTAGCCTATTATTTGCACATTAAGAACCACCTGGGCTGACGTTGTCATACAGATATCCCATATTGTTTTTGACTATATCCCAGTGGGACATTTATATTTCCTATATTGTTTTTGACTACATCCCAGTGGGACATTTATATTTTATTGGCTTAATTAAGCACCCGATATTTGATGAGTCATTTGAGTTAAAATGTTCCTTTAATTCTCAATCAAATTCACTGTATTTATTATTGCCTGCTTAAGTGAGGAGTCTTGATACTTTATAGGAGTAATTTATCAATGTGTTTCTTTGATAGTTAATACATTTCACTTCTGATATTTTTGAGAAGTCTGCTTAGCCTAACTAATTTCGTCTTGAGGAGTGCCTATATAATTTACTTCACAGTAGGCTATTGTACTGTGACAGAAGTGAATTATAATATGAGATGAATCAATTGACAGTGTATCAATATGATTTCCTTCCATGTGATAGCAGTGTAGATTTACATGAATTTGGATATTAACCCTACCTGTCTTCTGAAGTAGTCAGATTCGCGTTGTTGTGTCCGAGGTCTATTTAGACTTTGTATGAATTCTGAAGAGAATTCGTAACTGTCGATATATCAAAATAGTGACCGGAGCGTTCCCATTTTGTTTTGGCGACCTCGCCAGGATCCGAACCTGGAATCTTCTGAAGCCTCTCTGGACGAAAGCCGAGGAGGACCCAGATTCCGGCTACCGTGTTAGTGATGGCCTGCTACTGCGTCACTTCACGCCCCGCGACTGTGACAAGGAGGATGAGACATGGCGCTCCGTTGTGCAGGTGGTGGTTCCTTCGCCATACCGAGAGGAGCTACTAAGGATGGCCCCCAACGGAAAACTAGCCGCACACCTGGGAGTACGCAAGACTTTGACAGACTACTGAAATGCTTCTGGTGGCCCGGCATTAGAAAGGACGTGGCTCAGTGGTGTCGGTCTTGCGACATCTGTCAACGAGTGGGAAAGCCAAATCAAGCTATCAAGGACGCACCTCTCATTCCCATGCCGAGATTTGATGAGCCCTTCAAGAGAGTATTAATCGACATAGTGGGACCCCTACCGAAGACTGCCAGTGGTTACGAGTACATTTTAAGCATCATGGACATGGCGACGAGGTTTCCCGAGGCGATACTCCTGAGGAAGGGTGAAGAGGCCACAGAAAAGTGCAACAACCAGGCCCCAATAGCAGCAGTAATGGAGCCACATGATGATGTAAAACTTGACCACCTGGATACTATGTGGAGCAACGAGACCTGTTTTGAGGAGGAGCTCCCAGAGAAGTTGAAGCACCTACCGGGACAGGAAAGTGATGAGCTCAGAGAGTTGCGCCTGAGACACAGAGAGGTTTTCAGAGGCTCCCCAGGAAGGACAACTCTGCTACAACATAACGTGGATGTGCAGGGAGCTCGACCAGTGAAGCAGAGGGCCTACCGTGTGAACCCCAAGAAGGCGGAGCTGATCAAGGAGGAGCTGGACTACATGCTGCGCCATGAGAAGATTGAGTCCTGCACCAGCGAGTGGTCCTCACCAGTCACCCTAGTAGACAAACCAGGTGGGTCAGTGAGATTTTGTATAGACTACAGGGTTCTAAACAAAAACTCTAAAACTGATACTTATCCATTACCTCAGGTGGATGAATGTGTTGATACAGTAGGTAAAGCCAAATTCATAACTAAGCTTGGTCTCTTAACACCTTACGAGCGGCCTATGCGGTTTATTTATGTGTACCGCACAGCGGGGTGTTTTTAGCCAAAATAGGGCTGTTTACGTGATCATTTTCATGCCTAAATAAGACCCAGAACGTAAAACAAGTACCTATCCCTGAAAGGGCATAAACAGAGCTTTCGAATGACACCATAACGATCCTTGTATGATGGATAGTTTTCTTGCAATAACCGTGCAACGCGAGTGCAAAAAGCAGGTAATTCGGTACTTTCGGTACATAATTGAGTATGTAGCGAGTGAGAGAGGGAGGAGGGAGCTGAGATTTGTGTCAGTAGGTTCGCCGCGGTGGTCTGGAGCAGTCATACGCTCGCTAGTCTCCTGCCACCACTTGTCTCTCTCTCTCAGCCACATTACGTGCTGAAATTGCCACTCGAGTTATGTCGAGCGCCGCCACATAGTCCAGCTTTATTTAACTCGACTTATGTTGCTCGCCGCTAATTATGGGTTAAAGGGTTTTTGGCAAGTACCAATGACAGAGATGGCACAAGAGGCTTCATGCTTTGTGACTCTCGGGAACTTATAAATGTAGAGTCATGCCTTTCGGTATGAAGAATGCCAGCGACACTTTTCAAAGACTAATGAACGAGATAACCAAGGGTCTCGAAGGTTGTGTGGCATATATAGATGACTTAATTATTTACAGTGATACCTGGGAAGATCACCTGACTAAACTTGAGAGTTTGTTAAAGGCCTTAAGTCGTGCTAACTTAGTAGTCAAACTGAGCAAGTGCAACTTTGTGCATGCACAAGTAAAATACTTAGGCTATGTAGTAGCTCGAGGGACTGTGGCCCCTCCTGAGGCTAAGGTAAGGGCCATCTGTGACCTGCAACCTCCTAAGAATAGGAAGGACGTGAGGAGAATTCTAGGTATAGCGGGTTACTACCGCATGTTTATAATGACCTTTGCAGATGTGGTTGCACCCTTGACTGACCTGTTGAGGAAGGAAAAGAAGTTCACCTGGAATCCTGAGTGTGATGCAGCATTTAAGCTTCTTAAACTCACTCTGTCTTCCTCACCTCTTTTGCTTGTCCCTGACTTTGAAAAACCTTTTAAGCTAGCTATTGATGCGAGTAACATAGGTGCTGGGGCCGTACTTTTGCAGAATGACAGTCAAGGAATAGAGAGACCTGTCAGTTATTACAGTAAGAAGTTCAACTCGGCCCAGCGTAATTATTCAGTAATTGAGAAGGAACTCCTTGCACTGATACTAGCCTTGCAATTTTATAATGCTTATGTGAGTCCCTCAGACAATAAATTGGTTGTTTACACAGACCATCATCCTTTAAAGTACCTTAATAAATTCCATAATAAGAACCAAAGATTGAGTAGATGGAGCCTTCTTTTGCAAGAGTATGATTTAGAAGTAGTTCACATTAGAGGTAAGGAAAATATCATGCCTGACCTGCTGTCTAGGTGTGTGGACTGACATAATTGTTGTTGCATGCTCCAAGAAAAATTTTGTTTCCAGGAGGAGGGTGTAAGGTATACCGGCCCCTTGGCCAGCGCCAGGACGTCAGGACATCACTTGTGTGAGCAGTATATCATCTGTGTGCTTTTAAATGTTGACAAACAGTTAAATTTATATAGGGACACTACTACTGTAAAAGACAAGGAGTGTGGAATGTCTTCCTAGAGGACCCAACTAACGGTTCTAAGAGTGACGGGTTCTTGCCTGATATTGCATCATCTTATTTATATCAGCCCATAGACTATTAATGTGTCCAGGATTACAATCAGTATAATTTTACAAGTGGCATGATGTATTTAAGAAACTTTATGATGGGTAAATGAGATTATATGATGTTAGAACTTTATAATCAAGTCGAGGGTTTGCAAGACTTGATAAGTGATATTATCTGTGCTTATATGAATACCTCGCATTGTCTGAGGATGCCTTGTGAAATAGATTGTGTGGGCGGTGTCTATCTATCGAGTGAGGGTCTTGTGATTGGGATATTCACTAGTGATGGGAATTCCGGCTCTTTCAAGGGAGCCAGCTCTTTCTGCTCCGTTCACTCAAGGGAGCCGGCTCTTTCGGCTCCCAAATGGCTCCTCATTTAGTATCACATTGTTTGTATATAAAATGAGCCCAAAATTTGCAATATTGCACCATATGTTAAAACATTGGTTGTAGTCACAATAAATATGAATTCCACAAACATATTTATTTCTGTAAACATCATAAATCATTCTCAATACCAATAAGATTATGTATATTAAGCATTTACAGTTGGTGAAATTAAATTACCTTTACACATACATATTTTCCATTTGCAGTATGATCGTAAATAACAAATATAAACTCCACTAGCTTAATATATAAAAAAAAATAGAATAAATCTTAGCTATATCTCTATTTCTTATTACCAGAATTGCGTTATTATTAATAAAACACACAGTAAACGGCTCTAAAATAAGAGCCAAATGGCTCTCATATGAGAGCCGGCTCCCATCGTTCACTTAAAAGATCCGGCTCTATGAGCCGGATCGTTCACGAACGACACATCACTAATATTCACCCTCTAATGTATATATGGGACCAATAACTGTGTTTCGTCATCTTGGACATTTTGAATGTGAGGAGTGCCCCTCAGTGAGCATAAGGCCCTGCCCGTATATATACTGCCTCGCCGGCACCCACAGGGGGAAGACGAGGGCTAGGTGTGGCAGGTTGAGGGCGATTGCTGGTGTTGCAGGCGTGAGTGTGTGCGTGTGTACGCGGTCCCTCAGACAGAGACGAGTGGTGACAGTTGATGGCAGAGGAGGGCTGCTCCTGGCATCTTGAACTACAGACACGATTGTGTGTGTGAGTATTTGTGTGTTGATACAGAGCCTTGCTATTCTCAATATATACATTTTTGCAGTGATATCTTGTATTGATTTATATTTATGTGTGTTGGTTAACCTTGTGATCAAAGATATAATTGTATATTGTATCTCTGATGAACTGGGTTATATATTTTATATGTGCGCATTAGTTAGGATGTTCATACGGGGTATTTGTGTGATAAATGCCACCCCTACAGATTTAACATTCCAGTGAAATAGCTTACTTAAAGAATGCATGATTAATGATTTTCGGTAGCCTATTATTTGCACATTAAGAACCACCTGGGCTGACGTCATACAGATATCCCATATTGTTTTTGACTATATCCCAGTGGGACATTTATATTTCCCATATTGTTTTTGACTACATCCCAGTGGGACATTTATATTTTATTGGCTTAATTAAGCACCCGATATTTGATGAGTCATTTGATTCAAAATGTTCCTTTAATTCTCAATCAAATTAACTGTATTTATTATTGCCTGCTTAAGTGAGGAGTCTTGATACTTTATAGGAGTAATTTATCAACGTGTTTCTTTGATAGTTAATAAATTTCACTTCTGATATTTTTGAGAAGTCTGCTTAGCTTAACTCATTTCGTCTTGAGGAGTGCCT
Organism: Paralithodes platypus; assembly: GCA_032716605.1. Taxonomy (NCBI): domain Eukaryota; kingdom Metazoa; phylum Arthropoda; class Malacostraca; order Decapoda; family Lithodidae; genus Paralithodes; species Paralithodes platypus. The sequence goes on from CM064545.1 coordinate 11,334,309, forward strand.
ATATAATTTACTTCACAGTAGGCTATTGTACAGTGACAGAAGTGAATTATAATATAATATGAATCCATTGACAGTGTATCAATATGCTTTCCTTCCATGTGATAGCAGTGTAGATTTACATGAATTGGGATATTAACCCTACCTGTCTTCTGAAGTAGTCAGATTCGCGTTGCTGTGTCCGAGGTCTATTTAGACTTTGTATGAGTTCTGAAGAGAATTCGTAACTGTCGATATATCAAAATAGTGACCGGAGGGTTCCCATTTTGTTTTGGCGACCTCGCCAGGATCCAAACCTGGAATCTTCTGAAGCCTCTCAGGACGAAAGCCGAGGAGGACCCAGATTCCGGCTACCGTGTTAGTGATGGCCTGCTACTGTGTCACTTCACGCCCCGCGACTGAAACAAGGAGGATGAAACATGGCGCTCCGTTGTGCTGGTGGTGGTTCATTCGCCATATCGAGAGGAGCTACTAAGGATGGCCCACGACGGAAAACTAGCCGCACACCTGGGAGTACGCAAGACTTTTGACAGACTACTGAAATGCTTCTGGTGGCCCGGCATTAGAAAGGACGTGGCTCAGTGGTGTCGGTCTTGCGACATCTGTCAACGAGTGTGAAAGCCAAATCAAGCTATCAAGGACGCACCTCTCATTCCCATGCCGAGATTTGATGAGCCCTTCAAGAGAGTATTAATCGACATAGTGGGACCCCTACCGAAGACTGCCAGTGGTTACGAGTACATTTTAAGCATCATGGACATGGCGACGAGGTTTCCCGAGGCGATACCCTTGAGGAAGGGTGAAGAGGCCACAGAAAAGTGCAACAACCAGTCCCCAATAGCAGCAGTAATGGAGCCACATGATGATGTAAAACTTGACCGCCTGGATACTATGTGGAGCAACGAGACATGTTTTGAGGAGGAGCTCCCAGAGAAGTTGAAGCACCTACCGAGACAGGAAAGTGATGAGCTCAGAGAGTTGCTCCTGAGACACAGAGAGGTGTTCAGAGGCTCCCCAGGAAGGACTACTCTAATACAACATGATGTGGATGTGCAGGAAGCTCGACCAGTGAAGCAGAGGGCCTACCGTGTGAACCCAAAGAAGGCGGAGCTGATCACGGAGGAATTGGACTATATGCTGCGCCATGAGAAGATTGAGTCCTGCACCAGCGAGTGGTCCTCACCAGTCACCCTAGTAGACAAACCAGGTTGGTCAGTGAGATTTTGTATAGACTACAGGGTTCTAAACAAAAACTCTAAAACTGATACTTATCCATTACCTCGTGTGGATGAATGTGTTGATACAGTAGGTAAAGCCAAATTCATAACTAAGCTTGATCTCTTATAGGGTATTTAGCAAGTACCACTGACAGAGAGGGCACAAGAGGCTTCATGCTTTGTGACTCTCGGGAACACTTATAAATGTAGAGTCATGCCTTTCGGTATGAAGAATGCCAGCGCCACTTTTCAAAGACTAATGAACGAGATAACCAAGGGTCTCGAAGGATGTGTGGCATATATAGATGACTTAATTGTTTACAGTGATACCTGGGAAGATCACCTGACTAGACTTGAGAGTTTGTGAAAGGCCTTAAGCCGTGCTAACTTAGTAGTCAAACTGAGCAAGTGCAACTTTGTGCACGCACAAGTAGAATACTTAGGCTATGTAGTAGGTCGAGGGACTGTGGCCCCTCCTGAGGCTAAGGTAAGGGCCATCTGTGACCTGCAAACTCCTAAGAATAGGAAGGACGTGAGGAGAATTCTAGGTATGGCGGGTTACTACCGGATGTTTATAATGACCTTTGCAGATGTGGTTGCACCCTTGACTGACCTGTTGAGGAAGGAAAAGAAGTTCACCTGGAATCCTGAGTGTGATGCAGCATTTAAGCTTCTTAAACTCACTCTGTCTTCCTCACCTCTTTTGCTTGCCCCTGACTTTGAAAAACCTTTTAAGCTAGCTATTGATGCGCGTAACATAGGTGCTGGGGCCGTACTTTTGCAGAATGACAGTCAAGGAATAGAGAGACCTGTCAGTTATAACAGTAAGAAGTTCAACTCGGCCCAGCGTAATTATTCAGTAATTGAGAAGGAACTCCTTGCACTGATACTAGCCTTGCAATTTTATAATGCTTATGTGAGTCCCTCAGACAATAAATTGGTTGTTTACACAGACCATCATCCTTTAACCCTCCAGCCCCGGCTATGTATTATATATATATTCCTCGAAACCCGGGTGTTTTGGCCGAAAAACGTCTAGGCTAGGCTACCGTATATTCGTTAATCAGACTGCTTCCCGCATTCCCGCGCATCCCCAAGCGTAGCTGTGTTATTTACCTGTAGAATGGCATTAAGTAGAGCTCTCTAAGTCAACTGGTTGAGCTGTGATGATGATTTCATTGGAGATAACTTTTTGGCCAAAACAGCCACTTTACACCACTTTTCGATACTTAACAACAACATACAGGCACACACGAACAAGCGACGCTCTCCTTCTTGTGGCCGGAGATGCGGGGCGACGGTCCAGCCGGCTGTTGTTTACATGCGTCGGACCGACGCCTCGCACACGAAGCTCACAGGCTTTCAACCACTGGGCGTTCAAGAGACCATCCGGGTACCTGTTATATGCTTTTTTATGGGCGTTCAAGAGCCCTTCCGTGGTGAGAGGGTTAAAGTACCTTAATAAATTCCATAATAAGAACCAAAGATTGACTAGATGGAGCCTTCTTTTGCAAGAGTATGATTTAGAAGTAGTTCACATTAGAGGTAAGGAAATTATCATGCCTGACCTGCTATGTAGGTTGTGGACTGACATAATTTTTGTTGTATGCTCCAAGAAATTTTTTGTTTCCAGGAGGAGGGTGTAAGGTATACCGGCCCCTTGGCTAGCGCCAGGACGTCAGGATATCACTTGTGTGAGTCGTATATCTTCTATGTGCTTTTAAATGTTGAAAAACAGTTAAATTTATATAGGGACACTACTACTGTAAAAGACAAGGAGTGTGGAATGTCTTCCTATAGAGGACCCAACTAACGGTTCCAAGAGTGACGGGTTCTTGCCTGATATTGCATCATCTTATTTATATCAGCCCATAGACTATTAACACCTTACGAGCGGCCTATGCGGTTTATTTATGTGTACCGCCCAGCGGGGTGTTTTTAGCCAAAATAGGGCTGTTTACGTGATCATTTTCATGCCTAAATAAGACCCAGAACGTAAAACAAGTATCTATCCCTGAAAGGGCATAAACAGAGCTTTCGAATGACACCATAACGATCCTTGTATGATGGATAGTTTTCTTGCAATAACCGTGCAACGCGAGTGCAAAAAGCAGGTAATTCGGTACTTTCGGTACATAATTGAGTATGTAGCGAGTGAGAGAGGGAGGAGGGAGCTGAGATTTGTGTCAGTAGGTTCGCCGCGGTGGTCTGGAGCAGTCATACGCTCGCTAGTCTCCTGCCACCACTTGTCTCTCTCTCTCAGCCACATTACGTGCTGAAATTGCCACTCGAGTTATGTCGAGCGCCGCCACATAGTCCAGCTTTATTAAATACGACTTAAGTGGTGAGCCGCTAATAAAGGGTTAATGTGTCCAGTATTACAATCAGTGTAATTTTACAAGTGGCATGATGTATTTAAGAAACTTTATGATGGGCAAATGAGATTATATGATGTTAGAAATTTATAATCAAGTCGAAGGTTTGCAAGACTTAATAAGTGATATTATCTGTGCTTATATGAATACCTCGCATTATCCGAGGATGCCTTGTGAAATAGATTGTGTGGGTGGTGTCTATCTATCGAGTGAGGGTCTTGTGATTGGGATATTCACCCTCTAATGTATATATGGGACCAATAACTGTGTTTCGTCATCTTGGACATTTTGAATGTGAGGACTGCCCCTCAGTGAGCATAAGGCCCCGCCCGTATATATACTGCCTTGCCGGCACCCACAGGGGGAAGACGAGGGCTAGGTGTGGCAGGTTGAGGGCGATTGCTGGTGTTGCAGGCGTGTGTGTGTGCGTGTGTACGCGGTCCCTCAGACAGAGATGAGTGGTGACAGCTGATGGCAGAGGAGGGCTGCTCCTGGCATCTTGAACTACAAACACAATTGTGTGTGTGGGTATTTGTGTGTTGATACGGAGCCTTGCTATTCTCAATATATACATTTTTGCAGTGATATCTCGTATTGATTTATATTTATGTGTGTTGATTGACCTTTTGATCAAAGATATAATTATATATTGTATCTCTGATGAACTGGGTTATATATTTTATATGTGCGCATTAGTTAGGATGTTCATACGGGGTATTTGTGTGATAAATGCCACCCCTACAGATTTAACATTCCAGTGAAATAGCTTACTTAAAGAATGCATGATTAATGATTTTCGGTAGCCTATTATTTGTACATTAAGAACCACCTGGGCTGATGTTGTCATACAGATATCCCATATTGTTTTTTACTATTTCCCAGTGGGACATTTATATTTCCCATATTGTTTTTGACTACATCCCAGTGGGACATTTATATTTTATTGGCTTAATTAAGCACCCGATATTTGATGAGTCATTTGAGTCAAAATGTTCCTTTAATTCTCAATCAAATTCACTGTATTTATTATTGCCTGCTTAAGTGAGGAGTCTTAATACTTTATAGGAATAATTTATCAACGGGTTTCTTTGATAGTTAATCAATTTCACTTCTGATATTTTTGAGAAGTCTGCTTAGCCTAACTCATTTCATCTTGAGGAGTGCCTATATAATTTACTTCACAGTAGGCTATTGTACAGTGACAGAAGTGAATTATAATATGATATGAATCCATTGACAGTGTATCAATATGATTTCCTTCTATGTGATAGCAGTGTAGTTTACATGAATTGGGATAGTAACCCTACCTGTCTTCTGAAGTAGTCAGATTCGCGTTATTGTGTCCGAGGTCTATTTAGACTTTGTATGAGTTCTGAAGAGAATTCGTAACAATATATATATATATATATATATATATATATATATATATATATATATATATATATATATATTGTATAAAAGTGTATATATACAGGGTGTCTCAAAAAAACCCACCCTGAAAACAAATTGTTGCTCTGGCCAGAATTGTCATCTGATTGTATTTTTATTTTCAACGTATGTTGAGCAAAGATGGGAATTACTGCACTGAAGATTTGGTAGCCATCTGATAATTATGACGCTGACTATTGAACAAAAAAATAAAATCGTAGAATTCTACCTAGAGACAAAATCGTGGGTCGGAGTGAAGCGTGCCTACCAGTGGCATTTCAATGTCAAGACTTCGCCCGACCCTAATACTTTGAGAGAAGTGGTTAGGAAATTTCGAACAGAAGGGACTGTTCATAATCTGAACAAGAAAAGGTCGGGAAGACCAAAAACAGTAAGGACAGTTGAAAATGTGGATACCGTTCGTCAGTCAGTGACACAGAGCCCAAAAAAGTCATTACGCAGAAGATCTCAAGAACTTGGACTGACCCGTGCAACAACCCACAGAATTTTGAGACAAGATCTCAATTGTTTTCCCTATAAGATCCATATTAAACACAAACTTACTGACACTGATAAAGTGGCTAGAGTGGCAATGTGCAACTGGTTCAATGAGAAAATGGAAAGGGATCAGGACTGGATAAAAAATGTGTGGTTTACTGATGAGGCTCATTTTCATCTGGCTGGAGAAGTTAATTCTCGAAATAATGCATACTGGGGCAGCCAACCACCACTTGAAGTTCTCGAGAGACCATTGCACGGTGCCAAAGTGACAGTCTGGTGTGCGCTAAGCAGTCAAGGGATGATAGGCCCTTACTTTTTTGAGGATCAAGATGGCCATACCGTCACCATTAACCAGCAGCGATACCAAGTGATTGTTCGCAGATTTTGTTCCTCTCTGGAACATCGCCAAGGTGTTCCATTGCAAACCCAGTGGTTTATGCAAGATGGGGCTACACCCCATACAGCTAATCAAACACTAGAAATGCTTAGAGACATGTTTGATGATCGTGTATAGAAGAACTGAGAATCCATGGCACCTCATTCTCCAGATCTCACTCCGCTGGATTTTTTCGTGTGGGGATATGCCAAGGACAATGTGTTCAAGGTTCACCCAAACAGTTTACAGGAGTTAAAGGAAGCAATTACTGATTTTGTAAGGGCAATCCCCCAAGAAATGTGTGAGCGGGTAATAGAGAACTTTGCAGTGAGAGTAAATGCATGCCTGAATAGAAATGGTGCTCATATCGAACACATCATTTAGACACTATATGCAAAAATTACTATTTTACATTTTTTACTGCTGTATTAGAATGAATCATATAATCAAAACCAGTTTTTTTGTAAATAAAATTCCCATCTGTGTTTATTAAGATTTTGTATCTCAGAATTTGATATTTCAAAATGCCAATGTGTGGTAAGCAATCAATTTTTTTTTGAGACACCCTGTATATATACTGTATATATATTTGTTTTCTATGTGAATGAGGGAGACAAAAGGCATAACTGCCTGCAGCGAGTGCCTCCCCCAGATTTCAAAGAGTGACAGGGCGGAAATCAAGGGACGTTCGAGCTAAAATGCCTGGACACACAGAGTTTGAAGCAATTTAAATCATAGGAAGAGGGAAAGACTGATTCTGGGAGAGAGTTCCAGAGCTCAGTAATTGAATAGGAGAAAGTCTGAGAATATATATATATATATATATATATACTGTATATATAGTCCGAGAGAGAGAGAGAGAGAGAGAGAGAGAGAGAGAGAGAGAGAGAGAGAGAGAGAGAGAGAGAGAGAGAGAGAGAGAGAGAGAGAGAGAGAGAGAGAGAGAGAGATAACAGAGTAGATGTAGTATACAATCGTAGTCATGAAGGACGTTTATACATTTTCGAAACTATCTCGCGATGAATTAAAACTCCTTGTTATTCTCTTACTCGATATCAGCATTTAGGTTTGTATAATTAATTTGGTGCTTCAAATGTATCTCATTTACTGTACCTGTTAGAATTACACCTCCAATCAGATTTAGGGTAAATATTCTAGCTACATTTAAAGTTTCGTTTTACACAATAAATAAGTTAAACTATCATCAATATTATTATAGAAAGACAATTATAGAACCCAGGGTGTATACATTCATTAATTTATATTTTAAAGGTGACCCTTTATGCATCAAAACTCCAAGTAAATATATGACGATACCTTTGATCCCAGTTTCCACCATAAACCAGTGACGTGGAAGACTGAAGGTAAAGGGACACTGATGAAAGTGTACCAGCAGTGTGACTAATGATAGTGTACCGGTAGTGTGACTGATGATAGTGTACCGGTTGTGTGACTGATGATAGTGTACCGGTAGTGTGACTGATGATAGTGTACCAGTATTGTGACTGATGATAGTGTACCGGTAGTGTGACTAATGATAGTGTACCAGTAGTGTGACTGATGCTAGTGTACTAGTAGTGTGACTGATGATAGTGTACCAGTATGTGACTGATGATAGTGTACCAGTATTGTGACTGATGATAGTGTACCGGTAGTGTGACTAATGATAGTGTACCAGTAGTGTGACTGATGCTAGTGTACCAGTAGTGTGACTGATGATAGTGTACCGGTAGTGTGACTGATGATAGTGTACCAGTAGTGTGACTGATGATAGTGTACTAGTAGTGTGACTGATGATAGTGTACCAGTAGTGTGACTGATGATAGTGTACCAGTATTGTGACTGATGATAGTGTACCGGTAGTGTGACTAATGATAGTGTACCAGTAGTGTGACTGATGCTAGTGTACCAGTAGTGTGACTGATGATAGTGTACCGGTAGTGTAACTGATGATAGTGTACCGGTAGTGTGGCTGATGATAGTGTACCAGTAGTGTGACTGATGATAGTGTACTAGTAGTGTGACTGATGATAGTGTACTAGTAGTGTGACTGATGATAGTGTACCAGTATTGTGACTGATGATAGTGTACCGGTAGTGTGACTAATGATAGTGTACCAGTAGTGTGACTGATGCTAGTGTACCAGTAGTGTGACTGATGATAGTGTACCGGTAGTGTGACTGATGATAGTGTACCAGTAGTGTGACTGATGATAGTGTACTAGTAGTGTGACTGATGATAGTGTACCAGTAGTGTGACTGATGATAGTGTACCAGTATTGTGACTGATGATAGTGTACCGGTAGTGTGACTAATGATAGTGTACCAGTAGTGTGACTGATGATAGTGTACCAGTAGTGTGACTGATGATAGTGTACCGGTAGTGTGACTGATGATAGTGTACCGGTAGTGTGACTGATGCTAGTGTACCAGTAGTGTGACTGATGATAGTGTACCGGTAGTGTGACTGATGATAGTGTACCGGTATTGTGGCTGATGATAGTGTACCATTAGATAGACTGATTATAAAGTACCGATAGGGAAACTTAAAATAGGGAGAAAATCACTGTAGGTTTAATATAAAACAAGTATCAGCATTTCCTATTGTCCTTAGGGAGTTCTGAGAAATTATTCCCTCCTAGGAAGGCTACATTTCGTGTTTCCTATATTGTTTCTCTTGCGTGTGAGTGTGCAATAATAATTATTATTATTGTTATGCCTATGACAATGGACAATCTTAGAATAGCAACATGGAATGTAAGAGGCATGAATGATGACACAAAAGAGAGAGAGGTCCTGGAAGTGTTAGTGAATGCCAGGCTGGATGTATGTGGAATGACGGAGACCAAATGGAGGGGTACAGATGTGAGAGAGTGGGAATGTGGAATTGGTATGTGTGCTGGACTGAGTGAGGGAGCAGCGAGAGAAGGTGCATGTTTGTTTGTAAGTAACAAATGGAAGGAGCGTGTAAGAGACTTGGGGTCTGTGGGTTCAAGGATAGTGTGGGTGAGAATGAAAGTAGGAATACAGACGTGGGTGAATGTGTGTGTGTATGCTCCGACAGAGGATAAACTTGTAAGAAAGAAAGAGGAGTTCTGGGTGAATGTGGAGGCGTGCCTGGATAAGTTTGACAAGATCGAAAGAATATTTCTGATTGGGGATATTAATGGGAAGGTGGGTGATAGGAAAATTGATGGAGTGGTGGGGGGTACCGACCGTACCATCAGAAGTGAATGTGAATGGTAGTGCACTTGTGGACGTATGTGTGGGGAGGAGGCTGTGGATAGCCAACACCTTCTTCCGACACAGAATGATACACAGGTACACATGGAAAGGTGTGGGAGATGAAGGATAAGGATAAGACAGTGGTGGAACGAAAGGCACTGATAGATTATATATGTGTGGATGAACGAATGAAGGAGTCTGTGCTGGATGCTAGGGTGTATAGGGGTATTGGAGGGGGTCTGCCTGATTTTTATGTAGTAGTGGCTAACATTAGGATACAAAAGAAGTGGGTGAGGAGAACAGGAGGGAGGCGAGAGGAAGGTGGAATGGCGAAGAGGGTGGAGAGGCTACAGGAGGAAGAAATCAGGGAAAAGTACAGGAGAGCAGTAGAAAGATGATTAGGTGGGTTCGTCCTGGAAGATATGGAGGAAGTGGAGGAGATGAGCAAGGTGTTTAGCCTATAAAGCGCGAGCAGTATATAGTGGACACCATATAACTGGGCGAAGATATTAGGCCTCTTTCCCACCTAAAATCGTAATTTTACGATAAATATCGTTATTACTTATTCATATGCGCCTATTTTACGTTTAATATAAAGATAGTAACCTGTAACAACAATAAAACAAGTGGGAATATAATTTTTCTGGTCCAAATCGCGAATGGTAAGCGAGCGGTTCATTCATGAAGTGTGAGAGAGCTGGCATCACACCCTCCTCTATCGAGGGTTGAGGCAGTACTGAGCTACTGAGTCACACCCTCACTGTCTCTACCTTACGTAACAGACACTAAGATCGGGTTGGAGATGTTTACACAAAAATATACCAATGAATTAGGGAATAACAGAGAAAATAGGTGATAATTGAAGGGGGGGGGGGAGGGCAAAGGGGGAAGGAGGGGATGTGGAGGAGTGATATGAGGTATCGGAAAAAAACAACAACATTGTTTTAAGTGCTACTGGGGCCATTTAAAATATTTTTCTTAGGTCTTCCCTCTTAAGAGCTTTGCCGCCGTCGCCCAGTAAAACCTCCTAAGAGCTTTCTCGCCGTTCCCGGGTTAAGGAAGAGATCTGTGCAGCATGTGATGAGGTGTGTGGAGTAAGGAGAAGAGAGAGGGGAGTGAAAGGTACAGCATGGTGGACAGAAGAGGTAAGAATAGCTCTGGAAGACAAGAAGAAAGCGTATAGAGAGTGGTTGGGTAGTAGAGGGAATGAAGATTTGGAGATGTAAATATGTAAAATATAGTTGAGTTCGTGTGTGATTATGCATATTTAGCACACACAATGACCAATGCAATGAGAATTGCAACTTATCAATTTTAATATTTAATATTTAACGTGTACTTTCCGTTTTTTGTTTTGAAATATTTATTATAAATTTACGAGGGAATAATCAATTAATTTATAACTCAACATCTTACAGATATTTCGTTACTTAAATAATACAGTTTTATAATAGCTAATTTAGAATGGCAATTACTTTCAAGGATAAATATTTGTTAATTAATTATTTCACTGATGGCATTGGCTGTTGGGCTAGCAACTCTTCCTCGAAAACAAGCTAGATAATCGAACAACTTGCCTCGGATTAAGAAGGGGAGTCATTCGTGGCCACCCGCTCCGGGATCAAGGTCTCTGGCAATAGCTAGAATGTAGATAGATAGATAGATAGAAGGGGGACTTTAGTAAGGTTATCCCCATGTTCTTACTGAATATTAAGTGTTAGTTTATGACATTTGAGAAGATGGAAGCCAAACATATAACTTACAGTTAGATGGAAGCCAAACATATAACTTACAGTTAGAGGAAAAATATAACGCAAGTCTAATATTCTTTTATATGCAATGTTCAGTTATCCTTTTGCAAGAACACGTTGATATATAGGAAATACACTCAACAAAAAAAAGAAATTGTTTTTGTACTAGGTATGAAAACCCATCGACGAATTTAAACAATGATTGCAGCACAGTCATATTAAAGAATGTATTTACAAAAAAGAAGAATATATTGAATATATTAATAATAAATAATAAATCCTCTAATACTATAAGCAAAGTAGTTTTTATAGAAACAGCAAAATTACAAAGTTAAAATCAGATTACGGAAGTAGGCTCTTTCATCCCAACACAGTAACAACAACACGACTGAATTAATAGAGCCAAGCCACAATAGGGAAACAATTTGCATAGCAAACAAACACACGCAAACACACATGTAAAGTGGAAGCATAAATATGAAGTAATACTAAACTAATAGCAAACATTTTGTGTATTTTCGTAAGCGCCACAGGAATAAACTAGCGCTAGTAACACTTGTCCACAGATTATTACTCAAGATACCTCAGGTTCCTATTTACTGTTAAGTGAACAGCAGCATTGGGTGTAATAAGACTTCCCAACATCTCTACCTGCCAGGGTAAAATGGGGGTCCTATAGGTTGTGATTCGAGCATTCTAGCAACTACAGTAATTATTAAAAACGTGACATATTTACGAGAGCACACACACATGATACACAGTATAACAAATATGATAAAGATATAACAAAGTGGTCAGTGTGTTGGAGGAACCGCGAGTCTGTTTTATATTACCGAGCTCTAATCCCCTATACTTACTGTAATACAAAGAAAGACAAGCAACAAAATACCTTTTGATCCTTACTAGGCTGCTTGGTAAAAGCAGCATTTGAGGAGCAGATGCCATAATACTGCTACTACTAGCATTATATGAATATGGAAACTACTCGGGCACAATCGCAGTCAGTCAGGGATTCAAAGCAAAATAAAAAAAAACAAATATAATGTAAACTGTTTTCCGCTCAGGTGTACTTTTTTCAAATTATATTCATATACAAAGTGTTGTTGAGAATCAAATTCTGATGACACTTTTGGCAAGAGCATGAACAATACTTTTTATATCATATATGAAACCCTAGTGTCATCACTCAAAACATTGAGTAAAAGCCATGGAGAAACTCACCGAATACTTAAGGAAGCGTTTGGCAACAATGCTATGAGCGAAAGCAAAACTTTGTTTGTGGTTCAAATGTTTCAAGGTCGGACGGAAGTCTGTCGATAACTATGAGCGTTCTGGACGACCTTTGATAAGCACAACACCAGAAAACATCCAAAAGTGTGTGTGGCTATACATGCAGATCATACACAAACATCCAAAGGTGTGTGTGGCTATACATGCAGATCATACACAAACTATCCATGATGTTAGTAATGTCGTAGGACTAGTCTGACAGCACCATTGTTTCATTAGGTGCATCCTGGAAAGCCTTGGCTTAGCGGGCTCAGCTCTTATTGTATAAATTCACGTTGTGTAAATATCTATAATGTATATATTTGAGCTACATAAAGAATTTTAATTTTAATTTTAATTTGAAACTCGATACAGTGTAGTATGTGCCGCTGCTGGGTACACCACTGGAAAGAACGTTGTACTAGAATAAGGACCTTTACAGAGGAAGAGGGCTGAAGTTGAGACAATTGTATGCATAGTATGCAATGGTGAGCCTGTGTTTAGTGACAGGCTCAGGAGTGCTAATTTTGACAATGAGGAACTGGAGATGGTGAACAAGTTTTGCTATTTGGGGAATACCATTTCTGTTGGTGGTAAGGTCGATGCCGTCACTATAGCCAGAATAAGATGCAGCTGGGGAAAGTTCAGAGACCTGTTGCGACTACTTACTATGAGAAGACTCCTTGAGGGCAACTTCTGTGTCATGATGAACAACATTCGGCACAAGACAAGGAAAATCATCCCAATTACAGAGATTCTATCGGAATCAATCGATGAAGAGGAAATGGAAAACATTTGGCTAGTAGGCGACTCAATGGTCCGTGGCCAACTAACGGAGTTCTGCGCCAGGGCACCCAAGACCAGGAAGTGTTTCTACATCCCAGGTGGAGGGGTGGACGATGTCATTGCCGCAATCAAAGAAATCTCCAGGCTGGCACCCTCAACCACAACGTACGTCATACATATCAGATCTAATGACATACAGCGGACCCGATCGGAGGACCTTATGCAAAAGTACCGGAAGCAAAAGTCGCAAAGGATCATCGTATCAGGGATAGTCCAGGATCGGTGTAGAGCACCGGTTCTTCACCATAGCCACCAGTATAAATTGTTGTCTTGTGAATCTCTGCAGGGAAAAGAACATTGGTTTTGTCAGCACCTGGGACTCATTCTTCCATGAAGATGATATTATATTCTCAAATGATGGGGTCCATCTGAACCCAGTGGGAGTAGCGCGACTCGGCCACCTGCTAAACGATGCCATAAAGGATTTTCAAACACGATCCGAAGTCAGCCAAGGACAGCCTGGGATGCGGATCTAGGACAGTGAGGACCGAGGACAGCCAGAGATGTAAACGAAAACCCGCCCACATCCTACAACATTATATATCCTGAAATCAAGCAAATTCACAAATCAACTGCAACAACTCTCTCCAGGATATTTTACAGAAAATTTTGATATAATAGGTATCACTAAATCATGGATAAACATTGAACATAGAGACTATTTAGCTGAATACAATATTCCTGGATATACAATGTTTGAATATTGGCGAATAACAACAAATTGAGGAGGCGTTTTGCTGTACGCCAGGAAAGATCTTCATCCTGTGTTAGTAACAAAACCAGCTATAGATAACATTGACTTAATCTATCTTCATTTGAAAAATACGCTTCAAGAAAAGATAACCCTTGGACTAATATATCGCCCCCCTGAACAATCACTTAACATTGACAGATAAGTCTATGACCAAATTGCTGAAATTAGTGATAACGAAGATGTCATCATTCTTGGAGACTTCTTGCCAGTAGCTCAGCGGGTTAAATCTCTAACATCTAACAGAGGAACGGACCTGTACTCTAATCTACTAGAAAGTTCATTATTTCAATTTCTTCAATATCCAACAATGGGGAACAACATTCTTGATCTAAGCTTTGCGACTATAGTCGACTTAGTAAACCAAGTGAGAGTAGGAGATGAAATTAGTAGAAGTGATCATCGTTCGATCACATTCAATGTCAAATTCCTAAACAATAAACCAAATGAAAGTATTGAAAAGGTACCCAATTTCAAGAAAGCCAATTTCAATAAACTACAGACTATTTTTGCCAAAACAGATTGGAACTTCATAAACCACACCGGTGATGCTAATGAGATATGGAACTCCTTCTCAGAAATATATAATAATGCCATTACTTTCTGCATCCCAATGAAAAATCGATGCCCAACTCTAAACAATAAGCCTAAATGTGGTGGAACACCGAAATAAAAAACACTGTCTACATGCCAAAAAACAACTGCTCACAATACTTTCAACAGAACGAAGAATGAATCAGACTGGTTAAGCTATCTTCTTCTCCGACGGAATGTCAAAAACACTGATTAAACGAAATAAGGAAAAATGCAATCCTGTATTGCAAGCTTAAGTAAGTCAAATACAAAATAATTCTATGGATATATTAGAAGTAAAAAGGTAATAACATCTCATATCGGATCACTTACTAATGAAAATGGAGAACTTGTCGATGATGAATTCCACATTAGTAATTGTCTCAATCACTTTTTTGCATCAGTCTTTACCGAAGAAGATCTTAATTCAATTCCTCATGCCACACCATCTATAATAACAAATAATGATTTTTAAGTGATATCGTAATCACTGAAGTAGATGTAATAAACAGCATAAACAAACTAAAGTCTAATAAATCCTCTGGACATGATACTATTTCTCCCAGAGTTTTAAAAGAATTAAGAGACGAGATACCAAAACCATTATCACTACTTTTTAACAATACAATGCGAAGTGGCTGCAATTTCCATTGCAGCCAGTGGAAATTAGCTAATGTAACGCCTATTTTCAAAAAAAGGAAACAAATCACTACCTTGCAACTACCGTCCAGTAAGTTTTACTTAAATCATATATAAATTGTTTGAAACAATCATCAGAGATAAACTTGTAAACCATTTAGAATAATTTTTTTTTAATAAAAGTATCATAGCATGGTTTCCGAAGCAAGCATTGATGCCTAACAAATCTCCTTGACTTTTTTCATGACATCTTCAACATGGATGACGAAAGTAAAGCTGTCGCCATTGTCTACTTTGATTTCCAAAAAACATTCAATACAGTCCCCCACAAGCGTCTCTTGATAAAATTTAAAGTTCATGGCATATGATATGTTCTTTGATGGATTGAGAATTGGCTTACTGGGCATAAGCAACGAGTAGTAATAAACAGTAAAGCCTCGGACTGGATATATGTCAAGTGGTGTGCCGCAGTGGTCAGTGCTCAACCCATTATTTTCTAAATATATATATCGATGACAATCTTTCATGTACAATTTCAAAAAAGTTGCAGATGATACCAAAATAGCAAACATAGTAGTATTCACACGATCTTCCAATGTAGCCATTAATTTAGTTTGCTTTCTTAACTACTTCGGTACATTGTTGGCTGTGTTTTAAAGTACTTGATATTATTACTCCTAAAGTCAGTTTCTTAATCAATATTTTGCATGTTCATCAGATCCAAAATGATTTGGATAAATTAGCAAATTGGGCCCAAACCTGGCAAATGAGTTTCAATACCGACAAATATAAAGTACTACATATAGGATACAAGAATGAAAACTCAAACTAGTCAATGAATGGTAGTCAACTCAAAAATAATGATTAAGAAACTGACATTAGGAGTAATAATAAAACCCAGCCAACAATGTACCGAAGTAGTTAAGAAAGCAAACTAAATTACTGGCTTCATTGGAAGATCGTTTGAATACAAATCTGAAAATGTCATTATCACTGTATACAATTCTTTGGATCGCCCCCATCTGGAATACTGTGTACAATTTTGGTGTTCATATTATCAAAATGACAGATAAACTGGAGAGAATAGAGCTGAGAGTGACAAAAATTATACCTAGACTGAGAAAAAAGTCATACGAAGATCATCTAAAAGTTAAATCTATTCAGTTTAACAAAGTGCAGGCTGAGAGAGGACCTTATTCAGGTGCTTAATCCCTACTGTACCATAGGGTATTATCATAAATGTACCCCCCTGTACCAAGTAATATGGCCAAAATGGCTTCAGAGGCAAGATATATTAACCTTCCACCTCAAAAGTTGATGAAACACAGCCTGTGGAGGCTTGCAGCCAACCTAAAAAGTGTTGTCAATTCCTTAGAACAGTGTTTACAAGTCATGGTACCAGCCACTTCCTGGTACAAGGACCGTATATTACTGACAGCTTGCAGCCGTCGCTGGGACTTGGGAGTGATTTATCTACTGACGGCTGGCAGCCATCGCTGGGATAGTACGGGTTAAAATTATTAACCTCTAAGCTGCACAGCCCCTGTAGTATACACCATACCCCTGT
Source organism: Paralithodes platypus (assembly GCA_032716605.1). Classification (NCBI taxonomy): domain Eukaryota; kingdom Metazoa; phylum Arthropoda; class Malacostraca; order Decapoda; family Lithodidae; genus Paralithodes; species Paralithodes platypus. The sequence continues at coordinate 11,350,823 of CM064545.1, forward strand.
GCATAGGTATTTTGATTAAGTCCTCACTAAAATCGTGAATTTACCATAAATATAATTATTACTTATCCATATGCGCCTATTTTACGTTTAATATGAAGATAGTAACCTGTAACAACAATAAAACAAGGGTGAATATTGTTTGGATGGTCAAAATCGCAAATTATAATCGAGCGGTTCATTCATCAATTGTGAGCCAGCCGGCCGTACACCCTCTTCTCTCGAGGGCTGAAGCCTTACTGACTTACTCCCTCAAACTCTCCCAGTCTCTCCCTTACGCAACACACTCGCTAGTCACATGACAACAGCATGGAACCGGCCTGGAGATGGTGACATGAAAATATACCAATGAACAAGGCAATAACAGGGAAAATAGGTGATAATTAAAGGGGGGGAGGGGGGAGAGGAGGGGACTTTGACACATGTGAAGGAGTGATTGGAGGTATGGAGGGGAATTATCTCATTTAAACACAATTTTTTAGGTTTTAAGTGCCACTGGGGTGTTTTAAATGTTTTTTTTTAGGCCTAGGATCTTAAGAGTCTCCCCGCAGTTGCCCAGTAAAACCACTTAAGAATCTCCCCGCTTCTGCCGGGTTAAAGGTATTGACAATATGGATGTCAACAAATATTTCACAATCGATCATCAGAATTATACTAAGAAATGGTTGAAAGATAATTGGTGAGCATATTAACTCCCATGAGATGAAGCATTTATTTTTCAATCGAGTATTAAACCTATGGAATGGACTACCCAGTCATGTTGTTGAATGCAGTACTGTTGAAACTTTCAAAATACACCTAGATAAATATTTCGCTCTTAATCCACGATTAACTGTGTTTACAAACGAATAGCAGCACCTTTCATTGAGCTACCGTTATCTTTTTCTCACATAGGTTAGGTAGTTTAGCTACAAGCAGCCTCAAAAGGATCAATATATATTTTGTTGCTTGTTTTCCTTTGTACTCCATTGTATTCCCTTGAAGAGAAAGGCGTATGTTTCGTGTGTTAGAAGCGCAATGACATATGCTTCAGAAACGTTGTCTGTCAAAGCGGATGGTATCAACAGAATGGATCGTAATGAGGTGAGAATGGTCAGATGGATGTGGGGTGCCAAACTGCAAGATAGAACATCTAGTGGAGAGCTGATTATACGGTTAGGTATCAAGAGTAGCAGTGATGAGATGAATACTAGTAGGCTTGGATGGTTTGGACATGTGGAGAGGATGGATAAACTAAGTGGAGTGAAAAGGTGCAAGTCTGTGAACATGGAGTCAGCTGTACCAAAGGGACGACCAAGAAAGATGTAGGATCAGACCTTACAGTCAGATCTTGAATTGTAAAACCTGACAAGTGAGGCAGCTCTGAACAGAGGTGCCTGGAGCATCGCCATTAGGACGTGAGACCGGAACTGCACTTCGTGTGGAGCACTCAGTTTATAAATGTATGTATGTATGTATGTATGTATGTATACCATCACCATCTTCTCATTTCACTAACCAACCTGGAGAACACCTTTTCTATCCTAAATGAACTAGACAACAATTAGTCCAGCACCTCACCCATATCCAGGACTTCCTAGTAGATTGCCCCAACATCCATGACATATTTCTAACTTCTAGTTCTTCTGATTATACTGAAAATCAATATTTTCCCTTCGTTGGGCTCCTCCGATCACAATCTTATCTGTTACCTGTCGTATTTCTCCAGTATGGCCATCTGATCCTCTCAGCCGTCGGCGCTTGTGGGACTTTTGCGCCACCAATTGTGAGGTTCTGCGGCAGTACTTCTTTGACTTTCCCTGGACTGATATTTGCATCCATGACTGGGAGTTCCAAAACCATTACTGAGGTGATACAGTCAGGCATGGAAGAATACATTCTATTTTCTTTCTCTCAGACGAATGCACATAAACCTTGGTTTACTCACGCTTGTTCTACTGCTGTCCACAATAAGGAGGAAGCATACAGATAGTACTGGCACCTTCAAATACCTGAGTCTAGAATCCTATATTTTTCTGCCCGGAATCGTGCCAAATCTGTTCTTCGACTCTTTCATCAATAGTAAATGTAATGAACTTACAAATTCTAGCTCTTCCTAAGCTTTCTGGCACATACCCCATAACCTCTCAAACAACTTTACTTCTTCCTCTTTTCCGCTCAAACAACACCACTATCATTTCTTCCTCTGACAAAGCTGAATTCTGTACTCAAACTTTTGCAAAAAACTCAACCTTTGACAAATCCGGTGCTGTTCTTCCTTCTCCATCACCCTTTCACTTACTTTGACAAGGAGGCAGCACAGAAGCACAGTGTTTTAGTACAGCAGGAGGAACACCATCTAGCCCAGTGGTCTTCATTGCGCGGCTCACGAGCCAGTGGCGGCTCGCAATGACCTGATTGGCGGCTCGCAAGAGAGGAATGAGAGAGAGAGAGAGAGAGAGAGAGAGAGAGAATTCATCAGTAATCACAGAAAAGTCCAATGTATTAGATATAAATTGTATCATTATTACGTATCAGACGTATCACTTAATAAAATTGCTAATGGGAATAGACCTACTGGCCCTGGCAATTCTTTACTTTTCATAATTATTCAACACAAAGAGGAAAGGAGAGAGCACCTATTATACAGAAATGATGAGAGAGAGAGAGAAAGGAGAACGAGCCTTCTGTAGCCTACAGGAACAGTACGTGTGGGTTATGTAAAGCCAGGTTCACACATAGGCGAGTCGGAGCGCAACTCCAACGCGAGTGATGACATTTTTGCACTCGCCAATGATTATCCCAAATTCGCCGACACTCGGCGACACTCGCACAGACTCGCGTGGACTCGCGGAGGACCGTGTAGACTCGCGAACGTGGCCAAAAATTTTGTACCGACACAAAAATTGGAGAGTCAAGTGGGAGTAGGACGCCAACTCGCATAGAGTCGCGTAGACTCGTGTAGACTCGCATAAACTCCTGTAGACTCGTGTGACACTCATGTAGACTCGCGTGACAGTCACGTTGTACTATTTAGAAATTTAATGATCGCGAGTCTACACGAGTTTACACGAGTCCACGCGGGTCTACGCGAGTACAACAGGAGTCTACACTATAGTAAACAACCAATATTGCCAAAGGCGACTTTAACGGGAGTCAAACAGGAGTCAACACGACGCTAACGCGAGTTAACACGGGGTAACGCGAGTGTAACACGCGTAAACGAGAGTAGCCACGTGGTGGTCTGCATTTCACAATATATGTCGCGAGTCTATGTGAAACAAACACGAATTTACGCGATATTAACGTGAGTCTATGCGAGTCTATGTGAAACCAACGTGAGTCGACGCGAGTGGTGTGCAACTGCTGGCAACACCGCGCGAGTAGGTGGCACCACCGCGTCAACACCCCCTATAAAAAGGGACCGCCCGCGGTGCTCCTCCACTCTCCACCGTGACCCCAGCAAGGACCCATTGACCCGGGCCGCACAGCAACCCACGCTGCCCTACCACGCTGCCTGACCTACCACGCTGCCTGCCCTACATGCCTTCCCTACCACACTGCCTGCCCTACCACGCTGCCCTACCACGCTGCCTGCCCTACCACGCTGACATACCTGTCTGCCCTACCACACTGCCTGCCCTACCACGCTGCCCTACCATGCTGCCCTACCTGCCTGCCCTACCACACTGCCTGCCCTACCACGCTGCCCTACCTGCCTGCCCTGCACCATGCCTTTGCCCAAGGAGAAGGTGGCGGCCACCAAGTCTCGGAAGGGTGGTGATGGTGTTGTGAAGAAAGGCAAGGCTACACCTCCCGAACAACCCCGCATCGCACCCCCTGCCAGGAGGCCTGTTGCGTCGCAAGAGTTGGACGACTCAGATGACATTGTGCCGGACAGCCAGCCCAGTGGACATGAGGACATGGACGTGTTTGATGGAGATATTGATGCTGACGACAGCCAGGATACTCGGACCAGCCAGGATACTCAGACCAGTCAGGATACACATACCATTCAGGACACCCAAGGTAGCCTCAGTGACAGTGATGATGATACCCCTGACCCCCCTGTCAGCGCGGGCCCTGTGCGTTATGGCGCCATTAAGAAGAATAAGTTGACAAGGGTGATCTTGAGCGACGAGACTGAGGACATGCTGGCCGAGTGGGTGAAGGACACCCCCATGTTATATATGAAGCGTAGCAAGGCGTACAAAGATTCGCGCAGGAAACTCCGCGCCTACGACCAGAAGGCTGTTACCCTGGGTGTTAATGTCACAGGTAAGTACCCACAACAAAACATGCAGCATGAAATATTAATTGTAATAAGTGATTGAATACCTTGATGTTGTGTTCTTGGTTTGATTCCATGTAATTTATACGTGAAATACATAATTACTATTATGTTAAAGTTTGCTAACTTGGCATATATGTATGTGTGTTGCCAGTATCATATACATCCCTCTACGCCTGTATTTAACAGCATTAACTAATAATGTATTATCAACCAATATTTGGCCTGTGAAATTACGGATATAAATCATATATATAAAGGGGCCTTGCTTAATAAATATTACTCTTTACACAGGCGCTAATCTGACACATGGGTCCGCAACATGCGGTCAAGGTATTCAAAGCTGAGCGATATGAAGAGTGGAGCGGGAACACCTGGGACATTCGAGGGCAAGCCACTATCAGAGAGGGACACCTGGATCATGCAGATGTTTGCCTTCCTCAAAGGGCACATCTCCCGCGTAAAGATCAAGGTCACAGCTAAGGTTAGAACTAATATAAACATACCTAATATGTGTGAAAACAATATATACTTAGATAACTGTTCGCTATCACATTTGGAAAATATTATTTAACCATGTATACCTAGGCTATTAACCCGGGGACTGCCGGGAGACTCTTAAGAGTTCCCCCGGCGGACTGCGGGGAGACTCTTAAGAGTGAGAGAAAAAAAAACAAAAAACAAAAAAAAATTGGGCCCCTGGGCCATGCAAAATCTCAGTCCTCTACCTCCCCTCCTTCCCCACTTTCCTCCTCTCCTTCAGTTATCACCTATTTTCCCTGTTATTCCCTTATTCTGAGGTATATTTTCGTGCTAACATTAGAAATCCGGTTGCAGGGTGTGGTCATCACTGATAGCAAGCGAATGCAAGAGAGAGAGAGAGAGTATCGATCGACTGTGTCTCAGTGGCCTTGGGGGAAATTGGCGGGAAAGCAGCTTGCCTCACCCATACATTATACAACTCGCGGGCTATATCTCCGATTTTGACCATCCAAACGCTGTTTTCACTCGTTTTATTGTTGTTTCAGGTTAATACCTTTATAATCAACCCATAATAGGCGCATATGGATAAGTATTAATGCTATTAATGGTACAATGAATATTTTAGTGACGGAAACACCTCAAATACATGCGCACAGGGAGAGGTGTCTAATTACCCCCATGCGCAGCCGAGAGGTTAATGTCTGTTAATGACGTGCTTATCTTGTGCATGTATATATGATTTTATACATATATTAATTCATGGCTGTTAATATCATGCTTATCTTGTGCATATATACTTGAATTCATACATTTATAATGGAAGGCTTCATGTAAACATAAAATGTATTTTCTTATATTTTTTTATATTGTCAAGGTACATATATTTAAGTATACTAAAATAGGTTAAAGGTCTTATTTATATAGGATATATTAATGTTTTTGTGTTTCAGTTTCCAAATCCGACCGATGACGTCTCGCCGGATGTGAATGTGGAGGTGATTGGCGATGACGAGAGCGATGGAGAGGACACTGCCATGCCCCCTCCAACCAACACAACTCCCACTGCCAGGTCCAGCAGCCAGAACAAGCGCCGGTAGTCTGTAGAGACATTCTCACCTGTGGAGGTAAATATGAAAACATTAAACATATGTCATTACGAGAGTATATTAGTCATTACGAGAGTATTATGTAAATCCTATGTTCGTGTACGCTGTAAACCGCAAACAATTCCTGTAGAGGAAGACATATGCATCTGGAGGAGAAAAACATAAAAACGTTATTAGCATAACTTACCATGACATGTATGTATTATTTTATAAGTACAAAAGGTGTTTAACCTGCATACTCTTGTTTCTCCAGCTGAGTGCGACGCGGGAGGCGATGCGGGAGGACATATCACGCCTGGTGACATCCCTGGCTGGGAAGGAGACCAAGTATGGACAGTTCGTGGGGTACTTGGAGCAGCAGCTCGAGAGGCTCCCTGATGCTGTAGGGGAGATATTGTCACGGAGGATAATGCAGCAAGTCCTTCAGGCCAGGGATGAGGTCACCCTCTCCACGTCACCCCAGATGGCGATACCAGCAAACCCCCCCCAGTTGAACACCACACCACCAGGCCCCCCGCAGTTGCACACCACACCACCACAGATGCAACCCCAGCCAGGACCATCACGCATGCCAGCAGCCTTCACAAACCCCACATTCCAAGAGCTGATGGCTGGTACGCCATTCAGGTCTCCTGCACATATACATGAATGGTGGGCGGGGTCGCTTACCCCTACACATGGCGCCAACATTGCAACAGCGGTTCCCTCAAGCCCAGCTACTAGTAGGCCACCAACACCAGGGAACTTCCTATAAACAAGGTTGAACACCAAAGTCAACACCCCCAGGCCTGGGGATGACGAAAATGTGTGAAACCTTTGTGTATAATATTAAAGTCATAAACCCCCCAGTGATGGGAATGACGAATATATATAATACTATGTCTACACATAAAATGAATATCTCTTATTATTTCTATACTTTCTGGTATATATTTACATACTATATTACTTTCGGCTATATATTAACATGCTATATATCTATGTTTATGAATAAAATAAATTAATGTGCCTCCAGCTGTTGTTTTGGATCCAAACTATATTATTAGAGTTTATGGGTAAAAATTCTCAAGAAAGGTTCCTTGTATAAACAGGGCAAAGACTTGTCAACAGAGACAATATATAAGTTAATATGAATTCAAGTTGTGTTATAAATAATATTGATATTAACATCGATAATGAAGAGAGAGAAAAAAACATATAATATGATTGAAATAGGTTTCTGGAATAATATTGATAGTAAAACATAAATAATGATGTTGAATATATGCAAAGAATATATGATGACAAGAAATAATATACAGATTGATATCCAACATGAAATATAAATAAATAAAAAATATACATTAAATATTATATATTACACATTATGAAACGACATAGGAAAAGGTGAGCACCATAATATATGAGACTTTATAAAAAGCGAATAACAAATAGAGAATAATTATATATTAATGAGGTTTAATTGATTTCAAACATGATTAACAACATAATACAAATATGTAAACTACAAAAATATTAATGAAAGCAATGGCAAGATATGGGGATACATACATTTATATCAGGTCGTTCTGCCAGGGGACACTGCCCCTGGGTGATGAGCAGTAGTCGGTGAGGTGCTGGCGTTGCCTCTTGGCCTGGGCTGTCACAACATTCCTGGATAGTCTCTCGAGGGGATTCAGCCTGTCCCGCAGCTCCCTCCAACCACCAGGGATGATAGCATACGTCTCAGGGTCCTCCTCGTCCGCTAGGTTGGCGTGGTGATTAAGGAACCTCATTCGCATAAGGTTATGCAGCATGCCATCACCACAGACTCAACACGGGACGGGTGGAGGGGAATGCTGTGGAGAAGGCACCTGAACCTGAATTAGGGAGAGAAAAAACATGTATATTTAAACACTGAATAGTATAGTTCATATTAAATAGGGAAATAAAGGTTAGGATAATTTTTAGTAAAAACTGTACTTGCAGACGTGGACGACTCACACTCTGTGGATGTGGGGGAGATGTATTAATCCATATTAATTATAGGGATAATGGTTACGAGCATGTATATTTAATACCTGATTAGTATACTTCATATTAGTAGGGTGCCATCACCGATACCTGTATTTCTGGTCAAACATTTCACTGCTAATACAATGTACGTCATCCACGTTGGATCCAACGATGTACAGCGAACCCGGTCGGAAGATTTGCTTTTAAAATATCAGCAGCTGATCAAGTCGTTTAAGGAGAAGTCATCAAGAATCATCGTCTCAGGAATCGTCCCCCGGCTTGGTGTAGAGAGCCGATTTTACAACATAGCCACCAGCACAAATCGTTGTCTAGCAAACCTCTGCAGGAAGGAAAACGTGGGATTCGTCGACACCTGGGACAATTTCTCCTACGATGACTATTTGTTTTCGGACGATGGAGTTCATCTGAACCAGGTGGGAGCAGTATGTTTTGGGCGTCTTCTCAACGATGCGGTGAAGGATTTTCGGAGAAGAAATCGACTCAGCACAGGACAACCAGGAAGGAGGACCGAAGACAGCGAGGGCGGCAACCTGCGAAGGAATTAAATGCTAATCTGTCAAGAACCGCGAATTTGGATAAAGCTCCACCAGCACGACCCAAATTCAAAACCGCCAGGGATAACGACCGAGGACCGATGTCAGCCATGAATGTAAATGTAGATCCGATCAGAACCAAAAATTGGATTAAAGAACATTCTGTGAGTTCTAAAACCGCAATTTTAAAGGTTTTCTATGCAAACGCTCGTAGCATACGCAATAAATTTTCAGATTTAGAGGAACTAGTGTTTACTGAAAATTATGATGTGATTGGTATAACAGAATCTTGGCTCAATACAGTAGATAGAGACTTTTTAGCAGAGTATTCACTTCCCGGTTACGTAATGTTTGAGAAAAGCCGAATAAATAAAAATGGAGGTGGCGTTTTATTTTATATCAAAGAAAGTCTTAACCCTACCCTCTTGTCAAAACCTCAAATTGTGAACGTCGACACATCTTTTGTGCTAATAAAGAATAATAAAGGTACAAAAATAATACTTGCATTAATATACAGACCTCCAGCTCAATCAGTGCAAACTGACCGAGAAATTTATGAACAAATTGCAGATGTAAGTAACTCACAAGATACCGTATTTTTTGGCGACTTTAATTTACCTGTGACCAAGTTGGGCGATACTCTTACTTCACACTCCGGACATGACTTGTATACGAACTTGCAAGAGAGTTCGCTTTATCAATTTGTTCGAACACCGACCCGTGGTAATAACGTTCTTGACATTGTACTTGCAACAAAAGAAGAATTAATAGAGAATTTGAATGTTGGTGATGAATTCAGTAACAGCGACCATCGTACGATAACTTTCACTTTAAACTTTACTAGTAACGAACCAAATAGTAGCATCGAAAAAGTCCCTAATTTCAAGAAAGCAAACTTTCATAAACTTAGAGCTATGTTTAAAGAAACTGACTGGAGCTTTTTAATTAACAATAACGACATAAATACATCTTGGAAATTATTCGAAACCACTTACCTAAAAGCAGTGCAAGACTGCATACCATCGAAAATACGGCGTCCAGGCCATAATAATAAGCCCAAATGGTGGAATAAAGATATTTCAAACTGCCTGCTTGCTAAAAAATTTGCTAATGATAGATTAAAATCCTCACAAAATGACGAAGAACGGGTGAAATTTGTAGAGCTACGATGCAAAGCCAAAAAGTGAATTAAGCAAGGTAAAAAGACCCTAGAGTTACATATTGCGAATCAAAGTAAAACAAACCCGAAAGAATTCTATAGTTATATCAGAAAGAAAAAAATAGTTACTTCAACTGTTGGACCGTTAGTCGATGAAAATGGAGAATACACCAAAGACGAAGTACAAATGAGTAATGCCCTCAATACCTTCTTTGCATCAGTTTTTACAACAGAAGACCTCAGTGATATCCCTACACCATCGCCGATTCAGATTGATAATTCAGATGTTCTAAGCAATATCACCGTTACAGAGAGAGAAGTATTGAATTGTTTAGATAAACTCAAGGTAAATAAAACGCCTGGACCTGATACAATCTCGCCTAGAGTTCTAAAGGAAGCTAAGGATGAGCTCTCCAAACCACTGACATTACTATTCAATAAATCCTTGCAGTCTGGAACTATGCCTGATCAGTGGAAGATAGCCAACGTAACACCGATATTCAAAAAAGGCAGCAAATCCCTACCCAGTAACTATCGTCCAATTAGCTTAACCTCAGTTGAATGTAAAATGCTAGAAACGGTCATAAGAGACAGACTCGTAAATCACTTAGAGGAAAATAACATACTTAAAGATACTCAACACGGCTTTCGTAAAAAACGTTCCTGTTTAACAAACCTCTTAGACTTCTTCCACGATATCCTCAACCTCTACGATGAGAGTAAAGCTGTAGATATTATATACCTTGATTTTCAAAAGGCCTTTGACAAAGTTCCCCGCAAACGTTTACTGCTAAAACTAAAAGCGCATGGAATACAAGACGGTGTATTGAAATGGATAGAAAATTGGCTCAGCGACAGAAAGCAAAGAGTAGTCATAAACGGTAAGGCATCTAAATGGACCAATGTAAGTAGCGGGGTACCCCAGGGATCGGTACTAGGACCAATTATCTTTCTAATTTACATCAACGACATAGATGAGGGTCTCACCTGTACAATCTCAAAATTTGCTGACGATACAATAATTGCAAATAGCGTACTCTCAAAAGATCAAGTTGACGATATGCAACACAATCTAGATAAATTGTCACATTGGGCCCAAATTTGGCAAATTATTTTCAATGCGGATAAATGTAAAGTACTACATATCAGATACCTAAATGAGAAAGCAAACTATTCGATGAATGGCACTCAGCTTAAGAATGTAAACAGAGAAACCGATCTGGGAGTAACAATATCGAGTAACCTAAAACCGAGTCAACAATGTTCAGAAGTTGTTAAGAAGGCAAACAAAATAATTGGCTTTATAGGCAGATCATTTGAGCATAAATCCAAAGACGTAATCCTAACCCTTTACAATTCCTTAGTCCGCCCTCTTCTGGAATACTGCGTTCAATGCTGGTGCCCTTATTACCAAAAAGACATAAACAAGCTAGAACGAGTTCAACGTAGAGTTACCAAAATGATACCTAGCCTAAAGAACAAACCATACGAAGAGCGTCTTAGAGAATTAAATCTATTTCCTTTAACCCAGCGCAGATTAAGAGGTGACTTAATTCAAGTGTTCAAAATCATCAAAGGCATCGACAATATGAACTGTAGTAAGTACTTCACTATCGACCAATCTAATTACACGCGGGGAAACGGGTTGCAAAATTATTGGTAAATCTTTTAACTCGCACGAATCTAAGAATTTCTTCTTCAATCGAGTTGTCAACTTGTGGAATGGGCTTCCCCGAGACGTTATAGACTGCAGCACCGTTGATTCATTTAAATTCCGCAAACAAATATCTCGCATCAAACCCGCGACTGACTGCGTTTGTAAATGAATAACTTTATTTTATCCTCCCCTCAGTTACTAACCCCTATGTCCCCTACTAACTTCCTAGTCCTGCCACGTTAGTGGCAGGGCAGTAGTTCCCATTCCAATGTTCCCTTACCCACTCTAAACCACTGTTTGGACACTTGATCCTCAGTGTTTTGGAGGACAAGCAGCCTAGAAGGGTCACTAGATATGTTGTTGCTTGATTTCCTTTGTACTCCTTTGTACTCCTTTGTACTCCTTTATAATCAAACACATACCTGCTTGCCATGATGCCAAAGGCGTTCTCAACAACTCTGCAAGCCCGGGACAGTCTGTAGTTGAAGATCCGTTCAGGTACAGTCAGTTGCCGGGTAGAGTGTGGCTTCATCAACCACCTTCGCATGGGGAAGGCGTCATCACCCACCAGGAAGTAGGGAACAAGTGTGTCGTCGTTGGGCAGGGGTTCGGCAGCAGGGAGTCCCAGGGTGCACCCATCCAATGCTGCTCTGATATTCGTTCTTATAAAGACCCCACCATCTGAGGAGCTACCGTGATTACCCACGTCACAGTAGAAGAACTTGTAGTCGGCGTCTACAATAGCCATGGGAACGATGGAGTGGAAGCCTTTGTAGTTGTAGAATTCTGTTCCGGCATTTGGAGGGCATTTGATGGCACAGTGCTTTCCGTCGATGGCACCAACGGTATGTGGGAAATCCCAGCGCTTGGGAAATTCACTGGCAACATCCTTCCACTCCGCCGGTGTCCTGGGGCAACGTATAACCTCCTCCTGGTATTCTGCAATGATGGCTTCGCATGTTGCATGCACAATGAGGGAGATGGTGTTCCGGGCCACACGGAACGCGTACTGTAGGCTAGGATATGAGTCACCAGTGGCCAGGTAGCGGAGTGTGATTGCAATCCTCAGCCCAGGTGACAAAGCCTCCCTCCAGAAGGTGTCCTGCTTCTCTACCCTAGGCCCGACACGTGCCACCAACTCCCTAAACAGGTGGACGTCCACACGTAGGAAATTCCGGAATCCTTTGGGGTTCTCTCTCTTAACCTCCTCCATAAGTTGTTCGTACACACCGAACTGTGACCGTCTCAGTAGCCAGCTCCTAGCCCAAACTCTCATTCGTGGCCTTTCCCCTTGACGTCTTTCTTCAGCCTCCTTCTCCTCCAGCTCCTCTAGGTCTAGGAGACGCATCTGCATTTGCAGTATGAGCACAGCTGCCGCTCTCCGTCTCCTGATGGACATGGTGTGTGGGTGGGTGGGTGGGTGGGTTGGGTTGGGCTGTATCCTGCAGAGTACGTCCGTCCGTGGTGGTGTTGCGTGGTGTGAATAATAGTGCCAGTGGGGGCCTCTTTATATATGTATCCTGACACTCGCCAACACTCGCACACACTCATGTTAGACTCCCATACACTCCTGTTAACTTCCTGTAGACTCGCGTTCACCTCGTGTAAACTCATGTAAACTCGTGTAAACTCCTGTGACACTCGTGTAGACTCCTGTAAACTCGCACTATTCGTACCCTGGAATTTGACCGTTATTTTCAAATTTTGGCGGTGCGTGTTGGAGTCGTGTTACACTCGCCGACACTCGCGGATACTCCTGTAAACTTGTGTAAACTTGTGTTATTTTCGTGTTATATGCGTGTTTACTCGCATCAGATGCTACTCGCGTTTGGTTCGGGCTCCATCATGGTGAGTATGCGGCGAGTGTGACTCGCGTTGGCCTCGCGCTCCGACTCGCCTATGTGTGAACCTACCTTAAGTCCAGCGCTCGGCGGCCCATACTCAGCCAGTCTTGTCCATTCACTCTTTTTATTAACACCACATCAGAAAAGTTGGTTATGATGCCTCGTAAATTAGTGTTATTTTATGAGAAAAAGACTGTTTCGGTGTATGCATGAAATGTATGGACCTAAACTCGTATTCTTACAAATTCAAACGCTGTATTTTCCACATTTGGTTATTTGTTCACCAATTTGTCGAATTCCAGGCAGTGAATTATCCAGGCTATAATCAAAATGGACACATTTATTATAAAACGTATGCACACACAAGAAGATGAACCACCAGAAATACAACCTTCTACAAGTCAATCATGTAAATTTCAATATATAAACATTTTGTTACGAAAGAATTTCAATATAATAATTGTTACTAGTTTGTTCTATAATTCTGTGGCTATGGAAACCCACACAAATATGTAATTTAGTTCCTATATATATTTATTCTGTTTATCCCTGTGGCTTATTTGCCTTATGGCTTATGCGGCTCTCACTCTGAATATGTCCTGAACTTTTGGCTCCCTTGAAAAAATTAGTGATTAACATTGATCTAGCCTGTACACCTTCTTAGTATTGAGCCAAGATAGGGCAGGAATACTTCTTTGGAAAATATTATAACATTATTATAGTATCTTCCATGCAGGTATTTTTACAATTACCCCCACGTAAGTTGAAGTTATTTAATTTAATTCTCCCCCAGCCAAACACAAGAGTCATTAATATCAAGTATATCTCACAAATACATATGAACTACTAAATGTTGTTATACTCTCAGCCGGAATCGAACCACTGACAGCCAGGATCAGTGTTCCATGCTTTAATCCACCACACCACGGCGTGATAAAGGATACTTAACCTTTTCCTATTATACTAAGGATAAGGGAAATCCTACTTGGAGTAGCTTATGTATTTCAGTTCATACACAACCGTAGGATCCATATTCCAGGATACCAAGTATATCTCACAAATGCATGTGAGCTACTAAATGTTTTTATGCTCTCAGCCAAAAAAAGCCCCCCCCCCAAAAAAAAAATATATATATATACAGTATATTATATATATATATATATATACAGTATATATATACAGTATATATATATATATATATATATATATATATATATATATATATATATATATATATATATATATATACAGTATAATCTTAATAAATAAAGGTCAATGTTTGTCTGTTTGTCAGTTACCTGACCTTTGTTACTAAACTCCTCCCACAGTTTTGGTGCCAGGTGGGAGTGTGGGGCACCGTTGGAAAGCCCAGGCTTTGGAGATGGTTTTAGGCGAGTTTAGTGGAAATCAGAGAAACTTTTGTTTAATCAAATTTTCGGCAGAACTTATGTAGTATACGGGAGCGAAAAAAAATGCGAAAAAAAATGGCCGTTTGGGGCAGAAGGAGCCCTCCGATCGAAAAGGTGTATGGAACGAAGGTTGTTCGCAGCTCCCCAAAATAGGGGTACGGATGAGGTCAGATCCAAAATCGGAGGTAATTTAGCGGCCGAAATCGAGGTCACCGTTTAATGAGGCACAGGGAGGTCGAGGCCGGTGATTATGGTAGTAGTAGTATTGGGATAATTGTGGTAGTAGTGATTGATGATGGTGATTATGGTAGTAGAATTTAAACCCGGGCATCGCCGGGTACCTCTCCTATTATATATATATATATATATATATAATATACAGTATATACCTGTATATATATATATATATATATATATATATATATATATATATATATATATATATATATATATATATATGAGATAGAGAGACAGAGTAATGTGGTTAACATAAATTCCTTCCAGTCTTTGAGGTCTGATTGACAGATGAATCCACAATAATGTGGGAAATCTGTGATGGTGCAGGTATGTGGTAAATGGTTGGATAAATATTTATTTTTTATTATTATTTGTTTTGTTTTATGTGCGACCCGACGAAAAATGTGCAAGTGTAATATCTTCAATTTGGTATGCCTATTAATGTGTGTGTGTGTGTGTGAGAGAGAGAGAGTTCGTAAAATATTTTGAGAACGAATAAGTGGATTGGAGCCTTGGTGGTTCAGGAGTACTTGTGCGTGGAATAGCCCAAGCTCTACCTTCTGCTCGTTGCATCACAGTTGTATTGTCCTGCGGCATGGAAATAAAACGTGTAGTAGAAGAGTTAGGCATGTACAGTTGCCAAAACATAAACCTGGGACAAATGCTGTTAATAAGTGACAGGAGTTCCTGCTCTCACAGCATTTTACATTGGTTGTGGGTGTGTGCATGATCGTGTGTGTTCGTGTGCTTGTATTTATGTACGTGAACAAGTTTTGTGTGTGTGTACTGTCTATGCGTGTGTATATGTATACCTATCGGTGTGTGCCCGATCTGTGCATGTGTGTGTGTGTGCGTGTATGATTGCGCTGGTCGTCCTGTGACCATAAATATTAAGGTATTTTTCTTACAGTGAATGTCAAGGATCAAGACCCACCGAACGGCCGGGAGCAACAATTAAAGAGAAATATTGCAGTGCACTCGCAATATATTTTCCTTGTTTAGAAATAGATTTTCAGTATACCCGACGAATTCCAGGGCAATTTAAGTTGTCTTAAGCGAATATAGCAATACTTATTTATATATGTTACTAACTGAATGTACAGTTGCCCACATAAGTATTGTTCCTCGTTGTGATTGTATGTATGACAGTGAAATAGTATGAACGAATTGAGAAAGTGGTTTCTTGCAATTTATCAATATACTAGCCAGAAGAGTTAACCACTGCACAGGAAACCACACTGGTAATTTATGGATGCGCATTCTATTTCCATGTATAAGATCACGGGGAGGAACATAACTTGTGTGGGCAACTGTACATCCCCAACCTACTCTAGATTTGCAATGTGTCATTAATACTATGTAGATTTAATGAACGGCGGCTTCGGAAGAATGTGTGGCACCGGAAATCTGAAACCAAGACATTTTTTGAATGGATTTGTCCTTGTTGTACATACTATTACTCTCACACTGAACTATCCAACCCTAGCTCTTCACAAGCTTTCTGGCATCTAGCTAAAAACCTCTCCAACAATTTGTCTTCCTCGTCTTTCCCTCCCCTTTTTCACTCTGATGGCACAAACATCACTGGTATTGGCGAGTGACTTATCTACTGACGGCCTTTGGCCGTCGCTGGGATAGTACGGTTTAAGGATCTCTCTACTGGTGATCTTCTTTCATTTCTTACTAACTTTTGGTCATCCTCCTTTCGGGACTTCGGTGAGACCTTTTCTATTGCACTAGACATATCGAAGGCCTTCGATAAAGTCTGGCACAAATCTTTAATTTCTAAATTACAAAACCTTGTCTTTAATGCTTCCAAAACTCAATTTCTCCAGCTTACTACCTATCCGGAACTCCCAGAGGACTATCCTATATTCTTCAACAATACAAAAGTCAATCCTGCATCTTCTCTCAATATTCTTGGTATCACTTTTTCTTCTGCTCTCACTTGGAAGGACCATATTACCAGTCTTGCTAAGGCAGCCTCCCAAAAGCTGAGTGTGCTCAACCGCCTCAAGGGGTTATTTACCCCTGCACAGCTTCTTGCTCTGTACAGGGATACAGTGCATCCTTGTATTGAGTATTGTTCACATGTGTGGGGAAATTCCCCTTACACCGCTCTCTTAGACTAAGTTGAAAGGATGGCCTTTCGTATCATTAACTCCCGTCCACTCACCAACTCTCTGCAATCTCTCTCTCTCTGTCGCAATGTTGCATCTTTCTCGCTATTCTATCGCTACTATAATAATCAGTGTTCCTCAGAGCTTTCCCAGTGTATACCACCTCCTCTACGTAGGGCATGTGGTACCCATCTTGCAACACAATCCCACCCCTACTCTGTGCAACTCTCCCACCCAAGAGTGAAACATTACCCCCAAGCTTTCTTCTATTCAACAGCTGAGCTCTGGAACTCTCTCCCAGAATCAGTCTTTCTCTCTTCCTATGACTTGAATTGCTTCAAGCTCCGTGTGTCCAGGCATTTTGGCCCTGTCACTCTGTCAACGCTAGGGGAGGCACTCGCTACAGGCCAAGGAGAATATATATAAGGAGAGGCGACTCTCTGCTTTTGGTTGTAGGCCCCTGATACTTACCCCATCTAACGTCAAGCACCCCCCAATAGAGAACGGTTAAATTCGAACAGTAACTATACAGTTTATACCCCTCATTAGAGAATGTACCGGTCTTTAGAAAACGGTTATATTCAAGCTATAACTATATAGTTTCCAATATCTATAGGCTACCGCTTGCAGTACTCAATATTTATTCATTTTTCACAATTCATAATAGTTCTTATAGACCTATATCTAAGTAGTAGGCTACTGTAAAAGTCACCCATGATGTTAAAATTGTGATCCCATTTTTGTCATTATCATTATTGTCCTACCTCGGTCCATATACTACTACAACTACATATATTGTGCTAGATTCCTTGTATACAATCTAGTATTTGTGAAGCAACTTTACCTTTTTCTGTATAAAATACTTGATCTTATATAATATCTTTGTTATATGTGTAGGTTAATAGGTTACTCAACGTCTATATCTTGTATTGGTTTTGTTCCTTACATTCATTTTTTTTTCAGTAGGCCTACCTGTATGTATTTCAGCCATATGTTTAGTTTGTTTTTGTTTTTGGTACTAGTAAAGGGATGAGGTCACGAGTAACCTTTTTACCCGGGCAAAAACCTATTTTACGGTTAGGCGATCAGAACAGAGGCAAGGGATGTGAGGAGATTGCCCAACCATCTTTAACCAGCTGAGAATCGAACTCGGTCCTCCCAGTTAGAAACCAAGCGCTCTACCAATGTCGCTACTGGTTACCCCTATTTCAGCCATATGTTCCCCATAGTGTTCGTAAGTTTAATGAAAAGTAAATAAACAAACACACACACACTGTGAATCGTACAGTTCCTCAATCCTCATATTACTTGCACTGCTTAATTGGTGAGGAGTAAATAAAGACATACCGGTACGCAATTATCTCTCACGAAGGAATATGCGAGACAACCACAGCAATTATCCCAGTGACTGCCTCTTGAGTAATTTATGTTTCTGCAGCTTTACCCATACACGTCATACACTCATAAATACACATTCCTTCAGCAACAACATTACCAACAGTGTGGAACACATCTTTTGCCTCATATTGTACGTGTTTATAAATATATTTTCTCTCGATGTTATGTGTTTACTATTCAGGTCGACCACTGCAGCACAATACAATGCTAG
Organism: Paralithodes platypus; assembly: GCA_032716605.1. Lineage (NCBI taxonomy): Eukaryota > Metazoa > Arthropoda > Malacostraca > Decapoda > Lithodidae > Paralithodes > Paralithodes platypus. Next base: position 11,369,263 of record CM064545.1, read on the forward strand.
AGGAATTTCTCCAATAACATTTATTGTTTTTCTGTGTATTCATGAATAATATTCAATAAGCAAGTAATTCCAACCTCACACTCCACACAAACCAAGAACATGAAATTGAAGGTATGTCTTACATTAAAGATAACCGATCAAGTGAATGGCATATAATACAACGTGAGTAGATTATGCTATTTATTTATATTATTTAAAACATCTGTAAATTGTGGAGCATCAGACGTTAGACGGCCAACCCCGCAATACTGGTCATCTTAAAAGTGGCTGCTTCACACGACATGGGACTTAGTTCAGCTGATCAGGTGTTTTCGTCTTCAGTTTGATGTCAATGTTCTTGAGCCATAACAAACTTCTGCAATTATACAAATGGCAGCATTCATGGGTCAGCTATTTACCGAGATGATGTCTCTGGAATATGTATTCAGTCAGCCATGATTATACACTTGTATGTGAGTATACCATATACTGTATACTCGTAGATACGCTCTACTTATGACTAAGCACTTCACCTTACCTTTGGGAAAGAAGTGAAATAGAAATTACTTTTGCTTCCGCCTTGTATTTTCCACAAACAACACAGCTGTGATCGTGTTGTTTTGGTGCCATGTTTGTATCTGCCGCCACGCCATCTGGCAGCTCCCAGTGACAAATGTAAGTGTGCAGACGATGTACCACCGATGGCAGAGCCATCTACAGGGCTGCTGTAGGAATCAATTGGGAGCTCCTTTAAGAGCTTTCTCCTTGATACAGGCAGTTCTGCCTTCGGCTTTCCTCACAGATAAAACAAAAAACGAAATTATATATATAACTTCTGCAATGGATCTTCCTCTTGGAAATCAAAGTCTCACAAGGAAAAGGAGAACCAGTGTAGTAGCGAACATCTTTATTATCCTTATTGGTTACCAAACATTTTGGAGAAATCAGTCTCCATTTTCAGTGGATCTAAAATAGATGAAATGATTACATAAGAAATCAGACAAATAATTACTTATGGATATGAAATATATAACAGTTAAGTTCAGACCAGTATGATCCGTTGAGCACTAAAAATAATAACAAAAAAATATATATTAAGAGAACACATAACATAACATTAATACATTTCTAGCACCAGGCAACAAAGGCCAAATGGCACTAAAGCAGGAAACGGAGAGTGTTAGAAGGAAAGGAAGTTAAATATCGTTAAGGAGTCTGAGAGAGGAAAGGAAAGCCATTACGTGGCCAACGGAAAAGAAAGGGGACTCTGAGAGGAGATCGGCAAGACAAGGACAACGACCAAGGGAAAATAGGAAGGGAAAAGAACGGCGATGGGCCGAAGAAAAGAGAGGACAGTCAAGGAAAATGTGAGAAATAGAAACCTGAACACCACACCGGGAGCAAAGAGGTGGAGACGAGCGGGACATGAGGAAGGAGTGGGTAATTCTGGTATGGCATAGCCGAAGCCGGGCCAACGCAGTCTCCCAACGGCGAACACGGTGAGAGGGGTCAGCCCAGGCAGAAACGGAGGCTTTAACAGCGCGGAGCTTATTAGAGGAAAGAGAAGACCACATTGTTTGCCAGCGAGACAGGAGGAAGGCAGAGATAGCTGGATAATAGTCAGAGGCGGGAATAGAGAGAGAAGTTGATTGGACCGCCGCAGCGTTGCGAGCGAGAACATCAACCTGCTCATTTCCATGGACACCAACATGGCTAGGCACCCAACAAAATTGGACAACCTTTTTCCGAGCAGAGAGACTGACAAGCCAATCGTGGATGGCAAGAACCAACGGATGGACAGCAGGGAAAGACTGCAAGAGAAGAAGGGCACTGTAAGAGTCAGAAAAAAGAGTAAAGGAGGAAGAAGGAAAGAAGCACATGAGACGGACGGCAAAGAAGATAGCGTAAGGTTCGGCAGTCAGAACACCAGCTGGAGAAGGGAGAGAATACTGATAAGAACGAGAAGGAAAAAGGATGGCAAACCCGACGCCAGAAGACGAACGGGAGCCATCAGTGTAATCCGGGGTAGAAGAAGAATGCTGTGTAAGGTGTACAAGGAAACGAGAACAAAGAACTGAGGGCGGAGTAGAGGACTTAGAACAAGGAAAAATAGAGGAACACAAGGAAATACGAGGAAGGAGCCAAGGAGGACACTTACTGAGCCGGAGCGGAAGAACATGGAAGGGGGAAAACGAAGAATGAGAAAGTAAGGAATCCATACGAGAAAGGAAAGGGGGCCGAAGGCGAGAATGAGACGGAACAGAAACAGTAGGAAGAAGAGAGGTCTGCAAGGAAGGAAACTGAAGCGACCGGGCGTAGTACCGGAGAGAGAGAAGGGCCCGACGTCGGTACAAAGAAGGGACGCCAGATTCAGCATAGAGGCTTTCAACAGGGGAAGAGCGAAAAGTACCCAAGGCAAGACATAAACCGAAATGGTGAACAGAGTCAAGTTTATGGAGGACTGTGTCGGAGGCTGATGAGTAAACCTGACAACCATAATCGAGTTTAGAAAGAACAAGGGCAACGTGAAGGCGAAGAAGGAGAGCACGGTCCGCACCCCAAATGAGGTGGGACAGGGTCTGGAGGAGACGAAGACGGTGCAAAGCAGCAACCTTAACAGAGGAAATATTAGCTGCCCAGTTAAGACGGGCATCAAAGACAGGACCCAAGAAGGTAGTCGAAGAGCGATAAGGTAAAACGGAACCATACAGTTCAAGAGAAGGACGCAGGATAAAGTGGCGACGAGTGAAAGACATAGCACAAGATTTAGTCATAGAAAAACGAAACCCGTGGGCAGTGGCCCATGACGAGGCAGCCACAATCGTTGATTGGATAAGGGAGCGTAACGCAACAATATCCGAATCAGCCGCATAGATCGCAAAGTCGTTGACATATAAGAAGAACCTGACCGTAGCCGGAAGGGAAGAGATAATGCCATTAATGGCTATGAGAAAGAGGATAGTACTTAAAACGGAACCCTGAGGTACACCTTCTATCTGAGGGAATAACCGAGAAAACAAGGAATTCACCCGGACACGAAAAGAATGAGAAGAAAGGAAATTACGGATAAAGACGCCCATATTACCACGGACATGAAAAGAACGGAGTTGGCATAAAATATGATGTTTCCACGCTGAGTCGTACGCCTTCTCGAGATCGAAGAAAACAGCAAGAACTGAATCATGGCGAGCAAAAGCAGACCGGACGTAGGTCTCCAAACTAAGTAAAGGGTCGATAGCGGACCGAGCACGCCGAAAACCAAACTGGGTCGAAGACAAAAGCTGACGTGACTTGAGAAGCCACATCAGGCGGACATTAACCATCCGTTCAAACAGCTTGCATAAACAACTCGTCAAGACAATAGGGCGATAGTCTTGGGGCGAGAAACCCGACTTTCCAGGCTTAAGAAAAGGAATAGTAAGAGCAGAACTCTGCAGGAGGGAAAACACCAGACGACCAAACCTTATTAAAAATAGCCAATAAAAATACCAAAGCCTCAGTGGAAAGATGCTTAAGCATTAAATTATGGACGCCATCAAGACCCTCAGAAGTAGCCTTTCAGGCACGAAGAGCGGAGAGCAACTCACGGGAAGAAAACGGGGAGTTGTACGACTCTGCCGAAGACAGAGTGAAAACAACTGGAGAAGTCTCTGCGACGGCTTTAAGTGAATGAAATTCCGGGGGGGAGATGAGAGCCACTACTGACCGAGCGACTGCCTCCGAGTCAGCAACAGACTCCCCATCAACATAAAGCACAGGAGAATGAGGAGGTAAACGCTTGCCCGAAATCTTGCAAATGCGCTTCCAGACTGACCGAACAGGAGTAAAGGACGTAATAGAGGAAACATAGGACACCCAACTCTGACGTTTAGCAGACCTGACTGTGCGACGGAGGAAGGCAGACGCCTGACAAAAAAGTATAAAAGAATGATCATGAGCGGGAGTAAAACGCTTACGACGAAAGCTCTTCCAAGAAGCCCGTTTGACGCGGAGAGCCTTGGAGCAGTTCGGGGACCACCAAGGAACACATTTAGACGTAAAAGGACGGGAAGTCAGAGGAATAGAGACTAAGGCAGCACTCAAAACTGTGACTAGAAAAAAGGCTAGTAAATCATGACAGATGAAAAACTAGACGGAGGTAAGGAAGGGATAGATAGTGAAGCAAAAGTAGACCAGTCCGCATGCTGGAAGCACCAACGAGGAGGACCAGGGACAGGAAAATAGGAGGTAGGAGAGAGCAGAACAGGGAAATGGTCGCTATAGAGAGAATCCTCCAAAACAGACCAATGAAAAAGAAGAGACAGGGAAGGGGAACACAAAGACAGATCAAGACAAGAAAAAGAAAGTGTTCTAGCATCAAAATGAGTCAGGGAACCAGTATTAAGGAGAAAGAGGTTATTATTAGTAACGAAAGACTCTAATGCACGACCACGTGAGGTAATGACAGAATCACCCCACAGGGTGTGCCTACAATTATAATCACCAAGCAATAAAAACGGAGGAGGCAGCCGAGCTAAAAACATGGTAAAAGAGCCAAACTCGACAGGAACAGAAGAGAGAAATAAAGAGAAACAACCGTAATCCATCGACCAAGAAAAACCCTAACAAAGGTGCAAGGGAGGGAAGTAGGGCAGAAAAACTCTTCATAAGGAACAGAGTGGTGAAGGAGAATACAAGTGTCGGAAAGAGAATGAGGAGAACTGATAAAACGGTAGCCAGGAACAGGAATCGGAGGAGAAAGAAGACGAGGTTCCTGGAGACAAACAACCTTAGGGGAATGGGAAGAGAGTAAAAAACGCAAATCGTCTCTCTGAAGAGAAAAACTGCGAAGGTTCCATTGCAAAATGGACATACTAAAACCACTAAAAAGAAAGTACGAGAACATAAGCTGTAAAAGAGAGAATAACAACGATATATACAAACACATATCAGAGAGGCGGAACAAAAACACGCCGAACTAAAGAGGAACAAGGGAGGAAAAAGAAAAAAAAAAAAAAAAAAAAAAAAGTAGAAAGGAACGGAAAAATCGAAGAAAACAAAGAAAGGACAAAAAAGAGAGAACATCAACAAAAGTAACACACAAGTGGGAAGAAAACAGATACACTATAGAAAACACAGACACACAAAATACAGCAAACAGCGGGAAAGACGTATACATACAAGAGGAAAGAAAGAGGGACAAAGAACAAGAAAAATAAGAACACACAGACTTATGTACAACGAAGAAAAGACTGATGAGGTTAACAGTGAGTAATAATGGAAGGAATGGGGGACGAGGAAGAACAAGGAGGGAAAGATGATTGATAACCAGGTGGCATAGGAAGGCTTAATAGGGAAGGAGAAGAAGAGATAGGAGGGCTAGAGGGAGAGGGAGGAAGGGGAGAGGAGGGAGGGGGAAGGACGGGAGGATGAGGGTCGGGAGGATGAGGAACGAGAAGGAGAGGCCCGGGAGGGGGAAGGCCAGAGGAGGGAGGGAGAGTGGTAGGGGGGAGCGTAGAAGGGAGGGGATGAACGTCGGCAGAAACGGAAATAGGCGGCGGATGAGAAGAAAGAATAATATACTCCTCAATCTTGGGCAAAGATTCAAAGGATAAGTCTAAGGAATCGGGGGGTTGGACACAGGACGAAGAAAGAGGAGAAGGGGGGGAGGAAGGAGGGAGTTTTTTCTTCTTCCCACTGGGACTCGGGCTCCGCACACTGTGGAGGCGGTCCCTGCATTTAGAAGAGGAGGCGGGAGAGGAAGAAAGGGAGGAACGGGGCAAATGTTTCGAAACTAGTTTGGTAGAGGAGGCAGGAAGCCGGGAGGGAATCTTGGAACTACGAGACGAGGACGGAGGAAAAGAATGAGGAGGAGGCATCGGACGAGAACGCTGGTGGATGGGGTGTTGAGACAAACCGGAAGAAGTGGAGCGAGGAAGAGTAGTGGAAGGAGGGGGGGCGGAAGTAGGAGTAGAAGAGTTAAGAACAGAAAAAGAGTTAGATAAAGGGAAGAACACAATGAGACATCCAAGGGGACGGGGGAGACAGAAGAAACTGAAGAAGGAGAGGAAGAAGGATGAGAAGAAGGGACAGGCGACGGAACCGGAGAAGTAGAGGGAGAGGAGGACGAGGATGATGGAGGCGCAACGTGGGGGGGGGAGGGGGGGGGGCAGAAGAAGTGGAGGAGACGGGAGGATGAGATAGAACAGTTAAAAACGGATGAGGGGAGAAGCCCAGGCGGCGAGCTGCCTGACGAGCCGTAGAATGAGTAAGTCCGTGCCATGTCTTAAGGATCGTAACTTCAGACTCGAATTTGAAAACGGGACAATCTCGGGAATCAGCAGAATGGGAGCCCTGACAGTTTAGGCAGCATCGTATCGGAGACCGGCAGTCACCGACGAGATGGCCAGATTGTGCACAGCGTGGGCACCTAGGGCAGTCGGGAGCGGAAGAGCGACAGTACTTAACAGGATGCCCAAAGCGCCAGCAACCGCGGCACTGCTGAGGACTGTGACGCTCCTGCATAGTAGCCACGTGCGGGTCATGTGCGAGTGTCGGCTGCCCAGCTGTTTAGAAACTGGCTGGCGGCAGCCGGCCGGCCGGCTTTTCCTTAGTATATATCCTACGACAATGTAACTAATGTCTGGGATATTCTTATGTTGTTTCACAGCTTGAAGCTGCCCTTATTCTTAACCAACACATCTTAGTATATTTTATTCTCGATAGTTGATTGTTTCATTATAATATATAAGATGTAAGTCTAGTGAGAGTGGGAGGAGACGAGCGGGAGAGAGAGACCGGCTGGGGGACGTTGCTTTGCACGGACGCGGAATAGACTAGCTTGGGACGAGCCTGATGTTGCCATTTGATCGCAACGTTAGGCTTAGTTTCGACTCACGCAAGGGGTAGAGGATTTTGACCCGGCAACGGTGTTGAGTGTTGCCAAGCATGGGATGTATTTCGCATGCCTAGGGTGGGGTCCAGACAGATTCAAGACTTAGAGCTCACCTCACTGTCATACCCTTCGGACCCCCTTGATATCTATCCCTCTCAACCCCACTTAGAAACTTTCTCTCTTACTTTGTATATCTTCTTTCCACTGCTTCACCAATCTATTTAATTGTCCCATCCCCTTGATAGACCTTATATCTATTATTGTATTAACGACGAGCTCTCAGATAATTAGATAGGATTTTGGGCCTTATGCAGAGATGTAATTGTTAATGAGACCTAGGAAGCTTTTTTGTTGTCTCATATTTGGTGGTTTCATGCTTGCTAGTGTGTTCTTGTGGCAGGTGAGCAGGGGCTAGACCGGAGGGGAGGTTTTTGCGATCCTTTAAGTAAAGTCTGCAGGTGCGAGTCCTGTGGACCTGCACAACTTTACTAGGATACCCGTGGGAGTCTGGAGGCATTTTCTTGTCTGTGTGCCTGTGTGTCTAGTGTTGTGTTGTGTGAGGGCCCTTGCCTAGTCCACTCAGCACTGCGCTAGCACGTCTTGCGTTTGTTTTAGGGTCGCCAGGAGAGAGTCAGATACTTGGGATCTGAGTCTCTCAAGAGAGCACCCTTTCAATTAGAGTAATTTGGCGCACAGATTTGGGAACGTCCCTAGGCTAGAGCAGGTGGCTCAGCCCGGGTATCCGAAGCCTATATCCTTCCAGCTAGACCTCTGCCACCTGGCAGATTAACAGCTAGCGGTTTATTATATCTGTATGCTTGTTATTGTGCCACAGTTTACCGTCTTTGTGAGCATTGTGAGTCAGGGTGTGGCTTAGAGACTCTGTCCGAGCAGGCTTGCCTGACTAAGAGTGAGAAGCACACCTGTATGTGGTTATGTTGCGAGTTGCTGCCTTTATTTAATTATACCTATGCCATTATACACTGTAGGTCCTATCACTAGTATTTATTCCTGCTTATTAGTTAAGAGTTCTCTAAATCCGTAACGTACTTTCTTTGCTAAGCATCAGATCCTACAGTAGCCGCATGCAGTTTAGAAACCTGCATCTTGTCTACCTGTATGATGTTTTGAGGACTGTTTGCTCTCACCTTCTTTCACGCAGGGGTGATTAGTTGTATTAATTAACGTAACGTTAAATGTACTTTCTTCTAGTTTGTTATTAAATTGTTTCTGCAATTAAATTCCGTTATCTATCTTTTCCTTGAAGCTTTAACACCTTACGAGCGGCCTATGCGGTTTATTTATATGTACCGCCCAGCCGGGTGTTTTTAGCCAAAATAGGGCTGTTTACGTGATCATTTTCATGCCTAAATAAGACCCAGAACGTAAAACAAGTACCTATCCCTGAAAGGGCATAAACAGAGCTTTCGAATGACACCATAACGATCCTTTTATGATGGCTAGTTTTCTTGCAATAACCGTGCAACGCGAGTGCAAAAAGCATTTAATTCGGTACTTTCCCCATATAATTCAGTATGTAGCGAGTGAGAGAGGGAGGAGGGAGCTGAGATTCGTGTCAGTAGGTTCTCCGCGGTGGTCTGGAGCAGTCATACGCTCGCTAGTCTCCTGCCACCACTTGTCTCTCTCTCTCAGCAACATTACGTGCTGAAATTGCCACTCGACCTATGTCGAGCGCCGCCACATAGTCCAGCTTTATTTAACTCGACTTATGTGGTGAGCCGCTAATTAAGGGTTAAGTCAACTTAATTGTGTGATCTTTTATATAGCCTGCTTGACTATCAGCAGTCTATAGTGCGTGCACCCTGTAACCGAGTCATAGGATACCTCGTTGTCCAGGCAGGACTCTTGACGGTTTAGGGTGGTTTGTTGCCTGGGTTTATAGATAAGGGTTGGATCTAGCGTTTTCCGTTGTTGCTTGTTGCCGCATACCTAGTCCAATAGAAAGAGCCCAGTGTTTATATATCCCAGGACGTAACAAATGGCGACCTTGCATAGGATTTACTGAACAGAGGAATATAGTGGTCATTTGTTTTGAGATTCCTTATGATTAGAGGAATACAGTGGACATAGTTTTGTTTTTGGAGCAACCAATATAACACATTAAAGACTTTAAATAACATTAGTATATACATACTTGCATAGGAGATAAGGCACATTCTATAACCGTGATAATTACTGCAGTACACAAACATGTCTAATACATCAGAACACAGTGGTGGGTCAGGTCACGATACGGGCTCGGAGGGAGAAAGACCTGTGGAGTGGCTAGTCGATAGCGAGGAGGGTGCTAGAAGATTTTTAGAGGTGCCCCTTACCGCTGCCAGGGTGTTCAAGCTGAATAAGTATGGCTTAAAGTGTGTGGCAGGTTTTCAGGGTCACCAGGGTTTAACCCGGGAGCTGCGGGGAGACTCTTAAGAGTTCCCCCGGCGCACTGCGGGGAGACTCTTAAGAGTCAGAGAAAAAAAAAATCAACTTTTGACATCGAAAAAAAAAAAAAATTTTATTTTTTTTTTTTTTATTTTTTTTTTATTTTTTGGCCCCTGGGCCATGCAAAATCTCAGTCTCACTCCCCTCCTTCCCCACTTTCCTCCTCTCCTTCAGTTATCACCTATTTTCCCTGTTATTCCCTTATTCTGAGGTATATTTTCGTGCTAACATTAGAAATCCGATTGGAGGGTGTGGTCATCACTGATAGCAAGCGAGTGCAAGAGAGAGAGAGAGTATCGATCGACTGTGTCTCAGTGGCCTTGGGGAAATTGGCGGGAAAGCAGATTGCCCTCATACATTATACAACTCGCGGGCTATATCTCCGATTTTGACCATCCAAACGCTGTTTTCACTCGTTTTATTGTTGTTTCAGGTTAATACCTTTATAATCAACCCATAATAGGCGCATATGGATAAGTATTAATGCTATTAATGGCACAATGGATATTTTAGTGACGGAAACACCTCAAATACGTCAGCACAGGGGGACGTTTCCAATTACCCCCATGCGCACTTCAGAGGTTAAGTGGCATGAGGAAAGATCAGCTGAGGACTTTGATATTGGGTTTAGAAGGGAGAGACCTGGGTGGAGAGGCGACTGGGGGCCCCGGTCCCCAGCCCCCCCTCCACTCTACCCCCATATCAAACGTCAGGGTGCCTGAATTTAGTACATACCCCCAAGTTGATGGTCAATGGCAGCGTGGAATTCAATCACAGGGACCCTCCCCATTAAATGCACCTTCCCCTCCTCAAGGGTTGACTCCAGATTTGTTGTTTCGGCTTGAGATGGCCAAGGTTGAGGCCGCCGAAAGACAGGTTAGAGTTCAGGTTGAGGCTGCCGAGAGACAGGCTAGTGTGCAGGCTGAGGTTGCTAGAGCTCAGGTTGAGGCTGCTAGAGCTCAGGCTGAGGCTGCAGAGAGAACAGCTATACGAGAGGCTGAACTGCAGGCAGAGTCTACTAGGTATCGGTCTGACAGGGAGCTGGAGATCTCTCGAGTGGAGGTAACAGGGCGAAATATTGGGGGAGGTAATAGACATCGGGACCAATCATTGTCGCACCTGCTTAAACTAGTTCCTGTGTTCGATGGATCATGTGTGACTGAGTTTTTTATGCGATTTGAGAAGAAGTGTCCGGAACACCAGTGGCCTCAGGAAAAGTGGGCAGCATTAGTTTCATCAAGACTCCTAGGAAAGGGGCGAAAAGCGTATGATGCACTACCTTTAGAGTCCTGTGTAGTTTATGATGAGCTAAAGAAGGCTGTGCTACGGGCCTATGAGTTACAACCAGAAACTTACCGCTTGAAGTTTCGGGGTGTTACTAAGGGCAAGGATAGTACCTTCCTAGAACACGCCCGGGACTTTTCTGATGCACTACGACATTGGCTGCGTTCTGAGAGGGCAGCTACTTTTGAGGAGTTGAGTGAGCTGGTTCTCTTGGAGCAGTTCTTTAAGTGCACAGGCGGGGACTTAACATTAAATATAAAGGAAAAAAATCCTAGAACTCTCCAGGAGGCAGCAGAAATGGCTGACCTCTGACTGTCATTAATTCGAGGGTGTGGAGCAGCAGCTAGGAGTGAGTCGGGTGCAAAGGATCGTACCCCTCCCCCTCCCAAGAATTTTGATACACATAAATACACAAAACCATCTAGCACTGACAATAAAACTGAACATAAACCAAATACCGTCCCGTATAAGAAGTCTAATGGTACCTCCCACTCCCAAGGGAAACCAAAGAGTAAAGAGTGCTTTGAATGTCACAAGGAGGGTCACTTTGCAAATGCTTGTCCGAACAAGCCACCAAATAAGGTTGTGTCATTGGCCCGCAGCATAGGGGTGTCGCCTATATCTTCTGAGTTTGCCAAGGGTAGTTCATCAGAGGTTGGGACACAGCCTGTGTTCAAGAGTCCGGAAGGCTCGAACCCTGTCCGCGACGTCTTTGGGGGTCATAGAGGGCATGGTTTTGTGAGGTGGGCTGGCGAAAGGCGAGGAGTTAAGCTATTGCGTGATACTGGGGCTTCTCAGACCTTGTTAACACCTTACGAGCGGCCTATGCGGTTTATTAATGTGTACCGCCCAGCGGGGTGTTTTTAGCCAAAATAGGGCTGTTTACGTGATCATTTTCATGCCTAAATAAGACCCAGAACGTAAAACAAGTATCTATCCCTGAAAGGGCATAAACAGAGCTTTCGAATGACACCATAACGATCCTTGTATGATGGATAGTTTTCTTGCAATAACCGTGCAACGCGAGTGCAAAAAGCAGGTAATTCGGTACTTTCGGTACATAATTGAGTATGTAGCGAGTGAGAGAGGGAGGAGGGAGCTGAGATTTGTGTCAGTAGGTTCGCCGCGGTGGTCTGGAGCAGTCATACGCTCGCTAGTCTCCTGCCACCACTTGTCTCTCTCTCTCAGCCACATTACGTGCTGAAATTGCCACTCGAGTTATGTCGAGCGCCGCCACATAGTCCAGCTTTATTAAATACGACTTAAGTGGTGAGCCGCTAATAAAGGGTTAAGGAACTTTACTGGTAGACCGATTAACACTGCTCGGGTGGTGGTAGTTCAGGGGATCAATGCTACGAAGTCCTACCCGCTGGTGCGGATGGAGCTGGAGGTGGGTGGTGTGGCGAAGGAGCTGGATGTCGGAATTGTAGAGAACTTGTCTGTTGGGGGCGTCGACCTCCTCCTCGGCAACGACTTTGCGGTGCCTGCTTCTAAGGTTTCACCCTGGGTCGTTGCCGAGAAGGCGGCCGACGTTAGTAGGGAGGAACAGGAGTGGGTTGAGAAGTGTAGCGTACAAACCATGGCGTGTGTTGTGACGCGTTCTCAGACATCCGGAGCCTTGCAGCCACCACCTCAGTCTATCAAACCGCGGAGGAAAGGTCACAAGAAAACGGGAAGTGTTGGTCAATTGGAGAGTTTTGAGCCGGCAGTGTTTCTTGGTGACTCATTATTGGTACCTATGTTGGAGTCTGGAGAGGCCCCAGGACCTGTCACAGCTAGTGAGGAGGTAGGGCAGGAAGAGACTCCGAGGCAGCAACGCTACACACAGAGAGAAAAAAGGGTTGCTCAGTTTGATATTGGGGGAGGACTTGGGTTGCTTCGGAAGCATCTAGACAGGTTGGTTCCCTCAGATATTTGTAAACTGCTGTTGGATGATCCGGAAGTTCAGAAGTGTGGTAATGGTGCTGTCGCGATCAAACACGAGGACGGGGAAACATGTCATGTGAACCTGTTGGAGGAGTTTGTGAGGCAAGCACCTGAGCAGCCTACTGTCCCTGCGTTGGTCTGCAGCGGCCAAGGTGGAGAAGGAGAGGGGGGCAGTAGGGCACAGGTCGAGGAGAGTAGGGATTGTCATGTCTCGGCGGAGCAGTGGGCGGGGGACACGAGTCTGGTGGCTGTGGAAGCGCTAGAGCACCTGCCTGACCAGCAGTGTGCAGCGCTCCAGCACCAGCTCGGTTCATACCCCACTGGTCGTGCCGAGCCCCTGAGCCTCACAACTCGGGCGGTGCAAGATGTTCCGCGGGCAGGTCACATGGATGTTGAAAGACCGTTAGCCTCGTTGTTTCGGTGGTTCAAGGTGGGCGACGAGGCTTTGGCATGGTTGCCAGGTCAGGGTCGGCCCATGGCTGCCAAGGGTGGTGGTCAAAAGGACGACTTTGAGCAGATTGGTGAGGTTGGCTGTGGCATAGAAGTGCCCAGTCGTCGCATAGCCTCCCAATGCTGCTCTAGTCAATTGCAACAGCCCTACCATAGACCGATTGTATCTGGCCATGTCGCTAAAAGCGGTGATGCTGCGCAGGCAGATGTAGTCATAAGGAATGCGGGGGTGTGCATTAACGGTATCGGCGGGGAAGCCTTAGCAATAATGAACTATGGGAGTGACTGCACAGGTGGTACTGATTGCCCCTCTCATGACCTGGCTGTTCTAGGGACGAAGGTGGAGAAGGAGGGAGACTACAGGTTAGAAGCTGCGGTCTCGGCTGGGTTGTGGAAGGGCGCTAGGATTGTTATTCTGCGAGATAAGTTGTTTACTAGGCTGTGGCAGTGCATCCGCATGTTTGTTGCTTCTCCAGGCCTGATGTACGGGGTAGAATCCGACATGCAGGCTGGAGATAGTGCAAGGCTCAGTTTAATTCCCTACCATATAAATCCTGCTCAACAGCCTGTGATGCAAGCAGAGCTGGATTACGTGTTGACGAAGGGTCTGAGGGATAAGGAATGTCGTGAGTGGTCGTTGCCTGTAACTTTGCAACCTGTGTTAAGTGACAAGATAAGTGAGTGTGTTGATTGCGAGAGTGTGTGTGCATTATCCCTGACAGACGCCTATACCTTATTGAGAGTTGATGACACCATAGACCGCCTCGGGGCTGCATCGTCTATCACGAAGGTAGAACTAGTGAAAGGTTATTGGCAGGCCCCGTTGCCGGAAAGAGCGAAGAGAAATGCCAGTCTTGTGATGAACTGGGCAGTTTATCAGTGCCAGGTGTTGTTTTGCTGCCGGGACACAAGTTGGATGTGTGGCATGCTAAGGGCACTGATAATGTTTTGGCTAATTGTTTGTCACAGGAGGGTTTGGTTGCAGGAGAACCCTCGCCGTTCAGTCAGTGTGTGTTGAGAGTGGAGGAAAATAGGCTGTCACTGTAGTTCAGTCGAAAACAAAAAAAATTAAAAAAGCAAAAAACCTTATAAAAACTCTTTATTTTTAAAACGTGTAGAATATCGTATAAGATGTTGTAGCAGTATCTAAGTTGAATGTTTTCGCTTATTGTTGCTAAGTTAGTTGAACTTGCTCGGTGGAGTGCAACAGTCTTTATTTTTGTTTATATATAGTGCCTTGTGTCGCAACAGTGTGTGGTACTATGAGAAGCTTTCTGTTAGATATGAAGAACTTAGTCAAGTGTCTTATATCTTGGGGGAGGTGTGACGCTCCTGCATAGTAGCCACGTGCGGGTCATGCGCGAGTGTCGGCTGCCCAGCCGTTTAGAAACCGGCTGGCGGCAGCCGGCCGGCCGGCTTTTCCTTAGTATATATCCTACGACAATGTAACTAATGTCTGGGATATTCTTATGTTGTTTCACAGCTTGAAGCTGCCCTTATTCTTAACCAACACATCTTAGTTTATTTTATTCTCGATAGTTGATTGTTTCATTATATTATATAAGTTGTAAGTCTAGTGAGAGTGGGAGGAGACGAGCGGGAGAGAGAGACCGGCTGGGGGACGTTGCTTTGCGCAGGCGCGGAATAGACTAGCTTGGGACGAGCCTGATGTTGCCATTTGATCGCAACGTTAGGCTTAGTTTCGACTCACGCAAGGGGTAGAGGATTTTGACCCGGCAACGGTGTTGAGTGTTGCCAAGCATGGGATGTATTTCGCATGCCTAGGGTGGGGTCCAGACAGATTCAAGACTTAGAGCTCACCTCACTGTCGTACCCTTCGGACCCCCTTGATATCTATCCCTCTCAACCCCACTTAGAAACTTTCTCTCTTACTTTGTATACCTTCTTTCCACTGCTTCACCAATCTGTTAAATTGTCCCATCCCCTTGATAGACCTTATATCTATTATTGTATTAACGACGAGCTCTCAGATAATTAGATAGGATTTTGGGCCTTATGCAGAGATGTAATTGTTAATGAGACCTAGGAAGCTTTTTTGTGGTCTCATATTTGGTGGTTTCATGCTTGCTAGTGTGTTCTTGTGGCAGGTGAGCAGGGGCTAGACCGGAGGGGAGGTTTTTGCGATCCTTTAAGTAAAGTCTGCAGGTGCGAGTCCTGTGGACCTGCACAACTTTACTAGGATACCCGTGGGAGTCTGGGGGCATTTTCTTGTCTGTGTGCCTGTGTGTCTAGTGTTGTGTTGTGTGAGGGCCCTTGCCTAGTCCACTCAGCACTGCGCTAGCACGTCTTGCGTTTGTTTTAGGGTCGCCAGGATAGAGTCAGATACTTGGGATCTGAGTCTCTCAAGAGAGCACCCTTTCAATTAGAGTAAGTTGGCGCACAGACTTGGGAACGTCCCTAGGCTAGAGCAGGTGGCTCAGCCCGGGTATCCGAAGCCTATATCCTTCCGGCTAGACCTCTGCCACCTGGCAGATTAACAGCTAGCGGTTTATTATATCTGTATGCTTGTTATTGTGCCACAGTTTACCGTCTTTGTGAGCATTGTGAGTCAGGGTGTGGCTTAGAGACTCTGTCCGAGCAGGCTTGCCTGACTAAGAGTGAGAAGCACACCTGTATGTGGTTATGTTGCGAGTTGCTGCCTTTATTTAATTATACCTATGCCATTATACACTGTAGGTCCTATCACTAGTATTTATTCTTGCTTATTAGTTAAGAGTTCTCTAAATCCGTAACGTACTTTCTTTGCTAAGCATCATATCCTACAGTAGCCGCATGCAGTTTAGAAACCTGCATCTTGTCTACCTGTACGATGTTTTGAGGACTATTTGCTCTCACCTTCTTTCACGCAGGGGTGATTAGTTGTATTAATTAACGTAACGTTAAATGTACTTTCTTCTAGTTTGTTATTAAATTGTTTCTGCAATTTAATTCCGTTATCTATCTTTTCCTTGAAGCTTTAAGTCAACTTAATTGTGTGATCTTTTATATAGCCTGCTTGACTATCAGCAGTCTATAGTGCGTGCACCCTGTAACCGAGTCATAGGATACCTCGTTGTCCAGGCAGGACTCTTTACGGTTTAGGGTGGTTTGTTGCCTGGGTTTATAGATAAGGGTTGGATCTAGCGTTTTCCGTTGTTGCTTGTTGCCGCATACCTAGTCCAATAGAAAGAGCCCAGTGTTTATATATCCCAGGACGTAACAGGACGAGGTAGGGACTCAGTGACGGGCAGGCGAGTACCGCCGACAATAACGTGAGAAGGGAGAGACCGACCATCGAACGTGATTTTGGCGATATTGGCGGGATGGCGGCGATTGGTGCGAGGTGGGATGGTGTAGCAGACAAGACTAACCACAACATGGTCTTGAGCAACAACAATAGACTTAATAAGGTCGGCACAGTCTGCGAACTGCCGACCACCGAGACGGATGGAAGGAGGGATCAGGACGGTACCCGTACAAGAGTTCAGTCTTTGGTCTTTAAGGGCTGGGATGGAAGTTCCGGAGAAGTCGACAATGGTCGACATAGCAGCAGCCTGACGTTCGTTCTGGACCGTAACGAGACGGGAGTCATCATGGTAGGAGTGGAAGGTGACATCCCTGCCCACCTGCTGAAGGAGACGCAGGTGGAACAGGAGGTCATCTCCGGTGAGAGGAGCCGAGGCGGGGACTGAGAAGAACTTAATAAAGTCAGCATGGGCAAAGAGTGAGGATAAAGGGAGAACAGAAGAACGAGGGCGAGGAGCGGAAGTAACGGGAGGAGAAGGAAAAGAAGAAGAATGTGGAACGGGTGGGAGATACGGTTCGAAAGTGACTATACGAGAGGAAGGGGAAGAAACCGAGGAAGTGGAGGAGGACGAGGGAAGAAGAGTGGAAGAGGAAGCAGAGGAGAGAGCGAACGGACGATTGGAAGAGGGCTGATCAGGTAGAACGGAGTGGGACATGGAAGAGGACAAAGGGGCAGGAACTGAGTGAGCGGCTAGGGAGGAAGCGAACGTAGAGGAGGTAGACGTGCCAAGAGAACTCGACACGACTAGGCTCGGAACTGTATGAGGAGCAGAGGTCGAATGGACGGTCACAGACAGTGAATGGGTCGGTAAAGGACCCGGTATAGTGGTAGGCAAAGATCTACCACCAACCGAGGAGAGGACGGGCAAGGAAGGAGAGACAAACACATCAGCCATATCATCGCCAGCGCCGGTGATTGAAGATCCAGAAGTAGGCTCCATAAGACGAAGGTAACATGGTTCATCCGGGAGAAGCTCCACACCCACCATGGAGCCACAAATTAGAGGACAAGGTACATGCCCCAGGAGTCAAACCCGGATATACACCCAGACCCCCTGTGCCTAATGGGCGGTCAACTCGTCAGTATCGGGTCCAGCACAGAGGGCGAGATTTGACGATAAAAGATTCCCCTCGTGCGGGCACGTCAGGTACTACAGTTCTACGGGTGGAAAGGAACGCCGTCCACATCCACCCTCCACCAAAGCATAAAGAATAGTCCAGACATCAACGATAGAAGAAGGTGAAGTAAAGAAAAGGAAAAAAGGTAGAGGGGGGAAAAAAAAAAGACAGAAAAGAGGTACCTCGCAGGCTTGTGGAAACCAACGAGGAGGGAGGTCTTAGCCCACGAGGCCGGCGGGGCCCCAATCCTAAGAAGGGCTGTGGCCCCCCCGAGGAACAGAGGCCACCGGCCACGCTTCAAGCCCCGCCACCACGACAAGGTGGCTCCCTAACGGCGGGGTATTAAGAGAACAGCGTTAAGCCAAACTTTAAAAAACAAATAGAGAAGGTATACCATAGAGTACGAAAACAACCTGGAAGGATATTTACTGAGTGAAAATCGGTGTCGCAAAGGCCGTGTTGTTCAGGCTGGGCTTTAATTTATTTATAAAGATAGATTCTGAGGTGATTAAGTCATAGCGTGAATGGCATGTGGATGTGGTTAGTATCTAGAAGTCTGTGGAAGAGAAAGTGTGATCAAACTGGTGAGAGTGATCGCGGATAGCAGAAGAGGAGGGCTTAGAAATCAACCTGCCTGTTCGAATGGATTTACCTTGGTGCTCCCGGATACGGTGAAGCTACCAATGTGAGGTGGAACCCACGTATCTAGCAGTACAGCTAGAACAGGTGAACTGCTAAACCACATTGGAATGCAGGTTCGTAGGAAGAGAAGTAGATTTGAGGAAATCTCCTATCGTATTATTATTAGTAAAAACAAATTCGAAATTGATATGCGGGTAGCAGTTGCGTAGAGTTTTATGGAAGGTGTTCATAATGTCATAGTTATATTGCCCTAAATATAGGAGTTTAAAATATCTAGTATTCTTTTTTAATGTTTGAACTGCGGTGGGTGGGCAGAGCTTAATATTTAAGAAAATGGTTCAGATATTTGTTGAGCATATGGGTTGGGTATTTATTATTAGTAAAGAAGTTAAGAAGGAAACAAGTGTCAGAGTGAAACGAAAGCCAAGATGAACATGAATTGCATGTTCTGTTAAAAAGAGTCATGATACTGTTAGTTTTATATTTAAGAGGTATGAAACTTAAATGACATTTCCAATATAATATCTATGCTTCAGACGTATATACTTTGCACAAAAATAACAAATTTAATATTGCATTTGGCTTTCATTACAAATTATAACATTAACATCACCTTAATATACTTATGCATTCAGCTTTAGGTTCAATATAAATAATATGATATCAGGCAACACGATTGTATTTATAAAAGTACATACATACCCATTTTGTGACAAAGCACCATAATCAACCACCATCATATTCGGATATTTTTACAGATCCAATCAATAATGCATTATTGTCATAGAATATATATATATATTACAGGCATTATACACATCGAAGGCAATGCTAGCTTGGGTTACAAATAGAAATAGACAACAGTATACACCAATAATAGAAATAGACAACAGTATACACCAATAATAGAAATAGACAACAGTATACACCAATAATAGAAATAGACAACAGTATACACCAATAATAGAAATAAACAACAGTATACACCAATAATAGAAATAGACAACAGTATACACCAATAATAGAAATAGACAACAGTATACAGCAATAATGGACATTTGATAGGGTTTAAAACATTAGATGGGGATTCATAAAACAAAGTACGTTTCCCGACGGCTCACCCCTTTTCTCAATGCACAGACTTCAACAGTAGCGATATATTTCTGAATTACACTCCAGACTGTGGTGCTTTTGATTCCTAGCTGTATATCCAAAGCCACATATAGTCATCTCCTCCCGTGTAACTGTCCACCGAGCGCCATCTATCCTGCTCTAAACCACGTATGTAGGGTCAAGTCACTAATTTCGAATATAACTAACCCTAACATCACCTCGATTCAATCATATTAACCAATTACAACACAGTATGAAGTATGATACCAAATCACAATAACTGGATGTGAAAAACAATAACGCAGCTGGTTTCAATGCCCGACACTAATTAATTGGCGTAAATAGTTTATTTTCTCCATGAAATTTCATATGCAACTTGTCGAAAGCAACTGCAATAATATGCCGAACACTGTGCAAACAATGCCAACTCATTTGGGAGGTGGCCAATACCAAGTGAGTAATGTAGTTCCAAATGTTTCTTCTCCATTTCCGAAAGATCGTTCGTTCAATGTGTATGGCAGTGGCGATTTACCTCGAACAATGACGATGTCTAAAGTAAAATATATAATTATAATACGTCATTTACCGTCGAGAATATATAGTTTCCCACTGGGAAAAACGTGTATATGTGTCATAATTAATGTTTTGTGGTCAAGTCTGTGATCATTGTTGTTAGTGGCTGAGGGAGACAAAAGGCAGAACTGCCTGCAGCGAGTGCCTCCCCCAGAGTTGAAAGGGTGACAGGGTCAAAATCAAGGGACGTTCGAGCTAAAATGCCTGGACACACAGAGTTTGAAGCAATTAAGTCATAAGAAGAAGGAAAGACTCATTCTGGGAGAGAGTTCCAGAGCTCAGCAATTGAATAGAAGAAAGTCAGAATAGTGTTTCACTCTTGAGTTGGAGAGTTGCACAGAGTAGGGGTGGGATTGTGTTGCAAGGCGGGTAATACATACCCTACGTAGAGGAGGTGGTATACACTGGGAAAGCTCCGAGGAACACTGATTATTGTAGTAGCGATAAAATAACGAGAGAGATATAACATTGCGGCGAAGAGAGAGATAATGCAGAGAGTTGGTGAGTGGACGGGAGTTAATGATACGAAAGGCTTTCCTTTCTAATTTGTCTAGGAGTGCGGTGTGAGAGGATCCTCCCCAGACATGTGAACAATACTCAATACAAGGACGCACTGTGACCCTGTACAGAGCAAGAAGTTGCGCAGGGGTAAAGAACCCCTTGAGGCGGTTGAGCACACCCAGCTTCTGGGAGGCTGCCTTAGCAAGACTGGTAATATGGTCCTTCCAAGTGAGAACAGAAGAAAAAGAGACACTGAGAATATTGAGAGAAGATGAAGGATTGATTTTTGTATTATTGAAGAATAAGGGATAGTCTTCTGGAGGTTCCTGACGGGTAGTAAGATGGATAAATTGGGTCTTGGAAGCATTGAATGCAACAAGGTTTTCTCTACCCCAATTGGAAATAGTAGCTAGATCAAAGGATAAGTGTTTTATGGCTTCATTACGTTTGTTTTTGAGGGACTACTGGCTGGGGGGTTCTGAAAAACGAATTGAGTAGTGTAAGGTAGAATCGTCTGCATATGAATGGATGGGACTGGATGTACAGTTGAGAAGATCATTTATGAAAATTTGAAAGAGAATAGGAGATAGGACAGAACCCTGAGAAACACCGGAGATGATAGGATGAGGAAGTGAGCGATGGCCGTCCAAAACCGCAGCTATGGAACGGCCGGAAAGGAAATTAGAGACAAAGGCACAGATGGAGGGATAGAAACCGAAGGAAGGTAGTTTGGAAATTAAAAATTTGTGCCAAACTCTATCGAAGGCCTTCGATATGTCTAGTGCAACAGAAAAGTCTCACCGAAGTCCCGAAAGTTGGATGACCAAGAGTTAGTAAGATACGAAAGAAGATCACCAGTAGAGCGACCCTTAACACCTTACGAGCGGCCTATGCGGTTTATTTATGTGTACCGCACAGCGGGGTGTTTTTAGCCAAAATAGGGCTGTTTACGTGATCATTTTCATGCCTAAATAAGACCCAGAACGTAAACAACCATCCCTGAAAGGGCATAAACAGAGCTTTCGAATGACACCATAACGATCCTTGTATGATGGATAGTTTTCTTGCAATAACCGTGCAACGCGAGTGCAAAAAGCAGGTAATTCGGTACTTTCAGTACATAATTGAGTATGTAGCGAGTGAGAGAGGGAGGAGGGAGCTGAGATTTGTGTCAGTAGGTTCGCCGCGGTGGTCTGGAGCAGTCATACGCTCGCTAGTCTCCTGCCACCACTTGTCTCTCTCTCTCAGCCACATTACGTGCTGAAATTGCCACTCGAGTTATGTCGAGCGCCGCCACATAGTCCAGCTTTATTTAACTCGACTTATGTTGCTCGCCGCTAATTATGGGTTAAAGAAGCCATATTGGCGATCTGAGAGCAGATTATGAGAAGAGAAATGCTTAAGAAATTTGGAAGCTAGAATAGTTTCAAAAACTTTAGAGATACAAGAGATGAGAGCAATTAGACGATAGTTGGAGGGTTGAGAGCAGTCACCCTTCTTTGGGACAGGTTGAATGAGAGCAAACTTCCGTCAAGAAGGGAAGACGTTAGAGGAGAGACAGTGACAAAAGAGTTTGCCTAGGCAGGGGTCAGCACGGAAGCAAAATTTTTGAGTACAACAGGAGGAACACCGTCCGGACCGTACGCCTTCTTAGTATTAAGCCCAGAGAGGGTAGAAAGTACATCTTTAGACGATATTAGGATATTAGGCATAAGTAGGAGAGAAGGGGGTGGAGAGGGAGGAATAGCACTGGAATCATCCAAGGTTGAGTTTCTAGCAAAAGTTTGAGTGAAGAGTTAAGCTTTGTCAGAGGAAGAAGTGATGGTTGTGCCATCAGAGTGGAAAAGGGGAGGGTAAGACGAGGAAGAAAAAATGGTTGGAGAGGTTTTTGGCTAGATGCCAGAAAGCTTGGAAAGAGCTAGAGTTGGATAGTTCAGTGCATTTATTATTGAGGAAAGAATGCTTGGCAAGTCGAAGAACAGATTTGGCTTGATTCCGGGCAGAAACATAGGAAGAATGAGATTCTTGAGTTTTAAGGCGTATACAGAGTGCCCCATTATTTTATATATATATATTTGTCCCCACACATGCAAACAATACTCAATACAGAGGCCCACTGTGCCCAGATACAGAGCAAGAAGCTGTTCGAGAGTGAAGAACCCACGGAGATGGTTGAGCACACCTAACTTCAAAAATAGTTTCAAAAACTTTAGAAATGCAAGATATGAGAATAATTGGACCATAGTTGGAGGGCTGGGAGCGGTCACCCTTCTTTAGGACATGTTGGATAAGAGCAAACTTCCAGCAAGTAGGAAAGACAGAGACGAAAGAGTTTGCTTAGCCAGTGAGTCAGCACGGAAGAACAGTTTTTTAGTACAACAGGAGGAACAACATCCGGTCCATACACCTTCTTAGTATTAAGCCCAGAGGGCAAAGATTACATCCTTAGAAGATATTATGATCTTAGGCATAAATATGTGAGAAGGGGGTGGAGAAGGAGGAGTAGCGCCGGAATCATACATGGTGGAGTTTTTAGCGAAAATTGTTAGCGAAGGGTTCAGCTTTGTCAGAGGAAGAGGTGGAGGTGGTACCGTCAGAGTGGAAAAGAGGAGGGAAAGACGAGGAAGTGAAATTGTTGAAGAGATTTTTGGCTAGATGCCAAAAAGCTTGTGAAGAGCTAGAGTTGGTAAGTTCAGAGCATATGTTATTGATGAAAGAGTTTTTGGCGAGTCGAAGGACAGAATTGGCTTGATTCCGGGCAGAGACATAATTATAAAGTACGGGACTCTTGAGTTTGAATGCGACGGTACCATTTGAATACTTCCTCCTTATTGCTGACAGCAGACGAACAAGCGTGAGTAAACCAAGATTTTTGTGAGTTAGTTTGAGAGAAAGAAAATGGGATGTATGCCGGTTCTTCCAGACCTGAAAGACTATTAATGCATAGGCTGAGGGGTTCCCCGTAAATATGTTTTTTGTACCCTAAGTTCGTCCTCTAACTCATGAAGTAAATCATCTGGGCTATCATAAAAACGAGGGTAGAATTTTGCCATAATGGTAAATCGGCAGAAATTCAGGGCTGTTTATTGGGCAATTGTGACACAAACTTGACCCAACATTTGAGGTGAGGAAAATTCTACACTTCATAACTCCATCCAGAAACACGTACAAATATTGAATGATCACTCAAAATGTTCGTCTTTGAATGCTCTACCAGATGATATATAACACATGACATTAAATTTGATATGTAGGTCAGCAGCGGTCAAAAGGTCATGACATTTTAAGTTTTCTTAAAATTTGAGTAGTATAGCATTATTCGTCTCTTTTACTCAAATACAAGATTATTTGTGTTAATTCTAAGTAAAATCCTTTAATTTGGACCTCAGCAGACATATTGAAACAACCCATTTTTCATTATTACACATAATATAGCATAGGTGGCAACTGAAAAAAGGTCAAGTATGGAAATCGGAGACTTTTTTTTCCGAATCCCTGGGTAAGGTTTACAATTTATTATATACCTTCAGCTATGTACTGTGTGCGTTTTGAACCATCTATACTGTTTTTTTAATATGAAATCAGCTTTCAATGCTTGATTTTTATGTTATTTACATCACAGGTCACTTACTGTAGATCAAAACGTTCATATCAGTCACTAGCTCAATATTTCTGCTAAAATATTCATTTTTCGAAAGACTATATTACCATTCTCTTACCATACTTCAGGTCTTTTTCAATGTACATTTGCCTATAGTCTGCAATTTGTAAATTTATCATAATGCATTGCTGGTCTCACTTTTGAGTGCTAAAAGAAGCTTTACACACATTTCCCTCTTTCAGTTCACTCTTGACATGTATAAGTTTCACAAGGCAGGTTTTGGTCCCGACAATAGCATCTTATGACAGCACATTGTATCAGTCATATGCTTAATGCATCTTACAAAATGATCACTTCACATGAACTACATAATTATATCATTTCTATATACATTTACTCAACATGGTCTGCAATTATGGTTATACATGGTTAGTTTCACGGCTGAGTGCCGGAAGTATTTCTACAAACATTCCCTTCCTTGACCCCACTTTGATATTTACAAAATGTACAACAAGGCAGGCCAATGTTCCGACATCTGCATCTTACATTGACACTTTGCGTACAAGTGCAATGTTTTGAAAAATCTTCTGGAATAGGATTCAACCCTGCATCTGGCATGAGCATTTTATCCACTTCTTCATAGCCATAATTAAGTGGGTCAAGCAAAATTGGACTGGGTGCCATAAGTGAGGTCATCTGGTAAGTAGTGTAGTATGAACACATGATGTGTGCTCTCAAAGAATGACTAATAGGCGGCAATTCATCCAGACGAGCCCTCTTACTTTGGTGGTACTGGAAATTTCGGAGTGCATTCATTGTCTTGCATGGGGTCCCTTTCCTGAGTACTTGACACAGATATTACTCAGCAACTGATATCTGAGCTTCCATGTCACAAGTGGGTTTGCCAAACTGCTGCAAATACATCTCTAGTTTTGCAATCAATGCAGAATATTTGGTGCCTACTTTACTAGTGTAGTCACACCCAGTCAGGGTGCGAACTGCTGGGAGAACTTTACATAGCTCTCCTCCAAGTCACATTGCCAATGTGTGTGCACTGGGATGAATCTTGAGGAATCACCAACCCTTTAACCCACAGTTCACAAAGACCGGACAGCTTCATTTGATCCCAATAATGCAGCAACAGGACTAGAACATCAGTGTCTGGAGAGAGCACTATGATTGATTTCATACCCTTTTTCACCAAATGACCGGCATGTGGAATAGTTTTATCATCTGCTTCTAGGTTTGTATTCAATTCCCTACATTCTGATATTAACCTTTTGATAGAAGAATAGCAAGAAGTTGTTGTTTCTGATCCGGCAAACTGACAAACTACAATCTCAACATTTGGGAAGAGATCATTTGCTTGCCTTAATGCTTTGTCATGGAGTAGTGACTGCAGCTTCAACTTGTTGTTTTTTGAAGGCCAAAATCTATCCATATCTGTAGGTAATGGAGTCTCCCTTCTGATATCATGGAGTTCAATGGGTGCATTCTTCTCACGTTGCCTCCTCTCTGAATCTTTGATGGATATTTCTAGGTATGAATCAAACACTAAGTCAATTATATGAGCATACTTTGGATGTATTTGAGTAAAGCGTCAGTAAGCTGACCAACGTTTGAATGTTGCTTTGTTCTAATTCTATGTACAGCTGCCATCACATCAAGTATGTATCCAGTCTGTGGATTCTGGACATGGTGTTCTTGAGTAATCCTTGATGAGGCTCTTTTCCAACTCTATTACCATGGTGCTTTTTCTTGCCCGGCTCATCAGGCCATATGTATCATCAAAGAGCGGAGATGTAGATGATAAGTCATACTCATTTCCCTTCCGCGAGCCTTGGCAACCTCTAGTAGCCGCTGCATTTGCCCATCATGATTATGTGATGACTTTGGACGGTTCTTCAATGCCCGAGTTTTGTTATAGAGTGATCGGAATGTCTTGAGGTCTGTTCTATGGATTGGCTCACCAAATCTTACTGTCTTCTCTACCAATCTTTCTCTCCTAAATTGGTTATAGGCAGCTTCGCCAATGGCTTGAACATTCAACATTTGTTTTCGGATGTCCTCTGTCATTATTTCTCTGGTTAGGATATTGTGCAACTTAGGTTCAGGTGTTGGTACGATGAAAGGGTTCTCGGTTCTCCCAATAACGGTCAGAATGGACTGAATGTTCCTTTCATCATTTTCGGTTTTAGCTGTAGTGAATGCCCTATTGACATCTAGGTCATATGACGCCGTCTGAACTCCACTCAGTTCCCGGTACAAATTTGTTACTGCCAGCATTTCATGGTAAATCAGCTCCCAATGTGCCACATACTGCTTTTGTCTTGTTCTATCAATAATCCCAGATGCACTCTTCTGAGACTTATTGATTGTCTGTTCCAGTGCCATATCAGCTCCAACTGCCTTGAATTTCCCTGGTGTTCGTTTTACCACAAATTTCCCATCATTTAATGCTTCATATACTTCAGGGTTAGTTTCTGGTACTGGTGCATATCCTCCACATACAATGAACACCATTGTAGATAGTTGGTCGAGCCAAAAGTAGCGAATAGTGGGAGATCTTGTATTGCCTGTAGTTGAAGAGTCCAGTTACCCTCACGGTCACTTCGTAAGAGATTTTCAACATTGGACATCAGCGAAATGAATGTATCCCAGTGTTGGAAGGTTTCACTCTGTGACTTGCGGACTTGGATGAATTTATCAAAGGCACCAAAAAGAAAATCACAAGTTCCCTGAAATTGCTGCAGGGCAGTCATATTCAACTGGCTTGATTTTTCCCTTACTTTAGATTTCATATTATGAATTACTTCTAGCTCTCCTTTATACTTGTGCAAGCTATCCTCCTCCTTCAGAAACTCAGCCCACTGTAACTGGCTCAAAGCTTCTTTTAGCATTTGCATTCCATTCAATGATCTGGTATAGTACATTGCATTCAGCACAGAATCAACAACATTTGGGCCAAATACATTGATTTCTGTGAGAATTCTCTCGGCACCACTTCCTTTCAAGTATTTTCCAAAGCATCCCAGAGCCACTTTTGTCATATGAAATTATCCTAGGCAAAGTACAATGTTATTGAACTCACTTGGGCGAAGAAGCTGTAGGTGACGGGCAATGCGATAAACACCCTCATCACATGTTATTGGCAATGTTGACTGATTAAGGTACCCAAGGAATCCCTGAAGATTCATCATTGCAGTGTACACATCATCATACTTTGTGACAGGATGGGGTAACACGGGGAGGAAGCCAACCCTTTTACACTAGGTTTTCTAAAAATAATATTGAGTTTGTTGCACTACATGTTGGCATTTCCTGACATTTGGGTTTGGTACACACATGCTTTGAGCCAAATTCCCCAAAGTCCAATCTAGCCAATAACCAGGCAGTATCTCTTGTTCGTACATCCTGCAGAAGTGCAGTTCTCTCGAAGTGAGTCACTGGAATTTTGTCATTTTCTGGGAGGTCAGGATTTTTGGCAGGTTTGTAAAACTCCTTCAAATGTTGGCACTTCAAATTTGCCTGAAACGACTTAGAACCATGATTAACTCCAGCTTCAGATACCTTGGGTTTCCTTTGATGAGATGTGCTGTCATCCTGAAACACAACAGTCACTGTGTCATGGATCCCTTCCATCCCTGGCAGAGTCGCTTCATCATGATCAAAGTTATCAATGGCAGCTGTTGTGAAGACTGATGTGTCAAAATGACTGAGGAATGGAATAATTTGCTCCTCATCACTAGCAACGATGAACTTTGCCATATTGTTATGGAGGCGAGCAAGCTCATCATAGCTAGAACATAATCCAAATCTGTTGAAACTAGTGATTAATGATGCACTTTTGCAGTTATCATAAATGGCTTGTGAGTGCAATTGGGTGTACGCTTTCTACCACCATGGAGAACATGATACATGATTTGGGATAGGCTCTGGATTTGCCTGAATTTAGCTGGGGATACAGTTGGATCATCAGCGGTGATTCCATCCTCCGACTTGGGTTCTTGGTCCATATCCGTATTTACCTTGCAGGCATTAAATGCATGACTATCAAAGTTAAACAGTTGGCCAAACAATCTGAGAAGGGGTTCTGGCATTTCTACTATTCCATGCCTCTTTTTAGTCATATGTATCACAAAAACGATCTGTCAAATCAAAATCAACTGACTTCAAAGACTGTCTAAGTACTTCAGCACACTCCCGGATAGGGTCTGTAGATCGTATTGTTTCAGCTAATGATTCTTGGGTGCCACTTGCACTGAAGAACAACAAATATCTGTTCGTCTGTTTTGGCAGAGCGAACCTAACTTTCTCCCCAAAATGATTAATAAGAAGTACCTTGACCTCTTGTTTTGTGATGTTACTTGAAGGGATCTTTTAATTCATACGATTTCGAACATAGCTAAGTTCCAAACCCTCACCGTCAGACAAGTGTATTTCAATCTCTCTTATAACCTCTAACTTCCTTCTTTGTGCTCACTGAACCTGTCCTTTGATTTAAGCATGCACGTTCATACTCAACCAAATATCTATTGATGCACCGTTTATGACACAATAAATATGCACCAAACACAGACTTATGTCTTGAAGGTCACAGGTTCTTCTGTATACATCATCCTGCAGAAGAAAAAAAACGTTGACTCTAGGAATTTAGCTGTTCTGTCTTTCTCTGAAATCCGATATTTTTCAAATACACCGTGGTACTTAATTTTCCCACATATCACACAAGTCTTTCTATATTGAGACAAAGAACTCTGCCCACTGTGAGCTGCACGAGGTGTGCTCTTGGATCTAAAGTGACGAACAGATGCCGATTTAACACTGCCTCCTGCATCTTCTCTATTTGGGCTGTTAGATTTCCTTGCCTCAATTTTATTAAGAGTTTTTTGCAAGGTGTAGGTCTTATAGCATTTGTTATTCATGTGATACTCAAAATTATCCTCACTAATCAATTTGAATATCTTATAAACACAGTCATTGCTGATTTCTGCTGCTTCCCTGTTGCTCTTTCTTCCTGCTTTGGGGTTTCTTGGGCTGATAACTGGCATATTATACACTTGGAGACGTCAGAAGTTAACTTCACAATTTATTCAGCCATGGTTCTTCAAAAAACTGAAATAAAGCATTTCAATCAATACTTATCCCTTGAAGAAAAAATATGTTAAATCAAACATTGTATAATGCTCAATACACATTGAAAACATATCTGAAAGCAAATAATAAAGACTAGAACCCATTCACATTTTCCAGATACAAATGGCCATCTTTATGTGTTTTTAGACAGTGACTGTTTTCACTTTGCACCTATGCTATATTGTGTGTAATAATGAAACATGGGTTGTTGTAATATGTCTACTGAGGTCCAAAGTAAAGGATTTTACTTAGAATTAACAAAAATAATCTTGCATTTGAGTAAAAGAGACGAATATTGCAATACTACTCAAATTTTAAGAAAACTTAATATGGCATGACCTTTTGACCTCTGCTGACCTACATATCACATTTAAATTTATGTGTTATATATTGTCTTGTAGATCATTCAAAGACGAACATTTTGAGTGGTTATTCAATAGTTTTACGTGTTTCTGGATGGAGTTATGAAGCATTGAATTTTCCTCACCTCAAATTTTGGGTCAAGTTTTTGTCACAATTGCCCAATAAACAACCCTGGTGGAGCAGATAACTGCAAATTTCAGGAGAATCGTTCAAATGGTGATGCAAGCATGAAATTTGGTACATGTACCCTTCAAGGTCCATTCTTATCAGAAATACCGCTGGTCACGCGAAAATCCAAGATGGCGGTCATTTTTCAAGATGGCTGCCGTGCCTGACCATATATTGCTTAATTTTGTTTTAATTATTACCTGGTGAACATTTTAAGAGAAAACTGTTTCTTGCTAACCAGATTAATGAGAAGCACTGTTTTAATCATTGTCATAGTCTATAATTGGAATTTTAGAATGGCATCCAAGATGGCGTCCATTCATTTCATATGTTCATATCTAAGCAACTACTGAACATATTATATACATGATTTTTGGTGTGCACATACATTCTTTGGGTCAGATAATCCAATGAAGCCATTTTCACATTTGTTAGTAAGGACTGAGGCAGTGATGAGATCTTGCAAATATAATAGAGTGATGTCAACACACAACCAGGGCACACTGGTAACATCGCTGCTGTGCAACTCAGCATGGGGTTCAGTGTCAGCTTATTTTACTGTACTATACTATAAGTTGTAGTGTAGTTTAATTTAGTGTCCCAAATGCTTTCTAACAGCCCCATATCAATTAGCTACTAGACAGTAGTTGGTAGTTAGTAGATAGAGTTAGATAGCCGCACCTGAATTGACAGGGTGTGCCAGCGCGGGAGAGCCGAGCCAAGGGTAAGGGGCCTATACATGACTTGCTCATGTACTTACCTGGATGGTGTACAGATCACACGGGACTTAAATGGCACTGGATGAATGATTGAGCTAGGTGTAGGTCACCCGAACCTAGTTGTATCCCATAAAGTAATGTGTGTGTAATTTCGTTAAGGTGGTAAAAGGATAAACCTTCGGCCTTAATCAGAAAGCAAAATTGCAGATTCAAAATCCATTTTTCCCATAAGACAAACTGACTGGTCAAAATGTTGTCTTTGCCAGAAAGACAAAATAGGTGAAGATTTAACATCACCTAGCACCCATTATTCCCTTGAACATGACGGTTATGCCATGCTGGCTACCAACATACCGATGTTTCATGAAATCCAGGAAATGCCATTGATCGTGGATCCAACAAGGCTTGATGAAGGTGACGGCATAGATGCCACTTTGAGAAGAAATCAGGCAAAATACCATGTCAACTGCCGGTTGTTGTTTAACAACAGCAAGCTGAATCGCGCAAGGAAACGCCGATCTAATCGTCAAAGTAGTGAGTCTGAAGACAATCATGCAAAGCAACGTCGAACTAGCTATGATGATCAAACTTGTATTTTTTGTGAGAAAGTGGCACCTGCATCTGATCTCAGGCAGGTAATGACCATGAACCTTAACAAGAGGCTACAAGAGTGTGCAGTGGCACTTAATGATGGCAGGCTTCTTGCTAAATTGAGTGGTGGAGATGCTATTGCACAGGAGCTAAAGTACCACAGAGTGTGTCTCAGTGCCCTCTACAACAGGGAAAGGTCCCACCTGAGAAACCTTGAGAAAAGCTCAAGTGCCACTGATCTGGAGCCAGATGTTTATCCATTAATTTTATCAGAGCTGGTGACATACATTGTTGAAAGCAACCTATGCTCAGAAGAGCCAGTCACATTTCGCCTGGCAGATATATGCCACCTTTACCAACAGCGTCTGGCACAACTTGGTGTGGATTTACCACGTGTAAATTCCACCAGACTGAAGGATAAACTTCTGGAAGAAATTCCAGAACTTGAAGCTCATAGAAGTGGAAGAGATGTACTTCTTGCATTTCAGAAAGATGTGGGCAAAGCAATTACCCAAATTTCTGATTTTTCAGATGCACTCATCACTGCTAAAGCAGCAAAGATTCTAAGAAAATGCATGCTTGAACATTAATCAAAATTTGATGGCACATTCCCAGCTGGTTGTGTGCAAAATGCCATACCTCCCCTTCAGCTTCAGTTTGTGGGGATGGTTGAACATGGAGCTGACATCAAGTCTCAACTGAGATTTGGAGTTTCAAAGTCTGATCAGGCCATTGCCCAATTGATGCAGTTTAACTGCTACTCCCGATACAAAGAGGGAGCTGCTACACATAGGCACTCAAAAGACAGAGAAACACCATTCCCAGTCTACATGGGACTCTCAGTCTATGCCAAAACCCGGAAAAGAAACCTGGTCGAAATGCTGCATGAGCATGGCCTCAGCATCTCATATGACAGGGTGTTGGAGGTCTCAGCTGAATTAGGAGATGCCACAGTCAACAAGTATGTCGAGGAGGGTGTGGTCTGTCCACCAGTACTGCGTAAAGAGTTGTTCACCACTGCCGTGATGGACAACATCGACCACAACCCTTCCGCAACAACTGCCACAACCTCCTTCCATGGGACTAGCATTTCTGTATTTCAACATCCCACCAAGGTAAATGGTGGCCAGGAGCGTAAAAAACTCAGGCTTGGACCTGAGAAAGTCAAGGCCGTTCCAGAACTTCCTGACACATTCACAAACATTACTCCTGCATCCTTCAAAGCAAAGAACCCCCTGCCACCAAAACTTCCACTGCCAAAGCCAGCCACAGATGTCTTCGGCCCACAACTGGCCATGGAGTACCAGTGGCTAGAGAAAGTAATAGTGACTGAGGAAGTAGATGGTGCAGTGAACTTGACATGGTCAGCACATCATGCTTCAATGAAGAGAGGCCCAGAATTTGAAGTAAGCATTACTTCATTGCTTCCTCTTCTGTGGGACCAAGCTCACTCTGTTGCTACTGTCAAACATGTGATGAAGAAAGTACAGGATGTAGTAGCTTATCTGAACCCTGGTCAGGTACCTGTTATCGCAGCTGATCAGCCAATCTATGCCCTTGCAAAACAGGTGCAGTGGCAATGGCCTGACCAATATGGAGAGGACAAGTACCTGGTCATGTTTGGAGGTCTGCACATTGAGATGGCAGCGCTAAAGTCCTTGGGCACTCTCCTCAAAGACAGCGGGTGGACAGGAGCCTTGGTGGAAGAAGGTGTGGCTTCATCAGGCACTGCAGAATCTTTCCTGTCAGCTACAAGTGTTACCAGGACACGTCAAATGCATCAGGTTACAGCATGCAGCCTGTACAAGCTCCTGAAAGCTGCATATGTGGATCACTGTGCAGAGCTACCAGATCACAAAGAAGAGACATTGAGCTTTGAGGAGTGGTGTGCCATTCGTAAAGAGCAAAGCCCACAGTTCCACTTCTGGCACATGGTGCTGTCAATGGAGCTTTTCATCTTCTTGCTCATCAGGTCTTTCCGTGAAGCCAACTTTGCTCTCTTCCTTCACTTTGTCTAGTTACTTATGACCCTGATGAGTTAATAATGTGACAAGTCTTTCTAATTCTCTGACCTCAAAAATGTAGGATTAGATGAAAAATAATTTGTCTAGCTCTACTAATAGCCAAGATATCACAAAATTTGTCTTTAACCCCAGAAGGCCGATACACTACTCAAATAGCACGGCTTTAAATAGCCTTTAAATAGCCTGCTGATGGCTGCTATTTACTTGTATGACGTCACGGTACTTTTGCGGTAATTTTCACCGAGTTCCAATATCACCGAAACTACCGTGATGTCATCACAATGGGTTTAAGGAAATTTCACTATGGCAAAGGTGCGTAAACACGGAAAATCACGGAAAAGTTACCTCACGAAAACAAGCAATATCTCAGTAACTACTGGGCCTATGGAGCTGAATTTTTTTACGAGACAAAAGCTGAAAGTGACCTCTCTCACGTGGTTTATGACTCATTTCTCTATCTTTATTCTTTGATTAGCTATTAAGCCATAAACACTACCGAAAATCGCCAAAAAAATCCGGCCTCCTCTGGTTAATGGCGGCCATCTTGGACGCCATCTTAGTTAAAGTCTAATATGCAACTGCTTTGGACAAAATTACCTTCACTTACCACGTTAGAGCCCAAAAAAAGTGGATTGGACAGTATTCATGTCTTTTTTCTTTCAATTAACTGACCCATAACAGTAGGGCTCAGTCAGATGTGTCGGCCATCTTGAAAAATGGTCGCCATATTGAATTTTTGCGTGGCCAGCGGTATGTGCTTTGAAAGTGAGCTTTGAAGAATACCTGTACCAAATTTCATGCTTGCATCACCATTTGAACGATTGTTTCACTTATCTGCTTCACTACCCTGAATTTCTCCCAATTGACTATCATGCCAAAAGTCTACCCTCATTTTTATGATGGACTACTTCATGAATTAGAGGACGAACTTGGGGTACACAAAATGTCTGCGGAGACCCCCTCAGCCGATAGACTAATTTTTGTTGGCATAATTATTCACTTATGGCCTCCTAAAGTGTGCATTTTTTCGATGTTCATAATTTTATTGTAATTTTCCCTCCAAATGAAGGGATACGAAAACTAAGTTGTGCACGGGGCAGCGTACGTAAAAGAAAGACACCATACACTCCTCATACACTACTTGTTTCTTCCCCATTCCTATATTTAGAGCAAAAGTGAGGTTAAGTATGACGTTCTCGTGCAGGAAGAAGCTTGTGCCTATAGAATGTTTTTAATGCAGATGTACATATTCTTTCATTATGTGTAAGTACTTACTGTAGGGGAAAACATCGCAGGACACTCTGGGGGTATATTTGTGTGATGAATTTGGTTACTGGCTGTATATTTCTGGGAGTAATATTGATGATGATGATGTGCTTTGTGATTATTGCTATTACATTAGGGTTTGTTTGTATGAACATTATATTTATTGGTCGTGTTGTTGTTTTTGTTAGCGTGATAGTAAGTGATTAGTGTGGCTAGTGTTTATATTATGATTGATTATATTACAGTTTTGAGTGCAAATGAGATGCGTAAAATTGGAAAGGTGCGGGAGGAAGAGAACTGTTCATGAAATATCTAATGATAATGTCAGACAGGGTGGGAGAGAGGTATACTGTAAAGGATTCGAACCCACTGACTTCATGTATATTTGGGTGGTTATGGTGCCCAACCTTCACAAATATAACTGGAGTAGGTGGGTTCGAATCTTGGTGGTAAGAACACTGGAAACACGACAACACTTACTAACCTGTGCACATTGTGCACAAGAAATTATATTGAACACTTCCAAGATCTGCAACAAAAATATAGAAACTGGAACATGAAAACAAACACCTTCGAAAATAGGAATGTGTCAATTAAAATACTTCAACAATATAACTAATCAAATTAGTTCATTTCCATCCCAACACCCAACACCTCCCAATAAAATTAATGAAAGCATTTGATCTTCCCGGGATTCGAGCCTGGGATACCACATACAGGTCTTAAACACCCTAACCATTACATCACCAAGACAGTTAACCCTTAAAGATCGGGGCCCGACTTAAGTCTGAATCGAGAAAATTGGACTAAATGGCGGGGCCCGACTAAAGTCCGTGGGCGTATTCCCGCCTAAATTTAGGTGGAAAGCGAAACCTGGTAGTCAGGCGGTGTACTACAAGGTCCCACCCACACATCCCCACTGCGTGACCTTGACTCAGTAACCCTCAAGCAGCCGTAATGGAAGGTCAAGATTTGCCCGTGTCCGATTCGGTGGCCGCCACCCCTAGTGCGTCGCGCCACCCTACTCATCACGCCCGGCTCACCACCCAGGAACTAGATATCATGCTGAACTCTTCAGAACTTTCTAATAGGCTGTTGGATGAAACCATCGAAGGTCTGGGTGAGAGTTTTGGTAGTGTAGATGACTCGGAAGACGAAAATATGCCGATCATAGGCTTTCACCCCTAGCATAATTTGCGTGGGCTGGATGTTGTGGATGATGTTGCACAGACCGTTGAGCAAAATGGAGACGTTCCTGACGAAGAACATACTGGTGTGGGTGTTGGTAAGTACAATTTACATTTTATAATTGCTTGAAAGTTTGATTGCAAGCATTTTATAGCGTATTATTTCAGACGTTCGGTAAATTTCTCACGATAACAAGGGTGTACGGTACATTTCTCACGATAATACAAGCAACAACGAAGCTTGGCGAAGATTGTGGTCTACAATATACCTTTTTATAATTGCATGTGACCTTGTAATTGCTTGAAAGTTTGATTGCAAGCATTTTATAGCGTATTATTTTCTGGCGTTCAGTAAATTTCTTACGGTAATACAAACAACGAAAGATTGAATATTTGTGCTTGGCATTATATGATTGTGGGGAACATAATGTAGGCCTACCGTATATATTATTTTATCATATTATATGATATATATGTAAAAAAATTATATTATCACGACACTCTCTCTCTCTCTGTCTCTTCCTCTCTGGGTTTACCTATACATTTATAATTGCATTTGACCTTGAAATTGCTTGAGAGTTTGATTGCAAGCATTTTATAGCGTATTATTTGCAGGCGTTCGGTAAATTTCTCACGATAACCAGGGTGTACGGTACATTTCTCACGATAATACAAGCAACAACGAAGCTTGGCGAAGATTGTGGTCTACAATATACCTTTTTATAATTGCATGTGACCTTGTAATTGCTTGAAAGTTTGATTGCAAGCATTTTATAGCGTATTATTTGCAGGCGTTCGGTAAATTTCTCACGATAACCAGGGTGTACGGTACATTTCTCACGATAATACAAGCAACAACGAAGCTTGGCGAAGATTGTGGTCTACAATATACCTTTTTATAATTGCATGTGACCTTGTAATTGCTTGAAAGTTTGATTGCAAGCATTTTATAGCGTATTATTTTCAGGCGTTCAGTAAATTTCTTACGGTAATACAAACAACGAAAGATTGAATATTTGTGCTTGGCATTATATGATTGTGGTGAACATATTTACCGTATATATTACTTTATCATATATATGATACATGTGTAAAATTGTTATATTATCACGACACTCTCTCTCTCTCTCTTTCAAATAAATCATGTCTTACAGTTATAAAGTTGGAGTCTGCACATCCCTCATACGAAATACCATTCCCACATTTTGCATAGGTAACAGTGCCAGACCGGCAAAACGGACCAGGTCATTGACCCCCAGCCAGTACCCCCATCCAGGCAGCGAGCCGCCGTGTCAGAGCCTCCAGTTATTTCGCTCGCCAACATCTCGGGGGTAGACCAAATCCCAACTACCCCCGCCCATGCACAAGCTGGTCCAGCGACCTCTACACCAGCTGCAGGTGCAAATCCCCCCGAGTTGGCAACACCACCCGAGATGTCGCGGACGAGGGTGACCAGGCGTCGGGTGACCAGGCGTCGGCTGAATTTGGAGGAAAGCGATGCTGACCCAAGCTCTCCCGATTCGCCGGAAGCCAGGATATCCCCGCTGCCGGAAAGCGACTCTGATGACGGGCAGGCACAGCCACAGCAGGGACAGCCACAGCAGGGACAGCCACAGCAGGGACAGCCACAGCAGGGACAGCCACAGCAGGCACAGCCACAGCAGGGACAGCCACAGCGAGGTGCCCGGGGAAGGGCCCGAGAAGGGGCCCGAGGAGGTGCCCGAGGAGGTGCCAGAGGAGGTGATCCAGGAGGTGCCCCAGGAGGTGCACCAGGAGGTGCCCCAGGAGGTGCCAGGAGCGCGGTACCACCACCTGTCTTTCAGTGGCAGGATTGCCTGCCTCGGGATATGCCTGGTCAACCACCCCTCTTTCACAAGGCATCGAATGGCGTCCAGCCTGCCTTTCCCTGCTCGGAAAATGACACCCCTTACGACTACTTCCGGGCATTTTTTGACGACCAATTGCTCGGGG
Organism: Paralithodes platypus; assembly: GCA_032716605.1. Taxonomy (NCBI): domain Eukaryota; kingdom Metazoa; phylum Arthropoda; class Malacostraca; order Decapoda; family Lithodidae; genus Paralithodes; species Paralithodes platypus. Next base: position 11,406,504 of record CM064545.1, read on the forward strand.
ACATTGTCACAGAGACAAACCTGTATGGTCGCCAGCACGCCGATGAAATAATGTCGCCCCACATGCGGAGATGGACACCCATTGACATCGGCGAACTCCTCGTTTTTTTGGCCCTCACCATGCTCATGGCCCACATAAAGAAACACAACATGTTAGATTATTGGGTTATGCATGACATCATAGCAACGCCAGTGTTCAACACCTACATGCCAAGGGACCAGTATAGGCAAATTCTGAAGTGCTTGCACTTTGTGGATAACACTGCACCACACGGAGCCGACAAGATCTGGAAAATACGGCCATTCCTGAACTCCCTCCTCTACAGGTATCGCCGGTTTTTCAAACCTTTCCAGAATGTCGTGATCGATGAGTCCTTGGTCCTCTTCCGTGGACGTCTCTCTTTCCGCCAGTACATTCCGTCGAAGCGTCACCGCTTCGGGATCAAATTCTTTGTACTGTGTGACTGTGAGACAGGATACGTGCTGGATCTTATCATATATACCGCTACTGATGTGGACATTCCGAACGACCCTTTGGGTCTTTCAGGGTCGGTTGTCAAGACACTGATGGAGCCGTATCTAGATGCCAACCGTATCCTGTTCACTGACAACTTCTACACCTCTCCTCTCCTTGCCAGGTATCTCCTTACAAGGAGAACGGGAAGCTCTGGAACTGTTAGGTCAAACCGGAAACACTGGCCCCGGTTTGAGAAGACGCAGAAAGGAGACATCTTCCGGAAGAAGAGCAGCAGTGAGAACATACTGGCTATTTGTTGGCACGACACAAAGCCAGTCAATGTCCTCTCCACCTACCACAAGTCCGCATTGCTAGATAGCGGGAAGAGGAGATACCTGCAGGACTGTGTCACAGGCAACAGGACTGTAGTTGTTATCTCCAAACCTGACGCTGTCCTGGAGTATAATGTGAACATGCGGTTGGTGGACAAAAGTGATATGCAGATCTCTGCTGTTGACTGCCTGAGGAAGACCTGTAAATGGTACAAGAAGGTCGTACTCCATCTTCTTGATGTCACTGTCCTCAACGCATACAACCTGTGAATGACGCACACAGGAAAGAAGACCTCTGTAAGGCTGTTCTCCAAGGACATCATCGAGGCCATCCTCCGTAAGCACGGAACCAAACGTGCGGCACCAGTTCCGAGGGCGATCGTGGATTTGCCCAGCCGCCTTGAGTGCCGGGACTACCTCTTGACCCACAGGCTTGTGACTGTACCTTCCAACCCTAACCAACTTGCTGCTGGCCGGGTGGCCGGAAAGAAGGTGTGCCACGTCTGCAGTCACACGACAAGGAGGCCCCGACATAGGAGGGAAGTCGCTTCCAAGTGTAGTCGGTGTGATATGGGACTCTGTCCTATTCCTTGCTACACCGAGTACCACACACTGGAACACTTCTAACCTCCTCCCTTCTTGCCAATCATTCATAACTTCATTCAATCATTCATTTATCTATTTCAAAGTACCTCATGAATTCATGTCATTCATAACTTCATTCAATCATTCATTCATCTATTTCAAAGTACCTCATGAATTCATGTCATTCAATCATTCATATGGTGGAATAGCACACTACCCAAACACAAGTGCATTCATCATCAACAGCAACATCACCCATTACATCCATAAGTTTCGAATCTCATCCATCTGGTTCTTGGTCCACCTCATACATCCATGTCATTCATTCATACATACATTCATACACTCGCTATAGGCAGTTCTGCCTTTTGTCTACCTCAATCACATTCATACACTCGCTATAGGCAGTTCTGCCTTTTCCCTACCTCAATCACATAACTGCCTTTTCCTACCTCAATCACATAACTGCCTTTTGCCTACCTCAATCACATGTGGATTACACCTCCTGGGAACACCACAAAAAAAAATAGTCGTCAACACTACTCCATAGGGTGATTTGGAAATGTGTTGAAATAATATTATATATAAAACAAAAACAAAAATCCTGCAAAGCAAGCGAAACAGAGAGAGAGAGAGAGAGAGAGAGAGAGAGAGAGAGAAAATGCAGAAACTGAACTAAAGAAAGAGTGAAAAAGATATAATAATACAGAAATATTACAAGCAAATAAAGAAAAAGGGATTAGAGAAAATAATAATGAGAATTACATATACGGATGAGGAAGAGAGAGAGAGAGGAAGAGAGAGAATACAGAAACTGAACTGAAGAAAGAGAGTGAAAAAGATATAATAATACAGAAATATTACAAGCAAATAAATTAAATAGAGGGATTAGTTAGAGAAAATAATAATGAGAATTACATATACGGATGAGGAAGAGAGAAAGGGAGCGCGAGAGAGGGAAAGCGAGCGAGCCATAGAGAGAGAGAGAGAGAGAGAGACAGACAGACAGGAGGAGTAAGAGAGATTAGAGAAAATAATAATGAGAATTACATATACGGATGAGGAAGAGAGAGACAGAGCACGCAAGAGAGGGAAAGCGAGCAAGCCAGAGAGAGAGAGAGAGAGAGACAGACGGACAGGAGTGAGAGAGAGAGAAAGAAAGAGAGAGAGAGAGAGAGAGAGAGAGAGAGAGAGAGAATACAGAGAATACAGAAATAAGGAGAAATAAGAGAAAAATACGACCGATTACCAAAGGAATAGTAGACGCGCGGGAGGCCGAAGTCAGGGCAAAGCGAACGCATCCAAACGCGCCCGGGAAATATACCAAAAAGTACCTCCTCTTCCTCACCTCTTCCCACCCTCCACATTCGCTCATAACATCCATAATAGACTTATATGGAGAGACGAAGAGTTGCTCTTTCCAAAAATGATCGTTTCGTTCGCATTGGAGCCATAGTAACGGCGCTAGGGCGAGTGAAAGTGAGCGAATATTTCTGGATTATGCCCGCTGGGCGGCACGGTGTAAAATACCTTAACACCCGCTAAATAAGGGTTAAAGGTTAAGTAGAGGACTAAGATTTATATTCATTTATCGAATACTGGATATCAATTTAATCATGCACTCAGACCCAACTGCACACTGAATAGCGAAAGTGAGTTGAACACAAAATTTGAAAGAATGTTTAAGTCAATATTCAGTCAAACATATTATACTGCAATTCTCAGTAACAGTAAAGTGACACCATGGATTGGTGATGATATAGGCTCTGGGTCTACCCTTCGAAATTTGAGCCCAAAACGCTGTACAGTACATGCCTCAGAACTGTGAAGGGAACTCCTTTACCATCTGCAACTAATCTAAATGAAAGGGCAAAACAAAATTGAATGTAAACCTGGCCTATTATCATCAGTTTTAGCTTTATATAATGCAAAAACATAACCCGTAAGCTCTCTTGAAAGGTTAGCTGTTATCTCTATGGACGAGATAGCCATTAAATAAAGAGTGGTGTTATGAGAGTAGTACAGCCACCCATCACACCCCACATGACAAAGTACAAGTCGTTATGTTAAGGGGATTAGTAGGGAAGTGGAAACAACCTATTTAACACCAGTTTGATGAATCAAATATGCAGAATATAATGCTTAAGGTAATTTGAGAAGTTGAAAATGCCTTCTATGAAGTAGTATTAATAGTGCATGATTTAAGATCAAATAACCTCCGGATTGGAAAGGACTATATAATTGATGCTTTTCATGCAAAGAAAACTTCCTCCTAAAATCTGTGTACAGACAGGAATATTTTTGTGCTTGCAGACGCTGTTCACATGGCTAAACTGATCAGAAATAACTTTCTTGCTTCAGGGAAGAACAACAGAACATTTCCGATTCAGTAATTCGTCAAATGATGAGTAAGACAAAGAATGGCTTAACATATCAACTTACACAGTGTCATCTTAATGTTTGTGGGCAACAAACACAGCGTGTTAAGACAGTATGCTGTGCAATTTCTGTCAAAGTCATGTGAAAGTGCCATTGATTATTTAGGGGAAAGAGAGCTTGTAGAGAGCAACAACTGGAACGAGACTGCAAACTGGTATGATATAATGAACTCCTCTTGTATGTATGGTGACGCATTTAGAATTAACTAATACTACTTGTATTAGGCAAGTGAGTGGACCATTTGAACACCCAAATGGTGTGAGCTTCAAGTTTAGGCTTAACACATTCTTGCTAGGAATAGATGTTTCACTGGTCATTGATAAGGTTCCTTCAGATAGCCAAGATGAGAGTCCTGATTAATTATCAAGTCATGTTGTGTCAGCAATAGTAAATCTAAGTAGACGCTTTGGTGAATGTAATCTGGCAGTGGAAATGTGCCTAACAAATATTTTATAATTACAAGGAATTGGCGTTTGATTTGGGAAATACAAACAAATGTATGTCTTATTAATTAAGTGGGTGAAGATATTGCAATATCATCAATCAGAATAGTGATAGAGAAAGAATTGCTTCGCTACATAGGTGGCTATATAGTAAAAAAGATTGTCTGATAGATCCGTATTAATTAAGTGAAACACTGTAACTGAACCATGAACTGGAAGTTATTCATAGAGGAGAACTCAATTTCCCTTCAAATTCTTTGTTTCCTAATTAGCCAGCATGAGGGAAGTATTCAAGGCAGTACAGTCTGGGACTAAAGTCGTGGTATGGATCTTCATCCATTCATTAGTGCCCTCTGACGGCGGTAAATGAATCAATCCGAGATATGATGTTTGTGGCTCTCCATAGATGCCTCTGTTCGACACGTCCAGGTAGCGCCAAAAGTAATGAGAAACTTACTGTTTTTTTGGTGGATTACGACCATGCCAATTAGAACACACACACACAAACACACACACACACACTACTTCATTATCAGAATGCAAGGAATATTAGTATGCTCTACAACTATAATTAATGTATTAATGTATTTATGCTAGTTTTACTCCTGCATAGGAAAATAATAGAAACGAAATGAGAATACTGTATTTAGACGCCGTTCCGTATTTTAAAGATTGAATATAAATTAATGTTGAAACATAGCAATTTAGATAAGGCACACCAAGTATTCTAGCTTACTAGGGAAAGAACATATAGTGGATACAGTATACACAACCTTTGTAAGTGAATGCATCACAAGTATATAGCCTCTTATAATTTAGTCATATTTCATGTAGGAATTATATATACACAGGTAGGTTACACTTATTTCTTAGAATGATATTATACCTAGTGGATATTGGCAATACTATGACTTTTTGCGTAAAAAATCTACTCAACCTGATCATGCTGTGACCTATTTGTGGGGGATTTTTATGAATAATTCTGTCCCTTACCACACTAATCAAAATTAAATAAAGAAAATGGAAGGAATAAACTTAAATAAATAGATAGGTTACCAGGATGTTATATAAAGATGGTATTGCCTATCTTCTCAGAAACCCCTAGCTAGACATTGTATAAATGGCCATATATATCAATCGACTTAGCGATCACTGGGGTCCTGGTGTTGATCAGAGGATCCCGACTATGGTCGGTGGGTAGGCAGGGAGTTAAAGGTTCCTAATCTCCGGGCCGGACACAGGGAGCGAAGCGAGAGGTCACGAGACCCTTGTTGGTAGTTCCAGGTTTTAAAGAGATCTGGTCGGGATTTTTATTCCGACCCCTAAGTTAACTATATACAAATTTGTTACCGAGGGTTCATTCCCTTTTCACGAAATCATATAAATAATAATCAGCATTTAAATTATATAATTATCAAGGTAAACATCGTTTCACAACGATTTAGTGAACATAATATCAAGAAATTAACGACCCTAAAGCAAACGGTGGATCGCGTATGCGGTCGCGGGAATATTTAAACTGATCCTCTTTACAGTTCTTCTAAACTTATTTCTACAAGGTTTTATAACTAAATTAACTTGGCCAAGGTAATCTTATACAGTACTAAATTACTTAATATTAATTAATCTCTACAATATATACAATCACCAGGTTCTGGTAGGAAATTGTTCACTCTAGTGAGGTTACCCTATCGGAAGGTTGTTGCCAACAGTCCCCAGATACCGGTGTAGTCAATTTATTTCTCACACTATTCCTGTATCTGATTATTTCTCAAACGTTACCCAACTCCTCCGTCAGTGGTGGCAAACAGATTGGACATCCATAACAAATAACAATCTACACTTCACTAAACCTACCATAACTCCCTGGCAGTGTTCTTGTCTTGGTTCGCCTAAGATTCGGCCACAATACGTTCATACATGTTTTTTTGTTTTTATATCGGGGGATGTCCCCACGCTTTGCCCTTGTTACCAGGTTCCAGTCACAGTCCAACATTTGTTGATAGACTGATCCTAGTTATCTGGTGGCCATCAATAAGCCTTCCCTTTCTTATTCTCCCTTGACCGCCCTCTTCCCTAGCCGATCTGCTTAGGCTTAGCAGCTCCCCTTCATTTTCTCTCCTACAGATTATGCAATATCTAACCCTTGCCCGTCTTCTCCCTCATCTTTTGTTTACTTGGTATGAATGTTTTAATGATATCCCATTAACCCGGCCAGCCCCAGCGACGCGTCTGACGAGTCACCTATGTATGTAACGCCAAGCCCCAGCGACTCGCCTGACGAGTCACCCTTTTAGCTCAATCGTAAGGCTCAGAGTGGGTCTACCTAGAGGGCTCAGATTTGTATGGGAACTGTGTAAGTATCCCACGCACCCATGCCGATAGTTGAAAACTCTCAAAGTCCAACCGCGTGCGCGTGAGCGCGCAAAAACATGTGTTTTGGGGGAAATTGCCTTAAAATTTTTACTCTTGTAAAATCCGTTTTCGGGGGCTGTAGGACCATTTTTTGAGCTTTTTGATCGGTTTTTCGTGGTTTTTCCTTCATTCCTAACCCATTCGCTATTGTTTCTGGAAAAAAAAAAACTATTTTCAAAACCGGCCGATTTCTGGTGGTACATTTATTAATAACTAGCCGGGGCTCAACGGGTTAATAACAAAATATTATATTCCAAATAACCTTAATTCCATTTTAATGTATAGTAAACAATTTAATTAAGTATACTGTGTGAGTTTAATTTACTTGATATACACGATATACACTACAAGTTAAGTTCAAGGACACAATAAACTTGTCTTCTTTTAATCATACCCACAAAGGAGAAAGGGATGTTTTATTATTTACAAGGACACGCCAAGTTTAAAAACTCCATAGACGAGTTATCTATGTATGCATTGTGTTCAAATTTATACCACAAGTACACTTTGACACGCTGAATCGAATGGCGCTAACATAATTGAAATCGGACCATTAGTTTTGGATTTCGAATGTGACTTGGCCTCCCAGAACGGCCTAAATGACCAGTTTTTGGACATTAAAAGTCCTCTGTAGCCCAACCTATAAGTCCTAGGGAAATCTACCTGGTGCCATTCGATTTATATTGACGAGCAGCTTCCAAAAGTCGTCTTCGATTGCATTTTCGACCAGCCATTCGCCCAGAATCGAAAATATAGTTTCCAAAATCCCTGGGTTGTTTGGTGTGCAGTTTGGTGTGCTTTAACCCATGACAATTTTTGCACTTGGCGGGTGACTTTCGATTTTTGAGTTTTCAAGGGTATATCTGGATTCGTCACGTCGTTGCGATTCCGACGGTATATGGATTATTTAATTTTAACAACTTTTTAGGCCCAATAGGCCTATTTTAAAGTTTAAAAACTCCATAGACGAGTTATCTATTTATGGATTTTGTTCAAATTTATACCACAAGTACACTTTGACACGCTGAATCGAATGGCGCAAACAAAGTTGAAATCGGACCATTAATTTAGGATTTCGAATTTGACTTGGCCTCCCAGAATGGCCCAAATTACCAGTTTTGCGACTTTAAAAGTCCTTTTTAGCCCAAACTATAAGTCCTAGGGAATTCTACCTGGTGCCATTCGATTTCTCTTGACGAGCTGCTTTCATACATGATCTTAGATTGCATTTTCGACCAGCCATTCGCCCAGTATCGAAAATATATTTTCCCAAATCCCTGGGTTTGTTTGTGTGCGGTTTGGTGTGCTTTAGCCCATTACAAATGTTTTCACTTCGCGAGCGGGTGACTTTCGAGTTGTGAAGGGTATATCTGTATTTGTCACGTCGTTGCGATTTCAACGGTAGGCTATATGGATTTTTTATATATATATATTTTTTTTAGGCTCAATAGGCCTATTTTAATGTTTAAAAACTCCATAGACGAGTTATCTATGTATGGATTATGTTCAAATGTATACCACAAGTACACTTGTGGTTGTGAGAGTCAAAACTTGTTGCTTCCATGTAAATAATATAAGAACATAAGAACATAAGAAAATGGGAGTCTGCAGAAAGCAGATTGGCCTACACAAGGCAGATCCCTGTCACACCCAACCCTAATTATAAGCCCAGCTTAAAATTACCATTAGGACTTACCTCACCGAAACGGTCAGAGGTCAGAAAAACGGTGATCTGCAGATCCCCACACCTGGGCCACACCTGCCAGATCACCCTCACACCCAACCCTTCTCGTCCATATGCCTATCTAATTGTATCTTAAAGCTCCCTATCGTTCTTGATCCCACTATAGCACTTGGTAGCCTATTCCACCTATCTACAACTCTGTTACCAAACCAATATTTGCCTATATCTTTCTTGAAACGAAATTTATCTAATTTGAAACCATTTGTACGAGTTCTTTCGCTATCACTGAGCTTTAGTACATTTTTCATGTCCCCTTTATTAATCCCACTAACCCACATGAATACCTCTATCATGTCCCCTCTAACTCTGCGTCTCTCTAACGAATGTAAACCTAATTTCTTCAACCTTTCTTTATACGGAAGATTTCTAATATTATGGATCATTTTTGTCATTCTACGTTGTACTCTCTCCAATGAACCTATGTTCATTCTGTAATAAGGACACCACAATTGAACAGCATAATCCACATGGGTCTCACTAATGACAAGTAAAGTTTTAAGATAACATCAGCAGTTCTGTTACTCACACTCCTAGAGATGAACCCGAGAATCCTGTTTGCCTTGTTTCGAACGCTTATACACTGTTTTCTAGGCTTCAAATCATTGCTAACAAACACACCTAGATCTTTCGCACAATTCGAGTTTTCTAATTCCATATTAGCTAGTTTATATTTAACATTTGTATGCATCTTCCCTATCTTTAATACCTTGCATTTGTCAATGTTAAACTTCATCTGCCAATTTACTGACCATTCGTGTAAGGTATCTAGATCCATTTGGAGGCACTCTATATCTCTATCTGAATCAATTTTTTTCCCCATTTTAGTATCGTCTGCAAATTTACTTATCCTACTAGTTATACCTAAATCAAGGTCATTTATGTATATAACGAACAACAGAGGACCTAATACAGATCCCTGGGGGACACCACTTTTTACTGCTCCCCATTCTGACTTCGTACCATTTATGCTGACTCTCTGCTTCCAACCAATTAGCCATGACCTAATCCATCCCAACAATGCCCCACCTATTCCATGTGCCTCAACCTTTCTCATCAATCTCTCATGGGGGACTCTGTCGAAAGCTTTACTGAAATCTAAATATATTATATCATATGACTTGTCATTATCTACTGCTTCATATACCTCTGAGAAAAAACTAAGCAAATTAGTAAGGCAAGAACGTCCCTGAGTTAATCCATGCTGAGAAGAATTTATTAAATTAAATGTATCTAAGTCGTTTCTAATATTACTAGCAATAATTGACTCTTGTAGCTTTCCTATGATTGATGTAAGACTAATGGGATGGTAATTGGATGCTATTGATTTGTCACCTTTTTTGAAGATCGGAACTACGTTTGCAAGCTTCCAAGCTTCTGGAACTATACCTGTCTCTAATGACTTGTTAAATAGAAATGTTAATGGGTAACTTAACTCATCCCTACATTCTTTTAATACTCTAGCATATACCTCATCAGGACCAGGCGATTTATGAGGTTTCAGTCTGTCAATTTCCTTAAGCACATCATTTCTACTTATAGAAACCGTACTTAACCTATTTTCTATACTATCGCTATATACCTTACAGACTTCTGGAAACTGTGCCAAATTTGCATTAGTGAAAACGGAAAGAAATTGACTATTTAATGTACTGCACATTTTTATATAATTTTCTGTAATTTCTCCTATCGAAGTTTTAAGGGGACCAACTACATCTCTAACCTTGGATTTATATAGTTGGTAAAAAACTTTAGGATTATTTTTTGAGTCATTGGCAACCTTAATATCATAATTTATTTTTTCTTTCCTAATATCCTTTTTTACCTGTCTTGATAGACTTTGATAGTAAGCAAGTAGGTGAATTTCGCCTTTCCTAATTTTTCTATATATTCCTCTCTTTTGTCCTAGATCTAATAGTCTATTAAGGGTCTCTCACCTGTACAATCTCAAAATTTGCTGACGATACAAAAATTGTAAATAGCGTACTCTCAAAAGATCAAGTTGACGATATGCAACACAATCTAGATAAATTGTCACATTGGGCTAAAATTTGGCAAATGAGTTTCAATGCGGATAAATATAAGGTACTACATATCGGATACCTAAATGAGAAAGCAAACTATTCGATGAATGGCACTCAGCTTAAGAATGTAAACAGAGAAACCGATCTGGGAGTAACAATATCGAGTAACCTAAAACCAAGTCAACAATGTTCAGAAGTTGTTAAGAAGGCAAACAAAATAATTGGCTTTATAGGCAGGTCATTTGAGCATAAATCCAAAGACGTTATCCTAACCCTTTACAATTCCTTAGTCCGCCCTCTTCTGGAATACTGTGTTCAATGCTGGTGCCCGTATTACCAAAAAGACATAAACAAGCTAGAACGAGTTCAATGTAGAGTTACCAAAATGATACCTAGCCTAAAGAACAAATCATACGAAGAGCGTCTTAGAGAATTAAATCTATTTCCTTTAACGCAGCGCAGATTAAGAGGTGACTTAATTCAAGTGTTCAAAATCATCAAAGGCATCGACAATATGAACTGTAGTAAGTACTTCACTATCGACCAATCTAATTACACGCGGGGAAACGGTTACAAAATTATTGGTAAATCTTTTAACTCACACGAATCTAAGAATTTCTTCTTCAATCGAGTTGTCAACTTGTGGAATGGGCTTCCCCGAGACGTTATAGACTGCAGCACTGTTGATTCATTTAAACTCCGCCTAGACAAATATCTCGCATCAAACCCGCGACTGACTGCGTTTGTAAATGAATAACTTTATTTTATCCTCCCCTCAGTTACTAACCCATATGTCCCCTACTAACTTCCTAGTACTGCCACGGACATTAGTTCCATGGCAGTAGTTCCCTTTCCAATGTTCCCTTACCCACTCTAAACCACTGTTTGGACACTTGATCCTCAGTGTTTTGGAGGACAAGCAGCCTAGAAGGGTCACTAGATATGTTGTTGCTTGATTTCCTTTGTACTCCTTTGTACTCCTTTGTACTAGACTGTTTAGTTGATAAGGAAGTACCTCTTTTAGTGTCGAGCATTACTACCGTTGCGCATTTATAGTATTCTCGTGTCAGTTAAAATTATATGTCCTATCTTTTAGTGTATTCCATTTACATGTGTGGTGTCCTGTCTCCTGCCTTTATATAGTTTAAGATACGAGCATCTTATGAGCATCAGACTTTCTTCAGAAGTTTCCAGGTCTATGCTGTAGGACTATACTTCACTTTCTTTCAGATAGGAGTGAAGAGTTTATTGTTGTTTAGAGTAACTGTATTAAAGCATCTTTTCATTGTATTAAATCTTGCAGTGATTTAATTTATCTTTCCCTAGATTCTTGTTTATGCATTTTAACGTAACTTGCATCCTGTGTGTTATCAGGCTATACCAGTGTGGGTTAGCCTGAAGTAGAGTACATTTATGCCCAGTTAAGGATACCCCGTTATCGCAGATTAACTCTGGAGGGTATAGGTGTTTTGTTCGCCGGCATATAAGTTCAAGGGTTTGGATCTATCGTACCATTGTTGTATAGTGCCCTATTACTAGTCCAAGCATTAAGTGCCCTTCTTTTATTCGTAGCCCCGGTCGTAACATTAGATTGTATTGTTAGGCATATTTCAATGTATATGCATATCTGTATAAGTATATATAATGTGTAAGACATTTATTTTATATGTAAAAGAAGTATGTTCCTAAAAATATGGCAACAGGCAGTAGGATGGCAACACTTTTTGTATTTATATGCTAGTTAGCAACTCACAGATGATTTAGGGTGGGTATTTAAGCCTCACTTTCCCCCTGTTTTCTTGTAATACCCTGAAGATGTCTTGAGAGAATAGACGAAAGCTTGGTGTTCCATTGTTTCAATTTTCCTAGCGAGTTTTACTACATAATTTGATCACACGTATTTGTGATTTTACCTCCATATATATATAAATATATATATATATTTATATTAAGTAACATCGTTCAACCCAATCGTTTTATTGGAGCTCCTTGCAATTCGCTCAGGGCTTCAGATATGGCGCTAAGGTGAAGTATATTAAACAAAAATTAGCAGGAAAATAGGTGGTTGGTCATATACTTACCAATAGAAGCCGCCGTTGTAGAAGGGTTATTGTTACGGGATATAAAAACTGTAATAAGTGTGAATGATAAGGAGAGCATTCGAGCAATTACATTAAAATTGGGAGAATTTGTTTATGGAAATATCTTTGAAAAGGTTACCACATGCTCACTATTTCAAGACTATTGGAGAAATTCAAGGTTCAGAGAGATAATCATAAGGAGTGGGTGAGCTGGTCATCAGCTGGACCTGTTCTATGTCAACCAGATATATTTGTCAATCTACCGCACAATTGCTTTGTTTTATTATGCTAAAAATAGTAAAAATAGACAGCCCCGTCTAGGAAAGTGCGACCTCCTCTGCAGACGAAAGGCTTGTGGAATTTCCTGTATTCCTATTTCTCACCCAAACCCACGGTTGCTTGTTAAATTTGTGTGTCTTATAAGTCAGGGGTAGGGGTATCAGGTTGACCGCAATTAGACAACATACTCAATTAAGTACAAACATAATGCTTCTTAGTCCTCTAATTAAAGAATATTTGTCTTACTACGTTAAATAATGTATTTAATGATGTATGCCTTTTGGTTAGTGGATTTTGTTTTCCACGATACCCTTTATATACTGTATACATATATATATATATATATATATATATATATATATATATATATATATATTTATTTTTATTTATTTGTGTATTTAATCATATATATATTGTTTTTTTCTATGTGAGTGAGGGAGACAAAAGGCAGAACTGCCTCAGGCGAGGTCCTCTCCCAGAGTTGAAAGAGTGACAGGGCCAAAATCAAGGGACTGTTTGAGCCAAAACGCCTGGACACACAGAGTTAGAAGAAATTTACGTCATAGGAAGAGGGAAAGACTGATTTTGGGAGAGAGTTCCAGAGATCAGCTGTTGAATAGAAGAAACATTTAGAGTAGTGTTTCACTCTTGGGTTGGAGAGTTGCACAGAGTAGAGGTGGGATTGTGTTGCAAGACGGGTGCTACATGTTCTACGACGAGGTGCTGGTATACACTGAGAGAGCTCTGAGGAACACTGATTATTTTGATAGCAGTAGAATAGTGCGAGAGGTCAGAGAGATGCAACATTGTAGAGAATTGGTGAGTGGATGTGCTAGAAGTGCTGTATGAGAGGATCCTCTCCACACAAGTGAACAATAATCAATACATGGATTCATTGTTCCCCCGTACAGAGAAGCAAGAAGCTGCGCAGGGGTTGTGACGATGTTCCTTCATCGTAAGCTATATATAGTTTTAAATAGTCTATATAGCCTATAAATTACTATGTTGCATTGGTCATAATATTATATTCACAGGGTGAATATATCATACATCTCACGGTAATTTCAATAGTGCGTGAAGCAGTGATCAACCCTGCTTCATATTATCCGTATATTACCGTCTGTCCCAGTATATGATCGCCTGCTTCATATTCTTATTATTTCGTTCAATGACGTGGTCACTTTGCGTTTCCATTCTCAGTGGCTGTCGTCTGCAGATGTTTTAATTGTGTATTGGTTTATTGGGGGCTATTAATAATACATTAACACAATGCATATATATATGTTATGCATTGCATACATTTTGTATTTAGTTATTTAATCCTATGTGGTCCTCCTTACATTGTACATTACGTTACATTGGTTACATTGTGCATAACAGAACCATCGAGCTGGTTCATGTGGAGCCACCTGTCGTCGTCAGTGTGCGCCAGATGGAAGTCAGTCCGCATTCAGTTATCGAGGGAGCAACACCTACCTGTCGCATTCTCTCCTCTTGGCATTTGTTTATATATTCTTTATTTCATTCATTGGCATTATTCATTTATATAAGCAATCTAAGGACGTGTGTGTGGCTTGTGTGTCCCTTCCTAGTTTATTGTTTGTTTTTCATATCTGTTTTTATTATTGTTTTAGTGCCGCAACCTTGGCCTGGTTAAGGTAAATATATTTGTTTATGTGCATTATTCTAGTTAGGAGTCCAGACTATTGGGGTGCCTGGTTCGAAGTAGAGGGTGGAGGACTTCGTTAGTCTTCTGTTACAGGGAGGATTACTTCGGCCCAGGCCAACCAATGGTCTGGACAGCTTAAGTGGGTGGTGGTTGATTGGTGTTTTATTTGATAATTATTATTATTAATTAATTTTGCATTTATTATTGGCTGGTATTTAACGTAATTGTATTAACGTAAATTAAATCAGAGCTTTTTTTTTTTTTTTTTGCAGCTTAGAAAGGGTCCTCCTCAGTATTCCCATTTGGTACTGAGTGTTGAAAATAGTTGTGGCTCAAGATATCTTTTCACCACAACTAGTGGTTCCAGTTTTTGCATTGTGTGTATAACGGAACCAGTTGGGGGATTGTCTTCACCTTTGGTCCCCAGAGAGCCTGGAAGTTGCGAATAAGCTCTGTTCTGTTGCGATAGGCTGTATTACGAGTTGAGGCTACGGAGGTGCTGAGTGTTTACCTGTCTGTGTTAGTCCATGGACTAGAAGCCTCTACTGTCAGTCGGAACAGTGGCGACCTCGCCAGGATCCTTTTTAAGCTGAATAACTCTTTGTTTTATGTAAATATCAACCACCACTTTATTTTTTTTTCTGTGAATTTTGTTTGTGATTTTTGAGGGTTGCCCACACAGTCCTTTTGTTGTATTGCATTGACTCGACTACTCAACCATGGCGAGTAGTGTTCCCTTGCATCTCTTGACCGAGTCAGACGCTATGGTATTCCTCCTCGCCCAGCCTGATCGGTCCGAGATTGCTCGCCATGGGCGAGACAAATTATTGCTGGTGGCAGCTATGTTGACTGGTCGGAGTTGCACTGAGCTCCGAAAAGAGGAGTGTGAGGCAGTGGTGGTTGAGTGGGTGATGTCCCTAGGGGGGGGTGACAGGTCATCGCCGCCCGTGAGTGTGTCCAATGTAGCAGGCATCATAAGTCCCCCAAGCAGCATGAGCCGGTTGTTAGAGGACTCGCCTGGTTTGGGGACCCCGGGCTTGCCTGCTGCCGTTGTCACACTCGCAGGAAGGTTCCCCACTCAAGTGACCCATGTCCTCACACACTCTACACCAGTAACAACACCAGCAACAACAACACCATCAGAATTCACCTATCGTTCCCCACTCCGCTTTTTGCCCGGAAATGCCCACCGTCCAGGGTTTACCCCGGCTCACCCCACCCAGATAATTCGCCCGACGGTACCTTCCAACCCCCTTGCTGGTGTTAATCCTGATATTTCTGTGCGCATGCTGGAGATAGAGTTGGAGAGAGAGAGAATGAGGCATCAGGCCGAAGAGCAGGAGAGAGAAGCACAGTTAGAAAGGGAGCGCTGGCAGCATGAGGAAAGACAGAGGGAGAGAGAAGCACAGTTGGAGGAAAGACAGAGGGAGAGAGAAGCACAGTTGGAGAGAGAGCGCTGGCAGTTTCAGCGGGAGGTGGGAGGTGCACAGGGTGGTAATGGTCGGGTTGAGTCGGTGGAGACAGGTCTGGTCCGCAGCCTCAAGCTTGTGCCCGCTTTTGACGAAGTGAAGGTATCGGAGTGGTTCCTTCACTTCGAAAAAAAGGCGCACGAGTTTGGGTGGGATCAAGGCCAGTGGGTCACACTAGCAGCCAGCGTATTGAAAGGCAAGGGCCTAGAGGCATATGACAGACTCACGGCAGAGCAACTGGCCGACTATGACCTTTTCAAAAGATATGTACTACAGGCATACGAGTTAAGACCCGAGGCCTACCGTCTTTTGTTTAGAAATGCTCATAAAACACCTCATGACAGTCACGTCGAGTTTGAGAAGTATTTAAGAGACGCCCTAGATCGCTGTTTGCTGAGTGAAAACATTACCAACTATGTTGAATTCCGGGAACTGCTCCTCCTTTAACACTTCTGCAATGGGGTGGATAAAGAAATCTGTGCAAAAATCCGAGAGAAGCGAATTAAGCGGACTCGGGAGGCAGCATTGTGGGCGGATGATAGGATGTTGGCCTTGCGCAGTACTGGGGGCAGGGGTTCAGGTACATCAGCTGGTGCACATCGGCAGCATGCAGGTGGTGTAGTGCCCGTCAGTACATCGTCCGCTCCTAAGGCAGGTGGGTAGAGGACGGGTGAGGTTAATACAAATGCTAGTAAGTCTAGTACTTATGATTCACGTCAAGTGGTATGCTACTTTTGTTGGCAGAAGGGGCACATAAAGCCTAATTGCCCAAAATGGAAGCAGTCGGTGAGCAAACCCGTATCATTGTTGGTGGGCGTCCCAGCTGATGGGGGATTCGGGCTACGAGGGGAGTTGCAGGGCGTTGTCTGTGTTAAGTCTGGGAAGGGGACCTTCCCAGGCCAGACAACTGTGAACCCAGTTGGGGACTCCCCGGGTATGGCTGGTAGTAGTTCAAAAGAACCGCAGGTTTGGGGGCGTGCCTTTTTGCATGAAGGGGAGGTAGAGCTGGAGAATGGACAAGTCTTCCCTGTTAACCCGGGAGCTGCGGGGAGACTCTTAAGAGTTCCCCCGGCGCACTGCGGGGAGACTCTTAAGAGTCAGAGAAAATAAAAATCAACTTTTGACATCGAAAAAAAAAAAAAAATTTATATTTTTTTTTTTTTATTTTGGCCCCTGGGCCATGCAAAATCTCAGTCCTCTACCTCCCCTCCTTCCCCACTTTCCTCCTCTCCTTCAGTTATCACCTATTTTCCCTGTTATTCCCTTATTCTGAGGTATATTTTCGTGCTAACATTAAAAATCCGATTGGAGGGTGTGGTCATCACTGATAGCAAGCGAGTGCAAGAGAGAGAGAGAGAGTATCGATCGACTGTGTCTCAGTGGCCTTGGGGGAAATTGGCGGGAAAGCAGATTGCCTCACCCATACATTATACAACTCGCGGGCTATATCTCCGATTTTGACCATCCAAACGCTGTTTTCACTCGTTTTATTGTTGTTTCAGGTTAATACCTTTATAATCAACCCCTAATAGGCACATATGGATAAGTATTAATGCTATTAATGGCACAATGAATATTTTAGTGGCGGAAACACCTCAAATACGTCAGCACAGGGGGACGTTTCCAATTACCCCCATGCGCACTTCAGAGGTTAAGGTGTTCAGGGACTCAAGGGCCCGACAGTCTTTGTGTGTTCGGTTGCCTGGGATGGACACTGACGTGGGGTTAATTCTGAAGCATGTCACCCCCTGGTTCAGATGTCATTGAGGTGCCCTATAGTGACTTCTTCTGCACCTGTGGCAGTCGTGGAGACTTTGCCCATGGAAGGTGTGCATTTTTTGCTTGGTGCTGATATGACGGGTGACCAGGTTTTCCCACCGCCAGTGTGTGTCTCCAGTGTTATTCTGCCTGATGTTCCCGAGGACCACGACTCTGAGATTTATCCTCTATGTGCTGTAATGCGGTCAATGGCCAAGGTCGCGAGTCAGGATGAATATTTTGAGGAGGAAGACAGAGTGGATGACGTGATAGATAGTTCAGAGGAGGGAGTGGACAGCCAAGAGGGCGCACTACCAATATCTCCCACGAACTGTGTTGGTGCCCAGAGTGATTTGTGTGATACTAGGATGCTTGTTGACTTAGATACTTTAGCAGACTCTGGTGCCAGAGGTGGTGAGGAAGACGAAAATGGGGGCCCTACGGGTGGCACAGTTATCATTTCGCCACCAACCTTGCCCCATTATATATCGCATGATGGGTTGGCGGCGGTGGCTCCAGCTGAATTAATGCGGTGCCAGCATGCAGATGAGGAGTTGGTACCTCTCTTTGGCCAGGTGGGCAAGGTGTGTAACCGTGCAGGGGAAAGTTTTGTATGTGAAGGGTTGTTGTTCAGACATGGGGGTTCTGGATGTAGGGGTGGAGAGGAGTTGCTTGACCAGCTGGTGGTGCCGCAGATGTTTCGACAAGAGCTGATACACCTGGCTCACGCAGCTCCTCTAGCAGGCCACCTTGGAATCAGGAAAACGCTTGACAGGCTGTCTCAATATTTTTGGTGGCCACGAATGTCTGCCGCAGTAGCAGACTTCCTACAGTCGTGTCATGTGTGTCAGCTGGTGGGGAAACCTAACCAGAGCATTCCTGTTGCCCCTTTACAGCCTATACCCGCTGTAGGTATCCCTTTTCACCGTGTCATCATTGATATGGTGGGACCCTTGCCCCGCACCTCGGCTGGAACCCAGTACTTGTTGACCATTCTGGATCTTGCAACTAGGTATCCAGAGGCTATTCCAGTGCCTAGCTCACGTACTAAAGTAATCAGTCGTAAATTGCTAGATTTTTTCACCCGTTTTGGACTCCCCAAAGAGATCCAGTCTGACCGTGGGTCAAATTTCACCTCTAACATGTTCAAACAATTGTTGCAGGAACTTGGGGTCGAGTAGATCCTATCGTCTGCCTATCATCCGCAGACTCACGGAGCACTTGAGAGAGCCCATCAAACTCTCAAATCGGCACTGCGCAAGTTCTGCTTCGACCATGACCGTGATTGGGACCAGGCAATTCCCTTAGTCCTTTTTGCCATCCGGGAGGTCCCCTCGGAATCCCTAGAGGCCTAGGGTTTTCGCCTAATGAGTTGGTGTTTGGGCATAGGGTTTGAGGTCCTCTGGTGGTGGTGAGGGAGGCCTGGGAAGGAGATGTGCAAGTCCCAGAGGTTGGTTTGTTGGACTTTTTTATGAAGACTAGGGAACGGTTGGTCACGGCTCTCCAGTTTGCACAGGTTAATCTTGTTGGGACGCAGCGTAAGATGAAAGCACGGTATGACCAGAAAGCGAGGTTGAGGGAGTTTGCGCCGGGTGAGGATGTGCTGGTGCTCCTCCCCCTGGTTGGTAAGCTGTTGAGAGCGAAGTTTAGTGGGCCCTACAAGATAATAAAAAAGGTGAGCGAGCTGGATTACCTTGTAGCTACCCCTGACCGCCAGAAAACACACCAGTTATGTCATGTCAACATGTTAAAACCCTATTATCGTCTCCCGACTGTGTTTTCCCCTGGTTCTGAGGCATGCTTGTTGTCATTAAAACGTGTTTCTGGGGAGGTGGATGACACTGGCTCCGCGCAGGCACTGTGCGCGTCGAGCATCGCCCATGTATGGGGGTGCGACTCTTCTGTCGATGTGCAGAGGACCCCCAAGCTTGCCGATTCTTGGGATGGACAGGCACATTCAAAGGAGCAGTGGATGGGGAAAGGAAACGTTGGAGTTGCAGGCAGCGACTCTCAGGGTGTTGGAATGCAGGTCCTGGCTGTATTAGACACGAAGGAGTAGGAGGAGGGAGATATGTTTCATGGGAATTTTCCCGATGCGGTGTCGGCTGGGGCCTTGTGTAATAACAATTCAGAGGCTTTGTGGGCTAAGCTGGAGCATCTCGACGAGTCCCGTAGCCAGGCTTTGTTTAGTCGGTTGTCACAGTATCCTTTGGTGTTTAGATGTGCACCTGGGTTGACCACTTGGGTGGTCCATGACATTGATGTGGAGGATAATAAACCGATAAAGCTGGCTCCCTATCGTCTGAATCCTGCCCGAGCTCAAACCCTTCAGGCCGAACTAGAATATATGTTGGAGAAGGGTTTGATTGAGCGTGTGTGGAGTGAGTGGGCATCTCCTGTCACCCTGCAGCCTAAGCCGGGTGGCAAAGTGCGTTTTTGTATTGACTTCAGGCGCGTGAATGACCTCTCCTGCACTGACTCTTACCCTCTCCCTCGGGTAGATGATTCCGTTGACTCTATAGGCGCTGCCCAGTACATCACTAAGGTGAACCTACAGAAGGGCTATTGGCAGGTGCCCTTGACACCTCGCGCACAGCAAATTGCCAGTTTTGTTGTGGCAGGTGGTGTGTACCAGTGTAAGGTAATGCCATATGGACTGAAAAACGCCCCAGCCACTTTTCAGCGTCTGATGGATCAGGTTGTTGATGGGGTGCCAAATTGCACAGTCTATATAGACGATGTGGTAGTATATGACACATCATGGGAAGCCCACCTGAATAATGTCACTACTCTATTTCGACGACTCAGTGAGGCGAATTTGGACAAGTGTGAATTCGTCAAGGCACAAGTGCAGTACCTCGGTTACATCGTAGGGCAGGGTAGAGTTGCTCCCCCGAACGCCAAAGTTGAGGTGATAAGAGCTTTTGAGGTGCCCAAGAAAAAGCGGGGAGTGCAACGCTTTCTCGGTATGATAGGGTACTATCGCCGTTTCATACAAAATTATTCAACTGTACCGGCCCCCCTCACTGATCTCCTCAAGAAGGAGGTAACATTTTGTTGGACTGATAAATGTGAGCTAGCATTCAAGGATGTGAAAGCACTCCTTTGCTGTCATCCAATATTGCGTGCACCAGACTTCTCCAAGCCTTTCAAGTTAGCTGTTGATGCAAGCGACGTCGGCGCTGGGGCAGTATTGCTTCAAGACTCCAAGGATGGTGTTGAACATCCGGTCTCATATTTTTCTAAGAAATTTAATAAGGCCCAACGCAATTATTCTGTGATTGAGAAGGAGTTGCTGTCTTTGATTTTGGCTCTGGAACATTTTTCAGTGTATTTGCCTTCCTTCGGTCCCAATATTGTTATTTATTCTGATCATCACCCTTTGTAATTTTTCGGTCGGTTTAGGAACTAGAATCAGCGATTGACTCGGTGGAGCCTTATGCTACAGGAATATTCCCTTACAATTAAGCATATCAAGGGAGTGGATAATGTCCTAGCGGATTGCCTGTCACGGGGTCATGGGGTGTGATCGTGACGGCCGTGTGCGCCAGCCATTGCGCAAGTCAAGGGCCGAGCAGGGTAGCCTACCATAGGATGCATTGATTTCTTGTGTGACCGTCTGAGATGTATTGGGGTGGTGATGAGATGAATGTTTTAGTTAGTTGTAAGCACAT
Organism: Paralithodes platypus; assembly: GCA_032716605.1. Taxonomy (NCBI): domain Eukaryota; kingdom Metazoa; phylum Arthropoda; class Malacostraca; order Decapoda; family Lithodidae; genus Paralithodes; species Paralithodes platypus. The sequence goes on from CM064545.1 coordinate 11,427,869, forward strand.
TAGTAAACTTTACACAAAAATAAATATAGTATCAAAACTCAAAAAACTAAAACTATGTGCTTATTATGTGTTTATTGGCTATAGTGAGGTTGGGTTATGTTGCGAAATTGTCATTGCCTTGAAAATTTCCCCCTCACGGTGAGGGTGTGACGATGTTCCTTCTTCGTAAGCTTTATATAGTTTATAAATAGTCTATATAGCCTATAAATTACTATGTTGCATTGGTCATAATATTATATTCACAGGGTGAATATAGCATACGTCTTGCGGTAATTTCAATAGTGCGTGAAGCAGTGATCAACCCTGCTTCATATTATCCATATATTACCGTCTGTCCCAGTATATTATCGCCTGCTTCATATTCTTATTTCGTTCAATGACGTGGTCACTTGCATTTCCATTCTCTGTGGCTGTTGTCTGCAGATGTTTTAATTGTTTATTGGTTTATTGGGGGCTATTAATAATACATTAACACAATGCATATATATATGTTATGCATTGCATACATTTTGTATATAGTTATTTAATCCTATGTGGTCCTCCTTACATTGTACATTACGTTACATTGGTTACATTGTGCATAACAGAACCATCGAGCTGGTTCATGTGGAGCCACCTGTCGTCGTCAGTGTGTGCCAGATGGAAGTCAGTCCGCATTCAGTTATCGAGGGAGCAACACCTACCTGTCGCATTCTCTCCTCTTGGCATTTGTTTATTTATTCTTTATTTTATTCATTGGCATTATTCATTTATATAAGCAATCTAAGGACGTGTGTGTGGCTTGTGTGTCCCTTCCTAGTTTATTGTTTGTTTTTCATATCTGTTTTTATTATTGTTTAGTGCTGCAACCTTGGCCTGGTTAAGGTAAATTTATTTGTTTATGTGCATTATTCTAGTTATAGTGGAGCAGATAACTGCAAATTTCAGGAGAATCGTTCAAATCGTGATGCAAGCATGAAATTTGGTACATGTACCCTTCAAGGTCCATTCTTCTCAGAAATACCGCTGGCCACGCGAAAATCCAAGATGGCGGTCATTTTTCAAGATGGCTGCCGTGCCTGACCATATATTGCTTATTTTGTTTTAATTATTACCTGGTGAATATTTTAAGAGAGAAATGTTTCTTGCTAACCAGATTAATGAGAAGCACTGTTTTAATCATTGTCATAGTCTATAAATTGGAATTTTAGAATGGCATCCAAGATGGCGTCCATTAATTTCATATGTTCATATCTAAGCAACTACTGAACATATATACATGATTTTTGGTGTGCACATACATTCTTTGGGTCAGATAATCCAATGGAGCCATTTTCACATTTGTTAGTAAGGACTGAGGCAGTGATGAGATCTTGCAGCCTGTACAAGCTCCTGAAAGCTGCATATGTGGATCACTGTGCAGAGCTACCAGATCACAAAGAAGAGACATTGAGCTTTGAGGAGTGGTGTGCCATTCGTAAAGAGCAAAGCCCACAGTTCCACTTATGGCACATGGTGCTGTCAATGGAGCTTGTCATCTTCTTGCTCATCAGGTCTTTCCGTGAAGCCAACTTTGCTCTCTATTGCCAGGCATTGAGTGAGTTAAACTCCTTCTTCTTTGCCAATAACAATACAAATTTCGCCAGGTGGCTTCCAGTCCACCTGAAGGACATGCTCACTCTGGAGAGCACACACCCTGAGCTGTCTCAAGAATTCAAGAAGGGAAACTTTGTTGTCCACAAGACAAGTCGTGACTTCTCCGCAATGGCCCTTGACCAAGCCCATGAGCAGGCCAATGCCATCATCAAGGCTGATGGTGGAGCCATTGGGCTCACTGAAGATCCATCAGCACTTAGGCGATGGATGGTTGCTGGTCCTGAGGTAAGCCGTTTGGTGTCCCTGTATGAACAAGAGGCTCAAGCTAAAGAGTCAAGTGAACACACAGCTCACCATGAGCAAACACCGCAGGCACAGCTGACTTTCCTGGAAAGAGTCAATAAGCTGTCTCTGACTTTGCAAGAGTTGGGCAGTCCTTTCCAGGATGACAGTCAATAGCTGTATTCTATTGACAACAAAGACATAGCTCACCCCAGCTCAGTGGAACTTCTGCAGATTCACTTGGAGAGAGGCCAAACTAAATTCCAGGACTGTTCTGAAACCTTAGCAAATAATCCAGTTTCCTTCTATGAGTCAATCAAGAGGAACAAAACTGACTTCTTCAGGCAAGAATCTGCTCCTATTAAGCACTCAAAGCAGAAGCTTCTGAAGGAGGACTACAAACTCTTCTCAAAGCTGTTCATCTCCTGTCAGAGCAGACAGTGTGATCTGCAGGAGTTCTTCCAGCATGAGAATCAGGCATTCCCAGCTGCACTGAGTGAGGGTGGAAGGCTGTACACTTGCCAGAACTCTCAACTGACCTCTATCTTGGAGACTCATGTTACATCAACAGACGAAGAACCAGAGACCGATGTCCTGATTGTAGATGGGTCTGCTTTGGTCCATGTCTTGCCACCAAAGAGTGGACAGACCTTTGAGGGCTATGCAACTCTGGACTTCCTGCCATTTATTCACAGCTATGCTACGAAGTACAAGACAACACATCTTGTCTTTGATGAGTACAACCCATCCAGCCTCAAAGCCGAGACCAGGTCTCAACGTGGCCAGGGAGGAAGACGCAAGGTGACAAACAAGAACAGCATTCCATCCAATTGGCGTAACTTCCTTAGGCATAATGACAACAAGAAGTTGTTCCAGTTCCTGGCAGACAGGGTTGCCCAAATGTCTGCACCAAACTTGGTAATTGTCACAAAGGGATCTGCAGTCCTCAGCACTCATGAAACTGGTCTTCAAGGACTGGACAAGTGCTCTCATGAGGAAGCTGACAGCCGCATCTTTGTGCATGCCAAATATGCTGCAGAACATGGGAGCAAAGCCGTCATGGTCAAGGCAAATGATACAGATGTTGTGATCATTGCAGTGAGTTCCTTTCCAGCCCTTCAGAGTTTGGGGCTAGAGCAGTTATGGGTGGCATTTGGTCACGGTCAAAGCCGGCGCTGGATCAGTGTGCATGGCCTGTATCGCTGTATGGGGCTGGAGAAGGCTAAAGGCATGTTATTCTTTCATGCCTTCACAGGGTGTGACACTGTTTCAGCCTTCCGTAACAAGGGAAAGAAAACTGCCTGGCAGACATGGGATGTTTGTCCAGAGGCCTCCCCTGTCTTCTCCAAGCTGAGCCAGTACCCTCTTACAGTGGAAGATGGTGACCTGGAGATACTGGAGAGGTTTGTCATACTGATGTATGACAGGTCCAGCACTGCTACCACTGTGGATGAGGCCAGGCTTGACATGTTTGCCAGAAAACAGAGGCCTTATGAGGCCATTCCACCAACAAGAGCAGCTCTGCTTCAGCACACTAGACGAGCTGCCTTCCAGGCTGGTTGTGTTTGGGCCCAAGCAACCCAGTGTCAACCAGAAGCAGAGAGTCCTGCTGACTGGGGATGGCAGAAGGTTGGTGAAGAATGGCACGTCTTCTGGACAGCCAACTCCCCCATAGCCAAGAGTTGCGAACAGCTGACCAAATGTGGCTGTAAATCAGACTGTCGTGGCAGGTGCAAGTGCTACAGGCTGGGTCTCTCCTGTACAGCTCTGTGCACTTGCAAATGTGAGGTGTGAGTCTTTGATTCTATGGTATTTTTACTAATGTTATTTGTACTCATCCATATGTATAAATGGTGTGAATTAGGCCGTTTCCTACGATATAATCTTCCTTCACTTTGTCTAGTTACTAATGACCCTGATGAGTTAATAATGTGACAAGTCTTTCTAATTCTCTGACCTCAAAAATGTAGGATTAGATGAAAAAATCATTTGTCTAACTTTACTAATAGCCAAGATATCACAAAAGTTGTCTTTAACCCCAGAAGGCCGATACACTACTCAAATAGCACGGCTTTAAATAGCCTGCTGATGGCTGCTATTTACTTGTATGACGTCACGGTACTTTTGCGGTAATTTTCACCGAGTTTCAATATCACCGAAACTACCGTGATGTCAACACAATGGGTTTAAGGAAATTTCACTATGGCAAAGGTGCGTAAACACGGAAAATCACGGAAAAGTTACCTCACGAAAACAAGCAATATCTCAGTAACTACTGGGCCTATGGAGCTGAATTTGTTTACGAGACAAAAGCTGAAAGTGAGCTCTCTCACGTGGTTTATGACTCCTTTCTCTATCTTTATTCTTTGATTAGCTATTAACCCTTATTTAGCGGCGAGCAACATAAGTCGAGTTAAATAAAGCTGGACTATGTGGCGGCGCTCGACATAACTCGAGTGGCAATTTCAGCACGTAATGTGGCTGAGAGAGAGAGACAAGTGGTGGCAGGAGACTAGCGAGCGTATGACTGCTCCAGACCACCGCGGCGAACCTACTGACACAAATCTCAGCTCCCTCCTCCCTCTCTCACTCGCTACATACTCAATTATGTACTGAAAGTACCGAATTACCTGCTTTTTGCACTCGCGTTGCACGGTTATTGCAAGAAACTATCCATCATACAAGGATCGTTATGGTGTCATTCGAAAGCTCTGTTTATGCCCTTTCAGGGATAGGTACTTGTTTTACGTTCTGGGTCTTATTTAGGCATGAAAATGATCACGTAAACAGCCCTATTTTGGCTAAAAACACCCCGCTGTGCGGTACACATAAATAAACCGCATAGGCCGCTCGTAAGGTGTTAAGCCATAAACACTACCGAAAATCGCCAAAAAAATCCGGCCTCCTCGGGTTAATGGCGGCCATCTTGGACGCCATCTTAGTTAAAGTCTAATATGCAACTGCTTTGGACAAAATTACCTTCACTTACCACGTTAGAGCAAAACAAAAATGGATTGGACAGTATTCATGTCTTTTTTCTTTCAATTAACTGACCCATAACAGTAGGGCTCAGTCAGATGTGTCTGCCAACTTGAAAAATGGTCGCCATATTGAATTTTTGCGTGGCCAGTGGTATGTGCTTTGAAAGTGAGCTTTGAAGAATACCTGTACCAAATTTCATGCTTGCATCACCATTTGAACGATTGTTTCACTTATCTGCTTCACTATTAGGAGTCCAGACTATTGGGGCGCCTGGTTCGAAGTAGAGGGTGGAGGACTTCATTAGTCTTCTGTTACAGGGAGGATTACTTCGGCCCAGGCCAACCAATGGTCTGGACAGCTTAAGTGGGTGGTGGTTGATTGGTGTTTTATTTGATCATTATTATTATTAATTAATTTTCATTCATTATTGGCTGGTATTTAACGTAATTGTATTAACGTAAATTAAATCAGAGCTTTCTCTTTTTTTGGCAGCTTAGAAAGGATCCTCCTCATTATTGCCATTCGGTACTGAGTGTTGAAAATAGTTGTGGCTCAAGATATCTTTTCACCACAACTAGTGGTTCCAGTTTTTGCATTGTGTGTATAACAGAACCAGTTGGGGGATTGTCTGCACCTTTGGTCCCCAGAGAGCCTGGAAGTTGCGTATGAGCTCTGTTCTGTTGCGATAGGCTGTGTTACGAGTTGAGGCTACGGAGGTGCTGAGTGTTTACTTGTCTGTCTTAGTTCATGGACTAGAAGCCTCTACTGTCAGTCGTAACAGGGTATAGAACCCAACCCCTGGAGGCAGTTGAGCTTCTGGGAAGCTGGTTTAGCATAATTGGTAATATGATCTTTCTAAGAAATATTTGTATGTTGCTGAAGAGTAGGCCATAGTCTTCTGGAAGAGGGCGACGAGTAGACAGATGGAGAAATTGAGTTTTGGAAGCATTGAAAGTAAAAAGGTTTTCTCTGCCCCAATTAGAGATAGTAGAGAGATCAGAAGATAAATGCTTTATGGCCTCCTTATGTGAATTTTGTAATTCCTGCTGTGAATGACGTTGTGGAAGGCTAGTTGAACAGTGTTAGGTAGTCTCATCAGCATATGAGTGAATGGGGCTGTAGGTGCAGTTGAGAAGGTTAATGAATAATAGGAAGATAATTGGAAATAGGACAGAACCCTGAGGAACACCAGAGTTGATAGTTTGAGGAAGTGAATGGTGGTCGTCCACAACCACAGCTATGGAACAGCCGGAAAGGATATTAGAGACAAAGGCACAGATGGAGGGATAGAAACCGAAGGAGGGTAATTTGGAAATAAGGGATTTGTGCCAGACTCTATCAAAGGCCTTCGATATGTCTAGCACAACAGAAAATATCTCGCCAAAGTCCTGAATCAAGATGACCAAGAGTTGGTAAGGTAAGAAAGAAGATCTTAAGGAAGGAAGCCATACTGGCAATCTGAAAGGAGATTATGAGAAGAGAAATGCTAAAAACATGTTGAAATATGAAGAGTTTCAAAAACTTTGGAGATGCAAGAAATGAGAGAAGGTATGCGATAGTTGGAGGGTTGAGAGCGGTCACCCTTCTTTGGGACAGGTTGAATGAGAGCAAACTTCCAGCAAGAAGGGAAGATGTTAGAGGAGAGACAGAGACGGGAGAATTTGCCTAGGCAGGGGATCAGCATTGAAGAGAGGGAGGAGTAGCACATAAATCATACAAAGTGGAGTTTTTGCCAAATGTTTGGGCAAAAAGTTTAGCTTTGTCAGAGAAAGAAGTGACGGTAGAACTGTCAGAGTGGAAAAGGAGAGGCAAAGACGAGGAAGTTAAATTGTTGGAGAGGTTTTGGCTAGATGCCAGAAAACTGGGGAAGAGCTAGAGTTTGATAGTTCAGTGCATATAATATTGATTAAAGAGTGTTTGGTGAGTCAAAGAAGAGATTTGGCTTGATTCCGGGCAAAGACATAGGAAGAATTAGATTCTTGAGTTTGATTGTGTCAGTACCATTTGAATGCTTCCTCCTTGTTGCAAACAGCAGTAGAACAAGCATGAGTAAACTAAGATGTTTTGCATTGGTCTGAGAGAAAGGAAATGGAATGTATGCCTCCATGCCCGAGAGTATTACCTCGGTAATGCGTTCAGCACTCTCCGAGGGTCCCAGGCCATGGAAGCAAAAATCACTCAATAGAAAATCAAAGAAGTACTGCCGAAGAGCTTCCCAGTAGGCAGCATCAAAGTGCCACAAGAAAAGATCGACAGTATAAGAGGAATGATTAGAAGTTAAATAACAAATCAAGAATGTTGGGCCGATCTCCGAAGCAATCCGGGATAAGGTTGGGTTGCTCACCAGGTTGGTCAGTAGAATGAGAGGAGAACCATTGGTGCTGGTGAACGTTGAAATCTCCTAAGATAGAGATTTCTGAGAAAGGAGAGAGGGGTAGGATGTTTTCCCTTTTAGAGTTTACATAGTCAAAGAATTTGGGAAAATCTGTAGTTAGGGGAAAGATAGACAGCACAGCAATATTTAGTATGAGAGTGACAAGATAGTTTGAGCCATAAAGGTGAGAACTCAGGGGAGTCGAAGTCGGGAACACCAGAGCATGTGAGCTTGTTGTGTAAGTATACACAACATCTACCTTTGGCTTTGAAACTAGGAAAAAAGAAAGTAAAGGCTGCGAATATTGTAGAAATGTATAGTAAGAGTGACAGGTGTAGTCCAGAAAATTTTGAGGGGTCGTTTGGGGAAGGTCGGGCGAGTATTTCCCCCCCCCCCCCCCCACCCCCCCCCAAGGGACTCCAAGGCTGGGCTATTGTCGTTCATCATATTTTAGATAATTTTTGTTTAGTGTAGTAAAGTAGATAGGAGGAGGAGGTGTTTGTGAGAGCTAGCTGGAGCACTGTGTAGGTAAGGCACAAACAAATTAAATAAGGGAAACCAGGCAATTAAAACAGGAGTTCCAGTAACTCCTCATTAAATGCATATAGTCCTCCCCTGGGTATTACTCTGCTCGATTGGTACCTACAGTCATCCTAACTATAAAGGTCAAAGGTCAATTATAATTATATAAATAATTTAGTTTAAGCTGTTCAATAATGTTTCATCAAAATTTAAAACCTACTTGATATGTCAATAAAAACATATTTTCTTTCCTAAAGGTCTTGGTCAAATTTCAGTTATTACACTGGTGTTAAAAATATTTTGAGTTTCACCAATATCGCTCTCCTAGAGGTTGTTAATTTAGACATGTTATTTAACAAATAACACATTCCTATTTCAAGTTTCACGATCAAAGGTCGAGGAAAAAGGTCAAACACAGATGTATATGCATTTCTCCTAAACTGAGCAATGGATTCATACCAAGTGTAATTGATATATCCAGAAGGTATATGCAGAGGCAAAGAAATAACACAAAACTATACACTACTAAAAAAAACAAGGTCACAGGCCAAGGTAAATGTTTAAGGTCAATACAAATTTCATCAAATTCGCTGAGATGGTTGGAAGTTACATTCAGCTTACAGTAGTAATTTTCCACATTAAAACCAGAAAGGTCAAAGGTAAATTCTAACTATTCTTATGATTCCCACAAACTAACCAATAATGTTTCACCAAATTAAATGTGTGTCCTTGATTTGTTACCAGACCAGAGACCAGATGGCTGGAGTAAAGTAGGAAAGAAGAGTAATTGGACAGAGGAAAAACAAGCTGAGAAGTGAAAAGTACAGTAGAAGACTGAGAGTTCTCGGGCTCAACCAAGTTGCTTCATACAATGATCATGAAATATAATATATATTTTTACTGAAAGGTCAACATAAAAGTTCATGGTCAAAATTCAATGATTACAGATTTTTATAATTCTAAGTTCATCAAACTTACCTTATTGGTGTGATCTATATATATATATTGTTATTGGTGTGATCTATATATATATATTGTTATTGGTGTGATCTATATATATATATTGTTATTGGTGTGATCTATATATATTGTTATTGGTGTGATCTATATATATATATATATTGTTATTGGTGTGAACTATATATATATTGGTATTGGTGTGATCTATATATATATTGTTATTGGTGTGATCTATATATATATTGTTATTGGTGTGATCTATATATATATATTGTTATTGGTGTGATCTATATATATATTGTTATTGGTGTGATCTATATATATATTGTTATTGGTGTGATCTATATATATATATATTGTTATTGGTGTGATCTATATATATATATTGTTATTGGTGTGATCTATATATATATATTGTTATTGGTGTGATCTATATATATATTGTTATTGGTGTGATCTATATATATATATTGTTATTGGTGTGATCTATATATATATTGTTATTGGTGTGATCTATATATATATATTGTTTTTCCAGAAGTATTTATATAAACAATGTAACTACATTTATGGTATATGTATGTGCTTTGTATTTATACAATTATTTATGTGTAGGTCTATGTACAGTATGTATCAATGTTGTGTACAGTACACGTACTGTATATATGTATACTTTTATATAATATACAAATGTATTGTTGTGTGCTTATATGTAGAGTATGTCCATGTTCTTACGTATATAAAATTGCTTGTGCCTTTGTGAGTAAGTAAATCAGTGATCATGTAAAATGTATGATGATATAAAATGTATTGTAATGCTATCATATTTGTGAACAAAGGAAGGGATAGGTAGATAGATAGATAGATGAGAGAGAGAGAGAGTATAACGGAGAAAAAAAAAGTTCAATCGACCCAACAAGGCTGCTTGTCCTCCAAAACACTTATGGTCAAGTCTCCAAACAGTAGTTTAGAGTGGGTAAGGGAAAAATGGAATGGGAAGACTGCCCTGGGACAAATGTCCGTGGCAGGATTAGATGTTAGTAAGGGACATTTGTTTGTAATATAATAGAGGGGAAAAAACACACGTTATTAATTTACAAATGCAGTCCGTCATGGATTAAAGGCAAGGTGTTTGGCTAGACGAAGTTTAAAAGAATCAACGGTGCTGCAGTCTATGACATCTCGGGGAAGCTTGTTCCACAAGTTGACAACTCGATTGAAGTAGATATTCTTAAACTCGTGTGAGTTAAAAGATTGACCAATATTTTTGCAACCGTTCCCCGCGCGTGTAATTTTATTATTTGATAGTGAAATATTTATTACAGTTCATATGTCGATGCCTCTGATGATTTTGAAAACTTAAATGAAGTCGCCTCTTAATCTGCGCTGGATTAAAGGATATATATTTAATTGTCTAAGATGCTCTATGTGTGGTTTGTTCTTTAGGCAAGGTATCATTTGGGTAACTACGTTGAACTAGTTCTAGCTTTCATTAATTTCATTGGAGGTGTTTGGTGTTGTGGTGAAATTAATAAAGAATTGATTGTCTATATCTTTTTGGTAGTAAGGGCACCAGGATTGAACGCAATATTCCAAGAGAGGGCGGACTAAGGAATTGTATAGAGTTAAGATTACATCTTTGGATTTATGCTGAAATGACCTGCCTATAAAGCCAATTATTTTGTTTGCCTTCTTAACAACTTCTGAACATTGTTGACTCGGTTTAGGTTACTCGATATTATTACTCCCAAATCAGTTTCTCTGTCTATACTCTTAAGCTGGGTGCCATTCATTGAATAGTTGCTTTTTCATTTAGGTTTCCGATATGGAGTACTTTACAATTTTATCCGCATTGAAACACATTTGCTAAATGTGAGCCCAATGTGTACTTATCTAGAATATTTTGCATATCTTCAACATTTTTATTTGAGTGTACGCTATTTGAAATGTTCGTATCGTCAGCAAACTTTGAGAGTGTACAGGTGAGACCCACATCTATGTCGTTAATGTAAATTAGGAAGAGAACTGGCCTCAGTACCGATCACTGGGGTACCTCGCTACTTACATTGATCCATTGGAATGCTTTACCGTTTATGACTGCTCTTTGCTTTCTGTCACTGAGCCAATTTGCTATCCATTTCAACACACCGTCTTGTATTCCATGCGCTTTTAGTTTTATCAATAAACGTTTGTGGGGAACTTTGTCAAAGGCCTTTTGAAAATCAAGGTATGTATATCTACAGCTTTACTCTCATCATATAAATTGAGGATATCGTGGTCTAAGATGTTTGTTAAACAGGTGCGTTTATTACGAAAACCATGTTGAGTATCTTTAAGTATGTTGTTTTCCTCTAAGTGATTTACGAGCTTGTCTCTTATGAGTGTTTTCTAGCATTTTACATACAACTGAAGTTAAGCTAACTGGACGATAGTTACTAGGTAAGGATTTGCTGCCTTTTTTAATATTGGTGTTACGTTGGCGAGCTTCCACTGATCAGGCATAGTCCCAGACTGTAAGGATTTATTGAGAGCAATGACAGTCGTTTGGAAAGCTCATAATTAGCTTCCTTTAGAACTCTAGGCGAGATCATATCAGCTCCAGGTGATATATTTACCTTTAGTTTATCTAAACATTTCAAAATGATCTCTCTGTAATGCTGATACTGCTTAGAACGTCAGATTTATCTATATTAGCCGGCGATGCTGTAGGGATATTACTAAGGGCTTTGGTTGTAAAACCTGATGCAAAGAAGGTGTTGAGAGCGTTACTCAGTTTTGCTTCATCCTTAGTGTAATTTCCTTTCTCATTAACTAACGGTCGAGAGAGAGAGAGAGAGAGAGAGAGAGAGAGAGATAGCAAGAAAGAGAGAAAGATATGGGTGACATACTAAGTGTGTGCCAACCTGATTATAGTTCTTATTATTTTCATTGTTGTCTATTGTATATAATAATATATAAGAATATATTATATTCTTATGTTTTTTGTATATGTGTTAGTTGCATTGTATTCCATTGTTTTTGTTTTTAGTGTTATTGTATTTGTTGCTTTATGACACTTGTCAAAAATGAATTAAATTCATCCAAATAGAAAAATAATATATACATAATTTTGAAGAGTAATAATATATATATTACTAAAGTTAAGGTCAAATGTCCAAGGGGATGGTAAAAAATATAATGTTTTATATTATTTTCCTTATCTGACAGATACACGCTCATCAACATTTACAGCTATATCTGCCATTAGTATGTAAAGGTCAGAGAAACATTAATCTTAATAAAAGGTTGGATCAATTTGGTTTACTATTTATTCTATATTCAAAATATGTACTGGTCAACTTTCAGATAAGTATATAAAAGATATAAAGATATAAAGCATAAGATCAATGATATTATAATGCTATAATGTCTGCTAAGTAAACTGATAGATGTATGCAAAATCTACTAGGGCGGTGCTTCTCAACCAGGGGTAAATTTACCCCCTGGGGGTAACAAAAAACACATGGCATGGTGTAAATATATCATATCTTAAAAATAATATAGGTTTGAGTCCCGGAGGGAAGAATGAAAACCTAATATTTAGTAGTGGCCCCGAAATAATTGACGATATGCCTATTAAATAACAGCTTTTTTTCAAACACCCGCGGTCAGCCTGTTTGAAACACCCTCCACGGGGGAAAGAGTACTAACATCATAAGTGCAACGCTAATTCTCTTATGGAATCGTCTCTATGATTGGGTACTCACTACGAAAAAACTTTGTAAAAAATAAAAATAAAAATAAATTAACTTAAGAATTGTTATAATAGAGCTTTCCAACTCGTGGAATGTCTTTTGTGGATTCTATCCGAGACGCTGAACCAGGCAGCGTCATACCTTCTTCACTGATACATCAAGATTAAACTTAAGGCACCAACGAATGGGAAGGGGATGGAAGGGAGGGCCCTACATCGTCAATGATTTCGGGGCCACTACTAAATATTAGGTTTTCATTCTTCCCTCCGGGACTCAAACCTATAATTTATTAGTGGCCCCTCCATCATTGACGATATGCCTGATATCCCAAGACTGGAGGGGGACATTCGTGACAATATCTGAACCATTAATAAACTAATAAAGGTAGAGAAAAACATCATATAACAATCTTAAATTTTATTGTGTACATACAATAATAGAAAAAATGGAAAGAAAAGCAGTGCGTTGCTTCGAAGAAGTTCTGCTTATAAGTAACCATACAGGTACATATTATGTTAAAGAATATCACATTGAGATTCATTACAAAAATATTTCCAAGAATATATTTTATTCTTGTCCAACATTTAAAACAACAAATACATCATTTGATCATATACTTTGTCCTTAACATTAATTTGTACATATTCCATATTTTGTACAACTTATATATAATATCCTATAGTGCAACTATTACAGATATCTTCCAAAAATTAAAATTTCGAACTGTATAACCAGTTCAACTTATCAAGTATCACAGCTCGTGAACTTATCACATAGTCCGGCGGAGGGTCTAGAGATCTTTGGCTCTCCAGCAAACCCCCCCCCCCCCCTCCTTTTCTCCATTTAAGATTACTCCTAAACTTAGTAGAACACAGACCAACTAGACCCGCTGGCGAAAGGCCACACAGGTGAATCTTTGGTTTATCCAGGGCCAGAGATAGGAATCGCATCAGGAAAGTATGAATAGAAGCCCACAACTTAGTGTTGGCTATCTCATCAATGGAATAATTATGCAAGCAACGTAACGAAACTGCCCATTTCCTGATGATGTGGGCCCTTCCCACTACACCGGGGTTACTTTCATGAATTACATCTACTAGTAAAGAAGCCAATTGATTTCTTGTGACGCGTTTACCTGCACCATTGACCCATAAGGCTCCTTGCTGTTGGGGCCGTGACACCCTCATAAACTTTATTAGAGCCTGAACCGGGCATAATACATAGTGTGTGTCCCCGCGCTTGAGCACCGGGACTGTAAATTCAGAAAAAAACATGATCGCTATGTTCGTTCTTAGCAATAAAAGTGGGAGATGGAGCAATTTGTACACATTGAGTCTCCCAAATCTGAGGCAATTAGGTTCATTGCTCATCGCCGCCAGCTCAGACACCCTGTTACCTGTGGCCAAAGCCATAAGGAACACAGCCTTCTTTAACAGTGAGTCAAAATCCGGCGCATGATTATACTTGCGCGAATGAAGCAAAGACAATGCTTTGTCAAGTGACCAGGTAGGCATGATATGACGGGGTGGTGGGCGAAGCTTGAAACATGCCCTCATGAACCCTTTCTCCTCCGCCTGCGGTATAGATAGCCCTGTTAAGTCATAAAAGGGGGTTCTGATAGCAGACAAATGATTCTTCAGTGTAACTACAGACAGGCGCTTTTGTTCAAATAGTCCAAATACTTGAATACCAAAGCTACTCATGCGTCAGTTTGCGCCGTTTCAACTATCCAGGTTGTGAAAGACTTCCAATGAGATTGATAGTGGCGCCTGGTAGAAAGAGTATACTGATTTAGAAATTTATTAGTGACGCTCTCTCCATACGGAGTTAACCATTTGGCATTTTGAATGTCCAAAAGGCAAAAGTCAGCAAGGCTTTAGGTTACCAATTGTCTCCAAGTGGAAGTACTAGAGCGGGAGTGACCATTCAATTGGTGATACCACACCTGAGCCGGCCATAAAGGCGCAATCATTGAGACTAAGCCCTGGTAACCCCGTAGTTTGTGAACTACCTGACACATGAGTGAAGCGTCTGGAGGCGGAAATAGAAAGATGAAATTCCACCTGTTCCAGTCCTCCAATAATGCGTCTGGACCCCCTGCCGAAGTCATGGTCATGTCCCGGCGGGTTAGGTAGAAAGGAAGCCTGTGGTTTTCCTTGGACGCGAAAAGATCCACTTGTGGATGGTATGGCTCTGCAATCATCTGGTTGAAGATGTTTTGCTTGATTGCCCATTCTACTTTGGTGCTGTCTCCGGTACAGAGCATCTGCCCAGACGTTCGCTACGCCTGGGAGGTATGATGCATGGAGATGAATGTTCAGCTCTTCGGCCAGAACAAAAATCTCTTCTGACAACTCTAGCAACTTCCGAGACTTCGTTGACCCTAGCTTTTGAATGCAGGACACCACATTCAAATTGTCCATTCGAAACGCTATTGATTTCCCCCACAAGGAGGAGCCGTGGTTTTGAAGGAAAAATAAAGGGACTAAGAGCTCTTGCTCGTTGATATGAAAATTCTCGGTTTTGGACCAAAGACCCTGACCCTGATGGCCTAGGCTCGACTGATAACCCCAGCCTATTGTCCCTGAAGCATCTGTGTCTACCCATACCGTAGGTGGGGGAGAAGCCCACATCATTATTGAGTGCAAAGTTTCTCTCCTCGCCCAGACCGACAGTAAGTCTTAAATTAATGGAGGAATTTTCCACAACTTTTCTGCCGGCAACAGCCGGAAATGTTTGTTTCCTTTCAATCGGCCCAACTTTACAGTTAGTTGAATCCAATTGAGAGAGCCGACCAGTCCTTCTCGTGGTAGTCAGACTGTGGAGAAACAGAAACAATTTCTTTTGAAATCTGTTGCTGTTGTTCACACTCTGACTGAGAGTAAGATGTGCTGTGTCCCAGACCAGCCCTATCCACTGAATTACCCATGTGGGAACAAGATGCGACTTTGCCAAGTTGACCTTGAACCGTAGGGATTGTACATGGTTTATAATTTGATTGACATGGATTTTGCATAGACTCTCTGACTCCGCCACCACCAGCCAGTCATCTAGGTACCACAACACCTAATTGATTCCCTGATTTAACATCGGCATGAGGGCCTGCAGGACTAATTTTGTGAATATTCTCGGTGCAAGGTTCAACCCGAATGTTATTCTTTGAAAGACATAAGTCTCTTGCCTGATCCTCAAGGCGAGGAATTTTTGGAACCTTTTGTTTACCGGGACATGCCAATAGACGTCCGTCAGGTCTAACGAGCACATCCAACCTTGCGGCGGAAGTGTTAGCCTGATGTGATTCGCAGTGAGCATCCTGAACGATGTGTTGTGAATGTGTCGATTCAAACAAGATAGGTCTACGACTGGTCTCATCTGAATGCTGTCCCTCTTTGGTATGATAAAAGGTCTGGACGTGAAAACAGGGCAAGTTGGATTGACCTGGAGTACAAAGGAGTACAAAGGAAATCAAGCAACAACATATCTAGTGACCATTCTAGGCTGCTTGTCCTCCAAAACACTGAGGATCAAGTGTACAAACGGTGGTTTAGAGTTGGTAAGGGAACATTGGAAAGGGAACTACTGCCCTGGAACTAAAGTCTGTGGTAGGATTAGGAAGTTAGTCGTGTGACGCCTACCAGCGTTGGCAGAATCACCTCCCGTTAGCCACTAGCGCTCGCCAGGGCAGTGAAATGGGCTACAGTTATCAGAGAATGTTGTTCTTTCTTTCATAGTACTTGCATTGTTACATACAGTCCAGTGGTGGTCTTTATTTTCGTCTGTGACAACGGGAAGTATTTTATATCATGAGTAGAACATAAGATGCATTGTAGTGAAGTTGAGAGAGAGAGAGAGCGAGCGAGCAGCATGGGGGTAGTGAGTGTTGCTTCCCTCCTCCCTCCCGGAGGAGTTTTTCCCGCGCGCGCGGGCTTTCTCTCGCCTCTGATTGGCGGGTGGTTCTTGGCGCGTCATAGAGGCCTGCTGCCTGTTGACGTATCAGCCTGTGATTGGCCGACCACCTGCCTTTGTGGGATCCTGAGGGTCCCGAGGAGCTACCTTCCTCAGGACAGGCTTGGCGTGCATGCTTCTAACATCCCTTTGCATACTCTCTCCCGATCACCCTCTTTACCACTATCTCTCTCTCTGACCTTCTTCTTTTCCATTGCTTCTCACCTTTATTCAATTACTTATCCCCTTGGGTTCTGCATACGGTTTCCATAGCCGGCCCTTTGTATTGCATGCGCCGTCCTCTGAGATATTTACATGTACTTCGAATAGGTTTGAGGGTTCTTAGTTAGTAGAAGTTAAGAACTCGGTGTGTGTCTTCATTATTGATTTAGTGCTCTGCTGGGTTATTTAATGCTAGACTGGGATAAGGCTTCTGTTGTCGTTGTCAGCGATGTGTGTACGGTTCGCTTATACCTACACGACTTCGACGGTTTCTGTAGTAGCCTAGGCCGTCCTTTTGGTTGTGCCTTTTGCGAGTGCAGCATCGTGTTGTAAGAGGGCATTTGCCTACTACCTTAGAACACAGTGCTGCCTCTTTGCTTGACTTTAGAGGGATCGCCAGGGTAGAACCAGATACTTGAGATCTGGATCTACCAAGAGAGCATCCCCGTCATTAACGTAACTTTAAATCATACCGCCTTAAGGACAACGCTAGGCTATGAGCCAGTCTTGCTCAGCCACAGTTTCCTAACCTTGATATACCAGCTAGACTTTATTCACCTAGCAGACACTAGTTAGGATATGAGCTCTTTAATATGATATGTATGCATTATTATTCACGGCATTTATTAGTCTAGGTTGTTGTTGAGTTGCACAACCATAGTAGACTGTTTCGTTGATGAGGAAGTACTTCTTTTAGTGTCTAACATTACTGCCGTTGCGCATTTATAATATTCTTGTGTCAGTTAACAATATATGTCCTATCTTTTTGTGTACTCAGTATACACGTTGGGTGTCCTGCCTCCTGCCTTTATAAAATTTAAGATACGAGCATCTTATGAGCATCAGACTTTCTTCAGAAGTTTCCAGGTCTATGCTGTAGGACTAGACTTCACTTTCTTTCAGATAGGAGTGAAGAGTTTATTGTTGTTTAGAGTAACTGTATTGAAGCATCTTTTTATTATATTAAATCTTGCAGCGATTTAATTGACCTTTCCCTAGATTCCCTTTTGTGCATTTTAACGTAACTTGCATCTTGTTTGTTATCAGGCTATACCAGTGTGGGTTAGCCTGAAGTAGAGTACATTTATGCCCAGTTAAGGATACCCTGTTATCGCAGATTAACTTTGGAGGGTATAAGTGTTTTTGTTAGCCGGCATAAAAGTTCAAGGGTTTGGATCTAGCGTACCGTTGTTGCATAGTGCCCTATTACTAGTCCAATCATTAAGTGCCCTTGTTTTATTCGTAGCCCCGGTCGTAACAGTAGAGAACAGATGGGTTAGTAATTGAGGGGGGGATAAAATAAAGTTATTAATTTACAAACGCAGTCAGTCGCGGGTTTGATGCGTGATATTTGTCTAGGCGAATTTTAAATGAATCAACGGTGCTGCAGTCTATAATGTCTCGGTGAAGCCCATTCCACAAGTTGACAACTAGATTGAAGAAGAAAGTCTTAGATTCGTGTGAGTTAAATGATTTACCAATAATTTTGCAACCGTTTCTCCGCGTGTAATTAGATTGGTCGATAGTGAAGTACTTACTACAGTTCATATTGTCGATGCCTTTGATGATTTTGAACACTTGAATTAAGTCGCCTCTTAATCTGCGCTGGGTTAAAGGAAATAGATTTAATTCTCTAAGACGCTCCTCGTATGGTTTGTTCTTTAGGCTAGGTATCATTTTGGTAACTCTACGTTGAACTCGTTCTAGCTTGTCTATATCTTTTTGGTAATAAGGGCACCAGGATTGAATGCAGTATTCCAGAAGAGGGCGGACTAAGGAATTGTAAAGGGTTAGGATAGCATCTTTGGATTTATTCTCAAATGACCTGCCTATAAAGCCAATTATTATGTTTGCCTTCTTAACAACTTCTGAACATTGTTGACTCGGTTAAAGGTTACTCGATATTGTTACTCCCAGATCGGTTTCTCTGTTTACATTTTTAAGCTGAGTGCCATTCATCGAATAGTTTGCTTTCACATTTTGGTATCCAATATGTAGTACTTTACATTTATCCGCATTGAAACTCATTTGCCAAATTTGGGCCCAACATGACAACTTATCTAGATTGTGTTGCATATCGTCAACTTGTTCTTTTGAGAGTACGCTATTTGCAATTTTTGTATCGTCAGCAAATTTTGAGATTGTAGAGGTGAGACCCTCATCTATGTCATTGATGTAAATTAGAAAGAGAATTGGTTCTAGTACCGATTCCTGGGGTACCCCACTACTTACATTGGTCCATTTAGATGCCCTACCGTTTATGACTACTCTTTGCTTTCTGTCGCTGAGCCAATTTTCTATCCATTTCAACACACCGTCTTGTATTCCATGCGCTTTTAGCTTTAGCAGTAAACGTTTGTGGGGAACTTTGTCAAAGGCCCTTTGAAAATCAAGGTATATAATATCTACAGCTTTACTCTCATCGTAGAGGTTGAGGATATCGTGGAAGAAGTCTAAGAGGTTTGTTAAACAGGAACGTTTTTTATGAAAACCGTGTTGAGTATCTTTGTGTATGTTATTTTCGTCTAAGTGATTTACGAGTCTCTCTTATGAGTGTTTCTAGCATTTTACATACAACTGAGGTTAAGCTAATTGGACGATAGGTACTGGGTAGGGATTTGCTGCCATTTTTAAATATCGGTGTTACGATGGCTAACTTCCACTAATCAGGCATAGTTCCAGACTGCAAGGGTTTATTGAATAGCAATGTCAGTGGTTTGGAGAGCTCATCCTTAGCATCCTTTAGAACTCTAGGTGAGATTGTATCTGGTCCAGGCGTTTTATTTACCTTGAGTTTATCCAAACAATTCAATACTTCTCTCTCTGTAACGGTGATATTTCTTAGAACATCTGAATTATCAGTCTGAATCGGCGATGGTGTAGGGATATCACTGAGGTCTTCTGTTGTAAAAACTGATGCAAAGAAGGTATTGAGGGCATTACTCATTTGTACTTTGTCTTTGGTGTGTTCTCCATTTTCATCGACTAACGGTACAACAGTTGAAGTAACTAATTTTTTCTTTCTGATATAACTATAGAATTCTTTCGGGTCTGTTTTACTTTGATTCGCAACATGTAACTCCAGGGTCTTTTTACTTTGCTTAATTAACTTTTTGGCTTTGCGTCGTAGCTCTACAAATTTCACCCGTTCTTCGTCATTTTGTGAGGATTTTAATCTATCATTAGCAACTTTTTAGCAAGCAGACAGTTTGAAATATCTTTATTCCACCATTTGGGCTTATTATTATGGCCTGTACGCCGTATTTTCGATGGTATGCAGTCTTGCACTGCTTTTAGGTAAGTGGTTTCGAATAATTCCCAGGATATATTTATGTCGTTATTGTTAATTAAAAAGCTCCAGTCAGTTTCTTTAAACATAGCTCTAAGTTTATGAAAGTTTGCTTTCTTGAAATTAGGGACTTTTTCGGTACTGCTATTTGGTTCGTTACTAGTTAACTTTAAAGTGAAAGTTATTGTACGATGGTCGCTGTTACTGAATTCATCACCAACATTCAAATTCTCTATTAATTCTTCTTTTGTTGCAAATACAAGGTCAAGAACGTTATTACCATGGGTCGGCGATCGAACAAATTGATAGGGTGAACTCGCTTGCAAGTTCGCATACAAATCATGTCCGGAGTGTGAAGTAAGAGTATCGCCCCACTTTGTCACAGGTAAATTAAAGTCGCCCAAAATGACGGTATCTTGTGAGTTACTTACATCTGCAATTTGTTCATAAATTTGTCGCCCAGTTTGCACTGATTGAGCTGGAGGTCTGTATATTACTGCAAGTATTATTTTTGTACCTTTATTATTCTTTATTAGCACAAAAGATGTGTTGACGTTAACAATTTGAGGTTTTGACAAGAGGGTCGAGTTAAGACTTTCTTTGCTATAAAATAAAACGCCACCTCCATTTCTATTTATTCGGCTTTTCTCAAACATTACATAACCGAGAAGTGAATACTCTGCTAAAAAGTCTCTATCTTCTGTATTGAGCCAAGATTCTGTTATGCTAATCACGTCATAATTTTCTGTAAACACTAGTTCCTCTAAATCTGAACATTTATTGCATATGCTACGAGCGTTTGCATAGAAAACCTTTAAATTTGTGATTTTAGAACTCACGGAATGCTCCTTAATAACAAATTTGGTTATGGTCGGATCTACATTTATGTTCATGGCTCTCCTCAGTCCTTGCTGTCCTCAGTCCTCATCGCTGGCGGTCCTCGGTTGCCTCTGTTTTTTGCTTGGCGTAGGATGATTTATGTCGCTGCTACTTCTTCCCGAATGGTGTTTTTTGATCCATGGCTGCGGACTGCTTCGTGTAGGAGACGACCCATGCGTGCTGAACCCACAGGGTTTAGATGAGTCCCATCCTTGCGGAACAGAGTAGGCTGGTTATAGAAGTTATCCCAGAGGTTGATGAATTCAACTTCTTCCTTCAGACACAAAGAATTTAGTCGGCTGTTTGTGCTGAAGTTTTTGTCGTAGAATTTATCAGGGGCATCGATCTTGGGGAGAATGCCTGAGATGATGATATTCCTTGTCTTGTTTTTGTAGTGCTGGATCATCTTGCGATATTTCTCTATCAGCTCTTCGGATCTGGTGCGCATGACGTCATTTGAACCAGCATGGATGACAAAAAGGGTATTTTCGTTTGCAACCTTTGTGGTATCTTCGAAGGCTTCCACAATGTCGTCCAGTCCAGCTCCTGGGATGCAAAATCTCTTTCGTCGATTTGGGACTCCTGTCCTCGTAGTATGGAGTCCCCCAACGAGCCTGGTCTCTTCTGGTTCGTCTTCCATCTCTACCAAGATCTAAATCTGTTTGACATTGTGACTGGTAGACGAGACCTTTTCTGCGTTGGCCGTGCACCGTTCCTCACTGGTGTAAATCCTGAAACCTGTGGTGGTGAGACTCTGCGTACAGGTCGGGGAGAGGAGTGGTTAGAACGGGGCCGAGGGGTTGGCACTGTTCGTGTTAGCAGGCTTCTTGTACGAGGAGCGGGGCAGGGACTAAGATGAACAGGGTGGCTGTCCTGGTTTGATGTTGGCTCAGGTTCATCGAAAGCATCTGCTGCAGTGGCTACTGCAGGTGTTGGATTGTTGGCATATGACGTTGGGGCGGTGGTGGCAGCTGGAATTGGTGATACTCTAACGTTGAGTGTTACGAACTCTTGGAGTGATTCTAGCTTCATGGTGAGGGCGTTGATCTTGTTGTGGGCTTCATCCAATTTCGCTGTCAAATTCTCTCGTTGCTGGCAGAATCGGCAAACTTGTGGATCGCAGGAGCAAACATGGAAGTACCAAACCTACCGGCGCAGTTTGTACAGGCACGAGGCATGGTGACGGTCACTTTCTTCAGATCACTTCACTCATTTAAAAACACTTAACTCACTTATAAAACACTTATCTCACTTTAAAAACACTTATCTCACTTTAAAAACACTTCACTCACTTCAGGTCGCTTCACTTACTTAAATAGGCCTAACCGAAAACAAAAATGTTGAAATACGCACAAATAGGTTATCAGCGTGATAGCCTAACCAAAAATATAAAAAAATCGTTTTTTAATTTAAATACGCAGTGATAGCCGAACCGAAAACAATTTGTTTTTTATTTAAATAGAAATAGGCCACCAGGGGTGATAGCCTAGCCTAACCGAAAACAAAAATAACCGAAAACAAAAATTATGAAATACTGGTATGCAGAAATAGGCCACCAGCGGTGATAGCCTAACCGAAAATTTAAAAATTGAAATACGCAGAAATAGGCCATCAGGGTTGATAGCCTGGTTGATAGCCAGGGTTGATAACCTACCTAAAAAAAATATATATATATACCGGTATATATATATAGATTGAGAATTTATCACAAATACACGTGAGCCACTAAATGTTTCTAATCTCTCAGTGGGGATCGAACCGTCGACCATCAGTGTAGTTGATTAAAGCGTCGGCTATCGTCCTGATGGTCGACGGTTCGATCCCCACTGAGAGATTAGAAACATATATAATATATATATATATATATATATATATATATATATATATATTATATAACTAAATATACAATTCACCAAATAGAGATTATATAATAATATAGTGTAACTGCACACATTGGTGATGGGCTGGTCTATCAGAGTGAGAGCTGAGCGTTCTCTGCCATACCCATAGCTTACTCTGACTGTTCCTTTTACTTATATATCTTCTAGATCTCAAGTGACGGCGTCTTTTCCGTGGATTGCCCTCCCTACTGCCAACCTAGAAGTTGGCAGATTGGGAGCCAAAGCGTCACATTTTTCCCTTGCCCCTCAACTTTCCCTTCATAATTGCTGAGGGGCACAGGGCCTTGGGTGGGGTTTTGGTTTCCCGGGCGTTTCCGCACCCTCCTCAGCTCCCTGCCTTGGAGTGGCTTCGGTCACCCGGGCTTTGTTAGTGGTAAGCAGGGAGGGTTTTGTGGGGGCGCTCGTTTATGGCCTTGGCCTTGCTCGAGACCTTGGGGCTGTTCGGCCAGACAGCCTGGGGAACAACAACAACAACAACTGCACACAAGGGGTTAATATACTGTATCAACAGATGGCGCTGGTGTCACTGTAGGGTAGTCGAGCAGGATTATATTTAGATAAACAAAGTTATCAGTCAAAGGTTACTACAAGATCATGCAAGCAACAACTAAAATTACAGATTTATATAGCTACAGTAGGATACTGAATACAATTACTACTAGAGTTAATAAGAAAATACAAAGCTAGGTCGATTAGAGGTGCGCGGCGTCTGCCACAAGCTAGGATAAAAAATGTAAACAACAATATCTATCAGTCAGAAAAGCAATACAATAACATGCACAGCAACTACAGAACTATGTGGAGGTTAAACAAGCACTTTACTACTGTTCATGCAATGAATAAAGGGAATAGGGTTATGAAATACTCAAATTATGATTGAGTTTTCTCAGTGGCGATGCGGGGCTGTTGACGGTGCTAGAGCCGGTCCTGCTGTCTAGTACAGTAAGGACAATGATACACTTGGTGATCATTTCCTGGACTAGTGACTCCACCTCTAAAGATACATGATTGACTTCTAGAGTTTGATGTAAACGAGGTCGCCGGAGCCATGCCAGGTGATGCCCTTGCGTACCACTCTCCTTGCCCAAGTTCGCCGGGGCCAGGCCCGGTGACACGCCCGAAATGACCCAGTCACTTGACTGGGAATGTCCGGTAGAACTACCCTCGGATCCAACCTGCCTTCGATTGTCCCCGGAAGTAAGAGAGTTTGTACTGTGACTAGTATTTTTATGGTGGTGGGGTAGGGTTAGAGGGCTGACTGGTTTTGGCAGAAGTCGATCCCTGACCTGATCTGTGTTGTGACTTATTCTTATACCACTTTCCTGACTGTTTTCCCTGTTTAGGCTTGAGCTGAGTACTTCCCTGCTCTGGAGGGGACTTTGGGCCCTGAAAGGGCTTAGAATTACTAGGCTGGGACTTGACATTGCTCTTAGGCTTGGAGTACGGTTTTGGAAACATGAAGTGCTCCTTCCTAGCCTGGGAAGTACTCAGCTGCATGCTGTCTACCATATTGTATACAGCTTTCCAAGTATCAGGTTAAAGCAAAGAAGATGTTAACACAGGTGAGAGACTTACCTGGCGGCCAATATTGTCCGGTAACTTTTTTACCATATAGACTCTCAGGTCCTGACGTGCACGGACAGCCTCCAACAAGGCTATCCTTACGTCCGCCAAAGATTTGATAGAATTTTGTAAAAAAAGCTTCCAGGATAACTCCGTGGCCTTCCTAACATCATGGTCATTTATAGCAGCAATAGTTCTTGTGAGAGACTGGGCTATTTGTCGACTTAAAATAAATTTGGAAAAAAGTCTCAACGCTCTATCCAGATGTGCCAGAGGAGGAGTTGGAAAGGGCTCCTGCAGGTCCCATAAAGCCAACTTAGGGGCGGAAAGGAACTCAAATATAGCAGGTGGCACCCCTCCGGCTTGATTGATTGGTAATGAAAACCAAATGTGATTATCTTGGGGAATTTGGTGGGAAGGGAAGATTTGGAAGTTATTGTTGCCGAAAATTGTTGCGCCTCAATTTTCCAGTCCACCCACGGACCCGGACCTACCTGCCCCACCTGCAGGACTGGGTTACTGGACTGATCAAGCACTGGGGTTGTATTCAACTCCGGCGTTACCGTGTTAAGGACTTTGATGTCATTCAAGCTGTCAGTCTTAGTCCAGTCAGCAAAAAGTCTTGCAGATGAGGCCGGAGGTAATGCCGGAGTGGGGAAATACATGAAAAACTCATGATAATAAACATTAGGAATTGCCTTGATCGTTACGTCTAAAACCTGACCTGGTTTGTCTTTAGCCCGTAACTTTTTACCCTTATTCATTTGTATTACCCACTCACTAGGGACTGGGACCTCCCCCGATATGGTCGTTTGTGCCACGGCCGGATTCTGTGCCGTTACATTAGTCCAAGAACAATCGGGCCCATATAAGAGAGGCATAGGGCCTCTCTTGTGGGAAACTTTGTCTAAAGGAGGGGGAGTAATATCCGTAATGACACGCACAGTTAAGGCGGCGGATACTGTAGTGCCACTCGCCGAGGCAGTTACATGAGATACGTTAGTAGGGGGAAGTGACACATTGGATGGAACAACAACTGTGGCCGGCTCTAACGGCCGTACAACTGAACCAATCGAGTGAGCTCTCGGCGTAGCTGTGGTAGTTTCCTGTGATTTCTTTGGTACATTATATTGTTTCACTACCCTGTGTAAAATGTAATCTAAATCATCTGTAGTGATACCTTTGCTATGTGAATCCTTTGATGACTCAGACCCTACTTCCGACCCTTCCTCCACTAGGTCCGGCTGAGCTGAAGACATACCCAAGTCTTCCAGCTCTTCCGTAACCTCCATCACTTCCGGTTGTTGCCGGGGCTCAGAAATATACTGTTCATTATCTGGCCACACTAAATTAGGGATGGATGAAGGGAGATTGTCAACATTATCACTTTCTCTGTTACCCTCCTGATATTGATTATTGGGTTCTACATTCACGGGCTCAGAGTGCCTCCACACACTACGCCCTTACTCAACATTAGTTTGGGAATCTGGGATAACCTGTCTCAACTGGGAACCGTCATAGTCTTGTGACTCACTTGCCGTGTACCCACGGTATTGTTCAGCCAACAGTCTCTGTGATACTATAGAAGGCTGGTTAAGTGGTAAGTTTAATTTGGGGATTGCAAATTTACGTCCTTTGGTTCAAAGTATCCCTCACCAGACCCATCCCTGGGAGTTGACTCAGCTCCCTCCATCCCTACCTCAAAACTGCCAGATTGGACGTTAGGCCTTGTAGAGGCGGAGGTCGGTGGCCGCGACTATGACAATTGCCGGTGCCGCGACTGCGTCTCCTCCTTACGGGAGCTTTTATAATCCTTTTTATCAGATTTGCTACAACTTGACATCGCCGCGTCATCCTTATTTCTCTTGCTAGACCTTGAAGTCTCTGCTGAAGACTGAGAAGACCGCTTGAGGGGTTACCTCGACCGGGACCTGGACTGGTACTGCGGCGAAGTCGACCGCGCCTTCTTATGGCGGCCGGGGGGGGGGTTGCCTTACTAGAGTCACTGTCACTACTACTTACCAACTCTTTCGAAAGAATTTTGGGTTTAGATTTTGCTTTGGAACTGGACTTAGAAGGGGGAGATTTGAGCATTGGACACTTTATTACTAGATGGTCCCACAGAGACTCATCATCACAGTGCAATGCCTTATGGGCAATGTCTTTGGAATAGGCATTAAAAATATTTGTAATCTCTTTCAGTGCCACTAGGCATGATTGGTCTTTTTTGAGGTCTGAGCAAATTGGACACCTTTTAGATACCCAAAGCCCCCGTGACCTATCTAGACAATTAACACACTTGACGCACGGCTTATGTGCAAAGACCGGAATAAGAGAGCAAGTGGGTGTAGCAAAAAGAGTGACTAGAGGCATGATGGAGCTAACGAACCCCCCCCCCCCCCCCGCCGGGATCAGCCCACTCCCCTGCAGTCCTGTGCTGCCTACAGATGTGTTGTGATCTGAAAATAAAGATTTCCAGGAATCAATGCTCATAAGGATAAACCGAGAGGTTCACACATCATAACACCCTCAAATACGCCGGAAAACTAGATGTAGGCCAACCGCTACTCTAATCTTCCGTTGTACTTGTTTGTGAAAAGATCTTGAAGACCCTTTCGTATTGTGAACTGCTTACCTGTGACTAATTGTCACCGGCCCATATTTACCATTTAATTAACGAACTAATCGTCTACCAGGACCTGAGTGATAGTTAATTACCTCACTGAACCTTTCCGCCGGGCGTTATTGGTCGATTCATGCCGCATGAGGCAATCGGATTGGGCGAGTTCGCTCGGCCGGGCTGACATTACTCCCTTAGGAATCTGCACTTCCGCCGGGAGTCTAGTGGTACACCACACCACGCCGGGTTTATTGGAAAATTCCCTGCCCGCCTGCAAGGCGAGCTTCTGGCATCAATACCCGATAAAGATCGCCAGAAGGGAAAAAACAAATTTTGAAGGTACCAACTTGTCCGAGCAAGTCAGCCGCTAACAAAAAAAAACACCAAATAAGTCAGAACGTCTCCTGACACCTTGCCAACATGTATAATATCACCACATGAAAGCGAAGGTCACTTCTTAGGGCTAACACACACTATTAATTAAGCAATAAATAATACCCCTAGCCGACTAAGAATACCCCTAATAAGGCTGACCACGAGGCTCAAGGTCATTATTACGACGAATATGATACCCTTACCTCCGAAGATGACACAGCAGCAGCGCACGCGTAACGCCCCACGCCAGAGGGGAAAAAGAGCAAACTAGGATTCTGGAAAATTCCACACCATGTGGGGCAACTCTTTGACCAGAACGTCTGCTATAAAACAAACAATTTTACTACCTTATAGAGCTGGCTAGTAACATAGCACTGCGGATATATAGCCTCCTAAATAACTAGGTTATAGCAAAGCTAAGGCGCAGAACAAAAACAAATACACATGGCGCGCGTGTCCAAAGCGGACCGACTGGGCGCCTACACACAAGTACCTTATCTTAACACTTCCCTGCGAACGTACAAATGGGGCCGCCAGTCCTAGCTAGTCTAAACCTATTCTAGAACACCTCAGATAGATACAAATGAGTAAAAGACTCACTAGAGTTGAACGAACGTCGAATAAAGCGGAGGACAGGCTAGGCACCTCTACTCGGGACGGCCTCAGGGGAAGGAAGAAGGAGTGACGCTGCCTGGTTCAGCATCTCGGATAAAATCCACAAAAAACATCCACAAGTTGGAAAGCTCTATTATAACAATTCTTAAGTTAATATTTATTTTTTATTTTTTACAAAGTTTTTTTGTAGTGAGTACCCAATTATAAAGACGATTCCATAAGAGAATTAGCGTTGCACTTATGATGTTAGTACTCTTTCCCCCGTGGCGGTTGTTTCAAACAGGCTGACTGCGGGTGTTTGAAAGAGAGCTATTATTTAATAGGCATATCGTCAATGATGGAGGGGCCACTAATAAATATATATAATCTGCATTACGTTATACCTGGCTAACCTATTTTAGTGAAGGTTTTCCTGGTTTAGAGAAACCTGGAAGAAATTAGAAAACTCCCTTTTATCTAGGGAAATTTAATTTCATGATTAGTTCATCAAAGTAACTGCAAATTTCCGAAACTTGGATGAGGTCATTAGTGAAGGACCTGCTCTGTTACCTGAGATTAAAGAAAACCTCACAGCACATTTGAAACTTGAGGGATCACTTCACTGGCTACTTTTCAGAGGACATGATTCCTACAGATAAATGGATATTAAGACCTGTTACCACTGATCTGTCAGACATGAAGGATGACGACCTAACAAAAAAAGCTCTGATTGATTTTCTTTTCTCAACTAGTCTTAAAGAAAAATGTGAAAGAGTTGGTGTTGAATTTTGGATGAAACCCATACATTCAATCCCATTTCTTACTCAGCGTGCCTTCAAAGTGCTTGTTCCATTTGTCACTACATATTTATGTGAATCAGGGTTCTCTACTTTTGTAGCAATGAAGACTAAAGCCAGGAACCGACTAAAAGCCGATGACAACATGAGAGCAGCGTTGTCATCAACAGAGCCTCGAATACATAAACTGGTTGACTCAATGAATCAACAATGTTCCCACTGATAATGCTTCTGGTTTTGGTGTTTGATCTTGTTTGATATAAGTGTACTGTATATTTGTTTTCCTTTATCAAAGTTTAGTTTGCGAAATACCTTAATATTAAAGGTGTTTTCGATCTTCTTTATTATCTGTGCCTTTATGCCGACTATACCTTTTTTGAAAGGGAGTAAGGGGATTAATGGCGAAATACATCAAGCCGAGGGGGGAAAATGACTGCGGAAAGGTTGAGCAACACTGTACTAGGGGTATACAGGTTTCCTATTCATTGTTCTGTTAAAATAACCTAACACACTGCTAAAATATTTCTATAATGTCTTTAATAGTTAATTGTGAAGAAAAAAAAACGCAAAATTGGGTATGCAGTTTTATTCCAAAATGCCAAATCAGTACTTCTAGTTCATTATTATTAATACTATTTAGGTATAATCTGTTTAAGTTAAGATATTTATTGAGGATGTTTTTGTCTATTTTCAAAACCCTCCCTATGCTGAATGCAGTCGCATAATGTCAGCTAGAAAATAATGTAACGAGATACCACCTTACTTAAGCGGTTAAAAGGTCAAACAAACATAGCCATCTAGCAGTGCAGGGCTTCGGGTATCATGGGCACCATTACCACAGCCAGACCAATAGTATGTACAGTATAGCTTTCACTACAGGTCTAGCCGCTGCCTCACTTCTGAGAGGGCCACTATGTCAACCTTCAATCTCCGTAGTTCTCCAGATATAAGGAGCATCCGGTCGTCATCTGAGAGTGTTAGGTTATTCCATGACCCTACCCGGAGACTCCCGCGGAGATTCAATCCCAGGGTTAGTGTTCAGGATCATGAAATGTCTGCGCCGCCGCCTACCATGGCTATGAGTCCCGTACATCCAGAAAAGTAGACAGAATTTAGACAAATTAGTATAGGTGGTAAATTCCTGTCGTGTGTAAGAATTTAAAAGTGAGGGTATCTTAAGAGCAAGATAGAATTGCTCTATGTGTATCTGAAGCATGGAAGAAAAAACAAAGTCGACAAGAACAAGCGGTGAAACAGGAAGTTTAGCAATCCTTATACACCCCATAATGCTTTCCCTGGGAGTACTTCCCGGGCCTGCTGGTACCTACAGCTTCCACCCCTTGCACAATGCAATCCATTAAATAAAAGCCTTATGAGAATGTTTATAATACTAAAGTTATTGATTATCAATTCTCAGCACAATAATTTAAAAGTGATCTAGTTTTCCGGTAAGATGTTTTATTGTCATATTTGTATTCGCTTTTTCGAGTTCATAATGAATTGACAACAAAGATACTGTATTAATAGAGTGTAATTGGGATGATTTTAGTGGCACCATTCAGTAACTGCATATCAAAACTTGTTTTTGCTTCCCTGACATGCTTAGCAACATCTATCCCAAACCAGTACACACGAGTACAGTCTTCTAGCTACTGAGTACTGAAATACCTTCAGTCCAGCACTTACGAGTACAGTCGTCTATCTACTCAAATATCTCCAGTTCTAGTTACAACCGTTATCAGACAGGTCGGACCTCCATCATTCTTTTGTTGACATGGGGATAACGCCTTAGAAGTTTGGCTCGTAAAGTCAATCGTGTGAATGGAAGGGGTACTGTCCATAGTGTCTTTTTAACCATGTCTTGAAATACTGCTGCTGCAGCCAATAGATCGTGAACAACTAATTTATACCTGTTATCGTATTATTCAGCAATAATTATTATATTTAAAGACAGAACGAGTGAATACCATAACTTTCTTCTTCCTTAGAATATTTAAACAAAGATACAATTGCCATAAATAATTGCTTGACTCTTGTTATTGTATTGGTTAGTGCGTGTAGGCTCTGTATGTGATTTCCTGGGAGAATCACATGCTATCATTAATTTCATTAGGGGTGTTATTGGTGTTAAGAACGATGTTAAAAATAATCCATGACAAATTCCTGCCTGATTATAGTGAACAGAATGTGTAACTGTTACCACGCTAATAAGTAGTACAAAAGTCAGTTATTACTTGTATAATAGTAGTTACTCTGTATGCGTAGTTTAATATACAAAGGAAAAGGCATTTATTGATACTATATTTTCTGCCGCTCTGTTTATAATGTGTACATTTCCCTGTTAGCTCCTGCATTATTTAATTATATTCTGTAATGATATATTTTGTCGAAGTTTGAGATTTTTTATTTATGGAACACTGAAGAAAATATTAGTTCCTGGTTGTTGAATTGCTCGGTGCATCACTAATTATCCTCTTCCCTTTGAAGGTACAATAGGGATATTATCGAACTATTATTTATAAAATTGTCTAATTAATAGCAGAAGGTAAGTGATGAAGGTTGCATAAGTTGGGTTTAGCTTAAAATATCCAGGCTATTAATTATTTTTTTTTTTTTTTATTTTTTTTTTTTTAAGAGACAATGAACGGAGGAAGGAAAAACACAGATAAAACAAAAAGGTCCATGTGCCTAAAGGCATCCTCCATTCATAAAATGTTTGTAACAACTGGATTTAAACATTTGTAGATTGTAAGTTTGTGGAAAGCAATTCGAGGGAAGTGAATTCCAAAGAGTAGTAGCTCTGGGGATAAATTAATTCTGATAAGCAGAAGTTCTGCATTGTGGAGGAGAAAGTGTAAATTCATGGGCGCTCTCAGCTGCCCTAGTTCTACGGGGAAAGATGTGGAGAGGCGGCACAATTGAAGCAAGTTCCTCGGAACAATTGCTGTGAAAATATCTGTAGAATAATGCAAGGGATGCAACGTTTCTTCGTATGGATAATGTAGGAAGGTCCTGTGTGATTGCAAGGTTATTGATTAATCTAATAGCTTTATTTTGAATTTTGTCCAACTGCCTCAATGCAACCACTCCACTTCCACCCCACAGAGGTGAACAGTAATCCATCTGAGAACGCACATGACTTTTATATATCACGGCCAACTGCTCGTCAGTGATGAATTCTCGAACTCTGTACAGGAGTCCCAGTTTTTTAGAGGCATTCTTAGCAATGCTTCTAACATAATGTGTCCAGCTCAAGTTAGTAGTTAATGTTACACCGAGAATGTCAATACTAGGGGAAGTGGGAATATTTACATCATTAAAAAATATGGGAGTCAGTGAGATTCTGTCGGTTAGAAAATTGAATGTATTTGGTTTTCTGTGCATTTAAGGAAACTAGATTCTTTTGTCCCCATCCATTAATTCTAGAAAGGTCCTGGTTCAGAGAAATTGCAGTGTTTATTTTTGAATTTATAAGATCGGGTTGGGTGAAAGAATTGGTAAATGTGAAGGAACTGTGGAGTGTTGAGTCATCTGCGTAGGAATGTATTGGATTATGAGTGGTAGATATGAGATCATTGATATGAATGAGGAACAGAATTGGGGCCAAAACTGATCCCTGGGGAACACCAGCATTTATTGAGTGAAATTGAGAATAAAGGCCATCTACCATTACAGGTATTTTTCTGTTATGAAGATAAGAAGAAATTAGTGGAACTAATGATGCAAGGCCGTAGTGTGACATCTTCGACAATAAGGATTGATGCCAGACTCTATCAAATGCCTTTGATATATCCAGTGCTATTGTATGTGTTTCACCATGTTGGTCTGTAGCTTGGTTGATTTGATGCGTAAGAAGGCAAAGCATGTCTGCAGTTGATCGACATCGTCTAAAACCATATTGCCTATCACTGATTAATTTATTATTCTCAAGATGCTTAATTATGTGATTATTTAATATAATTTCAAAGACTTTACCGAGAGTGGAAGTTATAGCTATTGGTCTGTAGTTTGATGGATCTGAAGAGGCACCTTTTTTAGGAACTGGATGGATGTTTGCTTCTTTCCAGGGTACTGGGAAGCATGAGGTATGAGTACACAGACGGAAAAATTTTGCCAATACAGGAGCGAGCACCAAGGAGCAATTCTTAAGTACTATTGGAGGAATTTCATCTGGACCAGGAGCCTTATCTACTGAGAGATTCTGCAAAATAGTTTTGACATGTCTGGTGTGGATCTTAAGTGAGGAAATTTCAGGCGAATTAAAATTAAGTACAGGGACATCTTGATTTATTTCATCTAAGGTTGAGTTGGTGGAGAAAATATCCGCAAGAAGGTTAGATTTACCTCGTGGGTCACTTACAAGATTGCCAGTCGGAGATTTTAATGGTGGAATGGATGAAGCAGTAGTGAAGTTGGATTTAAATGAGTTAAGAGTAGACCAAAATATTTGTTATCATTTGGATTATTTAGAAGTTTATTTGCCTGCTTGTGGAGAAAGTTTGATTTAGTTAGGTAGGTTTAATACAGTTTTGGCATGATTTCTGATGTTTCTAAAGTAATTAAAGGCTTCATGAGTTTTTGATCTTGTGTATGCATTGTAGGCTATTGCTTTTTGTTCAGTTACTCTAGCACAATTATGGTCAAACCATTTAGGTGAATTAGATCTTTTACTGTACTTTTGATGAGGAATAAAAGTTTCCATTCCAATTTTTACAAAATATTGTATGTGGCTCAAGGTGGAGTGTGCATCATTAGAAAAGAAAGAGGTCCAGGGAATATCAATAAAGAAACCTTGAAGACCCTCCCAGTCTGCCCTATCGTAATGCCATTTAGTCACCAAAACAGGTTCAGAGTGGGAAGGTGTGGTAGGTGATAGACAGGTGGCCTGTATCAGACAGTGATCAGAAGATCCAAGCGGGGACCTCACTGTAACATCATAATTTTCTGAATTGGTTGTTAAAAATAAGTCCAGTAGGTGGGAATTATGATTAGGATTATCTGGTACACGGGTGGGTTGGTTGACTAGTTGAGTGAGATTAAATGAGTCTGCAAATAGCTCACATTCAAGACCAGCATCATCAGTCCTGGCTGAATGCTTCCTGTATAATCATAAACTCTCTGGCAAGCCAGAGGAATTAAGGTCATAACATTTAAGATTAATAGCAACAACTTCTTTGTCCAGTTGATAACAAAGAACGTATAATGTATTCCTCGATGCTAAGTCGTCACGAAGCATACCACACGAACCACACGAACCAGGTAAAGTATTATCAGTATTACACAGGTACTGCTAAGGCTAAAAAGGCTACATGTAAAGTTTGTCCTAGACTGGCGTAGATAGACTGTATAATAACAAGCTGGTTGGTCATATTCATATCAAACAAATTATATGGAGATATAGAAGAGGCTAGTATGATCACGGCGTCCAAAATAACTGCAGCACAGTTCAATACAAGTTTTTGTATTATAAGCTAGCATGCACAGAAATGTAGATGGCGATTATGATTGTGTAGGTTTTATTAACAGATCTTTGGTCGCGGATCGTGACACATGAACAGCTGTTACTGGATGAAATATTGTCTTGCTAGCTCAGAAATATGT
This sequence comes from Paralithodes platypus, assembly GCA_032716605.1. Lineage (NCBI taxonomy): Eukaryota > Metazoa > Arthropoda > Malacostraca > Decapoda > Lithodidae > Paralithodes > Paralithodes platypus. The sequence goes on from CM064545.1 coordinate 11,462,084, forward strand.
TGTTATAAACTTAACGTAAGGTAGTGAAGGACTTAATGATGCAAGCATGAGAGTTAATCGTAACTTAAAGTAACATAAGAGTTTATATACTTACCACGTAAATATATGACACTTCATTAATAATTGAGGATTAGGCCAATCTACTTCATCAGATAATGATGACAGTGCTGCTCTTAGGGAATATATACAGAGCGATCCTTAAATAATTGCCCATAGGGATTCCCATGTATTTCAATATGGTGACAGGAGTAGTGATGATGATAGTAGTAGAGATGATGGTAATATCTCTTATAATAAAATACATGGGAAATCCCTATCGGAAATATTTTAAGGATCGCTCTGCATGTATACTGTACTGTATATATATATATATATATATATATATAATATCATGATTAACTGCTACCAGTATGGAGCAGTATCTGTGTTCACATGTTCCAAGTTCCTTTAGTCAGTCAGTCAATAAGTAGCCAGCCCTTAATCCCACAAGGTGTAGGGAGGATCAGCAAGAGACACGAGAAAGGAAACATAGATGACAGGAGAAGAACACATATAACAGTTGGCCCACAAAAAACAAGCACACACTCATTCAGAGTACTCTGATACTCTGAAGTACTGATGATATGCTAGACATTAAATATACAAACATATACTGTATATCAAACTTCACGCAAACATACATGGTCAAGTACTGTCTCTGTATATCTCTCTCACACACACACAAACACACACACACACACACACACACACACACTTACACAAACAAACATATGCGCAAACACGATCAAACACCCTGCCATAGTACCGGAATATCAATGATGCAGCGTTCACGCACCAAAGGATCACAACAACACTCGAACAAAGCGTTGACGCAATTTATTCTACTTCCACTGACTCGGGTTTCACAGACCAAATGGTGAAATTACTTTGCATTTTATTATCCAAATAATATTCACATGCACAGAGTACAATATAATTATAAAACATATATAAGTTTGTCTTTCATATTCAAGTGTTCTTTAATGTGTATGAAGGAGAAAAAAGGTAGGTTGCCTGTAGCAAGTGTCTCCCTCAAAGCCAAACGAGTGACAGAGCCAAATTCAAGGGATGTTGGGGTCAAAATGCCTGGACACACCAAGTTTATTGCACTCTAATTCATAGGCTGAAGGAAAAATTGAATCCGTAAGGGAGGGGGTATGCACTGAGAGAGCTCTGAAGAACACTGATTCTTGTAATAACGATTGAAGAGTGAAAAAGATGCAACATTGCGGCGTGTAAAAAGAGAGTGTAGGGAACTAGAAAGGGGAAGGGAGTTGATGAGGTGATATGTTTTTGCCAAAACTTCCCAATTAATGTGGTAAATGTACATGGTGTAGTCACTCATATACAATAAATGTAATAAATGTACATGGTGTAGTCACTCATATACAATTAATGTAATAAATGTACATGGTGTAGTCACTCATATACAATTAATGTAATAAATGTACATGGTGTAGTCACTCATATACAATAAATGTACATGGTGTAGTCACTCTTATACAATTAATGTAATAAATGTACATGGTGTAGTCACTCATATACAATTAATGTAATAAATGTACATGGTGTAGTCACTCTTATACAATTAATGTAATAAATGTACATGGTGTGGTCACTCATATACAATTAATGTAATAAATGTACATGGTGTAGTCACTCATATACAATTAATGTAATAAATGTACATGGTGTAGTCACTCATATACAATTAATGTAATAAATGTACATGGTGTAGTCACTCATATACAATTAATGTAATAAATGTACATGGTGTAGTCACTCATATACAATTAATGTAATAAATGTACATGGTGTAGTCACTCATATACAATTAATGTAATAAATGTACATGGTGTAGTCACTCATATACAATTGGGATCCTCTTATGTTTTCATGTATGCAAGCACAGAAATTTGGATTCAATTTCAGATCAAATTAAGTGTACAGTAATTAATACTGTAGAAAAATTAATCATTATATAGGCCCACCCCGATTTCCCTGCATACTGTTTTATGCAATCTCGCGGTGCAAGAGACACCACAGTCTCTGGCAAAAATCCAATAGGTTCCCTGTGTTTATTTTGGCTCTGCAAATAACTTTCGTCTTAGTGTTTAATGTCGTGGAGGCTGCTGATTAGGAGGAGTAATGCGTCAAATGATCCGGAAACGATAATACACAGCGAAACTACCTACTTTGCAAGCATAGAGAAAATCAGGCAGGTTAACTTTGTTCATTATGGCTCTTTGAACAACTGTGGCCTTAGTGTTCAAAGTTTACTGATTGGCAGAGAGGCTAAACTTAGACTCTTGGTGTGTGGTTACACACACTAAGCTCTTACTATAACATAACGAACACTAAAAATATGACAAAATATCAAATTATCAGACTGAAAATTGGTCAATAATTAAATATCTAATTGTGGTTCGGAGTGTAACTTGTCATGTTTTCATTATATTATCAGCAATTATAGAAAATTATATAAAAATAAGAAGTATTTGTTTTCGCTCGTTACAACGGCGAAATTAAATTTTGTTTATCATCAATAGATATATTATATGAATAAATAGGAAAACGTAAACATGGCACCGTGACCGAAAATGTATATTAAAGTTTAGTTTCACCAACAATATTTACATCTACAGTACTATATTTTTGTTTACAATACACTATTATTACGGTACACTATATATATATATATATATATATATATATATATATATATATATATATATATATATATATATGGAAAAGAATCACTTGTATATTATACAACACTATGATAATGTAGTTTACAAACACTTACCAGCCACAGCAAGTTGTCTAGACGCACGTGTTGTCCATGTTCAAATGCCGGCACAGTATAGTTTCCCACCTCTCTGCTCACCACTCACTGAAAACTCGAATCAGTATGCATTTTCTTGACAAGACGTCACACAAGATTGCCAATAGACTGCCCTATTTTGACATTGATTGAATGCTATTCGTAGCGGAAAATTGATCGCAAAAATACGTAAGAAATCGCCAATTGGTTTAAGTTTCTAAGATGCGATTTGCATCCATAAGCACTTTAGATATAAGCTCCATTTTATGCAATTCGCGTCTGTACGCGGGAGAGGGTTATCATTTCGTTATTCTGTTCAATTATGATAGACTTCTAGGTATCACAAAAATCAAATCATATCTAAAATACTTATCATTCCACAGGTCTTTCCTAGACTAAATAAACATGTCAATACCAGGAAAATGGTCATCGCCGTACTATATTATATCAACCTACAGGGATGTGTGTGTGTACATGCATTGATGGGTTCATGGGTACAAATGGTCATCGCCGTACTATATTATATCAACCTACAGGGATGTGTGTGTGTACATTCATTGATGGGTTCATGGGTACAAATGGTCATCGCCGTACTATATTATATCAACCTACAGGGATGTGTGTGTGTACATTCATTGATGGGTTCATGGGTACAAATGGTTATCGCCGTACTATATTATATCAACCTACAGGGATGTGTGTGTACATTCATTGATGGGTTCATGGGTACAAATGGTCATCGCCGTACTATATTATATCAACCTACAGGGATGTGTGTGTGTACATTGTGACGCTTCTGCATAGTAGCCACGTGCGGGCATGCGCGAGCGTCGGCTGCCCAGCCGTTTAGAAACCGGCTGGTGGCAGCCGACCGGCAGGCTTTTCCTTAGTATATATCCTACGACAACGTAACTAATGTCTGGGGTATTCTTATGTTGTTTCACAGCTTGAAGCTGCCCTTATTCTTAACCAACGCATCTTAGTATATTTTATTCTCGATAGTTGATTATTTCATTATAATATATAAGATGTAAGTCTAGTGAGGGCGGGAGGAGACGAGCGGGAGAGAGAGACCGGCTTGGGACGTTGCTTTGCTTGCCAGCTTGGGACGAGCCTGAAAACGTTGCCATATGCATTTGATCGCAACGTTAGGCTTAGTTTCGACTCACGCAAGGGGTAGAGGATTTTGACCCGGCAACTGTGTTGAGTGTTGCCAAGCATGGGATGTATTTTGTATGCCTAGGGTGGGGTCCAGACAGATTCAAGACTCAGAGCTCACCTCACTGTCGTACCCTTCGGACCCCCTTGATATCTATCCCTCTCAACCCCACTTAGAAACTTTCTCTTACTTTGTATACCTTCCTTCCACTACTTCACCAATCTATTTAATTATCCCATCCCCTTGATAGACCTCATATCTATTATTGTATTAACGACGAGCTCTCAGATAATTAGATAGGATTTTGGGCCTTATGCAGAGATTTAATTGTTAATGAGACCTAGGAAGCTTTTTTGTTGTCTCATATTTGGTGGTTTCATGCTTGCTAGTGTGTTCTTGTGTCAGGTTAGCAGGGGCTAGACTGGAGGAGAGGGTTTTTGCGATCCTTTAAGTAAAGTCTGCTGGTGCGAGTCCTGTGGACCCGCACGACTTTACTAGGATACCCGTGGGAGTCTGGGGGCATTTTCTTGTCTGTGTCCCTGTGTGTCTAGTGTTGTGTTGTGTGAGGGCCCTTGCCTAGTCCACTCAGCACTGCGCTAGCACGTCTTGCTTTTGTTTTAGGGTCGCCAGGAGAGAGTCAGATACTTGCGATCTGAGTCTCTCAAGAGAGCACCCTTTCAATTAGAGTAATTTGGCGCACAGACTTGGGAACGTCCCTAGGCTAGAGCAGGTGGCTCAGCCCTGGTATCCGAAGCCTATATCCTTCCGGCTAGACCTCTGCCACCTGGCAGATTAACAGCTAGGGGTTTATTATCTCTGTATGCTTGTTATTGTGCCACAGTTTACCGTTTTTGTGAGCATTGTGAGTCAGGGTGTGGCTTAGAGACTCTGTCCGAGCAGGCTTGCCTGACTAAGAGTGAGAAGCACACCTGTATGTGGTTATGTTGCGAGTTGCTACCTTTATTTAATTATACCTATGCCATTATACACTGTATGGCCTATCACTAGTATTTATTCCTGCTTATTAGTTAAGAGTTCTCTAAATCCGTAACTTACTTTCTTTGCTAAGCATCAGATCCTACAGTAGCCGCATGCAGTTTAGAAACCCGCATCTTGTCTACCGGTACGATGTTTTGAGGACTGTTTGCTTTCACCTTCTTTCACGCAGGGGTGATTAGTTGTATTAATTAACGTAACGTTAAATGTAGTTTCTTCTAGTTTGTTATAAAATTGTTTCTGCAATTTCATTCCGTTATCTATCTTTTCCTTGAAGCTTTAAGTCAACTTAATTGTGTGATCTTTTATATAGCCTGCTTGACTATCAGCAGTCTATAGTGCGTGCACCCTGTAACCGAGTCATAGGATACCTAGTTGTCCAGACAGGACTCTTGACGGTTTAGGGTGGTTTGTTGCCTGGGTTTATAGATAAGGGTTGGATCTAGAGTTTTCCGTTGTTGCTTGTTGCCGCATACCTAGTCCAATAGAAAGAGCCCAGTGTTTATATATCCCAGGACGTAACAAATGGCGACCTTGCATAGGATTTACTGAACAGAGGAATATAGTGCTCATTTGTTTTGAGATTCCTTATGATTAGAGGAATACAGTGGACATAGAGTTTTTTTTTTTTTGGAGCAACCAATATAACACATTAAAGACTTTAAATAACATTAGTATATACATACTTGCATAGGAGATAAGGCACATTCTATAACCTTGATAATTACTGCAGTACACAAGCATGTCTAATACATCAGAACACAGTGATGGGTCAGGTCACGATACGGGCTCGGAGGGAGAAAGACCTGTGGAGTGGCTAGTCGATAGCGAGGAGGTTGCTAGAAGATTTTTAGAGGTGCCCCTTACCGCTACCAGGGTGTTGAAGCTGAATAAGTATGGCTTAAAGTGTGTGGCAGGTCTTCAGGGTCACCAGGGTTTAAGTGGCATGAGGAAAGATCAGCTGAGGACTTTGATATTGGGTTTAGAAGGGAGAGACCTGGGTGGAGAGGCGACTGGGGGCCCCGGTCCCCAGCCCCCCCTCCACTCTACCCCCATATCAAACGTCAGGGTGCCTGAATTTAGTACATACCCCCAAGTTGATGGTCAATGGCAGCGTGGAATTCAATCACAGGGACCCTCTCCATTAAATGCACCTTCCCCACCTCAAGGGTTGACTCCAGATTTGTTGTTTCGGCTTGAGATGGCCAAGGTTGAGGCCGCCGAAACACAGGTTAGGGTGCAGGCTGAGGTTGCTAGAGCTCAGGTTGAGGCTGCCGAGAGACAGGCTAGTGTGCAGGCTGAGGTTGCTAGAGCTCAGGCTGAGGCCGCAGAGAGAACAGCTATACGAGAGGCTCAACTGCAGGCAGAGTCTACTAGGTATCGGGCTGACAGGGAGCTGGAGAGATCTCGAGTGGAGGTAAGAGGGCGAAATATTGAGAGAGGTAACAGACATCGGGACCAATCATTGTCGCACCTGCTTAAACTAGTTCCTGTGTTCGATGAATTAGGTGTGTCTGAGTTTTTTATGCGATTTGAGAAGAAGTGTCAGGAACACCAGTGGCCTCAGGAAAAGTGGGCAGCATTAGTTTCATCAAGACTCCTAGGAAAGGGGCTAAAAGCGTATGATGCACTACCTTTAGAGTCCTGTGTAGTTTATGATGAGCTAAAGAAGGCTGTGCTACGGGCCTATGAGTTACAACCAGAAACTTACCGCTTGAAGTTTCGGGGTGTTACTAAGGGCAAGGATAGTACCTTCCTAGAACACGCCCGGGACTTGTCTGATGCACTACGACATTGGCTGCGTTCTGAGAGGGCAGCTACTTTTGAGGAGTTGAGTGAGCTGGTTCTCTTGGAGCAGTTCTTTAATTGCACAGGCGGGGACTTAACATTAAATATAAAGGAAAAAAATCCTAGAACTCTCCAGGGGGCAGCAGAAATGGCTGACCTCCGACTGTCATTAATTCGAGGGTGCGGAGCAGCAGCTAGGAGTGAGTCGGGTGCAAAGGATCGTACCCCTCCCCCTCCCAAGAATTTTGATACACATAAATACACAAAACCATCTAGCACTGACAATAAAACTGAACATAAACCAAATACCGTCCCGTATAAGAAGTCTAATGGTACCTCCCACTCCCAAGGGAAACCAAAGAGTAAAGAGTGCTTTGCATGTCACAAGGAGGGTCACTTTGCAAATGCTTGTCCGAACAAGCCACCAAACAAGGTTGTGTCATTGGCCCGCAACATAGGGGTGTCGCCTATATCTTCTGAGTTTGCCAAGGGTAGTTCGTCAGAGGTTGGGACACAGCCTGTGTTCAAGAGTCCGGAAGGCTCGAACCCTGTCCGCGACGTTTTTGGGGGTCATAGAGGGCATGGTTTTGTGAGGTGGGCTGGCGTAAGGCGAGGAGTTAAGCTATTGCGTGATACGGGGGCTTCTCAGACCTTGTTAAAGAACTTTACTGGTAGGCCGATTAACGCTGCTCGGGTGGTGGTAGTTCAGGGGATCAATGCTACGAAGTCCTACCCGCTGGTGCAGATGGAGCTGGAGGTGGGTGGTGTGGCGAAGGAGCTGGATGTCGGAATTGTAGAGAACTTGCCTGTTGGGGGCGTCGACCTCCTCCTCGGCAACGACTTTGCGGTGCCTGCTTCTAAGGTTTCACCCTTGGTCGTTGCCGAGAAGGCGGCCGACGTTAGTAGGGAGGAACAGGAGTGGGTTGAGAAGTGTAGCGTACAAACCATGGCGTGTGTTGTGACGCGTTCTCAGACATCCGGAGCCTTGCAGCCACCACCTCAGTCTATCAAACCGCGGAGGAAAGGTCACAAGAAAACGGGAAGTGTTGGTCAATTGGAGAGTTTTGAGCCGGCAGTGTTTCTTGGTGACTCATTATTGGCACCTATGTTAGAGTCTGGAGAGGCCCCGGGGCCTGTCACCGCTAGTGCAGGTGCAGGGCAGGAAGAGACTCTGCGACAGCATCGTTATGCGCAGCGTGAGGAAAGGATGGCTCAGCGGGACATTGGAGGTGGAAATAAATTATTTAAGATGAACTTGGATAATCTCGCACCTGCTGATATATGTTCCTTGCAGCTGGAAGATCCTGAAGTCAGGGCGTGTGGTAATGGAGCTGTCGAACTGGAGAGCGATGGGGATGCGCAGCCTGGTGATTTTTTCTTGTCCGAGGGTATCTTGTATCGGAGACATCAGGATCCCAAGAAAAAGTGGGATGGCGGGTCAGGATTAGTGGACCAGTTAGTAGTACCGAGGGTGTGCCGTGAGAGCTTATTGAGATTAGCTCATGATGTGCCCTTGGCAGGGCACCTGGGGGCACGTAAGACGGAGGCAGCCCTGAGCAAGCTTTTCTGGTGGCCTGGGTTAAAGGCGAGTGTCGTGTCATGGGTGTCACAGTGTCACACTTGTCAAGTTGTTGGGAAACCCAATCAGGTCATCCCGAGAGCCCCGTTACAACCCATCCCTGTCATTGGGCCGCCCTTCAGCAAAGTAGTTATCGATATGGTTGGCCCATTGCCACCCACTAGTGCCGGCAATAAATTTTTACTAACTGTAATGGATGTAGCAACACGGTATCCAGATGCTTACCCCATGCGCAACGGGATGGCTAAGACTGTTGTCAAAAACCTACTTGGCTATTTCTCTCATTATGGCTACCCTCAGGAGATCCAGTCTGATCAGGGATCCAATTTTACTTCTGCTCTGTTTAAGCAGACCATGCAGCAACATGGGATAGTGTCTGTGGTGTCATCTGCCAACCATCCCGAGAGTCAGGGAGTTTTGGAAAGGTGGCACTCGACTCTCAAGAGTATGTTGCGGTGTTATTGCATGGAAAATGGGAAGGACTGGGATCTAGGTCTCCCATACGTTTTATTTGCTGCGAGAGAAGTACCTGGGGAGAGCTTGGGATTTAGCCCGAACGAGTTGGTTTTTGGACACAGGGTCAGGGGGCCCCTCCACATAGTCAAGGAGATCTGGGAGGGAGTCACAAAGCCATGCTCGCTTCTAAAGTATGTTGTTGAAAGCCGTGAGAGAATGCTAAAGAGCCTAGAGGTAGCAGGTCGGAACCTTAAGAGTTCACAAGTTCAGATGAAGGACAGATACGACCAGAAGGTGAAGCTGAGGGAGATCAGGAGGTACTGATACTACTGCCTCTGGTGGGACACCCCTTGTCTGCCAAGTATTCTGGTCCGTATCGGGTTGTAAGGAAGGTTTCTGATCTCGACTATTTAGTAGCTACTCCTGATCGTAAGAAAAAGAACCAACTTTGCCATGTAAATCTGATGAAAGAGTATGTGAGGCCCCCCTCCGAGCCGCTCACTGTCCCGGTGTTGATCTGCAGCGATCGTGGTGGAGAAGGAGGAAGGGACAGTCAAGCTGCGGGGGAGGATAATTGGGAAAGTCATGTTTCCGCGGATCAGTGGGTGGGGAATTCTAGACAAGTGGCTCACAAGTTGATATTGCACCTGCCTGAGCAACAGCGTGTAGCTGTGCAGCACTTGTTTGATTCAAACCCAGCTGTTTTCGCGGAGCATCCTGGCCTCACTACTCAAGCGGTGTACGATGTCGATGTTGGGGACCACCTGCCCTTTAAATCAGTGCCATACCATGTTCCCCCTATTAAATTACCAGCACTTAGGGAAGAGCTGGATTATATGCTGAAACGTGGGCTGATTTCTGAGGGTGCAGTAAGGTGGACTTCCCCCGTCACACTGCATCCCAAACCAGATGGCAAGGTGCGGTTTTGTATAGATTTCCGCAGGTTGAATGGTTTAACCCCCACAAATACCTACCCTCTCCCTTGCGTGGACGACAGTGTGGATAAGATAGGAAAAGCCAAGTTCCTCACTAAGATAGACCTTGTTAAGGGTTATTGGCAAGTGCCCTTGTCTGAGCGAGCGTGAGAGGTGTGTGGGTTTGTGGTGGACGGTGCCACATATCGTTGCCATGTTATGCCATACGGGCTGAAAAATGCCCCTGCAACGTTTCAGAAATTAATGAATGACATTGTAGCCGACATTCCCAACTGTACGGTGTACCTAGATGATGTCATAATATACGACGATGATTTTAACAGTCACTGTGCTCACATCGGACAGCTTTTTAATAAACTGAATGAAGCAGGTTTGGTGGTAAACCTGGGTAAGTGCGATTTTGTCAAAGCCACCGTTTTGTACCTGGGGTTCGAGGTGGGGATGGGTCAGGTGTGCCCTCCACAGACAAAGATCAAAGCCATCGATCAGTTTCCCCAGCCTACGACTAAGAAACAAATCATGCGGTTTCTAGGTATGATAGGCTATTATCGTCGCTTCATCAAAGGCTATTCGACTGTACTTGCACCTTTAACTGACTTATTAGCTAAGGACAAGAAGTTCCGGTGGTCTCCTGAGTGTGCAGAGGCGTTTTCCTTGGTGAAACACCTGTTATGTACCCACCCCATACTCAGGGCCCCGGAGTTCAGCAGACCTTTTCAGCTGGCAACTGATGCCAGTGGCGTAGATGCTGGGGCTGTCTTGTTACAGACAGATGATGAAGGTATCGAACATCCAGTGAGTTTTTACAGTAAAAAATTCAATAGTGCACAAAGGAATTACTCTGTAATTGAAAAAGAACTCCTGGCGATAGTGCTGGCGCTCAGGCACTTCGATGTATATGTTCCTGCTTTCGGACCAGTCATAGTGGTTTATACCGATCATCACCCTCTGAAATTCTTGAATCAGTTTCATAACCGGAATATGAGGCTGACCAGGTGGTCACTCATGCTTCAGGAGTATAATCTGGACATACGCCATATTGCCGGTTCTGATAACGTGATAGCGGATTGTCTATCAAGGGTGGATGATGTTGGTTAGACTGCCACAGGATTGAGGTTTGAGTGTGGAGGAAAATAGGCTGTCACTGTAGTTCAGCCGAAAAAAACAAATTAAAAAAGCAAAAACCTTATAAAAACTCTTTATTTTTATAACGTGTAGAATTTTGTATAAGATGTTGTAGCAGTATCTAAGTTGAATGTTTTCGCTTATTGTCGCTAAGTTAGTTGAACTTGCTTGGTGGAGCGCAACAGTCTTTATTTTGATTTTATATAGTGCCTTGTGTTGCAACAGTGTGTGGTACTATGAGAAGCTTTCTGTTAGATATGAAGGACTTAGTCAAGGGTCTTATATCTTGGGGGAGGTGTGACGCTTCTGCATCGTAGCCACGTGCGGGCATGCGCGCGCGTTGGCTGCCCAGCCGTTTAGAAACCGGCTGGTGGCAGCCGACCGGCAGGCTTTTCCTTAGTATATATCCTATGACAACGTAACTAATGTCTGGGATATTCTTATGTTGTTTCACAGCTTGAAGCTGCCCTTATTCTTAACCAATGCATCTTAGTATATTTTATTCTCGATAGTTGATTATTTCATTATAATATATAAGATGTAAGTCTAGTGAGGGCGGGAGGAGACGAGCGGGAGAGAGAGACCGGCTTGGGACATTGCTTCGCTTGCCAGCTTGGGACGAGCCTGAAAACGTTGCCATATGCATTTGATCGCAACGTTAGGCTTAGTTTCGACTCACGCAAGGGGTAGAGGATTTTGACCCAGCAACTGTGTTGAGTGTTGCCAAGTATGGGATGTATTTTGTATGCCTAGGGTGGGGTCCAGACAGATTCAAGACTCAAAGCTCACCTCACTGTCGTACCGTTCGGACCCCCTTGATATCTATCCCTCTCAACCCCACTTAGAAACTTTCTCTCTTACTTTGTATACCTTCCTTCCACTACTTCACCAATCTATTTAATTATCCCATCCCCTTGATAGACCTTATATCTATTATTGTATTAACGACGAGCTCTCAGATAATTAGATAGGATTTTGGGGCCTTATGCAGAGATTTAATTGTTAATGAGACCTAGGAAGCTTTTTTGTTGTCTCATATTTGGTGGTTTCATGCTTGCTAGTGTGTTCTTGTGTCAGGTTAGCAGGGGCTAGACCGGAAGGGAGGGTTTTTGCGATCCTTTAAGTAAAGTCTGCTGGTGCGAGTCCTGTGGACCCGCACGACTTTACTAGGATACCCGTGGGAGTCTGGGGGCATTTTCTTGTCTGTGTCCCTGTGTGTCTAGTGTTGTGTTGTGTGAGGGCCCTTGCCTAGTCCACTCAGCACTGCGCTAGCACGTCTTGCTTTTGTTTTAGGGTCGCAAGGAGAGAGTCAGATATTTGCGATCTGAGTCTCTCAAGAGAGCACCCTTTCAATTAGAGTAATTTGGCGCACAGTCTTGGGAACGTCCCTAGGCTAGAGCAGGTGGCTCAGCCCGGGTATCCGAAGCCTATATCCTTCCGGCTAGACCTCTGCCACCTGGCAGATTAACAGCTAGGGGTTTATTATCTCTGTATGCTTGTTATTGTGCCACAGTTTACCGTTTTTGTGAGCATTGTGAGTCAGGGTGTGGCTTAGAGACTCTGTCCGAGCAGGCTTGCCTGACTAAGAGTGAGAAGCACACCTGTATGTGGTTATGTTGCGAGTTGCTACCTTTATTTAATTATATCTATGCCATTATACACTGTATGGCCTATCACTAGTATTTATTCCTGCTTATGAGTTAAGAGTTCTCTAAATCCGTAACTTACTTTCTTTGCTAAGCATCAGATCCTACAGTAGCCGCATGCAGTTTAGAAACCCGCATCTTGTCTACCGGTTCGATGTTTTGAGGACTGTTTGCTTTCACCTTCTTTCACGCAGGGGTGATTAGTTGTATTAATTAACGTAACGTTAAATGTACTTTCTTCTAGTTTGTTATTAAATTGTTTCTGCAAATTAATTCCGTTATCTATCTTTTCCTTGAAGCTTTAAGTCAACTTAATTGTGTGATCTTTTATATAGCCTGCTTTACTATCAGCAGTCTATAGTGCGTGCACCCTGTAACCAAGTCATAGGATACCTCGTTGTCCAGACAGGACTCTTGACGGTTTAGGGTGGTTTGTTGCCTGGGTTTATAGATAAGGGTTGGATCTAGCGTTTTCCGTTGTTGCTTGTTGCCGCATACCTAGTCCAATAGAAAGAGCCCAGTGTTTATATATCCCAGGAAGTAACAACATTCATTGATGGGTTCAAATGGTCATCGCCGTACTATATTATATCAACCTACAGGGATGTGTGTGTGTAATTTGATTCATGGGTACAAATGGTCATCGCCGTACTATATTATATCAACCTACAGGGATGTGTGTGTGTACATTCATTGATGGGTTCATGGGTACAAATGGTCATCGCCGTACTATAGTATATCAACCTACAGGGATGTGTGTGTGTACATTCATTGATGGGTTCATGGGTACAAATGGTCATCGCCGTACTATATTATATCAACCTACAGGGATGTGTGTGTGTACATTCATTAATGGGTTCATGGGTACAAATGGTCATCGCCGTACTATAGTATATCAACCTACAGGGATGTGTGTGTGTACATTGTGACGTTAACCACTCCGTTAGAACCGCATGGCTTGTCCTACAGTGACTCGCTAGGATCGCCAGGGCAGTGGATGGGGCTACAGTTTATGTATTAGAGTGTGCTTTATTTCATATTAAAGCTTGTGTCATGGGCAGTCCAGAAAGGCTCTTTGTTTTCACCCATGTCCAGGCTTTCTATATTTAATTGTAAAGTATATGTTTTATCATTAACTAGTAATGATGGGATCTGGGAGAGAGAGAGAGAGTAGAACAGAGTGAGAGGGGGGCGCGCAGTGTTCTTGCCCCGCTCGATGACGTCACGGCTGGCTGCCTCGTGGGGGTTGGTTGAGGGAGGTTCTTACCATGCTGCTAGCTCCCTTGCTAGTGGCTAGAGGACTTGTTACCGCATTACCTGCGCGGTGCAGGCTAGTCCGGGTATATATACTGCCGCCTCGCCACTCTCTCCCTCAGATCTGGTTTCTAGAACGCATCTATCTTATCCCTTGCTACCTGTCCCCCGCTTTGCACCTGAGAATCTTTTCCTCTGCCTACCTCTCTCTTTTTTCATATCTTTGACCACCTTTTATTAAGACTATATCCCCTCTGGTTAACTCTGCAAAATCAGCTTCATGCTGGCCAGTTGTATTGTGCATTAAGGTCTGATCTAACCTATGTATGTTTAGTTGTTAAGATAAGTTGATCACGAAGTATTGGTTAGCATCCATATTGTTCAGTACTGCTTCCTATAAGTATTAGTGTTCTGCTGGATTAGATAATGCTAGACTAGGGGTCTGATATTATAAGGTATTGTTTCCGATGAGTGCTGGCTTTAGTTAAAAGCTGCACGACATACCTGAGAACTGGAGTTGATTGGGTAAATTCTAGTCTGTGTGCCATTGAGAATAGAGCATGCACGAATGAGGCTTTTTGCCTATACCATTCTGCAATGTTCTAGTCTCGATTGTTTGTCTTTGAGGTACGCCAGGAGAACGCTTGATACTTCGGTATTAAGGTTTCTCAAGAGAGCTACCCTTCCCTATAACGTAATATTTGATGCACAGACTTGAGATTTGCACTAGACTATGCGGCATGCCATGCGCACCAGTATCTCGTATCATTGACTCTAGCTAGACTTTATCAGTCACAGTAGACATTAAGTATATTAACCTAATTACTCTTTTTATGCATACCCATTTATGATTACACAAGCATTTCGCTGCCTAGTTTGATGTATGGAGACACAAACGACTTAGGCTCTTTTTGTTGATAGGAATACTGCATTGTCGTGGCGATTATTATTGTTGTAGTGTTTAGGATATTTCGCTCCGACGGCATTATATATTCTGCCTTTTTGTGTGCATAGCCTGCACGAGCATTGTTCCGCTGCCTGCCTTTTTCGGTTCCATTTCCGATACGAGCATCTTTATAGCATCTAACATTTAAAGAAGATTCCTTGTTGGTGTTGAAGGACTTTAGTGCACTTTCTTTCATGTAGGAGTGCCTGACATTTATTGATTAAAGTAACGTAAGCTGTAACTTCTCTTACCACCTTACTTTGCATACCATAACCAAGCACCTTCGGTTATAGGTAGTAATAGGCTGTTTTCACATAACATTAAGCCTAGAGTAGACGTACATTTATTGAGAGTTTAATAACCTATTATTGCATATAGAACTCTGTAGAGTATTTGTGTTCTTTGTTCACTGGGAATATACATCAGAGGTTGGATCTAGCGCTTTCCGTTGTAGCATTTATGCCATTACTAGTCCAATGAATAAGAGCCCTAATATATTTAAACCTCAGTCGTAACAACATTAATTGATGGGTTCATGGGTACAAATGGTCATCGCCGTACTATATTACATAAACCTACAGGGATGTGTGTGTACATCCAGTGATGGGTTCATCGGTACAAATGGACGCCGGCGTACTATATTATATCAACCTGCAGGGATGTGTGTGTACATTCATTGATGGGTTCATGGGTACAAATGGTCATCGCTGTACTATATTATATCAACCTACAGGGATGTGTGTGTGTACATTCATTGATGGGTTCAAATGGTCATCGCCGTACTATATTATATCAACCTACAGGGATGTGTGTGTGTACATTCATTGATGGGTTCATGGGTACAAATGGTCATCGCCGTACTATATTATATCAACCTACAGGGATGTGTGTGTGTACATTCATTGATGGGTTCATGGGTACAAATGGTCATCGCCGTACTATAGTATATCAACCTACAGGGATGTGTGTGTGTACATTCATTGATGGGTTCATGGGTACAAATGTCATGATATTTATAGGTTTAAGTGTAAAAGTAGATAGAACCGACAGTTTAAGTGTACACACATGTTTACAATAATTAATAAACAGTAGGCTAGGTTAGGTATGGTTAAGTTTGATCTTCATATTTATAGGCCTATTTGTGTATAAAAAGCATAAACAAAAAATCCTCTTAAGCGGGCATAATTTGCGATTGTAATGATAAACACACTGTCGTTTACATCTGTGCGTATTTGTTTGTGCGTAATATTTGTTTGTATAGTATTGTAAATATACTGTATATACTGTAATTCATAGAGAAATATTCACAAATACACGTAAATATAAATGTCTTGTTTTCGCTAGGAAAAAACACAAAGCTGCAAAGTTTCGTTTGCCGGAAGATGTCTTGGAATACAGATGAAAACTTGCAGCTCCGGTTTTCATTCTCCTAGCGAGTACTAGACATATAATACAGATGAAAACTTGCAGCTCCGGCTTTCATTCTCCTAGCGAGTACTAGACATATAATACAGATGAAAACTTGCAGCTCCGGCTTTCATTCTCCTAGCGAGTACTAGACATATAATACAGATGAAAACTTGCAGCTCCGGCTTTCATTCTCCTAGCGAGTACTAGACATATAATACAGATGAAACTTGCAGCTCCGGCTTTCATTCTCCTAGCGAGTACTAGACATATAATACAGATGAAAACTTGCAGCTCCGGCTTTCATTCTCCTAGCGAGTACTAGACATATAATACAGATGAAAACTTGCAGCTCCGGCTTTCATTTTCCTAGCGAGTACTAGACATATAATTGAAAACTAGTTAGCTTGTTTATCTGTGTTTAAAGAGTGAAATTCATATGAATATATATATCATACATGGCTATACATTAGGTTATATAAATTTACACAGACACACACACTCACAAAATACTACGCTAGATACAAAGTTTACATTTGTCCACAGTATTGTTTTAGTTTAGTTCTTCATGACTATTACTTGTATATAATTATGTCAAATCTATTACAAGTATTTCAATTTGAACCATTTTCAATAATGTTAATTCGGTTGAATATCAATAAATTGCCAAAAAACGAAAGCCGTCTGAGTTTAATTTTCGTGTTGGGCAATTACAAAAGCAGAAAGGTCATTTGAGATCCTCAGCAGCTTTCATGAAAGTGTATATATTATTTACCACAACACCCACATTAAAAGACAAAAAAATACGTTATTCTATACTGTAAGTTCAGAACAAGCAAAGAGGTTTCATTTACTTGAGTAAGAATATACAAAAATAAGATTGCAGAAATATATGATATAAATCACGTAATATCAAATTGAAATAAAAGAAAGACAAATATGAAATATTTCTTACAAATACATGGAGTTTTATGAAGAAATGTATTTATTCAATGGTAAACTATTCTTTGTAACGCCGTGGTAGAGTGATTTAACACCTTACGAGCGGCCTATGCGGTTTATTTATGTGTACCGCACAGCGGGGTGTTTTTAGCCAAAATAGGGCTGTTTACGTGATCATTTTCATGCCTAAATAAGACCCAGAACGTAAAACAAGTACCTATCCCTGAAAGGGCATAAACAGAGCTTTCGAATGACACCATAACGATCCTTGTATGATGGATAGTTTTCTTGCAATAACCGTGCAACGCGAGTGCAAAAAGCAGGTAATTCGGTACTTTCAGTACATAATTGAGTATGTAGCGAGTGAGAGAGGGAGGAGGGAGCTGAGATTTGTGTCAGTAGGTTCGCCGCGGTGGTCTGGAGCAGTCATACGCTCGCTAGTCTCCTGCCACCACTTGTCTCTCTCTCTCAGCCACATTACGTGCTGAAATTGCCACTCGAGTTATGTCGAGCGCCGCCACATAGTCCAGCTTTTTTTAACTCGACTTATGTTGCTCGCCGCTAATTAAGGGTTAAAGCATGCACTCTCTTTCTAACTGTCCCTGGTTCGAATCTCGGTGAGGGTAAAAATGTTGTTCATAAAACTGACGTGAAATATATTTCATATAATGTAAGCCTAGTGCTTGCCTGGTAGTAAAATTAAATTAAATCAATTCAACCCAAGTTGCATGGGAATATTTGTAAATATCCCTTGTATGTGTACTCTGGAATAGGGGTCCTAGGACTGGGTATAGAATGGAATATTTCCTCCAATTACGATTTCTCTATTTCATTAATATAAATAGAAAATGGATAACTATTCTTTAGCATGGACTTTCATCATGACTGTCCATGGTTCAATTCTCGGCGAGGATTAAAACATTTATTAATGAAACTCACGTGTACTTGTGGCATGTATATATATATATATATATATATATATATATATATATATATATATATATATATATATATATTCATCTATTTATTTAATTGTTTATAATTTCATTAACCAACCTGGTGAACAAGCCTACATCTGTTTTATCCTAAATTGCCTAGAACAGATAGTTCAGCACCCCACCCGTATCCCAGATAGCCCTGGAGATGGGCCTAACATCCTTGAATTCTTTCTAACCTCTAATCCTTCAGCTTATACTGTTAATCTCCTCTCTCGTTGGTCTCCTCCGATCATAACCATATCTCTGTTACCTGTCCTGTGTCTCTAGAGTACAGCCTTCTGACCCCCTCCCAGCCGGCAGCGCTTATGGCATTTTGGCGCTACCGACGGGGAGGCTCTACGGCAGTACTTCTTTGATTTCTCATGGAATGATTTTTGCTTCCGTGGCCAGGGACCCTCAAAGAGAGCCGAGCGCATTACTGAGGTAATCCTTTCGAGCATGGAAGCATACATCCCATTATCTTTCTCAAAGATTAACTCACAAAAATCTTGGTTTACTCACACTTGTTCTACTGCTGTCAGCAATAAGGAGGAAGCATTCAAACAATACCGTCTCCTTCAAACTCAAGAATCCTGTACTTTAGATGTCTCTGCCCGGAATTAAGCCAAATCTGTCCTTCGACTCGCCAAAAACTCAATAACAAATGCTCTAAACTTTCCAACTCTAGCTCTTCCGAAGCTTTTTGGCATCTAGCCAAAAACTTCTTCAATAATTTCACTTCCTCGTCTTTCCCTCCTCTTTTCCACTTGGATGGTACCACCATCACCTCGTCTTCTGACAAAGCTGAACTCTTTGCTCAAGCTTTCGCTAGAAACTCCACTTTGGATGATTCCGGCGCTACTCCTCCCTCTCCACCCCCTTCTCAACTACTTATGCCCAATATCATAAACTTTTCTAAGGATGTACTATTAGCCCTCTCTGTGCTTAATACTAAGAAGGCATATGGACCTAATGGTGTTTCTCCTGTTGTACTCAAAAACTGTTCTTCCGTGCTGACTCTCTGCCTAGGCAAACTCTTTTGTCTCTGCCTTGCCTCTAACGTCTTTCCTTCTTGCTGGAACTTTGCTCTTATTCAACCCGTCCCCAAAAAGGGTGACCACTCACAACCCTCCAACTATTTCCCAATTGCTCTCATATCTTGCATCTCTTAAAGTTTTTGAAACTATTCTTAACTAAAACAATCTTAAGCATTTATCTTCCCATAATCTACCTTCAGATCGCCAGTACTGTTTCCTCTACATGTGATCTTCTTGCTTATCTTACTAACTCTTAGTCATCCTCTTTTCAGGACTTCGGTAGGACTATTTCTATTGCACTAGCCACATGGAAAGCCTTCGATAGAGTCTGGCACAAATCTCTAATTTCCAAACTACCCTCCTTCGGTTATATCCCTCTATCTGTGCCTTTGTCTCTAATTTCCTTTCAGAGCGGTCCATAGGTGCAGTTGTGGACAGTCATCGCTCACTTCCTTTACTCATCAACTCTGTCCATCAGGGTTTTGTCCTGTCTTTAATTATCTTTCTAATAATTATTAATGATCTACTCAACTGTACCTCTAGCCCTATCCACTGATAAGCTAATGACTCTATCTTACACTATTCAACTAGTTTTTCACATCAACCCAGTACGCAATCACTCCAAAACTCACGTAAAAGGCCATAGAATGTCTATCTTCTGATCTATCAATTATTTCTGACTGGGGCAGAGAAAATCTTGTCTTGCCTTACTAATTTGCTTAGTTTTTTCTCAGAGGTATATGAAGCAGTAGATAATGACAAGTCATATGATATTATATATTTAGATTTCAGTAAAGCTTTCGACAGAGTCCCTCATGAGAGATTGATGAGAAAGGTTGAGGCACATGGAATAGGTGGGGCGTTGTTAGGATGGATTAGGTCATGGCTAATTGGTAGGAAGCAGAGAGTCAGCATAAATGGTACCAAGTCAGAATGGGGAGCAGTCAAAAGTGGTGTCCCCCAGGGATCGGTATTAGGTCCCCTGTTGTTTCTTATATACATAAATGACCTAGATTTAGGTATAACTAGTAGGATAAGTAAATTCGCAGACGATACTAAAATAGGGAGATCAATTGATTCAGATAGCGATATAGAGTGCCTCCAAAGGGATCTAGATACCTTACATGAATGGTCAGTAAATTGGCAGATGAAGTTTAACATTGACAAATGCAAGGTATTAAAGATAGGGAAGATGCAAACAAATGTTAAATATAAACTAGCTAATTTAGAATTAGAAAATTCAGACTGCGAGAAAGATCTAGGTGTGTTTGTTAGCAATGATTTGAAGCCTAGAAAACAGTGTATAAGCGTTCGTAATAAGGCAAACAGGATTCTCGGGTTCATCTCTAGGAGTGTGAGTAACAGAACTGCTGATGTTATCTTAAAACTTTACTTGTCATTAGTGAGACCCCATATGGATTATGCTGTCCAATTTTGGTGTCCTTATTACAGAATGGACATAGATTCATTGGAGAGAGTACAGCGTAGAATGACAAAAATGATCCATAATATTAGAAATCTTTCGTATGAAGAAAGGTTGAAGAAATTAGGTTTACATTCGTTAGAGAGACGCAGAGTTAGAGGGGATATGATAGAGGTGTTCAAGTGGGTTAGTGGGATTAACAAAGGGGACATGGCAAATGTACTAAAGCTCAGTGATAGCGAAAGAACTCGTACCAATGGTTTCAAATTAGATAAATTTCGTTTCAGAAAAGATATAGGCAAGTATTGGTTTGGTAACAGAGTTGTAGACGGGTGGAATGGACTACCAAGTGCTATAGTGGGATCTAAAACTGTAGGGAGCTTTAAGATAAAATTGGATAAGCATATGGACGAGAAGGGTTGGGTGTGAAGGGGGATCAGCCGGGTTGGGCCAATCAGCGCTCTGCAGACCTCCATAATCCTGCGTTAATCTCTAACCGTTTTGGTAAGATGATCCTCAGGGTATTAGAGTGTGAAGCCTATAATTGGGCTTTGTAATGAATTTGGGGTTGTGTGGGACAGGGATCTGCCTTGCTTAGGCCAATCGGCTTTCTGCAGACTCCCATTTTCTTATGTTCTTATGTTCTTATGTTCTTATGTTCCAACGCCTCCAAGACTCAATTTCTCCCACTATCCCTCCATCGCAATCTTCAGGAAGACTTATCAATTAATTATTCTTCAACAACACATAAATCAACCCTAACCCTTCATCTTCTCTCCATATTCTATGTGTATCTTTTTCGTCCGACCTTTCTTGGAAAGATCATATTACCATTCTTGCTAAAATGGCTTGCCAAAAGTTGGGTGTGCTCAACCGTCTCTGTGGGTTCTTCACCCCCACACAACGTTTTGCTCTGTATCAGGGCACAGTACGCCCCTGTACTGAGTATTGTTCTCATGTGTGGATATACTCCACTCATACCACACTTCTCGAAAGAGTAGAGTCCAAAGCATTTTGTCTCGTCAACTCTCTTCCTCTTACTATTTCCCTACAATATCTTTCTACGTACCGCAATGTTGCGTCTATCTCACTCTTATATCGCTATTACAATATTCAGTGTTCTTCGGAGCTCTCTCAGTGCTCTCTCAGTGCGCCGAGTACAAGGCACCCACCTTTCAACACGGTCCCACTCCTATTCTGGCAAGCTCTCCAACCCAGAAATTAGCAAATTTTCTCAGTCTTTCTTCTACTCAACAAGTAAAATCTGGAACTCTACTTCAAGCAATCTGTCCTTCCCATGACTTAAGCTTCTTTAAACTTCATGTGTCCAGGTATTTTTACCCAAATGTCCCTTGAATTTGGCTCTGTCACTCTTTTGGATTTGGTGAGGACACTCGTTACAGACTGTCAGACAACCTGCCTTTTGTCTCCTTAATCAAAGAAAAAAAATATATATATAGAGAGAGAGAGAGAGAGAGAGAGTAATTTATATCCCACTGTTAAATACTGTCTTGTAGACGAGATGAGGAGAATACATATGACTCGGACAGTAGGTCTAAATAGATTATTCACAACTGAACAGATTAGATAACTCGGTAATTAAATATTAGTTCAGCGATAGATGGCGTTATATTTAATTCAAATATCAAGAGAAAGATTCTCCTAATTTCTAACAAAGGAATAAACAGGAGAAATAAGGAATTGTGCAAATTGGGCGTATGTTCTAGGTAAATACAAGTTTTAAGCAAGGAATTGATTCAAGTTATACACTTCGACTTCGACTTAGCTTATACAAAGAATAATGGACACATAAGAGGAAAATCTGAGAGTATTCGTGCTAAGATACACAGGTTCACACTAGTATGTAACGTATGCATATGATGGATCTTAGGCACACATCTAGTGAATGATTAACACTGGAGTACTCGCATACTATATCTTACCTTCACATAAATAACCGCAATGTAAGACACTCAGAGACACTTTGGCTTAGTAGAGTAGATAGCCCTTTAGTGAAAGTCTGGTCGACGTGGACTCGCAGTCTGAATGGTTGGACATCAGGGGAACGGCCATCTTCCGAGGGGCAGGGAAAGGCGAGTCGGGGCTGGACGTCTGGAAAGCTTCACAGTCATGCATGAGCCCGCTTCTGGTGGAATACCAGTAGAAGGCAGCAGTCGTGTTTTGCTTACTTTTCTTCAGGAAAAGTAAGACTATGTTCAACTTTTTTTTACTGTTCAACTTACTGGATTTCAATTACATATGGGCATGTGGATATCGTGGTAATGGTTATAGCGAAGGTAATACTTAGCCTAAAAATACAGGTCTGATATTAAAGGGTGCATGTGGAGATTCTTAATCTCGTGATATATATTACTTATTTCTACAGGTCATAATGGTGATGTAATGGAGGATCTCCTGTTCATACGGAATTCTAGCTTTTAATCTTGTGTATGCTATAGTGTTTATATGGAACACTGGATCTAACTTATTCCCATTCCTGCGGGAAGGGATTATCGAGAGGTGGCTGAGGTTCCCACTTATCTCGATATTGGTGAGGCTCTTGATGTTTAATTAGCATAAACATATCCTCACTATAGTTTAAGTCCGGCTGGAGCGTCGTGATAGGCCATGTCGTTTTGTGTCGGCCGCTGTCATTGGAGGAGCTGGAGCTCTCAGGATTCGTCCGGGCTCGAACTCCTTTAAATGGGGGACTCATCCATTCCTCCGGAATTAAAGCATGGGCGGATCCGGGGAAAGGGGTAGACTTATCTACTTCCGGAATTAAAGCCTGGGAAGCTGGTCGGTTCCGTTGTCCTCCCTCCATTGTTCCTGTTGCTGCCTTCTGTTCTTCTTGGTGCTGGTCTGAGGAAGGCTGCTCAGCCCCGTCATTTCAATAATAATTCTAAAGGGAGATATCATGAAGGGAAGGGCTGTTACCAAGATGGGAAAGGGATATTTTGAAGCATAAATTGAACATGGTTTATATATATATTTATTTATTTATAGGGTGGCATAGAATTCGGTTACACACCTTACATAAATTAACAATGATGTCTTTCAATATATTTGCATAGCCAAGCAGTAAACTGTGTGGATTACCACATGAATATTTTGCTTTAACAGACATTTTCATAACCATTATATGCATTGCCTTTTATTATACCCCATTATACACAGAATAGGTAGAAGAAACTACTAATATTTTAAAAGTTGCAATACAATTAAAGTTATATGAATAGTGATGAGTATATTTGATGGTATTTTTAATAGTTTTTGAAGTATTCTACAGTTCAAAATATTTGCATTAAGTAAATACATGCATCCACAAGATGATTAATTCTCTCGAATTAAGGTTCACTTGTCTTTAAATGCTATTTATTCTTAAAGTTAATTATGAAGTATTAATTAAATGATATACCTGTATATATATCAATATATATACACCATTTTGCAGCTCGAAATTGCCATTTCTCAGTATGAAATTACACTACAGCTGCTAGTTTGAATGTTAATCATATTAATTCGACACATTTCCATTGAGTTTCGACAATCTGAACTAAACAGAGGAAAAATTAAATTTTGAAATGAAAATGATTCATTTGTTTCGACGTAAAGCAGTTGAAACCGGCAAATCCCACAAATTTCGTCTTTTCGAAGCCTGACTTCGACAGAGTGAAGTCAGGATAGTCACGCAGCTATCAAATTCGGCAGTTCTAACCCACCAAATGGATATTTGGTGTGTACATTTCGACATTTGCAAATCGAATTTACACCAAATTCGACAATACTACATTTGAAATTTAATTACTTAAGAGTACATTAAAGGTATACTTAATACCACTTTATTATTCAAAAGTATGTTATACATTCTTATATTATGAAACGGTTAATTTAACAATAAATTTCGGAATTGATTGTTTCTCAAAAGAATAATGCGGGGTAAAACAAAGGTCAAGTTAAATTCATCAACTTGTGGACAATTAAAGTGCAGCTGGTGAGGAAGGTTATAGCTTGAAGGTTTGGAGGGAACATCACCTCCAGCAGGTAACAGAGATGAGTGTACAATCTGTCACCCGGGAGAAGGATTTATAGGCGGTCCATGGGGTACCTCCATAAATGTGTGGGTTGGTAGGACATAGAACACCTTGATAACCTTTGTTTATATACCTTTTATGTATAGTTATATGCCTTTGTGTATAAGTATGTTAACACATTATAAATATGATATATAAAGTAACGTTGAATAACATGTCAGCTTGTACAATCTGTTTATTGGTTCTTATATACAGGTATACGATGGTGATGAGCGTGAACCATTGTCGAAAATATATGAAAAACAAATTCAAAATATTCAAAATGTTAATTTAGATGCTTGATTGTCATTTGTTGGCCTGCATTAACGGTTTTAAAGTGTAATATGTCGATGTATGATATTGATAAGTCTATCTGGATGCAAGAAGTCGAAATTAACACTAAATGTAATTTTTGTATGCAAAATGTCGATATATTGCTATATGCCAATATTGGACCAATACATTGCCTTTTAGAGATTGTATCAGTCGATTTAAAATGGTATCTTGTCTAACACATATGCAATATGTCAAATTGTTAAACTCAATGCTGGAAAACTCTGAAAAAACGTCAATTCGAGCTGCAAAATGGTATATAACCGTCTGGCTGGCTCAGTTGATAGCGTGCCTGCTTTCCATCTTGCAGGTCTCGCGTTCAATCCCCGCTCAGGTTGACATGTTTTTCTGAGATATAGCCGGCAGTTACCGTCTCCCCATGAGCAAGGGGGATGGGTAATGGTCTCTGGTTGATTAAAGAAGTGTCAAGCGCTTGAGAATCCTCGAAGGAGGAGATACAGGTGCTATAAAAGTAACCAGACGATTATTATTATATATATATATATATATATATATATATATATATATATATATATATATATATATAATCAATTATTAAATCATATATCAAATATCCCAGGTTATTAATTTCAAATTAGCAAACCCCACTGAGGAATCAGTCTCTGGTTTGTATAATATAGACGTAAGCAAATAATTAGGATTTCAACTAAATTTAGATTCTCATATTCCCTTTAATTATAAAAGAATAGGAATAGCTGTTTCCATTTACAAAATACGGATAAAATGGTAAAGTTCAAAGTCTCTGTAAAATTATAGGAACATTTATTTATACTATAAACACAAAGAACAATTACACTGAGGGAACATAATTTAGATAACATAATCTGATATGTTAAGAGACCCAAACATAGTTAATCAAAGACAATTAATCAAAATATATAAATAATAGTTCTTAAGAGAAATGGTGAGAGTAAATAAATCCAACCCATCTTTACATTGTCGGCCCAATAGACAAATCTAACGAACACACATAATTCCTAGTAACAACAGACAGCCAAAATATCAACATAAAACTTAGCTGAAAATACAGAAGTCATGGCGAAAATACAATATACAACTCCAGGTAGAAGGTCAAGGTAGATCCTGTCTCGTCACACTGTAGATAACTGACTAACCTTCCAAAATCCTGGTACAGTACCTCGTCACCTTGTAATTATTAACAGATATACAAACACACACACTGGGCCGGCCCATAGTCATACGAGAAAGAAAAGAAACTCACGTAATCAGAAAGTAAACACACCACAAACCTCAGTGAACCACTAGGAACAAACCCATTAATTATATAAGAAGGCTTACTGAACCAGCTCTAAAGTTCTCAGCTATGTTTCATAAATATATACATTAAACAAACCAATGAACCTGAACACATAATGAACATGTGAAATACATCACAAATACTAATATTTCCATTAATACGTACAGTTGGATACCAATATACCAATACATAATACACACTTATAATATAGCCTACTTTGAATAGTGTATGATGTGATAGTATAGATGATACATGCACTGACAGAATATCCTATATTATAAGTTATTTACAGTATATAGGAAAGTATGAAACTTGAAATTACCATCGCCAGCTGGACGTTTGTATCTACTTCATGCAAGTATTTTCAACTGTAATAAAATTCAAGAAATAATATATAAACGCCTATATTATGCGTTATTCGTTCTATATTCATCGTTATTTATATATGCTTATCTGTATTGCAACTCTAAAGAATACCAGTTTCATCTACTACATATTCTACGTTTAATGTGGTATGAAACAAGGCGTTGTATATAATGATTAGAAAAATATTGCTACTTAAATAAAAATATCCATAGGATGATAAACATAGCCTGGTGCTCGGTTACACATATGTACACAAAGGCAACATTGCCAACTTTTGCCAAGTGGGCAAGCGAATTATGTGCCACCAAATATATATATATATTCGGCTTTCTACAGACTCCTGTTTGTCTTATGTTGATCTGACCATTATGGGAAGGTCAGTCCCCAGGGTCCATAGTATTAGTGAGTTGGGAATGAATGAATGAATAAATATAGAAAAGGTGGGTGAGGGTGAAAGAAGGGAAGTTTTTATTGGTTAAGTAGGAGAGACAGTGATAATAGTGGGAGAAATAGGGTGTCGGGGCTTGCCCCAACGTGCGTGAGTTGAATAATTGAGCTGGGGTTGAGTTGATTTAGTTGGAGAAGTTACTTTAATGAGATTCAGGATGGCTTGCCAAGAAGGGGGCAAGGGATGGGGAGCAAGTTAATTTTTGGGTGGTATAAAATCGAAAGTGCTTGCATGTTTTGGGGTTGTATTTTTGGGTGGTAGTATTCGAAAATGGTATAGGGGGAGGTAATTTTGGGTGGCATTGAGTCAAAAGGGGTACTGCTGGGGAAGTCTGTCAGTGGCAGAACCTGTAAGAAGGCTGTACTGTTATTATTATAGGAGTTACGTTAAAAGGTTGTTGTCTTGTACTTTGTCTGTGAAATTATACATTTTAATGGGAAGTGAAGCTAGGAATCTAGGTCAGGAGTGGTATGGAGGCTGGACTGTGGACGAGCCGGCATGACCCACCTCCTCTACCAATCCTGATTTTAAGTGAATATTGGAATGGGTGCCTCTCTGTTATTGGGGTGAAGGAGGTTTGACAAGGGGCGGTGTAAAATTATGTTGAAAATTTGGATGAAGTTATCATGAAAGGTCTCAAGTTTTATAATTTGTTTTTCTGCTAATTGCTGCCAATAAGTATTTAGAGGGGGGATGTGGGCTAGATTGTGAAGATGTTGTGCCGTCTGGAACTCATACCACTGAGTCCCGAACATCCACCTCAGTGCTTTATTTTGTATTCTTTGATATTTTAGTTGGTTGGTAGGGGCCGAAAGTGAAATGCTGAGTGGGACGTAGCACAAAAGAGGTCTTATAAGTGCTTTGTATAAGTGAAGCTTGGTTTTTATTGAGGCATTTCTGAAACGATAGATGGTTTGTAGTGATTTTGATGCAATGGCAATGGAAGTTTGTGCTTGTTTGTGGAATCGGATGTTTTTGTCGAATGTGAGGCCGAGTACTTTGTTTGTGGGAGAGACATTTATTTGTGTGCGGTTAGGGACAGGTGCTCGGGAGTTCTGGAATAAGGGTCTTGGGCGGAGATGTCCCTTGGCAAAGTATGTGACGTGTGATTTTTGAGGATGAGCCTGAATCCGCCATTTTTGCTCCCATTGTGCTACTTTGTCAAGTTCTCTTTGAGCTCTGTTTGTCAATGCGTCTATTGTGTCTGCTCTTATTATTTGTGTCACATCGTCTGTGTACATTACTGTGAGAGAGTCATTGTGAGTGGGGTTGGGAAAGTCATTTGTGTATAGGATGTAGAGGGTAGGAGCGAGCACTGAGCCTTGAGGTACGCCTGCGTTTAGTGGAAATGAATCTGAATAAAGATTAGAAAACTTAATTTTGGCTGTTCTATTATCCAAAAAGTTGCAGAGAAGTTTCTGAGTAATTAATGGGAAGTTGAAATTTTCGCAGATTTTGTACTTCAAGCCTTCGTGCCACACTGTGTCAAAAGCTCGTTTTATATCTTTTGTAATTAAGGCTGTCTTGTTTTTTCGTCTGGACTGTTTGTTTATGTGAAGGTAGTTTGTGATAATGTTTAGTGCTTCTTGTGTCGATCTGTGTTGTCTAAAACCAAATTGCATGTTCGTGAGGAGTCCTTCGTCTTCGAGAAATAGTCTGAGTCGGTGGTTTATGATACGTTCTAGAGTCTTCCCAAGAGTCTCAAGTAGACTAATGGGCCTGTAGTTTAGTGGATTAGTCTTGTCTTGGTTTTTCTTGGGAATGAGGATAATAGTCGCTGTCTTGAAGCAGACGGGAAAGTAGCCTGATGCCAGG
Organism: Paralithodes platypus; assembly: GCA_032716605.1. NCBI lineage: Eukaryota > Metazoa > Arthropoda > Malacostraca > Decapoda > Lithodidae > Paralithodes > Paralithodes platypus. The sequence goes on from CM064545.1 coordinate 11,490,931, forward strand.
ATGGCGTTGTAGAGGCGAGTGAGTGCTGTTATGAAAGTGTTAGGTAGGTGCTTTACAAGGTGGTGATTAATACCCGTGGCACCAGGTGCCTTTCTCCGTGTTTTAGACAGGATGAATTTGACTTCGTCTGGCACAATGGGAGCAGTGAGTATGTTTTGAGGGTCAAGTGTGTTTAGGTTAATGTGTGTGTCATGGGAGATGTTGTCAGGGATGGTAGTGAGATGTTGTTCTATATTGTGGATGTGTTGTTCGGCAGGCCTTTCAATGGGGTGTGGGTGGTATACTTGTTGCCATGTTTGTTTAAATGTATCTGTGATAGCCCTAGGATCAGTAATTTTGTTGCCATTAACAGTGAGGGAGGATGTTCTGGGAGTGGTATTACCTTTTAAACGTTTTATATGTTGCCAGAATTCCCAGGGCTTAGTTTTCCTGTTTTGTTCTGCTGAGTGTACTAGGTGAGTCCAGTGAGCATCATGATCAGATTGCAGGCTGTTAAGGATGTGAGTTCTGAGGTTGGAGAGATCGTAACGTACTCGGCCTGGTATGTGGTTGTGTTTGTTTTGTTCGAATCGACGACGATAGCACACTAGGAGTCGTTGTGTTCTGATGGAGGGTCTGAAAGTGTGTTTGATTTTGTATGTAGTTTTTGGGATGGTTGTGTTGGCTGCATTTATGATTTTGTTCTGTAGGTTCTCAATTTGTTGGTCTATGTGTGTGTAGTGTTGTCCCTCATAGTCGTGTATGTAGTTGTCTTCTGATAAAATGTTTTTGAATTCTTCCCAGTTTGCTTGTGAGTAGTTAAAATGAGATTGACATGGGACTTGAATTGGGTTTGAAGAAATTGACATGAAAACTGGGATGTGATCTGATCCTGAAAGTGGCCCTGGGGAAATATCATGATGGAATATATTAAAAGCTTGGTTTGAAAAAATTAAGTCAGGTTTACCATTACCGTTTGGTGTGAAAACTGTGTTGAAATCTGGGCCTTGAAAAGTTAATCTTTTGTGATTGTGTAGTGCTAATAGTTGAATTCCACGTTGATTAATGGTATTATGTTGGAAAGCTTGGTGTCTAGCGTTAAAGTCTGCAAGTATAAGTGTAGGTGCATTGTTATTGAATAAGGTATTTAAGTCTGTGTAAGGGATGTAGGTATTGGGTCTGACATATGTGGTGGCAACTATGAGGGGTCCGAGTGTTGTGTGTGTTTTAACTGCAAGGAAATGCTTGTATGTCCAGTCTGTGATGAATTCGTGTTGAATGGTGCTTTTTATCATGATTGCAACTCCATCGTTGGCATCGCCGTCGGTCTGTCGTGTTGTGTAACCAAAGAATCTAATTTTATGTGTGTTGTACGTACAGGTGCTGTTAATTAGTATTATGTCTGGGTCATTATCTAAAATTAATTGTGTGAGTAGGTGTCTGTCATTGTAGTAGTGTCTTATGTTGAATTGGATGACTCTTAACATGATGGGGTATCGTGAAGTGAGCTATGTGTTGGGAAGTGGGGGGATGGTGGGGCCCGGGTTGGAGAGGGAGAGGATAAGGAGCGGACTCCTCCAAAAGATGGAGATTTGGAGGTAGATTTGGTGTTTTTTCTTGGGGTTTCGACTTTACGTGACTTTGACCGAGAACGGTTTAATTCAGGGGAGGATATCTCAGCTGGACTGGTGGGTTTTCGTTTTAGAGGAGATTGGGGAGGAATAGTGGGCGTTTTTGGTGTAGGAGGGGTAGTGGGCGTTTTTGGTGTAGGAGGGGGTGGGGGAGGCATGAAGGATGTTAGGGTAGTAAGGTTAGGAAGGTCAGGGTCAGATGCATTTAGAGTTGGGTCAGTGACATTTGTGAGGGGGGGGGTTTGGGCAGGGAGATCTCGAGGTTCATTTTCAGTGGTGAGAGGGATTGACATTTCAGGGATTTCGTTGGCGCTTGGGGGTTGAGGAATAGGGGTAGTGGAGGATGAGTTGGAGGTAGAGGTTGAGGGTAGTGGAATAGGAAGAGGAGTGGCTGAGAGAGATGGATTGTGAGAGTTCTTGCTATGCTGGAACCAAGACTCAGGGATCATGATGGCAGGGAGATTGTGGGCAGTCAGGCCATCATTTAGTAGCTTGTTAAACTGTGGGGTGACTTTTTGGTTCGTGAGGTGGAGTGCAACATTAACAAGGACTGAAGTTTGGGCGAATATTTCGCGGTTGAACAATGGGCCGGGAGGATTGATGTTGGGAGGGGTAGGGGGGGAGGATTGAGGGATGTGTGAGGTGGTCGCTGAAGCATATGATTTGGCAGTGACTGGGTGGGATGAGAATAAAGGACGTGTTTGGTTGGGATTGGTTGGAGTGGCCTTTGCGTTTTGTCTAGTGTCTTTTAAGACATTGAGACGGAAGGGACATTCGGCACTGATTGCAATGTGAGGGCCATTGCAGTTTGAGCATTTCAGAGTGATTGAAGAGCAGGTGGTAAATGAGTGCCCTGACTCAGCACAACGAGAGCAAGTTACTGTTTTTTGACATTGGGCTGTGGGATGTCCGTAAGCATAACAGTTATAGCACTGTCCGAGATTGATCCAGGACTCAGGGGTCAGAAAATCAGGCGGCAAAATCACATGAAATGCCTTGAGACCTGTTTTTAGAAGATTACTGGCCTCCTGAGGGGAGGCACATCGAATTTTGAGGGCTTGACGTTGGGTTTTATATACTTCACAGACAGTGATGGAGTTTTGCTTGGAAATTTCCCTGGCAATCTCATCTTCGTCTTTGTTGAAGATGTTCTTGTCAGGGTGCAGAATTTTGACTGTACAGGCAGCTTTTAGTTCTGGGGAGAGGACTAGTTCATAACCAGCAGATTGGAGTTTCTTTAGAGTGGCGGGGTTGAGATATGCATCAAGATCTTTTTGTGAAGCAAGTCTTATTTTGATTACATTGAGATTTTTAAAAACTCTTACTATTTGGGTTTGAGTGATACTAAATATGTGAGAGCCTGGGTCATCAGGGGGATCGTTAATGCATTTGAATTTGACATACAGTGCCATACTGAATCATTGGGAGAAACAAGTTTAATTGCCAACTATAAGAAAAGTGAAAATGAATGGGGAAAATAACAAGTTAGGGAGGTAGAGTTAATTGAACATTTTTATGGAGAATTTTAAAACTGTACCCAGGGGGCACCCCTATGGGATGTCCCCAGAAAAACCTAACTCCTACCTATGTCCTTGGACTGTAGGCAAGCCTATGTCACCAGACCCTAACCTACTTGAAGTATAAACCCTACCCACTTGCCTCCTATAACCAGGGGCTAAACCCCCCCCCCCCCCCCCCCTTCATGGCAATGCCTTCAGGGTTCGGCGTCGTACTACAAGTGGGCTTCTAATGGGCGGTAGTGGGTAATATTTAATAATTTAGAAAAGGAAAAGTAGTGGGAAAGGTTTTGGGGAAAAGATAAGAGTATAGGAAAGTAATGAGAATGGACAAGGATGATGATGAGATATGAGGTGAGATGCAGTGAGCTGATTGGCCGGGCGAGCGCAGATCGAGGTGTCGATTGGAGGAGGAGAGAGAACTGATGGAGGAAGCAATGGGGCTAGGTTTTTCTGGTCCTCAACTCGTCCATCTTCTTCTACTGCTGCTTGAAGATCTTCTTTCTTCTTTCTTCTTTCTTCTTCCGCTTGTAGATGGGGGGGCTACAGGCCTGTAAGAGAGACCAGAGCGTCACCAAGTACCACCTCGAAGTGAGTGAGTTGGGCCTATAATTCGGCCTTATAAGTAGGGTTGGGTGTGGGAAGGACCAATGTGTGGACCAATGTGGGAAGGCCTTGTGTGGACCAATCGGCTTTCTGCAGACTCCCTTTGTGCTTTTGTTCTTATATATATATATATATATATATATATATATATATATATATATATATATATATATATATATATATATATATAATTTGTATGTTTATGTATGTAATGTATGCGTGTGTATGTATGTATATGTAAATGTAATTATATGTATATCTATATGTACTTCTTCATATTTACATAAGTTAGATAACAATTGAAAGGGATCTGCAAGTCCATTGATTTGTATCAAATTGTATATATGAGTAGATTGTATTGTTAGTTATATATCAATGTATATGCATATCTGTATATGTATATATAATGTGTAAGACATTTATTTTGTATGTAAAAGAAGTGTGTTCCTAAAAATATGGAAACAGGCAATAGGATGGCAATACTTTTTGTATTTATATGCTAGTTAGCAACTCACAGATGATTTAGGACGGGTATTTAAGCCTCACTCTCTCTCGGTTTTCTTGTATTACCCTGAAGATGTCTTGAGAGAATAGACGAAAGCTTGGTGTTCCATTGTTTCAATTTTCCTAGCGAGTTTTACTACATATATATATATATATATATATATATATATATATATATATATATATATATATATATATATATATATTGTGACACAAATATTGAGTCTTGGCGGGCCACCTCTCCATTTGTTTCAGCTCAGTAAGGCACTGTTGGGCTCGGCGTTGTAATTACCGGGTTTCGGACTATTTAGCACCAATGTTGCATTATATATTGACATGGTTGGGCCCTTGCCTCCGACGTCTGTGGCTAATAAGAACCTACTAACCATCACAGATGTCACTACACGATATCCTGAAGCAATACCTGTTAGCAGTACACAAGCTAAGCCCGTCCTCAAGCATCTCCTCAAGTTCTTCAAGCATTTCGGTCTCCAAGAGGGGATTCAATATGATCGTGGAATGAAATTTACATCTAACCTGTTTGCCCAGATCATGAAAGAGGTAGGAGTGGTTCACGTGCTCTCCAGTGCCTACCATTCTCAGACTCGGGTCACACTAGAACATCAATACCAAACACTCTCCATGCTAAAATGTTGTGTCTTGAAAATGTAAAAGAATGGGATATAGCCGTTCCTTTTGTGTTGTATGATGTTCGAGAGAGTGCCACTGAGTCTTCAGGGATTTCCCCCAAAGAGGTCGTATTTGGACATTATGTACGAGGGCCGTTGGCTGGGGTAAAAGAGGTCTGGAGTGGGGAGAGCTTGGATCATCCCGAGCTGTTGCTTGGCTTTATTTTTCGGACTAGAGAGCAGTTACATGAGGCTCTGCAGCTTGCAAGAGAACATATGCTTGGTGCACAGGCTAATATGCAAACCCACTATGATAAAAGCGCCACAGCAAGGCGTTCTGAGCCTGGGGACGAGGCACTTGTCTTGTTGCCTGTGCACTGGGGGCCTAGTTCATCGGGCCTTCTCGTATTGCTAGGAATGTTGGATATCTTGATTACCTGGTCACTACTCCTGACAGGCATGAGCAATTCCAACTCTGTCATGTCAATATGCTGAAGCCCTACTTCTGCTCGGTCACTTCCCACTGAAGGGTTTCTGCTGATGCTTCCCAGGTAGATTTTTTTCATCCGATCTTTCTTGGAATTATCATATTACCACTCTTGCTTAAACAGTTTGGGAAAAGTTAGGTGAGCTCAATTGTCTCTGTGGTTTCTTCACCCCCTCACAGCTTCTTGCTCTGTATCGGGGCCTAGTGCGCCCCTACATTGGGTATTGTTCACATGTGTGGGGAGGATCCACCCTTACTGCACTTCTCGAAAAAGTCTACCCTTACTGCACTTCTCGAAAGAGTAGAGTCAAAAGCATTTTGTCTCATTAACTCACTTCCTCTTACTAGTTCCCTACAATCTCTTTCTACACGCTGCAGTGTTGCATCTCTTTCACTCTACTACCGCTATTACAGCAATCAGTGTTTTTCAGAGTTCTCGAAGTCCCTTGCAGTGATTGCGAGGCACCCGTCTTTCAACACAGTCCCACTCCTATTCTGTTTAGCACTCCAACCCAAGAATTGGCAAATTTTCTCTGTCTTTCTTCTACTCAACAAGTTAACTCTGGAACTCTCTCCCTCAATCAATCTTTCCTTCATCCTATAACTTCAAGTGCTTTAAACTTTGTGTGTCCAGGAATTTTGACCCCAACGTCCCTTGAATTCGGCCCTGTCCCTCTTTCGGCTTTGAGGGAGATGCTCGTTACAGGCAACCTGCCTTTTGTCTCCTTCATACGCATAGAAAAAAATATATATGGATTTCTTCTCCTCTATTGTATATATTCACACACCAAGAAGTCGGGAGAAGAGCAACATGTCTGGCAACTATACCCAATATGCAAGATGATTAACCCACTGAGCCCCAGCGACGCAGGGTTTGCGTCCACAATGTATGTAACGCTAAACCCCAGCGACGCAAACCATGCGTCCAGGCCGGTCCGATCCCAATTACTCCGGTCCTATGGCACCTAGAGGGCTCAGATTTGTATGGGAACTGTGTAAGTATCCCACGCAACCATGCCGATGGTTGAAAACTCTCAAAGTCCAACCGTATGCGCGTCAGCGTGCAAAAACCGGTATTTTGGGTGTTATTGCCTTCAATTTTTTACTCTTGTAAAATCGACTTTCGGGGGCTCCGTAGGACCAATTTTTGACCTTTTTTATCTATTTTTGTGGTTTTTCCTTCATTCCTAACCCATTCACTATTGTTTCTGGAAAAAAAAAAGTTCAGAAACAGCCGGTCCCTGGTGGTACATTTATTATTAACTAGCTGGGGCTCAGTGGGTTAAGTAATGTAAGCCACATTTGCATTTTTTAGGTATGTATTGATCTTATAATTAGTAAAATAGGGCAGGCCATGTTGCATAATTTAAGTTCTTCATATGATTGTTTTGCATTATGTCAGTCACAAACACTTAACGTATTTAGGTTTTAGGATATATTTTGTATACTATGATTATGTATGCTTGTCGCCTGTCTATACTCAGATGACCTGGAATTTTATAGCCAAGGATGTAATTAAGCATAATAGGCCTACCGGTGTTCTTCACATTGTTGTATTATGTTTGCATTAGTCACAGAGAAGGATGTAATCAGACGATGAAGTTGTTGTTTCAGTGACATAATGCCTCTTTGAGCAATATGTACCGCTTTACTAGTGTTTGTCCCTCACAGGATGGGGGGGCTCTGCTTGATCAACTCGACTCTTGGGGGAAAAACAAAATTAATCAATCCCTCTCTCATTTTATTGATGAATAATGTTGTTAAGGTTTTATCAAGTCATAGCATGGTTGGTAAGGTAGTCTGGCTCTCACTTCTAAGTTCATGGGTTCGATACCTGGCCCAGCTAAAAACAATCTCCTTGTACTCCTGAGTATGTGTGAGATACCAAACATATTATATCAGTAACTGCAAGTATAGGTCTAGATACATTATAATAGTTCTTCATGCTTGTGCTGCCTGAGCCTTAGTGTGTAATATTATGTTCGTACTCTAAAATATGGATAAGAAATGCGTGATGCTTTGGAATAGTCATGCGATATAAGTATTGAGATTCATTAATTAATATTGGTTTATATAGTGTTGTCGGGTCAAAACATACTTCTGTATGTACCCATGTCTATTTGTGAGCTCCCTAACATATCGGTAACCGTAAGTAAAGGTCGGGAGAGACTAAACTAGTCCTTCATGATTAAGTTGCCTCGGCGTTAGTTAAAATATATATGTACAATCGTTGTCAGGAATACATTAACATTTGTTAACAAAGAAAACAACATTGTATGATGGGTTGAAAGGGAGGCCATGTATGGCGCCCGTTGCTGGCACGGTGCAGTGCTGCCGTGTGGACCTGGGCATGCGTGACGAGTTTGATTTGTTTCGGAATATATGTTATTATTTAAATTAGACTAACCTACCCTAACCGAACTTAATTTTCTATAATAAATATAATAGCACAAAAATATTGTATCGTGCTGGATTCAAACGCTAGATATCTTGGGTGTAAACCCTAACCATTACCTCTGAGCTACGTGACAGCATGTTGATGTTGTTTTGAAAGGCCTAGTTAAAGGGGAGAAGAATCAGAGTCGTCGCGCATGCTCAGATCCATACAGCACCGCTGCACCGCACCCCCCTTACAGTGCATATCCAGACTTATCAAAGACAACTAGTTTTTAAGGTTTTATTCGGCCATATCACGGCTGGTAAGATGCTTGGCTCTTACTCTAAGATCATTGGTTCAAATTACGGCCGTGGCTTAATTTGTTTTATGTGTAGGTACTCACACAGTCGCAATCATTATTCTGATTCCCTATGAAGCCTAGGAAGATTTAAAAGAAACTCCAAAATACAAATACCACTTACAAAATTTACCCGAAACAGCTTAACAAATATAGGCCTATGTATAAGCATTCAAACCGCGACTTTATTTGTAAGCACAAACATCTATCTTACTATCTATTGCCTGACGCCGTGATCCCGGAATGGGTGGCCACGAACGAACCGCCCCCATGCACCTCTGTCAGTCGACGCCCCTCCCCCCAACCAGCACCGCCTTCGTTCATGTAGTTCCTCACTCCATCCTTCCACCTCATATGCCGTCTACCTCTCCCCCTCTGTCCCTCCACCTCGCTCTCATACACCCTCTTAGTCATTCTCTCGCTTTCCATACGTTCCATATGGCCGAACCATCTCAAGTTGTTCCTTTTCACACTTTCCAGCACATCTACCTCCACACCACACCTCCTTCTTACTTCCTCATTAGTCTGTCTATCCCTCCATGTAACTCCGCAGCACGCACTCCTTAAGTAATTCATTTCCACTGCTCTCACTCTTGGTCTGAGTCTCTCAACCAACGTCCATGCTTCGCTTCCGTAAGTCGGTGTCGGGATTACCACACTGCCATGCAAGGACTTCTTCACTTCCATACTGACCACCCTATTTCTTGTTACTGCTTTTAGCGTTCCTACAACCCTCTTCCCCTGTTGTACCCTCTCCCGCACTTCTTCATCCATAGTCCCATCTTTACTCAACACACTGCCCAGATACTTAAAAGAGTTGACGATCTCCATAGCCTGACCATTCAGCTTCACCTCACACTGTGACTTCACCCCTTTCGAAGACCATAACCTTGCTCTTCCCCGTATTTACCTTCAAATTCCGTTTTTCGCACACTGTTCCAAACTCATTTACCAGACCCTGCAACTCCCATTCATTATCATTCATCAGAACTGTATCATCCGCAAATAGTAGTATAGGTAGCTTCCATTCAATTCCCTCCCTTTTCAGTGATACACCAAAATCCACTGCTCTTGATAGTATTTCTTTCATGACTCCATCCATATATACAGTAAACAACCACGGGGACATCACACACCCCTGTTTCAAACCAACATTCAGGTCAAAGAACTCGCTCTGCTCACTCTCCACACGTACTGCTGCCTTTGCACCCTCATACATGCTCTTCACTGCTTTCAGCAACTTGCCCTCTACTCCGTATATTCTAAGTACTTTCCACAAACCTTCTCTATCCACTCTGTCATAGGCCTTCTCCAAGTCCATAAAGGCAACATACACCTTTTGTTCCTTCTCCACAACACAATTCAGGGTAAAAATCTGATCTACACATCCTCTTCCCTTCCTAAAACCTCCCTGCTCGTCGCCTATCTATTTCTCCGTTCTCACTCTCACTCTCTCAATCACTACCCTACTGTATACCTTCCCTACTACGCTTAGAAAACATATTCCTCGGTGGTTACCACACACTCCTCTTTCCCCTTTGCCCTTATATAGGGGGACTATTATGCCAGTCTTCCAGTCATTGGGTGCACTCCCCTTCTCCCATGCTAGTTTGCACATTTTCCATACCCATTCTATCACTATTTCACCACCATACCTCAACATTTCCCCACACACTCCATCTGTTCCTGGTGCTTTCCCCAACTTCACTCTTTTCAAGGCTTCCCACACTTCTGACCTCCTGATTCCCACCTCCTCCTCCACTACTTCTCTTCTTCTCCCTCCCATACCATATCCAGCTATGTTTGCTTGCTCTTCATTCCTTACATTTAGCAACTCACTGAAGTACTCCCTCCATCTTTCGACTCTCTCTTGCTTCTCGGCTAGCATTCTCCCATTCTTATCTTTCACACCCTTACTGTTTCCCTTGCTACCTTCCCTAACTTTCTTGACTTCTTTCCAGAACAGTTTCTTACTCTCCCTCCATTTTACACTCAGATTACTTCCAAATTCCTCATCTACTGTTCTCTTACTTTCCTTCACTACTCTCTTCACCACCCTCTTACTCTCCACGTACCTCGCTCGTTTCTGTCTCTCGGAATCTTCATTCCCTCTACTACCCAACCACTCTCTATATGCTTTCTTCTTGTCTTCCACAGCTATTCTTACCTCTTCTGTCCACCATGCTGTACCTTTCACTCCCCTCCCTCTTCTCCTCACTCCACACACCTCCTCACATGCTGCACAGATCTCATCCTTAAACACCTTGCTCATCTCCTCCACTTCCTCCATAACTTCCAGGTCGAACCAACCTAGTCGTTTTTCCACTGCTCTCCTGTACTCCTCCCTGACTTCCTCCTCCTGCAACCTCTCCACCCTCCTCACCATAACGTTCTTGACATTGTACTTGCAACAAAAGAAGAATTAATAGAGAATTTTAATGTTGGTGATGAATTCAGTAACAGCGACCATCGTACGATAACTTTCACTTTAAACTTTACTAGTAACGAACCAAATAGTAGCATCGAAAAAGTCCCTAATTTCAAGAAAGCAAACTTTCATAAACTTAGAGCTATGTTTAAAGAAACTGACTGGAGCTTTTTAATTCACAATAACGACATAAATACATCTTGGAAGTTATTCGAAGCCACTTACCTAAAAGCAGTGCAACATTGCATACCATCGAAAATACGGCGTCCAGGCCATAATAATAAGCCCAAATGGTGGAATAAAGCTATTTCAAACTGCCTGCTTGCTAAAAAATTTGCTAATGATAGATTAAAATCCTCACAAAATGACGAAGAACGGCTGAAATTTGTAGAGCTACGACGCAAAGCCAAAAAGTTAATTAAGCAAAGTAAAAAGACCTTAGAGTTACATATTGCGAATCAAAGTAAAATAAACCCGAAAGAATTCTATAGTTATATCAGAAAGAAAAAAGTAGTTACTTCAACTGTTGGACCGTTAGTCGATGAAAATGGAGAATACACCAAAGACGAAGTACAAATGAGTAATGCCCTCAATACCTTCTTTGCATCAGTTTTTACAACAGAAGACCTCAGTGATATCCCTACACCATCGCCGGTTCAGATTGATAATTCAGATGTTCTAAGCAATATCACCGTTACAGAGAGAGAAGTATTGAATTGTTTAGATAAACTCAAGGTAAATAAAACGCCTGGACCTGATAAAATCTCGCCTAGAGTTCTAAAGGAAGCTAAGGATGAGCTCTCCAAACCACTGACATTACTATTCAATAAATCCTTGCAGTCTGGAACTATGCCCGATCAGTGGAAGCTAGCCAACGTAACACCGATATTCAAAAAAGGCAGCAAATCCCTACCCAGTAACTATCGTCCAATTAGCTTAACCTCAGTTGTATGTAAAATGCTAGAAACGGTCATACGAGACAGACTCGTAAATCACTTAGAGGAAAATAACATACTTAAAGATACTCAACACGGCTTTCGTAAAAAACGTTCCTGTTTAACAAACTTCTTAGACTTCTTCCACGATATCCTCAACCTCTACGATGAGAGTAAAGCTGTAGATCTTATATACCTTGATTTTCAAAAGGCCTTTGACAAAGTTCCCCACAAACGTTTACTGCTAAAACTAAAAGCGCATGGAATACAAGACGGTGTGTTGAAATGGATAGAAAATTGGCTCAGCGACAGAAGGCAAAGAGTAGTCATAAACGGTAAGGCATCTAAATGGACCAATGTAAGTAGCGGGGTACCCCAGGGATCGGTACTAGGACCAATTCTCTTCTAATTTACATCAACGACATAGATGAGGGTCTCACCTGTACAATCTCAAAATTTGCTGACGATACAAAAATTGCAAATAGCGTACTCTCAAAAGAACAAGATGACGATATGTAACACAATCTAGATAAATTGTCATGTTGGGCCCAAATTTGGCAAATGAGTTTCAATGCGGATAAATGTAAAGTACTACATATCGGATACCTAAATGAGAAAGCAAACTATTCGATGAATGGCACTCAGCTTAAGAATGTAAACAGAGAAACCGATCTGGGAGTAACAATATTGAGTAACCTAAAACCGAGTCAACAATGTTCAGAAGTTGTTAAGAAGGCAAACAAAATAATTGGCTTTATAGGCAGGTCATTTGAGCATAAATCCAAAGAAGTTATCCTAACCCTTTTACAATTCCTTAGTCCGCCCTCTTCTGGAATACTGCGTTCAATCCTGGTGCCCTTATTACCAAAAAGATATAAACAAGCTAGAACGAGTTCAACGTAGAGTTACCAAAATGATACCTAGCCTAAAGAACAAACCATACGAAGAGCGTCTTAGAGAATTAAATCTATTTCCTTTAACCCAGCGCAGATTAAGAGGTGACTTAATTCAAGTGTTCAAAATCATCAAAGGCATCGACAATATGAACTGTAGTAAGTACTTCACTATCGACCAAGCTAATTACGCGCGGGGAAACGGTTGCAAAATTATTGGTAAATCTTTTAACTCACACGAATCTAAGAATTTCTTCTTCAATCGAGTTGTCAACTTGTGGAATGGGCTTCCCCGAAACGTTATAGACTGCATCACCGTTGATTAATTTAAACTCCGCCTAGACAAATATCTCGCATCAAACCCGCGACTGACTGCGTTTGTAAATGATTAACTTTATTTTATCCCCCCCTCAGTTACTAACCCATCTGTCCCCTACTAACTTCCTAATCCTGCCACGGACATTAGTTCCAGGGCAGTAATTCGCTTTCCAATGTTCCCTTACCCACTCTAAACCACTGTTTGGACACTTGATCCTCAGTGTTTTGGAGGACAAGCAGCCTAGAAGGGTCACTAGATCTGTTGTTGCTTGATTTCCTTTGTACTCCTTTGTACCATTACACCCTCCTCTCGCCTCCCTCTCGCTCTCCTCACCCACTTCTTTTGTATCCTAACCTTAGCTACCACTACATATTGATCAGACAGACCCCCTCCAATACCCCTATACACCCTAGCATCCATCACAGATTTCTTCATTCGTTCATCCACACATACATAATCAATCAATGACTTTCGTTCCACCACTGTCTTATCCTTCATCGTCAACATTCGTTTCCACGTGTACCTGTGGATAATTCTATGTCGGAAGAAGGTGTTGGCTATCCACAGCCTCCTCCCCACACATACGTCCACAAGTGCACTACCATTCCCATTCACCTCTGATGGTACCCCCACCCTCCCACCACTCCCTCAACTTTCCTATCACCCACCTTACCATTCATATCCCCAATCAGAAATATTCTTTCGTTCTGTCAAACTTCTCCAGGCACGCCTCTACATTCATCCAGAACTCCTCTTTCTTTCTTTCAAGTATATCCTCTGTCGGGGCATACACGCATACAATCACCCACGTTTGTATTCCTACTTTCATTCTCACCCTCACAATCCTTGAACCCACAGACCCATACTCTCTTACACATTCCTTCCATTTGCTACTTACAAACAAACATGCACCTTCTCTCGCTGTTCCTTCACTCACTCCAGCACACACACCCATTCCACACTCCCACTCCCTCACATCTGAACCTTTCCATTTGGTCTCTGTCATTCCACATACATCCAGCCTGGCATTCACTAATACTTCCAGAACCTCTCTCTTTTGTGCCATCATTCATGCCACTAACATTCCACGTAGCCATTCTCAGAATGTCCGAAGGCATGTCCTTAGTCGGTCGTGGTTCGTCAACGTTGGTTCCGTCCGCATCCGAGGCTGTTCGTTCGTTTTTCTTTGCTTAGATATTTTTTCCGGGTGGGGGTCGCAAGCCCACCGACCCAACCTCTTTAGTCGCCTCTTACGACACGCAGAAGGCACGTGGGGCATATTCTATTCCCTAATCCCCAGGGGGTTAAGCCTAGGAAGATTTAAAAGAAACTCCAAAATACAAATACCACTTAAAAAATTTACCCGAAACAGCTTAACAAATATAGGCCTATGTATAAGCATTCAAACCGCGACTTTATTTGTAAGCACAAACATACACATATATATACATATATATATATATATATATATATATATATATATATATATATATATATATATATATATATATATATATACTGTATATATATATATATATATATATATATATATATATATATATATATATATATATATATATATATAAATAAATATGTATACAGTATATATATATATATATATATATTTGTATACAGTATATATATATATATATATATATATATATATATATATATATATATATATAGTATAGTAAATGTAATGCCGACTATACAAATTGTGTCGGCCGGGGATGAGTGTGGTGCAAGCACGGCCACACAGAGGATCTGTGCTACCACTAGGCGATGTCAGCATTTGTAGAAGGCTAACAGCATTGCCCTTTTGCGACATCCTACTGATTAGCAATGCACGTGACCGGGGGTGAGTGGTGTGTGTGTGTGTGTTGGTCAGGCGAAGTACGGTTGTGCTACCGCTAGGAGATATCTGCATAATTATACATAAGGCTGACAGCATTTCCTCTATGAAGCTCTCATAGTCTAATGAGTCACGTGGCTGATGAGAGTGGTGATTGTGAGTGGGTGAGTGTGGTTGATAATATCTAGTGCCTTAAACGTTTCAAGAACGTATGGATGCCAGAGTTGCCGATTAGCAATCAGAAATAGAGTTATCTCAATATTATAATTACCTCTCCAAAATTAGTTGTCTGCCCACAGCTAGCTTAATTAAGGGGAGGTTTTTAGTTGATTCCCTAGACTTCCATCAAGCTTAAAATTACTCCCCCTTAACCCTCTTTCAAGATAAATTTGTAAATTTTTCGGTAGAAAAATTTCCCGGCCGAAGGCCGGTTTCCCTTAAATTACAGGATCGCTATCGCTCGCCGGGAAATATTTGACACCTAAATTGCACGAATGGTCTTAAAATTGACAGAAATTGGGCGAGGGTTCTTAAAATCGCCAAACTAATGGGGCAAGCGTTTTTAAATCTCACAAGCAATGGGGCTAAACATGAGGGAGAAAGAGGTTCAGAAAATAATCCTCCAGGTGGAAATCTCCCCTTAAAAACAACTGCAGAGGTTGAAGTAAATAAACTAAAGGTTTCTAAACACCCCTGATGGTCACAAAGGCTTTAAATTATTCCTTAATAGGCTCAAATGGCGTCCTGTGCGTGAAAGGGTTAATTCGATCATGTGGTCATTTACTGAACTAGACGTTGTCAGGATCACGCAGTGGAGTAAAGTGTTGACTGGTGTGACACTTCGTGGGACTAGCAGTAATCAGTAGAGCTTGGGGTAGGTTTAGGGGGAATGTCATGACTGGGTAGTTATATTTAGACAAGTGGGATTACTTAAGTTAAGTTAGATTGAGTAGCTGACTGTGTGAGTCAAATTGGTTCGTTTATTCATGCAAATTCGGTGTCGCTATTCGATAAAATCGTTTATTTTAGTAATGTTCTTTTCTTTAATTATTTGTTAATTTAAGACAATATTTTGAGGAAAAACATATATACCTGTATATATAAGATGTGCGCCCAAACATATATACCTGTATATATAAGATGTGCGCCCAAACATATATACCTGTATATATAACATGTGAGCCCAAACATATATACCTGTATATATAAGATGTGCGCCCAAACATATATACCTGTATATATAAGATGTGCGCCCAAACATATATACCTGTATATATATAAGATGTGCGCCCAAACATATATACCTGTATATATAAGATGTGCGCCCAAACATATATACCTGTATATATATATAAGATGTGCGCCCAAACATATATACCTGTATATATAAGATGTGAGCCCAAACATATATACCTGTATATATATATAAGATGTGCGCCCAAACATATATACCTGTATATATAAGATGTGAGCCCAAACATATATACCTGTATATATAAGATGTGCGCCCAAACATATATACCTGTATATATATATAAGATGTGCGCCCAAACATATATACCTGTATATATAAGATGTGAGCCCAAACATATATACCTGTATATATAAGATGTGCGCCCAAACATATATACCTGTATATATATATAAGATGTGCGCCCAAACATATATACCTGTATATATAAGATGTGCGCCCAAACATATATACCTGTATATATAAGATGTGAGCCCAAACATATATACCTGTATATATAAGATGTGCGCCCAAACATATATACCTATATATATATATGTAAGATGTGCGCCCAAACATATATACCTGTATATATAAGATGTGAGCCCAAACATATATACCTGTATATATATAAGATGTGAGCCCAAACATATATACCTGTATATATAAGATGTGAGCCCAAACATATATACCTGTATATATAAGATGTGCGCCCAAACATATACTGTATACCTGTATATATATATAAGATGTGCGCCCAAACATATATACCTGTATATATAAGATGTGAGCCCAAACATATATACCTGTATATATAAGATGTGAGCCCAAACATATATACCTGTATATATATATAAGATGTGCGCCCAAACATATATACCTGTATATATAACATGTGAGCCCAAACATATATACCTGTATATATAAGATGTGCGCCCAAACATATATACCTGTATATATAACATGTGAGCCCAAACAAGTATTAATTTCCAATATATTGCATGCACAATAATAGCCCGTAAGCTGGAACCTGCAAATCTTCTCATCAATATGATAATACTGCATCTAGTCAGTATTTCTTGTATTGCATAGGCCAGGGGATAGATTCTTTGACTGTAGTTTGGTCAAATATCACAAAAATATTATATTAAATAGTGGGAAATTAACTCGGAAATTATGCAACACTCGCCATTCACACTTTATCATTAGTGACTTCTATAAAGTTAAATCATAATTATTCTTTGTGAACATAATAAGACTGTAGTTGGACGACTAGAATAAAACATGCTTTTTCATATCGATGCGGCAGGCTGACTATGCTAAACTCAATTTCTGAAACTTAATAAAATATATACCGGTACCAGAACTCCTAATTTCCATCTATAAAGAACAATACATCTATATCACTGTATTTGTAAAAGAAGTGTGATGCAATCTAAGAACTAACGTAAAAATTTAATTCCATAAATGTATTCGCACGTGTTAGTCGTGTATCACAATCTTCGTTGTAGAGTACACGCACAATAAAGCAAATCTTTATATATATATATATATATATATATATATATAATATATATACAGCCTTGCGTGTCGGCAAACGCCAGTTGGAAAGAAGTGTGGTGTGCTTGTTAAGTGTAGTCAAATGAATAGGAGGAGGAGGTGTTTGTGAGAGTTAGCTGGAATACTCTCTGTGTAGGTGAGACACAAATAGAAACCGTGGGGGAAGCCAGTCAAATGAAACAGGAGTTCCAACAATTCCTTTTCATATGCCTATGTGGCCTCCCATGGGTAGTGCTCTGCTTGATTGGTGCCTATAATCTCCCCAATGCAATGTGCATGTGTACGTGTATGACCAAGCTATGTCAGCAATGGTACTTGGTTTTCAAATGATTCAACATAACTGACAATGGGTGTTGTTCTCTGTTTATGAAGTTTATCGTAATATTCTTATTATATATCATTAACTCCCGTCCACTCACCGACTCTCTGCAATCTCCCTCTCTCTCTCTTTGCCGCAATGTTGCATCTCTCTCGCTATTCTATCGCTACTACAATATTAACACCTTACGAGCGGCCTATGCGGTTTATTTATATGTACCGCACAGCGGGGTGTTTTTAGCCAAAATAGGGCTGTTTACGTGATCATTTTCATGCCTAAATAAGACCCAGAACGTAAAACAAGTACCTATCCCTGAAAGGGCATAAACAGAGCTTTCGAATGACACCATAACGATCCTTGTATGATGGATAGTTTTCTTGCAATAACCGTGCAACGCGAGTGCAAAAAGCAGGTAATTCGGTACTTTCGGTACATAATTGAGTATGTAGCGAGTGAGAGAGGGAGGAGGGAGCTGAGATTTGTGTCAGTAGGTTCGCCGCGGTGGTCTGGAGCAGTCATACGCTCGCTAGTCTCCTGCCACCACTTGTCTCTCTCTCTCAGCCACATTACGTGCTGAAATTGCCACTCGACCTATGTCGAGCGCCGCCACATAGTCCAGCTTTATTTAACTCGACTTATGTTGCTCGCTGCTAATTAAGGGTTAAGTGTTCCTTAGAGCTCTCCCAGTGTATAACACCTCCTCTACGTTGGGTACGTAGTACCCGTCTCTTAACATAATCCCACCCCTACACTGTGCATCTTTCCAACTCAAAAGTGAAACAATACTCCCAATATTTATTTTATTCAACAGCTGAGCTCTGGAACTCTCTCCCTGAATCCATCTTTCCCTCATCCTATGACTTAAATTGCTCCAAACTCTGTGTGTCCAGGCATATTGGCTCGAACTTTCCTTGATTTTGGCCCTGTCACTCTTTCAACTCTGGGGGAGGCACTCGTCACAAGCAGTTTTGCCTTTTGTCTCCCTCATCCACATAGACAACAAATTTATTTTAACTAATGATACACTGCATATCTAAATAAGCATTACACAACGGCATCATATTATATAATGTGATGTGTTTATGCATTTCAACACGATAATGCACTGAAAGATTTAATGAAACATCGCATGATGAATATATATATTAGGTTATCAACTCTGCGAAGCAGAATGGTATCGCGCACACAGATCCCGCCCGTATATTGTGCACCATAAATCAGCTTGTCTGTCGTCGTCGTCGTCGTCCGTCCGGTAACTTCTAGGTCACCCAGGAGAAGACCCAGAGACCAGGGTCACCAAGGTCGCTCCAGCACTCGCCCGGCCCCCGACCACCCGGAGAGGTTCCGATCTCGGCAGGCAGACATGCAGCGGAGCCGAAGCCACAAACCCGCCCACCACACTTCCTGGCGCACCCTTCATATTAATCGTCTCCCCGGGCCAGGCGCCTGATGGACTATTATCTAGTCCAACTTGCACCCGACCCCTTCCCCCAAATGACCACGTGTTCACTCAACTATTCACAAGCATACTCTATTCATTCCTGTTTATTACCACTTCCTTTGCCTGATCTATAATCATTCCTCTATCATCCAAAGCTTGTCTAACAAAGTATCTCCATCTCAATGGGGGTCTTCCTGCCCTTTTATCTCCCCTTGTATCTGACTCACATATTCTCTGTGTAAGCCTTTCATCTCCCATTTGTTCAACATGACCATACCAGCTCAGCACCCTTCTGTCCACTCTGGCTGACAAATGTTCCTGCTGCCCCACTCTCCTACGTATCTCTTCATTCCTCAATCCGTCTCTACGAGTAACTCCACACATACTCCTCCAGCAGCTCATCTCCATCACATCCAGCTTTCTTCTCTCCTTTTTCTTCAGAGCCCATGTCTCAACCCCATACATCACTGTTGGCACAACAATTCCTTGATACATTGCACTTTTTACTTTCATTCCGAGATTTCTCGTCTTCCCCATACTTCCCATTGCTCCGAAAACCTTCCTTCCTTCACACACTCTCTGTTTTACATCCATTTCTATACCTCCACTCCTGCTTATCGTTCCTCCTAGATATTTAAAACACTCTACTTGTTACAATATTTCCCCATCCAGCCTCACATTTAGATTCACCCTACGATCACCCCTATTACACATCATTACTTTACTTTTATTGACGTTCACCTTCAGTTTCCTTCTCCCACAAACCACACCAAACTCTTTGACTACCCACTGCAATTTCTCCTCAGAATCCGCCACCAACGCTGTGTCAGCAGCGAACAGCAACTGATTCAACTCCCAATCTCTACCATTCTTTCCTACTAAACCTAATCCTCTTCCCATAGTTCTCATTTTCACCTCCCTCACCACACCATCCATACACATAATAAACAGCCAAGGTGACAATACACAACCCTGTCGCAAACCTACCTTTACCTCAAACCATTCACTCAACTCACCATTTCCTACTCTAACACATGCTCGGCTCCCTTCATAAAAACTCTTAACTGCTTCCAACAAATTTCCTCCAATTTCATAAATCCTTAACACCTTCCACATTGCTTCACGATCCACACGATCATACGCTTTTCCAAATCCATAAAAGCCCAAAATATCTCCTTATGCTTCTCTAAATATTTCTCGCATAACTGTCTTACTGCAAACATCTGATCCACGCACCCTCTTCCCCTCCTAAAACCTCACTGCAACTTCTGTACACTTTACTATCCTCTCTATCAACACTCTGCCATACAGCTTTCCCTCCACTGATAATAAACTAATACCTCTATAACTTGAACACTCCTGCCGATCTCCCTTCCCCTTGTACAACGGCACAATACATGCACTCTTCCAGTCTATTGGTACCCTTGACACCATAAAGCACACCTTGAAAAGTCTCACCAACCAATCTATTATCACACCTCTACCCTTCTGTATACACTCCACAGCAATACCATCCAAACCTTCTGCTTTTCCCAATCTCATTTGTTTCACTGCTTCTTTCACCTCATTTTCCTCAATCCTTTCATTCATTCCCTGCCACCTGGGTTGCCTATCTCCATCAACCACTGCTTCAATCACTGCTTCTCCTTTTCTCCTTGTACCTCTCCCATGCCTCAACACTACCATCCTGTAAAACCCTCTCAAAACACTGTCTCTTCTCCTCAACTGCCTTTCTCACCGTATCATTCCACCACTCGCTTCCCTTCCTGATACCTCTGCCTCCTACTTTCCTTTTACCGCATACTACCTCAGCACTTGCTTTCACTCCTTCCTTAAACTGTTGCCATTCAACCTCTACTTCTCTCTCTTCCATCCACTTTTCATTTAGTCTTTCCTTGTACTCCCTCTCTTTTGCACTCTTCTCTAACTCACTAACTTTTATTACCTCTCTTACTTCACGCTTGTCTCTCATTCTCCTGTAACTCCTAACTCTTAGCTTTCCCACCACCAGGTAGTGATCCGACATACCCTCCTCCTCACCTCTCATCACATTCACATCCAGCAGTCTACACAATCTTTCTCTTGTCACCAGCACATAATCCATCAATGCCCTCTCTACAATCTCTCCCCTCACAAGTCTATGCCATGTGTACTTGTGTATACGCCTTCTTTTGAAGAACATATTACCTACACTCAATCTGCACTCTCCACATATATTTTTCAGTCTTTCTCCACTCTCGTTTACACCATCCACACCAAAACTACCGATGACTCCCTCATCAGGCTCATTTCCTACCCTAGCATTTAGGTCATCTAAAACTATAACATTTTCATTTTCATCAAAACCCTTGTAGACAATCTCTCAAATCCTCCCAGAAACCCTCTACCTCGTCTAACTCTCTTTCACTTCCTGGTCCATACGCACTTACAAAAACCCACCTGTTGACTGTTTAAT
This sequence comes from Paralithodes platypus, assembly GCA_032716605.1. Classification (NCBI taxonomy): domain Eukaryota; kingdom Metazoa; phylum Arthropoda; class Malacostraca; order Decapoda; family Lithodidae; genus Paralithodes; species Paralithodes platypus. The sequence goes on from CM064545.1 coordinate 11,512,452, forward strand.
GTAATGTCATCAAATTATACAGGCAAATTCAGTTGGTCAATGCGACGACCATCCAAATATATGTATTTTATTTTTAATCTAAGGTTAAAGGTCAAGGTATATGATCACTATTTGTAATCAATAAGTTTTTATACAAATTACATCATATTCATAATGCTAGCTAATACGAACATTGCTGTTCAGCTAATTAAATCCTTGGTAAGAAATACTAAGGTCAAGGTCAAAGGTCAAGGTTAAAGGTCGAAATATGATTTTTACTATTATTTCCTATTTAATGTAAGATTCTCATTAGGCATATCATGCATATTCGGAATGCCTAGACCAAGGTCATACAAGAATAAACATAATTCCATTTAATAGGTCAAGGTCACAGGTCAACATCAAATATAGATCAATATGCTCATTTATTTACTAGTCATGTAAACTTCACAAAATGCGTTGAGACAGTTGTGCTTTAAGGGAAAATTAAAATGTTAAATCTTCAGACATCATGAAGGTCAAGATGAAGGTTCAAGGTCAAGGTCAACTATTCCTTTATAACCTCTGAAACTAACTGATGATCTTCAATGAAATTTGACACACTAATTTGATTTTCTAGGGTTACATCAAAGCAAGCAAAAATATAATCCTACATAAAGGTCAAGGTCATAAGTTAACCATAAAAAAAAATATAAAATGTTCGATAAGCTGAAGACTGTTAGTTGCATTTTACTTAAATAACATATATTCCAATCTTATATATATATATATATATATATATATATATATATATATATATATATATATATATATAGCTGACAGGGCTATGATTCGAATCATATAGGCAGGAGGTCCAGTCACCTACACCACCACGAGAGTTGGATGGTTCGAATCTTAGCCCTGTCAGCTATATTTGTCATCCAATAAACAACTTGTCATGCTTAGGGCAGCCGGATTTTGATTAAAAGACAGTCTGTCCCCCCACCAGAGTCGAGTTGGGAAGGAATACAGATAGAAGTATCAAATTCCTTCTTAACTCTAGTGGTGGTGTAGGTGACTGGACCTCCTGCCTATATGGTTCGAATCTTAGCCCTGTCAGCTATATTTGTCATCCAATAAATATATATATACAGTATATATATATATATATATATATATATATATATATATATATATATATATATATTATAATACTTAAGGTTATAGGTCAAGGTCAAAAAACAAAACAGGAGTATTATTTTTTTGTTTTAAACTCTTCCTAGACTGTTTAATCCTTTGTGTACCGGTGACTTCTTTTGTTATTGTATTCTACCTATTATTAAACGATATTGTGGATCTTATGAAGGATCTGTGGTTTTAAAAAGGGTTAATTAAGATAGTTGAAAGTTGCTAATTTGATGGAGGCCCTTCATAAACTAAATAAAATCGTCTTAATACCAAGTATGAAATGAAACCGACAGAACTGTACTGAACGGGTTACATATTATCATCACCAAATTTTGCTGGCAAATTCGGTTGATCAATGCAACGATTGTCCAAATTTTGTGTTTTTGTTATTGAAAGGTCAAGGTGAATGGTGAAGGCTGCAGATTATGGTCACTATTTCTTTCTTATAAACAAATTTAATTTGAACTACACCGTATTAAAAAAGGCTACAAAATAGTGTTACGCTAACCTTATTATAGATAAATATTCCAATGGTTAAGATTCAATGTGATCATAAATGTAATTATATATATATATATATACTCCTAGGCGGACATGAACCACCAACAGTCAGGACGAGTGTCCATGCTTGAATCCACTACACACAAGTATCCTCTATCACGCCGTGGTATAGTGGATTACAGTATGGGCACTTGTTCTGACTGTCGGTGATTCAAGTCCGGCTGTGAGCATAAAAACATTTAGTAGCTTATGTGTACTTGCGATATATATATATACAGTATTATATATATATATATATATATATATATATATATATATATATACTGTATATATACCGATTTTACCTAAGAGATTCAACACTACTTGTATAATTCTAGGTCACAGAGTTGCGTATGCATTTTTTTTTTTTGGGGGGGGGGTTTTGGTAATGCGAAAACTGCACACCTACTTTATTTATAATTATGCCTAAATTAATTTTGCATGTTTCAACATAATATAACATCAACAACATTACCTTTAGTGTTAATAAACGATCTCTCCTACCCCCACCTCTCTCTCTCTCTCTCTCTCTCTCTCTCTCTCTCTCTCTCTCTCTCTCTCTCTCTCTCTCTCTCTCCAAAACGCACACTCACCCATACACACTCACGCACACACACATTCCCAATTCCCCCTCACAATATCCTTCACTCAAATGTATAATTATCTCTTGCATTGCCCCCGAAACCTGTTATTGCATCTCTCCCTCCGTAACGTCTATTATTGAAACCTGTTATTGCATCTCTCCCTCCGTAACGTCTATTATTGAAACCTGTTATTGCATCTCTCCCTCCGTAACGTCTATTATTGAAACCTGTTATTGCATCTCTCCCTCCGTAACGTCTATTATTGAAACCTGTTATTGCATCTCTCCCTCCGTAACGTCTATTATTGAAACCTGTTATTGCATCTCTCCCTCCGTAACGTCTATTATTGAAACCTGTTATTGCATCTCTCCCTCCGTAACGTCTATTATTGAAACCTGTTATTGCATCTCTCCCTCCGTAACGTCTATTATTGAAACCTGTTATTGCATCTCTCCCTCCGTAACGTCTATTATTGTCTTATTATATTATTTCCTTTCGCCTAAGCATTAGACTATTCATGGGCCAGGTGGGGACAGTATATTCATGGGCCAGGTGGGGACAGTATATATTCATGGGCCAGGTGGGGACAGTATATATTCATGGGCCAGGTGGGGACAGTATATATTCATGGGCCAGGTGGGGACAGTATATATTCATGGGCCAGGTGGGGACAGTATATGATTATATTTATATCCAGTATTCGATAAATGGATATGAATCGTGGTTATATGCTATACTTATAACTGCCTTGATGGTGTAATGGTTAGCGTGTTAAATATCTGTATGTGGTAACCCAGGTTCGAATCCCTTTGGGATCACATGCTTTCATTAATTTCTTTGGGAGGTGTTTGGTGTGTGGAGTGAAATTAATAAATTAGATAATTAATATAAATAGCAATTTCCTTTTTTCCGGTCTATTTTAAAGTATACAGTATATTTCAATGTCCCATATCATCTGTTCAGCCTACCATTTAAATGTAAAGTATACAGTATATTTCAATGTCCCATATCATCTGTTCAGCCTACCATTTAAATGTAAAGTATACAGTATATTTCAATGTCCCATATCATCTGTTCAGCCTACCATTTAAATGTCCCATATCATCTGTTCAGCCTACCATTTAAATGTTCTACCAGCTTGGGTTATCATAGCTATGGCATCGGAATAAAATTTTTACCTTTTACGGTGACCAATACAATAATATGAAATAGTTTTAGGATGACTTATTGCTCTGCAATCAGAAGACAGTTATAGCATTACTTATGATAGAGAAGGGAGACATGAAAAAATCACCTATTGATCTTTGGCTTGCTTAAGTCTTTATTTTAAGAACAAGGGCATATAAATCACTTGCTCACCCTGTGCGTGGATGTCTTTTTCGTCCTCAACGTGAATACTCAAGAGTTAAGTAGAACTGTCATGACTACTCATGAGAAATCCATCCTTTACTCCATCTGGGAAAAAAAAATAAGGAATGACAAAACGTCCAGAATTGTGCTCTAAGCTTGATACAAACCCCTAATCAAACACTGGGAAAGTAGTACCTCAACAACCCTGCAGACTACAAAAATGATACCCACCTTATTGACTATGCCACTGAAGGACTACTGGCTGCATCACCGAGCTCTACGCCATCATGATCATCGCTGCAGCACAACCATGTAAAAGCTCCTTTACATATTATTGATCGATATCTGCTTCTCTCTCTCTCAGACTCTTTCCCTCTCTTTCTCTCTCTCACACTCACACACAAACTGGAACAATGATAATGTATCGAGACTTTATAATAGGAGAGTATCTCAACATCTTTGAGTTAGATGTTTTGAATCTGGCTCCGGCTGATACATATTTCCAGTGAAGCACCCGGCCCAGTTACTCAGAGAACTGAAGAAGGCGTCTCAGCACACAACCCTGACAGTCGTCAGATGCAAGGGCACGGCCGGAGAACAGGCCAAGATGTGGTACTATACCCTACAACACCTTCAAACACACCTCCGTCACCGCCACTGAAAAAAATTAACTCTCCAACCACGAGGTCGTGACTTCATGAGTGGTGGGGGTGGTGTTATACCACAACATTGGCCAGTAATCCGTTCTGCCACAACCTGCCATACCACAACACTGGCCAGCTAACACTGTGAGGCCACAACATAGGCCAGTTACCACCTCCGAAAATAAGCTAGTTAACCCCTATAAAGAACGGCCCCAAATCAATATAGTTAACCCTAGAAAAAGAACAGATCCCCCCCATCACAACAACAGATCCCCCAAATCCCCCCCCCCCCCCAATACATAAGAGGCATCGCCTAGCAGCATAGGGACCAGACGTGACGTCACCAGCCCAGTTTGGCACAGGATTGGCCAGCACGACCTCCGCCCCCACCAATCAAACGGTGTGACGTCACCCACCAGACGCCCTTCTGATTGGTCCATAGAAGGCATCCGACGGCGAATCAGGAAAGCCATTCCATCACTCTCCCCCCTACCTTCCTCGCCAAGACCAAAACGATCTATCTCACCCATAGAAACCATCTATAAACGTGGCCTTTTTCCCTGTACATTCTATGAGACAGATAGCACCTAGAAACTAGATAGGTACTCAGACCAGGTAAGGGAAGGTATCTCACCTCCCCTCCTGAGACCTGAGTGCTCTCTGGCCTCATAGGTGCTCACTGGCCCTACAAAGTGTTTTCTGACCTCAAGCAATGTTAACTTACCTGCAATACCTGCAGCGGCTAATCCTGATCAGGTATTAACCTAGGTGCTGCCCGGCCCTAGTTCATCCTGACCGTAACTTCTGAACAGGTGAAGACCGAGAGTGTTTACCGACCTCTTGATACTCTTTCTAGAATATTAATAGAAGGCTATTACTGCAATATATAGAGATGCTTTGCATAGTTGAGACCTGGCTTTCAGGTCCCCTTTACCGTAATCCATAAATATCAGTTTGTCTATTAAACCCTCACACGCTACCAGTAATTTAATTATTCACCAATAGGTATATTGTCACATGCTTGTCTGACCACTAAGTCACCAAATCGCTGCATACCTATACGTGAAGAGCTCTGCTTAACACACGCTTTACACTAAACTCCAGCTAGCTATTCCCCCACATATTTGAGTGTGTCTAGGAGTTCATTCATCATTCTTACGTCTCAGTGTATGTGTTATATTTTGTATTTCCTATTGATATATTGTACTTGTATATATAATTTATTCGTTGATGATTACCCATGCATTGTCTTATGTCTATTAATGTAAATATTCATATTAAACCATATAACCTTAAATAATATACTTGTACACCTACCCTTGTACTCTCTCAACACCTCCCCCTCGGTACATCAGTACCCCGCAACATACGGCATAGTTTACTCAACTCTCTCTAATAGAAGTTAGTATCTGAGAGAGAGAGAGAGAGAGAGAGAGAGAGAGAGAGAGAGAGAGAGAGAGAGAGAGAGAGAGAGAGAGAGAGAGAGAGAGAGAGAGAGAGAGAGAGAGAGAGAGAGAGAGAGAGAGAGAGAGAGAGAGAGAGAGAGAGAGAGAGAGAGAGATCAGCTGATTAGACTGGGTCACGTTCTTTATTTTGTCCATAAAGTTGTTATAGAGACAACCACACACAGAGACATGTACGCAAAATTTACATACAGTATACATATACAGTATATATATATATATGAAGGAAATATTGATTGAGGGAGAGAGTTCCAGAGTTCACTTCTTGAGTAGAAGAAACACTTAGAATGTTTGTAAATGCTTGGGTTGGAGAGCTGGACAGAATCGGAGTGGGACTGTGTTGAAAGGTGGGTGCCTCACACTCACCGCAAGGTAGGAGGTATGCACTGAGAGAACTCTGAAGAACATTGATTGTTGTAATAGCGATAGAAGAGTGAGAGAGATTGTAGGCAACTAGTAAGAGGAGTTGATGTAGCAAAATGCTTTTGACTACTCTTTCGAGAAGTGCAGTATGGGTACAGCCTCCCCACACATGCGAACAATACTCTATACATGGGCGTACTGTGCTACTATAAAGAGCAAGAAGCTGTGCGGGGGTGAAGAACCCATGGAGACGGTTGAGCAAACCTAACTACTGGGAAGCTGACTTAGCAAGAATGATAGGTGGTAGTCGGATAATATTGGCCATGATGACCACTTGCTGCAACATTTTTTGGCCATAGTCAGGGGCCACTGTTGCTGGAGCACCAGCCACAGACGTTTGGTGGTGGTATTGTATCTGTTGCTGGGTACTCTCTGATGCTGTTTCTGTCCTCTGCTCCCCTTTTGATTGTTCCACGAGGGTGACCATCTTATTCATGTGTTATTCAGTCTGTGTGGGGGGAATTTTTGGATGACTCTTGAAGTTCCTCCTCAAGGCGATGGGACCTCGTGGATACTTCCTGGAGCTGTGTGATTATAAAGTATAATTAGGGAATGCAACACAAATAGAGACTAAATTAAACCTATTCTGAGCAATGGGTTGAGGAACGTGTTGGAGACAAATACCTAGGGATGTACACACAATTGGTTGAGGAACGTGTTGGAGACAAATACCTAGGGATGTACACACAATGGGTTGAGGAACGTGTTGGAGACAAATACCTAGGGATGTACACACAATGGGTTGAGGAACGTGTTGGAGACAAATACCTAGGGATGTACACACAATGGGTTGAGGAACGTGTTGGAGACAAATACCTAGGGATGTACACACAATGGGTTGAGGAACGTGTTGGAGACAAATACCTAGGGATGTACACACAATGAGGATGGTGTTGATAACAATGGGTTGAGGAACGTGTTGGAGACAAATACCTAGGGATGTACACACAATGAGGATGGTGTTGATAACAATGGGTTGAGGAACGTGTTGGAGACAAATACCTAGGGATGTACACACAATGAGGATGGTGTTGATAACAATTTTAAAATGTAGTGTAGTATATGTCAAGCGCAACATTATAAGTTGAAAACACTGAGATAAATTTGTTATGCCAGGTTTTTGCTGGGGTTAGCTGGACTATTTAGGTAGGTTCTTACTCGGCTGGAGAAGTTGAAACCACATGAACACATGCACAAAGGTAATAGTGGATAAATATAATACAGAGTACAAGCATAGAGTATCTTATTCAATGTAACTATAATATTTATACAGAGTTACATTCAGACATGGATAGGTATATACCAGATTGGGTCAGTTAAGTTAATTAACTTAACTTTTTCCGATTAACCAACTAAGTTAATTAACTTTTAACTTAACTAGTTAATTTTGAAAAATGGGTTAACTTAACTTAACTTAATTGAAATATCTTTAAATTAATCGTTAACTTCAATAAATTTCCGATTAATTGTCCTCTATTTCATGTTTTCTACTCTATGAACCGAGTCTGGGAGAGCAGAGCGTGGAGGTGAATTCAACACTCATGAGCTAATGAATAGTCTAATCCTAGGATCGTCTTGTCGGAATACCTGTACAGTAGTAGAGCTTTTCCATTTTTCCTTTGTCTGTCTCTTAAGTTCATTCCCAGTTTTCTGTTTCTCCATATCATCCTCAAATACATCCAAATCGAGCTTCAAGATGGATGCTCGCACTGTCATGAATTGTTGGAGGGTGGCGTGGTCCATGGTATTGAGTGTCCCAGTGTGTTCTCCACGTGGGTATACACTGATTTGGCAGGGAACACCTGTGGGGGAAGGTATATATACTCCTTGCAAACAATTGCCCCCTCTTCGGGACTCTTCTTTGTTTTTCGGTACGCAGTCGTGTGCTTACTCGGTGACACTCGGAACTATTCGGATATCATCGGAATGTACCCGGCAACACTTGGGAAGATTCGGGAGTACTAGGGAAGATTCGAGAGTACAGCAGCGGAAGCTGGTGAGGTTTCTACAGGCTCAGTATCAAACTGGAATATATTTCATTTTTACTAACAAACATAAACAAATTTAATTGTTCCTGTGTTTGCTTTCCTCCAACATATAACTATTATGACTTTTTTTTTGGAAACATTTGTTACCGTTACAGACACAATTACTTCAACACATCAAACTACAATTATTGGGGTACAGTACAGCATGTCATATGAGTGAACAAAAGATTCAGTACATGGCGTTTATGTACGCACACTTACCACGTGGTACATAGGTCTGCACTTCATGTTCACACAGTACAATGTATGGGATATGAATGATGGTATGGATTTTCTTGTTAATATGAATATGAATATGTTTATAAAGATGTGGTAGAATATACGAGAGGTACAATACAAGGTTATGCACACGTTACCTCGGTTGTGGTGCATGTCTTGGTTTGAGCAATATGGGGAATATGAGGAAGTTAAACGTGGTCATGATCCACTGGTCAGGGTTCCGGATGGCTGAATATATATATATTTGTTTTCTATGTGAGTGAAGGAGGCAAAAGGCAGAACTGCCCGCAGCGAGTGCCTCCCCCAGAGTTGAAAGAGTGACAGGGCCAAAATCAAGGGACGTTCGAGCCAAAATGCCTGAACACACGGACTTTGAAGCAATTTAAGTCATAGGAAGAGGGAAAGACTGATTCTGGGAGAGAGTTCCAAAGCTCAGCTGTTGAATAGAAGAAAGTCTGAGAGTAACATTTCACTCTTGGGTTAGAGAGTTGCACAGAGTAAGGGTGGGATTGTGTTGCAAGACAAGTACCACGTGCCCTACGTAGAGGAGGTGCTATACACTGGGAGAGCTCTGAGGATCACTGATTATTATAGTAGCGATATAATAGCGAGAGAGATGCAACATTGCGGCGGAGAGAGAGAGATTGCAGAGAGTTGGTGAGTGGATGGGAGTTAATGATACGAAAGGCCTTCCTTTCCACTTTGTCTAGGAGTGCGGTGTGAGAGGATCCTCCCCACACATGTGAATAATACTCAACACAAGGACGCACCGTGCCCCTGTACAGAGCAAGAAGCTGTGCAGGGGTAAAGAATCCCTTGAGCTTCTGGGAGGCTGCCTTAGCAAGACTGGTATTATGGTCCTTCCAAGTGAGAGCAGAAGAAAGAGAGACACCAAGAATATTGAGAGAAGATGAAGAATTGATTTTTGTATTGTTGAAGAATAAGGGATAGTCTGCTGGGAGTTCCGGACGGGTAGATGGAGAAATTGGATTTTGGAAGCATTAAAGGCAAAAAGGTTTTCACTACCCCAATTGGAAGTAGTAGTTAGATCAGAAGTTAAATGTTCTATGGCTTCATTACGTTTGTCTTTGAGGGATTGCTGGCTGGGGCATTCTGGAAAACTAATTGGGTAGTTTAAGGTAGAGTTGTCTGCGTATGAATGGATGGGACTGGAGGTACAGTTGAGAAGATCACTTATGAAAATTAGAAAGAGAATAGGAGATAGGACAGAGCCCCGAGGAACACCGGAGTTGATAGGATGAGGAAGTGAGTGATGGCCGTCCATAACCGCATAACCGCAACTATGGAATGGCCGGAAAGGAAATTAGAGACAAAGACACAGATGGAGGGATAGAAACCGAAGAAGGGTAGTTTAGAAATTAAAGATTTGTGCCAGACTTTATCGAAGGCCTTCGATATGTCTAGTGCAATAGAAAAGGTCTCACCAAAGTCCCGAAAGTTGGATATTTTTTCTTCTATGTGATTGAGGGAGGCAAAAGGCAGAACTGCGAGTGCCTCCCCCATAATTGAAAGAGTGACAGGGCCAAAATCAAGGACGTCCGAGCCAAAATGCCTGGACACACAGAGTTTGAAGCAATTTAAGTCATAGGAAGAGGGAAAGACTGATGCTGGGAGAGAGTTCCAGAGCTCAGCTGTTGAGTAGAAGAAAGACTGAGAGTAACATTTCACTCTCGGGTTGGAGAATTTCACAGAGTAGGGGTGGGATTGAGTTGTAAGACGGGTACCACGTGCCCTACGTAAAGGAGGTGGTATACACTGAGAAAGGTCTGAGGAACACTTATTATTATAGTAGCGATAGAATAGCGAGAGAGATGCAACATTGCGGCGGAGAGAGAGAGATTGCAGAGAGTTGGTGAGTGGACGGAAGTTAATGATACAAAAGTCCTTCCTTTCAACTTTGTCTAGGAGAGCGGTGTGAGAGGAACCTCCCAACGCATGTGAACAATACTCAATACAAGGACGCACTATGCCCCTGTACAGAGCAAGAAGCTGTGCAGGGGAAAATAACCCCCTAAGGCGGTTGAGCACACCCAGCTTCTGGGAGGCTGCCTTAGCAAGACTGGTAATATGGTCCTTCCAACTGAGAGCAGAAGAAAAAGAGACACCAAGAATATTGAGAGAAGATGAAGGATTGATTTTTGTATTGTTGAAGAATAAGGGATAGTCTGCTGGGAGTTCCTAACGGGTAGATAGATGGAGAAATTGGGTTTTGGAAGCATTAAAGGTAACAAGGTTTTCTCTGCCCCAATTGGAGATAGTACTTAGATCAGAATTTAAGAGTTCTATGGCTTCATTACATTTGTCGTTGAGGGATTGCTGGCTGGGGCGTTCTGAAAAACTAATGGAGTAGTGTAAGGATGAGTCGTCGTCTGCGTATGAATGGATGGGAATTGAGGTACAGTTGAGGAGGTCATTTATAAAAATTAGAAAGAGAATAGGAGATAGAACAGAGCCCTGAGGAACACCAGAGTTTATAGGGTGAGGAAGTGAACAATGGCCGTCCACAACCGCGGCTATGGAACGGCCGGAAAAGAAATTAGAAACAAAGGCACAGATGGAGGGATAGAAACCGAAGGAGGGTAGTTTAGAAATTAAAGATTTGTGCCAGACTCTATCGAAGGCTTTCGATATGTCTAGTGCAATAGAAAAAGTCTCACCGAAGTCCCGAAAGGAGGATGACCAAGAGTTAGTAAGATTTGAAAGAAGATCACCAGTAGAGCGACCCTTGAAGAAGCCATACTGGCGATCTGAGAGCAGATTATGAGAAGAGAAATGCTTAAGAAATTTGGAAGCAAGAATAGTTTCAAAAACTTTAGAAAGACATGAGATGCGAGCAATTGGACGATAGTTGGAGGGTTGAGAGCGGTCATCCTTCTTTGGGACAAGTTGAATGTGAGCAAACTTCCAGCATGAAGGGAAGATGTTAGAGGATAGACAGAGCCGAAAGAGTTTGCCTAGGCAGGGAGTCAGCACGGAACCACAGTTTTTGAGAACAACAGGAGGAACACCGTCTGGACCGTACACCTTATTAGTATTAAGCCCAGAGAGGGTAGAAAGTACATCTTTAGAAGAGATTAGGATATTAGGCATAAGTAAGAGAGAGGAGGGTGGAGAGGGAGGAATAGCACCGGAATCATCCAAGGTGGAGTTTCTAGCAAAAGTTTGAGCGAAGAGTTTAGCTTTGTCAGAGGAAGAAGTGATGGTTGTGCCATCAGAATGGGAAAGGGGAGGGAAAGACGAGGAAGAGAAATTGTTGGAGAGGTTTTTGGCTAGATTCCAGAATGGTTGGGAAGAGCTATAGTTTGATAGTTGGATATTTTTTTGTTTTTCTATATTCCAACTTACTTCCTCTCGGGCATAGGCTGAGAGCCTTAACATTCACCGCTTTACAATGAACAGTGAAGCCCGTGAGGTCTTGTTCCAGTCTAGGGAGTGAGACATGTGAAGCACGTAGAGTACAACGAGCACCTGCCATCTTGCCTTCACATGAGGCACGGTGCTCACTCATGGCCCGAAACGACCCAATCTCTGAAGCCACCTCGTTCCCGTGCTTCACTGTCTCACCCCTTACACTCGGACTCTCACACTTACACACACACAACGCCACCTGTTGAGCAGATAACTCACCAGGCATTGCACCCCTATAGCATATTTTGAATATGGGAATATTCATACAGTGCTATTTAATCAGGGAACAATGAGGGTATTTTATTGACGTTTCGGTGGGCTTGTGGTAATGCACTGATACCAGGTACAGCACAAATTCCATCCCAATAATATCTTCCCATTGATACATCTGGATTTGAACCCGGGACCTTTGGATTACCAGGCCAGTGGCAAGACCACTCCACCACACCTCCCCTATTTATATATATATCGGTATATATATATACAGTATATATATATATATATATATATATATATACTGTATATATATATAGATATATATATATATATATATATATATATGCAACCCTATGGCATAGGTATGTGGTGACCCCATCACCCGTCACTTTTGTGGCACATATAGTCCCTGGAGGTTGGGTCTGGGAATCTCACCTCCAAAATTTACTCCCACTATGGGATCAGCAAGCCTTTTTTTTCTGATCCTACATACCTCTTTAAGGGAGTGTGGGTTCGGCTACTGACTGACGTACTGACATATATGTGTGTATATATATATATATATATATATATATATTACATCTTAGATTCAATCATTATTATTAGGAATCATTATATTAAACTCACATATAATTTTAAGGCTTGCTTCCCACGCAGTTTAGGCTTACCTCGCATGTATTGTCACCTAGGCACTCTACACGTAAATCGGAAGGTAAGATCACGTGTTAGAGGTGTGTAGGTGAGGTGAGAGGTAGGGAGAGAGTTTGACGACAGATAGATACGAACATCGGGGGCGATCACATAACCCGGGAGTTTCCCTCCAATCTTAGGGATTTCTCTGTTATATATTTGATTAGTACATCTGTATAAATTTTTCAGTTGTTACTTAATTAAATCAAAGTTGTTTTTGTATTCACAGAGCTTTATTTTCCCTTTACCTATATTACATTTATAAGGTATAAGGTTACAGTGGCAGCATTACTATTCCTACATAAAGATAGAACAATCTATCTATCTATCAATCAACGAGCAGGACGGAAAGGTGAGATTCAACCTACATCATCAATATACTTACAACTACATTAAACCCATATATAACCCATAAGGAAAAACACCTTTAGTCTTCCTACTTGGAGTTATTGGTTAACCCATACCATAACTATATAGGATAGTACCTCAAAACGTCTTCCTAATAAGATTAACTATTCTACCTAACCTGGTTATATATATCATAACCTAACAAGATAGATATCTTGTAACCTAACATGGTTAACCCCTTGAATACATTGACTACCAAAAGTCGTTTGTAACATATATATATATATATATATATATATATATATATATATATATATATATATATATATATATATATATATATGTGTATTGTGTAAATTGTTTTAAGTATCTGGAAAGTCTATCACCATTAAAAAAATAAATCCTATTACCAACCTTACATATTTGAGATTCGCAAATATCATGAATACTTTATAATATTCTAATAATGAGTGACATAATTATATTCATTGAGGCTTAACCTCTCGGCTGCGCATGGGGGTATTAGACACCACACGCCTGTGCGCATGTATTTGAGCTGTTCCCATCACTAACATCGTTATTTTACCATAAATATCGTTAATACTTATTCATATGCGCCTATTAATTTTACCATTAATATGAAGATATTAACCAGTTACAACAATAAAACAAGTGGAAACAGTGTTTGGCTGGTCAAAATCGCGAAATGAAAGCAAGAGTGTGTGTGAGTGAGTGTGAGCCAACCTTCCACTCACGAAGCTTTGAGAGACACTGGAGGTACCTCTCAATTCTCTTCCTGACTTCTCCCCTAATTCCCACGCTTGGTAACACTGATGACAACGCCCTGCTAGTAACTCGCTAATGTTAGCACGAAAATAGACCACAGAATAAGGGAATAACAGGGAAAATAGGTGATAATTGAAGGAGGGGAGGAAGTGGGGAAGGAGGGGATGTGGAGGAGTGATATTTGGCATGGCCCAGGGGCAAAAAAAAAAACAAAAAAAAGGGTTCAAGTTTTTGTTTTTTGGGTGTTTTAAATGGATTTGTTTAGGCCCAGGATCTTAAGAGTCTTGCCGCAGTCTCCCGGGCAAACTCTTAAGAGTCTTCCCGCAGCTCCTGGGTTAATGCCCCTTTCCCACTGATGCGATTTCATACGATTTTCGTCGCCGAGGACGTAGTCTTGTCAATTCGCAACAAATTTGTGCGACGTCAACAATTTTGACCGTTAAAAACCGTTGACAAGTTTACACTCGGCGACGATGTCGCCGATGGGCAAGACGTAATCGGCGACATTATGCGACGTCATCGGCAAATTGAGCGATGGTTCGCCGATGACCCCGGCGAGAACTGTCATATTTGAATAAAATATTGCTAAATAATGCGAAGGATGAACGAATCCTCGGCGTATGTTCTGCGATGTCTTCGGCGAATTAAGCGATGGTTCTGTGAATACCTCGGCGAGATTATCCGAAAACTTTTTGCATATATTTCATGGCGCAAACATAAGAACATAAGAAAATGGAAGTCTGCAGAAAGCCGATCGGCCCACACAAGGCAGATCCCTGTCAAACCCAACCCCAATTACAAGGCCTAATTATAGACCCAACTCACTAATGCCTTGAGGACTGACCTCACCAAAACGGTCAGAGATCGACACAAGATTACGGGGTCTGCAGAGCGCCGATTGGCCCACACCAAGCAGATCCCCCCTCATACCCAACCCAACTCCTGGTGATTTATCTGCTCAACAGGTGGCGTTGTGTGTGTGTAAGTGTGAGAGTCCGAGTGTAGGGGGTGAGACAGTGAAGCACGGGAACGAGGTGGCTTCAGAGATGGGGTCGTTTCGGGCCATGAGTGAGCACCGTGCCTCATGTGAAGGCAAGATGGCAGGTGCTCGTTGTACTCTACGTGCTTCACATGTCTCACTCCCTAGACTGGAACAAGACCTCACGGGCTTCACTGTTCATTGTAAAGCAGTGAATATTAAGGCTCTCAGCCTATGTCCGAGAGGAAGTAAGTTGGAATATAGAAAACAAAAAAAAAAATCGTCGAAAATATACAAATTTATCTTAAAATCGCCAAACTAATGGACCAAACGTCATAAAATATGAAAACTAATGGGGTTAACCATGAGGAAGAAAGGGGACCAGAAAAACGACGTATCTCCCCTTAATTTGAAGATTGGCAATGTCCGGCTTTGCCGGAGAAATTTTTCTATCAAATAATGTACAAATTTAGCTTGCTCTCAAAACAAAAAATATATATGTTGGCTCGCTACCACTCACCAGGAAAATATTGAAACCTGGATGGGGTTAAACGTCTTAAAACAGTAGGCTGAACGGGGCTGAACGGATACAAGGCAAAGAGAGAGGGAGAGAAATAGAAAAATAACAAAAACAAGGAGAGAGGGAGAGAAAGAGAAAACAAAAACAGCGAGGTGGGCTCAATGTTTGCGTTACGGCTTAAAAATTGAGCCCACCTCGCCTTTTTTTCTCTTTCTCTCCCTCTCTCCTTTTTTTGTTTTTTATTTCTATTTCTCTCCCTCTCTCTTTGCCTTGTATCCGTTCGGCCCCGTTCAGCCTACTGTTTTAAGACTCTTACTCCCATCCAGGTTTCAATATTTTCCCGGTGAGCGGTAGTGAGCCAACATATATATATTTTTGTTTTGAGAGCAAGCTAAATTTGTACATTTTTCGATAGAAAAATGTCCGGCGAAGCCGGATTTCTCCATATAATGCTGGTTCGCTATCGCTTGCCAGGAAGATATCGATACTTGGATGGGGATAAACGTCTTAAAACAGTTGGCTGAATGGGGCTGAATTGATACCAACCAGAGAAAGAGAGAAAAGGAGAGAAAGAGAAAACAAAACAGGTGAACCCCCCATGAGAGGTGCATAGAAAAAAGGGTTGACAGGTTCACTATAGGCCTAATAATTTTTTTATACCCACCTGGCCGAAGATGCTCTTTGGCCTCGGCAGGTGTGTCTTGAGCATTCGGCGACGTCGCAAGGCCCTTCGCATGCCTCGTGCGGAGCATAACCCTGGCGGGTATGCTCTCGGCGAGTACTCGTGCGCACATCGACGACTAATCGACGAGGAAATCGCCAATGACTCTTGTGCATCGTCGATGTTCTCAGAACATCTGAGAGCATTGGCGAGCCGCCGTGCAGCGTTGCAAAGGGTGTTTTTTGTGCGAAGTGTCTCGCCGATGTCGCCGATGTTCTCCGAGGGCCTCGCATATCCCTATGCGATGTTCGACGATGCTTGCGAGGGATATGAACCCTCATGAGTACTCGTCCAAAATTTTGAACAATCCAAAAATTTGCGAGGGCCCTTGCGAGGCCTTGCGAGTCAAACGATTATCATGCGAGGGTTTAAGATTTTGTTGCGACATGTCACGAATGTGCCAATTTATTGGTGTCGGCGATGAAAATCGTTAGAAGTTGCATCAGTGGGAAAGTGGCATAAGTGAGTTTTGATGGTGTAAATATGTAAATGCACAAGTTTATATGCAATGTA
This sequence comes from Paralithodes platypus, assembly GCA_032716605.1. Lineage (NCBI taxonomy): Eukaryota > Metazoa > Arthropoda > Malacostraca > Decapoda > Lithodidae > Paralithodes > Paralithodes platypus. The sequence goes on from CM064545.1 coordinate 11,529,071, forward strand.
TAGTTGTCAGAATTAATGGTTTAACTATATAAATATGATGTATATTATTGTATTTTGTATAGCAATGTTATTTCCATGACCTAATTGAATAGTTTATATATTAATTTTGGCTGACATGTATAGAGTAAATGCAACAGAATGTTGTTTAACGTAATGAAGTGACTCTAAAGATAAAGACAACTTACATGTTTCAGAAGCTGGTTTTCATCCTTGGAGAGTGTCCTCCGCTACTTGGAGAGCACCTTGGCACCCGACGCACCAGCATAGGGGTACGGGAGGCTGTAGCACCCTCCACGTCATCGCTTGACTCGTGATCAGGCATGTTGATGGAGGCCTCAGGGGCAGCAGCAGGAGGAGGATGGGCTGTAGATATATAAGAAAAGGTGTGATATATGAATACAATATATTATAATACCATGTACACATTGTATGATTCCCAAATGGTATTACATGTTAAGTAAACAAGTTGTCGTGAATCCTGGCAGTTTGCATTTCCCGGGTTCACGACAGCTGGATGGTTCCCTTTTTGTTTATACTATGTTACTTTATTTATCCTTGTTGATAAATATTTCGGTGGCACACTAATTATATCTTGTTTATTTCATCTTTTTATTTTATCCCGGGAGGACAAATATATACCTTTGATTGTATTCTATATTGTGAAGTCAAAGGGAATTTTGGATACACTTCACATATAGTTCCCGCCATCATCACACCGCCAGACACAGACCTCCAACTCATTATATCTGCCTGATTTGACCATGTCCACCGCCTAATAGACACACACCCACATCTCAGCTAAGTCCCATTAATACTAGAAGTACCTCATAGATATTATAGGCACTGTTATTTAGCCTTCATGCAGATATCCACCAAGTAAGTTTACCATCCGTATGGCTTAATATATTCTTAATTTCTTCCATGTTTATATTTACATACTTAGATTTGCTTGTCCTCTACCCCCTATAGGAATTATAAGCAAGATACAAGTGGTGTGTGGAATGTTGTATAATAACTCATATATATAATTGCTATGAAATGATGACAAATTTGTTTCGAAAGAAAATCTTCGCTAATGGTGGTCACCTCAAGGACACGTTAAAATGTTACATTCAGGTTACACAATTTAATTATAGATATACTTTAGTATTTTTTATGACCTTTCCATGCCAAATTATTATAAGAAATACTTTTGTTGCATAAGGCATAAACGTGTTTAGCATATAATATAGTGCATACATAATAAGGGCCCCGGCTTGCCGTGTATGGGATCTCCTGAAGTATCCACTGGTCACGCTCAGTGAGACGCAGCACACCCTGCAAAGGACTGGAGTTCTTAAAAAGGGGCTCCAGTCCTGACTCTATTCTTGACTTACAGTGTGCTGGCTTAATAATCCAGAAGGATTACAAAGTTTAGAGATAATTTGAGACCCGTTCGACCAAAATCGGAACTTAGTAGAGGATTTATTGCGTACAAAGGTTGTATACTCTGGAATGATCTTCCAAATGATATAAAGTCAATTAAAAACTCCACTACTTTCAAAATAAACTTAAAGAAACATATACTACACACATATTAGATTAGGGTGCATAAGCTTAATATATCATATAATAATCACTATATGTTATATTCATATTAAAATCTTGCAGAATCTTTATGATTATTTTGTTAATCACTATATGCATTACCAACTCTGTGTAAGCAGAGTGGTATCGCCCCCCGTATAGTGGTACATGCTAACCGAAATGTCTGTCTGTCTGTCTGTCCGTCTGTCTGTCTGTCGTCTGTCTGTCCGTCCGAGAACTCCTCCTAGACCGTTTGACGGATTTCACCAAACTTCACACGAACCTTCGGTGCGTGAATGCGACGGTAATTAAATTTTGTTGTTTGAATTTGTGCAATAGTTATGATCTTAGGTACACAAAATTGTTTTGCCCCCCGCCCCCCCATCCCCAACAACCCTCCCCCCTCAACCAGCCCCCCCCCCCCCCCCCCTCAGGACACCCTCCCCCCACCCCGAACCTATTCCCAAGCAATGATGATGTCGTTCTGTGTGTGTATAGGGGCACACAGTGATGATAATGGAGTTATGGAACTAGTAGTGATGTTGTAGGTCTATATTGTCGTGGTAGTATTTTTCATGGTTGTGATGATCTGTAGTGATGACGATAGTGTGTCTGAGTGTAGTAGTGATAATGGTGGTGATTATGGTAGCAGATGTTGGCAGTAGTAGTGATGATGGATATAGTAGTATTGATGATGGTGACTAGTAATGATGATTGTAAGATGATGGTGATAATATTAAAGATCATGGTAATAGTTGTAGTGATAATAATGATGGTAGTGATGATGATGGTTGTGAAGGTGGTGACAGTAGTAATGATGATGGTGACGGTAGTAGTGATGATGGTGAGATAAGTAGTGGTGATTGTAAAAGTAGTAGTGAGGATGATAGTAATGGTGAAGGTGACTAGTAGTCAATCAATCAATCAATCAATCAGTCTTTATTTCATAATATACATAAATTTACATATATTACATATGGAGGGGAATCAGTCAGAATAGAGTAATATAAATTAAATGTGGTATAATTATTTACAAATCGACTATAAAAATAATAAAAAATAATAAAAATAATACCCGCTGTATATCCGCTGGGCATTAATATCAAGCTCATTGGCACACTCGACCAAAAATCAATCCTCACACCGGCGAGCCACAAAAAATCCAGTGTGAATGGAATGAATCGGGGGAAACACACGTCTGTGAGGCACCATCACAAGACTTCGACCCACCTCCAGAATGTTCAGAGCGCCAGTGCCAAAGACCGCTTCTCGGTCGAGTGTACATCTCTGGCACAAATTCATACTGTTCTACTATTAAACAGCAGAAGTGTAAGCATTTACAAGTTACAGCAAAATGTCATTATGCTATCACATGAACTTGGGCAAGTATCTTACTTACACGCACATTGTAACATTTGACATGTATAGCCATGGTATTGCGCATGGATAGATCATAATATGTTAGCCTATATCAAACAATTACAACCCTGTCTACCTGATTATAATATCACTGGGATTCTTCGTTCTTCATGGTTTTGGATCCAATTTATCCTAGAAATAATAATATATAATTCTTCAAACGCAATGCTCATATTATAATCTTCCCTCATCAATTTGAGTACATAACTATAAAAGTAACCTGTTTTTAAAAGTGGCATACTGCTTCTTATTATGTAGTTGGGAGATTTTTCAAGTCTTTTTGCATACCGACATTGTATCAATGTTACTTGATGGTTCAATAATAACAGGTTACATGCATTGGCTGATTCATGGCTGCTAGCATAAACAGGTGCACCCAGCATATTGTTCATGGCTTTACTATATGCAATATTAAATTTTTTGAACATACATGATTTTTTTGGTTTTAGAATGGTTCCATAGAGATAATCCGAAATCAGGCTTACAATATGAATTAAACAAGAAAATAAGAGTATCTAAATCTACGTAAGTAAAACCCCTCTTGACACTGTTAAAACTTGCATAAAATTATTAAGTCTATATTTTATGTCCTCGGTATCTTCAAAATTACTGCTTACGAAGTGACCTAAATATTTAAAAGAGGTTACTACATCCAAGGTATCGCCATTCATTGTAATAACCTCAACATTCTCTTCATAATTGCTGAGGGGCACAGGGCCCTGGGTGGGGCTTTGGTTTCCCGGGCGTTTCCGCACCCTCCTCAGCTCCCCGCCATGGAGTGGCTTCGGTCACCCAGGCTTTATTGTGGTCGGCGGGTAGGGTTCTGTGGGGGCGCTCGGTTATGGCCTTGGCCTTGCTCGGGGCCTTGGGGCTGTTCGGCCAGGCAGCGTGGGGAACAACAACAACAACATCAATAGGATTAGTGATTTTGTTTTTTATCGAATATAAAGCATTTTGTCTTTGTCTTATTAATGAAAAGTTTATGGCTGTTTACCAATTCACAGAATTTAGTATAGAGAATAATTATCATATCAGTTTTTGATCCAGCGATAAGTGCAATATCGTCTGCATAAGCAAGTATATTACACCTATTAATGCCCAGCGTGCAGCCAATATCCATGCTACACATTTCATTGATAATTTCATTCACATATATGTTAAAAAGGAAAGGGGATAGAATACCTCCCTGTTTAATTCCTTTCTCTAGGTAACGATAGGATCCTCTATAATCCTTCCAAGATACATTAACAAGCTGATTTCGGAGATAATGCATAAGTATATAGACTATATCAGAAGGAATTCCTAGTTTCATTAGTTTTGAACCTAGAATGAAATGATCTACGCTATCAAATACTTTTGAAAAATCTATAAATGTTACTATTCCTGATTTACCCATCTTTGAATACCTATGCATTATCTCTTTCAGTGTGAAACAGCAATCAGTAGTGGACATACCCTTCCGGAATCCAAAATGTGTATGGTTAAGCTGTATTTTGTCTTCTAGGATATTTAAAAGAGTTATTTCAAATATTTTGAGCAAGCAAGAGGTTTGCATTATGGGTCTATAATTGTCCGATTGAGTTACGTTACCTTTTTTATTTTTAATGATTGGTGTCATAGTTCCTTTTAATAATTCATGAGGCAGATAACAATGGCAGAAACAAATATTAAAGAAATACATTAACTTAATCAAGACACGTTCGGAGGCATTTTTAAGAAATAGAGCATGTATACCATCATGACCTACACCAGATTTCAATTGACTAATCATCTTTCTTAAGCTGACACTTGAAACTGGTATATGCATTTTGCGACTATCATTCCATGTGTAGTGATGATGGTGACAGTTGTAGCGAGGATGGCAGTATTAGTGATGATGGTGATAGTAGGCCTATTATTGATGATGGTAATACTAGTGAGGATGGTAACCCATCGCAGAGTTGGGTATGCCGTTTTAATTTTGGGCGAAACGGCACGTCTACTTTATTATCAACCCTGCGTAAGCAGAGTGGTATCGCCCCCCGTATAGTGGTACATGCTAACCGAAATGTCTGTCTGTTTGTCTGTCTGTCCGAGAACTCCTCCTAGACCGTTTGACGGATTTTCACCAAACTTAGGGGCACACACATCACAGAAAGCCACACATCATACACATGTCTCAGATGTGATGATAATAGTGAGACGTATGTCTGTCTTTCCGAAAACTCCTCCTAGACCGTTCGACGGATTTTCACACAAACTTCTAACGAACATTCGGTGCGTGAATGCGACGGTCAGTCAAAAAAGATTTTTTGAATGTATGCAATAGTTATGATTTTAAGTTCAAAATATGGTTCCCCCCCCCCAACCCAGCAATGATGGCATTCTTAGTGTGTGAGCCCCAAAGGGGCTCACACACTAAGAACACATCTCGCTACGTATTTGCTAGGTTAAGTTAGTTTAGTTGGCATTAGAAGTGATGGTAGTAATAGTGGGATTGATGGTGATAGTAGTGATGATGGTGATAATAGTAGTGATGATGGTTGTAGTTGTATTGATGATGATGACAGTAGTGATGATGACAGTAGTAGATATGATGGTGACAGTAGTAGATATGATGGTGACAGTACTAGTAGTAGTGATGATGGTCATAATAGTAGTGATGATGGTGACAAGTAATGATGATAGTTGTAGTGATAATAATGACAGTAGTGATGATGGTAGTGACGATGGTGTGAGTATTAGTGATGATGGTGAGTAGTAGTGATAATGGTGAAATTTGTAGTGATGACAATAGTTGTGATGATGAAGATCATAGTAATGGTGATGATGGCAGTAGTACTGATGATGGTGACAGTAGTAATGGTGATTGTAAGATGGTAGTGATGATAGTAATGATGGTTGATAGTTATAGTATCAATGATTATAGTAGTGATTAAGATGGTAGTGACAATGGTGACAGTAGTAGTGATGATGGTGAGAGTAGTAGTGATGATTGTAATTGTAGTAGTGATGATCATAGTAATGGTGATGATGACAGTAGTCGTGATGATTGTGGCAGTTGTAGTGATGATGGCAATGGTAGTGATGATTGTGATTGATGATGGTATTAGTAGTGATGATGGTAACCCATCGCAGAGTTGGGTATGCTGTTTTGATTTTGGGCAAAACGGCACATCTACTTTATTAGTATTTTTGTTTATTGTTTTACCATCGCACTGATCATGTTGTAATTTTCTGCCTACTCAAATAACTATTTGTAAAGAGCCTATCAAAAATATTTACTATTTAATGGGCTTTGTCACTGATAAACAATGTATGTAATATCATGATATAATTTACTGTGGCAAAATAAACTTACTTACTTAAAACTTGCTTACTTAAAAAGGGTTGATAGCCACTGAAGTCCTATTATAACTAACCAACACCCCCTGCCCACTTTCTCCTCCTCCGTGAGCTTCCCAAAGCGTGTCCTCATGGAGTTAAGCCACGTGGTCAGGTGATGGCATGTGACGAATAGATATGCTGATAAGAAGGAAATTACAGAAAATAAAATAATAAATTTCAAATGATATCGTTTGAATGATGGCAAATAAATACAGGGTGTCCCACGAGTTTTGTAAAATACTTTCAGAAATGAAAGATTATCAGAGTGGTATCGCCCCCCGTATAGTGGTACGTACATGCCGGCCGAAATGTTTGTCTGTCTGTCTGTCCGAAAACTCCTCCTAGATCGTTCGACGGATTTTCACCAAACTTCACACGAACATTCGGTGCGTGAATGCGACGGTAATTAAACACATATTTTTTGAATTTGTGCAATAGTTATGATTTTAGGTCAAAAATATAGTTTCAACCCCCCCCCCCCCTCCCCACCCAAGCCAACAGCCTCCCCCCTCCCCTCCCAACCGAAGAATACTCCCCTCTAACATTCTTCTGTGGCAGCAATGATGATGGCTTTCTGTGTGTGTGTGCCCCTACGGGGCACACACATCACAGAATGCCACACATCACACACACGTCTCAAATGTGATAATAATGGTGATTATAGTATTTGTAGTGATGGTGTTGCTAATTATTATAGTATTTGTAGTGATGGTGTTGCTAATTTTTATAGTATTTGTAGTGATGGTGTTGCTAATTATTATAGTATTTGTAGTGATGGTGTTGCTAATTATTATAGTATTTGTAGTGATGGTGTTGCTAATTATTATAGTATTTGTAGTGATGGTGTTGCTAATTATTATAGTATTTGTAGTGATGGTGTTGCTAATTATTATAGTATTTGTAGTGATGGTGTTGCTAATTATTATAGTATTTGTAGTGATGGTGTTGCTAATTATTATAGTATTTGTAGTGATGGTGTTGCTAATTATTATAGTATTTGTAGTGATGGTGTTGCTAATTATTATAGTATTTGTAGTGATGGTGTTGCTAATTATTATAGTATTTGTAGTGATGGTGTTGCTAATTATTATAGTATTTGTAGTGATGGTGTTGCTAATTATTATAGTATTTGTAGTGATGGTGTTGCTAATTATTATAGTATTTGTAGTGATGGTGTTGCTAATTATTATAGTATTTGTAGTGATGGTGTTGCTAATTATTGTAGTATTTGTAGTGATGGTGTTGCTAATTATTATAGTATTTGTAGTGATGGTGTTGCTAATTATTATAGTATTTGTAGTGATGGTGTTGCTAATTATTATAGTATTTGTAGTGATGGTGTTGCTAATTATTATAGTATTTGTAGTGATGGTGTTGCTAATTATTATAGTATTTGTAGTGATGGTGTTGCTAATTATTATAGTATTTGTAGTGATGGTGTTGCTAATTATTATAGTATTTGTAGTGATGGTGTTGCTAATTATTATAGTATTTGTAGTGATGGTGTTACTAATTATTATAGTATTTGTAGTGATGGTGTTGCTAATTATTATAGTATTTGTAGTGATGGTGTTGCTAATTATTATAGTATTTGTAGTGATGGTGTTGCTAATTATTATAGTATTTGTAGTGATGGTGTTGCTAATTATTATAGTATTTGTAGTGATGGTGTTGCTAATTATTATAGTATTTGTCATGGTGGTGAAGATCTGTCGTGGTGACGATATAGTGTCTGAGTGTAGTAATGATAGTTTTGGTGATTGTGGTAGCAGTTATGATATTGCCAGTAGTGATGATGATGGTTATTATGGTAGTGATGATGGTAGTATCGATGGCGATAGTATTAGTGATGTTGGTGAGTAGTAGTGATGATGGTGAAAGTTGTAGCGATGATGACAGTAGTAGTGATGATGAGAGTAGTAGAGATGATGGTGAGAGTAGTAGTAGTGATGATAATAATGGTTATAGTGACTGGTAGTGATGATGGTGACCCATCGCAGAGTTGGGTATGCCGTTTTGATTTTGGGCAAAACGGCACGTCTACTTTATTTAATTTTAAGTAAAATATGTTCTATACACATAGGCTTTTTTAGGCGTCAGTGTTTGGTAATCAGTGATTTACATTGACGGTTACTGATTGAGGTGGTGTATAGGGAGGATGGAGGGGAGAGCGATCAGTGCGCTGGTGCCACTTCCAGTAAGTTTACTTTGTAGTTTCTCATTATGCCATGATATCTTTGAAAAGGGGAATAATTCTAAGCTACTATTACATGGAATTATTAATTAGCATATCATGAAACCTTGTAGTATTGTTATTAACAGTTACACCTGCTCTAATGTACTAAACGTGGCACCAATGCATCAGCTGTCCGCAATCCGGTCACTCCTGAAGGACCTGAATCCTGTGTCACTCAGTTACCGCCAAATCTTATAAGAGTATGGAGGGCCACACCACATTTGTTTTTTCCATAACTTGCTAGACTAGAACTGCAACACAATGCCATTTACCTACTCTAACGTGGAATACAGTGACATGATATTCATTTATGGGTTCTGCTATGGAAATTCTAGTGTTGCTGTTGTCGAGTATAAGAGGAGATACCCAAACCGAAGATGCCCAAATTCAAAAGTGTTTTGCAGTGTTTTCCAGCATCTGCGTGACAGAGGAACGTTTCTGGGAGTTTGTGGAACAGCTGCAAGGATAGAGAGTCAAGATAAAGTAAGGCAGATAATGAACACAGTCAAACAGAGCCCAAACATCAGCACAAGAAGAATTTCCTCCAGACTGGGAGTTCCTCCTATGAAAGCTTGGGACATTGAAAAGAGAAGGTCTGCACCCCTATCATTTACATAAGGTTCAACATCTTAAACCTGAAGATCTTGCCAAGCGACAGGATTAATAAATCCATGTAATAGTAGCTTAGAATTATTCCTCTTTTCAAAGATATCATGGCATAATGAGCAAATACAAAGTAAACTTACTGGAAGTGGCACCACCGCACTGATCGCTCTCCCCTCCATCCTCCCTCTTTCCCTACACCACCTCAATCAGTAACCGTCAAATTTAAATCTCTGATTACCACACCGACGCTTAAAAAAGCCTATGTTTATAGAACATATTTTCTTAGAATTAAATAATCTTTCATTTCTGAAAGTATTTTACAAAACTCGCGGGACACCCTGTATAAAATGTAAATGGCTTAATAACCCTTACTGTACCGGCGACAGACAACGGCCATCAGTAAAAAAGTAACTCGCCAGTACCAGCGACGGCCGACGGCCCTTCGTAATGTGCGGCCCTTGTAAATGGTAGTATCGAGCGGTAGCTGCTAACATGACTTGTAGGCACTGCTCTGAGGAGTTGGCAACACTTCTCAGGTTGGCTGCCAGGCTCTACAGCAGTGTTGCCATACGTACGATAACTATCGTACATGTACGAGAATTTTACCCCTGGTACGATGTACGATAGTGTTTCTCATTATCGTGCGTTTTGTACGATAATTTTACGATTTCAACAAAAACACTATTATTATATGGATTATACCGAGATGCAACATAAATTGGGAGATAGTTCATAGAATTTTTGAACATCCAAATAAATCTCTTAGATAATCACATTGTTTCATACACATATTAATAAGTGAATAAAGGGAGTAAGAAATTAATCAGAATTGGAAAGGGAACTATATAACACATCTGAGACAACCGAGGGTTAGGAAGAATAGTTCATAAATTTAGAACAATAGAGGCCTCTCGAAGTCAAGGGGCCTACGAACCAAATCACAGAATTTGAGTTTTCGCTGGTTCCCAATAGGTGGCAGCACTCTCTATCATGCTGTGAAGACCGAATTGGGAATTTCGCCCTTATGTGCACGGGGCATATGGTTGAGCGTCTCGTGTTTTGACTCGATAAATGTACGGATGAAGTAGGGCAAAGCGGAGGTATATGGGCCTAGCCGCCGTGCGCGGCTGACCAATGGGAGGGCGGCTATGTTCCCGCGTCTTTACGTCGCGGCTCCCGGCCAATCAGAGCCGCCGTCTCGCACATCCCCACATCAGTCATGTGGCGGGAGTCTTGAACTGATCACGCTCGCTCGCTCTCCCTCTTTTTACCCATATTTCACGGTGTTTGAGGCTGAATAATGAGTGATACTAGTGATTCAGATGTGGGGGAAGGTTCACCGTTGATGCCTAGTAGAAAACGGCACCCTGAAACCTGGAAAAGTGTAGTTAAGAAGAGTAAAAGAGATCGTGGTGGCGAGTATGTTTCTCGTAAGGGCACTGTTGTAGGGGCTCGTGTTTTGGGGCCCCCGTGTAGTTGTGCTATGAAGTGCTATGATAAGGTGGGGAGGGATCATGTGCAAACAGTTTTCGATGCTTACTGGGGACTGGGCAGCCACGATGCCCAATCTAATTATATTCTGTGCCGAGTTAGTGATTGTGAGAGTAAGAGAGTGCGGGTGAAAGGGAGGGAGAGCCGTCGCAGTGTTACTCGTTTATACAGTGTCATGAGCAATAATATTAAACAAGATGTGTGTATGGTCGCCTTTGAGAACATGCATGGCATTACACATAAAAGAGTGCGTAATGTGATGACCAAGGCTGCTTCCTCACCTCGCTGCTTCCTCACCTCGCGTACTCTCAAAAGAACAAGTTGACGATATGCAACACAATCTAGATAAATTGTCATGTTGGGCCCAAATTTGGCAAATGAGTTTCAATGCGGATAAATGTAAAGTACTACATGTCGGATACCTAAATGAGAAAGCAAACTATTCGATGAATGGCACTCAGCTTAAGAATGTAAACAGAGAAACTGATCTGGGAGTAACAATATCGAGTAACCTAAAACCGAGTCAACAATGTTCAGAAGTTGTTAAGAAGGCAAACAAAATAATTGGCTTTATAGGCAGGTCATTTGAGCATAAATCCAAAGAAGTTATCCTAACCCTTTTACAATTCCTTAGTCCGCCCTCTTCTGGAATACTGCGTTCAATCCTGGTGCCCTTATTACCAAAAAGATATAAACAAGCTAGAACGAGTTCAACGTAGAGTTACCAAAATGATACCTAGCCTAAAGAACAAACCATACGAAGAGCGTCTTAGAGAACTAAATCTATTTCCTTTAACCCAGCGCAGATTAAGAGGCGACTTAATTCAAGTGTTCAAAATCATCAAAGGCATCGACAATATGAACTGTAGTAAGTACTTCACTATCGACCAATCTAATTACACGCGGGGAAACGGTTGCAAAATTATTGGTAAATCTTTTAACTCGCACGAATCTAAGAATTTCTTCTTCAATCGAGTTGTCAACTTGTGGAATTGGCTTCCCCGAGACGTTATAGACTGCAGCACCGTTGATTCATTTAAATTCCGCCTAGACAAATATCTCGCTTCAAACCCGCGACTGACTGCGTTTGTAAATGAATAACTTTATCCTCCCCTCAGTTACTAACCCATATGTCCCCTACTAACTTCCTAGTCCTGCCACGTTAGTGGCAGGGCAGTAGTTCCCTTTCCAATGTTCCCTTACCCACTCTAAACCACTGTTTGGACACTTGATCCTCAGTGTTTTGGAGGAAAAGCAACCTAGAAGGGTCACTAGACCTGTTGTTGCTTGATTTCCTTTGTACTCCTTTGTACCTAGTGGGACACTGACACCAGACCAGCGGGGCCGTGAAGAACCACCAAACAAAACCAGTGACATTCTCCTTACTGTGGTGCGAGATTTTTGTAACGAGCTGCCCACACTTCAGTCGCACTACTCTAGAATGAAGAACCCCGAACAACTCTACCTGCCCCCTGGATCAACCTGGCACGGACTTTACAAGGCTTTTCAAGATTATTTAGTGACGAAGGACCACCCCAAGGATGCAATGATTGAGTCCAGGTTTAAGGCGAAGGTCCAGGAATACAAAATAAGTATCCAAAAAAACACCCATTACGTGTTTGTTTGTGTTTTTTAGGAATTACAGATTTTCACACAAACACTGATATGATTTCATCCATTTATTTACACTCTATCTTTTGATTATGCTATAATATAATTTGTGTGCATTTTTTATGTTTTAATAAAACACCACCAAACAGGTAGATGGAAAAACACGCATAAAACACGCAATTTTTGGAATTTTGCTTAAATGTTTCGGCTGTCTCCTAGTTATTGCAAAAGTTGTAATGTTCCAAGTATGAATGTAATCGAATAACATTTACGGGTGCATAAAAAAACACCACTATGTGTTTGTTGGTGTTTTACCTAATAATTACGGATTTCCACAAAAACACTGCTATGATTTTTCTTTACAATGTGTACACTCATTCTTTTGATCATACTACCATAATAATTTGTATGCATTTTGTATGTTTTGATAAAACAGCATAAAACATGTCGAACGAAAAACACGCATAAAATACACAATTTTTGGAATATTGCTTTCAAATTTGAACTGCTTCTTAGTGTTATCAAGTACTCTGAAATTATCATGTTTGAATTTAAATTGAACAATAAACACACATACACAAAAAACACACCCCTTGGTGTTTTATGGTGTTTTCTTATTATTTTCAGATTTTCAGAAAAAAACAATATTTGTCAGGTCGAGAGCTTTCCATTGATGTATAATATTGTCATAGGAGTATAATTTTGGATTGCAGTACCTTTCTTAGACTTTAAACCCTTATTACTCGAAACTGTGATTTGGTTCGTAGGCCCTTTGACTTCGAGAAATTTGTATTATTATTATATTATTATAGGTCTACTAGATAAAGTTTTGTAATTGTTTCTTAGGAAGAACTTATTCATTTTTATTAAAGTAATAATAATAGACCTGTAAACCATTTTTACATTATCTCTTATCTTTATGTTGAATTTATTTTGGGCATTACGAATTAAATTAATAAATGGTTAACAACATTTCCTTTATATATATACCGTATATATATATATATATATATATATATATATATATATATTAGTGTGTACAATAATTTTGGTGCAAATTCCATAATTTTGTGGTCACAATACGATAATTCAGCATTTAGAATCTGGGAACACTGCTCTACAGGCTGGCTGGGTCAGTACTTTACCAACTTCTGAGGTGGGAGGGTGTGCTCTCTTGCCTTTGAAGCCATTTTGGCCACACTGCCTGGTACTGGAGGGTACATTTAAGGTAATATACATTTATGGTTATATATCTGTGTACATAGAATTCTCAGAGGATGAAAAGAGCCAATGCTAATTTATATTTCCACTCAACGAAAATATTGCATTATTGTATATACTTTATGGTGCATTATCATTGGGTACACAGGCACAATTATGGTAAAACAACACTCATTCGAACCCCACGTGGTCAATTCTGAAAATCACAAAAACTACTGGGTGGATTATAAATTACTGTTTACCACTAGAAACTAAAATCAATTCTTAATATTATGTTAGGAGGAAATTAAATTACTAAATATTACTTTTTAATCTAAAGATAAACAAAATATAAGTATTGGTCAAAAATTAGTAACCAAAAGTAAGGCATATCTCTTCTATCTATCTATCTATTGCCTGACGCCGTGATCCCCGAAGGGGTGGCCACGAACGAACCGCCCCCATGCACCTCTGGCCCCAGTCAGTCAACGCCCCTCCTCCCAACCAGCACCGCCTTCATTCATATACTTCCTCACTCCATCCTTCCACCTCTCCCTCGGTGCACCTCTCCCTCTCTGTCCTATCACCTCGCTCTCGTACACCCTATTAGTCAATCTTTCGCTTTCCATACGTTCCATATGGCCGAACCATCTCAAATTGTTCCTTTTCGCACTTTCCAGCACATCTACCTCCACATCACACCTCCTTCTTATTTCCTTATTCGTCTGTCTATCCCTCCATGTAACTCCGCACGCACTTCTCAAGTAACTCATTTCCACCGCTCTCACTCTTGGTCTGAGTCTCTTCCCGAACGTCCATGCTTCGCTTCCGTAAGTTAGCGTCAGGATTACCACACTGTCATGCAAGGACTTCTTCACTTCCATACTGACCACTCTATTTCTTGTTACTGCTTTTCAACGTTCCTACAACCCGCTTCCCCTGTTGCACCCTCTCCCGCACTTCTTCATCCATAGTCCCATCTTTACTCAACACACTGCCCAGATACTTAAAAGACCTGACAATCTCCATAGCCTGACCGTTCAACTTCACCTCACACTCTGTGACTTCACCCCTTTCGAAGACCATAACCTTGCTCTTCCCCGCATTTACCTTCAAATTCCGTTGTTCGCACACTGTTCCAAACTCATTTACCAGACCCTGCAACTCTCCTTCATTATCGCTCATCAGAACTGTATCATCCGCAAACAGCAGTATAGGCAGCTTCCACTCATTTCCCTCCCTTTTCAGCGATACACCAACATCCACTGCTCTTCCTAGTATTTCTTTCATGACTCCATCCATAAATACAGTAAACAACCACGGGGACATCACACACCCCTGTTTCAACCCAACACTCAGGTCAAAGAACTCGCTCTGCTCATTCTCCACATGTACTTCCGCCTTTGCACCCTCATACATGCTCTTCACGGCTCTCAGCAACTTGCCGTCTACTCCGTATATTCTAACTACTTTCCACATGCCTTCTCTATCCACTCTGTCATAGGCCTTCTCCAAGTCCATAAAGGCAACATACACCTCTTGTTTCTTCTCCAGATATTTCTCCACAACACAGTTCAGGGTAAAAATCTGATCTACACATCCTCTTCCCTTCCTAAAACCTCCCTGCTCGTCGCCTATCCATTTCTCCATTCTCACTCTCACTCTCTCAATCACTACCCTACTGTACACCTTCCATACTACGCTTAAAAGACATATTCCTCGGTGGTTACCACACACTCCTCTTTCCCCTTTGCCCTTATATAGGGGTACTATTATGCCAGTCTTCCAGTCAATGGGTGCATTCCCCTTCTCCCATGCTAGTTTGCACATTTTCCATACCCATTCGATCACTATCTCACCACCATACCTCAACATTTCCCCACACACTCCATCTGTTCCTGGTGCTTTCCCCAACTTCACTCTTTTCATGGCTCTCTTACATTACATAAACTAGGATACATTTGGTTGCAGGGCCGTGGAGGGAATGGATGAGGGTCTTGGGCGTCCACAGGGCAGAATTCTGGGGCTAACCACCGCTAGGTCTGGGAAAAATTGGAGATAATTATTTTTGCGAAAAAACATGGTTTTTGTACCTGTTGCCTAAGGGTACCTAAGTATGGAATGATCTGCATGAAAGTTGATATGCAGGTGCCCTATCATCCTAGAACACATTAACACACCAAAACAAAAAATCGGAGTTGGTTTGATGGCAAAAATAAATATAATATGTAAACCCAACTTTTTGAATACAATAACATTTATGACAACTCTAAGGTGTTGAACATATATTTCCGGCAAAACTCACTTTATGACCTCACAATTGTGTATGAATAAAGAATAAACCTTTCTCTAATGGAAAATAATGTGTTTTTTCTTTTCTTACCTCAAGTAGTGTAGGTGTCACAGATGATCCTGTAGTGGCGGGGGCACATATACTTCTGGCAGGTAGCACAGCTGACTCTGGGATTCGCATTGGAGGACCTGGGGCACAGTTGACACCTAACACGCTTCTCGGGGCCTTGTACATCAGGTGCAGGCTCTTCTGGGCTGTAGTCACATATCACGCCATTCACCGACCCTATGAGGTACCTCAGCTCATATGGTAAAGTCGCTGTCTGGAGTCTCTTCAATGCCCAGGGTTTACAAAGCTCCTCTCCCAACTTCATCCCAAATTCTCGCCTTGTCAGAGTCTTCCTGCCTTGATTTTGGACCTGGTGAAGGATGTAGGGATTGGTGTATGTCAGGTTTATAATGCCGAAAAAGAAACAGAGTGCCCACCAATTTGTCAACCTGCTGTAAGAGGTCTTGGTACATAGCTGGTGAAACGTGCCCACCCTACCCTTGATTGCGTTGTAAAATATCTGTATATCAGTTTTCTCCTTCTCTACTACTGTTGAGTTGTGGTGGATGGTGCTCAGGAGTTGTACCCTCTTCGTCCTATTGGCCCTGTGACACATCCGTGTTATTTTCCTGTCGTAGTTGAACACCGCTACAGTCTCCCCGACCCCCAAATTAGTGTCAAACACAGCTTTCGGCAGGTATGGCTTGGGCTTGATAGCCCCCGTAAACTCCAACCCTCTGTTAAGCAGTGTCAAGGCTCTTGGCAGACTACTGACCCAATTGTCGGTCGTGACTGTATGCCCGCGACGTGGGAATGGTTTGATCAATTCCGTCAGATAATATTCCCTGTAGGTCTTGATATCACTAGGCAATGTGATGGACTGTTTCCCTAGGTATGGCATGGCGTTACACATAAAATGTGTATTGGAGTCGCACAGCATCACGATCTTGAGTCCGTACCTGTAACAGATAAGAGTAATTAGTCAACACATCACACAGGTAATAACGGAAATACCAGGTAATTATTTACCTGTCATTCAATTATATTACTTACCTGTCATGTACGAAGTAATGACCTGACCATTGACAATGTATTTACCTGTCATTTTACTGATTATACAGTCAAATGGCAGGTAAGTACATTGTCAATGGTCAGGTCAGTACTTCTTACATGACAGGTAAATAATATCATCGAATGACATGTAATTATACAGTAAAATGCCAGGTAAGTACATATTCAATGGTCAGGTCAGTAGTTTGTACATGACAGGTAAGTATATCATAGAATGACAGGTAAGTACATAATGGAATGAAAGGTAATTAGGACTACTTACTTTGCAGGTTTGTTGGCGATGAACATCCTGAAGCTAGACCTCCCCCTGAAGGCGAGGAGTTGTTCATCGATCGTGAAGTGGCGTCCTGGCACATAGCAGCTCCTGCAGGAAGCCACACACTCATCCCAGAGTGCCCTGATGGGTCCTCGATTAGCCTCTCAGGTCGTGTGTCGGAATTATCAAATCGGAGGACCCTCATAAGGAAGCAAAATCTCCTGTTGGTCATGGTACTACGATAAAGGGGGCACCCATCAAACGATGACCACATCTTGTCTGTCCCCACATGGTTGTCCTCCTTGATGCCAGAGACTATGAGGATACCCAGTAACGGCTTGAGTTCCATGACAGTCATTGGCCCTATGGTTAAGCTATCCAGCTGGTGGAACCTGGCCCTCAGAGAGTCAATCTTCTTGCAGGTGAAGTACTCGATGGCAGCCAACTCGATATCAGGAACAAACAGCTCAAATAACTCCTCTGGTCGCTTCCTCAGGTCTGTTGTGATTGTGAGTTGCCCAAGTGGCAGTCGCTAGGTGGCCGATATCCTTATTAAATTAGGGTTAGGGTCACGGTAACATATACTCCCATCGTTAGCACTGACACTTCGTGACTGCAATTTTACCTGCAATGAAACTATAGCATTATTGTATACAGTTTACGGTGCATTTTCATTGGGTACACAGACACAATTATGGTTAAATAATACTTATTCCAACATCATGTGGTTATAATTATATACTTACTAGTCATGGGAGGGTTAATGGAGCGAGTCTTCTCTTCCTTCGTACAAGCAGGACTTCAGGGCACTGTCCCCGTAGTCGAGACGTCCTTTGTCATACAGCTCAGGATAGTCCCTGTACCACTCCCCTATATCTTGCTCCTGCTTCTTTATGAGGGTCACCTTCTCATATAGCCTCCGTGAGACGTCCTGTGTTAGTTCCTCGTAAGAAGAGGTGTCTTGGTCCTGTTGTTGGCCACGTGCACTTTCTTGTGTAACGGGGGGGAAAGCCAGTTATTTCCATATCGCTTGTGCGGAGAGAAAGTAAAGAGAAAGAGAGTGAGTTGGAAACAGAAGGATTAAGCTGGGAAGGTGGAAATAGATACTAAAGGATAGAAAAGAAGAGATGACGACAGACCCGTTACCGCATTCTAATTAACGAGAGGACAACCCTGTTTGGTTGATCCACGTCCAACATCCTTCGAAGAAGGGGGAAAGTAACAACTCCGACACAAGGATTAGGCCAAAGAACACAAACCCCACTGCGAACTAGCATGTTCTCCGATTTCTAGATATCAGAGAGGATGTTTTTTGGGGGGGGATAATTCTTTAGAATTTACACGCGTCCACCTTCAGGCGAACTACACGTCCAGAGGCAAATTCCCCCATGGTTTTCATATTCTTCATGCAATAGTGACACATTTTCATTATTCAAAACTATCTATATTTCTCATTAGTAGTATATTGGGATAGTATGATAAATCGGAGGCTAGTAACGACCAATCAAGCACATCACCTTCAAGGTTGGCTGACATGACTTTAACTCTTGGGTACAGGGACTACTCTTAGCCCAACTTAATACTGATAGCTCCGATTTACCACCCTGACCACACATTTAGATCAAAATAGGCACAGGGAGAAAGACACAAACTTATTAATCTTAGTTAGATAATATTAATCATTTAACACCAGGAACATTTACCGATTACACACTCTTGAAATAGGTACAGTATCTATAAACAATAACCTGGGAAAAATCAATTACTGGGACAGTAACTTAACCTTGGACACTCACTGGTCTAATTACCAAGCCCGAATGCCCGATAACCCTGAGTTTCACCCGACTCGACTCTGACCTTGCTTTCGGTATCAGCCCCATTCGTATCATATTGACAACACCGATCATGAGATATACTGGCCATCCTTGGGGTCTCTCTACGACACCAGCCTACTTCGGCCTACCGTATCCTGAAGTATGGGGGGGTATTTATCTGGGACAAACCTACAAGATCACTGCATTCCTATTTCTTGGGGCTCGAGTAGGCCCAGCCCAAGGGGAGGGGTTGAATCTCCGCCATCTGTAGCTCAACGACTCCGTCCCAAACTGGTTCCCCAACCAGGTCGTCTCTCCGAATTCAGAGATAGGCCTAGCCTAAAATGGCGGCCAAATATGCCTGGAGATTCAAAGCATTTTAATCAACATTCATCGTTCTCTATTGTACTTTTAACTAGCGTTCTCACGCTACCTCGGGATGATATATATACTTGTGAGAGAAACTTACCATACAGGCTAACCTAAGTCGGTCGGGAAATATGGAAAAAACTCTGTTATAGGAGGGCCTCCCTTTTGACTGACGAACAAAAGAACATTATTACCCACAAGTTAATTTGACGTCAATTTGGAATAATAAAGTCTAAAATATCATAATACTTAGAAAAGGTGCACCTACTAAAAGTGTTATAACAAACATTGATTATGGGTATGTTTGAATGGTTTTAGGCACTTGGTAGGTGAGGGGGCCTGTCCGACCAAGCCGATGTAGGTCACAGCTCACAAATTTGTCAATCACAGTAATACATCCTACAGTCCACACCTAGTACCCTAATTAATCTATTAATACCTTAAAACACTATACCTTAAGTACGAACCTCTGAGTGGAGGGAAAATAACCCAAATCCGAAGGAGAAAAGGGTGACAGCCACGGAGGGGTGTTGACCCGGTAGCCTGAGGGCTAAGAATGACGTCACTGAGTGTAGTGTCAGAAAGACCCGCGAATAGGGAAGGGTTAGACGACAAAGGGATAGCGTCGCTTGGGTTAGGGTCTTGGCGGTAAACTTACACAAGTGGGCATTGCTCTAAATTCGAAAAGGAAAGACTTTTACATTAAATAACATAAGGGGTGAAAGGATAAATTTGGCTTGAAAGTATTTAGATATATTTAGGAATATTAGTTCTCCTCCTGACCTAGGCTAATTCCATCTTTACATAAACAAGGTTTACTTAACCCTCCTTAAAAGATACATTTCCCTTAACCCGTTGAGACCCAGCGTCGCACGTGTTGCGTCGGCAGTCTTTGATCACCAACTCCCAGCGACGCATCACGTGCGTCCGACATATAAAAAACACTTACGTGGCTCGTAAGGTAGGAAATGGCGGGAGAATAGGAGGGGGCGGTACCGTAGTGTGTGGGGGAGCCGGGCCAGTAGGTGTGAGCGGGCCGAGACAGCCGCGCGGCTGGTGGTGGTGGGCTTAGTGGGGATAGTTTACACCCCTAGTTTACCGCCACTTTGAACCTTCATTACTCCGGTCGTATGGGAGCTAGAGGCTTGAGATTTATGTGAGATACTCCTTAGGATGTATGCCGTACAATGCCATACTCAGTTTTTACCCTAGTGCTCCCGGGCGGGTGGTCATGCGGGGGTGACGAACTATTGAAACCCCCCCCCCCCCCGCCCCCCAAATGACGGAAATTAGTTTTTTTTTATTTGTGTGTTCATTTCTCACCATTCTCTTCCATTTTGGCTCAACAAATTTTTTTGAAGCTCCCCCCCCCAACCCCCCACCCGCCCCCCCCCCCCCCCCCCCCCCCCCCAAAAAAAAATGTCAGAGGTGATTTTTTTTTGTTTTTTTTTCATTTCTCATCCTTGTCTTCCATTTTAGCAAACAAAAAAAATAAGTGAAAATGGCTTGGGACTGGGGTGAACAAAATATTATAACTAGCCGGGGCTCAACGGGTTAAATATAGTGAAGAGTGAATGAAGGGGAAAAAGTCTTACAGTTATGGCCACCCTACAAACGATACCAAAAGGGAAAGTACAACTTTTTCCATTACACTTGTTGCACCTCATCTTCCTTGTCCTGTATCTCCTCTTCTTTCTCCTCTTCTCTGGGGTCTTCATTTTTTCCTGCTAGTAATATTCCTCCTCAGACATTGCCTCCTCCAATGGTGTGGTTGCCCTGGGCTTGGCCCTTCGACTTGTTGTGGGGGTGCTTCATGGTCGTGGGCAGGGAGGTAGATGTGTATAGTCGAGAGGCGAAATAGAAACAGGGTGCTGTGGGCCGGTGGGGGGTATTTATGGGGCCCACCGACAAGCGCCAGTTGAGACGCGCATGATGTTTCGCTCGCTGATTGGGGTGCTGGCCAAGCTGCCAGTCGACGTTGCCAACTTGCCATACACCGTCGTCATGTCTGAGAACAAAGCAGCAGCCCACGGTGCCAAATGCAGGAATGTAAAGATCAACATGCTTAATCTTTCAGGTCAGACAAAGGCCACCTGTGACATACACCGCCACTTGGCGCCGGCAACCACAGCATGCCCTGTGATACGTTACGACCTTAACTTCCTGTGCATTGCGAGTGATTACAGCACCAATTTGGACCAGCGGATGTCTGCGTAACACTTGCGGCTGCCTCCATAACAGCTGCGGCTGCCTGTGATACTTCTGTGGCTGCCATAGGTTTTTCAATGGCATGTCCGCCAGATGATTGGATGATTGGGGAGTTGGCAGGAAAATTCAAGTTTCCTTGATTTTGACGGCCAACGTCCCGATCATAACCAACTTGCTGCGGCTGCCTTAGACCTCAGTGCCTATAAGCCTCAGGTCACATACGAACACACAAGAATACCCTGATCGGCATACATCAGCTTCAACTGCGGGTAGATGTGATGGGGCTTCAGAGAGAGATTGATTTGACATCTAAATTAGAATGAAAGAATTTCCAGGTTTAGCCAGTAGCTTCAGGCACGCTTAAGTCAGACTGTGAACTGCATGTGGAATTCTAGGAGACAATGGGTATTAAACCCAAAGTGTCATCATAGTAAGCTGGCGTGTAAAGTTCAAACCACTTTAGTAGTCTGAACTAAAGTCAATTGAAGTTTAGGTAGCCGTGGAAACTGATATAAATTAAGAAAGGAAATTCCATTCATATATTACAGACTCAACATTATGTTTAATTTTTTCTCAATAAATTTCATGTCTGTGATCAGCTGTCATGTTATTATCCCCGCATAGTTAATATTTGTTTTACAATAACTACTACAATACACAAGATTTTTATTATCATGAATATTACATATTAATGTACAGTACACCATGTGAAACTGTTGGTTATTTACTATGCGTTGTAGAATATACTGCATATTATGGAACCTAGCCGTGATAAAGTGAGGTTGAAGGCATCAGACAGACTTTCTAACAACTCCCTGAGACAAATAATTACTTGTATAGTGCAGTGGTGATGAGCTATTGTGAAAATATGTAACCAACAATATATAAGTGGTCTTTTAATTTCATAAACTTATATTCCAATAGAGAACAACTACATGATAGACTGTCTATAAAACTGTAAGAGAGACATTAAACATTTAAATATACCGGTAAGTTATTCAAGTATGAAATATTGTCATAGTCAGCAATAAGTAAAATATAAAGCATGATAGAAGTTTGTTGACCAACTCATACATCTATAATTATTTCTATCTGTCCGTATGTTTATCTTCTATCTATCTATCTATACAACATTATTGAGCCGAACCGTGCTCTCTTGTTTTTCTCCATTTCTTTGATACTATACTTTTAGTTATTGTAAATTGACCAATGTTGAAGGTTTATATTATCATCAGAATTAAATAATAGTCAACTGTTCTATACAGCTGATAATGCAAACAATTTGCCTCGCATATCAACAATTGGATAAGTCCTACATTAGTAATTAATAGCCTCTTAATTACGTATAAGCCCTATACACCATCTATTCTAATATGAGTAAGGTAAACGCAAGAAACTTATAGGTATGTAGTTTACTGTGTATATTATAAGGATTCTTAATCTTACAACCCTTTCTCGGCAAACATTTACTAGACTACCAATGTTACAAATATGAAACATTTATACCCACTTGCCTCACATATACTATAATAATCTCCTTAAGTACAATCACATTCAAAGGTCACCTTCCAGTAGTGTTATATTTTGAAGACACTAGTGCTGCTACACCTTGACTACTGACATGGCATGAATATAGGAAAAGGGAGACAAGCATCAAATGTGATCATATTCATGCCTCGAAGTACTTTACGTACAGGGGTAAAGGAAGTAGTAGGGGATAAGGAAGAGAGCTCAAGGAGGAGATTAAGGTATCGGGTCTTGACCCAAACATGCGTGAGTGGTATGTTTTAACCCGGGAACTGCGGGAAGACTCTTAAGAGTTCCCCCGGCGGACTGCGGAAAGACTCTTAAGAGTCAGGGAAAAAAAAATCAATTTAAAACATTGATTTTTTGTTGTTTTTGTTTTGTTTTTATTTTTGTATTATTTTTATGTTTTTTTGCCCCTGGGCCATGCAAAATATTACTCCTCTACCTCCCCTCCTTTCCCACTTTCCCCCCCTCCTTCAGTTATCACCTATTTTCCCTGTTATTCCCTTATTCTGTGGTATATTTTCGTGCTAACATTAGCGAGTTGCAAGCAGGGCATTGTCATCACTGTTAGCAAGCGAGTGCAAGAGAGAGAGAGAGAGAGTATCGATCGACAGTGTCTCTCCAGACTTGGGGAAAAGTGGCGGGAAAGGAGTTTGCCTCAGCAATACATTATGTAACTCCCGGCCTGTATCGCCGATTTTGACCATCCAAACGCTGTTTCCACTTGTTTTATTGTTGTAACAGGTTAATACCTTTATAATCAACCTATAATAGGCGCATATGGAGAAGTATTAATGCTGTTTATGGTAAAATAAATATTTTAGTGATGGAAACAGCTCAAATACATGCGCACAGGCAGAGGTGTCTCATACCCCCCATGCGCACTTCAGAGGTTAAGAGACGGAGAGGACAAACACAACTTGACATAAATATATGACAGGTGAAATGTACCTTGGAATACAACTGACTTACAGAGATTTATAACTGAAAACTAGTCAGGAACTTGCCTCACCCTCTGTGTTTGCATTGACGAACTATGGATTTGAAGGTTTGGGTGGCCTGAATGTTATCTTTCCAACTACTTGGCAGACAGGTTGCCAATCCCAGAGGGGACTTCCCAACAGTCCGCTTTTACCAGATTCCTAATTATGCTGCTAGGCACAGGGTGTAAGGTGACTTAACCAAATGTTCTGCCCCAAAAGTTAATCTAATCCCGACCCTCTTGGCTCTGAACCAACCGGGCTTCAGAATGCGCCACAGGACATCCCCACAAAAGCTAATACTAACCAAATAATTATAAACTATAAAGCCTGTTAAATATATACCTACAAAATTACAATACGGCCTGAAGTAACTTGCAATATTCTTACCAATTTCAGAACAACCGGGTGAAGGTAAGCAGGGTACCCTATAGATATTGCTGTTCAATGGCCTAGGGTAGCCTACGCTACAGTATATACCTTTGTGTTTGCGTTATATATGTTACGGCCTTTTTGAAAAAGTGGCCTTTTTACGAAATGACCGGGAGCTTTGCAAAATGACCCAAAACATAGCCTTTTTGTAAAATGACACTTAATGTCTGGCCCATTTGCAAAATGTCCAGCATATTGGCCTTTTTGTAAAATTACCTGTACCCTTTTGCAAAATGACACCAAACGTCTAACCTAACCTAACCTAACCTAACCTAACCTAAAATGTTAAAAAATAATATTGTTTCGATTAGGCCTACCCAATTTTTACATATATATATATGTTTACAGTTATTTAGAACTTTACAACAGGCCAATATGCTGTTTTTTTGTAAATTGGCCTGATGTTTGGTGTCATTTTGCAAAAAGGCACAGGTAATTTTACAAAGAGGCCAATATGCTGGACATTTTGCAAATGGGCCAGACATTAAGTGTCATTTTACAAAAGGCTAGGTGTTTGGTAATTTTGCAAAGCTCCCGGTCATTTCGCAAAAAGGCCACTTTTTCAAAAAGACCGTAACATATACATATGGACTGTGGTAAGTATGATCAGACTGGCATAATCGTATTTGTCTAACAACTCGAACATACATAATGGACACAAACATTCTCTTCCATGCCACACAAAAGAGTAGCTGCCAAGCCCAGGCTAATAGGAAGCATCATAATGCTATATGGTCTTTCACTTAACAATTTCACATTTCAATCATAGCTACACCTAATACTCGTACGCCTGCCTGGGAGGTTAGTCTTTATCATTTAACTTAGTTTAGACTAATATATATATATATATATATATATTGCCTGACGCCGTGATCCCTGAAGGGGTGGCCACGAACGAACCGCCCCCATGCACCTCTGTCCCCAGTCAGCCGACGCCCCTCCTTCCAACCAGCACTGCCTTCATCCATAAACTATCTCACTCCATCATTCCACCTCTCCTTCGGTTTACCTCTACCTCTCTGTCCCTCCACCTCGCTCTCGTACACCCTCTTAGTCAGTCTCTCGCTTTCCATACGTTCCATATGGCCGAACCATCTCAAGGTGTTCCTTTTCACACTTTCCAGCACATCTACCTTCTTCGTCTGTCTATCCCTCCATGTAACACCGCACGCATTTCTTAAGTAACTCATTTCCACCGCTCTCACTCTTGGTCTGATTCTCTTCTCGAACATCCATGCTTCGCTTCCGTAGTCAGTGTTGGGATTACCACCCTGTTATGCAAGGACTTCTTCACTTCCATACTGACCACCCTATTTCTTGTTACTGCTTTCAACGTTCCTACAACCCTCTTCCCCTGTTGCACCCTCTCCCGCACTTCTTCATCCATAGTCCCATCTTTACTCAACACACTGACCAGATACTTAAATGAGCTGACAATCTCCATAGCCTGACCGTTTAACTTCACCTCACACTCTGTGGCTTTACCCCTTTCGAAGACCATAACCATGCTTCTTCTCCGCATTTACCTTCAGATTCCGTTGTTCGCACACTGTTCCAAACTCATTTACCAGACCCTGCAGGTCCCATTCATTATCGCTCACCAAAACCATATCATCAGCAAACAGCAGTACAGGTAGCTTCCACTCATTTCCCTCCCTTTTCAGCGATACACGAACATCCACTGCTCTTACTTGTATTTCTTTCAAGATTTCATCCATATATACAGTAAACAACCACGGGGACATCACACCCCCCTGTTTCAACCCAACATTCAGGTCAAAGAACTCGCTTTGCTCACTCTCCATACGTACTGCCACCTTTGCACCCTCATACATGCTCTTCACTGCTTTCAGCAACTTGCCATTTACTCCGTATATTCTAAGTACTTCCCACATACCTTCTCTATCCACTCTGTCGTAGGCCTTCTCCATGTCCATAAAGACAACATACACCTTTTGTTGCTTCTCCAGATATTTTTCCACAACACAATTCAGGGTAAAAATCTGAACTACACATCCTCTTCCCTTCCTAAAACTTCCCTGCTCGTCACCTATCCATTTCTCCGTTCTCGCTCTCACTCTCTCAATCACTACCCTACTGTACACGTTCCCTACTACGCATAGAAGGCATATTCCTCGGTGGTTAATACACACTCCTCTTTCCCCTTTACCCTTATATAGGGGGACTATTATGTCTGTCTTCCAGTCATCAGGTGCACTCTCCTTCCCCCATGCTAGTTTGCACATTTTCCATACCCATTCGATCACTATCTCACCACCATACCTCAACATTTCCCCACACACTCCATCTGTTCCTGGTGCTTTCCCCAACTTCACTCTTTTTCATGGCTTCCCACACTTCTGACCTCCTGATTCCCACTTCCTCTTCCACTTCTTCTCCTCTTCTCCCTCCCATACCCCATCCAACTATGTTTGCTGGCAATTCATTCCTTACATTTGGCAACTCGTTGAAGTACTCCCTCCATCATTCGACTCTCTCTTGCTTCTCGGCTAGCATTCTCCCATTCTTATCTTTCACACACTTACTGTTTCCCTTGCTACCTTCCTTAACTTTCTTGACTTCTTTCCAGGACAGTTTCTTACACTCCCTCCATTTTACACTCAAATTCTTTCCAAATTCCTCATATACTCTTCTCTTGCTTTCCTTCACTACTCTCTTCACCACTCTCTTTCTCTCCACGTACCTCGCTCGTTTCTGACTCTCCAAATCTTCATTCCCTCTACTGCACAACCACTCTCTATACATTTTCTTCTTGTCTTCCACAGATATTTTTACCTCTTCTGTCCACCATGCTGTACCTTTCACTTCTCTCCCTCTTCTCCTTACTCCACACACCTTCTCACATGCTGCACAGATCTCTTCCTTAAACACCTTGCTCATCTCCTCCACTTCCTCCATATCTTTCAGGTCGATCACACCTAGTCGTCTTTCTACTGCTCTCCTGTACTCTTCCCTGAATTCCTCCTCCTGTAGCCTTTCCACCCTCCTCGCCATTCCACCCTCCTCTTGCCTCCCTCCAGCTCTCTTCACCCACTTCTTTTGTATCCCAATTTTAGCTACTACTACATAATGATCAGACAAGCCCCCTCCAATAGCCCTATACACCCTAGCATCCAGCACAGATTACTTCATTCGTTCATCCACACATATATAATCAATCAGTGCCTTTAGTTCCACCACTGTCTTATCCTTATCTTTCATCCTTCGCACCACTTTCCATGCGTACCTGTGTATCATATATATATATACAGTATATACTGTATAATTATATATACCGATATATTGAATATATATATATATATATATATATATATATATATATATATATATAAATATATATTATATTATAGATATATATATATTTATATATATATTATATATATATATATATATATATCTATATATATATATATATATATATATAATATATATATATATAGTATATATAATATATATATATAATATAATGTATATATATATATATATATAATATGTATATATATATACTGTATATATTATATATAATATTTATATATATATATATTATATATATATTATATGTATATATATATATATCGGTATATATAATTATACAGTATATACTGTATATATATATATGATACACAGGTACGCATGGAAAGTGGTGCGAAGGATGAAAGATAAGGATAAGACAGTGGTGGAACCACTTCGGAGATCACGGTGCCCGGCAATATATATATATATATATTGCCGGGCACCGTGATCTCCGAAGTGGTGGCCACAAACGAAACGTCCCCATCCACTTCTGTCCCCAGTCACTCGGCGCCCCTCCTCCCATCCAGCATCGCTTCCACGCGTTTACTTCTTAACTCCATCCTTCCACCTCTCCCTCTCTGTCCTTCCACCTCACTCTCGTACACTTTCTTAGTCATTCTCTCGCTTCCCATACGTTCCAAATTGCCGAACCATATCAAGGTGTTCCTTTTCACAATTTCCAGCACATCTACATCCACACCACACCACTCTTGTACTTCCTCATGTAACTCCGCACACATTTCTCAGGTAACTCATTTCCACCGCTCTCACTCTTGGTTTGTGTCTCTCCAACAACATCCATGCTTCGCTCCCGGAAGTCAATGTCGGGATTACCACACTGTCATGCAAGGACTTCTTTAACCCTATCGCTGCGGGTGACGTTCTGGAATGTTTTGGCAAGTTACAGCAATTTCCAGGCTTTAAAAGCCTGTAAAAAACTTAAAAATCGAGTGTCAGTGGGTGGGAGCGTGACGGGCCCACCTCCGACCCTCAGAGCACCGAGCAGCTCACTGAGCTGGGCTGTGTCTCGGGCGAGTCTCTCTCTGTCTCTCTCATCAGCGTAGCCAAGCGAGCGAGTGTTACATGATAGCGGGGTTCCCGCGTTTCACTGGGACCACTGCGAGTGAACCAGACCACGTACACAAGCCGTTCTGGTGTCATTTTGAAGCTATTTTCGCCCAGTTTTCGGCAGAATACACTTCATTTAATGCAGATGCTTGATTTATCATTCAGGAGTGCCTGAATATGCCCTAAATAGCCCAAACATAGCGGCAGCCAATGGGTTCCATGCTGACCACCCTATTTTTTGTTACTGCTTTCAGCTTTACTACAACCCTCTTCCCCTGTTGCACCCTCTACCGCACTTCTTCATCCATACTCCCATCTTTATTCAACACACTGCCCAAATAATTAAATGAGCTGACATTCTCCACAGACTTACCATTCAGCCTCACCTCACACTCAGTGGCTGCACCCCTTTCACAGACCATAACCTTGTTCTTTCCTGCATTTACCTTCAGATTACGTTTTTCACACACTGTTCGAAACATATTTACTAGACTGTACTGAAGGCGACATGCCCCCAGAAGAGGATCAAGGATTCATCTATGACAACTATCTGAAAAGGCCTCAAAAATTGAACAAGTTTGTCCTAGAAGTTGGTCAACACTTGCCAAATTTTCCAGAGCCTGTCATTCATATGGGGGCCAAAGTTGTCAGCAATTGGAGGCACTTCAGGATCTGTCGGAACCCTGGGCATGTAGATACTGAAGATAGGCGAGGAGATGATGTAGTCAGCGAGCCTATACTTCAGGAGGAAATGCTATTTGATGTGGTGCATGAGCAGGATAAGGGTCAGGAACACCAAAAGATCAGAAGATGGTGACGTCCGACCACTAACGCATCTTCGGGGAGTCCATGGGAAATTCGTACAACTGCCGACAGTAATAAGCATAGTGGTTGTTCTCCTCTGTGACTATCCCCATCAGTTCGTCAGAATAGAATGCCCTGAATTAGTCGACGGGGAGAGGTGGGTGCATCCTCGTCTTGAATTCCTACGGGCATGCTGGAAATCGTCCCCTCAAGCCATGTGAAAGTCTCCAGGGTCAGCCCACATGCAGCTGGTCGTGGGGCTGCACGTGCTGCTGGTCGTGGGGCTACACGTGCTGCTGGGTGTGGGACTGCACATGCATTCCCATATCCAGCAGCATGTCCACCCCGCGTCCAACAGACAAATGAGCGCGTGCAGGCCTTGATGGTGATTAAGCAGGTTATGGCAACGAGGCAGGTGAGCTCTGGGATCAAGTGATTCTGGTCGGGTTCAGAAGAAGCAGAGTGAGATGCAGGGCATGGGCGTAGTCGTTGCTGAGGGAATCGAGCAGGGCTGCAGAGCTGCGGTGAGGTGAGTAGTGTGCGACAGCCATGGCCAGTGGCCAGCTTCAGGCGGCACTGAGTTGGGGACCTAGGATGCTGGCAAGGCATCAAAGGCATTGGGCAGATGTGGGAATAATGTGGGTCGTCTTTGGGAGGAAGGATGGTTGGGTAGAAGAGAGTAGTTGGATAGGAGAGGGTAGTAGGTAAGGAGAGGCGTGGGTGACAGGTGGGGGAGTCATAGGTGGGTAGGCAGGTCGTACGAGAGGGTGTTTGTTTAAAAGAGACATGGGCGGAAAATGGGTGGTGGTGGTGGTGGGGGGGGGTAGGGGGGGGGAGGGGGGGTAGGTAGGTGAGTGAGTAGGGATTGGTAACAAACAGCGCTTGGATGGTCCTGGCTGTGGGGACAGGGACGCAGGCCGCTTTCTGTTGTTTGGCATTGGCATGAGGGCTGGTATGGGTAGAGGCAGCCACACTATACCAAGTGGGTGGTCACACGTGGGTGCAGAGATTTGTGGCAAATAACAGCTAGACAACTCTGGCTGTAGATAAAAGGGCACCTGGTGCTCGCTTTGAGCAGGAAGGGTGGCGTGGGTGGAGGCGCCTAAACCCCAATCATGGGTGGGCACCATGTGGGGTGGTGGGTCACACGTGCGTGGTTAGCTGACCTGATCAAAAAAGTTAGGGTCAAGCTGGAAGTTCTCCCCCTCCTAGTCTCTCCCTCCTCCACTTTTTAGAGCAGGAAATACAATACGTAAGAGTACAGTACCTCTCTCCTTTTATCTTCTGTTCACTTGGCAGCCTTCACCATGGATTTGTAAGAAAGAAAATCACCCTCAAGCTCACTCTCGCTACCACTTTCACCATTAGCAAATAACGATACTTGCAGTTCGTGGTCGATCGCACTATTGGTGAAGCCTACACGAGCGGATTGAGGCAGTGGTGGCCTGGCGACTGATCGGGTGAGGTGGGGTGGTGTGCGTCCATCATGGTCAGTCGAGAAGAACTGACAAAGTATGGGAACAGCAGCTAGTCCTGGGTAGATCCGTTACTTATAACCAGATATTACCACGGAGCATTTTTTAGAGCAGGAAATACAAAACGTAAAATTACAGTACCCGCTTGAATGTAAAGGAATGTATGATAATATCACCCCCTGTGCAAAGATTAATCTTTTGAATCAAAAGAGGTATAGGCCTACCCTTAACTAAGCAGAATGGAGTGATGGTTGATAAAACATGCAACAAATATAATGGGAAACACAGAATGTGTATGTGTGTGTAGGTAGGTTACGAATTAATCCCTGAGATTAAATGAGTTTATATAGGACAGATATGTAAAACGCTGAAAGTGTCATCGTTGAAATGTATGAGTTTATGTAAATATACCTTCGACTGGGGCCAAAAGCTGATTTGATAGGGATATTGACAAAATGCGTGTGAGGGTGATGCCTGTGAAATATCAAATATGATATTTTAATACGCAATAATTCCCAGTACTTTTGATATTTTATTGTGTTCTGTATTGCTTTGACTGCTATATCCTATTTATTGTATGTCCATAATCACTACATACAGTAAGGTTGAGTTGGCTTATTTGTGTAATTTACTTTTTGAGTTCCCACCAGTAACCTATAGACCTCACACATCACTTACATTATAGCTATCTTAGGGAACCTTTCACATTAATCTTTGATCTGTATAATTGTTTGTGGTGTCTATGTTGCTATAGGGTGTGTATTGTTTGTGGTGTCTATGTTGCTATAGGGTGTGTATTGGCAAATTAGCCTGAACAAACTAAACATGCAAAACACGAGGAACAGAATTTGATAAGTCAAGATTTGTCTTGCAGTCGAACCGAATGCACCTAACGTGTTCCGTTGTTTGTCGGTAAATTGTGCTTGCTCAGAGGCATTCTAAAGAATTCAAAATTTTGGTTACAATGATAATTAGAGATGGTATAAACTCCAGAGAAAATTACATTATTATCTTGACAATCTAAAGAGAAACATAAAAGAGCCAATGAAGATGATCTAGATAAAGTTCTTCATCATTCAATTACATTTAGGTTGTCAACGACCTTTTTTAATAAGTCTGTACTGAACGCTCGTTTGGTTCGGCCGTACTATAATACTAAAGTCAAAACACACCACAAGACAGAATTAGAATAGTAAATACAGCAGGATTCAACATTCGTTGACAACTTAATTGTATTTGGAAGATTAGGAACTTTATCTAGATAATCTACAGTTGTTGCCAGTCACCCTTTTACCAGTTACTCCTTCATATCACTTGTAAGAATAACAGGTTAATGTTTTATTTTTTCTGAAAGAAAAAAAATAGATTATGCTATCTCCTCTAGATTGTCGCCTAACTTTGGAATTCTTTGGAATCATAATGAACACGCACCATTCATCGCATGTGACAGAAATATTGTTGTGGCACTCAGAGTCACGTTCCGAGTATTATAGCCCAATTATGCTTATATGGTTCATTTGTGCAACATTTTTCAACTAAAGACACATCCTTGGACATCTTTGAATTGGAGAGATGGTTTAAGTAGGCGAATTTGGTTCTGCGCATTCTATTTGTTTATTTTGTTCGTCTCTAAATTGCTCAAGTAAAGAAATACCCAAACATTCAACATTTACTTCACGCAATATACAGGATGGCCCGAAATAGACTTGCAAACTTCAGGATATGATTACACAAATGATTCTAAGCATAAAATATTCTATAAAATAAACTCTAAATCTCAACCATTTAAAAGATTTTGAAGGTTCAAAGTGAGCC
Source organism: Paralithodes platypus (assembly GCA_032716605.1). NCBI lineage: Eukaryota > Metazoa > Arthropoda > Malacostraca > Decapoda > Lithodidae > Paralithodes > Paralithodes platypus. Next base: position 11,562,044 of record CM064545.1, read on the forward strand.
AATATGTCAATAAAAAATTTGAAACTTACAGAATTAAAATATGGTAAAATAATTACAGATAGATGGGGGTCTGGTAAGCTCTATGGCAGCTAGACCGGCCATATGGGGAATTACTTAAGAAAATGCCATTTTCAATAATTGCAGATAGATGGGGGTCTGGTAAGCTCTATGGCAGCTAGACCGGCCATATGGGGAATTACTTAAGAAAATGCCATTTTCAATAGGCGATATCTCTGAAACGAGTACAATTTGGAAATTTGCTTATAGAATATTTTATGCTAATCCTGATGTTTGACACATTTATTTCGGGACACCCTGTATATAACTTTACCAAGTCAGATCTTGGTAAGCTATAAAGGCTTTCGTCGCCCCTTTGTGGATAGGCCAGTCCTACAGTGAGCTGTAATAAGGATGAAGATAATGTATAGCAAGTCATAAATGAAGCATAATAGTAAACTTGATATTATTTCAACTCTAGACTACGTCTAATAATGAAACACCCATCCACCAACCACACACACAATTCAATAACCTCACAGATCCTTTTACATATTCAAATTTTGTCTGCCATCCACACATTCTCCCCTCACTTTCTCTCTCTCTCTCTCTCTCTCTCTCTCTCTCTCTCTCTCTCTCTCTCTCTCTCTCTCTCTCTCTCTCTCTCTCTCTCTCTCATCGCCTGAAGCAGTGAGCCTGAAATATATTCCCATCTTTCCCATAACTATTTTGATCGCATTTAATTGAGATACGCTTTCCATAGCACAAACAAAACATAGATTATTAGATAAACAACATGAAATAAAAATATAAGTAAATAAATTTAATTTAATGTAAATCCCCCTTCGGAGGAGGAGGTCGTCGCTCCAGCCGACGAGGGTGGCACTCGAGGGGAGTGCTACAGGTGGTGGTTAACAGTTACACTGCGGGCATATTTCCGCCATATTAGGGCTCATTCAGGCACTCTTGATTGATTAAGCAAGTGTCTGAATGGGATGAAATGTATTCAGCCAAAGACTAAAAGAAAATAGATTCAAAATGACACCAGAACGAGCTTCGTAGTGCGATGGAGTAACCCGCAACGCTACCAAAGACATCAGCAAATATTCGCTAATTATGAGGAATGGCGTGCTATATTTGCCTTTGGCAGCGCGGCATAGGTCTCGAGATATATCTGGGGGACCCTTCAGTGCGCCGGCTGCTGTGCTGGAGAGCGGAGGGGATCCTCTCGCGATCCTGCCCACTGACACTCGATTCTACAGGCTTTAAGAAGCTTTAAAACCCTTTAAATTGCCAAGGCGTTCCAGAACGTCTCCCGCAGGCATCCCAGCCAGGGCAGTTTGGGTATCACAGGCAGGGACACGCCACCGCAAGCGGCAGTCGGCAGCTTTGCTGGTTGAAGTAATTAGAGAGAGTAACCCTGGTGCTATCGGGCGGGCACATGATTTACGCAAATGAGCAGCTTCGCTTCGTTTCCTAAAAAAATACTCTCTGGTTGATATCCAGCAAACTAATTTGTGGTCCTCTAATCATACTTTCTTGACGCGTTACCTGTCAGTGAAATTAACCAAGCCGCACCTCCAATGTATAGCCCTACGGCAGAAGGTCTAGGTTTAAGCATTTGTAATATTTTGGGGAGAAAAGGAGGGGGGAGTGATCAGCTGAGACCTCTCCTCTGCCTTAGATATATATGTGTGTGTAGGTTAAGGATAACCATTATCCATTTTTGTTTTCCTAAAGACTAATAAGTCTAGTCAAGGATGCAATTTATTTTAGTACTTGCTATTTTGAGATACAAAGAACAAACATTTAGTGTTAGTACTCTTTATATTGTGATACAAGTGTACATAAAATTAATGTGTGTATACATAATCTAGATGAATAGCTTATGTGGTGTGTTAGATCACTGCTTCTGTCAAAGGTCTAGCATGCAAACGGGTGTAACTTTAAGAACGCCATCTGTACCTTTATTTATTTTTTATTAACCCCCTGAGCATCAGCTGATTTATAATAAATGTACGAGGGACCGGCAGTTTGTCATGTTTTTGTTTTCCCTGAAAACACATGGGATGGGTTAGTATTGAAGGAAAAGCCACAATAAAACGCTCACCTAGGTCATTTAGGGGTCTTGCTGGGCGGTGGAAAGCCGCAATGCAATTAACATGGGGAAATGGGTAGGCAAAATACTGGAAAATCACTCCCGCACGCGACCACACGTACGCGGCTGGACTTGGAGGGTTTCCAACCATTGGTATTACTGCGTGGGATACTAAAGCAGTTCCCATACAAATCTGAATCGTCTAGGTGCCGTAGGACAAGAGTAATTAAGCCAGATGCAACCGTTGCTTCGCTGGGGTTGAGCGTTACAGACATAGGTGACGCATAACGTGCGTTGCTGGAGTAAAGTGGGTTAAACTATGATCTGTCGTAGTGTGTTTCACTCAACCTTGAGTATTGTGTTAGTGGTTTTTGTTGATATTTATCATGAATGTCCCCCTCCAGACTTGAGATATCAGGCATTTCTTCAATGATGGAGGGGCCATTAATAAATTATAGGACGAGTCCCAAAGGGAAGAATGATAACCTATTATTTAGTAGTGGCCCCGGAATCATTGACGATTCTGGCCCTCCCATCCATCCCCTTCCCATTCATCTGATGTCCTAGAAAGTCTTGGTATGTCAGTAGAGGCAGAATGCTGGCGGGACCAGCTAGGGGACGCTGCTACGAGCATCAGACTGTCGGGAAAGCGCAGTACTGGTCAGATCAAGTTTATCTATATAATTTTATTTTTTTACCATAATTAACTGTGTTTTCAGTAATGGCATCCGCATCATGCATGGACGAGTTCGTGAGTGTTTTGTGCGTTCGCTCACGATGATATGGTTATTGTCTGTTTTATGCTCCTAGGCGGGTATTTGAAATGGTGAGCCATGAGTTGAAAGAGAGGCCATAACTTTGTTAAGGCATTTTGTCAATGATTCCGGGGCCACTACTAAATACTAGGTTTTCATTCTTCCCTTCGGGACTCAAACCTATATATATATATATATATATATATATATATATATATATATATATATATATATATATATATACAGTATATACTGTATAATATATCTTGAGAGAATAGACTAAATTAAGCTTGGTGTTCCAAAGTTTAATTTTTCCCGCGAGATTTACTACATACATATTTGTGATTTAGTCACCATATATATATAAATATATATATATATATATATATATATATATATATATATATATATATATGTATATGTTTCTAATCTCTCAGTGGGGTTCGAACCCCACTGAGAGATTAGAAACATTTAGTGGTTCACGTGTATATGTGATATATACTCAATATATATATATATATATATATGGAGACTAAATCACAAATACGCGTGATCAAATTATGTAGTAAATCTTGCAGGAAATATTAAACATTGGAACACCAAGCTTTAGTCTATTCTCTCAAGATATCTTCAGGGTAATACAAGAATACAGTGGGAGTCAGAGGCTTAAATACCCCTTCTACATCATCGGTGAGATGCTAACTAGCATATTTACGGTACACAAAAAGTGTTGCCATCTTACTGCCTTTACCGATTATTTTTACATTACACGTTTTCTTTAACACAGCATATGTTTATACAATTAGATATTCTTTACATTGGTATTTGTCTAAAAGGTTCACTGTTAGCATTAATCATATATATTTATTGAACAAATCAATAATCTAAAAATAAATAACAACTATAGCATTGGCGTCTACAAAAAATGCCTATATGTATAATATAACCTAAATTTATGTACATACACAAGTGAACTAATGAAAATAAATAAATATATATATATATATATATATAAATATATATATATATACACACACATACACATACCGGTATATACAATATTTAGCATATATTGACGTGCGTCCAAAAAAAAAAAAAACATATATAAAATAAAAATATATAAATATATATACAGTAAATATCAGAACACAACATCGTACACAGATCAAATACTATTAAAAACACGTGTAGGTTACCTAAGAGGTTTACCAGACTTGACTTATTGACCTCACCAAAAGGTCAGGTCAACAACAGATGTACGGACATTGTATAATAAAGGAGAAAGATGGTTGGGGTTACAGTTACTGGCTTGATTGTATCTTGTATTATGAAAAGCATACGATCCTAATTCTAATTGCAATTTTAATGGAGGTTAATGCTAGTTATATTTTAGGTATTGTATATGGTAGTACATCATGGACGTCCCTTTAACTAAACAAATAAAATAGAAAAGAGATTACAAACAGAGCATTACTAGTAGTAGAGTTCTTGTTGATTGTCATGGCAAGGTTCTACTGCAAACAAATGACTTAAACTGCCGTTTTCCTTATCTTCTTCCTCTGTAATGAAAAGTCGAACAAGGGAATAGAAAACAGAAGATTATTCCATTTGAGTAAATTGGATTCCAAACCGTTCTCTTCAGCAGCAGGTTGTTGAAGTCAATTGATCTGAATTTGATTTTAGTGACAACACATAGCCTAACACCGACAGAGACCTTGTTATGTAGCCTATATACTACGCTGCGAACAAATAGATAACATTTACGGTCACTTATTTCCTTTCTTTTTGTCTATGTGTATGAAGGAGACAAAAGGCAAAGCGGCCTGTAAGAAATGCCCCCCCCCCCCCCCCCACCCCTCACCCCAAGGTTGAAAGAGTGATGGAGAGCCAAAATTAAGGTACATTAGAGGACATTTAGGTGGTGTGTGGGAAAGCAGTGTGGTGTGCTTGTAAAGTGTAGTGAAATAGATAGGAGGAGGAGGTGTTTGTGGGAGTTAGAGTTAGATGGATTCTTTACTGTGTAGGTGAGGCACACCAGAAACAGTAGAGGAAGCCATGCAAATAAAACAGGAGCTCCAGCAACTCTTTATCATATGCCTATGTGGTGTTCCCTAGGTACTGCCCTGCTCGATTGGCGCCTATAATCTCCTCAACAATAGTTGACGACCAACTAATGAATGTGATACCAGCAGTCACAAATTTATATGGCCGTCAAAATTTGCTATTAATGACCTGTCCAAACATATTGATTATTGCCAAACATATTGATTATTGCCAAACAATCTTCTTTATGTTTATACATTTTAAATTAAATTTATTCAGTTCATTTACAATTATTATTAACTTTTTAATAACCATCAATGAAGTAAATATTCCTGTTTCATTCAGAGATGATTGAATCTTGGTGTAGCCCATATTGCCTCAGTTGAATATTTAATTCCTCATATTGCTAAAACATACCTGGGCTTCCTTAACCCGAGAACAGCGCGCAGACTCTTAAGAGGTTTTGGTGGTGAAAGACGACGAGGCTCTTAACCCTTAATTAGCGGCTCACCACATAAGTCGAGTTAAATAAAGCTGGACTATGTGGCGGCGCTCGACATAGGTCGAGTGGCAATTTCAGCACGTAATGTTGCTGAGAGAGAGAGACAAGTGGTGGCAGGAGACTAGCGAGCGTATGACTGCTCCAGACCACCGCGGCGAACCTACTGACACGAATCTCAGCTCCCTCCTCCCTCTCTCACTCGCTACATACTGAATTATATGGGGAAAGTACCGAATTACATGCTTTTTGCACTCGCGTTGCACGGTTATTGCAAGAAAACTAGCCATCATAAAAGGATCGTTATGGTGTCATTCGAAAGCTCTGTTTATGCCCTTTCAGGGATAGGTACTTGTTTTACGTTCTGGGTCTTATTTAGGCATGAAAATGATCACGTAAACAGCCCTATTTTGGCTAAAAACACCCCGCTGGGCGGTACATATAAATAAACCGCATAGGCCGCTCGTAAGGTGTTAAGATCCAAGGCCTAAAAAAAAGCCTTTTAAAAGGCCCCAGTAGATATTAAAAGAAAGGAATATGTGATTAAGTTATATAAATCCCCTCCATACCTCTTATCACTCCTCCACATGTGTCAAAACTTCCTCCTTCCCCCCCTCCTCCCTCCTTCAATTATCACCTATTGTTCCTCTTATTCCTTTGTTTATCAGTTTATTTACCGTGCCAATATCTCCAACCCGGTTCTAAGGTGTTCTGCGCATATCTAGTGCGTGGGGAGAGAGAGAGACCTCAGTCTCGCTTCAGGCCTCGAGAGAGGAGGGTGTACGTCTCGTTCGCCTCACACTTCATGACTGGAGGGTCGGCAATAATTTGTCTTTTTCACCCCCCAAATAATATTCCCACTTGTTTTATTGTTGTTATATGTTAATATCTTCATATCAAACGTAAAATAGGCGCATATGAATAAGTAATAGCACTATTTATCGTAAAATTACGATTTTAGGCGGGAATGAATAATATCGTCGCTTGGCGGTAGGGTGCGCACTACTAATAGCTCGCGCTTAACGGGTTAACTGAAGTCACAAAATCTTAACTGACGAGCAGCTAACCGTATTACTTATAAAGTATGTATGCTTTCGCCATTACCGAGTGGATGCGGACAGTTGGCTAAATAATAAAAGAACAATTATCAATAACCATTTTAATTACAAATGTGCTCCCGTCCTTGAATATACCAAGACGTATTACATCCTTTTTATTGATTTAAACATTCTCCAATAGTAAATTATGAGTTAAACGTCCTTTAATTGAGACAATTCGGCGCATCTCTTCCATGGTATAAGGAGTCATGTTAACACCCATAGCTGAATAATCCCTCCTCCACAATGTGTGTGTGTGTGTTAGAATTAATATATAATATGCTAGAGCAAATCTGGTTATTGGTGAGTCCTACTAACGGGGAGATTTAAATATTCTATATATAAATACGATGCAATACAAATGCAAGTTATATAATGGGTACAGAACACTTTTATTTATGCAAAATTGGATATAAGCTCACTCACAATAAATGGGAAAAATAAACATACAATAGAGCATAATTATACAATTCACAAGAAATAATATAGAATCACAGTTTTACTTGAGTTTGGGACGAAAACTTGCATGCTGTAACGCGTGCTCAGAATACTTAAACAACATGTGCCAAATCTATGGAGGCAATTATCTCTTGATATGGGTTCTCAGATCAAATTAAACTTTTGCTTTACATAATTTGAGGTACATAAGTTCGACTTATACAGATGGAAATGGTCTTTCTTATTGGCACAAAGTCATGTTTTCTCTACTCTTTCGACTATAGTTTAATCAATTTACATATAATATAAATAATTAACTAATAGGGAATCACTAAAATAACGTGTGCGCGATCGGGTGTTGGGGTGTTTTCAAAATTACATTTCTACTGTTTAATATCCCTTATAATGTAGATTCGGGAATACCCAATCGTAAGTTTACGATGTTTTGATTTCCTGAAGGGTTATAACACGATTTAGCAAAAAGGGACTCTAAAAGTTTGAGAAACTTCTACTATTTAAGTTAGTGATATCCCCGTTGCCGGAAGGGGATTTGGTGATATTTCGTAGGCTTGGTGTAATGGACTTCTGTTACGGCACTCATCTTTCTTGGGTGTCTGATTAGGCCTGGACTTCTGTGGGGTGCAACTTGTTGATTTCCTCCTCTCTCTTTTGCTGATGCTAGGTCTTGAACCACTAGCTGTGCAAGGTTTCGGACCACATGCAGGTAAAAGAGTAGAGGTGATTCTCTGCTTACGTAGTTCTAGTCGATGACCTAGAGAGTGAGTATCGAGCATCAATATTACGTTAGGTTGCACATTCGTTGATGTCGTACACAACGATTCATTCTTTGGACCTGATTTGCTATTCTCGTAACTATCAGATTGACCAGAGCTTTTGCTTTATTCAGTCTTTGGACCTGATGGGCTAGTATCGAACCTAGCTTTCCCTGGCTCATACCTAGGAGTGAACCAATCTTTAGACCTGGACGAGCTCGTACTGAACCTAACAGAATTACTGCTGTCAGGTTGGTTGACATAGTCTGTCCTATTTCTGCATATTCTGGGTTCTGCTATGGGTGGGCTAGAAGAGCATGATCATGTGTTGTTGTTGTCTCGTCAGTTTCTGGCGGCATGGTTAATAGATGTAGGCTGGCGCATGGGCATCTGCGCATGTGAAGGGCGTGCAAGTACTCTCTCGTGGAGCTCTTTGTGTCCTTTTGTCGCGGTACTTGTGGTGGTCTGAATGGCTGCAATTATTAATGTTGGCATAACAATTTGTCATTTGTCTACTTCTTTGGAAATCACTTTCATAGAGCAACTTTCCACCAATCTTCAGACTAGCGGCGGATCCCCAGATCGACTGTGGTGATTGTCACCTAAACATCTACAAAAGTACAAAAGTACAAAGTAAAGTACAACAGTAAATAAAATGTATCGAGTTAATCACAAACAGAGAATGCCATTAGGTGCTTGGATTTTTCTGATATGCATGAGTATTACAAAGGAGTACAAAGGAAATCAAGCAACAACAGATCTAGTGACCCTTCTAGGTTGCTTGTCCTCCAAAACACTGAGGATCACGTGTCCAAACAGTGGTTTAGAGTGGGTAAGGGAACATTGGAAAGGGAATTACTGCCCTGGAACTAATGTCCGTGGCAGGATTAGGAAGTTACTAGGGGACAGATGGGTTAGTAACTGAGGGGGGGATAAAATAAAGTTATTCATTTACAAACGCAGTCAGTCGCGGGTTTGAAGCGAGATATTTGTCTATGCGGAGTTTAAATGAATCAACGGTGATGCAGTCTATAACGTTTCGGGGAAGCCCATTCCACAAGTTGACAACTCGATTGAAGAAGAAATTCTTGAATTCGTGTGAGTTAAAAGATTTACCAATAATTTTGCAACCGTTTCCCCGCGTGTAATTAGATTGGTCGATAGTGAAGTACTTACTACAGTTCATATTGTCGATGCCTTTGATGATTTTGAACACTTGAATTAAGTCACCTCTTAATCTGCGCTGGGTTAAAGGAAATAGATTTGATTCTCTAAGACGCTCTTCGTATGGTTTGTTCTTTAGGCTAGGTATCATTTTGGTAACTCTACGTTGAACTCGTTCTGGCTTGTTTATATCTTTTTGGTAATAAGGGCACCAGGATTGAACGCAGTATTCCAGAAGAGGGCGGACTAAGGAATTGTAAAGGGTTAGGATAACATCTTTGGATTTATGCTCAAATGACCTGCCTATAAAGCCAATTATTTTGTTTGCCTTCTTAACAACTTCTGAACATTGTTGACTCGGTTTTAGGTTACTCGATATTGTTACTCCCAGATCGGTTTCTCTGTTTACATTCTTAAGCTGAGTGCCATTCATCGAATAGTTTGCTTTCTCATTTAGGTATCCGATATGTAGTACTTGACATTTATCCGCATTGAAACTCATTTGCCAAATTTGGGCCCAACATGACAATTTATCTAGATTGTGTTGCATATTGTCAACTTGTTCTTTTGAGAGTACGCTATTTGCAATTTTTGTATCGTCAGCAAATTTTGATAGTGTACAGGTGAGGCCCTCATCTATGTCGTTGATGTAAATTAGAAAGAGAATTGGTCCTAGTACCGATCCCTGGGGTACCCCGCTACTTACATTGGTCCATTTAGATGCCTTACCGTTTATGACTACTCTTTGCTTTCTGTCGCTGAGCCAATTTTCTATCCATTTCAACACACCGTCTTGTATTCCATGCGCTTTTAGTTTTAGCAGTAAACGTTTGTGGGGAACTTTGTCAAAGGCCTTTTGAAAATCAAGGTATATAATATCTACAGCTTTACTCTCATCGTAGAGGTTGAGGATATCGTGGAAGAAGTCTAAGAGGTTTGTTAAACAGGAACGTTTTTTACGAAAGCCGTGTTGAGTATCTTTAAGTATGTTATTTTCCTCTAAGTGATTTACGAGTCTGTCTCGTATGACCGTTTCTAGCATTTTACATACAACTGAGGTTAAGCTAATTGGACGATAGTTACTGGGTAGGGATTTGCTGCCTTTTTTGAATATCGGTGTTACGTTGGCTAGCTTCCACTGATCAGGCATAGTTCCAGACTGCAAGGATTTATTGAAAAGTAATGTCAGTGGTTTGGAGAGCTCATCCTTAGCTTCCTTCAGAACTCTAGGCGAGATTGTATCAGGTCCAGGCGTTTTATTTACCTTGAGTTTATCTAAACAATTCAATACTTCTCTCTCTGTAATGGTGATATTGCTTAGAACATCTGAATTATCAATCTGAATCGGCGATGGTGTAGGGATATCACTGAGGTCTTCTGTTGTAAAAACTGATGCGAAGAAGGTATTGAGGGCATTACTCATTTGTACTTCGTCTTTGGTGTATTCTCCATTTTCATCGACTAATGGTCCAACAGTTGAAGTAACTACTTTTTTCTTTCTGATATAACTATAGAATTCTTTCGGGTTTGTTTTACTTTGATTCGCAATATGTAACTCTAAGGTCTTTTTACTTTGCTTAATTAACTTTTTGGCTTTGCGTCGTAGCTCTACAAATTTCACCCGTTCTTCGTCATTTTGTGAGGATTTTAATCTATCATTAGCAAATTTTTTAGCAAGCAGGCAGTTTGAAATATCTTTATTCCACCATTTGGGCTAATTATTATGGCCTGGCCGCCGTATTTTCGATGGTATGCAGTCTTGCACTGCTTTTAGGTAAGTGGTTTCGAATAACTTCCAAGATGTATTTATGTCATTATTGTTAATTAAAAAGCTCCAGTCAGTTTCTTTAAACATAGCTCTAAGTTTATGGAAGTTTGCTTTCTTGAAATTAGGGACTTTTTCGATGCTACTATTTGGTTCGTTACTAGTAAACTTTAAAGTGAAAGTTATCGTACGATGGTCGCTGTTACTGAATTCATCACCAACATTCAAATTCTCTATTAATTCTTCTTTTGTTGCAAGTACAATGTCAAGAACGTTATTACCACGGGTCGGCGTTCGAACAAATTGATAAAGCGAACTCTCTTGCAAGTTCGTATACAAGTCATGTCCGGAGTGTGAAGTAAGAGTATCGCCCCATTTGGTCACAGGTAAATTAAAGTCGCCAAAAATTACGGTATCTTGTGAGTTACTTACATCTGCAATTTGTTCATAAATTTCTCGGTCAGTTTGCACTGATTGAGCTGGAGGTCTGTATATTAATGCAAGTATTATTTTTGTACCTTTATTATTCTTTATTAGCACAAAAGATGCGTCGACGTTCACAATTTGAGGTTTTGACAAGAGGGTAGGGTTAAGACTTTCTTTGATATAAAGTAAAACGCCACCTCCATTTCGATTTATTCGGCTTTTCTCAAACATTACATAACCGGGAAGTGAATACTCTGCTAAAAAGTCTCTATCTTCTGTATTGAGCCAAGATTCTGTTATGCCAATCACATCATAATTTTCTGTAAATACTAGCTCCTCTAAATCTGAAAATTTATTGCGTATGCTACGAGCGTTTGCATAGAAAACCTTTAAATTGTTATTTTAGAACTCACGGAACGCTCTTAAATAATATTTTTGGTTCTTGTCGGATCTACATTTATGTTCATGGCTGTCCTCGGTCCTCGCTGTCTTCGGTCCTTATCGCTGGTGGTCCTCGGTTGCCTCTGTTTTTTTCTTGGCGTTGGATGATTTATGTCACTGCTGCTTCTTCTCGGATGGCGTTTTTTGATCCATGGCTGCGGACTGCTTCGTGTAGGAGACGACCCATGCGTGCTGAACCCACAGGGTTTAGATGAGTGCCATCCTTGCGGAACAGAGTAGGCTGGTTGTAGAAGTTGTCCCAGAGGTTGATGAATTCAACTTCTTCCCTCAGACACAAATATTTTAGTCGGCTATTTGTGCTGAAGGCCTTGTCGCAGAATTTATCAGGTGGTTCGATCTTGGGGAGAATGCCTGAGATGATGATATTCCTTGACTTGTTTTTGTAGTGCTGGATCATCTTGCGATATTTCTCCATCAACTCTTCGGATCTGGTGCGCATGACGTCATTTGAACCAGCATGGATGACAAAAAGGGTATTTTCATTTGCATCCTTTGTGGTATCTTCGAAGGCTTCCACAATGTCGTCCAGTCCAGCTCCTGGGATGCAAAATATTTTTCGTTGATTTGGGACTCTGTCGCAGAACTCTTCGACCTGTCCTCGTAGGATGGAATCCCCAACGAGCCTGGTCTCTTCTGGTTCGTCTTCCATCTCTACCAATATCTCAAATCTGTTTGACATTGTGACTGGTAGATGAGACCTTTTCTGCGTTGGCCGTGCACCGTTCCTCACTGGTGTAAATCCGGAAACCTGTGGTGGCGGGACTCTACGTACAGGTCGGGGAGAGGAGTGGTTAGAACGGGGGCGAGGGGTTGGTACTGTTCGTGCTAGCAGGCTTCTTGCACGAGGAGTGGGGGAGAGACTAAGGTGAACAGGGCGGCTGTCCTGGTTTGATGTCGGCTCAGGTTCGTCAGAAGCATCTGCTGCAGTGTCTACTGCAGGTGTTGGATTGTTGGCAGATGACGTTGGGGCGGTGGTGGATGCTGGAGTTGAAACAATTGGAGTTAGTGATACTCCAACGTTGAGTATTACAAACTCTTGGAGTGATTCCAGCTTCCTGGTGAGGGCGTTGATCTTGTTGTGGGCTTCATCCAATTTTGCTGTCAAATCCTCTCGTTGCTGGCAGAGTCGGCAGACTTGTGGATCGGTAGGAGCAAACATGGAAGCACCAAACCTACCGGCGCAGTTCGTACAGGCACGAGGCATGGTGACGATCACTTTCTTCAGATCACTTCACTCACTTAAAAACACTTAACTCACTTTAAAAACACTAAACTCACTTTAAAAACACTTCACTTACTTAAATAGGCCTAACCGAAAACAAATTTTTTGAAATACACACAAATAGGTTATCAGCGGTGATAGCCTAACCGAAAATTAAAACAAAACAAAATTAAATTTGAATACGCAGTGATAGCCGAACCGAAAACAATTTTATGTTTATTTAAACAGAAATAGGCCACCAGGGGTTATAGCCTATCCTAACCGAAAACAAAAAATATTCATTACAGAACTTATATATATATTATACATGATAACTGTGTTAACGTATTCTGTAAAAGAAACGTTGACATTGGCATGCAAAACAATAATTATGGATTGATTATTTCTAACTTCTAACCCTTCTGCTTATACTGTAAAAAATTTCCCTCTTTTGGGCTCCTCTGACCATAAACTTATCCCTGTCACCTGTTCTATCTCTACGGTACGGCCACCTGTTCCTCCCAGCCAGCGGCACTTGCGGCACTTTGGCGCTGCCGACTGGGAAGCTCTTCGGCAGTACCTCCTTGTTTTCCCATGCAATGATTTTTGCTTCCGTGGCCGGGGACCTTGGAGAGTGCTGAACGCATTACTGAGGTAATCCTCTCGGGCATGGAAGCATACATTCCATTTTCTTTCTCTCAGCCTAATGCAAACATATCTTGGTTTACTCACGCTTGCTCTACTGCTGTCCGCAATAAGGAGGAGGCATTCAAACGGTACCGTCGCCTTCAAACTCAAGAATCTCATACTTCCTATGTTTCTGCCCGGAATCAAGCCAAATCTGTTCTTCGACTCGCCAAATAATTCTTTCATTAATAATAAATGCACTGAACTATCCAACTCTAGCTCTTCCCAAGTTTTCTGGCATCTAGCCAAAAACCTCACCAACAATTGTTCTTCTTCGTTTTTCCCTCCTATTTTTCATTCTGACGGGACTTCCGTCACTTCTTCCTCTGACAAAGCTGAACTCTTCGCTAACACTTTCGCTAAAAGCTCCACTTTGGATGAATCCAGTGTTATTCCTCCCTCTCCACCCTCCTCTCTCCTACTTATGCCTAACATCATAATCTCTTCCAAGGATGTACTTTCCACCCTCTCTGGGTATAATACTAAGAAGTCGTACGGACCGGACGGTGTTTCTCCTATTGTACTTAAAAACTGTGCTTCCGTGCTGACTCCCTGCCTAAGCAAACTCTTCCGTCTCTGTCTCTCATCTAACGTCTTCCCTTCTTGCTGGAAGTTTGCTCTCATTCAACCTGTCCCAAAGAAGGGACACTATTGTCCAATTGCTCTCATTTCTTGCATCTCTTAACTTTTTAAAACTATTCTTACCTCAAAATTTCTTTGGCATTTATCTTCTCATACCCTACTCTCAGACCGCCAGTATGGCTTCCTTAACCCATGTCCAACGGAGATGTTTGTAACTTTTACGACCTGTGTGGCGGGCAGATTTACCCTAAACGAGCATCATTCCATGCTCTTTTTCATGCATAAACAAGAGCCAGAGCGTAATACAATTATATATCCGTGAAAGGGTGATAATAGAGCTTTCCAATGGCACCTGAATCATCCTTGTACGACAATTGGTTCGCTTGCAACGATGTTGCAACGCGAGTACAAAAACCCTAAAATACGGTAATTCCCGATATTTTACCCTATCTAGCAAGACGAGGGATATGTACACGTGTTGTGGTGAGGTCACTGGTGGGACTAGGTCCACGCTGAACGGTCAGAGCCCGCCTGCGGTCCTCCCACCCCGTGGACTCTCTCTCATAATGCCGATAATGTGCGCAACATCCCTTGCTACTTAAGTTGTCAGCCGCTCTTTGGGTCTAGGTTCTCAAAGCCAACTTAAGTCGTCAGCCACTCTTTGAGGGTTAAGGGCTGCTCTTCTGGTGATCTTCTTTCTTATCTTATTAAATCTTGGTCATCCTCCATTCGGGACTTCGGTGAATTTTTTTTGTTGCGCTAGACATACCGAAGGCCTTCGATAGAGTCTGGCACAAATCCCTTATTTCCAAAATGCCCTTCTTCAGTTTATATCCCTCCATCTGTGCCTTTGTCTCTATTTTCCTTTCTGGCCGTTCTATAGCTGCGGTTGTGGACGGCCACCGTTCTCTTCTTCAACCTATCAACTCCGGTGTTCCTCAGGGTTCTGTCCTATCTACAGTTCTCTTCCTATTAGTCACTAACGACCTTCTCAACTGCACCTCCAGCTCCATTCACTCATATGCTGACGAATCTACATTACACTATTCAACTAGTTTTCCACAACATCATTCCAAAACTCCAAAACTAATATAAGGAGGCCATAAAACACTTCTATTCTGATCTCTCTAATATCTCTAATTGGGGCAGAGAAAACCTTGTCACTTTCATTACTTCCAAAACTCAATTTCTCCATCTGTCTACTCGTCTCACCCTTCCAGAAAACTATGACCTACTTTTCAACAACGTACAAATTAACCCTTCATCTTCTCTTAATATTCTCGGTGTTTCTTTTTCTTCTGATCTCTCTTGGAAAGATAATATTACCACTTGCTAAAACAGCTTCCCAGAAGCTGGGTGTGCTCAACCACCTCCCAGGGTTCTTTACCCCAGCACAGCTACTTGCTCTGTACAGGGGCACAGTGTGCCCATGTATTGAGTATTGTTGACACGTGTGGGGAGGATCCTCTCACACAGCACTTCTAGACAAAGTAGAAAAGAAAGCCTTCCGTCTCATTAACTCACGTCCACTCACCAGTTCTCTGCAGTCTCTCTCTCTCTTCTCCGCAATGTTGCATCTCTCTCACTATTCTACCACCATTACAATAATCAGTGTATACCACCCGCTCTTTGTAGATCATGTAGCACCCGTCTTGTAACACAATCCCACCCCTACTCTGTGCAACTTTCCAACCCTAGAGTGAAACGTTATTCTCAATATTTCTTCTATTCAACAGCTGAGCTCTGGAACTCTCTCCCAGAATCAGTCTTTCCCTCTTCCTATGACTTAAATTGCTTCAAACTCAGTGTGTCCAGGCATTTTGGTTCGAACGTACCTTGATTTTGGCCCTATCACTCTTTCAACTCTAGGGGAGGCACTCGTCACAGGCAATTCTGCCTTTTGTCTCCCTCACTCACATAGAAAGAAAAAAAATCAACTTTGTTACAATGTACTGTATGTGCAAAGCTTCAATATCTGTCACACTGTATACCTTGGGATGCGTATACCATTTAACCCTTTCCCCTCCATCCCACCCCCTTTGTTTATAACCGTCTTCATAAATTTACTTACTTTGATGTCTAGGCATCTTAGAAAAATCATTATATATACACATTTCTATATTAGCTGCTCCATACATATTAAATGTGACTACGCTCATTACTTTTTTCTGATCAGTAGTTACCAATGACTTTAGCCTCATGGCATTGGACATAGGTTACATCCTATTAACCCTCTCATTATCCTGGCATTACATTTGTAAGATATGATCAGGCACTTTTTAAGAAATCGTCTATCCCAGCCGATTCCCAAATCGCGTCACCTAAAATGTATAATATCGTTCGTTTTTTACCCACAATTATCTATGCATCAGAAGTTAGAGGGAAGGCAATATTATTATATTTCTTAAAGAAAAAACAAGAAACCTTAAATCATTATTATGAATAATAAATATTAGGACTGGTTCCCAAATAAAATAGTGGGTTTCTGCACTCAAACTCGAGATATTTTGTAAACTTACAAAATAACTATATGTGTTTGTAATTATGAAATCACAAGTATTTGTTCCGCTCTTGTCGATGGTTCATCCCGAAATATTCTATCATCAATATTGGATTTGGTCGATTTTAGACCATAAAAATGACTGTTTATACATTATATTATACTTACATATAGCGAGTAGAGAGTTATTCATTATTTATACATTATATTATACATACATATAGCGAGTAGAGAGTTATTCATTATTTTAGACCATAAGAATGGCTGTTTATACATTATATTATACTTACATATAGCGAGTAGAGAGTTATTTATTATTTATCCATTATATTATACTTACATATAGCGAGTAGAGAGTTATTCATTATTTATACATTATATTATACTTACATATAGCGAGTAGAGTTATTCATTATTTATACATTATATTATACTTACATATAGCGAGTAGAGAGTTATTCATTATTTATACATTATATTATACTTACATATAGCGAGTAGAGAGTTATTCATTATTTATACATTATATTATACATACATATAGCGAGTAGAGAGTTATTCATTATTTTAGACCATAAGAATGGCTGTTTATACATTATATTATACATACATATAGCGAGTAGAGAGTTATTCATTATTTTAGACCATAAGAATGGCTGTTTATACATTATATTATACTTACATATAGCGAGTAGAGTTATTCATTATGTTAGACCATAAGAATGGCTGTTTATACATTATATTATACATACATATAGCGAGTAGAGAGTTATTCATTATTTTAGACCATAAGAATGGCTGTTTATACATTATATTATACTTACATATAGCGAGTAGAGAGTTATTCATTATTTTAGACCATAAGAATGGCTGTTTATACATTATATTATACATACATATAGCGAGTAAGAGTTATTCATTATTTTAGACCATAAGAATGGCTGTTTATACATTATATTATACATACATATAGCGAGTAGAGAGTTATTCATTATTTTAGACCATAAGAATGGCTGTTTATTATATTATACATTCATATAGCGAGTAGAGAGTTATTCATTATTTTAGACCATAAGAATGGCTGTTTATACATTATACATACATATAGCGAGTAGAGTTATTCATTATGTTAGACCATAAGAATGGCTGTTTATACATTATATTATACATACATATAGCGAGTAGAGAGTTATTCATTATTTTAGACAATAAGAATGGCTGTTTATACATTATATTATACTTACATATAGCGAGTAGAGAGCTACTCATTATTTTAGACCATAAGAATGGCTGTTTATACATTATATTATACATACATATAGCGAGTAGAGAGTTATTCATTATTTTAGACCATAAGAATGGCTGTTTATACATTATATTATACATACATATAGCGAGTAGAGAGTTATTCATTATTTTAGACCATAAGAATGGCTGTTTATACATTATATTATACTTACATATAGCGAGTAGAGTTATTCATTATGTTAGACCATAAGAATGGCTGTTTATACATTATATTATACATACATATAGCGAGTAGAGAGTTATTCATTATTTTAGACAATAAGAATGGCTGTTTATACATTATATTATACTTACATATAGCGAGTAGAGAGTTATTCATTATTTTAGACCATAAGAATGGCTGTTTATACATTATATTATACATACATATAGCGAGTAGAGAGTTATTCATTATTTTAGACCATAAGAATGGCTGTTTATACATTATATTATACATTCATATAGCGAGTAGAGAGTTATTCATTATTTTAGACCATAAGAATGGCTGTTTATACATTATATTATACTTACATATAGCGAGTAGAGAGTTATTCATTATTTTCAGTTAGAAAACATATCAAACCCTCTAATTATCATTGTGCAAATGTAGCCGAAAAAAACATTTCGTGTGTGCGTAAATGAACGGACAATTTCAAGAACATTTTCAGTGACAACA
This sequence comes from Paralithodes platypus, assembly GCA_032716605.1. Lineage (NCBI taxonomy): Eukaryota > Metazoa > Arthropoda > Malacostraca > Decapoda > Lithodidae > Paralithodes > Paralithodes platypus. Next base: position 11,580,494 of record CM064545.1, read on the forward strand.
TAACTTTTCAGGAGTGCCCTAAATATTATGTTAATGCTCTTTCCACCGGTATCATCAACATTTATATCCCATCAATATTATGTTAATGCTCTTTCCATTCATCAATTTATCATCATATTATGTTAATGCTCTTCCACCGGTATCATCAACATTTTATATCCCATCAATATTATGTTAATGCTCTTTCCACCGGTATCATCAACATTTATATCCCATCAATATTATGTTAATGCTCTTTCCACCGGTATCATCAACATTTATATCCCATCAATATTATGTTAATGCTCTTTCCACCGGTATCATCAACATTTATATCCCATCAATATTATGTTAATGCTCTTTCCACCGGTATCATCAACATTTATATCCCATCAATATTATGTTAATGCTCTTTCCACCGGTATCATCAACATTTATATCCCATCAATATTTGATTATATATGAATATTTTCATCCCCGTCATGCGAAGCGTAATTACGAAACAATTCGCCTCACTGTATGGGCGCATATAACCTATGTGGTAAACTATGCGGCATGATATACTGTATAGTTCCAGATTTATGGCATTGTTATAAGGAAGCTTTGGAATAAAGAATCAAGTTTCTACCACTAAAACATGATTGTTTACAAATATTTTCGTCTCCATATGTACCAATGGCAGTTAAAACAGGAATAAATTAAAGATAACTAGCCGTATATTGTGTATGGGACGATAATTACTTGGCCACGTATATGGTGACAATATCCAAGCCTTTATATGTTATTATAAATGCTATATAAATTAATTTCACTCATATATAGACACACATTGCACATAAGACCAGCGAATCCAGAAATGTAAAAATACACGGGTTGAGCGACCTTCCCAAGCTATCGAATAAACAATACTGGATTTTTTGTTTAGACCTTCGCTGTCACACTGCTCTGGTGCTTACAGTGTTACAAGTTACAGTATGTATCATAATTCCTGTTTCTTCATCTTCTCACAGCCGGCGGAAGGCGCAATTAGCACCTTTCGGTGATTTATGACTAACATTTTATTTAAAAGGCATGCATTGCGCCTTGTTGCATTTAGAGGGTGATATGGAAAGTTGCCGGTGCGTCTTCTGGTGAGGGAAAGGGTAAATGTATTAGGGATTCACTGGTACTTCAGAGAATAGCTACGAAATCCATTCTACCTCTCACTAGTTTTGTCAATCACTATCCACCAAAGTTTACGCAAAACATGCATGAAATACATAGTGGCAATCCAACGTTGCAGCGTGACCTGTGGTGCAATGATACCACGTTCGGCTCACAAGTATAAGGTCCCAGGATGGATTCCTGACATCATACATTTAAGAAGTGTTGCCTAGTATCTATCATATGCTTAACTTTTTTCTTCTATATTCCATACTCCCTCTCGGGCATAGGCTCTCAGCCTGTACAGTCGGTCACCTTTCCGACTGGGCCACCTATGGTAATTTCGCTGGGAGTCTTTCGCTCTGATATTAGTAAGATCGCTCACTCCCCCCCACCCTGAATCTGTTGCATATTATGTCCAATAGATGGCGTAGTTAGATTTGCGGGGGGGGGGGGGGTATTATTGTGTAGGAAAGGCTGGTTATACAAAACAAACAAACAAACAAACAAAAATAGTGTATTAGCCCTTTGTACAATTTGATCATGGGCGATTTACATATTAATCTTATTTGATATACAGTATTTTACTATCATTTAACTTTTTACAAAGCAGTTTACAAACATTTACTGGCCATTACCTTTGTTTATTTGGCCTATGCCTATTAACTCAAGATAATCGTATTCCGAAAGTAAATTAATTGATGAACTACCGTAGGTATATATAATAAAGACAATGACTACGGTATGTATTTCCAGAAAAATTGGTATGTCAAAAATTAAAATGAAGCTGGCAACCGTATTTTATGATTGATTGTATTAACGATCTATTGCACAGCTAGATAAGGACTGAAATACTCTGCATCATCAAACTTCCGTTACCTCACTGTAGACGTGTATGCTATTTTAACCTCTTTTGTCTCATGACAGAAAGTTGAAAATGGTATGGCTCAATTCCTCGCCACCCTAACACCTCTGAAAATGCCACACTTACAGCTGTTCAGGCATGCCAACATGTGTCACGATATCAATATATACCCTCTATCTTTACTGTCCTTAACGATATAATGGTTTTGACCCACCTGCGTTATCTTTCAATGCTAACAAATAACAGGTGCTTGATGTGCTTCTTGTGAAGTTGTTTTGATTAGAAAAATGTGCAGCATATAACTGTTGGTATGCCTGGAGACAATATATCCTCGTGACTTGCATTGGAAACCATTATTATAGTTATACTAATTAAAATACAAAGGATTACTGTGCTAATTTGATTTGAAACTTGAATAAATACTATATTCAAATAAATATATATTTCTGTTCTTACAACATAACTTATATGTATATATTTCTGAACTATAATTACTACACTATAACACGCCACAAGCATATGCAAACAAGCAGGCATGCACACACGCACGCATACGCAAACGCACATAATGGCTATTGTTATGTCCACCCACTATTACATGAGGTGTCACGCAATATATGCTTATGATATATATCTCCATTGCGTAGCATACATTTAGTACTGTTGCTAAATAATGACTTTGCTAAGTGTTCCATGTTACAACCAAAAATAATTATCTATAAAAAACATATTCACTCCGATAATGCTTATTGAGGCACACAATATTCTGAGTGTGTGTGTGTGTGTGATTACCAATTATGCCAAGAGTAATGCTTAGTTGACGTAGTTTGTGTTTCCGAGGTTAGAGAGTGATGGTCGACCAATGACTATCACTGTTGTCAATGGCATGAGAATATGTTATTAGTTGTCTGAGATTGCACAGCTACAGCATATAACAGAAAAGACAATGCTGTATTAGTTTAAATAAATAGTACATTTTAAAAAATAACAAATGTAAGGTAGCTTTCTGAAGTCATAAGAGTAGGCGAAAATCTATACTATATCATTAATTATAGCATACTTATCCCCACGACTTATGTGACACCAAATTATAATATGGGTTTTAAACAGGTTATACAGTATATAGGCCAATAGTAGATGCAAGTTATCAAATATGACAACATTCGATGGCAGGTCACGCAAGTATAATGTGTCTAACACAGAAGAAAAAAAAACAATGCCTTATATGGTGATAATGACGTTATATGTGGACTAATTTTACTCCATATCATTATATGTGTATCTGCTCTTTTGCAATCATATTTACAAGCAGCCTCGTAAGGATCAGTATATATGTTGTTGCTTGTTTTCCTTTTTACTTATTTGCTAAACGTGACATGTTGGGTACACTTATACAAATTGTGTCACAATCGTATGATAATACTCCGATTATTTCCTTGTTCTACCATGGGTCGCACCTATCGATTACTTTACATAATCCGTGCCCGATCTATATATTATATGAACATGGACTGAAACTTGTATTTTGGCTAATTATTTTGCATTATGCTTATAATCCTGTTAACAATATATTTGTGTCGTGCATAACTTCACATTTTAGCATGATTCGTTGACATTCCTAATCTCTCGCACAAATATATATAAAGCAAATAGAAATATCCAGGCTCCACATCGGTGAAATAAGGTTGGCTAATGTATGATGGCTACTGTCTGCATAACATGTAATTCTAAATATTTAAATATTATTCTGAAGTTATATACTTTTAACTATTTTGTATTGGCATATACAATAGATTTAATGATTATGGTAACGATTCATACAATAATGTAATTGTATTAAAGGTTGTACTACAAACTATTATTACATCTACCAAACTCAACATTACCACTCACATCCCTCTTTACAGAACGAAGACCCATTCATTCATACAGACTTACACTAATATATCGCTATCGCTCGCCAGGAAAAAATCGACACCTAAATGACACGAACAGAAAACTAATGGGGCTAAACTTGAGAAAGCAGGGGGAACAGAAAAAATACCCATCTCCCCTTAACCTCGTATAATTTAGCCGAGTACTCCTATTGTAAACATATTAGGTTCTTTGAGATAAGGTAATCGTAGGATAGGTTTAACCCCTTCTGTACCGCGACGTCGTTTTCATTTTATTCTAGCTATATTTAGATGATGTTGTGCAGCTTAAGAAGGATCTGTGGTAGAATAAAGGGTTAATTGAGATAGTTCAAAGCCGCTTAATTGCTAGAGGGCCTTATTAAGCTGAAAAATATCGTTTAATAGTAGCTAGAAGAAAATAAAAAGACGTCGCCGGTACGAAAGGAGTTAAGAAAAACTGAGTAGAACTATTAACACAATTATGTAATTTAGGTGGTCGCCACGTTTTAAGGATAAACGGTTTACGGATAAAGGAAAAGGATATATTGGTATTAGGGAATATTGCATAGAAACACACAAAAAATATACGAGAGAATGGAAGTGAATTACATAATAATGACAAAATACGGTAGAAACTCTTATAACTCTATACCTCTTACATTGAAGCCCTTCGATATGTCTAGCGCAATAGAAAAGGTCTCACCGAAGTCCCGAAAGGAGGATGACCAGGAGTTAGTAAGATATGAAAGAAGATCTCCAATAGAGCGACCCTTAAGGAAGCCATACTGGCGATCTGAGAGTAGATTATGAGAAGATAAATGCTTAAGAAATTTGGAAGTAAGAATAGTTTCAAAAACTTTAGAGACACAAGAGATGAGAGCAATTGGACGATAGTTGGAGGGTTGAGAATGGTCACCCTTCTTTGGGACAGGTTGAATGAGAGCGAACTTCCAGCATGAAGGGAAGACGTTAGAGAAGAGACAGAGACAAAAGAGTTTGCCTAGGCAGGGAGTCAGCATGGAAAAACAGTTTTTGAGTACAACAGGAGGAACACCATTCGGACCATACGCCTTCTATGTACTAAGCCCAGAGAAGATAGAAAGTATGTCTTTAGAAGAGATTAGGATATTAGCATAAGTAGGAGAGAGGGGGGTGGAGAGGGATGAATAGCACCGGAATCATCTAAGGTGGAGTTTTTAGCGAAAGTTTGAGCGAATAGTTCAGCTTTGTCAGAGGAAGAAGTGATGGTTGTGCCATCAGAGTGGAAAAGGGGATGGAAAAACGAGGAAGAAAAATTGTCGGACAAGTTTTAGGCTAGATGCTAGAAAGCTTGGGAAGAGCTAGAGTTGGATAGTTCAGTGCATTTATTATTGGTGAAAGAGTGTTTGGCAAGTCGAAGAACAGATTTGGCTTGATTCCGGGCAAAAATATAGGAAGAATGAGATTCTTGAGGTTTAAGGCGTTGTTACCTTTTAAATGCTTCCTCCTTGTTGCGGGCAGCAGTAGAAAAAGCATGAGTAAACCAAGAATTTTTGCACTAGTCAGAGAGAAAGAAAATGGAATGTATGCTTCCATGCCCATAGGATTACCTCGATAATACGTTCAGCACTCTCCTCGGGTCCTCGGCCACAGAAGCAATATTCATTCCATGGGAAATCAAAGAAGTACTGCCAGAGAGCCTCCCAGTCGTCAGCGACAAAGTGCCACAAGCGCCGCCTGCTAAGAGGATCAGGTGGCCGTACTGGAGAGATAGGAGAGATGACAGAGATAAATTTATGGTCGGAGGAGCCCAAAGGAGAGAAAAGATGGACAGTATAAGAAGAAGGGTTAGAAGTTAGAAACAAGTCAAGAATGTTGGGCCAATCTCCGAGGCGATCCAGGATACGGGTAGGTTGCTGAACCAACTGCTCTAGGTCATTTAGGATAGAAAAGACGTAGGCTTGTTCACCAAGTTGGTCAGTAGAATTAGAGGAGAGCCATTGGTGGTGATGAACGTTGAAATCTCCTAAAATGGAGATTCAGAGAAAGGAGAAATGGCTAGAATGTGTTCCACTTTAGAGTTTAGATAATCAAACAATTTGGGAAAGTCGGTAGAGTTAGGGGAAAGACAGGTATCACATAAATATTTAATATGAGAATGACAGGAAAGTTTGAGCCAAAAACTGGAGAATTCAGAGGAGCCACAATCGGAAATACGAGAGCAAGTGAGTTTGTTGTGCAAGTATGCACAACATCTGCCTTTGGCTTTGAAACTAGGATAGAGAAAGTAGGAGGATACAGAGAAGGGGCTGATGGCAGTTGCTTCAGACACCTGAGTTTCACACCTACTAAATATGTCAGCCTTGGCTGGGATCGAACCCAGGTCAAGCAGATTCACACGTGAGCGTGCTTGCCACTCGATCGCCGTGGCTCCAGTGCTGAATGAAATTATCAAGCACTAGTCTCAATAAAATGTATGATTGCAGCCAAAACAATAAGGGTGAACCATGGTCGGGAAGTTCATGGTCGATGTATGAACTATTAACACGGATATTATATGCGATTCTTGTTACAGGAATGAATGGAGGAGGTTTGTTAGGAAGAACATGTGAAGGTATTTGTAAAATTTTAATTGACAAACCTGGAAGGTTATCATCCCCGATGTTGTGAAGAGACTTTGTTGTGGAAGTGTATATCATCTGAGGTGAAGTCAATGGTATTGAGGTCTGGTGAATGTTGTTCCGAATGTTAGAATACTTGCTTTGGAAGGTGTTTATTGTATTCATTTTCTCCCGGTCATCATTGTTCCCTTTCTAATGTCCCTTGCTAACCCTCCCCATCTATTTAACGGGAATGAAGGGTTGGCTACTGACTGTCTGACTGCCTGTTACACTTTCTGTGGTAGCATTAGCATGACCAGGTGCTGTCTGTTATATACTAATGACTATACTGTTTCAGCGACCAGGTAGATGTCAATAGTTCCAGCTGATTGACTTGTGTGACCGTGATTAATTAAATCTTTAAGAATTAACAATTACTAAAGGACCAGACATTGAACACTATCGCATGAGCCAATCAGCTAGACTTATTGACATCTCACCTCAGCGTCGCTGAAACAGAATATAGTGATCCAGCAGCCCACATAATGGACACATTAACAATACCCAACAGGGTTTTACAAACTAATGGTCCTCGGAGTCACCGTCCTACACATATTATCTGCCATCACTCACAGTGGTTACAGGAGAATTAGCCCCGAAACCAAGTCGCCCCGCTCTTGGACAACGAGTTCGCCCCGTTTATCCCTCCACCACTACCTCCACCACTCCTGGAGCTTACCACTTATTTCCATCCCTCCCCCAACCCCTGAGGTCTTCTGTAGTAAAAACTGATGCAAAGAAGGAATTGAGGACATTACTCATTTGTACTCATTTGTTAGGTTAGGTTAGATTAGGGTTAGGTTTGGTTAGGGTTAGGTTATTTTAGGTTAGGTTAGGTTAGGTTAGGTTAGGTTAGGGTAGGTTAGGGGAAGGTTAGTTTAGGTTAGGTTAGGTTTGGTTTGGTTTGGTTTGGTTAGATAAATGAATAGGGGGGGAATTCTTCAGTACCCCTTTAGGGTGGAGGGGGGACATTAACGGGGCGAACTCGCGGCGGGGCTACTTCTCAAAGCGGGGCGAACTCGTTTCAGGGCGAATTCTCCAATATTCCTCACAGTGCACTCGGTTTATGGTTATGCATATAGTTATTAATGATTATATAGGGTGACAGTCTTTTATCTACTTATAAATTTTACTGCACATAATATATAGTTACCCGTGCTTAGATTTAATCATGAGATATTTAACGTTAATATAGTTATATCGGCATTCCCCCCCCCCCACACACACACACACACACTCACACACATACAGCTGCCACGTGGAATTGTGATATAATTATGGTCTCTTCAGGCCTAGCGTGGTTGCTAAGTTTCAGTATATCTTAAATAGTTCCTACGCATGTTTTTCTCTTCCAGAAGCCAATAGGTATAAGTCATAACATGATTGGTTGTTAAAATATCAGTGGATATATCTTTTTCATGAGCTACCCTGGCAACCTGTAACACGCTGAGTTAGTTGCGAAAGATAATAATTGGTAGAAAGTGCGGTCCCTGTGACTCCTGCCAAACCACTATTCCTACACAGAGAGAGAGAGAGAGAGAGAGAGAGATGGGTAGAGCCATAACATATACTGATATGCGCGTGCATGCAGTGAAACATTAGTGTTTATCGAAACACAAGTGTGTGTGTGTGTGTGTGTGTCTTTAAAAGATTATATTAGCATTGTTGATTAAAAAGTTTCCCAGAGGTTAGGTTTGCTCAATCGTCTGTTACCCCCTTATCCCCGTACAGCCTCTTTCTCCGTACAGGGACACTAGCTGTTGTAAGCGTATCAGGTATTGTTCGCATATGAAAAATGCCTCTGAAAGGGTGCAGTCAAAGGCATGTAATCTCTACTCTTCTCCACCATATTGTCTACAATATCTCCACATTGTGAAAACTGCATGTATATTACTGTTATGCCCTTATTATATTTATTAGTGGCCCCTCCATCATTGACGAACATGCCTATTACATAAGGCATCCTCTTCAAACACTAATCCGCCGTAGTTTGAATCTACCGCGCAGAGCATTTAAAAACTGAGGAGCCTTCATCATGAGCGCACGCGACCTCACTCATGGCTTCAGTCATTATGAATTGGGTTCTCACTACGAAAAAACTTCGTAAAAAAAAAATAAAAATAAAAAATAAGAATAACTATCTAATAAGCTTTCCATCATATCGTGGATGTACTTGTGTGGATTTCTGACCAGACGCTGATTCAGGCGTCATTCCTCCTTCTCTGCTCTGCGTTCAGCCTGCCCGGACGTGTCTCCCCACGCTCCGCTGATTCCGCATTTGTTGCGTCCCTAGTGAGTTTTTTCTCATTTGTTTACTCCGGGATGTATCGAGTAAGGTTAGGATATGTGTAGCAGGAGTGTCCTGGGCTGGTTGCCCGCAGTGCAGTGTATTTTGGGTCGTGTGTTTGGGGCATCTATTTCGGATGTTCCCTCGTGGTCCTGTTGTGGACATGTGAACTTTTTCACAGTTAGTTAGCTTGTGTTGCAGGCGGCTTTCATTACGCGTTAGTTATTGCTGCCTTTTATCTGTCTGATGAGGTAAGCTTTGCTTACTGACGTTCCCAGCGTATTTGTCTTCACTTAGTGAAGTTTTTTTCTGGGTCCCGAGTCAGTCTTCCCTTTGCCGGAAGTATTTGCTACAGTGGTGTGTTGGCGGTGGTTCCTGTTGTGATATTTCCAGTGTTTTGTGTATATTTCAACATTTATTATGCCGTCTACTTAGGCCTAGCCAGCCACGCGTAGCTTTTGCCACATGTACAAGTGTTATTGTTTATTATTTATAAATATGCCCTACTGTGTCATGTGTATCCGGGTTTTAGTTGTGTATTGGCTAATTCCTCGGACTATGTTTGTTCCTGGTTTAGTTGTGTATTGGCTAATTCCACGGATTATTGTGTGGACTTAGGTTAGTCGTGCGTGGGTTCCTTCGTGTCCGTTGTACGATCAGATGGTGTCTGTTCGGGGTGGGTTTCCTTCCGGCGGGTTTTTTCTCGGTTTCACCATGAAAAAAACCCGGCCGAGAGCCGTGTTGGGCCACACGTGGTTTTCACACAGGCTTGTATTCCCGGCGATGAGGTGTCTGTGGCTCTCCAGGACTGCGTCTCTGTTGGTACCTGGTTTCAGGCACCCTTTGATTCCCGGCGGAATGACTGTACCCATCTATAAAACGCTGTTCATACGAACATACGTTATGTAGTTTTTCTACCAGGTTTTACAAAAAAAAACACATGAAAAACCTAGCTGTGTTAAGGGCTTTCCTCCCCGGCGATCTTTTACAAAGAAGTGGGGACAGGAACTAATGGGGTTAACTTTTTGACATCTCACCCGGCGGGAGTACCTTGGTAGGGTGGGATGAACAACTAAGTCAATTAGTTCATTAACCATTCCATTTTAAGTGATACTATATGTATCGCCGCCTTTATACTTACGGCGATTGAAGGTTCAATTAGGGTTAACATCGTTTTTCACACCCGGGGGTGCTCCTAGGTGGAGGAAATAAGGAATTTACAATTAAATTTCGAGTTAACCACTTAATTTAGTGATACAATTAGGTATCGCCGCCTTCAACCTTACGGCGATCTTTTTGTGACAATTCGTTAGGAATCAGATCTCGTGTCAGCCCGCCCTGTGTTATTCTACTAAAATATTTCAAGGGCCGGCGTCTTTATGGGGGGTTGTTTTTGTTCCAAAAATTGAATCTTAAGACAGTCACCACCAGAAAGACTATAATCGCCATGCTGGACAGTTATATTATGTCAGAGGGTATTCTTCACTTTCTTCAAAAGATTTGTTTAGATATTCTGAACCCCGCCGCGTAGCGAGCTGTGATCATTGTGTCATTACATCTCGTTATCCGGTGGGCTATTAACACTTGTGTGCGAACATGTTGGGTTAACCTTATGAGCATTAATTCCTGGACATTTTTTTGTTTTCCAGAGCTGGGCTGCGGCGGACCAATACAGACCCGGCGGTAGTTTCCCCACCAGTCTCTGTCATGGCTACCTCAGCCCCAGTCTTTGCTTTATGCACTACCCCTGATTGTTCCGGTATCCCTATTTTTGCGCATACCCGTTGCATAAGGTGTGTTAAATGTCTAGACCGTTCAAGGGGTCTCTGGGTTATGCGTAATTGTTCTTTTTGCTCCCAATTAGCTATCAAGGTCCTTTGCGATAATGATAAGACCGCGGCAGTAGCTTTAAGAGAAGTACGGCAGCAGATGGCAGCTTACACTACGATTGTTGCGCATAAATCACTTCAATGTGACAACGTCCCTCTTTGGGATCGATTGCTGTTTGAACACCCTCCCCCCCCTAAACGTTCCTCTAGAGTCACGAGTTATAAGCCGGCGGAGACTGGTCAGGGTTCTGTATCTTCGGCTACTACACCAAAACGTCCAAGAGAGCCTACACCCCCGGCGTCCGCCTCATCGTCTCGGGAGAGATCTCGGTCTCGGTCACCTCTCAGACGCCAGTCTTCTAGTCTTGCCTCTTCACCAGCGAGTAAGAAGAGTAGGACGGAAAGTTCCACCAGTGGTCACGGCGAGGATTCCTCCAAATCTAAGAGTAGTTCTCGGTCACACCGTAGCCATAAATCCTCCAAAAAGGATTCCCATAAGAGACAGTCCTCCCTACATTCACCAGCTTCTAGTGCCTCTCATAGTACCTCTACCTCAGGCAAAGTTTGTGTTAGGCCTCAAGGGTCCTGTGCGGTGCCGGTCCCTAAAGAGGATTTACCTAGTAATATTCTAACCCTGGAATTGGAAAGTTCAGGTGGTTCAATAATTGAGAATGTTTCAGACTCCCAAGAGAGTGTAGGCCAGGGCCTCGGTGTTTGGCGGTTTGCTCAGCCAGGGTCTGACCACCCACGTCCGACTCAAACGAGTCACACAGTAGCTGATGTCCACAGGGAGGCGGCGATCCCATCCTCTATTCCTGACTTATCTTGGCAACAAGGTACCCCAGCTTCGGCGGGGTCTTCTCAGGAGGATCAGGAGGAAAAAGACGAGGTTTCTATAATTTCGGAGATGGAAGGGCAAGAGTCAGGCTCAGGCTTAGACGCCGCGCTGGATAGTAATGATTCACCTGTAAGTTCATCATCTAACCAATTTGTTACTGCGCAAGAAATTAATGGGCTACTTACTGATGCTTTATCTAAATTTTTTGGCCAACAACAGGAAACCCCCACTATGGACTTGGGGGCTCCCACGACAAGTTCTACGGTACGGCCTCTGATGACTTCGATTGCTTTATCTAAGATCCCTAACCCTCCCACTCTGTCACCATCAGGGGTTACTAAGCCTGCTACGGCGGCATTGACAACTTCAAATGTCAGGGTCATCACAGACGTCAATCCACCCCCTCTAGACAAGGCGCCTCTCAGAAAGGTAGCTATGCCCTTGCTTTATGGACCAGACGAGTCATGGGTCCTTTTGACCCCCACTAACCCAGAGCTCGCCCAACCTACCTTGTCAGGGGAACTCCCGGTACCGCGTGAGTGGGTCATCCAGGGCAATAAATCAAAGAAATTGAGGGCCTTGTATATTTTAGGAAATGTACTAGACGTAAACATCAAGGCTATACCTAGTTATTATCACCAAGACTATTTTGTGTATGCTACTAAACCAGCTTTACCCCCTGCCTCAGCTTCAAAACTATTTTCAGACTGGTCTAAGCTGGATGGGTTTAATGATATTAAGACTCTGTCAGCTCTTATTCCTGAACTTGATTTACAGACCGTCACAGACGAAGCAGCTAATCCAGTTTTGAAGGTGGGGCAGTTGGGGCCAGGACCTTGGGTAGATTGGGAGATAGAGGCTCAAAACTTTGCAACCACATTCACTTCTAAATCTTCCCACCAGATCCCTCAGGACACTCATTCTTGGTTCTCCATGCCGGTAGGTTCTGCCGGCGGAGTCCCAGCAGCCTTGTTTTCTTTCCTTGCTGCCCCTAAGATTAATCTTTGTGAGCTAAAAGACCCCTTCACTACCCCTACCCCTACTCACCTAAACAGAGAATTTAGGCTAAGGGGGAAAGCTTTTCGCCTGTTCTCTCAGTACATAGTGTCTCATCAGGTGGCTAAGTCTTTACTACGGTCCACTCAGGCAATCGCAGACGCGGATGCCAGAAGATCGGTTGAATTATCCCGGCGACTGCTCCTCCAGTCGTCAATCCAATCCTTGGGTGACATACGCACCGCCTTGCTTGAGGCGGTACGAGCAAGACAAGATCTCAGAATGTCTTTAGTTCGCAAGCTACCTGATCGCATCGCGAATCAGGTGATCATGTCACCAGTGCTTACTCCCTCTTTAATGTCCCCTGAAGTGTGGCGAACGGTGTTCAATATGGCACAGTCCGTTAAGCACAGTCCCACTCCAGCTAAGAAACCTGCATTTAACTTCCCCAAACCTAGGCCAACTGCTAAAGCTCAGCCAGGGGGATCTAAACCCTTTCTTCTGCCTAAGTCCTCCCACTCCCCCAAAGGTCAGTACAGGCATAGACAGAGTCGGTTTTCAGGTCAGAGAGGACGTGGCCAGCATAAGCCAGGTCAGGGCCAGTCTTCGGCCAACACCAGCCAGCCGGCAAAGCGTCCAGCACCACCAACCCCACCATCAAAAAACTAAAGTCTCTCTCACTCCCGGTGCCAACCTTAAGGCCGGAGGACCCGAGGGTAGTACAGCCGGCGAACCCTTGTCTGCTAACTGGGTCGTTCCGAACGTGTCACCAAGCATGGCCTTTAAACACTTGGGCACGGATGGTGGCACGCAAGGGCATCACTTGGCAGTGGCTCCGGCGACCTCGCTTACGTCAGCCGACAACGGCGAATTTTGTTTCTTTAGAGGTGGAGTCACTGGTCCAGGAAATGATTGCCAAGAATGTCATCATCCCGGTCCCCCCAAATTACCCTGTATTCACGTCCAAACTATTTTTGGTTCCCAAAAGGGACAGTGTTCAGATGAGGCCGGTCGTAGACCTGACTTATCTGAACCTTCACATTCACAACGAATCTTTCAGAATGTTAACAGTACACCAAATCAGGCTAACACTTCCGCCGGGAGGTTGGATGTGTTCACTAGACCTGACAGACGCCTATTGGCACATCTCGGTCAACAAAAGATTTCAAAGGTTTTTGGCCTTACGGATCAGGCACCAAAATTTTGTTTTTCAAAGGATGCCGTTCGGCTTGAACCTAGCACCTCGATTATTCACGAAATTAGTCCGGCAAGCCCTGATACCATTGTTAAAACAGGGGATCAGAGTGTTCTGGTATCTAGACGACTGGCTGGTAGTGGCAGAGACACAACACTTATGCATAAAACATGTCAATATTATTTTAAATCATGTCAAAACTCTAGGCTTCAAGGTAAATCTGGTAAAGTCAAACCTTGTTCCCTCACAAGTAATTCAGTGGATAGGGCTGGTCTGGGACACGGCCGCTCTCACTCTGAATCAGAGTGTGGACAATCGCAACAGGTTTCGCAGGAAACTGTTCATGTTTCTTCACAGTCTGACTACGACGCGGAGGGTCTGGGAGTCTCTGGTAGGCTCTCTCAACTGGATTCAACTAACTGTCAAGTTGGGCCGGTTGAAAGTAAAACGATTAATATTGGAAGGCAACAAATATTTCCCGCTCTTACCGGCGGAAAAATTATGGCCCATCCCGAAATTAATCCACACCTTGCTAGCGGTCTGGGCAAAGAGGGAAACGTTGCATTCAATAATGTCATGGACCTCTCCTCCACCAACAGTATGGGTAGACACGGATGCGTCAGGCACAATAGGGTGGGGATTTCAGTCAAATCAGGGGCACCAGGGTCAGGGGCTTTGGTCCCACTTAGAAATCTCTCACATCAATGTCAAAGAATTACTAGTCCCCTTGTATTTCCTTCAGGCTCACGGCCGGCGTTACAGGGCAAGTCGGTGGCCTTCAGGATGGACAATCTGAATGCAGTTCACTGTATTCAGAAACAAGGATCAACGAGGTCAAGGAGGTTGCTAAACGTGTCGGAAGAGATTTTTACTCTCGCCAACAGACTAGACATTTACATTCACGCATCTTATCTCCCAGGCGTAGCGAACGTCTGGGCAGACGCTCTGTCCCGGAGACAGAGCACGACAGTAGAATGGGAGCTCAAGCAACCCATTTTCAACCTAATGATTGCAGAGCTCTCCCATCCACAAGTGGATCTTTTTGCGTCCGAGGAGACTCACAAACTCCCTCTATACCTCACCCGCCGGGCGAAAACGCCGGCAGGGGGGCCAGACGCCCTAGTGACAGACTGGAACAGATGGAGCTCCATCTATCTGTTTCCGCCGCATGATGCGTCACTAATGTGCCACGTAGTGAACAAACTACGAGATTATCGAGGCTTAGTCTCGCTAATCGCGCCCCTGTGGCCGGCGCAGTTGTGGTACCAGCAATTGAAAACGTGGTGCCCGGACCCGGTGTCGCTCCCGGTCGGGTATTTCCACTTAGACACGATTGGCAACCTAGCGACCTCGCTGACTTTTGCATTATGGACATTCAGGAGGCCAAGTGGCTAGCACCATACGGTAGAGATGTGACCAATAAATTAATCAATCAATATACTCAGTCTACGAAACGACAGTATCACTCACATTGGCAAGCTTTTACTTCCTGGATCATCAGAACGGAACAGAATGTGCCGTCAGTGGCTTTAGTTTTCAATTATTTAAATTATCTGTTTGAGCAGAAACATTTATCTGTGGTAACATTAAAAAATCACTTAACTGCGATTAGAGTGCCCTTTTTAGACCTGACAGGTCTCTCCATACCGGTGGCGGAGGAAACAGGTTTTATGAGAGCTTGTTTTAAACTTCGCCCACCTCCCCATCAGCTCATGCCTACTTGGTCTCTCGACAAAGCCTTGTCTTTACTTCACTCTCGTCTGTACCATAATACTGCAGACTTTGCATTACTCTTAAAAAAGGCGGTTTTCCTTATGGCTTTGGCCACCGGGAACAGAGTGTCTGAGCTGGCGGAGATGAGCAACACACCTAATTGCCTTAGGTTTGGCAGACTTAATGAATGTATTTACATTGCACCTTCCCCAGGTTTTGTAGCCAAGAATGAGCACAGTGCACACGTGTTTTCTGAGTTCACGGTGCCGGCGTTAAAAAGGGGTAAGGTGCATCATAATCTATGTCCAGTGCAAGCTCTAACCAAATATTTGAGAGTAGCTCCTCTTAACCCCCAAGGTGCTTTATGGGTAGCAAGTACGGGTAAACGCTTACTTAAACGACGATTAGCCTCTCTTCTGGTCGAAGTCATTAAAGAGAGTAATCCCGGCGTTGTGGGTAGGGCCCACGATTTACGCAAATGGGCAGCTTCTTTACGTTTCCTGAATTTTTTTTCAGTAGAAGATATCGCGTCCACTCAGTTGTGGGCGTCTAATCATACGTTTTTGTCTAGATACTTGTCAGTTGCTCTAGACAAGCCTTCCTTACCATGTATAGCTTTAAGGCAGAGGGTCTAGGTGGCCCTGCAGTCACTTTTGTGTATTTTCACGAGAAAGGGGGGGGGGGGGGGGTGCAGTCAGCTGACATAGGACACCCTAGACCCCGCCGGAGTATAAGAGCTGTGATACAATTTAAGGTTAATGTGATATGAAAATTTCTCAGCGAGAAATTGTGCTAGTACAATGTTAGTACAAAACAACGGTGTTGTTATAGTAGTTTTAGCTGTGAAAGCAATCTAATATTAAAATAGTGGAGATCCTTTGCAATTTACCTCCACGATTATTTTGGGGTTTATTATGTGCACATATAAACTTATAACTTGTTATTTTTGTCACCACTCGTTGAGTGGGGTGCCTTTGTACCTGCAGATCTGTGTTCAGAATCTTCAGGGTTACCCATTTTTTGTCAGACAGGCTTCTTTGAAGCACGCACCTGCCTGAACCCCTTTTTCTTGTATATTTTTGGCCTACGCCACATTTAAATCTATTCAAAAGTAAGAATACTATGTGGTTGTTTTTTATTATCTGCTTTTATAGAGTTATGATATGATTACGAATGTCCCCCTCCAGTCTTAGAAATCAGGCATGTTCGTCAATGATGGAGGGGCCACTAATAAATTATAGGTTTGACTCCTGTAAGGAGATAAAGAAAACCTAATATTTAGTAGTGGCCCCGTAATCATTGACGACTGGGGCCCTCCCGACCGTCCCCTTCCCATTCGTTGATGTATTAAGGATTTTGGTTTACTTGATATGTCAGTGAAGGAGGAATGACGCCTGAATCAGCGTCTGGTCAGAAATCCACACAAGTACATCCACGATATGATGGAAAGCTTATTAGATAGTTATTCTTATTTTCTTTTTGTTTTTATTTTTTACGAAGTTTTTTCGTAGTGAGAACCCAATTCATAATGACTGAAGCCATGAGTGAGGTCGCGTGCGCTCATGATGAAGGCTCCTCAGTTTTTAAATGCTCTGCGCGGTAGATTCAAACTACGGCGGATTAGTGTTTGAAGAGGATGCCTTATGTAATAGGCATGTTCGTCAATGATTACGGGGCCACTACTAAATATTAGGTTTTCTTTATCTCCTTACAGGAGTCAAACCTATAAATCAGTGTTCTTCAAAGCTGTCCCAGCGTATACCTCTCACTCTGCAGAGACAGAGGGCCACCCACTTCGTAACTCATTCCCACCACTTTTCTGCTCACCATTCAAAGCCAACAGTTAACTTAAATTTCCTCGTAATTTGTTCAGCTCAACAAGTAAAGTATGGAATTAACTCCGCAAATGTGTCTATCCCTCACCCTATGACTTTGTTCCAAGCTTTGCGTGTCCTGCAGTTACATTCCAGTGCACCTTGAATATGGTTCTGTACTAAGCATTCTGTTCTGACTGGGGTAAGGGGGACAATAGGACGTCAAATTGTTTATAAGTAGTTTTGCCTCTTGTCTCTTTCATACACAGAGAAACAATGTATTAGGTAAAGGGAAGTGGAGAACATCAAACCTTTGATTGTCATATCGAGGAATTGGGTTGCTTGTAATGGGAATTTGCATTACATAGGTGAAGTGGCTCTGCGGGTCATTTTTGTCATATGTTTAGATGAATATATAGAGTAAACATTACCGAATACTAATTATTTTGATTAATAAATACTCTATCCACAGATATTAGAGTCAAGCTTTCGTGTATAAGTCTCTTCGATGTATTCGTCCATTTAGTTCGTCTCTCCCTTTCCTTCTCGCTCTCTCTCTGAACGGTTTAATTATATTTGCATTGCTATCCAAATGTATATGCTAATAACAAACACCTTTATCATACATATCAACATTGGGAAATGCAAACCACTAAAACTTCTCTGGGGCTACTTTGAAAGTATATAGCGTTTTCCAATGACATTTTAGTAGGACCTATTTTTCTTATAAGTTATAACGACTTTGAAGTTTGTAGCACTTATTTCCGAGCAAATAATGTATTTGTTTCTATTTAAGTGGGTTACCAGTTCTAAAGTCTGATATTTTTGTACTGTATTTTAGTCATATATATATTTTGTCTTCTCCAAACCCCCTTCTCAAACAAAAAATACACATCTGGAGAATATCATAATTATATCAATATATATTGCACTGCTTTTATTGCTGAATGACCTATTTTCTCTAACAGTGTAGGATTCTTTGGTGTAAGCGACTAGTTATGAAAGCTGTTATTTTGGTTTGGGAATTTCACTAATGACGACTAGATGGATATGGATATGCAATACATTATGTTATTTTAAGTAACAACACAATGCTACACATAATGCTGTATTTGAAGAAAAAGGCATGAGACGAGAGGTGTGAGGAGCCCCAAAACAAATACCGCAAATCGACAATACGGGCCAGCCCGGGACCTCAACCAAAATTAAGAGACCAACATTAACCCAAAGAAGAGCAAATGAACATCAGCTAAGGAAAAGACTAATCTATAATGTGGATAAATATAGATAGATAGATAAATAGATAGTGTGAGTGAATGAGTGAGAAAGAGCTGTCTTACTAAATAGATAGTGAATCTAGCAATCCCTACAAATTGGTTTGTAAACAATAATTACACATAAACATATATTTCTTAAAGACAGATTTCACTAGCAAAAACTATTTACATCTTAATTAATATCAAGAGATAAAACAGTAACCATAACACTGGTGAAATAATTCACGTAACCCCCCTCCCCCACCCTACATACTTCCAACTTTCCCTACACAATAACCCCCCCCCCCCACCCCCCCCACCCCTTCTCCGTATAGCCCACCTCTCTCCTTCCCAGCAAATCTAATTACGCCATCTATGGGACATAATATGCAACAGATTTAGGGTGGGGGGGAGTGAGCGATCTTAGTAATACCAGAGCGAAAGACCCAGCGAAATTACCATTAGGTAGCCCAGTCGGAAAGGTGACCGACTGTACATTCAACCCTTATGAACGGTGAAGCCCATGAGGTCTCGTTCCAGTCTAGGGAGTGAGACATGTGAAGCACCTTTTAGCTGCAACCAGCCCCTGCCATCTTGCCTTCGCAGGATGCATGGGGCTTAGTTGCTCACTCACAGCTCGAAGTAACCCAATCTCTGAAGCTGCCTCGCTCCAGTGCTTCACTGTCGCCACTCCTAGACTCGGACCCTCACTCTCAGAACGCCACCTAATGAGCAATGAACTCACTAGGCATTGCCCCCCCCCCCCCCTATAGCCTATTTGGAGTATGTGAATATTCATACAGTGCTATTTAATCAGGAAACAATGAGGGTATTTATTTAGCGTGTCGGTGGGCTTTGTGGTAATGCACTGATACTAGGTACAGCACAAATTCCATCCCAATAATATCTTCCCATTGACATAACGGGATTTGAACCCGGGTCCATTGGATTACCAGTCCAGTGGCAAGACCACTCCACCACACCTCCCCAATCACATCTCGAATTCACCTTGAGTAACTATTACAAAGTCAAAAGACTAACTTCAACCATGCATGTACTTGAACCGACAAGAATGTAGCATTGAATCATACAATTATAATTACAACGAGATAGGAAAATACTATAACAATGACCTTTGGTCCTAAAAATCATGAAAATATATGAAATACATTAGGATACACGATAGTGAGGGTTAAAGCATATTTGTGTTGAAGCATATACGGTTCACACTGACCGGAGATGACCATGGAATGTTCCCTCACAACCCAGGCACTGAGACTTGGGGTGGAGAGAGGCATAAGACACACTTGGGCAGTGGGCACCTCCGACCATCATGACCTGTGAGTCCTGTGGCCTAAAGAATGATTGTATAGAGTGTAACCAACCTGACACACAGAATTTATAGCAGGTCTTAACCCTGAAATGACTGAATTGAGAAAGGGTGTACAGTTGGCTTCTATATTCCCTATACATTATTGTTTCCACTTTCCACTGCAAGTATATTACTTAAACCTATATGAGATTTGCATCAATATTCCTATAGATATATTGCCAAGTATAACATGTAACAGTATTGAGGGAATGTAAGAGAAGAGTAGATGAGGAATTTGGAAGGAATGTAAGTGGAAAGTGGAGGGAGTGCAAGAAATTGTATTGTAAAGAGGATAACAATGTTCATGTAAGTATTTGGGCAGTGTGATGAGTAAAGATGGGAGTAAGGATGATGAAGCATGGGAGAGGGTGCAACAGGGGAAGAGGGTTGTAGGAACGATGAAGGCTAGAGAGCATGGAAGTAAAGACGTCACTGCAAGATAGTGTGGTAATCCCAACACTGACGTATATTGCAATGTTAACATAAAGATATTAGACAGTAAATTTGTGAAATGTCAGAAATAAGAAAACCTTCCGGATGGGAGTGATGAGGGTGACGTGATAGTTTGAGATTTTGATTTATTAATAAAGATATCCATTGAATTAATTGGTCAAATCGGGTATATTATAATGTCACCACCATTGAGCATAATTATCATTATGTGCTTCTCTTTCCATTCCTGGCAATAATATTTGAATAGTTGTAGTGTAACTAGTGGTCGCTGACAGCATGGGCCATTGTTGTCTTCTCTAGTGACATGAAGCAATCTAGATTCCTCAAGCCAAAGTCGTTTCTTAATAAGCTTTTCGGTATCAGTACATTGTACTGTAGTGGCTCATACATTTTAACCCATCTCAACCAGATGGCCACCCAGGTGGGCAAACCAAGTCTTCACCGAGCACACTGGATGGCCATCTGAGCTCCTGGAGCTATTACAGGGCTAGAAAGTCACCTAAACCCGCATTAAAGTTTAGTTAACATGGCAGGCGGTCCACTAAACGCAGAACAACACACACTCACACTCAATCAGTCAGCTGACTTGTACTTGAGTCAGGGGTTCAACAAATAGATCAATGATTTTCGTTCTTACAAATCAATGCATGAAAGAAGTGGACAGTGACTTAAGAATGGTTACAATGGTGAAATAAATCAATAATCAATATAATCAAAGATAATCAGTAATCAATAGTTGAAGGAGAATATACAAACTGAAGCCTTTGTTGCCTCACCGGTGGTCAAACAATTGAACAAGTTAAGTTACGAGGTCCGAGGCACAACTTTTCATCTTTCACCTCAAATGATAACCACTAAGTGTACAATGTTCTAGTCTTTACTTGTAGCAAGATAACAGCGAGTACCGTCTCCTGAAATATATATATCTTAGGTTAAGCCATTTATTTTCGGAGATATGAGTATCGAAAAATTACTAAGATTTCCTGAGACTCCCGATATTACCCCAAACGTCCTCAAGCTGACCTGATCGGCAAGCTGGCTTACATTACCACACGATTGGACCTTTACAAGGAGTTATATAGAACCGTGGCTTCCCAACTCTGCTCGCATATATTGTATTTCTGTTGTACTGTATTGTGGATTGTATAAACCCTGCATATGCTGTGTATGGCTTGTGTATAATAAATTGTATTCTGTGTTCATATATTGGTATTTCTCTCTCCCAGTTAAGGACTTCACATTGTGTTCTTGCCCTACTCGTATAGACACTTCCATACATATAACACATGTTATTCTTCTCAGACAATCTATGGAAATATACCTTTGTTATCTATGGGCCAAATATCATAATTATAGTACTATGCATAGGCCTTACACTTGTCCAAACAAATATGACCCAAACATTTACTGCACGCTCATGCACCTCCAAGTACACTTAACCAATAATAAATGCTTCTATTCACTCTTAACATCTACGCCTCACTTGAATTACAATACTGGCTACAGAGCTCTGGACAACATATACTGTATAGCTCAACACTAACTAAATATGCATGTCATTATAGTAGCTCTGGTAAGAATTTCTGCAATCAAGCACATACATCACTAATGCCCCAATCGCTCAGTGAATGATTGACTCTCACATCTAACATTAATTTTTATGCAACAGGTACAGTGTTTTATTGCATTATTACACTATTTACAAATGTCCCTTCAATGTACAACTTTTAAGCCTGTGTTGGCTGGATTATATTATGCATATAGTCACAAAATTCCTCCTAAAAGCGGTATTACTAAAAATATAACTCAACAACACGTCATTTATTTTTAATCAGTATGCTGTGATATCTTAAGAGATAATGTCTGCTTGTATCTTGCTTAAAAAGTGTGGTTAAGCTAACCTCGGTTTAATTAATAGGTAGTCTAATTTAATTCTACTTTCTTAATAGTTTGCAGACCAATACGATCCTAAACAAAAATACTGCAACAGGTTTATGACGCTACCTGTGCGTTCAGCTGCTCGTCTCTCATCTGGCTGCGGCTCGGGGTTTGGTCCGGCACAATTGCTCCTCCTTACGTTGATGCCGGCAGTTTATGGTTAGGGAATATGTACTATTCAGGTCCCTTTCGGTGCACTCTGTATTGTTTCCACCCTTCTGCATGTGCAATGCTACAGAGAAAGCATGCACTGCTGAAAGGTATTCGTAGGCCACAGAATACTTGGCTGCAATCTCGGCGTTTGGCATAGAAAGGCAGGTTCGGGGTTTGGTTATTGACACATTTTGTATTCTCTGCTTACGTTACCATCTCATTCGGATTTTACTGCGTCAGAGTATTAGAGCCGGAGAATACCCAACCAGTCTTTTTTAGAGCTATTATCTGCTTTGACTCAGGTAGCCGAGTGCTCCAACTTCTTGCGCAGCCTTTTATATCTGGCACTCTCCATGGCACTGCACCCTGATTACCTGGTGGATCCCAGTTGTCTTTAGGAAGCCAGTTTTCCTTCTCTCCTTCTTCCTTGACATTGTTGCCCGTATTTACACTATTCTCTCCATAATAACATCTGGGCAGGGCAGCTCTGAGTAAAGTTTCATAACAGGGAAGTTGCCCGTTGTGAAAATATTATGTGTTGAAACTGCCCGAGCAATAATTTTTTTGCAGGTTCGCACCGCTGGTTTGGTGAATAGGGTTTGCAGGATAGGAAACAGCTAACCAATCAGCTTAGGCAAAGGTGGACTCGTGTTTGAAGATCTTTACAGTCATTTTTAAATATGGTCCTAAACCTAACTTAAATGTATTCATGGTCGAAATGATTTAGTGCAGACTCATCACTTTTTTAAACGTCCTGAGACGTTTAGACCTTTGTTTAATCCTTGAGTGGCTGCTAGAGTAGGAGAGACTCACTCAATCACCTTAAATGTAAGTCTGCTCAAAGTCAATGGAGCTATTCCCTGATGCTCTCTCGTTACTTTCACTCCAGTCAGGCAAACACTGCTTTGTTGATCATAAGAAACTCACAAAATAATACAAAACCACATATTTACCCTTTCGCTGCAGGTGACGTTATGGAACGTCCTGGCAAGTTACAGCAATTTCCAGGCTTTAACACCTTAAGAGCGGCCTAGGCGGTAATTTCTATTTACGCCCAGCCCAGCCCAACGTTTTTTTTTACCATAAATGGGGTTGTTTCCGTGCTCTTTTTCATGCATAAACAAGACCCAGAGCGTAATACAAGTATGTATCCCTGAAAGGGCGTAAATTGAGCTTTCCAATGACACCCGATCCATCCTTCTACGATCACTGGTTGTCTTGCAACGATCGTGCAACCGAAGGGTAAAATCGCTAAAATACGGTCATTTTCTTACATTATTACGTGTGAAACGAGTGAGAGAGGGTGGAGTACAAAGGAGTACATCTCAGTAGCTCCACGGCCACCGTGGCGAGCGGTCAGGAGGTAATCTACGCTCCTCCCACCTGTGACGCTCACCGCTTCCCCCAGAACTGCATGGCTTACTCGCTATGACTCGCCAGGGCAGAGAATGTAGCTACAGTCTACCTATCATTTTGTACTTTCCTTCTCGAGAAAGCTTGTGTTGCAGACAGTTCAGAACTGTTCTTTATTTTCGTCTGTCACAATCCTTTCTATTTTATTTAGTCAATTGAAAGTATTGTGTTAAGTAGTTGAATGATGGGAAGGCGAGCGGGAGAGAGAGAGAGAGAGAGAGACCAGGTGGTGTGACTTGGTGGTGAGTGTGGCGCGTGGCTGGCCCCCTTACATAGGCCTCGCGGGATTCGTTGCCTCCTACCTAACACTGCCTACTAGGCGGCTACTTAATGGGCGACTGTCGCGCACCTTCGTGCCATTCCTGCAAACTGGGACTCCAGCGAGGCGGTCCCTGGGAATATCCTTGTCAGATCCGTCCCAGACAGCATACTCTAAGCATCTCCCATGAACTGTTCCACACTCTTGTCTTAGAATCTTTCTCTCCTACTGCCTCTATCATTCCACTACTTCCTCACCTTTTATTAATATCAATCCCCCTCTGGTTCCCTGCATCCACACCTTGAATTGGTGGCCAGACTGTATTATATGCTGGATCTCACATTTCTTATGTACTAGGTTAAGGTTGAAGATAGTCATTGTCTTTTTTGGGAGATTGTATTGCTCGGACTGTCTCCGTCAATCACTAATGTTTCTACAGGGTTAAATAATGCTAGACTAGGGATCAGGTACCTTGCTGTTGGTGTTTTCACTGTGTGTAGGCTACTTTTGAGCTGCACGACACTACGGATTCTGTGGGTTACCTGGGTGGATCTTTTGTCTGTGTACCTTGGAGTTTAGACTGTGTAGTGCGTGAGGGCTGCTTGCCTAATCCACCCAACACTGTTCTAACTCTATTTGCTTTTACTTTTGAGGGTCGCCAGGAGGATACTCGATACTTGTGATCGAGAATCCTCAAGAGAGCACCCCTTCATATTAACGTAATCAGGCCGCACAGACCCAAGGTCCACACTAGGCTAGGAGCTGCCTGGCTCCACCAGAATTCTGTACCTTTGCGCATCCCAGCTAGACTTTATTAACCCGGGTAGACATTAGCTGGATTAGATCATATACTCTTTTATGCATACCCATTATTTCTACACAAGCATTTTGAGGTCTAGGTTGCTGTAGAGAGACACATCCAGCATAGACCGGTTTTGTTAATAGGAGTCCTACTTTTTCGTGGCGAGCATTATTACTGTTGCACCGCTTATAATATTCTTGTGTCCAATAACATTATAGGTCCAGCCTTTTTGTGTATTTAGCCTACACGTGCATTGTCCTGCCTCCTGCTATTTTGTGGTTCCATTTCCGATACGTTCTTCTTAGTAGCATCCAACATTATTCAGAAGATTCCTTGTTCGGTGCTTGAGGACTTTACAACACTTTCTTTCATAAAGGAGTGACAGATATTATTGATTAAAGTAACGTTAAGTAAACCTTCTTCTTGTTTGCATTAGATCACTCTTGTGATTTAATTAAGTTAACTATCTTTTCCTTGTGTACCATAACTAAGCGACCATATGTTATAGGTAATAGGCTGTTTCAGAGAACATCAGCCTATAGTAGAAGCACATAGATACTGAGAGTTAAGATACCCCGATATCGCAGATATAACTCTGGAGGGTATATGTGTTCTTTGTTCGACGGGATTATATATCAGGGGTTGGATCTAGCGTTTCTGTTGTTGCATTTATGCCAGTCTAGTCCAATGTATAAGAGCCACTGATTTATACGAGACCCGATCGTAACAAATGGCGACCTAGCTCAGGATTTGGTGAACCGACATATAATTGCAGGTTATTGTGCAGATTTTTCTCACAGTTTAGGCAGTGAACATTTGTTGATTTTGTGGAATATTTTTTGAGGACATGCAAGAATTATTTTTTTTAGCAAAGTAATATAGCACTTAAGCTGTCTCCGAGAATTTTTTATTGTGAATATTGTGGTATAAGAGTTTGGGGTACTTCTTTTTGTGTATCAAAGTGAAAAATCTTCAGTGAGCATCATGTCTTATAGCGGATCAGTGCAGGATGAAGACACAGTACGTGATGTAGAAGCTGAGGAGCAGCAGCATGGGCAGGTTGTTAACTTGGTGAACAGTGAGGAGGATGCAAGGAATTTTTTACAATGGCCTGTTACTTCCGACCGGTTGGTGGGTATGAATCGGTACGGTCTCCAGTGCTTAGCCGCAGCTATCGGTCATGTATGTACTAGTGGCATGACCAAGGATGACCTGATAACGTGTGTGCTGGGTGGGGTGACTGGCGTACGAGGTAGGGTGAGTGCTCAGAGCCCTTTGGCCGAGCCTCCCCTTCACTCGACTCCCAATCCTCCTATTGGAGTACCGACCCTGAGCACGCTTCCGCAGGTGGGTAGTGACTGGTAGGGTGGTTTGCCCCTGGGGGGATCACCGGGTATTTCTAACATCATTGCATCTCCTCCTCCTCCTCAAGGTTTGACCCCGGAGATGCTCTTTCGGCTCGAGATGGCAAAACATCAGAGTCAACAGCAGACAGAGCTAGCTAAGATAGAAGAGAGAGAAAAGAGCTAGCTAAGATAGAAGAGAGAAAAGAGCTAGCTAAGATAGAAGAGAGAAAAGAGCTAGCTAAGATAGAAGAGAGAAAAGAGCTGGCTAGGATGCAGCAACAGACGAGGGAAGCTGAGCTTAGGACTGAACTAGAATCTACAAGATACTGTGCCGACATGGATTTAGAGAAGTCTCGTGTTGAGACGACGGGACAGCGACTCGGTACTGGAAACCGTGCGCGTGATCAGTCTCTGTCGCACCTTCTCAAACTGGTCCCTGTATTTGACGAGTCTGGTGTCACAGTGTTTTTCAATAGATTTGAGAAGAAGTGCCGGGAGCATCAGTGGCCTGAAGTTAAGTGGGCGGCCCTTGTGTCCTCTAGACTCGTAGGTAAGGGGCTCAAGGCTTACTATGCACTGCCTTTGGAGTCCTGCGTTGTTTATGAGGAGCTCAAGGAGGCTGTCCTGCGGGCATACGAGCTACAACCCGAGACATATAGGTTGAAGTTCCGGGGTGTGACTAAGGGGCGAGACAGTACCTTCTTGGAGCACGCCCGGGACCTGTCCGACGCTATGGGAAACTGGCTCAGATCAAAGAAGACAACTACGTTTGATGAGATGAAACAGTTGATGCTTCTAGAGCAGTTTTATAAGTGTACGGGCGGCGACTTGACTTTAAACCTTAAAGAGAAGAACCCAAGAACTCTCGTAGAAGCAGCAGAGATGGCTGATCGTCGGTTGTCACTAATTCGGGGGTGCGGCTCTGCACAGAGAAATGATGTAGGCGTTAAGGAGCGATACCCTCCCACTCCCCGGAATATGGACACACATAAATTTAAAAGCAATGACACCAAGACTGATCACAAACCTAGCACCGCCCCATTTAAGAAGGGTCAGGGGACTTTTACACCAAAGAGGGGCACATGGCAAAAGCTTGTCCGAGCAGACCTCCCACGGCGGCTGTGTCATTGGCTCGCAGCATTGGGGTGTTCCAGAAGTCTGTGTTTGCTGGAGGCATAAGATCAGAGGATGGAGCACCGCCAGTGAAGAAGGATCCGGAAGGCTCGAACCCTGTCCGCGATGCCTTTTGCGACCATAGAGGGCATGGCTGCGTGAAGTGGGGGGGCAAGAAGCACGGGGTACAGCTCTTGCGTGACACAGGTGCCTCTCAGACACTCTTCAAGAATTTCACTAGTAGACCCATAAACGTGGCGCGGGTAGTTGTGGTGCAGGGAGTTAATGCAACTAGGTCATACCCGCTTGTTAGAATGGAGCTTGAAGTTAACGGTGTGACTCGCGAACTGGATGTGGGAATCGTGGAGAAATTGCCTGTTGGGGGCGTCGACCTCCTTCTCGGCAATGACTTTGCGGTGCCTGCTTCTAAGGTTTCACCCTTAGTCGATGCCGAGGAGCCGGCCGACGTGAGTAGCGAGGAACAGGAGTGGGTTGAGAAGTGTCAGGTGCAACCAATGGCGTGTGTTGTAACCAGATCTCTCTCATTCAGGGAGTCACAGCCTAACCAACAGTCTTCAAATAAGCGGAGGAACGGTCATGAGAAGGTGCTGAAAGCTGATACGGTGGAGAGTCTAGTACCAGCAGCGCTTCTCGGGGACTCAGTATTAGCACCGTTATTAGAGTCTGGAGAAGCACCACCACCTGTCACTGAGAGTGTAGAGGCAGGGCTTAAAGAGACTCAGAGGCAGCAACGGTATACACGGAGAGAGCAACGGGATGCAAAGTTCGATGTTGGGGGAGGGCATGAGTTGTTTCGCAAACACTTAGACAGGCTAGCTCCCTCAGATATTCGCAAATTGCAGCTAGAAGACCCGGAGGTTCTAAAGTGTAGTGACGGTGCTGTCGAACTTGAGAGTAGAGAACGAATGTTGCATAGTCTGGAGTTGGCTGGCCGCAATCTGGTAGGCTCTCAGGCCCTCATGAAGGACAGGTATGACCACAAGGTGAAACTCAGGGAGTTTCACGTGGGTCAGGAGGTGTTGATACTACTCCCTCTTTTAGGTCACCCCTTATCCGCAAAGTACGCTGGTCCTTATAGGGTAGCAGAGAAGCTCTCGGACTTAGATTACCTGGTGGCCACTCCAGACAGGCGTAAGAGGAATCAGTTATGTCATGTTAACCTGATGAAGGAGTATGTGAGGCGCCCACCTGAGCCTCTCACTGTCCCTGTGATGACTTTCAGCAGTCAAGGTGGAGAAGGAGAACGGGACAGTCATGCGCAGGTGGATGACAACTGGGATTATCATGTTTCTGCAGATCAGTGGGCGGGAAACACGAGACAGGCGGCTCATGAGGCTTTGCAACACCTACCTGAGCAACAGCGTGTGGCTGTCGAGCGCCTATTCTGTTTATACCCTACTGTATTTGCGGAACACCCAGGCCTCACTACTCATGAGGTGCACGACGTTGACGTCGGAGACCATCCACCCTTCAAATCAGTGCCCTATAGGGTGCCCCCTATTAAACTTCCGGCCCTCCGGGCGGAGTTGGAGTATATGTTGCAACAGGGACTGATCGAGAAGGGGGCGGTAAAGTGGACATCTCCCGTAACGCTGCAACCTAAGCCGGATGGCAAGGTGCGCTTCTGTGTTGATTACCGCAGGCTAAACGGCTTGACTCCCGCCAACCCATATCCTCTTCCCCGGGTCGATGACTGTGTAGACAAGATTGGCAGGGCCAAGTTCTTGACCAAGGTGGACCTGGTAAAAGGTTACTGGCAGGTGCCTTTGTCTGAACGGGCGAAAGAGGTGTGTGGTTTTGTGGTGGATGGTGCTACATATCGTTGTAATGTCATGCCGTACGGTCTAAAGAACGCACCAGCGACCTTCCAAAGCTTGATGAACGAGTTAATGGCTGACATTCCGAACTGTACCGTGTACCTGGACGACGTCATTATCTACGATGACGATTTCAAGAGCCACTGTGAACATGTAGAATCCCTATTTAAGAAATTAAGCGAGGCAAACTTGGTGGTCAACCTGGGAAAGTGTGATTTTGTGCGGGCTACCGTGCAGTATCTGGGGTTCATGGTGGGTTTGGGCCAGGTGTTGCCCCCCACAGAACAAGATATTGGCTATTAACCATTTCCCCAGGCCGTCCACCAAGAAGCAGATCATGAGGATTTTAGGCATGATTGGTTACTACCGCCGCTTTTTAAAGGGCTATTCTACTGTGCTGGCTCCTCTGACGAACCTATTGGCCAAAGATAGAAAGTTTAAGTGGGCGCCTGAGTGTGAGAGGGCTTTTTTGCTAGTAAAACACCTGTTGTGTACTCACCCAATCCTCAGGGCCCCGGACTTTAGCCGATCATT
The DNA here is from genome assembly GCA_032716605.1 of Paralithodes platypus. Lineage (NCBI taxonomy): Eukaryota > Metazoa > Arthropoda > Malacostraca > Decapoda > Lithodidae > Paralithodes > Paralithodes platypus. The sequence goes on from CM064545.1 coordinate 11,610,164, forward strand.
CCAGCTGGCAACTGATGCCAGTGGTGTGGGGGCTGGTGCCGTTCTGATGCAATCAGACGAAGATGGGCTGGAGCACCCAGTCAGTTTCTTCTCAAAAAAGTTCAACTCGGCGCAGAAGAACTATTCAGTAGTTGAGAAGGAACTGCTGGCGATTGTGCTAGCGCTCAGGCACTTTGAAGTGTATGTTCCAGCCTATGGACCAGTTGTGGTGATCTACACCGACCATCACCCCCTCAAGTTCCTGAATCAATTCCATAACCGGAATATGAGGCTGACCAGGTGGTCATTAATGTTGCAGGAATACAACCTAGACATACGCCATATTGCCGGTTCTGAGAATGTGATTGCAGATTGCTTATCGAGGGTGGAAGACCCGGGGTAGATCATCACAAGGGTAGCCTCCTACTTTGGTTTGATTAGTATGTTTACGTCTGGTGCTTGTTGGCTCGCGTGTGTAGCCCAGCGTATTGGGTCGTAAAGTAGGAGTTGCTGTGTTGGTATAGAAGAAAAAACTAGGCTTGCCCCTGTAGTGCAGCCGCCATAAACATATAAAAATCCTATAAAAACTCTTTCTTTGATAGTTAAATTTGTTGTAAGTATGTTATAGCAGAAATTCTGAGTTGTACTCCTCTCAGAAGGCTGGGCTAGTGAAGCTCGCTCTTATGAGCATAACTATGTAATTTAATCTATTGTGTTGGGAAGGGTTGTTCATTTTTATAATGTGTTATTTTGAAGAGAACTGTGCTTTACATTTCATTGTCGCTGGGTGGCTAGGAGTGGCGAATTTTGTATGGGTTCTGCGTGTCAGATTTAGAGCTCATAGTTGGAGCCTCTTAAAAATCTTGGGTGGGGTGTGACGTTCACCGCTTCCCCCAGAACCGCATGGCTTACTCGCTAGGACTCGCCAGGGCAGAGAATGTAGCTACAGTCTACCTATCATTGTGTACTTTCCTTCTCGAGAAAGCTTGTGTTGCAGACAGTTCAGAACTGTTCTTTATTTTCGTCTGTCACAATCCTTTCTATTTTATTTAGTCAATTGAAAGTATTGTGTTAAGTAGTTGAATGATGGGAAGGCGAGCGGGAGAGAGAGAGAGAGAGAGAGACCAGGTGGTGTGACTTGGTGGTGAGTGTGGCGCGTGGCTGGCCCCCTTACATAGGCCTCGCGGGATTCGTTGCCTCCTGCCTAACACTGCCTACTAGGCGGCTACTTACTGGGCGACTGTCGCGCGCCCTCGTGCCATTCCTGCGAACTGGGACTCCAGCGAGGCGGGCCCTGGGAATATCCTTGTCAGATCCGTCCCAGACAGCATACTCTAAGCATCTCCCATGAACTGTTCCAAACTCTTGTCTTAGAATCTTTCTCTCCTACTGCCTCTATCATTTCCACTACTTCCTCACCTTTTATTAATATCAATCCCCCTCTGGTTCCCTGCATCCACACCTTGAATTGGTGGCCAGACTGTATTATATGCTGGATCTCACATTTCTTATGTACTAGGTTAAGGTTGAAGATAGTCATTGTCTTTTTGGGAGATTGTATTGCTCGGACTGTCTCCATCAATCACTAATGTTTCTACAGGGTTAAATAATGCTAGACTAGGGATCAGGTACCTTGCTGTTGGTGTTTTCACTGTGTGTAGGCTACTTTTGAGCTGCACGACACTACGGATTCTGTGGGTTACCTGGGTGGATCTTTTGTCTGTGTACCTTGGAGTTTAGACTGTGTAGTACGTGAGGGCTGCTTGCCTAATCCACCCAACACTGTTCTAACTCTATTTGCTTTTACTTTTGATACTCGATACTCGATACTCGATACTTGTGATCGAGAATCCTCAAGAGAGCACCCCTTCATATTAACGTAATCAGGCCGCACAGACCCAAGGTCCACACTAGGCTAGGAGCTGCCTGGCTCCACCAGAATTATGTACCTTTGCGCATCCCAGCTAGACTTTATTAACCCGGGTAGACATTAGCTGGATTAGATCATATACTCTTTTATGCATACCCATTATTTCTACACAAGCATTTTGAGGTCTAGGTTGCTGTAGAGAGACACAACCAGCATAGACCGGTTTTGTTAATAGGAGTACTACTTTTTCGTGGCGAGCATTATTACTGTTGCACCGCTTAAAATATTCTTGTGTCCAATAACATTATAGGTCCAGCCTTTTTGTGTATTTAGCCTACACGTGCATTGTCCTGCCTCCTGCTATTTTGTGGTTCAATTTCCGATACGTTCTTCTTAGTAGCATCCGACATTATTCAGAAGATTCCTTGTTCGGTGCTTGAGGACTTTACAACACTTTCTTTCATAAAGGAGTGGACAGATATTATTGATTAAAGTAACGTTAAGTAAACCTTCTTCTTGTTTGCATTAGATCACTCTTGTGATTTAATTAAGTTAACTATCTTTTCCTTGTGTACCATAACTAAGCAGCCATATGTTATAGGTAATAGGCTGTTTCAGAGAACATCAGCCTATAGTAGAAGCACATAGATACTGAGAGTTAAGATACCCCGCTATCGCAGATATAACTCTGGAGGGTATATGTGTTCTTTGTTCGACGGGATTATATATCAGGGGTTGGATCTAGCGTTTCTGTTGTTGCATTTATGCCAGTCTAGTCCAATGTATAAGAGCCACTGATTTATACGAGACCCGATCGTAACACACCGCTCCGCTCTCTCTCAGAGCACATTACGTGCTCAAAATTTCATTCGACAATAGCCGAGCCCCGCCCATTTATTTCATTCGACAATAGCCGGGCGCCGCCAGTTAAGGGTTAAAAGCCTGTAAAAACCGTAAAAATCGAGTGTCAGTGGGCGGGAGCGTGAGGGGCCCACCTCCGACCCTCAAAGCACCGAGCGGCTCACTGAGGTTGACTGTGTCTCGCGCGGGTCTCTCTCTGTGTTTCCCAACAGTGTAGCCAAGCGAACGAGTGTTACATAATAGCAGGTTTTCCGCGTTTTACTGGCACCACTGCGGGTCAACCAGACCACGTACGGGGCCCGTTCTGGTGTCATTTTGAAGCTATTCTCACCTAGTTTTCGGCAGAATACACTTCATTTAATGCAGATGCTTGATTTATCATTCAGGAGTGCCTGAATATACCCTAAATAGCCCAAACATAGCCGCAGCCAAAGGGTTAAACCCATCACCACGGGAATATGAAGAAAGCTACAACAAATGCTTGATATCTTTTTGCAGAAATTATACCATGCTTCATTATAAGCTACTTAATGTTTTCCATATGCCAAACTTCAGAAGCATAATTAAACAATTGGTCTGATGAAAGTACATTGGTATTGTTTAAGGTCCTATTAGCTAGATGTAAATACGGTCAAATTAATGACAGTGCATTTGTTTGCACGACATACAATACATTTGAGTTTTGGTTTCACTGACAGTTCCTAATATATATTTCACCCAGCAACTTCATATCACTGACAAATAGCACATGATCAGTACTAATTATCTATATAATATTTTTGATTGTCTGTGTGTCTGTTCTTCATGCATGGCCACATATTTTAAGCTAGAGCGTTCATATTTGGTATGCATAGTAAGGGGGTCCCTAGGCAGGTTTTACTGAAATAATAGAATTCCCCAGGGTGAAAGGGACGGAGAAAATGGGCGCGAAATCGTACAAATGGCCGTTTGGGGCAGAAGGAGGCCTCCGATCGAAAAGGTGTATGGAACGAAAGTTGTTCCCAGCCCCCCAAAATGGGGGTACGGATGAGGTCAGATCCAAAATCGGAGGTCATTTAGCGGCCGAAATCGAGGTCGCCGTTTAATAAGGCACAGGGAGGTCGAGGCCGGTGATTATGGTAGTGATTGTGGTAGTAGTGATTGATGATGGTGATTATGGTAGTAGTAGTGGTGGTAGTAGTGATGGTGATTATGGTGATTACCCGGGCAACGCCGGGTACCCCCGCTAGTAATCTATATAATTCATCTGCAACATATTTTTTTTCTAATCGATCGACATCAAATTGGACTTTTTGCCATTGATTTTCATATTTCTATCAGTAGACCATTAAAAAAAATTGTTTTTAATCTTGACAGAAAAGAGAAACATGTATTACTGCATTGGCAGGCTGTAGACCCGGTTATCTATATAATATTTTTGATTGTCTGTGTGTGTGTGTGTGTCTGTTCTTAATAGGCGGCTGCAGTTTTGGACCTGGGGAGCTGAAACTTTGCATGTGGGTGTCAATTGACCGGGGTCAGGTCATAGAGGGGGCGTGGCCACGATCGGAGGTCGTTTCGAGGCCGAAATAAAAAAAAAATATAAAAAATTGCCGTTTGGGGCAGAAGGAGGCCTCCGATCGAAAAGGTGTATGGAACGAAAGTTGTTCACAGCCCCCCAAAATGGGGGTACATATGAGGTCAGATCCAAAATCGGAGGTCATTTAGCGGCCGATATCGAGGTCGCCGTTTAATGAGGCACAGGGAGGTCGAGGCCGGTGATTATGGTAGTAGTAGTATTGTGATGATTGTGGTAGTAGTGATTGATGATGGTGATTATGTTAGTAGTAGTGGTGGTAGTAGTGATGGTGATTATGGTGGTACAGTATTATTACCCGGGCAACGCCGGGTACCCCTGCTAGTACTATCTATATTATTAAATCAGTTTGTGTGTCTGTTTGTCAGTGTGTTCTTAATAGTCGGCCGCAGTTTTGGACCTGGGGAACTGAAACTTTGCATGTGGGTGTCAATTGACCTGGGTCAGGTCATAGAGGGGGCGAGGCCACGATCGGTGGTCGTTTCGAGGCCGAAATTGTAAAAAAAAAAAAAAAAAATGCCGTTTGGGGCAGGAGGCCTCCGATCGAAAAGGTGAATGGAACGAAAGTTGTTCGCAGCCCCCCAAAATGCGGGTACGGATGAGGTCGGATCCAAAATCGGAGGTCATTTAGTGGCCGAAATCGAGGTCGCCGTTTAATGAGGCACAGGGAGGTCGAGGCCGGTGATTATGGTAGTAGTAGTATTGACGTGATGATTGTGGTAGTAGTGATTGATGATGGTGATTATGGTAGTAGAATTTAAACCCGGGCAACGCCGGTGTACCAGTCTGCTTTTCCCCCCGTCCGAAATTCCCCCTGGGGGAAATCTGGCCAAGGATAGATATCCCCCGGGGGGAATTTTGGCCTAGGATATTATTCCCCCTTCTTGGCCAAAATTCCCACCCACCCACCCGGTTATATGGTAAGTGTATCAATGACTTTAACATGACTGAAACATCAAACAATGGCTCGACCATCACCAAAAAATTACTAACATAACATTAGGTTAGGTTAGGTTAGGTTAGGTTAGGTTAGGTTGGTTTGGTTAGGTTAGGTTAGGTTAGGTTAGGTTAGGTTAGGTTAGGTTAAGTTAGGTTAGGTTAGGTTAGGTTTGGTTAGGTTAGGTTAGGTTAGGTTAGGTTAGGTTAGGTTAGGTTAGGTTAGGTTAGGTTAGGTTAAGTTAGGTTAGGTTAGGTTAGGTTAAGTTAGGTTAGGTTAGGTTAGGTTTCTTAGTTAGGTTAGGTTAGGTTAGGTTAGGTTAGGTTAGGTTAGGTTAGGTTAGGTTAGGTTAGGTTAGGTTAGGTTAGGTTAGGTTAGGTTAGGTTAGGTTAGGTTAGGTAGGTTAGGTTAGGTTGCGTTAGGTTAGGTTAGGTTAGGTTAGGTTAGGTTAGGTTAGGTTAGGTTAGGTTAAGTTAGGTTAGGTTAGGTTAAACAGTCCTTCAATAGTCATTATGTCAACTAATGGTTTCTATATAAGGGGGGAAAAATGGCCAAGGAAAAATATCCTAGGTCTGAAATTCCCCCCCGGGGCAAAACAGCCCAGGCCACTTTTCCCTGGGGGGGGGGGGGGGGGAATTGAGACTAGGCTACTTTTCCCGGGGGGAACTTCAGTCAGAGGGGAAACATTTCCTGCTACACCAGGTACCCCTGCTAGTTATTATTATTATTATTTATTTTTTTTATTTTTTTTTAATATTCATTGACCTACCAGTCATATTGGTGGGTGCAGGTAACATGCAAACATGTCATTCAATAATAGTTGAGTGATTAGCTCTGGCCATTCTTGCTTGGTGTGTTTTTGTATTACTTAATTATCGTTTAATTTGAAGTAGTACCGGTACTTGGTAATTAATCACTGTAAGAAGTATCCCTTAAATATTGCTGCCAGCCTCTCTCTCTCTCTCTCCTCCCCTCTCCCCCCGCCTCTCTCTCTCTCTCTCTCTCTCTCTCTCTCTCTCTCTCTCTCTCTCTCAACTTCTAATTTTCCTTCTGCCACTCCACACAGTCAGGTCTTGAATAATATATCCTGTTAAACCTTTGGTAGTTGGTCGCACCTTGAGCTTGAAGTAATAAATTGCTATGTAAGTTTCGTGTATGTATGTGTGTGTGTGTGTCTGTGTGTCAGAAAGAGGAAAAGAAAGAGAATATGCATATGAGTACATAAGAGAGAAATGGAATGTGTTCCTGCCTGTGTGTGTCAAACATAGTAGCACGTGTTGTAAAGTAAAGTTTGTTCGTACCCAAGCCGTTTCGAAAGCTTTAAAAAAGTTATTATATAAATGGGATTGTGTGTTGGGGAAGGAAAGAGGGGAGTTGATATTTATCTATTTAGGTGACGATTATATACAGTGCATCTATTGATTTGGCTGAAACATTTTCAATATTTACCACTATTTTCAACTGTAAGAGGAATTATTTGGCCTTTCTGTAATGCAATTATAGGGCTAGCATCTCAGTCTCACTACGAATTTCACCCTGCCGCGTAACTTATTTTACTGTCAGGCGAAACAGAGGAAAGGGGTGTGAGGAGATTGCCCAAACATCTCCACCAGCCGAGAATCGAACTCGGTCCTCCCGGTTAGAAACCGAGCGCTCTACCAATGTCGCTACTGGTCACCCCCGAATGAAAACTACTGATCTAGGCAACTGTGAAACAAATGCTAAGTTTACTTCAATGATAAAATAACTAGGAAGGTCAAAACCTAATTTTCTGCAGTTTCTATATCCTCTGATGCAAGAAATTTGAATAGTTGGTAGCATCCCTAATTGACATTATATGGTTATGCTAAACAATATTATCTTAGTGTAGAATGGATTACATTTAATTTTTTGATGAGAATAACCTTTTACCATATATGTTAGATAAGGTACTGTAGATCAGGCCACATCAAAGCTGGCCGTGTTTGATTCTGCTTAGGATGGAATGGGTTAGGCAAGGTTAGGATAAAGCCGATATCACATGGGTATATTTTACCTCTAATTTTAGTGTCAACGCTGGTCTGGTATCTTATGATATAACCTAATTAATCAATGATATATCCCTAAAAGTGTCACACCAATAAACCACCGTATCAAAGAAAGCGTCAGCTGAAACACATCCAGAGAGAGTGGATTATTATATTGCTGCACTTCCAATAGAAGTTGGTGAAAAATACCACCGCTCTAATCGAGACCCAGGTACACCACCACAAAACTTCTTCATGTAACAAGAACATCTCAGCTGCCTTTTGCCAAGGGTGTGTATGCCCTTCTTAACTCCTACGTGCTTCCTAATAATGTCACCCAAATAGTTAACACTATCTCACCAGATCAGTACCACCCACCGCAAAAACTAATTGTAGAACCCTGCATAAGAACGCTTGGTATTTAGATCCCTGAAATTTCCACAGGGAGTTATAGCAAATCCAGCAGCAGCATATTTACTCATGGAATTAGCTACAACACCACCTGCAGCCTCACTACATAATTATGAGGCGAGCTATATCCTATTAACTTAAGCCAGACACCTGAGGAAGATGAAAAGACGCTTGTGATTGGCGGACATAAACAGTGTGGAGCAGTAGTTTGACTGTTGCAAGTTAGGAGCCACATTGGTTACCAAATACTTATTGAACACTTGGTGAAACAGTGAGACAATAACAGAGCACAGCAAGCTTTATGCATTTGTATTCTTTCACTTGATATTGCTAAGAGGTTCTCTCTATTTCAGTGTTTCATGTACAGTACCATAATACAGTACAATGATCAAAACCCTTGATTAACCCGGCAAGTGTGGGAAGACTCTTAAGAGTTTCCCCGGGTGACTGCGGGAAGACTCTTAAGATCCTGGGCCTAAAAAAATCTAATTTAAAACACCCCAAAAAAACTTGAACCCTTTTTTTATGTTTTTTTGCCCCTGGGCCATGCCAAATATCACTCCTCCACATCCCCTCCTTCCCCACTCCCCCCCCCCCCCCTCCTTCAATTATCACCTATTTTCCCTGTTATTCCCTTATTCTGTGGTCTATTTTCGTGCTAACATTAGCAGTTGCTATCAGGGCGTTGTCATCAGTGTTACCAAGCGTGGGAATTAGGGGAGAAGTCAGGAAGAGAATTGAGAGGTACCTCCAGTGTCTCTCAAAGCTTCGTGAGTGGAAGGTTGGCTCACACTCACTCACACACACTCTCGCTTTCATTTCGCGATTTTGACCAGCCAAACACAGTTTCCACTTGTTTTATTGTTGTAACTGGTTAATATCTTCATATTAATGCTAAAATAGGCGCATATGAATAAGTATTAACGATATTTATGGTAAAATAACGATGTTAGTGATGGGAACAGCTCAAATACGTGCGCACAGGCGTGTGGTGTCTCATACCCCCCATGCGCAGCCGAGAGGTTAATGACAGGAAGCAATAGCTCTTTTCCTTATTTGTCGCAGAATGCTTTCCTTATCATACATAAGGTTCGTGAAGAGATGTTGCCTTACCCATTTTATATGTTGTAACGCTCAACTATTAGCTTTCTTTAGATTGCTTGTAGACCGCAGAAGCCTAGGTTACGTGAACAGACTATATAACACCACCACCACCAGTCTAGCTACACATGAAGTGAGCTATAACACCACCACCACTACCCTAGCTACACATAAGGTGAGCTATAACACCACCACCAGTCTAGCTACACATGAAGTGAGATATAACACCACCACCACTACCCTAGCTACACATAAGGTGAGCTATAACACCACCACCACTACCCTAGCTACACATAAGGTGAGCTATAACACCACCACCACCACCAGTCTAGCTACACATGAAGTGAGCTATAACACCACCACCACCAACCTAGCTACACATAAGGTGAGTTATAACACCACCACCACTACCCTACCTACACATAAGGTGAGCTATAACACCACCACCACCACCACCAGTCTAGCTACACATGAAGTGAGCTATAACACCACCACCACCACTACCCTAGCTACACATAAGGTGAGTTATAACACCACCACCACCACCAGTCTAGCTACACATGAAGTGAGCTATAACACCACCACCACTACCCTACATACACATAAGGTGAGCTATAACACCTCCACCACCACCAACCTAGCTACACATAAGGTGAGCTATAACACCACCACCAACCTAGCTACACATACGGTGAGTTATAACACCACCACCACCACCCTAGCTACACATAAGGTGAGTTATAACACCACCACCACTACCCTACCTACACATAAGGTGAGCTATAACACCACCACCACGACCACCAGTCTAGCTACACATGAAGTGAGCTATAACACCACCACCACCACTACCCTAGCTACACATAAGGTGAGTTATAACACCACCACCACCACCAGTCTAGCTACACATGAAGTGAGCTATAACACCACCACCACTACCCTACCTACACATAAGGTGAGCTATAACACCACCACCACTACCCTAGCTACACATAAGGTGAGCTATAACACCTCCACCACCACCAGTCTAGCTACACATGAAGTGAGCTATAACACCACCACCACCACCAGTCTAGCTACACATGAAGTGAGCTATAACACCACCAACACCAACCTAGCTACACATAAGGTGAGCTATAACACCACCACTACCCTAGCTACACATAAGGTGAGTTATAACACCACCACCACCACCAGTCTAGCTACACATAAGGTGAGCTATAACACCACCACCACCACTACCCTAGCTACACATAAGGTGAGTTATAACACCACCACCACTACCCTAGCTACACATAAGGTGAGCTATAACACCACCACCTCCAACCTAGCTACACATAAGGTGAGTTATAACACCACCACCACCACCCTAGCTACACATAAGGTGAATTATAACACCACCACCACCACCCTAGCTACACATAAGGTGAGTTATAACACCACCACCACTACCCTAGCTACACATAAGGTGAGTTATAACACCACCACCACTACCCTAACTGCACATAAGGTGAGTTATAACACCACCACCACCACCCTAGCTACACATAAGGTGAACACCTGCAGAGGTTCAGTCAAAAGCTTAAATGGCTCGGCACTCATTTTAATCGGTATCGAACGCAAACAAAGATAATACAATGATTTATTATATCCTAGATGTTTCAGAACTTGGTATTAAGGATTCAAAGATTCAAATTGGTGTAACATTTTTCATGTTCACGACTGTACAAATGAACAGAGCCATCAAAACCCTCTGAGTAGTAGAGCTGCACATGAAGTGAGCTCCATCAGCCGAGTCAGGTTATGATCTCGTTTTTTTAACTCGACATTCCACACATTTGATCAGCTTTGATCAAAATTATTAGGTAGTATAGTGAGACGGTATCTATATTGTGAGTTATTTTCCGGGGTCGGGGGAGGACTAATTGATTCTCTTGCTGAAGGTTTCTTCTCTGATGTTTTTAGTCTTGTGGTAAAGGCTGGGGTCATTGTATTATCTGACGTCATGGAGGATTTTGAGATTCCTCCATTAAGCATTTGTTTGACAGGGTCTTAGTGTCGGCTGGCGACGTGAAGGGTCTCGAACCGCCTCCTTTAAGGTGTTAGTAGCATCGAGCCTACTTCTACTAGCTTCGAGCGTAGCTTGTGTTTTGGTAACATTGAGCCAACTTCTAGTAGCGTTGAACCTACTTCTGCTAGCCTCAAACCTCGCTGGTTTTTGGCAGCGTCAAGATTACATCTAGTAGCATCAAGCCTATTTCTGATAGCCCTAAGGCTAGCTGGTGTTCTTTCAGCATCAAGCCTACCTCTAGTAGTGACGAACTTACTGCTCCTAGCCTCAAGCCTAGCTGGTGAGTTGGTAGCGTCGAGCCTACCTCTGGTAGCATAAAGGCTGCGTATATCAAAAACAGGATTGCTTCTAAAATATTTGATACCTTGGTCAAAGTAGTTTGGGGAGTGTCTCTTTTTCCTGCTATCCCTTGGTTAGTGGTGTTGAAGGTTAGAAGAGCTTGAGTGCTGTGAGATCTTTCTAGATTGTTGGTGGTAACCACCTCGCTGGTGGTGATGTTGGGGTGGGAAACGCTCCGGTTCAGAAAGTCACATTGCGGCTGGAGTTTTTAAGACTTGTGCCCTTGTAGCTTGGGAACCTGGAATGTGACTATACTGGCTATTTTGACTTCATTCATATTACATACCAATACTACCATTACGACCGTACTACTACCACCACCATCACAACCATCTCACTATCACTACCATCACAATTATCCCAAAACCACTACAAACACAAACCTCCCACTACTATCACAACCACCCTACAACTACTACAAACACAACACTCCCAATACCGCTATCACCACAACCATCCTACAACCACTACAAACACAACCCTCCCACTACCATCACAATTATCCCACAACTATTACAAACACAACCATCCCACTATCATCACAACCATCCCACAACCACTACAAACACAACCCTCCCACTATCATCACAACCATCCCACAACCACTATAAAACCAACCATCTCACTTCTACTGCTGAGCTCTGGAACTCTCTCCCAGAATCAGTCTTTCCCTCTTCCTAATGATTTAAATGGTTTCAAACTCTGTGAGCATTTTGGCTCGAACATCCCTTGATTTTGGTCCTGTCAATCTTTCATTTCTGGGGGAGGCACTCGCTACAGGCAGTTCTGCCTTTTGTCTCCCTCACTCACATAAACAAACAAAAACTTTCTTCACAACCATCCCACAACCACTATTGTTACAACCACCCCACAACTGCTATCAATAAAACCCTCCCATAACAACTATCACCGCATACATCACTCTAATACTACCTACACAATAATCCTATCATATTAACAATGCTACTACCAATACCACCAGATCCATTCCACAGCCACAATTATCACAACAATCCCACGACCACATCATAAGCCTCCAGCTATCATTATCCCGATCACCTACGCAACCATCCAACTATCAGCACAAACAATCCACTACTGCTACCATTAGCTATTACCACCACATTACCCTTCCAATGTTTATCTCATAACGTCTATCATCACTACCATCCACTACCAACACAACCCTACAACTACCATCACAACCATCCACCACCACCACCACCACCTCAACCATCCACTACCACCACCGTTACAACCATCCAACTACCACCACCATCACAACCATCCCACAACCACCACTACCACAACCATCCCACTACCACCACCATCACAACCATCCTCCACCACCTCAACCATGCACTACCTCCACCATTACACGCATCCACTATCACCCTCAAAACAACCATTCCACTACCACCACCATCACAACCATCCACCACCACCATCACAACCATCCTACTACCACCACCATCACAACCATCCTACTACCACCACCATCACAACCATCCCCCTACCACCACCATCACAACCATCCACTACCACCACCATCACAACCATCCCACTACCACCACCATCACAACCATCATACTACCACCACCATCACAACCATCCACCACCACCATCACAACCATCCCACTACCACCACCATCACAACCATCCTACTACCACCACCATCACAACCATCCCACTACCACCACCATCACAACCATCCCACTACCACCACCATCACAACCATCCCACTACCACCACCATCACAACCATCCTACTACCACCACCACCATCACAATCCCCTACCACCACCATCACAACCATCCTACTACCACCACCATCACAACCATCCTACTACCACACATCCTACACCACCACCATCACAACCATCCTACTACCACCACCATCACCACCATCCTACTACCACCACCACAACCATCCCACTACCACCATCACAACGATCCTACTACCACTACCATTACAACCATCCCACTACCACCACCATCACAACCATCCCACTACCATCAACATCACAACCATCCCACTACAGTATATACCACCACCATTACAACCATCCCACTAGCACCACCATCACAACCATCCCCACCCTCAACCATCACCCATCCCATTACACCATCCACCATCACCATCACAACCATCCACTACCACACCATCACAACCATCCCACTACCACAACCATCCCACTACCACCACCATCACAACCATCCCACTACCACCACCATCACAACCATCCCACTACCACCACCATCACAACCATCCCACTACCACCACCATCACAACCATTCCACTACCACCACCATCACAACCATCCTACTACCACCACCATCACAACCAACCACCACCACCATCACAACCATCCCACTACCACCACCATCACAACCATCCCACTACCACCACCATCACAACCATCACACTCACAACCATCCCACTACCATCACCATCACAATCACCCACAACCATCCACTACCACCACCATCACAACCATCCTACTACACCACCATCACAACCCACTACCACCACCATCTACTACCACCAACACAACCATCCAACTACCACCACCATCACAACCATCCCACTACCATCCTACTAACACCACCATCACAACCATCCCACTACCACAACCATCACAACCATCCTACTACCACCACCATCACAACCATCCTACTACCACCACCACCACAACCATCCCACTACCACCACCATCACAACCATCCCACTACCACCACCATCACAATCATCCCACTACCACCACCATCACTACACCACCATCACACCATCACTAACACCCACAACCATCCACTACACAACCATCCCCACCCCCATCCCGACCATCCCACCACCATCACAGCCATCCCACTACCACCACCATCACAACCATCCTACTACCACCACTATCACAACCATCCAAATACCACCATCACAACCATCCCACTACCACCAACATCACAACCATCCCACTACCACCACCATCACAACCATCCCACTACCACCACCACAACCATATCCCACTACCACCACCATCATAAACATCCTACTACTACCACCATCACAACCACCCCACTACCACCACCATCATAACCATCCCACTACCACCACCATCACAACCATCCTACTACCACCACCATCACAACCATCTCACTACCACCACCATCACAACCATCCCACTATCACCAACATCACAACCATCCCACTACCACCACCATCACAACCATCCCACTACCACCACCATCACAACCATCCCACTACCATCATAACCATCCTACTACCACCACCATCACAACCATCCCACTACCACCATCACAACAATACCACTACCACCAACTTCACAACCATCCCATTACCACCACCACCACAACCATCCCACTACCACCACATCACAACCATCCCACTACCACCACCATCACAACCATCCCACTACCACCACCATCACAACCATCCCACTACCACCACCATCACAACCATCCTACTACCACCACCATCACAACCATCCCACTACCACCATCACAACCATCCTACTACCACCACCATCACAACCATCCCACTACCACCACCATCACAACCATCCCACTACCACCACCATCACAACCATCCTACTACCACCACCATCACAACCATCCCACTACCACCACCATCACAACCATCCTACTACCACCACCATCACAACCATCCTACTACCACCACCATCACAACCATCCCACTACCACCACCATCACAACCATCCTACTACCACCACCATCACAACCATCCCACTACCACCACCATCACAACCATCCTACTACCACCACCATCACAACCATCCCACTACCACCACCATCACAACCATCCCACTACCACCATCACAACCATCCCACTACCACCACCATCACAACCATCCTACTACCACCACCATCATAACCATCCTACAACCACCACCATCACAACCATTCCACAACCACCACCATCACAACCATCCCACTACCATCACCATCACAATCATCCTACTACCACCACCATCACATCCATACCACTACCACCACAACCATCCCACTACCACCACCATCACAACCATCCCACTACCACCACCATCACAACCATCCCACTACCACCACCATCACAACCATCCTACTACCACCACCATCACAACCATCCCACTACCACCACCATCACAACCATCCTACTACCACCACCATCACAACCATCCTACTACCACCACCATCACAACCATCCCACTACCACCACCATCACAACCATCCCACCAACATCACATACACCCCATCACAACCATCCCACTACCACCACACTACACCAACCACCCCACCACCATCACAACCATCCCACTACCACCACCATCAAAAAATCCCACTACCACCACCATCACAACCATCCTACTACCACCACCATCACAGCCATCCTACTACCACCACCATCACAACCATCACACCACCAATCACTACCACCACCATCCCAACCATTCTACTACAACCACCATCACAAACATCCAACTACCACCACCATCACAACCATATCACAACCACCACCATCATAAACATTCTACTACCACCACCATCACAACCATCCTACTACCACTATCATCATAACCATCCTACTACCACCACCCCACCATCCCCACCATCACAACCATCCTACTACCACCACCATCACAACCATCCGACTACCACCACACACCACCACTACACCACCATCACAACCATCCACTACCACCACCATCACAACCATCCCACTACCACCACCATCACACCATCCCCACACCACCATCACAACCATTCCACTACCACCACCATCACAACCATCCTACTACCATCACCATCACAACGATCCTACTACCACTACCATTACAACCATCCCACTACCACACAACACCACTACCACAACCATCCACTACACCACATACAACCATCCCACTACCACCAACATCACAACCATCCCACTACCACACCATCACACCATCCTACCACCACCATCACAACCATCCCCTACCACCACCATCAATCCACTACCACCACCATCAATCCACTACCACCACCATCAATCCACTACCACCACCATCAATCCACTACCACCACCACCACCATCAATCCACTACCACCACCACACACCACCCCACTACCACCACCACACACCACCCCACTACCACCACCACACACATCACTACCACCAACATCAACCATCCCAATACCACCACCATCACAACCAACCACTACACCACCACAAACCACCACCCACCACCACCATCACCTCACTACCACCACCACACACACCACCACCATCACAACCACCCACAACCACACCATAACCATCCACTACCACCACCACACATCCACCACACCACCACACCACACCACCATCACAACCATCCACTACCACCACCACCCACACAACCATCCAACCCCCCCCACCACCACATCACAACCATCCCTACCACCACCACCCATCCCACACCACCCCACACAACACCACTACCACCACCATCACAACCCCCTACCACCACCACACACCACCATCCAACTACCACCACCATCACAACCATCCCACTACCACCACCATCACAACCATATCACTACCACCACCATCATAACCATCCTACTACCACCACCATCACAACCATCCTACTACCACCACCATCACAACCATCCCACTACCACCACCATCACAACCATCCACCTACATTATATACCACCACCATCACAACCATCCCACTACCACCACCATCACAACCATCCCACTACCACCACCATCACAACCATCCTACTACCACCACCATCCCACTACCATCCTACTAACACCACCATCACAACCATCCCACTACCACCACCATCACAACCATCCCACTACCACCACCATCACAACCATCCCACTACCACCACCATCACAACCATCCTACTACAACCATCCAACTACCACCACCATCACAACCATATCACTACCACCACCATCATAACCATACTACTACCACCACCATCACAACCATCCTACTACCACCACCATCACAACCATCCTACTACCACCACCATCACAACCATCCTACTACCACCACCATCACAACCATCCCACTACCACCACCATCACAACCATTCCACTACCACCACCATCACAACCATCCCACTACCACCACCATCACAACCATCCCACTACCACCACCATCACAACCATCCCACTACCACCACCATCACAACCATCCAACTACCACCACCATCACAACCATCCATGTACCACCACCATCACAACCATCCCACTACCACCACCATCACAACCATCCTACTACCACCACCATCACAACCATCCAACTACCACCACCATCCTACTACCACCACCATCACAACCATCCTACTACCACCACCATCACAACCATCCTACTACCACCACCACCACAACGATTCCACTACCACCACCATCACAACCATCCTACTACTACCACCACCATCACAACCATCACACTACCACCACCATCACAACCATCCTACTACCACCACCATCACAACCATCCCACTACCACCACCATCACAACCATCCCACTACCACCACCATCACAACCATCCTACTACCACCACCATAGCACTACCACCACCATCACAACCATCCTACCACCACCATCACAACCATCCCACTACCACCACCATCACAACCATCCCACTACCACCACCATCACAACCATCCCACTACCACCACCATCACAACCATCCTACTACCACCACCATCACAACCATCCCACTACCACCACCATCACAACCATCCCACTACCACCACCATCACAACCATCCTACTACCACCACCATCACAACCTTCCCACTACCACCACCACCATCACAACCATCAGACCATCACACTGCCACCACCATCACAGCTATCCTACTACCACCACCACCACAACCATCCACTACCACCACCACCAATTAAACCATCCACTACCACCACCACCATCACAACCATCCTACGACCACCACCATCACACCCCCATCCTACTACCACCACCACCAAAATCATCCACTACCACCACCACCAAAATCATCCACTACCACCACCACCAATTAAACCATCCACTACCACCACCACCAAAATCATCCACTACCACCACCACCAAAATCATCCACTACCACCACCATCACAACCATCCAACTGCCACCACCATCACAACCATTCCACTACCACCACCATCACAACCAACCACCACCACCATCACAACCATCCCACTACCACCACCATCACAACCATCCCACTACCACCACCATCACAACCATCCACCACCACCTCAACCATTCACTACCACCACCATAACACGCATCCACTAACACCACCATTACCACCAATCCACTACCACCACCATCACAACCCCATCCTACACCACCATCACAACCATCCCACTACCACCACCATCACAACCATCCCACTACCACCACCATCACAACCATCCTACTACCACCACCATCACAACCATCCCACTACCACCACCATCACAACCATCCCTCTACCACCACCATCACAACCATCCCACTACCACCACCATCACAACCATCCCACTACCACCACCATCACAACCATCCCACTACCACCACCATCACAACCATCCTACTACGACCACCATCACAACCATCCTACTACCTCCACCACCACCATCCGACTACCACCACCATCACAATCATCCCACTACCACCACCATCACAAGTATCCTACTACCACCACCATCACACTACTACCTCCATCACAACCATTCCACTACTACCACCATCACAACCATCCCACTAACACCACAACCATCCCAGTACCACCACAACCATATCATTACCACCACCATCTCAACCATCCTACTACCACCATCACAACCATCCTACTACCACCATCACAACCAACCACCACCACCATCACAACCATCCCACTACCACCACCATCACAACCATCCCACTACCACCACCATCACAACCATCCCACTACCACCACCATCACAACCATCCCACTACCTCCACCACCACAACCATCCCACTACCACCACCATCACAACCATCCCACTACCACCATCATAACCATCCTACTACCACCACCATCACAACCATCCCACTACTACCACCACAACCATCCCACTACCACCACCATCATAACCATACTACTACCACCACCATCACAACCATCCCCTACCCACCACCAACAACCATCCTACTACCACCACCACCACCATCCTACTACCACCACCATCACAGCCATCCCACTACCACCACCATCACAACCATCCTACTACCACCACTATCACAACCATCCAAATACCACCATCACAACCATCCCACTACACCCATCACAACCATCCACTACCACCACCATCCCACCCACCACCATCACACCATCCACCACCATCACAATCATCCCACTACCACCACCATCACATCCATCCTACTACCACCACTATCACAACCATCCAAATACCACCATCACAACCATCCCACTACCACCAACATCACAACACCTACCAACCACCACCACCACCCCATCCCACTACCAACACCATCATCACAACCATCCAACTACCACCATCACAACCATCCCCCTACCACCACCATCACAACCCTCCCACTACCACCACCACATCCCACTACCACCACCATCACAACCATCCCACTACCACAACCATCAAACCATCCTACTACTACCACCATCAAAACCATCCTACTACCACCACCATCACAGCCATCCCACTACCACCACCATCACAACCATCACCACTACCCCTACACCACCATCACAACCATCCCCCTACCACCACCATCACAACCATCCTACTACCACCACCATCACAACCATCCCACTACCACCACCATCACAACCATCCCACTACCACCACCATCACAACCATCCTACTACCACCAACATCACAACCATCCCACTACCACCACCATCACAACCATCCTACTACCACCATCACAACCATCCTACTACCACCACCATCACAACCATCCCACTACCACCACCATCACAACCATCCTACTACCACCACCATCACAACCATCCCACTACCACCATCACAACCATCCCACTACCACCACCATCACAACCATCCTACTACCACCACCATCACAACCATCCCACTACCACCACCATCACAACCATCCCACTACCATCACAACCATCCTACTACCACCAACATCACAACCATCCCACTACCACCACCATCACAACCATCCTACTACCACCACCATCACAACCATCCCACTACCACCACCATCACAACCATCCCACTACCACCACCATCACAACCATCCCACTACCACCACCATCACAACCATCCCACTACCACCACCATCACAACCATCCTACTACCACCACCATCACAACTGTACCACTACCACCACCATCACAACCATCCCACTACCACCACCATCACAACCATCCCACTACCACCACCATCCTACTACCACCATCACAACCATCCCACTACCACCACCATCACAACCATCCTACTACCACCACCATCACAACCATCCCACTACCACCACCATCACAACCATCCCACTACCACCAACATCACAACCATCCAACTACAGTATATACCACCACCATCATAACCATCCTACTACCACCACCATCACAACCATCCACTACCACCACCATCACAACCATCCTACTACCACCACCATCACAACCATCCCACTACCACCACCATCACAACCATCCCACTACCACCACCATCACAACCATCCCACTACCACCACCATCACAACCATCCCACTACCACCACCATCACAACCATCCTACTACCACCACCATCACATCCATCCCACTACCACCACCATCACGACCATCACACCACCATCACAACCATCCTACTACCACCACCATCACAACCATCCTACTACCACCACCATCACAACCATCCCACTACCATCACCATCACAACCATCCTACTACCACCACCATCACATCCATACCACTACCACCACAACCACAACCACCATCACAACCATCCCACTACCACCACCATCCCACTACCACCACCATCACAACCATCCCACTACCACCACCATCACAACCATCCTACTACCACCACCATCACAACCATCCTACTACCACCACCATCACAACCATCCTACTACCACCACCATCACAACCATCCCACTACCACCACCATCACAACCATCCTACTACCACCACCATCACAACCATCCCACTACCACCACCATCACAACCATCCTACTACCACCACCATCACAACCATCCCACTACCACCACCATCACACTACCATCCCACTACCACCAACATCACAACCATCCCACTATCACCACAATCCCACTGCCACCATCACAATCATCCCACTACCACCACCATCACAACCATCCAACTACCACCACCATCACAACCATCCCACTACCACCACCATCACAACCATATCACTACCACCACCATCATAACCATCCTACTACCACCACCATCACAACCATCCTACTACCACCACCATCACAACCATCCTACTACCACTACAACCACCATCACAACCATCCCACTACCACCACCATCATAACCATCCTACTACCACCACCATCACAACCATCCTACTACCACCACCATCATAACCATCCTACTACCACCACCATCACAACCATCCTACGACCACCACCATCACAACCATCCCAGTACCACCACCATCACCTACCATCCCACTACCACCACCATCACAACTGTCCCACTACCACCACCAGCACAACCATCCCACTACCACCACCATCACAACCATCCCACTACCACCACCATCACAACCATCCTACTACCACCACCATCACAACCATCCCACTACCACCATCATCACAACCATCCTACTCTCACCACCATCCTAATACCACCACCACCATCACAACCATCCCACTACCCCCATCATTACAACATCCCACTACCACCAACATGACAACCATCCAACTACCACCACCATCACAACCATCCCACTACCACCACCATCACAACCATCCCACTACCACCACCATCACAACCATCCTACTACCACCACCATCACAACCATCCTACTACCACCACCATCACACCCATCCCACTACCACCACCATCACAACCATCCACCCACACCACACCATCCACTACCACCACCATCAGACCACCACACTACCACCACCATCACAACCATCCCACTACCACCACCATCACAACCATCCTACTACCACCACCATCACAACCATCCAACTACCACCACCACCACAACCATCCCACTACCACCACCATCACAACCATCCCACTACCACCACCATCACAACCATCCCACTACCACCACCATCACAACCATCCCACTACCACCACCATCACAACCATCCTACTACCACCACCATCACAACCATCCCACTACCACCACCATCACAACCATCCCACTACCACCATCACATCCATACCACTACCACCACAACCTTCCCACTACCACCACCATCCAACTACCACCACCATCACAACCATCCCCCCACCACAACCATCACAACCATCCTACTACCACCACCATCACAACCATCCTACTACCACCAAAACAACCATTCCACTACCACCACCATCACAACCATCCCACTACCACCACCATCACAACCATCCTACTACCACCACCATCACAACCATCCAACTGCCACCACCATCACAACCATTCCACTACCACCACCATCACAACCATTCTACTACCACCACCATCACAATCAACCACCACCACCATCACAACCATCCCACTACCACCACCATCACAACCATCCCACTACCACCACCAACACAACCATCCCACTACCATCACAACCATCCCACAACCATCCCACTACCACCACCATCCCACTACCACCACCATCCCACTACAACCACCATCACAACCATCCCACTACCACCACCATCACAACCATCCCACTACCACCACCATCACAACCATCCTACTACCACCACCATCACAACCATCCCACTACCACCACCATCACAACCATCCCACTACCACCACCATCACGACCATCACACCACCATCACAACCATCCCACTACCACCACCATCATAACCATCCTACTACCACCACCATCACAACCATCCTACTACCACCACCATCACACTACCATCACCATCACAACCATCCTACTACCACCACCATCACATCCATCCCACTACCACCACCATCCTACTACCACCACCATCACAACCATCCTACTACCACCACCATCACAACCATCCTACTACCACCACCATCACAACCATCCTACTACCACCACCATCACAACCATCCTACTACCACCACCATCACAACCATCCCACTACCACCACCATCACAACCATCCTACTAAGACGACCATCACTCCCAAGCCACTACCACCACCATCCCACTACCACCACCATCACAACCACCCCACTACCACCACCATCCCACTACAACCACCATCACCAGCATCCCACCATCACAACCATCCCACTACCACCACCATCACAACCATCCTACTACCACCACCATCACAACCATCCTACTACCACCACCATCATAACCATCCTACTACCACCACCATCACAACCATTCCACAACCAGCACCATCACAACCATCCCACTACCACCACCATCAAAAACATCCCACTACCACCACCATCGCAACCATCCTACTACCACCACCATCACAACCATCCTACTACCACCACCATCCCACTACCACCATCCGACTACCACCACCATCACAGCCATCCTACTACCACCATCATCACAACCATCACTACCACCACAATCACAACCATCACTACCACCACAATCACAACCATCACTACCACCACAATCACAACCATCACTACCACCACCATCACACTACCATCACCATCACAACCATCCTACTACCACCACCATCACATCCATCCCACTACCACCACCATCACAACCATCCTACTACCACCATCATCGCAACCATCATTCTACCACCACCATCACAACCATCCTACTACCACCACCATCACAACCATCCCACTACCACCACCATCACAACCATCCTACTACCACCACCATCCCACTACTACCTCCATCACAACCATTCCACTACCCCCACCATCACAACCATCCCACTACCACCACCATCACAACCATCCTACTACCACCACCATCACAACCATCCCACTACCACCACCATCACAACCATCCCACTACCACCACCATCACAACCATCCTACCACCACCATTACAACCATCCCACTAGCACCACCATCACAACCATCCTACTACCACCACCATCACAACCATCCTACTACCACCACCATCACAACCAACCACCACCACCATCACAACCAACCACCACAACCATCCACTACCACCACCATCACAACCATCCCACTACCACACCACCAACCATCCACTACCACCACCATCACAACCATCCCACTACCACCACCATCACAACCATCCTACTACCACCACCATCACAACCATCCCACTACCACCACCATCACAACCAATACCACCACCATCACAACCAAAACCACCACCATCACAACCAATACCACCACCATCACAACCAATACCACCACCATCACAACCATCCCACTACCACCACCATCACAACCATCCCACTACCACCACCATCACAACCATCCCACTACCACCACCATCACAACCATCCCACTACCACCACCATCATAACCATCCTACTACCACCACGTACATCACAAGCATCCTACTACCACCACCACAACCATCCCACTACCACCACCATCACAACCATCCTACTACCACCACCATCACAGCCATCCTACTACCACCATCATCACAACCATCATTCTACCACCACCACCACAACCATTCTACTAACACCACCATCACAACCATCCCACTACCACCACCATCACCACCATCCCCACTACCACCACCACCATCACAACCATCAGACCATCACACTGCCACCACCATCACAACCATCCCACTACCACCACCATCACAACCATCCTACTACCACCACCATCACAACCATCCCACTACCACCACCATCACAACAATATCACTACCACCAACATCACAACCATCCCACTACCACCACCATCACAACCATCCTACTACCACCACCATCACATCCATCCCACTACCACCACCATCACGACCATCCCACCACCATCACAACCATCCTACTACCACCACCATCACAACCATCCTACTACCACCACCATCACAACCATCCTACTACCACCACCATCACAACCATCCCACTACCACCACCATCACAACCATATCACTACCACCACCATAACCATCCTACCACCACCACCATCACAACCACCATCACATCCATTCCACTACCACCATCACAACCATCCCACTACCACCACCATCACAACCATCCCACTACCACCACCATCACAACCATCCCACTACCACCACCATCACAACCATCCTACTACCACCACCATCACACTACCATCACCATCACAACCATCCTACTACCACCACCATCACATCCATCCCACTACCACCACCATCCCACTACCACCACCATCACAACCATCCCACTACCACCACCATCACAATCGTCCCACTACCACCACCATCACATCGATCTCAATACCACCAGCATCATAACCATCCTACTACCACCACCATCACAACCATCCTACTACCACCACCATCACAACCATCCTACTACCACCAACACAACCATTCCACTACCACCACCATCACAACCATCCTACTACTACCACCATCACAACCATCCTACTACTACCACCACCATCACAACCATCCCACTACCATCACCATCACAACCATCCTACTACCACCACCATCACATCCATCCCACTACCACCACCATCACGACCATCACACCACCATCACAACCATCCTACTACCACCACCATCACAACCATCCCACTACCACCACCATCACAACCATCCTACTACCACCACCATCACAACCATCCCACTACCACCACCATCATAACCATCCTACTACCACCACCATCACAACCATCCTACTACCACCACCATCACAACCATCCCACTACCACCACCATCACAACCATCCTACTACCACCACCATCACATCCATTCCACTACCACCACCATCACAACCATCCTACTACCACCACCATCACAACCAACCATCACAACCATCCCACTACCACCACCATCACAACCATCCCACTACCACCACCATCACAACCATCCTACTACCACCACCATCACAACCATCCCACTACCACCACCACCATCACAACCATCCTACTACCACCACCATCACAACCATCCCAGTACCACCACCACCATCACACTGCCACCACCATCACAACTATCCTACTACCACCACCATCACAACCATCCCACTACCACCACCATCACAACCATCCTACTACCACCACCATCACAACCATCCTACTACCACCGCCATCACAACCATCCAAATACCACCATCACAACCATCCCACTACCACCATTACAACCATCCTACTACCACCACCATCACATCCATCCCACTACCACCACCATCACGACCATCACAACCATCCTACTACCACCACCATCACAACCATCCCACTACCACCACCATCACAACCATCCCACTACCACCACCATCACAACCATCACTACCACCACAATCACAACCATCACTACCACCACAATCACAACCACCACAATCACAACCATCACTACCACCACAATCACAACCATCACTACCACCACAATCACAACCATCACTACCACCACCATCACAACCATCCTACTACCACCACCATCACAACCATCCCACTACCACCACCATCACAACCATCCTACTACCACCACCATCACAACCATCCCACTACCACCACCATCACAACCATATCACTACCACCACTACCACCACCATCCTACCAGCACCACCATCACCACCATCCTAATACCACCACCATCACAACCTTCCTACTACCACCACCACCATCACACTGCCACCACCATCACAACTATCTGACTACGACCACCATCACAACCATCCCACTACCACCACCATCACAACCATCCTACTACCACCACCATCACAACCATCCCACTACCACCACCATCACAACCATCCTACTACCACCACCATCACAACCATCCTACTACCACCACCATCACAACCATCCAACTACCACTACCACCACCATCACAACCATCCTACTACCACCACCATCACAACCATCCTACTACCACCACCATCACAATTAACCATCCCACTACCACCACCATCACAACCATCCTACTACCACCACCATCACAACCATCCCACTACCACCACCATCACAACCATCCCACTACCACCACCATCACAACCATCCTACTACCACCACCATCACAACCATCCCACTACCACCACCATCACATCGACCCCACTACCACCAGCATCATAACCATCCTACTACCACCACCATCACAACCATCCTACTACCACCACCATCACACTACCACCACCATCACAACCATCCTACTACCACCACCATCACAACCATCCCACTACCACCACCATCACAACCATCCTACTACCACCACCATCACAACCATCCCACTACCACCACCATCACAACCATCCCACTACCACCACCATCACAACCATCCCACTACCACCACCAACACAACCATCCAACTACCACCACCATCACAACCATCCCACTACCATCACCATCACAACCATCCACTACCACACCACCAAAATCATCCACTACCACCACCACCAATTAAACCATCCACTACCACCGCCACATTACAACCATCACCACCACCAGCACAACCATCCTATGACCACCACCATCACAACCATCCAACTACCACCACCATCACAACCATCCACTACCACCACCACCAAAATCATCCACTACCACCACCACCAAAATCATCCACTACCACCACCATCACAACCATCCCACTACCACCAACACAACCACCATCACATCCATTCCACTACCACCACCATCACAACCATCCTACTACCACCACCATCACAACCAACCATCACAACCATCCCACTACCACCACCATCACAACCATCCCACTACCACCACCATCACAACCATCCTACTACCACCACCATCACAACCATCCCACTACCACAACCATCCTACTACCACAACCATCCTACTACTACAACCATCCCACTACCACCACCATCACAACTATCCTACTACCACAACCATCCCACTACCACCACCATCACAACCATCCTACTACCACCGTCATCACAACCATCATACTACCACCAAAACCACAACCATCCCACTACCACCACCATCCTACTAACACCACCATCACAACCATCCCACTACCACAACCATCACAACCATCCTACTACCACCACCATCAAAACCATCCTACTACCACCACCATCACAACCATCCTACTACCACCACCATCACAACCATCCTACTACCACCACCATCACAACCATCCTACTACCACCACCATCACAACCATCCCACTACCACCACCATCACAACCATCCCACTACCACCACCATCACAACCATCCTACTACCACCACCATCACAACCATCCCACTACCACCACCATCACAACCATCCTACTACCACCACCATCACAACCATCCCACTACCACCACCATCACAACCATCCCACTACCACCACCATCACAACCATCGACCACCACCATCACAACCATCCTACTACCACCACCATCACAACCATCCCACTACCACCACCATCACAACCATCCCACTACCACCACCATCACAACCATCCCACTACCACCACCATCACAACCATCCTACTACCACCACCATCACAACCATCCCACTACCACCACCATCACAACCATCCCACTACCACCACCATCACAACCATCCCACTACCACCACCATCACAACCATCCCACTACCACCACCATCACAACCATCCTACTACCACCACCACCATCACAACCATCCTACTACCACCACCATCACAACCATCCCACTACCACCACCATCACAACCATCCTACTACCACCACCATCCTACTAACACCACCATCACAACCATCCCACTACCACAACCATCAAACCATCCTACTACTACCACCATCAAAACCATCCTACTACCACCACCATCACAACCATCCTACTACCACCACCATCACAACCATCCTACTACCACCACCATCACAACCATCCCACTACCACCACCATCACAACCATCCTACTACCACCACTATCACAACCATCCAAATACCACCATCACAACCATCCCACTACCACCACCATCACAACCATCCCACTACCACCACCATCCCACTACAACCACCATCACCAGCATCCCACCATCACAACCATCCCACTACCACCACCATCACAACCATCCTACTACCACCACCACAACCATCCTACTACCACCACCATCACAACCATCCTACTACCACCACCATCACAACCATCCCACTACCACCACCATCACAACCATCCCACTACCACCACCATCACAACCATCCCACTACCACCACCATCATAACCATCCTACTACCATCACCATCACAACCATTCTACTACCACCACCATCACACTACCATCACCATTACAACCATCCTACTACCACCACCATCATAACCATCCTACTACCACCACCATCACAACCATCCTACTACCACCACCATCACAACCATCCCACTACCACCACCATCACAACCATCCTACTACCACCACCATCAAAACCATCCTACTACCACCACCATCACAGCCATCCCACTACCACCACCATCACAACCATCCTACTACCACCACCATCCCACTACCACAACCATCCTACTACTACAACCATCCCACTACCACCACCATCACAACTATCCTACTACCACAACCATCCCACTACCACCACCATCACAACCATCCTACTACCACCACCATCACAACCATCCTACTACCACCACCATCACAACCATCCCACTACCACCACCATCACAACCATCCCACTACCACCACCATCCTACTACCACCATCACAACCATATCATTACCACCACCATCTCAACCATCCTACTACCACCATCACAACCATCCTACTACCACCATCACAACCATCCCACTACCACCACAACCATCCAACTACCACCACTATGATAACCATCCCACTACCACCACCATCACAACCATCCCACTACCACCACTATCACAACCATCCCACTACCACCACCATCATCTTGCTCTAGTACAAGCTCGTTTCTATATTGAAAACACTAAAATAAAGTAGACGAGCCGTTTTGCCCAAAATCAAAACGGCATACCCAACTCTGCGATGGGTTACCATTATCACTACTAATACCATCATCAATAACAATCACCATCAACACTACTACTGCCATCATTACTACAAATGCCACAATCATCACGATAGTCATCATCACCATTACTATGATCATCATCACTACTACAATTACAATCATCGCTACTACTCTCACCATCATCACTACTACTGTCACCATTGTCACTACCATCTTAACCCTTAAAGGCCGCATTATACAGAACTCGAATCCACCAGAACCCACCGGAATGAATTTAAAAATTCAAATTTTAGCCACTTCTTCCCGATTCTGGTCTATTCTTGTACGTGTTCTGGTTAGATTCTTGTCTATTCTTGTGATTCAAGTGATGTTCTAGTCGTCACTCGATTGATCGAGTGAGTGAGCAAAAAGTTAGTGCATGCGTTAACTTTCTACGATTTATCGAGTGAAATAACCGTTAAAAATTATCGAGTTACATTCTAGTCGTATTCGAGTCGCATTCTACCTATTCTAGTCATGTTCTGATGTAATTTTTATAGTCGATGCCGACTCGAATTACTTGAATGTAACTCGATGCCACTCGATAATGACCGGAAGTCAACTGGATGACAATTTGATTATTCCACTTTAAAATTGAATGTAATGGAATGAGAGTTGAATATAACCCAAATTAAGAAGAATACAACTGGATGCCGACTAGAATATGACTGGTAGATGACTGCATACTTGCTTGATGTATCGAGTGTACACTGGATGTCGACTCGAACATGACTAGAAGTACTAGAATACAAGTGGAATCCAACTAGAAGGTAACTGGAATACAACCAGAATATAACTCGACTAGGTGCAGCCCCACGTGGGACATGTTAAGCCCCATTTGTTTAGAGATTATAAGGCGTTCGGCCCATTAGTTTGGCTATTTTAACACCTTTCGCCCCATTTTGTTGTCAATTTTAAGACTTTTCGTACCATTTAGGTGTCGATTTTGTCCTGGCGAGCGAAAGCGAGCCTGAAATCTTAAGAGGAACCAGCCTTTGGCCGGGAAATTTTTCTACTGAAAAATTTACAAATTTTGTTTGAAGGTGTGTCTAGGGGTGTTTTTCTAAGCTAGATGGAAGCCCAGCGAGGAAACTTCCGATTCTCCTCTTGCTCTGAGGCTTTCGATACCTAACAAGCCTTCTGTGATTTCTGCCCTATCGAGGCTTTTTATCTCTCTCTCTCTTGCCCATCGTTAACCCTTTCAGTACCGGTCCCGTCCTATTTAATTTACTCTGGATATTACTAGATGATTTTATTCAGCTCAAAACTATTTATTTATATATTTGTATTAATGACCATCCCTATCAACTCATAATGGGTTAATTGTTATTAATGACCATCCCTATTAACTCATAATGGGTTAATTGTTATTAATGACCATTCCTATCAACTCATAATTGGTTAATTGTTATTAATGACCATCACTATCAACTCATAATTGGTTATTTGTTATTATTAATGACCATCACTGTCAACTCATAATTGGTTATTGGTATATACCAACCCATTATGTACCGGCGACGGTTTTCAATTTTATTCTGGCTAGTATAATATGATTTTCTTCAGTTTATATATGGACTTAAGCAATTAACAGGTTTTGAACTATCTTAATTAACCCTTTTTACTACCACAGATCCCTCTCCAGCTGCACAAAACCTTCTAAATATAGCTAGAATGATATACAAAAGATGTTGCCGGCACAGAAGGGGTAAATAGCCATCAGTATCAACTCATATAATCAACCGACCAAGAGTAACCACGAGTCAAGTTTACAACCTGAGCCGACGTCCACACAGGTCTTAGCTATCGAATAACGGATCACATTGATCGCCCTCAACCTTTCCTGGCCCCTCTTTGACCCCTCTCTCTCTCATGTCCTTCTGCCTATTCGAGTCACGTTCCACTTACGTTCGAGTTACGTTCAACTTAGTTCCACTTACGTTCGACTTAACTTCATGTAATTCTGGTCATGATATACTGACATTCCGGTCTCATTCTGGTCATTCGAGTTGCATTCGACTTGGGATCGAATAGTCTTCTTTCCACATCCGGTTTCCTTCGAGTCACTTAATGGTTAACATCGACTCATATTTGGGTTACATTCGAGTCCATCGAGTTACGTTCGAGTTACATTCCGGTCATTGACGGGTCGCATTCTACTCTGAAGTCACACTCGATTAAGGCCACGTAATTCTCGTCAATTCCGGTGAAAAGTTCGATTCCAGTGGGTTCTGGTGGATTTGAGTTCTGTATGACGCGGCCTTAACTGGCGGCACCCGGCTATTGTCGAGTTAAATAAATGTGGCCTATGTGGCGGGTCACGGCTATTGTCGAGTGCAATTTTGAGCACATAATGTGCTCTGAGAGAGAGCGGAGCGGTGGGAGGAGCGTAGATTACCTCCTGACCGCTCGCCACGGCCGCCGTGGACCTACCGAGATTTACTCCACTTACATCCACCCTCACTCCCTCGCTACATACGTAATTATATAAAGAAATTGCCGTATTTTACCGTTTTTGCCCTTCGATTGCACGATCGTTGCAAGACAACCAGTGATCGTAGAAGGATGGTTCGGGTGTCATTGGAAAGCTCAATTTACGCCCTTTCAGGGATACATACTTGTATTACGCTCTGGGTCTTGTTTATGCATGAAAAAGAGCACGGAAACAACCCCATTTATGGTAAAAACCCCCGCTGGGCGTCACGGTCAAATATACCGCCTAGCCCGCTCGTAAGGTGTTAATCACTACTATCATCATTGATACTACAACTATCAACCATCATTACTACTATCATCACCACCATCTTACAATCATCATTACTACTGTTAACATCATCACTGCTACTATAACCATCATCATTACTACTGTCACAAGTATTACCATCATGTATCCTACTGTCACCATCATCACTACTACTGCCATCATCACCATTACTATGATCTTCATCATCACAACTATTGTCATGACTACAACTTTCACCATCCTCACTACTACTCACCATCATCACTAATACTCACACCATCGTCACTACCATCATCACTACTGTCATTATTATCACTACAATTATCATCATTACTTGTCACCATAATCACTACTATTATGGCCATCATCACTACTACTAGTACTGTCACCATCATATATACTACTGTCACCATCATATCTACTACTGTCATCATCATCAATACAACTACAACCATCATCACTATACTATTATCACCATCATCACTACTATCACCATCGATCCAAATATTACTACCATCACTTCTAATGCCAACTAAACTAACTTAACCTAGCAAATACATAGCAAGATGTTTTCGCCACCAGAACAACTGCGTTCTTAGTGTGCGAGCCCCTTTGGGGCTCACACACAAAGAACGACATCATTGCTGGGTGGGGGAAGGGGGGGGGGGGGGGTAAAACAATATTTTGGACCTAAAATCATAACTATTGCATAAATTCAAATATTTGTTGACTGACGTTCGCATTCACGCAACAAATGTACGTGTGAAATTTGGTGAAAATCCGTCCAACGGTCTAGAAAGAGTTTCGGGACACACGGACGACGACGACGACAATTTTGTTTGGTGGTACCCACTATACAGGGGGGCGATACCAAACTCTGCTTACGCAGAGTTGATAACAATAAAGTAGACGTGCCGTTTTGCCAAAATCAAAACAGCATACCCAACTCTGTGATGGGTTACCATCATCACTACTAATACCATCATTAATCACAATATTCACCATCATCACTACTACTGCCATTATCACTACAACTGCCACAATCATCACGACTACTGTCATCATCACCATTACTATGATCATCATCACTACTACAATTACAATCATCACTACTACTCTTATCATCATCACTACTACTGACACCATTGTCACTACCATCTTAATCACTACTATCATCATTGATACTATAACTATCAACTATCATTACTACTATCATCACCACCATCTTACAATCATCACTACTACTGTTAACATAATCACTATTACTATAACCATCATCATTACTACTGTCACAAGCATTACTATCATGTATCCTACTATCACCATCATCACTACTACTGTCACCATTACTATGATCTTCATCATCACAACTATTGTCATCATCACTACAACTATTGTCATCATCACTACAACTTTTACCATCATAACTACTACTCACCATCATCACTAATACTCACACCATCATCACTACTGTCATCATTATCACTACAACTATCATCATTACTTGTCACCATCATCACTACTATTATGACCATCATCAATACTACTAGTACTGTCACCATCATAATATCCACTACTGTCACCATCATATCTATTACTGTCATCATCATCAATAAAACTACAACCATCATCACTACTATTATCACCATCATCACTACTATCACCATCAATCCCATTACTTCCATCACTTCTAATGCCAACTGAACTAACTTAACCTAGCAAATACGTAGCGAGATGTTTTCGCCCCCAGAACGCCATCATTGCTGGGTGGGGGGTAAAACCATATTTTGGACCTAAAATCATAACTATTGCATACATTCAAAAAATATATTTTGAATGACGTTCGCATTCACGCAACAAATGTTTGTGTGAAATTTGGTGAAAATCCGTCCAACGGTCTAGGAGTTTCGAGACAGACGGACAACGACAACAGACATTTTTTTCGAGTGGTACCCACTATACGGAGGGCGATACCAAACTCTGCTTACGCAGTGTTGAAAAAGTAGACGTTCCGTTTAGCCCAAAATCAAAACGGCATACCCAACTCTGCGATGGGTTACCATCATCACTACTGTTACGACTGACAGTAGAGGCTTCTAGTCCATGGACTAACACAGACAAGTAAAACTCAGCACCTCCGTATCCTCAACTTGTAACACAGCCTATCGCAAGAGAACAGAGCTCATTCGCAACTTCCAGGCTTTCTGGGGACCAAAGGTGCAGACAATCCCCCAACTGGTTCCGTAATACAAACAATGCAGAAACTGGAACCCATAGTTGTGGTGAAAAGATATCTTGAGCCACAACTATCAATAAAGTAGACGTGCCGTTTTGCCAAAATCAAAACGGCATACCCAACTCTGTGATGGGTTACCATCATCACTACTAATACCATCATCAATTACAACCACCATCATCACTATTACTGCCATCATCACTACAACTGACACAATCATCACGACTACTGTCATCATCACCATTACTATGATCATCATCACTATACAATTGCAATCATCGCTACTACTCACCATCATCACTACTACTGTCACCATTTTCACTACCATTTTAATCACTACTATCATCATTGATACTACAACTATCAACCATCATTACTACTATCATCACCACTATCTTACAATCATCATTACTACTGTTAACATCATCACTGCTACTAAAACCATCATCATTACTACTGTCACAAGTATTACCATCATGTACCCTACTGTCACCATCATCACCATTACTATGATCTTCATCATCACAACTATTGTCATCATTACAACTTTCACCATCATAACTACTACTCACTATCATCACTAATACTCACACCATCGTCACTACCATCATTATTATCACTACAACTATCATCGTTACTTGTCACAGTAGACCTGCCGTTTTGCCCAAAATCAAAACGGCATACCCTACTCTGCAATGGGTTACCATCATCACTACATTTGCCACAATCATCACGACTACTGTCATCATCACCATTACTATGATCATCACTACTATAATTACAATCATCACTACTACTCTCACCATCATCACTACTACTGTTACCATTGTCACTGCCATCTTAATCACCATCATCATTGATACTACACCTATTAACCATCAAAACTAATATCATCACCAGAATCTTACAATCATCATTACTACAGTTAACATCATCACAGAATCTTGGCTCAATACAGTAGATAGAGACTTTTTAGCAGAGTATTCACTTCCCGGTTATGTAATGTTTGAGAAAAGCCGAATAAATAAAAATGGAGGTGGCGTTTTATTTTATATCAAAGAAAGTCTTAACCCGACCCTCTTGTCAAAACCTCTTTTGTGCTAATAAAGAATAATAAAGGTACAAAAATAATACTTGCATTAATATACAGACCTCAAGCTCAATGAGTGCAAACTGACCGAGAAATTTATGAACAAATTGCAGATGTAAGTAACTCACAAGATACCGTATGTATTGGCGACTTTAATTTACCTGTGACCAAGTGGGGTGATACTCTTACTTCACACTCCGGACATGACTTGTATACGAACTTGCAAGAGAGTTCGCTTTATCAATTTGTTCGAACACCGACCCGTGGTAATAACGTTCTTGACATTGTACTTGCAACAAAAGAAGAATTAATAGAGAATTTGAATGTTGGTGAT
The DNA here is from genome assembly GCA_032716605.1 of Paralithodes platypus. Lineage (NCBI taxonomy): Eukaryota > Metazoa > Arthropoda > Malacostraca > Decapoda > Lithodidae > Paralithodes > Paralithodes platypus. Next base: position 11,646,936 of record CM064545.1, read on the forward strand.
GAATTCAGTAACAGCGACCATCGTACGATAACTTTCACTTTAAACTTTACTAGTAACGAACAAAATAGTAGCATCGAAAAAGTCCCTAATTTCAAGAAAGCAAACTTTCATAAACTTAGAGCTATGTTTAAAGAAACTGACTGGAGCTTTTTAATTAACAATAACCAACATAAATACATCTTGGAAGTTATTCGAAACCAATTACCTAAAAGAAGTGCAAGACTGCATACCATCGAAAATACGGCGTCCAGGCCATAATAATAAGCCCAAATGGTGGAATAAAGATATTTCAAACTGCCTGCTTGCTAAAAAATTTGCTAATGATAGATTAAAATCCTCACAAAATGACAAAGAACGGGTGAAATTTGTAGAGCTACGACGCAAAGCCAAAAAGTTAATTAAGCAAAGTAAAAAGACCCTAGAGTTACATATTGCGAATCAAAGTAAAACAAACTCGAAAGAATTCTATAGTTATATCAGAAAGAAAAAAGTAGTTACTTCAACTGTTGGACCGTTAGTCGATGAAAATGGAGAATACACCAAAGACGAAGTACAAATGAGGAATGCCCTCAATACCTTCTTTGCATCAGTTTTTACAACAGAAGACCTCAGTGATATCCCTACACCATCGCCGATTCAGATTGATAATTCAGATGTTCTAAGCAATATCACCGTTACAGAGAGAGAAGTATTGAATTGTTTAGATAAACTCAAGGTAAATAAAACGCCTGGACCTGATACAATCTCGCCTAGAGTTCTAAAGGAAGCTAAGGATGTGCTCTCCAAACCACTGGCATTACTATTCAATAAATCCTTGCAGTCTGGAACTATGCCTGATCAGTGGAAGAAAAAAAGGCAGCAAATCCCTACCCAGTAACTATCGTCCAATTAGCTTAACCTCAGTTGTATGTAAAATGCTAGAAACGGTCATAAGAGACAGACTCGTAAATCACTTAGAGGAAAATAACATACTTAAAGATACTCAACGCGGCTTTTGTAAAAAACATTCCTCTTTAACAAACCTCTTAGACTTCTTCCACGATATCCTCAACCTCTACGAAGAGAGTAAAGCTGTAGATATTATATACCTTAATTTTCAAAAGGCCTTTGACAAAGTTCCCCACAAACGTTTACTGCTAAAACTAAAAGCGCATGGAATACAAGACGGTGTGTTGAAATGGATAGAAAATTGGCTCAGCGACAGAAAGCAAAGAGTAGTCATAAACGGTAAGGCATCTAAATGGACCAATGTAAGTAGCGGGGTACCCCAGGGATCGGTACTAGGACCAATTATCTTTCTAATTTACATCAACGACATAGATGAGGGTCTCACCTGTACAATCTCAAAATTTGCTGACGATACAAAAATTGCAAATAGCGTACTCTCAAAAGATCAAGTTGGCGATATGCAACACAATCTAGATAAATTGTCACATTGGGCTCAAATTTGGCAAATGAGTTTCAATGCGGATAAATGTAAAGTACTATATATCGGATACCTAAATGAGAAAGCAAACTATTCGATGAATAGCACTCAGCTTAAGAATGTAAACAGAGAAACCGATCTGAGAGTAACAATATCGAGTAACCTAAAACGAGTCAACAATGTTCAGAAGTTGTTAAGAAGGCAAACAAAATAATTGGCTTTATAGGCAGGTCATTTGAGCATAAATCCAAAGACGTTATCCTAACCCTTTACAATTCCTTAGTCCGCCCTCTTCTGGAATACTGCGTTCAATGCTGGTGCCCTTATTACCAAAAAAGACATAAACAAGCTAGAACGAGTTCAATGTAGAGTTACCAAAATGATACCTAGCCTAAAGAACAAACCATACGAAGAGCGTCTTAGATAATTAAATCTATTTCCTTTAACCCAGCGCAGATTAAGAGGTGACTTAATTCAAGTGTTCAAAATCATCAAAGGCATCGACAATATGAACTGTAGTAAGTACTTCACTATCGACCAATCTAATTACACGCGGGGAAACGGTTGCAAAATTATTGGTAAATCTTTTAACTCACACGAATCTAAGAATTTCTTCTTCAATCGAGTTGTCAACTTGTGGAATGGGCTTCCCCGAGACGTTATAGACTGCAGCACTGTTGATTCATTTAAACTCCGCCTAGACAAATATCTCGCATCAAACCCGCGACTGACTGCGTTTGTAAATGAATAACTTTATTTTATCCTCCCCTCAGTTACTAACCCCTATGTCCCCTACTAACTTCCTAGTACTGCCACGGACATTAGTTCCATGACAGTATTTCCCTTTCCAATGTTCCCTTACCCACTCTAAACCACTGTTTGGACACTTGATCCTCAGTGTTTTGGAGGACAAGCAGCCTAGAAGGGTCACTAGATCTGTTGTTGCTTGATTTCCTTTGTACTCCTTTGTACTACTATAACCATCATCATTACTACTGTCACAAGTATTACCATCATGTATTCTACTATCACCATCATCACTACTACTGCCATCATCACCATTACTATGATCTTCATCATCACAACTATTGTCATCATCACTACAACTTTCACCATCATCACTACTACTCACCATCATCACTAATACTCACACCAGTCATCATCACTACTGTCATTATTATCACTACAACTATTATCCTTACTTATCACCATCATCACTACTATTGTGACCATCATCACTACAAAAAGTATTGTCACCATCATATCTACTACTGTCATCATCACTACTGTAATCATCATCAATACAAATACAACCATCATCACTACTATTATCACCATCATACCTACTATCACAATCATTCCCACTATTACTACCGTCACTTCTAATGCCAATTAAACTAACTTAACCTAGCAAATACGGAGCGAGATGTTTTCGCCCCCAGAACAAATGTGTTTCTTAGTGTGGGAGCCCCTTTGGGGCTCACACACTAAGAACGCATTCATTGCTGGGGGGGGGGGGGGGGGGTAAAACCATATTTTCGACCTACAATCATAACTATTGCATAAATTCAAAAATTATTTTTTGACTGTCGTTCGCATTCATGCAACAAATGTTCGTGTGAAATTTGGTGAAAATCCTTCCAACGGTCTAGGAGGAGTTCCGACAAGACGGACAACGACGATGACGACCGACATTTTTTTCCGGTGGTACCCACTATACGGGGGGGGGGGGGGGGGATACCAAACTCTGCTTACGCAGAGTAGATAAAGTAGATAAAGTAGATAAAGTAGATAAAGTAGACGTGCCGTTTTTCCCAAAATCAAAACGGCATGCCCAACTCTGCGATGGGTTACCATCATCACTACTAATACCATAATCAATCACAATCACCATCATCACTACTACTGCCATCATGATTACGACTACTGTCATCATCACCATTACTATGATCATCATCACTACTACAATTACAATCATCACTACTACTCTCACCATCATCACTACTACTGTCACCATTGTCACTACCATCTTAATCACTACTAGCATCATTGATACTACAACTATGAACCATCATTACTACTATCATCACCACCATCTTACAATTATCATTACTACTGTTAAAATCATTATTACTACTGTGACAAGTATTACCATCATGTATCCTACTGTCACCATCATCACCATTACTATGATCTTCATTATCTAAACTATTGTCATCATCACTACAACTTTCACCATCATCACTACTACTCACCATCATCACTAATACCTACCATCATCACTACTGTCATCATTATCACTACAACTATCATCATTACTTGTCACCATCATCACTACTATTATGACCATCATCACTACTACTAGTATGGTCACCATCATGTCTACTACTGTCACCATCATATCTACTACTGTCTACATCAACACTACTGTCATCATCATCAATACAACAACAACCATCATCACTATTATTATCACCATCATCACTACTATCACCATCAATCCCACTATTACTACCATCACTTCTAATGCCAACTAAATAAACTTAACCTAGCAAATGCATAGCGAGATGTTTTCGCCCCCAGAACAAGTGTGTTCTTAGTGTGTGAGCCCCTTTGGGGTTCACACACTAAGAACGCCATCATTGATGGGTGGGAGGGGAGGTGGGGGTGGGGTTCAGAAAGGGGAGGGGGGGGGGGTAAAACCATATTTTGGATCTAAAATCGTAACTATTGCATAAATTTAATAAATCTTTTTTGACTGACGTTCGCATTCACGCAACAAATGTTCGTGTGAAATTTTGTGAAAATCCGTCCAACGGTCTAGAAGTTTCGAGACAGACGGACGACGACGACGATGACAGAATTTTTTTTCAGGTGGTACCCACTATACGGGGGGCGATACCAAACTCTGCTTACGCAGAGTTGATAATAAAGTAGACGTGCCGTTTTGCCCAAAATCAAAACGGCATACCCAACTCTGCGATGGGTTACCATCATCACTACTAATACCATCATCAATCACAATCACCATCAGCACTACTACTGCCATCATCACTACAACTGCCACAATCATTACGACTACTGTCGTCATCACCATTACTACAATTACAATCATCGCTACTATAGTGGAGCAGATAACTGCAAATTTCAGGAGAATCGTTCATTTCAGGAAACAAGCACCAAATTTGGCACACATACTCCTTGGGGATTGCTCTTTTGAGAAAACCCGTTACCCACCTAAAAATTCAAGATGGCGGCCATTTTTCAAGATGGCCGCCATTGAATATACAGTAACATTGCATTTCGCTATAAAATTGCAAAGACTTGTCCTATTTGAATGATCTTGGTGTCAAATCATAAATGTTTCACTATGTAGAATCCGAATTTAGAACCATGGACTTACTCACTAGCTTCCTTGTACCATAATATCAGTCCCGGAATCCTAATATTCTGCTAAATTAGAGGTTCATGTTACGTCTGACTCGGCTAAAATGCATGGTAGTGTATATTATCGTAGTAGTGTTAGAGGTTTAGTATGTGTAGCCTCTTCCTGTACAAGGCTTCCAAACTGGACATGACACGATGCAGTGGGGGGGGGGGGGACGTTGAGAGACTTGTAGCAGAAGGTGTAGAGTACAAAGGAGTACAAAGGAAATCAAGCAACAACAGATCTAGTGACCCTTCTAGGTTGCTTGTCCCCCAAAACACTGAGGATCAAGTGTCCAAACAATGGTTTAGAGTGGGTAAGGGAACATTGGAAAGGGAATTACTGCCCTGGAACTAATGTCCGTGGCAGGATTAGGAAGTTAGTAGGGGACAGATGGGTTAGTAACTGAGGGGGGGATAAAATAAAGTTATTAACTTACAAACGCAGTCAGTCGCGGGTTTGATGCGAGATATTTGTCTAGGCGGAGTTTAAATGAATCAACGGTGATGCAGTCTATAATGTTTTGGGGAAGCCCATTCCACAAGTTGACAACTCGATTGAAGAAGAAATTCTTAGATTCGTGTGAGTTAAAAGATTTACCAATAATTTTGCAACCGTTTCCCCGCGTGTAATTAGATTGGTCGATAGTGAAGTACTTACTACAGTCCATATTGTCGATGCCTTTGATGATTTTAAACACTTGAATTAAGTCACCTCTTAATCTGTGCTGGGTTAAAGGAAATAGCTTTAATTATCTAAGACGCTCTTCGTATGGTTTGTTCTTTAGGCTAGGTATCATTTTGGTAACTCTACGTTGAACTCGTTCTACCTTGTTTATATCTTTTTGGTAATAAGGGCACCAGGATTGAACGCAGTATTCCAGAAGAGGGCGGACTAAGAAATTGTAAAGGGTTAGGATAACTTCTTTGGATTTATGCTCAAATGACCTGCTTATAAAGCCAATTATTTTGTTTGCCTTCTTAACAACTTCTGAACATTGTTGACTCGGTTTTAGGTTACTCGATATTGATACTCCCAGATCGATTTCTCTGTTTACATTCTTAAGCTGAGTGCCATTCATCGAATAGTTTGCTTTCTCATTTAGGTATCCGATATGTAGTACTTTACATTTATCCGCATTGAAACTCATTTGCCAAATTTGGGCCCAACATGACAATTTATCTACTGTAGATTGTGTTGCATATCGTCAACATGTTCTTTTGAGAGTACGCTATTTGCAATTTTTGTATCGTCAGCAAATTTTGAGATTGTACAGGTGAGACCCTCATCTATGTCGTTGATGTAAATTAGAAAGAGAATTGGACCTAGTACCGATCCCTGGGGTACCCCGCTACTTACATTGGTCCATTTAGATGCCTTACCGTTTATGACTACTCTTTGCTTTCTGTCCCTGAGGCAATGTTCTATCCATTTCAACACACCGTCTTGTATTCCATGCACTTTTAGTTTTAGCAGTAAACGTTTGTGGGGAACTTTGTCAAAGGCCTTTTTAAAATCAAGGTATATAATATCTACAGCTTTACTCTCATCGTAGAGGTTGAGGATATCGTGTAAGAAGTCTAAGAGGTTTGTTAAACAGGAACGTTTTTTACGAAAGCCGTGTTGAGTATCTTTAAGTATGTTATTTTCCTCTAAGTGATTTACGAGTCTGTCTCGTATGACCGTTTCTAGCATTTTACATACAACTGAGGTTAAGCTAATTGGACGATAGTTACAGGGTAGGGATTTGCTGCCTTTTTTGAATATCGGTGTTACGTTGGCTAGCTTCCACTGATCAGGCATAGTTCCAGATTGCAAGGATTTATTGAATAGTAATGTCAGTGGTTTGGAGAGCTCATCCTTAGCTTCCTTTAGAACTCTAGGCGAGATTGTATCAGGTCCAGGCGTTTTATTTACCTTGAGTTTATCTAAACAATTCAATACTTCTCTCTCTGTAACGGTGATATTGCTTAGAACATCTGAATTATCAATCTGAATCGGCGATGGTGTAGGGATATCACTGAGGTCTTCTGTTGTAAAAACTGATGCAAAGAAGGTATTGAGGGCATTACTCATTTGTACTTCGTCTTTGGTTTATTCTCCATTTTCATCGACTAATGGTCCAACAGTTGAAGTAACTACTTTTTTCTTTCTGATATAACTATAGAATTCTTTCGGGTTTGTTTTACTTTGATTCGCAATATGTAACTCTAATGTCCTTTTTACTTTGCTTAATTAACTTTTTGGCTTTGCGTCGTAGCTCTACAAATTTCACCCGTTCTTCGTCATTTTGTGAGGATTTTAATCTATCATTAGCAAATTTTTTAGCAAGCAGGCAGTTTGAAATATCTTTATTCCACCATTTGGGCTTATTACTGCCTGGACGCCGTATTTTCGATGGTATGCAGTCTTGCACTGCTTTTAGGTAAGTGGTTTCGAATAACTTCCAAGATGTATTTATGTCGTTATTGTTAATTAAAAAGCTCCAGTCAGTTTCTTTAAACATAGCTCTAAGTTTATGGAAGTTTGCTTTCTTGAAATTAGGGACTTTTTCGATGCTACTATTTGGTTCGTTACTAGTAAAGTTTAAAGTGAAAGTTATCGTACGATGGTCGCTGTTTCTGAATTCATCACCAACATTCAAATTCTCTATTAATTCTTCTTTGGTTGCAAGTACAATGTCAAGAACGTTATTACCACGGGTCGGCGTTCGAACAAATTGATAAAGCGAACTCTCTTGCATGTTCGTATACAAGTCATGTCCGGAGTGTGAAGTAAGAGTATCGCCCCACTTGGTCACTGGTAAATTAAAGTTGCCAAAAATTACGGTATCTTGTGAGTTACTTACATCTGCAATTTGTTCGTAAATTTCTCGGTCAGTTTGCACTGATTGAGCTGGAGGTCTGTATATTAACGCAAGTATTATTTTTGTACCTTTATTATTCTTTATTAGCACAAAAGATGTGTCGACGTTCACAATTTGAGGTTTTGACAAGAGGGTAGGGTTAAGACTTTCTTTGATATAAAGTAAAACGCCACCTCCATTTCGATTTATTCGGCTTTTCTCAAACATTACATAACCGGGAATGGAATACTCTGCTAAAAAGTCTCTATCTTCTGTATTGAGCCAAGATTCTGTTATGCCAATCACATCATAATTTTCTGTAAACACTAGCTCCTCTAAATCTGAAAATGTATTGCGTATGCTACGAGCGTTTGCATAGAAAACCTTTAAATTTGTTATTTTAGAACTCACGGAACGCTCTTTAATAATATTTTTGGTTCTTGTCGGATCTACATTTATGTTCATGGCTGTCCTCGGTCCTCGCTGTCTTCGGTCCTTATCGCTGGTGGTCCTCGGTTGCCTCTGTTTTTTGCTTGGCGTTGGATGATTTATGTCACTGCTGCTTCTTCTCGGATGGCGTTTTTTGATCCATGGCTGCGGACTGCTTCGTGTAGGAGACGACCCATGCGTGCTGAACCCACAGTAGTAGCTCAACAGAGCGGATGTCAACGCACAGCCAGGGCACACCTGTGGCACCGCTGCTGTGAAACTCAGCATGGGGTTCAGTATCAGCTGAATAATTAGTTTAGTGTAGCTAAATAATTAGTTTAGTGTCCCAAATGCTGTCTAATAAGCCCCGCATCAGTTAGCTACTGTAGATTAAATGTAGTTTAACATAGATGTTTAGTTAGAGAGCCGCGCCTGAATTGACAGGGTGTGCCAGCGCGGGAGAGCCGAGCCAAGGGTAACGGGGCTTTACATTGCTTTGCATGTAGTTACCTGGATGGTGTACAGATCGCACGGGACTTAAATTAAATTATACTGGATGAACGATCGGGCTAGGTGTAGGTCATATATTTTTATTCCTCGAACCTAGTCGTATCCCATACCTTATTGTGCATGATTGTGATCAAGGTGGTAAAAGGATAACCCCTCGGCCTTGATTCACTGAATACAGATAATTGTCATACTGTGATTATCTGTTATATCTGTTATCATATAACATACTGTGTTATATCATACTGTGATTATCTGTTATATACTGTGATTATCTGTTATCTATTATATCTGTGTTACAGATAATTATCATACTGTATTCACCAAGATGGCAAATACAGATCCAGGACCGTCTAAATTCCGGACTGACTGGAGCAAGTGTTGTCTTTGCCAGAAGAAGAAGAGTGAAGAGCTCAAGTCACCACGTGCACAACAACCACAAGAACATGATGGCTACACTATGATTGCGACTACTATTCCCCTCTTTCACGCAATTAATGAGATGCCTATTGTTCTGGATCCAGCCAGACTTGATGATGGTGGTGGCATTGAAGAAACTCTGAGGAGGAACAAGGCGCAGTATCACCAAAGTTGTCGCCTTATGTTCAACAACACGAAACTGGAGAGAGCCAGAAAAAGAAGAGCAGAGAGTGCTCAGCCAGTAGAATGCCAGACCAAGCTGCGTAGAACCAGCCTTGAAGGCCAAACGTGTTTCATATGTGACAAAGAAGCCCCATCCTCTGAACTCAGACAAGTTATGACGATGAACCTCAATAACAGACTTGATGAATGTGCCCAAACTTTAAATGACGGAAATCTTCTTGCAATACTCAGCGGTGGAGATGCTATTGCACAGGAGCTCAAATACCATTCTGCATGCTTGACAGACCTGTACAATAGAGAGAGGACGTACCTCAGAGCCACCAAGAGACTGGAACAGGAATGTGCACCCGAAGAGGTTGCCCACCCACAGGCATTCTCAGAGCTAGTCACATATCTAGTGGAGACCACCAGATCTGGCGAGGGTCCTGCAGTCTTCCGACTTGCAGACATAGTTCACCTGTATGCCTGTGTGCCTGGAACAGCTGGGTGTTGATGCACCTGCTGTCAACTCCACAAGACTGAAGGAAAAACTGCTGTCAGAAATACCTGAGTTGGAAGTGCACAAGCAGGGAAGGGATGTTCTTCTGGCTTTCCAGAAAGATGTGGGCTTTGTCTTGTCAGAAGCCTCTGACTATTATAGTGAAGCTATTATCCTTGGCAAAGCAGCTAACATCTTGCGAAGACATATGCTGGACCACAAGTCCACATTTGATGGAACCTTCCATGAGGGGTGCATCGAGCAGGCCATTCCACTCACTCTTCTTCAGTTTGTGGCCATGCTTGAACACGGAGCGGACATCAAATCTCAACTGAGGTTTGGCGCATCAAAGACAGATCTAGCAATTGCTCAGCTGCTTCAGTACAACTGCTACGCAAGGTACAAAGAAGGAGCAGCAACTCACAGACACTCCAAAGACAGAGAGACCCCATTCCCTGTTTACATGGGGATGTCCGTCTACACAAAGACCAGAAAGAGAAAGTTGGTGGAAATGCTTAACGAGCATGGCATCAGCATTTCATACGACAGGGTGCTACAGATATCTGCACAGCTGGGAGATGCAACAGTCAGCAAGTACGTGGAGGATGGGGTGCTCTGTCCACCAGTTCTGCGAAAAGGGCTGTTCACCAACATCAGCCATGGACAACATAAACCACAATCCCACTGCAACGACAGCGACCACTTCTTTCCATGGAACCAGCGTCTCTGTTTTCCAGCACCCATCCAAAGAAGACAAAGGTGAAGAGCGTGGACAGCTGAAGTTTGGAGAGGAGAAAGTGAAGACAGTTCCAGAACTTCCAGACTCCTTCACCAATGTCCGGCCCGCCTTCTTCACCAAGAAGAAACCCTCTCCTCCCCAGAGTGGTGTGACACACCCAGACACCAGTCTGCTGAGGCCACAACTGGCAATGGAGTATGAGTGGCTGGAGAAGGTCACTGTGACAGAGGGGCCAGTGGATGTGACTTGGTCAGCCCACCATGCTTCACAGAAGAGAGGAAAGCCATTTGAGGTCAGCATTACATCACATTTGCCTCTGCTGCGAGATCAGGCCTACTCGGTTGCTACAGTCAAGCATGTGATGGACAAGATCAAGGAGATAGTGGCATTTCTGAACCCCGGTCAGGTGCCAGTCATTGCTGCTGACCAGCCAATATATGCATTAGCCAAGCAGGTCCAGTGGCACTGGCCTGAAATCTACGGTGAGGACAAGTTCGTACCCTGGATAGAAGCAAACATCCATCCAGTTCCTAAAAAAGGTGCCTCTTCAGATCCATCAAACTACAGACCAATAGCTATAACTTCCACTCTTGGTAAAGTCTTTGAAAGTATATTAAATAATCACATAATTAAGCATCTTGAGAATAATAAATTAATCTGTGATAGGCAATATGGTTTTAGACGATGTCGATCAACTGCAGACATGCTTTGCCTTCTTACACATCAAATCAACCAAGCTACAGACCAACATGGTGAAACACTTACAATAGCACTGGATATATCAAAGGCATTTGATAGAGACTGGCATCAATCCTTATTGTCGAAGATGTCACACTACGGCCTTGCATCATTAGTTCCACTAATTTCTTCTTATCTTCATAACAGAAAAATATGTGTAATGGTAGATGGCCTTTATTCTCAATTTCACTCAATAAATGCTGGTGTTCCCCAGGGATCAGTTTTGGCCCCAATTCTGTTCCTCATTCATATCAATGATCTCATATCTACCACTCATAATCCAATACATTCCTACGCAGATGACTCAACACTCCACAGTTCCTTCACATTTACCAATTCTTTCACCCAACCCGATCTTATAAATTCAAAAATAAACACTGCAATTTCTCTGAACCAGGACCTTTCTAGAATTAATGGATGGGGACAAAAGAATCTAGTTTCCTTTAATGCACAGAAAACCAAGTACATTCAATTTTCTAACCGACAGAATCTCACTGACTCCCATATATTTTTTAACCCTTAAAAAGCGGCCCACCACTTAAGTCGAGTTAAATAAAGCTGGACTATGTGGCGGCGCTCGACATAACTCGAGTGGCAATTTCAGCACGTAATGTGGCTGAGAGAGAGAGACAAGTGGTGGCAGGAGACTAGCGAGCGTATGACTGCTCCAGACCACCGCGGCGAACCTACTGACACAAATCTCAGCTCCCTCCTCCCTCTCTCACTCGCTACATACTCAATTATGTACCGAAAGTACCGAATTACCTGCTTTTTGCACTCGCGTTGCACGGTTATTGCAAGAAAACTATCCATCATACAAGGATCGTTATGGTGTCATTCGAAAGCTCTGTTTATGCCCTTTCAGGGATAGGTACTTGTTTTACGTTCTGGGTCTTATTTAGGCATGAAAATGATCACGTAAACAGCCCTATTTTGGCTAAAAACACCCCGCTGGGCGGTACACATAAATAAACCGCATAGGCCAATCGTAAGGTGTTTGATGTAAATATTCCCACTTCCCCTAGTATTGACATTCTCGGTGTAACATTAACTACTAACTTGAGCTGGACACATTATGTTAGAAGCATTGCTAAGAATGCCTCTAAAAAACTGGGACTCCTGTACAGAGTTCGAGAATTCTTCACTGACGAGCAGTTGGCCGTGATATATAAAAGTCATGTGCGTTCTCAGATGGATTACTGTTCACCTCTGTGGGGTGGAAGTGGAGTGGTTGCATTGAGGCAGTTGGACAAAATTCAAAATAAAGCTATTAGATTAATCAATAACCCTGCAATCACACAGGACCTTCCTACATTATCCATACGAAGAAACGTTGCATCCCTTGCATTATTCTACAGATATTTTCACAGCAATTGTTCCGAGGAACTTGCTTCAATTGTGCCGCCTCTCCACATCTTTCCCCATAGAACTAGTGCAGCTGAGAGCGCCCATGAATTTACACTTTCTCCTCCACAATGCAGGACTTCTGCTTATCAGAATTCATTTATCCCCAGAGCTACTACTCTTTGGAATTCACTTCCCTCGAATTGCTTTCCACAAACTTACAATCTACAAATGTTTAAATCCAGTTGTTACAAACATTTTATGAATGGAGGATGCCTTTAGGCACATGGACCTTTTTGTTTTATCTGTGTTTTTCCTTCCTCCGTTCATTGTCTCTTTAAAAAATAAAAATAAATAAAAAAAATAATGTTCGGAGGCTTGCATATTGAGATGGCGGCACTGAAGTCCATTGGAACTCTACTCCAGGACAGTGGTTGGACAGGAGCCCTCTTGGAGGCAGGGATAGCATCTCCTGGGACAGCAGATTCATTTCTGACAGCTTCGAGCATCACTAGGACACGACAGATGCACCAGATAACAGCATGCAGTCTGTACAAGCTTCTGAAGGCAGCCCACACGGACTACTCGAAAGAGACAGATGAACAACTCGAAGAGGTGCCAAGCTTCGAAGCTTGGTGTGAGCATCGCAAACTGCAAAGTCCCCAGTTTCATTTCTGGTATATGGTGCTGTCAATGGAACTGGTGATCCTCTTGTTGATCCGATCATTCAGGGAAGCCAACTTCTTCCTGTACTGTCAGTCACTGGCTGAGCTGATACCGTACTTCTTTGCCAACAACAATGTAAACTATGCACGGTGGCTTCCGATCCACTACAGAGACATGGTGACCCTGGAACAGAAGCATCCTCAGCTGGCTCAGGAGTTCCAGAGTGGAAACTTTGTTGTACACAAATCGAGCCGACAGATCTCAGCAATGGCTATTGACCAAGCTCACGAGCAGGCCAACGCGTTATCAAGGCAGACGGGGGTGTGATCGGCGTGACTGAAGACCCATCAGCACTGAGAAGATGGATGATAGCTGGTCCTCAAGTCAGCCACTTGGTTGCACAGTATGAGGTCAGCATGTGGGACCAAAGAGGGTACTGAACACACCAGCCACCATGAGGAGACAGAATGAGCACAGTGTACCTTGAGAAAGTAGAAAAGCTCTCACAAGCCATGACAGATATGTGCAATCCTTTCCAGGAGGAGAGTCGGGACCTGCTTTCGCTTGATACAAAGGATATTGCTCACCACACTGCCGCCGAGCTGATTGGCACACATCTTGAGAAAGGCAAGGTCCGTTTCCAGGAGTTTATGAAGGGACTGGAAGGGGAAGAAGAATCCACCTTCTATGAACCAATCAAGAATAACAGGGTTGACTTTTTCCGACAGGTACCAGCCTCTGTTGACTCTTCAAAGCAAAAAGTGCTGAAGGAAGACTGTCAACTGTTCTCCAAGCTGTTCATATCATGCCAGAGCAGAGAGTGTGACTTGAAGGAGTTCTTCCATCATGAGAACCAGTCACATCCTGCTGCCCTCAGTGATGGTGGAAAGCTCCACACCTGTCAGAAATCCCACCTCACTACCATTCTTCAGAGCCAAGTTACAACCCCTGAGGCAGAGCCAGACGCCTCACCATCATCATTGATGGTGCAGCGTTGGTGAACAGTCTGCCCCCACGGAGTTCAAAGACGTTCGAAGAGTACGCAATGCTCGATGTCCTTCCTAGAATACAAGCATACTCTACCAAGTACAAGAGAACAGACATTGTGTTTGATGTCTACCGGCCATCTAGTCTGAAAGCTGAAACTAGATCAAAGCGAGGATGCAGGGTGACAGGGAAGGGCAAAATCCCTCAAACTGGCGAAACTTCCTGAGAGAAAATGACAACAAAGCCGAGCTGTTCAACTTTCTGGCTGATAAGATTGCACGTGTGGCCACACCAAATGTGGTCATTGTGACCAAAGAAGAAGATGCTGTCAGCAACCGCACTATCAATCTGGCTGGGGTGGCACCGTGCAGTCATGAAGAAGCTGACATGCAGATCTTTGTGCATGCCAGGCAGGCAGCAAAGTCATCATGGTCAAAGCCAGAAACACAGATGTTGTCGTCATCGCAGTCAGTGTTCTGCAGGCACTTCAGGAGCTAGGTCTGCAGCAGTTGTGGGTTGCCTTTGGACAAGGACAGAACCTGAGGTGGGTTCCTGTACATGACTTGTGTTGCACTCTTGCAGAAAAGAGCAAAGGGATGCTCTTCTTCCATGCCTTCACTGGCTGCGATGTCGTTTCAGCATTCCGTGGCAAAGGGAAGAATTCTGCTTGGCAAACCTGGGATGTTTGTGATGAGGCTACCGGTGTCTTCAGCAAACTCAGCCAGTACCCACCGGTAGTTGATGATGAAGACCTGGAGACCTTGGAGAAGTTCGTGGTCATGATGTACGACAGATCCAGCACAGCTGAAGGTGTCGATGATGCGAGGTTGGACATGTTTGCTCGGAAGCAGAGGCCGTACGAAGCCATTCCTCCAACCCGAGCAGCACTGAAGCAGCATGTGAAGCATGCTGCCTACCAGGCGGGCTGCATCTGGAGTCAGTCAACAGTACGTCAACCAGAAACGCAGACTCCTGCCAACTGGGGCTGGACCAAGAAAGGAGATCTGTGCCAGATCGTTTGGACAGAGCTCCCACCCATTGCACAGAGTTGCCAGCAGCTGACCAAGTGTGGATGCAAGTCGAAATGCTGCGGTCAATGCAAATGCTACTGCTTTGGTCTGACCTGCACGGCACTGTGCAGCTGCAGATGCAAGGTTTAGAAGCGTTGTAGTATACTCATCCAGGCAGCAAGACCATAAGTGACAAACAAGTATAGGCCTACTGCCTACATGTAGCCTACATCCAATAATATATCGGACAGATGGTGCCTATGATATGGGCACTTTTTACCCTAATTATGATTCCGGGACTGATATTATGGTACAAGGAAGCTAGTGAGTAAGTCCATGGTTCCAAATTTGGATTCTACATAGTGAAAAATTTATGATTTGACACCACGATCATTCAAATAGGACAAGTCTTTGCGATTTTATTGCGAAATGCAATGTTTCTGTATATTCAATGGCGGCCATCTTGAAAAATGGCCGCCATCTTGAATTTTTAGGTGGCTAATGGGTTTTATCAAAAGAGCAATCCCCAAGGAGTATGTGTACCAATTTTGGTGCTTGTTTCCAGAAATGAACGATTATTCCAGTTATCTGCCCCACTATACTCTCACCATCATCACTACTACTGTCACCATTGTCACTACCATCTTAATCACTACTATTATCATTGATACTACAACTATCAACCATCATTACTACTATCATCACCACCATCTTACAATCATCATTACTACTGTTAACATCATCACTACTACTATAACCATCATCATTACTACTGTCACAAGTATTACCAACATGTATCCTACTATCACCATCATCACTACTACTGCCATCATCACCATTACTATGATCTTCATCATCACAACTATTGTCATCATCACTACAACTTTCACCATCCTCACTACTACTCACCATCATAACAAATACTCACACCATCGTCACTACCATCATCACTACTGTCATCATCAATTACGCAGAGTTTGGAATCGCCCCCCCCCCCCCCCCCCCCGTATAGTGGGTACCACTCAAAAAAAATATCTGTCGTCGTCGTCGTTTTCCGTCTGTCTCGAAACTCCTCCTAGACCGTTGGACGGATTTTCACCAAATTTCACACAAACATTTGTTGCGTGAATGCGAACGTCAGTCAAAACAGATTTTTTAAATTTATGCAATAGTTATGATTTTAGGTCCAAAATATGGTTTTACGCCCCCCCCCCCCACCACCACACCCAGCAATGATGGCGTTCTTAGTGTGTGAGTTCGGGGCTCACACACTAAGAACGCATTCGTTCAGGGGGCGAAAACATCTCGCTATGTATTTGCTAGGTTAAGTTAGTTCAGTTGGCATTAGAAGTGATGGAAGTAATAGTGGGATTGATGGTGATAGTAGTGATGATGGTGATAATAGTAGTAATAATGGTTGTAGTTTTATTGATGATGATGACAGTAGTAGATATGATGGTGACAGTACTAGTAGTAGTGATGGTCATAAAAGTAGTGATGATAGTTGTAGTGATAATGATGACAGTAGTAATGATGGTGTGAGTATTAGTGATGATGGTGAGTAGTAGTTATGATGGTAAAAGTTGTAGTGATGATGACAAGTTGTTGTGATGATGATCATAGTAATGGTGACAGTAGTAGTGATGATGGTGATAGTAGGATACATGATGGTAATACTTGTGACAGTAGTAATGATGGTTATAGTAGTAGTGATTATGGTAACAGTAGTAATGATGATTGTATGATGGTGGTTATGATATTCGTAATGATGGTTGATAGTTGTATTATCAATGATGATAGTAGTGATTAAGATGCTAGTGACAATGGACAGTGATGATGGTGAGAGTAGTAGTGATGATTGTAATCAACTCTGCGTAAGCAGAGTTTGGTATCGCCCCCCCCCCCCCCCCCCCTGTATAGTGGGTACCACACGAAAAAAAATTCTGTTGTCGTCATTGTCGTTGTCCGTCTGTCTCGAAACTCCTCGTAGACCGTTGGACGGATTTTCACCAAATTTCACACGAACATTTGTTGCGTGAATACGAACGTCAGTCAAAAAAGATTTTTTGAATTTATGCAATAATTATGATTTTAGGTCCAACATATGGTTTTACCCAAATTATGGTTTCCCTCCCCCCCAGCAATGATGGCATTCTTCTGGGCTCACACACTAAGAACGCATTCGTGCTGGGGGCGAAAACGTCTCGCTCCGCATTTGCTAGGTTAAGTTAGTGTAATTGGCATTAGAAGTGATGGTAGTAATAGTGAGATTGATGGTGATAGTCACAGTGATGATGGTTGTCTTTGTATTGATGATGATGACAGTAATAGATATGATGGTGACAGTACTAATAGTAGTGATGATGGTGACAAGTAATTATGATAGTTGTAGTGAATTTAATGACAGTAGTGATGATGGTAGTGACTATGGTGTGAGCATTAGTGATTATGGTGAGTAGTAGTGATGATGACAGTAGTTGTGATAAAGATCATAGTAATGGTGATGATGGCAGTAGTAGTGATGATGGTGATAGTAGGATATGTGATGGTAATACTTGTGACAGTAGTAATGATGATGGTTAACATAGTAATGATGATGTTAACAGTAGTAATGATGATTGTAAGATGGTGGTGATGATAGTAGTAATGATGGTTGATAGTTGTATCAATGATGATAGTAGTGATTAAGATGGTAGTGACAATGGTGACAGTAGTAGTGATGATGATTGTATTTGTAGTAGTGATGATGATCATAGTAATGGTGATGATGACAGTAGTTGTGATGATTGTGGCAGTTGTAGTGATGATGGCAGTAGTAGTGATGATGGTGATTGTGATTGATGATGGTATTAGTAGTGATGATGGTAACCCATCGCAGAGTTGGGTATGCTGTTTTGATTTTGGGCAAAACCGCACGTCTACTTTATCAACTCTGCGTAAGCAGAGTTTGGTATCGCCCCCCCGTATAGTGGGTACAACACAAAAAAAATGTCTGTCGTCGTTGTCGTTGTCCGTCTGTCTCGGAACTCCTCCTAGACCGTTGGAAGGTTTTTCACCAAATTTCACACAAACATTTGTTGCGTGAATGCGAACGTCGGTCAAAAAAGATGTTTTGAATTTATGCAATAGTTATGATTTTAGGTACAAAATATGGTTTTATACCCCCCCAGCAATGAATGCGTTCTTAGTGTGTACACTAAGAACGCATTTGTTCTGGGGCGAAAACATCTCGCTCTGCATTTGCTAGGTTAAGTTAGTTTAATTGGAATTAGATGTGATGGTAGTAATAGTGGGATTGATGGTGATAGTAGTGATGATGGTGATAATAGTAGTGGTGATGGTTGTATTTCTATTGATGATGATTACAGTAGTAGATATGATGGTGACAGTAGTAGATATGATGGTGACAATACTTTTAGTAGTGATGATGGTCATAATAGTAGTGAATATGGTGATAAGTAAGGATAATAGTTGTAGTGATAATAATGACAGTAGTGATGATGGTAGTGACTATGGTGTGAGTATTAGTGATGATGGTGAGTAGTAGTGATGATGATGAAAGTTGTAGTGATGATGACAATAGTTGTGGTGATGAAGATCATAGTAATGGTGATGATGGCAGTAGAAGTGATGATGGTTATAGTAGGATACATGATGGTAATACTTGTGACAGTAGTAATGATGATGGTTATAGTAGTAGTGATGATGTTAACTGTAGTAATGATGATTGTAAGATGCTGGTGATGATAGTAGTTATGATGGTTAATAGGTGTAGTATCAATGATGATAGTAGTGATTAAGATGGCAGTGACAATGGTAACAATAGTAGTGATGATGGTGGGAGTAGTAGTGATGATCATAGTAATGGTGATGACGACAGTAGTCGTGATGATTGTGGAAAATGTAGTGATGATGGTGATTGTGATTGATGATGTTATTAGTAGTGATGATGGTAACCCATCGCAGAGTTGGGTATGCCGTTTTGATTTTGGGCAAAACGGCACGTCTACTTTATAAATATTATTTGGTAAAATGAAATTAAATTCCATAGAGTATAATGAACTCTGCGTAAGCAGAGTTTGGTATCACCCCCATCGTATAGTGGGTACCACACAAAAAAAATGTCTGTCATCGTCGTCGTTGTCGTTGTCCGTCTGTCTCGAAACTCCTCCTAGACCGTTGGACGGATTTTCACCAAATTTCACACGAACATTTGTTGCGTGAATGCGAACGTCAGTCAAAAAAGATTATTTTGAATTTATGCAATAGTTTTGATTTTAGGTACAACATATGGTTGTACACCCCCCCCCCCCTCGCTTCCTGGACTCCCCACCTCCCCACACAGCAATGATGGCGTTCTTAGCGTGTGAGCCCCTTCGGGGCTCACACACTAAGAACGCATTCGTTTTGGAGGCGAAAACATCTCGCTACGTATTTGCTAGGTTAAGTTAGTTTAGTTGGCATTAGAAGTAATGGTAGTAATAGTGGGATTGATGGTGATAGTAGTGATGATGGTGATAATAGTAGTGATGATGGTTGTAGTTGTATTGATGATGATGACAGTAGTGATGATGATGACAGTAGTAGATATGATGGTGACAGTAGTAGATATGATGGTGACAGTACTACTGTAGTAGTAGTGATGATGGTCATATTAGTAGTGATGATGGTGACAAGTAATGATGATAGTTGTAGTGATGATGGTAGTGACGATGGTGTGAGTATTTGTGATGATGGTGAAAGTTGTAGTGATGATGACAATAGTTGTGATGATGAAGATCATAGTAATGGTGATGATGGCAGTAGAAGTGATGATGGTGATAATAGGATACAAGATGGTAATACTTGTGACTAGTAATGATGATTGTTATAGTAGTAGTGATGACGTTAACAGTAGTAATGATTGTAAGATGGTGGTGATGATAGTAGTAATGATGGTTGATAGTTGTAGTATCAATGATGATAGTAGTGATTAAGATAGTAGTGACAATGGTGACAGTAGTAGTGATGATTGTAATTGTAGTGATGATCATAGTAATGGTGATGATGACAGTAGTCATGATGATTGTGGCAGTTGTAGTGATGATGGCAGTAGTAGTGATGATTGTGATTGATGATGGTATTTGTAAGTGATGATTGTAATTGCAGTAGTAATTATGATCATAGTAATGGTGATGATGACAGTAGTCATGATGATTGTGGCAGTTGTAGTGATGATGGCAGTAGTAGTGATTATGTTGATTGTGATTGATGATGGTATTAGTAGTGATCATGGTAACCCATCGCAGAGTTGGGTATGCCGTTTTGATTTTGAGCAAAACGGCATGTCTACTTTATTATCACTACAACTATCATCATTACTTGTCACCATCATCACTACTATTATGACCATCATTACTACTACTAGTACTGTCACCATCATATTTACTACTGTCACCATCATATCTACTACTGTCATCATCATCACTACTGTCATCATCATCAATATAACTACAACCATCATCACTACTATTATCACCATTATCACTACCATCACCATAAATCCAAATATTACTACCATCACTTCTAATGCCAACTAAACTAACTTAACCTAGCAAATGCGTAGCGAGATGTTTTCGCTCCCATAACGAATGCGTTCTTAGAGTGTGAGCCCCTTCGGGGCTCACACACTAAGAACGCCATCATTGCTGGATGGGGGGGGGGGAGCCAGGGGGGGTGGGGGGGGGTGGGGGCCGGGAGGGTTGGGGCGGGTCCGGGAATTTGGGGGGTGGGGGTCCGGGAGAATTGGGGGGGGGGGGGGGTGAAACCATATTTTGGACCTAAACTCATAACTATTGCATAATTTCAAAACATCTTTTTTGTCTGACGTTCGCATTCAAACAATAAATGTTCGTGTGAAATTTGGTGAAAATACGTCCAACGGTCTAGGAGTTTCGAGACAGACGGACAATGACGACAGAATTTGTTTTGTGGTACCCACTATACGGGGGGGGATACCAAACTCTGCTTACGCAGAGTTGATCATCACTACTACTCTCACCATCATCACTACCACTCTCATCATCACTACTACTGTCATCACTACAACTTTCACCATTATCACTACTACTCACCATCATCACTAATACTGTCACCATCGTCACTAGCAGCATCACTACTGTCACCATTATCACTACAACTATCGTCATTACTTGACACCATCATCACTACTATTATGACCATCATCACTACTACTAGTACTGTCACCATCATATCTATTACTGTTTTCATCATCACTACTGTCATCATCATTAAAACAACTACAACCATCATCACTACTATTATCACCATCATCACTACTATCACCATCATCCCCACTATTACTACCATCACTTCTAATGTCAACTAAACTAACTTAACCCATGAAATGCGGGGCGAGTTGTTTTCGCCACCAAAGCGATGGCGTTCTGTGTTTGGGGCACACACACACATAACGCCATCACCATTGCTGGGTGGGGGTGGGGGTGGGGGGGGGGGGGGGGGTGCAAAACAATTTTTCTAACCTAAAATCATAACTATTGCATAAAGTAGACGTGCCGTTTTGCCCAAAATCAAAACGGCATACCCAACTCTGCGATGGGTTACCATAATCACTACTAATACCATCATCAATCACAATATCATCACTACTACTGCCATCATCACTACAACTGCCACAATCATCACGACTACTGTCATCATCACCATTACTATGATCATCATCACTACTACAATTACAATCATCGCTGCTACTCACCACCCTCACTACTACTGTCACCATTGTCACTACCATCTTAATCACTACTATCATCATTGATACTACAACTATCAACCATCATTACTACTATCATCACCACTATCTTCAATCATCATTACAACTGTTAACATCATCACTGCTACTATAACCATCATCATTGCTACTGTCACAAGTATTACCAGCATGTATCGTACTGTCACCATCATCACTACTACTGCCATCATCACCATTGCTATGATCATCAACACAACTATGGTCATCACTACAACTTTCACCATCCTCAATACTACTCACCATCATCACTAATACTCACACCATCGTCACTACCATCATCACTACTGTCATTATCACTACAACTATCATCATTACTTGTCACCACCATCACAACTATTATGACCATCATCACTACTACTAGTACCATCACCATCATATCTACTACTGTCAACATCATATCTACTACTGTCACCATCACTACTGTCATCATCATCACTACTATTATCACCATCAATACTACTATCACCATCAATCCAAATATTACTACCATCACTTCTAATGCCAACTAAACTAAGTTAACCTAGCAAATACGGAGCGAGATGTTTTTGCCCTCCGAACGAATGCGTTCTTAGTGTGTGAGCACCTTCGGGGCTCACACACTAAGAACGCAATCATTACTGGGGGGGGGGGGGGTAAAACCATATTTTCGACCTAAAATCATAACTATTGCATAAATTCAAAAAAAAAAAAATTTGACTGACGTTCGCATTCACGCAACAAATGTTTGTGTGAAATGTGGTGAAAATCTGTCCAACGGTCTAGGAGGAGTTCCAAGACAGACGGGCAACGACGACGACGACAGATTTTTTTTTCGGGTGGTACCCACTGTACGGGGGGGGGGGGGGGGGGGCGATACCAAACTGCTTACGCAGAGTTGATAAATGAAAAAACTTGTTTAATTACCGTCGCATTCACGCACCGAATGTTCGTGTGAAGTTTGGTGAAAATCCGTCGAACGGTCTAGGAGGAGTTTTCGGACAGACAGACAGACAGACAGGCATTTTTGCCAGCATGTACCACTATACGGGGGGCGATACCACCCTGCTTACGCAGAGTTGATAAAGTAGACATGCCGGCTTTTATCCAAAATCAAAACGGCATACCCAACTCTTTGATGGGTTATGCTCGGTTCACACATGCACAAATTAAAGTCCCGTCCGTCCCCGACCACTTAAGGGGACCGACCGGATAATTACGCTACTTCCAGGTCTTACTATCAATTTAAATGAAATTTGGCACAGGTGTATATGACCATAAAACTAGATAAACAAAATGTTTATTTTATTTTATTTTTGCTTTTTTCTTGCAATTTAGGTAAAAAAAAAATGAAAATCATAGTACTGCAGAAAATGCTAAACTCCTACAGAAATCCCCATAGCACATGTTTTATGTGATCAAACAACTCACAAAAGGTGTATCTATAGTTTCTATAAAACACATTTTATATATTTTGTGTATTTGTTCGATTTAGGTGATGACGGATTCAGGCGAATATATTTATACAAAAATTACAACTTTGACGACATATTGTGAAATTTGTTAAATTATTAGAGTAAATTTGGTTTATAGACCTTTTAGTGTTTTTAATTACCTTTCCAATGGTATATACACCATTCCTATAGGTCCAATAATAACTGTAAAATAACATCCGATAGTGCGGCAATATAGGTTCTGAGAAAAACAGGTGAAAGTCTAAGGTCATTAGGTGAACATTTTTACTTTTATTTTTTAGATTTACAATATTTTATGCAGGAACATGGCAAAGTAGAAGATAAAGCGTATGGTAGGTTGTAGAGTAGCTTACGCTCTTTCGATTTATATAGGTATGCTCCTCGTACGACCAGTAGTTACTGAGCATGTTAATTTCAAAGTTCGCTATATAACGTTTTTAGAATTATTATGTTCCTTCCAACAACCAACTATACTCCTAAAATCGATTAATGAAATTTACAAACACATGTGGCAGTCCGTGGATTCGAATCCAGGATGCTCACACCGAAAATCAACACCTTATGCATCGCACCACGAAGACAGTTAAAGAATGGTGGACACTGCCTACGATTTATTATGCAACTTCGAATCCTGCATATCAATCTAAGCATGTACACACATCCCAACTGCAACTCACGTAGGCTATGCATATGTGAATGGAAAGAGCAATTAATGGGGCCTTAACCACTAGGGAAGTCCTCTCGATAAATTACCCCTGAACCAATATCAATTATTATGTTCCTTCCAACAACCAACTATACTCCTAAAATCGATTAATGAAATTTACAAACACATGTGGCAGTCCGTGGATTCGAATCCAGGATGCTCACACCGAAAATCAACACCTTATGCATCGCACCACGAAGACAGTTAAAGAATGGTGGACACTGCCTACGATTTATTATGCAACTTCGAATCCTGCATATCAATCTAAGCATGTACACACATCCCAACTGCAACTCACGTAGGCTATGCATATGTGAATGGAAAGAGCAATTAATGGGGCCTTAACCACTAGGGAAGTCCTCTCGATAAATTACCCCTGAACCAATATCAATTATTATGTTCCTTCCAACAACCAACTATACTCCTAAAATCGATTAATGAAATTTACAAACACATGTGGCAGTCCGTGGATTCGAATCCAGGATGCTCACACCGAAAATCAACACCTTATGCATCGCACCACGAAGACAGTTAAAGAATGGTGGACACTGCCTACGATTTATTATGCAACTTCGAATCCTGCATATCAATCTAAGCATGTACACACATCCCAACTGCAACTCACGTAGGCTATGCATATGTGAATGGAAAGAGCAATTAATGGGGCCTTAACCACTAGGGAAGTCCTCTCGATAAATTACCCCTGAACCAATATCAATATTATGTTCCTTCAAACAACCAACTATACTCCTAAAATCGATTAATGAAATTTACAAACACATGTGGCAGTCCGTGGATTCGAATCCAGGATGCTCACACCGAAAATCAACACCTTATGCATCGCACCACGAAGACAGTTAAAGAATGGTGGACACTGCCTACGATTTATTATGCAACTTCGAATCCTGCATATCAATCTAAGCATGTACACACATCCCAACTGCAACTCACGTAGGCTATGCATATGTGAATGGAAAGAGCAATTAATGGGGCCTTAACCACTAGGGAAGTCCTCTCGATAAATTACCCCTGAACCAATATCAATTATTATGTTCCTTCCAACAACCAACTATACTCCTAAAATCGATTAATGAAATTTACAAACACATGTGGCAGTCCGTGGATTCGAATCCAGGATGCTCACACCGAAAATCAACACCTTATGCATCGCACCACGAAGACAGTTAAAGAATGGTGGACACTGCCTACGATTTATTATGCAACTTCGAATCCTGCATATCAATCTAAGCATGTACACACATCCCAACTGCAACTCACGTAGGCTATGCATATGTGAATGGAAAGAGCAATTAATGGGGCCTTAACCACTAGGGAAGTCCTCTCGATAAATTACCCCTGAACCAATATAAATTATTATGTTCCTTCAAACAACCAACTATACTCCTAAAATCGATTAATGAAATTTACAAACACATGTGGCAGTCCGTGGATTCGAATCCAGGATGCTCACACCGAAAATCAACACCTTATGCATCGCACCACGAAGACAGTTAAAGAATGGTGGACACTGCCTACGATTTATTATGCAACTTCGAATCCTGCATATCAATCTAAGCATGTACACACATCCCAACTGCAACTCACGTAGGCTATGCATATGTGAATGGAAAGAGCAATTAATGGGGCCTTAACCACTAGGGAAGTCCTCTCGATAAATTACCCCTGAACCAATATCAATTATTATGTTCCTTCCAACAACCAACTATACTCCCAAAATCGATTAATGAAATTTACAAACACATGTGGCAGTCCGTGGATTCGAATCCAGGATGCTCACACCGAAAATCAACACCTTATGCATCGCACCACGAAGACAGTTAAAGAATGGTGGACACTGCCTACGATTTATTATGCAACTTCGAATCCTGCATATCAATCTAAGCATGTACACACATCCCAACTGCAACTCACGTAGGCTATGCATATGTGAATGGAAAGAGCAATTAATGGGGCCTTAACCACTAGGGAAGTCCTCTCGATAAATTACCCCTGAACCAATATCAATTATTATGTTCCTTCCAACAACCAACTATACTCCTAAAATCGATTAATGAAATTTACAAACACATGTGGCAGTCCGTGGATTCGAATCCAGGATGCTCACACCGAAAATCAACACCTTATGCATCGCACCACGAAGACAGTTAAAGAATGGTGGACACTGCCTACGATTTATTATGCAACTTCGAATCCTGCATATCAATCTAAGCATGTACACACATCCCAACTGCAAGTCACGTAGGCTATGCATATGTGAATGGAAAGAGCAATTAATGGGGCCTTAACCACTAGGGAAGTCCTCTCGATAAATTACCCCTGAACCAATATCAATTATTATGTTCCTTCCAACAACCAACTATACTCCTAAAATCGATTAATGAAATTTACAAACACATGTGGCAGTCCGTGGATTCGAATCCAGGATGCTCACACCGAAAATCAACACCTTATGCATCGCACCACGAAGACAGTTAAAGAATGGTGGACACTGCCTACGATTTATTATGCAACTTCGAATCCTGCATATCAATCTAAGCATGTACACACATCCCAACTGCAACTCACGTAGGCTATGCATATGTGAATGGAAAGAGCAATTAATGGGGCCTTAACCACTAGGGAAGTCCTCTCGATAAATTACCCCTGAACCAATATCAATTATTATGTTCCTTCAAACAACCAACTATACTCCTAAAATCGATTAATGAAATTTACAAACACATGTGGCAGTCCGTGGATTCGAATCCAGGATGCTCACACCGAAAATCAACACCTTATGCATCGCACCACGAAGACAGTTAAAGAATGGTGGACACTGCCTACGATTTATTATGCAACTTCGAATCCTGCATATCAATCTAAGCATGTACACACATCCCAACTGCAACTCACGTAGGCTATGCATATGTGAATGGAAAGAGCAATTAATGGGGCCTTAACCACTAGGGAAGTCCTCTCGATAAATTACCCCTGAACCAATATCAATTATTATGTTCCTTCCAACAACCAACTATACTCCTAAAATCGATTAATGAAATTTACAAACACATGTGGCAGTCCGTGGATTCGAATCCAGGATGCTCACACCGAAAATCAACACCTTATGCATCGCACCACGAAGACAGTTAAAGAATGGTGGACACTGCCTACGATTTATTATGCAACTTCGAATCCTGCATATCAATCTAAGCATGTACACACATCCCAACTGCAACTCACGTAGGCTATGCATATGTGAATGGAAAGAGCAATTAATGGGGCCTTAACCACTAGGGAAGTCCTCTCGATAAATTACCCCTGAACCAATATCAATTATTATGTTCCTTCCAACAACCAACTATACTCCTAAAATCGATTAATGAAATTTACAAACACATGTGGCAGTCCGTGGATTCGAATCCAGGATGCTCACACCGAAAATCAACACCTTATGCATCGCACCACGAAGACAGTTAAAGAATGGTGGACACTGCCTACGATTTTCATTACATTTCATTACATTGAACGTATTTATCAATACCAAATCAATATTAATATCAATATCAATTACAGGAAAAGTTTGGAAAACATAAAAAAATACTATTTCCAATGGGTTTTCACTAATAACATTTCACTGGCTTATGAAGGGATGTTGACTCTTGTTGAGTAAACACCTATTGGTGTTTTCAGGATTTCGATTTTTTTAAGCCTAAATTAACCGGTCGGTCCCCTTAATTCGCTGTGCCTCGGCGGCGTCCTTTTTGTGCAGCATAAACTGGTCCGTGTGGGTCGGGGCAACTGCCAGAAAACGTCTTATGTCGGGGACACCCACAGGACACACACGGGAGCAGTCGTCGTCTAGACGCAGCCTGGTGGCGTCTAGACGACGACTAGCGGCGTTTAGACGACGATTAACGGGATGAGAACGGCGGCAAAAAAACTTTGGAACGGCCCTAGTGGCCATCGTGGCCAGATGGGGCCTCCAGATTGATGCCGTCCTGCCTATTTTCTTGGTCGGGGACGGACGTGACATTAATTCGTGCATGTGTGAAGCGAGCTTTACCATCATCACCAGTATTATCCTCATCAATCATACTATCACCATCATAACTACTACTGCCATCCTCACTACACCTGCATCATCATCACTACTACTGTCATCATCACCATTACTATGATCATCATCACTACTACTATTACAATCATTACTACTACTCTCACCATCATCACTACTACTGATATTGTACTTCTTATAATGTACTACCATAGACTACAGTAGATCTGGACTGGACACGAAAATGGAACTTTGCAGTAAGGGACCCAAAATCGAAAAACAAACCTCTAAGTTCGAACCTCGAAACCGCGAAAATATCACATTTACGCGGTTTCGAGGTTCGAACTTGAGGGTTCGTTCCCCGATTTTCGGTCCCTTATTGCAAAGTTCCATTTTCGTGTCCAGTCCAGATCTACTGTAGTCTATGGTACTACCTTAGAAATCAAAGAGCTAATGTTAAATGGCAGGAGTGTTTTAGTGGCTATACCTATATTGAGAGAGGAGTCAGGCAGGGAGGTGTTCTCTCACCTTTTCTGTTTAACTGTTATATTGATGAAATAATAGAAACTTTAAGGAAGTGCAATGATGGTTGTAATTATGGAATTTTTAAGATTAATACATTAGCATACGCAGATGATTTAGCACTCCTTGCTGGGTCAGTGCCTGAAATGGAAAATCTGTATAGTGTATTGTTCTCCAGTTTGGAGGACCATAAATTATTGATTAATAAGGATAAAACTAAGTGCATGATGTTTAACCATAAGTCAAACTTACAACTACAAAACGTTATTTTAAGTAATTATAATATTCAAGTGGTTAATAGCTACAAATATTTAGGATATACAATTTTAAATTTTGTTAAAGATTTTAATGATATAGATTTTAGACTAAATAATTTGTATTCTTCTTTTAACAGTATTTTTAAAGATTTTAAGGTTTTAGATATCAATGCTCTTCTATTTTTATTCAATTCTTATTGTACCCCTGATTATGGTCTACCTCTCTGGAATGCCCAGGCAAGTTTTAAGTCTAAAATTGTTAAATGTTTTGAAGTGGCATACCATAATGCCTTAAAAAGAATGTCTGGTGTTCCTCGTTTTTCAAGCAGTCACATTACTGCAAACAACTGTAATCAGTTATTATTAAAACATCATACTGCACTGACTCAAGCAAGGTATCTAAAAAGATTAGTGACACTGCAGAACCCACTCATCAGGTATAACATGACTTACCTAAAAGGTGAATTTCTTATTAACAATATAATTGCCTTATTCAAGGGGGGCGACCTGTTTTTGTTCTGTCCTTTTCTATCTTTCTCTGGCTTGTATCCTTTTGGCCCCATTCAGCCTACTGTTTTAAGATGTTTATCCCCATCCAGGTGTCAATTTTTTACTGGTGAGCGGTAGCGAGCCAGCATATTTTTATTTTTTGTTTGACAGCAGGCTAAATTTGTACATTTTTCGATAGAAAAATTTCTCCGGCGAAGCCGGATTACTTCATATAATGCTGGCTCGCTTTCGCTCGCCAGGAAGAAATCGACACCTAGATGGGGATAAACGTCTTAAAATAGTTGGCTGAATGGGGCCGAATGGATACAAGCCAGAGAAAGAAAGAAGAGGACAGAAATAACAAAAACAGGTCACCCCCTTAAAGCTAACTATAACATAAACATTCAAGAAGATATAGATATCATAACCTCTCGAATATCTTTGGTTCAGAGACATGAGGAAAGGCGTGGTCCTTGTATATATTATGTCCTTGTCCCAATTTTGGTTTGTTTAGTTTGCAAGTTTTACATTTTAATTAATATCATTAATTCTTAGCAATTTTATTGTTTTTTGTACTCTATTAATTTATAATTCTGTGTTTTGTAACACTTTTTAACTTCATATGATGCTATAATATTTAATGTTTGTATTTATATATTTTTAATGTGTTCAATATCCTAGTGTTCTTTACTTTTTATTATTTTGTATAGTACACATTTGTTTTAAGTATTTTGTTTTATATATACTTCTTTATCAGATTTTATAATTTTGTTAAGTTGTTTCGATAAGTTAGCCTATTTTCTTTAAAGGTTACTATTATTTTTATGATTTTATTTGTTTCTAATTTTTTGTTATGGCTATTACATTTTAATTTAATATGCTAAAGCAAATTTCAGGTATTTAATTTTTTATCAAGTGATTTTGTTTACAGCTTTATTATTTATTATCACATAATTAGTAATTGTATTGTTTTTTTGTACTGTTAATTAACATTTTTGTTGTGTACACTTTTAAACTTCATATGATACCGGTACTATAATATTTGATGTTTGTATTTATATATTTGTTAATGTGTTCAATATCTTGTTTGTCTTTACTTTTTTAATATGTTTTATATTCCACATTTGTTTTAAGTAATTTTTAAAAACTATATACTTCTTTATCAGATCTTATAATTTGTTTACAATTGTTTGGATAAGTTAATTCTTGTATAAGTTACTATTGCTTTTATGAGTTTATGCTTTTCTCAATTTGTTTTCTGGCTTTTACATTTTAATTTCATATGATAAAACAAATTTCAAGTAATTATCTTTTTATTAATTTATTTTGTTTACAGCTTAATTTTTGTATTATCACATAATTATTGATTAGGCAGAGTCTGCAAACTACTAAGAAAGTCTTAAAGAAAAGACCTTTATGATTATCTAACTTATGTCATTATTATTATATACTGTAAATTGTGTATATTATTATTCTACTACTGTAAATAACTTAATTATTGTATCTATGTAAGAAATAACGAAATAAAATTAACGAACGAACGAACGAACGAACGAACTACTGTCACCATCAACACTACTACTGTCACTACCATCATCTTTGTTACTACAACTATCACCATCATCACTACTATTATCACCATCATCTTACAATCATCATTAGGCCTACTAGTGTTAACATCATCACTACTACTATAACCATCATCACTACTACTGTCACCATCAGCACAACTGTCATCATTATCACTACACCTATTACCATCATCACTACTATTATCACCATCATTACTGAAATAGAGAAAATAAAGAAGATCTCCACACACCAACCAAGCAAGACGTCCAGACAACCACAAGGAAATACTTCCATA
Source organism: Paralithodes platypus (assembly GCA_032716605.1). NCBI lineage: Eukaryota > Metazoa > Arthropoda > Malacostraca > Decapoda > Lithodidae > Paralithodes > Paralithodes platypus. The sequence continues at coordinate 11,678,310 of CM064545.1, forward strand.
CAACAGCAAGAACAAGAGGAAAGAGAAGCTCAACAAGAAAGGAGAACAAGACAGCAAAATTGCAACCACCGAAAAAGACAGCAAAATGGAGGACATCAAAGAAAGCGTACCATCCCAGGGGAAACGGAAGGAAAACAAAAGAAAGGAGAACAAGCCCTACACCTCAAAACAACTAACCTGTCCTATTCCAAAAGTGCCTCACAATAATCAACGATCTATAGAACAAGAGGAACCAGAAGACGGGAAAACAAGGAAACACAAGGAAACAACATGTGTACCAGCAAGACAGCAAAATGGCGACCACCAGGGAAGAAAGCAAAATGACAGACAACAAAGGAAGCCATAAGCTGCGTTTTCCTTAACACTCAACGAGTGGCCTAGGCGGTATATTTGACCGTGCCGCCCAGCGGGCTTTTTTTTACCATAAATGGGGTTGTTTCTGTGTTCTTTTTCATGCATAAACAAGAGCCAGAGCGTAATACAAGTATGTATCCCTGAAAGGGCGCAAATTGAGCTTTCCAATGACACCCGAACCATCCTTCTACGATCACTGGTTGTCTTGCAACGATCGTGCAACCGAAGGGCAAAATCGCTAAAATACGGTTATTTTGTTACATAATTACGTGTGTAGCGAGCGAGAGAGGGTGGAGTAGTGTGGAGTACATGTCAGTGGGCCCACGACGGTTGTGGCGAGCGGTCATGAGGTAACCTACGCTCCTCCCACCGCTCGGTTCTCTCTCAGAGCCAATATTGCGCCAAAATTGCACACAGACTTAAGTCGGGCCCCGCCACATTGTCCAGCTTTTTAGATACGGACTTAAGTCGGGCCCCGCTAAAGAAGGGTTAATTCCAAAGTCTGATAACCCACCCTCTTATCAGTGGGGTGGCACAAAATGTAAACATTTTACGAGCCTTCCTTCAAAATGTATATGCCTACATAATATATACAACATTTGATTACTATTGTTGAACATTAATGTAAATATATATTACAAAATTACCACTACAAAGTAAAACAAAGAATATATACAGACGAAATATCGTAATATAATAAATATTATGATGTATTTCAGGAACTGCAATGATCGACAACCAGACATATCGGCAATAACTTAGAATATATACAATTGAAGATTGTTTGTGACATCATTTATGAGGTGGAATTATACAAAACATTCATCTTTGTAACATTAGAATAATAAATAATTACTTAGGTTAACATTTCAATAATTCTGAGTACGAGTGGCGGAATATTGTAGGTGACGAACACTACCATGCAGCCGGTACAAAGGTTATCCCGAAACTCAGTCCACCTCCTAGCCATAGCAGACGAATACCGGTAGTCTTGGAATATATCTCCCCCTATGGTAAAGCAGCCGCTTTGCCCGATCTACATTCGAGCCTAATCACGATTCTATGCCAATGTATTCTTACTTGGCTTTAATGTATTGACTAAGCTAACCAATAATAACTAACCTTATCCAATAAAATAAAGTAAAATACATCAAAATATAATTATGATTACTGATTAAACACGAATGTAACGGCACCACGGCTGCGGCTATGTTCCGACATTTCTAAACAAAATAATTTTACATGGTAAGATTATTATTTGAGTCCTTATTTCGGGATTATTTTGATCTACTTTAATTTGTACAAAATTGTGATGGGTATGCATATTATATAATTGATTACTTTTGAGTATATGTATACAAAGTCTAATATAGGTTATCAGTTATCACCCTTTCATACGATTATGACGCTTCTTTCGGACATTCTGATGATATGGCTAGGTACATTTATATTAACCACATCCAAATTGATTACTTTATTATGGATATAAACAAAAAGTCTCAGAACTGTTATCAAACTCATAAAGTCTGAATCAGATTGAGTTTGGACCCTGTGGATGAGCAGGTTTGAATTGGATTGATATGCGACACCCTTAAGGGTGAAATACGACACCTTTTCCAGTCTATCTGAGATAGTGGTGGTAAAGGTAAACGTGGTTATACCTACAACAATATCTACCATGCCCCGTATTCTTATTATACCATGATAATGATAGCCAGAATCTATTGTCCTTTGCTATGAAATATTATTATAATGATAGCCAGAATCCATTGTCCTTTGCTATGAAATATTATTATAATGATAGCCAGAATCCATTGTCCTTTGCTATGAAATATTATTATAATGATAGCCAGAATCCATTGTCCTTTGCTATGAAATATTATTATAATGATAGCCAGAATCCATTGTCCTTTGCTATGAAATATTATTATAATGATAGCCAGAATCCATTGTCCTTTGCTATGAAATAATATTATAATGATAGCCAGAATCCATTGTCCTTTGCTATGAAATAATATTATAAGGATAGCCAGAATCCATTTGTTCCTCTACTATTATGTATTATTATAATAAGAATCCATTTGTTCCCCTATTATTATGTATTATTTTAATGATAAGAATCCGTTATCCTTTACGATTCTATACTATTATCAGGATAGCTAGAATCCATTTGTCCCTCTATTATTATACTAGGATAATGATAGCCAAAATCCATTGTCTTTGGCTGTGATATACTATTATAAGGATAGCCATAATCCATTTGTTCCTTTACTATTATGTATTATTATAATGATAAGAATCCATTGTCCTTTATGATTCTATACTATTATAAGGATAGCCGGAATCCATTTGTTCCTCTATTATTATACTATGATAATGATAGCCAGAATCCATTGTCCTTTGCTATGCTATATTATTATAAGGATAGCCAGAAGCCATTCTCCATTTACTATTCTACCATTATAATGCTAGCCAGAATACCTAGTTCCTTTACAAGAACAAGAAAAGAACAGAGAAGAATACTGTTCAGCCAGGATGAGAAGGGTTCCCACACCCACCAAAGGAGTAATCACTTACGCCCCTCTTCCACCAAAGAGTCATAATCCTTACCTACCAGCTTCTAGAGTGTCCTCCTTAATCTCCCAGATTAACCCTGACCGCATTTGTGACCTTTATGGTCTCATACACCCACACCTGTACATATCAGCCTAAGTCATCACTATGCTGGAGAAAACTGATCAGGGCAAGCAATTTTAGGGCTTCGTGAGCATTGGCATACCAACTCACAAGTCCTAAGATTACCCTCCCATTCAGTTGGTGACCATCGGCATACTGAGTCCCACAGGTCTGAGGAGTTATTTTCCCTATTGAGAGATCGTTATCAGTAGTTGGCATACCATCACTAATATTGAGTCTTTAATTGGCTGCACCTTTAGTAATAGAAGGCTGAAGTACGAGGGCATACCCACACTTCAAACTGTTATTACTAAAACCGCACTCAAGTAAGACTACCAAGTGGAAGTTGGCATTTCCAAAGTCACTTGTGTACTTCAGGGCCCTGCAAGATACCGTACCTGGCACTCTGCAAATAGACGTCCTTGGTGTATTATTCTGTAGCATACTATTGGACTTCTACAACTAAAAAGTTGAAACACTGTCCCGAGTTCTTAGAACCTCTTACAAAGATCAGTGGTAGTCAAGAAGACAAGAGTGGCCATAGCCATATTGTCTCCTCGTGTTAGCCCGATATAGTGCCAACTCGTCATAACTGGGGCACTATATTTAAGATCCTAAATCAAGAGTACCTGAACAGAACATCATCAACGAATAATAGGATAGTCGAGTATCCCTAAGCTTCATGCTATATACTGTATACTTGCGTTCGTCCGATGAGGTGCCCAAATATATTTATATATTTACGGAGCCACATTTAATCCATCTGTAACTTACTACTTCATACGACAGGCCAACCTGGACGGCCCAACGGAGACTCAGAAGATTACAAGCTGCCCCTCCCCTTGAAAACTAATTTATTCCAAGTGTCCACTACTGGAGTTATTCTATGAAAACTGAATAAGACGTTGATACCAGTGACGAGGTATAATTAGAGTCCCACAAATCGACTCTGCCAAATCCTCACCGGTGCGCAAGGTGATAGTGAGAAGTTAGAGTCCCATATTGACTCTGCCAAACTTCCCTCTGTGTGTGCATAGTTAGAGTCCCCACAAATCGACTCTGCCAAATTCTCAATAGTGCGCCAAATGATAGTAAAAGGTTGACTATTGACTATTGACTCTGCCAAAATTCTATCTATGTGTGTAAAGTTAGAGTCCCTAAGATTGACTCTACCAAATTCTCACCAGTGCGCAAGGTGATAGAAAAAGTTAGAGTCTAGTGTATAGACTCTAGTGTCCATTTAGTGTGAACTTAGTGTCATATTCAAATATTAATTCAGCACATAAATAATGTTCAACGCTTCAGTAGCTTCATAAATATATGAGTGTGTATTTATATAAGGAGGCTCGACAAGCTTAACTATTATATGCCTGAGCTCCTTCTAGATCCTCGATCGTACTAGAAGAGTAATCTTTATGTTTGTATAAAATTACCTACCCGGTATATACTTTGTAACAATATAATCTCCGATATATATGTGCTTAGAGCTTAAGATAAATAAACTGTTCTTAAAATATTCTCTCAGTGTCATAATATATAATATATCCTCTGTTGCTTATATGCATGTGTTGTATGAACTCTGAAATCTTCAGTCTTGAAAGAACTCACCTCAACCAATAGCTGATATAAAAATAACGTTATACAAATTATTACTATCACCATCATCCCTACTACTACTACCATCACTTCTACTGTCAACTAACCTAACCTAACCTAACTTAACCTAACCTAACCCATCCTAACCTATCCAAACCGGGCAAGTTCCTCATACAAATGAGAGGCGAGTTGTTTTGGGGGCGTCATCTCCAGTAATCATCACCTATACTTTCACAATCATCACTACTATTATTCCCATCATCACTGCTACTATCACAACTACTTTCACAATCACGACTGCCAACACTACCATAATAACCATCATCATCACTACTGGCAATATCATAACTGCTACCATAATCACCACAACTATCACTACTACACTAAGACACTATATCGTCACCACTACAGATCATCACCACCATGACAAATACTATCACATTCACCAACATCATCACTACTATACACTAGGTAACGCCAACGAACTTGGCAATAACCTTGACCCCTTAACTTCTCATAACTCAAAAAGGCCTAGAGCAAACTGGCTGCAAATATCCACACCTTTTTCCTGGCGGGCTCTTCCCAGACGATAGAAATGTCAGCTCGATTGCTTTCATCAACTCTGCGTAAGCAGAGTTTGGTATCGCCCCCCCCCCCCCCCCCCCCTCACCCCGTATAGTGGGTACCACTTGAAACAAATGTCTGTCGTCGTCGATGTTGATGTTGTCCGCCTGTCCCGGAACTCCTCCTAGACCATTGGACGGATTTTCACCAAACTTCACACAAACATTTGTTGGGTGAATGCGAACGTCAGTCATTTTTTTTTTTTTTTGTAATGTGTGCAATAGTTATGATTTTAGATCCAACATATGGGTTACCCCCCCCAGGAATGATGGCGTTTTGGGCGTGTGTACGGGGCTCACACATAGGTGAACACATCTTGTCCTGCATTTGTTAGGTGAAGTTAGTTTAGTTGACATTTGAAGTGATGGTTGTAATAGTGGAGATGATGGTAATTGTAGTGATAATGGTAATAATAGTAGTGATGATGGTTGTAGTTTTAGTGAGGATGACAGCAGTGATGATGATGACAATAGTAGATATGATGGTGATAGTTCTAGTAGTAGTGATGATGGTCATAATAGTAGTGATGATGGTGACAAGTAATGACGATAGTTGTAGTGATAATGATGACAGAAGCGATGATGGTGACAGTATTAGTGATGATGGTGAAAGTTGTAGTGATGTTGACAGTAGTTGTCATGATGAGAGTAATAGTGATGATGGTAAGAGTAGTAGTGATGACTATAATAGTAGTAGTGCTGATGATAGTAATGGGGATAGTGATTAGTAGTGATGATGGTGAACTATCGCAGAGTTAGGTATGCCGTTTTGATTTTGGGCAAAACGGCACGTCTACTTTATTTTGAGTTATGAAAAGTTAAGGGGTCAAGATTATTGTCAAGTTCGTTGGCGCTACATATAGTACCATAATCACCATTATCATCACTTCTGTGATGTGTGGGCCCCTGCAGGGCACACACTTCACGATCATCATTACTATTTTGGACCTAAAACCATAATTATTGCACAAATTCAAAATATATGTTTTGACTGACCGTCGCATTCACCCAACAAATGTTTGTGTGAAGTTTGGTGAAAATCCGTCCAACGGTCTAGGAGGATTTTCGGGACAGACGGACAACGACAGACATTTTTGCTGGTGGTGCCCCACTATACGGGGGGGGGGGGGGGGGGGGGGGATACCACTCTGCTTAGCAGAGTTTACAATAGCTAAATGCAAATTATAAAAATATACTCCATATCATTTATTATCAAGTTCAAACTCCCATGGTTGCAGCTTGGACATTATTTTACGTACTTATATTTGCAATACATTTCGTGATTCGCATGATTATATCAGCCTCACATAATGAAGGAGACATAATTATAGCACGAATTGGGTACAGAAACACAGTCTCGACGGAGTTTCCTTACCGTTACCTGGAGCCAAGTTATGATCTCGTTTTATTTACTCGAAATTCCATAAATGTTGTCGACTTTTATTATAATTATTGTTAGTAGTAGGCCTATTATTGTTAGTAGTAGGCCTATGTTTTATTGTAAACCTTTTATTGTAAATCAAAGTTCGCAATTGTCATTATACATGAGCCTTAATATATTAATTTTGTATTCATGTTATATACTTTTAATCTTTGGTTAGTATAGCCTACTTGTATAGTTATGATCAAGTATACACTATATAAATTCAACAGGGGTGCCTCTGGATATTTTATTTATATAATATATTATTATAGCGAGGTACGACAACAGCTGAAATGTGCATGTCTATAAGTGGAAGTTGATATTCATACATTTATTGAGCTTTAGAGCTATGGATGTCTTATAATTCGTAATTTTTCATTTGATTTATAAATCAAATATTTTTTTAAATGTATTATATTGAATGTATATGGTGTTAGTATGTATATTACGAACACAAACTATTGATTAACACCACCAACAAACGATCTCACTACCACCATGATAACCATCAACTGCCACCCCCATAGCAACAACTCAACAAGCAATAACCATGACAACCATCCCACTACCGTGCTACCACCATGGCGACCCCACCGCTACCACTATGACAACCACTCAGCAAGGTATTACCACCATCCTCCTCCGTGCCACCACCACCACCACTGCCACAGCTGAGCGAGAGGGACAGACCATTGATTCCTCCACGGCGGCCTCAGTGTTGTGTCAGTCGAGGAAGAGAACGGGTGTGAGCTCTCTGGGTTAGATGTGTGGGAGGGTTGAGTAGCGTTCATGGATATTCCAATGAAGTTTATAGTAAACTTCTGGTTTTGTAATTAATCTATGGCTCTCGAAAATGTGAGTGACCGACTGCAGAATGTAACTGTAGCTAGCGCTATTATAACCCTTCCTTCATTTATACGCCTACCGGTAAATCATGTTGTATTATCTTTGACTCCAAACGTATCTCCAAAATGGAAATGTGTAAAAACAAAACGCAGAGTCAAATACAAGTGATATGTTTCCATGATTAACTAGTTATCTAGTGTGTTAAAAACAATCAAGTATATAATTATACAAAACAGTTTCTATTTGACTAGTTGGTTAAATTTGCTTATATTGGAAATTAATGGTAAAATGAAAAGTAATATAAGTATATTGTGCATTGTAAACAGTATTGAACTGAACTATTGAACAAGCAGGTTAGTGCAATAGCTTAGAAAGACATACTAATGTTTTTACAATATACCTTACCTTTCCAACCTTAAAATCTCCTGTCAATTTTAATTTGTCATGTGTATGGCAATAATTTGGTAACAATCGTACTGATGTGATTTTTGGTATCGATATACATTATTCTTATATTAAGTTCACTCAATAGACTTAAGCTTAGCTACTAGGCCTATGCCGAACTATGTTTACATAAACATTATTTTGTCTTTGGAGTAATCAATGTGTATGCAATGGGACGATTACTATGCATTATTGATATATAATATACCCATAATAAATGACCAGAACTAGAGTAACACATTTTATGTCAACATGTACCTCAACTATCGTAAATATTTTACATGGGTTTATTTTTATTTTGGCTATACCGGTACTGATGTAGTGGAGATAGCATGTTATTCATTATAAGTAGTATTTGGAATACCAAGTACATCCTGGCTACTCTAACCTACGTAGTATGATTTATGAAAACCTTTACCAACAAATTGAACATACCGCTTAGTGTAGAGCTACGATGAGATTAGTTTTGCATTATTTTATCAAGGGCACTGTGGTTTTTTACTCCAGTGTTATGATTACAAAAGTGTACTATACTGTATATAATTGTATCTTATGTGCCACACCATTCAGAATGAACGATATTATATTCAGGTTATTATATATATATTGCATCTCTTACAAATTAATTGTGTAGTAAATTTCATGTTTACCAATACTTATATAAACTGATAAATTTGGATTTTGGTAAATGGCTGAGAAATGGATTGTTGTGAGAAACCGTGATACTAATGTGCGAAACATGCATGACATGAAAATAATAGGAAAGTGATCTGATGAAGAAATGAGGCACCTCCACAGTAGTGGAGCACATGCTATAAGTGTTACGATGATTTGTTAATAAGTGTGGATGGGAATTTATAGTAAAGTGAATTTTGAATTGTGTTTTCCTTTAAATGGAGGGAAAAGGAGACAGCTGACAACACATATTTAAGCCTACTGTACATTTTATACATTTATTGATTCCCTTAACCCTTGTCTATCGGGGCCCAACTTAAGTCCGTATCGAAAATTTGGACTATGTTGCGGGGTCCGACTTAAGTCCGAGTGCAATTTTGGCGCAATATTGGCTCTGAGAGAGAGACGTGTGACGGGAGGAGCATGGGTTACCTCATGACCGCTCGCCACGGCCGCCGTGGACCAACTGAGATGTCCTCCACTTACATCCACCCTCACTCCCTCGCTACACACGTAATTATATAAAGAAATTACCGTATTTTAGCGATTTTGCCCTTCGGTTGCACGATCGTTGCAAGACAACCAGTGATCGTAGAAGGATGATTCGGGTGTCATTGGAAAGCTCAATGTACGCCCTTTCATGGATACTTACTTGTATTACGCTCTGGGTCTTGTTTATGCATGAAAAAGAGGACGGAGACAACCCCATTTATGGTAAAAAAAAAAACGCTGAGCGGCACAGTGAAATATACTCCACCACCCGCTCGTAAGGTGTTAAAAAGCTAAGAAAACATAGGTTTACACATTCGTCTAGATACCGTAACTCGTACAGGTGAGTAGTGTAATTACATAGAGATTGGGAATCATAAAGTAACAAGATGTGTGGGCACATGCGGCAGAAGAGAGATTGTATTGTGAGTATAATATATTGCTGTGAAGGCTAACTCAGAGATGGGAAAAAAGGTTGAAAAATGGAGCAAAATAAATGCTATTTCGAAATAAAAACAGAACTTTAAAGAATTACAAAAAGTTTGGAAGTGTTACAGAGAAATGAAAAATTGAGGCACACAAGTAGTACAATCGACCGCAATTCCGCGTGGGCTACCTAGTCGTAGGGTTTGGGTAAATTCGTTGCGTAGTGTGTTCGCTCTGAATATAGTAAGATTTCACACTCCCCTCCCTGAATCAGTTGAAGATTTTGTTCCATAGATGGCGCAGCTTGATGTAAACGGTGTTAAAAGGGTATGAAACAATGTGGAAGGGTGGGGTATGGCAGTGTTTGTTTTTTTACAATCAACAAGTTATATACAAATGATCGTGAGCATTCCCTGACAGTTATTACTGTATTGATGACATAGTATAATATGCAGTGAAGAATGCTAAATTTATTTACTTCTTTTTTGTTCATATAACAATGCTCCCGAAACTAATTTGTAATGCAGAGTAGATTTCCTCCTTTAGTAGCTGAAACGTCTCTCTCTCTCTCTCGTTACAGAGGTATACAGTATATTGAATGTAACGCTATTATGTATGTTCATTAATAGTTTAAATTCATTAACCCTCTCACATCCTGACGCGATTATTGAGCCTATTAGGGATACTTTAAAGCCTTTGTTACCGTCAGGGGTATCTATAAACCTTTAGTTTGTTTACTTCAACCTCTGCAGTTATCTTTGAGTTAGCTGTGGGCAGAAAACTAATTTTGGAGAGGTAATTATAACAGTGAGAGTAATCTATTTCTTATTGCTAATCTGGCAACCTCTGCATCCTATGGTCGTGAGAGGGTTAATTTCATTATGGAATTCATTTATTAATATTCAATAATATAATAGGAACTTAAGAAGAATATATTTTTAAGTAGTGTCATGAAGTAACATTATAAATGTATGTGACAAAATTTAGATAAGTGATAAGAATGTTACTTTGTGATGAGTCAGGATCACATATCATAACTGTATCATGATATTTATCTTACCCTCCGAGTTTAGGAGTAAAGTTGGTTGGTGGAGAGAACATAATTAACCTGTAAACGGCGAACCTATGGTATTTGAAAGTGCCTGCCAGGCGAGGATATTTTGATACATTCCTGACTAAAATCGTCATTATCCAATAATTATCGTAATTACTTATTTATATGTGCCTATTTTACGTTTAATATGAAGATATTAACATGTAACAGCAATAAAACAAGTGGGAATAGTATTTGGGGGGTTATAAAGACGAAATATTGCCGACCGGCTCATTATTGAGAGCATAGCCGGCGCAGCACACACCTTATCGATCGACACTGATGCCTTGTAAGTGAAGTCCCTCTCTTGCCACGATCTCTATATGCCTCCCTTTCGACCTTGAAACCAGGTGGGGGATATTGGCGCAGAAAATAAACCGATAAACAAGGGAAGAAGAGAAAACATTTGTGATAATTGAACGGGGGGGGGGGGGGAGACACTTGGAGGAGTGATAGGAGGTATTATCTCACTTAATCACAAATTACTTTGTTTTGATTGCCACTGGGGTCTTTTAAAAGATGTTTTAAATCCTTGGAGTCCCGTTGCCTTCGCCCAGTAAAATTTCTTAAGAGTCTCGGCGCCTTTTGTCGGTTAAGACGTGTGTGTGTGTTTGTGTGTGTGTGTTGAACTCGCTTGTCGCCCACCACACATACACTTACCATAAACAATAAACCATTAGTTAGTGAAAAATAGTAATGGGTGTATATATATTTCAATTTGTATTCGGTTATTACAGTCGCACAAGGAGGATTTTCCATCATAGGTCTGTAGCTGTCATTTAACGAGATATAGTTTACACATTGACACCCGGACTTCTCTCCAGTTCTTCATATTATATAATTAGTGATTCAAAGTGTTTTCAGTTTATATATAGGCCGAATATGAGAGACGATAAATATATATAGCGACATTTTGGGCTGAATATGATTCACTTTATGATTGCATGCACGTAATATATAATTTGCATTGCAGATTCAATTTACATTAATAACTAATAACTAACAGCTTAACTACATAGTAAGAACAAGTTATTGAGCCATAACACAATGTGACATTCAAAGCGAATTCATATGAGCCCCAGCTAGTTATAAATAAATGTACCACCAGGGACCAGCAGGTTTTGATTTTTTTTTCCAGAAACAAGAGCAAATTGGTTAGGAATGAAGGACCGCCCAAAAAAAAAAACGATAAAAAAGGTGAAAAAGGGGTCCTACGGAGCCCCAAAATTCGATTTTACAGAGTAAAAAATTGAAGGCAAAAACACCCAAAAACCATGTTTTTGCACGCTCACGCGCACGTGGTTGGACTTTGAGAGTTTTAACCATCGGCGTGATTGCCTGGGATACTTACACAGATCCCATACAAATCTGAGCCCTCTAGATGCCATAGGACCGGAGTAATTAAACCCCGACGACACTTGTGCGTCGTGGTCTGTGGGGAACAAACATTACCGACGACACGTTGTCGTTGCTGGTACTCAGTGGGTTAAGGGTTACAGTTTGAATGATTCAGTGTCAGCTTTATGACCACAGTTGCTGACATGAATTATGTAATTGTTGAATAAGAACCATACTTGCGTCGGTGATTGGTGGAGGGCGTCAGAGACATGTCTACAACACTTTTGCACTAATAGTATATATGGTGTTATGTAATTTCGTGGAAATTTCATATACATTTTTGCCAATGTGTTTTTTTTTAATTATTATGACCCATTATCTACAAAAATCGTGTTTGGCATTTTTTTGGATGCCATCTTGGAATAATGGCGGCCATCTTGAATTTTCGGTATAAAATATGAATATTTTGCTCATCTGTGCAAATTCTAAGCCCTTTATACATTATATTTTGTTTAATTATTAACACAAATGATGACTAAGATGTTTTGAATGACAGGACATATACAGACCTCTAAATCCAAGATGGCGGATAATTTTACGAGAATTTGTTTATTTCACTATGGAGAACAAAAATACATATCTATGTCGCAACGTCTGGTTAATCTGGAGCCGCAAGATCTTCAAACTAACAGTGCAGTGTGGCACCAGAAATGCTATGCTGAGGCCACGAACAAAACAGACATACAGCGAGCCAAGACCCGCCACAGCAAAGCCCTCGAGAAGGGTGATACCACAGTACTGATCAGACGAAAAGGTCGGCCACCGAGCAGTCGTACACCAAGTGTTCCATCTACGTCACATACAGGATCACAACGGAAAGTAACACGTTCGTCCATTCCAAAGGTGCGAAAAGATTTGTGTTTCTTCTGTCAAAGAGCGACAGCCGAAAATACTCACATGTGCCAAACTGAAAACATTGGGGAGCAAATAGCAGCTGTGGTAAAAGAAAGTGACAACACAACCTGGAAAATAAACTATTCGGAACTGCTGAATGAGAAAGATGCTTTGTCGAGAGACTTACTGTATCATAAGTCATGTATGACCATTGAATGGCAGAAGCTAACAACTCGCAGAATGCAGGAAACAACACTGGAATTTGATGCTGAAATTCCAGATATTGAAGGTGACAGAAAGTTATTGCTGCAGAGGTACATTTTTTCAGTCAGCTGCAGGACCGGACATCTTCTGGAGAATTGATTCCAGTCAGTGAAGCGCAGAATGACTATCAACAAATCATGCATCAGCATAATCTCCCACATACAGTTTCTCGTCAGTGCCTGAAGGAAAAGATCCGACAGCATGTTGACGGTGTTGCCTTTACAAGTTCTGCCAATCCAGCAAAATCAGATTTGATCCATTGTTCCGGTGTTGCTGACGCCGCAATACGGCAAACTTCAACTTTGAATGACAAAGAAGAGATGACTACAATACTCAAATGCGCAAAAATAGTCCGCACAGCTATTGACCAATCCAAGCCATGGGAGTTTGAGGGCTCAATCAGCAACCAAGAAAATTTCATCCCAAATGAGTTGATCTGGCTGTTGAAATGGATCGTTCAGGGTGACACAGCAGTTGTTTCAGAAGTCCGAAGTCAAGAAGTACATTCTAGATGCAGAAACTTGGCTCAAATGATAATTAAGAGCCACAAAACCAAGAGGCAGATCAGGCACCAACCTAAGTCTTGTGCAAGCTAATTTCGAAGCAGAAAAGAGACTCCCCTCACTTTAGGGCTATCACTGCACTTCTATCATGCCAAAAGAAGCAAGAAAATGATAGACATATTGTCAAATACTGGAGCTGGAGTATCATATCATTATGCTACAGAACGCATTGGTCAGCTTGCAGCTGCTGTCCAGGAAAACATGGCGGACAACCAAGGTGTCTATGTACCCCCTAACCTTTTTGTTGGGCAGCCACTCAGGGCATCAATAGACAACATCGACGCACAAGTAGATACTACAGATGGAAAGAATTTGTTTCATGCGCTTGCTTCAGCTGTCTATCAAACTCACATTGACAATGGTGAAGCTGCCAAAATCTCAAAGCCTTTGCATCTGAAACCTCATGGCGCCTCTAGTACACTGAAAGATGTACCAAAGACTGGAGTGGCCTTGAGCCCTTGCACCATAACAGGGACTCCAAAGCCAACATTGAGCCCCCATTACGTGGAGTTTGAGCCGCTACAGCACCAGGACTGCTTGGCGGACTCATCAGTGCAGGACACTGCTTGGCTATTGGCTCGATATATCAACAGATCAAATGTACCAGAATCTACTGATCCAAGTGAAGACGCAAATACTCAGCAAGTCCCACTGTGGTCCGCGTTCAATTCACTACTGTCCGTGTCAACCAAAAAGATAGATAACATCCATGCACTCCCGCTGATAAATGCTCCACCACAGGACTGGGACACCTTGGTTACAGCGTTGGTTGGATTTAACAAACTCAACCAGATGGTAGTAGGTGATAATCGTCCACAACCTGTGTGTGTATGGCTTGATATGGATCTCTACAAACGTGCCTTTAAGCTGGCTTACCTACAGCCAGACACCTATGCTGACAAGTGGATCCTTTCTCCGGGTCAATTCCATATTCAATTATGTGCCTTGCGTTGTCTTGGGAAAACAGTCAAAGGAAGTGGCCTTGATGAGTTGTGGGTCGAAAGTGGCTTGTATGGCACAGCTGTTGTCAGTCAGATACTGAGCGGGAATCACTTCAGTCGAGCAGTTAGATGTCACCAAATTACCTTGCAGGTATTTTCAGATCTGTACTTTGAGGCATTCTTCGAGGAACATCCGGAAATCTACCCTGCAATGAAAGATGCAGCTGTGATCCTCTCAAATGCATGCAAAATGCACAGTGATATTGGCATATGTCAACATGCCTTAGTGCAAAAGATTCAGGAGCTCGAGCTACCAAAACTGATGCGTGATTTTGACTCAAAATGCCAGAAGTACCCAATGTTTAGGTGGGTCCGGATGTATATGCAGCAAGTTGAGAATCTCTTGCGGTTCCAAAGGAGCACACGACGTGGCATGTGGGACGTCCAATTGGGATCACTGGAAAATATGTGTTTGGTTTTTTGCATACAAAGAATGGACTATGCGATGCACATTCCTGAATATATTGCCCGTATGTACAGCCTAAAGGATACTCACCCTGACATCTGGGAAGAGTTTGTGAATGGCGGCTTTGTGGTCCAAAAGAGTGGAGTGAATTTCACAGCCATCGGAGTTGACCAGGCCCAAGAGCATGTTAACAAAACACACATAGCAGATGGAGGAATCGACGGGATCACCACCAGTCCAGAAACCCTGCTCAAGTATTGCCTGAGTACAACTGAGCTTTCACGTTTGTCCAAGGAAACTGAAGAAATGCTTGGTTTGGCATCTGATGTTCCAACTCGGCACCATGATCTGTCACAGAGAAAACTTCAGCAGCAGGAGAAACAAGTACACTGCCTGAAGGAAGTTCTGTGCAAATCAAATCCTTTTAAGGTAGGAGAAACAAGTTATGGCACAGAACATAAGCTTGTACACCTCACTAAAAACATTATCATCAAGGAAGATGTGCAGGAAAATATTCTTGGCACGGTGGAACGTGGTTCATCTGCATATCAGAAGTTTGTGGACGAACGAATTTGCGGTGATCAGAACCTCTTGGGAAAGATGACGAAAGTGAAACATCTAGGCTGGAACGACAACAACAAATCCACTCGCACAAAGATTGGAGGAGAACAAGTTACTTTGAAAGCTTCAAACTCGTTGATCCTGACCCGATCATCCAGAGATGTTGACTTGAAGGAAGCTCTCAGCACATACGAGTTTTCCCCAATCAATCACATGCTGATGACACCAGATGGCTTGTTGCATCTATGCAACGACAAATCACAGCTCATTCACCATCTGGAGAACCATGGATCAGCTGAAAATGGCCAAGCTGATGTACCTTTACTGGATGACTTACCACTTGATAGAGCTTCTATTATCATCGATGCCATGGCAGTAGTTCATGAGATGGCCGTTTTCAAGGACAAAATATCATCATGTGGAGACCTGGCAGAGCATTTCGTCAATGCGATCAACTCCAAAAGTCGCCCTTACTCGAAGTGCTACGTGGTGTTTGACCAATACTGCCAGTCCTCATTGAAAGAGATAACAAGACAGCGTCGCAGTGGAGCCAAGCTTTCCAAGAGAACAGAATACAAAGTCGACAGAAACACACGTATTAAAGATCTCAACAAGTTCCTCAGTAGTACCAAGACGAAGGAGCTTCTGACAATATTCTTGGCCCAACAGATTGTTGTCAACTGCACAGCAGACGTAACCACTATCACTTGTCAAGGTGTCCAGTCCAACACATCTGGCAGTTGTCATGCTGCCAAGCATGACGAGGCGGATACGTTGCTGATATACTACGCCAGTGAAGCACGCAAACTTGGACTTACTGTTCACATCTACTCCCAGGACACAGATGGGCTGGTACTTGCCATACACAATTTGGCAGTCTTAGGCGAGGATGCAGCTATGATAATGTGCACTGGAACCAATCGACGTGTACTGCCTTTGTTGCCTATCCAAAATGCACTTGGTGAGGAACGTGCTCAAGCGTTGATGGGATTTCATGCCATAAGCGGGTGTGACACAACTGGAAGGATATTCGGCAAGAGCAAAACTTCATGGTGGAAGGCGTTTATGGACTGTGGTGATGACATTGTTGGTGCACTTGCTCGTCTGGGACAGGAGAGTGAACCATCCTGTGAAGTGCTGGGTCGTTGTGAAGCATTCATCTGCAAGTTACTCGGTCCAAAGAACACAGGTATTAGTCAAGCTGCGGCACTCAGATGGTTTCATTTTCGTGGACTCAACACCAAACAAGGAATCGAGAAGCTGCCCCCAACCCAAGGATCATTGCATGAGCACATTCGACGGGCACATTACCAGTGCTTAATCTGGAGGCAGGCCTTAATTCCTCAACCAACCGTTCCAGCACCAACTGAATTGGGATGGTCCATCAGTGACACTTCGGGACATTTCGTTCCCAAGTTAAGCAGAATACCTCTGGCTCCAGATTCCATCTTACAGTTGGTTCGGTGTAAATGCACACAGAGTCAATGTAGTGGGCGATGTTCTTGCCGCAAAACCCAAATGCCCTGCACAGAGTTGTGCAAGTGTGATCCAGATGGATGTAAAAATTTGGCTGATGTGGGCGAAGCTAGTGACGAATCTGACACTGAATGAGTATCAGACTTGACATGAACTTGTCTCAGGAACATAACATAGTAACTGTTCTTTTATTTAAACAATCAAAGTGTCTCATTTTTGCCACAGAGGTTAACTGTCATACTGTCATTTGATAAAAAAATACCAAAAAATTTCTAAATCTGATGGCAAGTAAAAGTATTATATAAACGTATTTTACAATCATTTCTTCTCACAGAATTTGACTTATGATAAAATAATAAAAAAATACTCTTTACTCATTGCATTTATATATTTTTCTTTTTTTTTCTATGTGATTGAGGGAGGCAAAAGGCATAACTGCCTATAGCGAGTGCCTCCCCCATAGTTGAAAGAGTGACAGGGCCAAAATCAAGGGACGTTCGAGCCAAAATGCCTGGACACACGGAGTTTGAAGCAATTTAAGTCATAGGAAGAGGGAAAGACTGATTCTGGGAGAGAGTTCCAGAGCTCAGATGTTGAGTAGAAGAAAGTTTGAGAGTAACGTTTCACTCTTGGGTTGGAGAGTTGCACAGAGTAGGGGTGGGATTGAGTTGCAAGACGGGTACCACGTGCCCTACGTAAAGGAGGTGGTATGCACTGGGATAGCTCTGAGGAACACTGATTATTATAGTAGCGATAGAATAGCGAGAGAGATGCAACATTGCGGCGGAGAGAGAGAGATTGCAGAGAGTTGGTGAGTGGACGGGAGTTAATGATACGAAAGGCCTTCCTTTCAACTTTGTCTAGGAGAGCGGTGTGAGAGGAACCTCCCCACACATGTGAACAATACTCAATACAAGGGCGCACTATGCCCCTGTACAGAGCAAGAAGCTGTGCAGGGGAAAAGAACCCCCTAAGGCGGTTGAGCACACCCAGCTTCTGGGAGGCTGCCTTAGCAAGACTGGTAATATGGTCCTTCCAAATGAGAGCAGAAGAAAAAGAGACACCAAGAATATTGAGAGAAGATGAAGGGTTGATTTTTGTATTGTTGAAGAATAAGGGATAGTCCGCTGGGAGATCCTGACGGGTAGATAGATGGAGAAATTGGGTTTTGGAAGCATTAAAGTTAACAAGGTTTTCTCTGCCCCAATTGGAAATAGTATTTAGATCAGAATTTATGCACAAATATAGGGTACATCACACTTCACACCCCCATAGACAGTCAAACAGTTCGAAACTTGTGCAATTTGCGGCAAAAAAAAATCGTTTTTGGCGATACCACCCGATCTTCTTTAACAGGCTAAAAAAATGTCAAGATGACCTCAGAAGAAATGCCAAACACATTTTTCATGCTCCTAGTACTCTAGGCTAACACAAAAAAAAACATTGGCAAAAATCTATATGAATTTTCCACGACAGCCAAAAATGTGACATAGCAGCATGTACTATAAAGAAACTATAGTCCATTCATTATAAGTTGGTAAAAAAATTTAAACTCTAACATCATTGTTATGCCACGTTTCTAAGAAACGTGATATATTATGATACAACAAAACGATGCTCAACTGAGTGAAAACTAACCTAAGTTCCCATATCACCACACAAAATAACAGGCAATAAACAGAAACACAAGGACAGATTACCGTACACCATATATTATTCACACAAGTAGGAGTTCATTACTATAAATAGATTCACAATTCAATAACACTGCTGTTGACATAAAGCATACATACGTTAAAGAAATAAAACAGAGGCAATAACCTCGACACAAGGTAAATCGTTCTAAATATTGATCAAAATATTATCGCAGAGAGTTATTATATACTAGATATCAACTGGACAACAGAGTATCTATCTATCTATCTATTGCCTAACGCTGTGATCCTGGCCACGAATGAACTGCCCCCATGTCTCCAGTCAGTCGACGCCCCTCCTCCCAACCATCACCGCCTTCATTAATATACTTCCTCACTCCATCCTTCCACCTCTCCTTCGGTCTACTTCTCCCTCTCTGTCCTTCCACCTCGCTCTCGTACACCTTCTTAGTCATTCTCTTGCTTCCCATACGTTCCATATGGCCGAACGTAATTCCTTTTCACACTTTCCAGTACATCTACCTCCACACCACACCTCCTTCTTACTTCCTCATTCGTCTGTCTATCCCTCCATGTAACTCCGCACGCGCTTCTCAAGTAACTCATTTCCATCGCTCTCACTCTTGGTCTGAGTCTCTTCCCGAACGTCCATGCTTCGCTTCCGTAAGTTAGTGTCGGGATTACCACACTGTCATGCAAAGACTTCTTCATTTCCATACTGACCACTCTATTTCTTGTTACTGCTTTCAACGTTCCTACAACCCCCTTCCCCTGTTGCACCCTCTCCCGCACTTCTTCATCCATAGTCCCATCTTTACTCAACACACTGCCCAGATACTCAAAAGAGCTGACGATCTCCATAGCCTGACCGTTCAACTTCACCTCAGACTCTGTAACAACAGAGTAAAAAAGGACATAAGTACGAGGTTAATTATTAACAAGTACTGAAACACTGAGGTTGATACAAAAGAACGATCTAAATCAATGAGAGTTAATGACAATGATCTTCAAGATCAAAATGGAGCAAATTGGATACTGAGTCCTTTAACACAACATATAAATAATTACAACTTTAAATACATATGAAATTAACATAAAGTAATTTATATAAAGCACTCAACTCTGTGGGATATATACTCACTATTTTGGCTATGAAGCTAGGAACATCGAACGTATAACATAGGTGCCCAGCGAGTGATTTTGAATTACGTGTAGGAGTGTTGCAATAATTAGAGGGGAGATCTGGTATGTATATTTTCTCTCTGGTGAAACACGGGAGCCCGAGTTTCGATGACATATATATATCGATTCCCAATGTGGACAGGAGTGTACTGTTTCTCACCAATGAGATATCAATAAACAACACAAGAAGGTAGAGGAAAGTACTCTCATAAATTACATTAAAATATATGTAAGATCCTAGGCACACCTAAATTCACACCCTCACAATAATCACGTTACCCTAGAAGGTGTAGATAAGGTACTTGAAGGAGTCTCTGGAGAGGCGGGAGAGGACAGTGGAACTCTGGAGCTGGACGCTGGCAGGCCTGGTAGCACTCGACATGTGAACTTCTGGGTTAAGTCACTGAGCCTTATCACTGTCTGTCTCCTTGTCCGAGCCAAACAATTCCAACAGTCTCCCAGCACGGTCCTTCACTTTTACGTCCTCACTGTCACGTCTCTGGGATCCACTCACACTGGCCCTGGGGGAAGAAACTATGTTCCTCCTTACTCTAAGATTATCCAAGGACTTGCCTGGAGTAAGAGGAACGTTTTGAGGGGTTTTCTTGTGAGAAGTACTGATTCCTTGTTCTTTAGGACAGTAATTGTCTTTAGGAATAGTCTCAGACTCCGCTCTACGGTCAGGGCTACCACCTGATTGAGAGAACTTTCTTGCGCGGCCAGGGCTAACACCTGATTGAATAAGTGGGTACTGAGTCGGTTCCGGAATAGTCGCAGACTCCGCTCTACGGCCAGGCCTACCACCTGATTGAGAGAACTGTCTTACGCAGCCAGGGCTAACACGTGATTGAATAAGTGGGTACTGAGTCGGTTCCTGCCTTTCTACCTTGGAACGAACACTGAAAGTTGTAACAGTCTCAAACTCGGCTCTACGGCTAGGGCTACCACCTGATTGAGATAACTTTCTTACACGACCAGGGCTAACACCTGATTGAATAAGTCGGTATTGAGTCGTATTACTTCCTCCTATCCTTTCTACCTTAGGATATTTCCTCCAAGATCCAAAAAATTGGGTTTTAAGCCAGCAGGGTGATTGCTTGACTTTCTATCAGCTGGTGTGAGTAGTCTCTCTTTTGAATATTCTTTCCTCTCACTTAAACATTAGGCCTACCATAGCGCGGTTGGGAGTATGAACATTATTAGATTATTATCCAGTATTCGAGAATGAATAATAAGTCGTAGGCGTGTGCATAAACCTTTAACCGTCCTGGTGGTGTAATGGTTAAGGTGGCAAAAATCTGTGTGTGATAACCCGGGTTCGAATCCCGGCGGATCATATATACTTTAATTAATTTCATTGTGGGTGTTTGTGTTGTGGTGAAATTAATAAAATATAGATTGGTAGTTTGGTCCCCGTTGATGTGCTTCGGGGTAGTTAGGGCACGGTAGGTCTGGATGTTTCTCCTGAAGCTGCAGGACTGGGTAGAAGCGCGGTAGTGGAAGTTTTGTATAGTTTCTTGAGTTGTGACGAAGTTGTTCTGTGGTGGAGGTGAGTGTGTTGTGTGTTTGTGGGGATATTGGTGTTGTTAGTTTTGAGCTTTTTCTTTGAATTTGAGGAGTTAGTTAGGGGCCGTGGTGGAAGGGTTTTAGGTGACTGAGGGGTTTCTTTACTTTTGCCTACGAGTCGCCAAAGGGACGTTCTTCAGGTTGCAAGGGGATGAGAAAGGGTACACGGTAAGTGGAGGGTTGGAGGGCATTTTCACACAAGTGTCTGTGTCCACATGTTCCCCAGTCTTTACCATCTTTCGTGGGGAACTATGCTGTTGTGCTGGCGAATGTTATTTCCGCCTGTTGCGCTGGAGGTGGCTGGTGTTGCTGGCGAAGTTGGAGCATTCAGGCTGTTCGGTAGTGATGGCGTGGTGATATTTCGTGGTCCTGCTGAATTGGTGTGGACGGGAATAAGATAGCTTCCCCTGGTCTTCCCGTTCTTCCCCATTTTCTATGCCGACTTCCGGAAGTGCGCGAGCAATTTTATGGGTGGCGCAGCCATTTTGAAAAGGTTGGTTCTGGCTGGCATCACCTCGCATTTTTCTTATGGAAGCAATTCTTATTCCGTCTGGTTGGCTGTTGTTGATGATGTCTGTCTGGTGGTGGTGGGTTGGTATGATATCTTGGTCAGGGCGCATCTCAATCAGTAACTTCTGAAGGGTGTAGAGCAAATAGCCTGTGAATTTCCACACCTAACCCTTTCCTAACTCTTCACAAATAGTTGAGATATTAGGTGGATTACTTGAGTTGTTGAGGTTAGAGACTAAGATTTTGGCCAACCTATAATGAACAGATTATAGTCAGCGGTGTTTCTCTATATTGAATTACTGTAGACAAGCGAAACATATTTTAAGTGCATGGTGACTGTTTCTCCTTGAAACAGAATAAGATGTTTTTTCTTCAGAGTAATTAATATATTTTATTTAGTAATCATTTGTTTTACAAATCCAATTCAAATATACATGTTAAGCATAATGACCAAGATCTTCAAATGGGCAAATAAATACCCATGGCGTCATCGACTCAAACATGTAGAACATCTTGAAAACAAATGAGCAGTGTCTCTGCATAGCCTCATTTCACCTATTCCAACCGTCTAATAAAAGATGCAATGATAACTTTTTATGTAGTGGTTTGCAATACTCTTTAAGTTAATTTTTGTTAATATACATATTTCGAACTTTGCACAAGCATGATATCCGACTCATCCTCTCCCTTTAGACCTTAGACATTTTTGTTTTTTGGGGGTGGGGGGGTGGGGGGGGGGGGGTGAAGACGTGCTGGAGTTGATAATATTCTGCCTACTTAGCCAGATTTTACCATTGAATATAACGTGATGTCTATGGATATCGTGACTTGCAAAGTATAGCCACCACAATATGCCTAGCCCTCACAGCCCTCAAGTCAAGAATCAAGATCAATAAAATGCATATATTGTAAGAGTATTGTTCGACTAAATGATAATAATGGATGTATCAAGAATACAAACAACAATATACACATTCCCAATCTTCACTATTCCTAGGATGCCAACCATACATGTAGGCCGGGGTTTACGGATTGAACTAATTTTGTAGCGAAATATATGCAACCAGATTCAATGTTATGTGGAGAAATGCATGCCATGCAATATAAAAAGAGAGGAATGGTATTCCGGTAGGACTTTAAATTATATGTGTAACATATTAGGATTATCTGTGAATCCATGTTTCTATACTTACTTTATTTTAAGGGGTAGTGCATGGTTTTTACTCTATGTATATAATTTATTTATTAATGTATTTTTGAATTTCCTTGCTATACTTCCATCAAGCTTAATACAAAAAAAACAACACCCCCTAGACACCCTTTCAAGATAAATTTGTTCTTTTTTCGGTAGAAACATTTCCTGGCCGAAAGCCGATTCATTCTAAAATTACAGGCTCGCTATCGCTCACCAGGAAACAATCGACAACTAAGTGGCACGAAAGGTCTTAATATTGACAGAGAAACTGGGGTGAAAGGTCCCAAAATCGCCAAACTAATGGAACGAACGTCTTAAAATAAAAAAATAATATGCTAAACATGAAGGAGAAGGGAGTCCAGAAAAAGCGACCTCCTCTTCCTTAAACTGGCGAAAATTATACCCCATTAACAACATATTTCTCGATAATTGATAACAAATTAGGAAACTGCATTGTCTCTGAACAGTAAAACAAAATCTCAATTAACTCAGAATTTGGCTATGAAAACATTGTAATAGTTCGAAAACCTAATTTATAAATGTTACTCCCAACACCAAACACCTCCCAATGAAAATAAAGTAAACGTGTGACCCTCCCGGGATTCGACCTTGGGGTACCACATGCATATCTTAAACACTCTAACCATTACACCATCAAGACAGGTAAAGGTTAATTAAGTACATGACTACGATTTGATATCCAATTTTCAAATACTGGATATCAATCTAATCATGTACTCAGACCCAACTGCATAATGAATAGCGTCATGTTTAAGTGAGAGGAAATATCATTTTGTGGGGCACAGATCTCTAAGGATCGACCTCGCTATGAAATAATCCTGAACCTATAGGAATGATATAAATTAAATAGGGGATAAGCCAATTTATCGCCAACTTAAGATAAACAAACTATAGTAACAGAACGCCTACTCGACCATGTGTCATTGTTCGTAATAGTTCAATGCTAATGCTAGCATATATTTCTAGAAGTGTGAGGGACAGATAATAGTATGCTAACATTGAAGAAACTTTACTACGCTCACATCAGAACTTATATGCAGTCTGTCTCAAACATACTGGTATGTAGCCTGTACTATGAAATTGACATTCAATCTCAGGGTAAAATTCAGTGTATAAAGAGTATTGGCAAACCACTCAAAATTAAGTTATCAGTGTCTTTTGTTCCACAATAGGAATAGGTGTGGACAGAAGTGAGGCTATGAAGAGATGCCTCCCATTCGTTTTCAAGATGTGTTTAATGTTTGAGTCCATGACGCCATGTGTCGTATTGTTTGCCCATTTAGGGATTTAGGCAATTATGCTTAACATATACTGTATATTAGAATTATGCTTAACATATACTGTATATTAGAATTATGCTTAACATATACTGTATATTAGAATTATGCTTAACATATACTGTATATTAGAATTATGCTTAACATATACTGTATATTAGAATTATGCTTAACATATACTGTATATTAGAATTATGCTTAACATATACTGTATATTAGAATTGGAATCGCAAAGCAAATTATTGCTAAATTTATAATAAACACTGAGAAATATTTTCTTGGTCTGTTTCAAGAAGAAATGGTCACCATGTACTTGCAGTATTATTCCCTTGTCAAATGTAAAATAGAGAAGCATCACTGACTGTAGTCTATTCATTAGAGGTTGGCCAGAAATTATAATCTCGAACATCTATAACTCAAAAAATAACTAAAATTGTCCAGATAATATATCTTTAATTTTTGAAGAAACAGAAGGGATTAGGTGTGGACATTTACAAGTAATTTGCTCTAAGCCCTTCAGGAGTTACTGAGGTTAGAGTTTACAGTTTTTGACCAACCTATAATGAATGGACTATAGTTACTTTAGTGCTACTAATAATGTGGAGGGCCCTAACAATACTCCGCCCTCTACACTTTCAAAAGTATCGTAGACATGTCTTTGCCGCCCTCCACCAATCACCGACGCAAGTATGGTTCTCATTCAACAATTACATAATTAATGCCAGCAACTGTGATCATAAAGCTGACACTGAATCATTCAAACTGTAACCCTTAACCCTTTCGCTACTGGGGTTGTCTGTTGTTTTATTACAGTTATGTTTATACAATTGTATGCAGCTTAAGAGTTATATGTGGTAGATATAAAGGTTGATTAAAATAGTCTGCATCATTTCCTTTGCTACACATCCGTCCTAAGCTGATAACATTGTCTAATAATTGCCGGAATATATTGAAAAGGACGTCACCGGTACTGAAGGGGTTAATGGACTGAAGTCGCTTTGAGTGTTACATTGTGTTATGGCTCGATAACTTACTACGTAGTTAAGCTGTCAGTTATTAGTTAGAAATGTTAGTTGAATCTGCAATGCAAATTGCAAATGTCGTGCATGCAATCATAAAGTGACTCACACTCATCCGAAAATGTCACCATATATAGTATATTAATCGTCTCTCATATTCGGTCCATATATAACTTTAAATCATTGATGATATATTTAGCTTTAGCTTGGGGACCCGCAGAGGGCGATATGCGGGGGTTGTGCGGGGAGTTAAGGGGATTATGGGAAGGATGAGGATAAGGAGAACAATGTTTAGTGATCCTAGCTTTAAAACTATCAAGAGTGGGACTGTTACTATATGAGATGGAAGGTGATTCCACTCTTGGATGCTGCGGGGAAAACAATAGTACCCTAATATGTCGGTGCTTGCCTGGTATGTGTGGTATTTTCGGTTGTGGCTGCCTCTTGTGGATTGTATGTTTGTAGGATGCAAATATGTGTCTTTGTCTATGTCTACTAGATTGTTTGTGATTTTGTTTAGCATTTGTTGTCTGTGTATTTGTCTTCTTGTTGCAAGTGTGTCTAAGTTAATGTCTTGTTTGAGCAAAGTGACCGATGTAGTGTGTCTGTAATCACGTCTGATCCATCTTGCCGCCTAATCTGAAGAACCATCATTGTGCCTATGTAAGAAACGGTTGTGTGGTAGTAAGGTGTCCATTATGTGGGTTGTTGAACCAATAGTTATTAGTATACTGTCAACCCTCAGCATCACAGGTCATGTTAATAATGCGAAAGGTTATTTAACAAATCAATTAAATCCGTGTTTTATAGCGCATGCATCGATCATAATCTTTCTGACTGTGGTTACTTCTCCTAGTGTATATTGGCTAACGCAGACAGTTTTATTGTAGCTATTGTTAGGCGTGTTTATTCAGAACTAGAGAGTAGGCCGGGTGGCCATGTATTAAACACAATCTTGTTAAATGACAGCTGCAGACATAAGATTGAAAATACTCCTTGTGCTACTGTAATAACCGAATAACAAAGGAAAATATATATATCCCCATAAATATCTTTAACTAACTAACGGTTTATTATTTATGGGAAGTGTATGTGTGGTGGCCGAGCAGTGAGTTCAATACACGCGCGGGCGTTTTAACTTGGGCGTGGAGAGTAAGTTAAATATTTAATACGGTTATAGTATGTGATCCTGACTCAGAAAAATAAATAAATAAATAAACATTCATTTCGCTAATCTAAATTCATCACAGAAATGTATGATGTTATTCTCCAGTGTTCATCATATTACTGAATTAATTCCATAATCTGATTCATTAATTTAAGCTATAAATGGACATAAATAATAGTGTTACTTTCAACATAGTATATACCTCTGAAAACCGAGAGAGAGAGAGAGAGAGAGAGACAGAGAGAGAGAGACAGAGAGAGAGAGAGAGTACAAAGGAGTACAAAGGAGTACAAAGGAAATCAAGCAACAACAGATCTAGTGACCCTTCTAGGCTGCTTGTCCTCCAAAACACTGAGGATCAAGTGTCCAAACAGTGGTTTAGAGTGGGTAAGGGAACATTGGAAAGGGAACTACTGCCCTGCCACTGACGTGGCAGGACTAGGAAGTTAGTAGGGGACATATGGGTTAGTAACTGAGGGGAGGATAAAATAAAGTTATCCATTTACAAACGCAGTCAGTCGCGGGTTTGATGCGAGATATTTGTCTAGGCGGAATTTAAATGAATCAACGGTGCTGCTGCAGTCTATAACGTCTCGGGGAAGCCCATTCCACAAGTTGACAACTCGATTGAAGAAGAAATTCTTAGATTCGTGTGAGTTAAAAGATTTACCAATAATTTTGCAACCGTTTCCCCGCGTGTAATTAGATTGGTCGATAGTGAAGTACTTACTACAGTTCATATTGTCGATGCCTTTGATGATTTTGAACACTTGAATTAAGTCACCTCTTAATCTGCGCTGGGTTAAAGGAAATAGATTTAATTCTCTAAGACGCTCTTCGTATGGTTTGTTCTTTAGGCTAGATATCATTTTGGTAACTCTACGTTGAACTCGTTCTAGTTTGTTTATGTCTTTTTGGTAATAAGGGCACCAGCATTGAACGCAGTATTCCAGAAGAGGGCGGACTAAGGAATTGTAAAGGGTTAGGATTACGTCTTTGGATTTATGCTCAAATGATCTGCCTATAAAGCCAATTATTTTGTTTGAGAGAGAGAGAGAGACAGACGTTTCAGCTACTGAAGGAGGGAATCTACTGCTCATTACAATATTTGTTTCAGGAACATTATAGTATGAATAAGAAGTAAATAAGTTTAGCATTATTCACTACATGCTATAAAACGTCATCAACACCACAATAACTGTCTAGGGAATGCTAACTACACAATGTATATAACTTGTTGATTGTAAACAACCAAGCACAATTGAACAAAATTCAAAATAGAGCAATAGGAATGGGCAATACCTTTCAATCACAATTGAATATCCTCCCTTATAAAGTGCATACGAAGAGATTTTGCCTCCCTTTTAGATACTTTATAGATACTTTTTTGGTAAATGTTCTGATGAACTTGCCACAATTGTGGTACCTCTTCGCATCTTTCCCGGAGGTAGTATACAGTGCTAGGGCAGCTGATAACGCTCATTATTTAACCATTTCTCCTCCACAAAGAAGAACTTATGCATTTCCAGAAGTACCTTTCTGTTAACTAATTTCTTCAGAGTGTATTTCCAACAATCTTCAACTCATAGCAGTGTAAAACCAATTGTTAGACTCATTATGAACGGAGGATGCTATTAGTTACATGGACTTTGTTTTCATTCTCCTCCTTCCTCCCTTCTTTTGTATATATATTTACAGTATTTTTTTTTTCTATGTGAATGAGGGAGACAAAGGGCATAACTGCCTGCAGCGAGTGCCTCCCCCAGATTTCAAAGAGTGACAGGGCCGAAATCAAGGGACGTTCGAGCTAAAATTCCTGGACACACGGAGTTTGAAGCAAATTAAGTCATAGGAAGAGGGAAAGACTGATTCTGGGAGAGAGTTCCAGAGCTCAGCAGTTGAATAGAAGAAAGTCTGAGAATAACGTTTCACTCTTGGGTTGGAGAGTTGCACAGAGTAGGGTTGGAATTGTGTTGCAAGGCGGGTACTATGTACCCTACGTAGAGGAGGTGGTATACACTGGGAAAGCTCCGAGGAACACTGATTATTGTAGTAGCGATAGAATAGCGAGAGAGATGCAACATTGCGGCGAAGAGAGAGAGATTGCAGAGAGTTGGTGAGTGGACGGGAGTTAATGATACGAAAGGCTTTCCTTTCTACTTTATCTAGGAGTGCGGTGTGAGAGGATCGTCCCCACACATGTGAACAATACTCAATACAAGGACACACTGTGCCCCTGTACAGAGCAAGAAGCTGCGCAGGGGTAAAGAACCCCTTGAGGCAGTTGAGCACACCCAGCTTCTGGGCGGCTGCCTTAGCAATACTGGTAATATGGTCTTTCCAAGTGAGAACAGAAGAAAAAGAGACACCGAGAAAATTGAGGGATGATGAAGGGTTGGTTTTTGTATTGTTGAAGAATAAGGGATAGTCCTCTGGAGGTTCCTGACGGGTAGTAAGATGGATAAATTGAGTTTTGGAAGCATTCAAATTTAATGCAACAAGGTTTTCTCTACCCCTATTGGATATAGTAGCTAGATCAGAAGATAAGCATTTTATGGCTTCATTACGTTTACTTTTCAGGGATTGCTGGCTGGGGCGTTCTGGAAAACTAATTGAGTGGTGTAAAGTAGAGTCGTCTGCATATATATATAATACATTTGCCGAATGCTATATTGGATCTTTGGTGTGGTACTTGCCATGTTTACATTTGATTGCTTCTAACACACTTATTTATCGATCACGCATCACTACATCAAATGTGATCCTAGAAAAGATCTTTCTAGAGCATGACATTTAGGAAAAATACTAAAACCCAGTACATATAAAAGGACATTTTGAGGATTTTAACTAAAAGGGGTGAGTAAATAAATTATATGTTTTAAGGTTCAGCAATATATTTACAATTACAAATAAAAAAAAATCCTTATGTGCAAAACGATATTAAGCGTTTGTAAATTATGTTCAAAGTTATGTTAATTCACGAAGTTTATTTAATCGAAGTTAACGCAACCTTCATATTGATAATTATTTGAAGTCCTCGGGAACACAAACATATACATTCTCTCTCTCTCCATATATATATATATATATATACATGTATATATTCCTGCACTTTTCACTCTAACAAAACAATTATATTCATAGTAATATCAACAGATGTGTAATAAAATTTAGTTATAAACATTGTAACCTCGATTATGTTTTACACTTGCTTTTACTATTAATTGAGTGTGTCACTGTCATTCATGGGAAATTCGGTTGATCATGCAGGCAATCAATACATTCTCCAGCGTCCATTTGATACTAAGATTGCATGGAGTCTATCGGGAACAAATACAACAAAATCCTGTGTGTAGTTGGAAAAATACGCCTGATATTTTCCCACTCAGCTATTGCATGATTTGTTACGGCCTCGGGGTTTCCTTTCTCATGAACATCCCCTGTTTCAACAATCCTGGCCCGCACGTTTTCTATCACATTGTTCACAGAACCAATTTCTTACCATGTGACTCATATATATATATATATATATATATATTATATACTGTATATATGTGGGATCTATTGTGAACAAATCATATTATATCTGGTTCAGCAATGGCTTTTTCACGAATGGAGGGGAGAATATTGTTAAGAATGTCAATATATTTCAGGGGTGCAAGATAACCGTCTATCACTGTTAGATCCCCAAGGCCCCCACACCACATCCACCCATGAAATATCACGTTGCATCGTCCACTTCTGGCCGATTCATGAATATTTTGCATCTCAAACCTGGTATTTAGAGGTCGCCTACACACATGTTGCAGAGCAAAAGTTGAAGAGAAACTCTTTTCGCCTGTCCTTATCACGATCTGTCAATATTGGTCATCAAAAATGTTGTGGTTGTATTGCCTGGCACATGTTAGTCTCATATCCCTCCTGGCTTGAATCAAGCACTGTATTCATGTGATGCCTCGGTGTATCAGGGTGATAGGGTAAATTAAGTTTTTGTGTGAGGTCAACAGCTAATATTAATGGCGTTTTCAAAACAGCTTCTACCCATTGTTTATCATATGTGGGTGACAGAATGCGTGGGCGACCACTTCTAGGTCGAGTGGCAACGAAACCGATCCCACTGCAAAATCTATTTCTTCACTCTCTTCACTGAACATTCTTTAACGTGGGCAATGGCTTTCAGTGACACACCAGCATCCCTCATGCCAATGAATTTTGCCCTCTTGCTGATAATCTCAGCCGATCATCATGTCTTGCTGTTCTCTGTGCCCTTTGCCAATCTCTTGCAATGGTTCATGCTTCAATACGTTTGAAATAACTACAATGATATGCTTCAAAGAAGGCCATATGCACACCTACCTTATCTTCCCTTTGCTGACATCAAGCCACACTTTCCTGTCTGCACATTAACTCCTTGCGACTCATATGACGCAATCGCGTCATATGGAACTTATGACCAAAAACTCATATGACGCGATCGTGTCATATGGACTTATCTACATGCCTCTCCAATAAGTCCATATGACGCTCTAGCGTCATATGGAGCTCAGTAAGTCCGGTAAGTTAGATGAAGATCTGTCGGTTGGTGGCAACCCCAGGTTCCTCCGACAATTCTAACGGCCAGCAGTGTGGTTTTGACAGTTGTGTGGTGCAGTGGCAATGATACCGGGCACCCGCCTCCGTGGACTTACTGGAACATAATATGTCTGAAGTAGTTAATATAGATTAAATAGAAAAAGAGTATGCAAGTGTGCATTATAGTGAATGATGTGGACAATAACACTGTAGAATGAGTGGTTGTGATGAAAAAGAGGAACTGGAGATATTTAAACATTTACAGAGTACAGGGTTTATGTCAATTAATAACAAACATTACAATATGTGGTGTACAAATAAATATCATATCAATATGCTTACGTTATTAACTTTATAAAAGCGTATTTAAATGTTACTGTATCCTACTCACCATTATAAGCTGGTAGACATTTGCAAGTTACTATTGTTAATAGCATACTGTGTTATTCAGGTATATATTTATTCTCCAGTGCTATACGGTTAAAGCTATACCCACCTTTGCCCTTAAAACTTGAACAACTAATTTTTATTATAGCTATAATCATAGACTACAGTAGATCTGGACTGGACACGAAAATGGAACTTTGCAGTAAGGGACCCAAAATCGGAGAACGAACTCCCAAGTTCGAACCTCGAAACCGCGAAAATATCACAATTTCACGGTTTCGAGGTTCGAACTTGGGGGTTCGTTCTCCGGTTTTGGGTCCCTTACTGCAAAGTTCCATTTTTGTGTCCAGTCCAGATCTACTGTAGTCTATGCTATAACTTAAGACAATTGTATTTACCTCTAGAGATGTCCCTTGGTTTATAAGGGATAATAGTGCGCGGGGTCTGTTATCTGGCATATACAGTAATCATACCTCAATCTCAGGCCAATCAGTATCCAAACCTTCATGTATTATGAGACACATACATCTGAAATGATTACACTAAATAATACGTTTCCTTACCTTGTTGTAGATATGTGGCTATTGGTGGGTTTATATTGACTCCCTGAATATATCTGTGCCCCTCAATGATTCGGTATACCCTTCTCCCCTAGTCAACTATCTGGTCAAGCCAGTCACGGTTCAGATAATGTTTCGCTCAGTAAATAAAAATAAATGTATTTCATGTAAGACATAAAGATAAATAAATACAATGCATTGAATTAATTGACATTTGTGTAATAATGTTTCATAAAATTAAGTCGTTTGATAAATACCATCACATTCTGAAAGGAACAAATAACTAGCAGACAAATAAGTAAACCTATATTATCTCTTCTCAGTGGTGTCACACTGCGATCAGGTAAGAGATTATAGTCTCATTCCTGATCGCCTGACCTATTTGATAAGTACGATAAGCTAATATATTACACATATCTCACAACTAATGACAAACTAATATATATGAATACTGTATATATATATATATATATACAGAGAGAGAGAGATAGAATTAGCAAAATAATGTTCAACATGAAGTAAAGCATTGTTTCGTTCATATCAGCTCCCAACTCCCTCCCACAATCCACAGTCGCCACTCCTTTTCTTGACGTTGATGGTTCAAGACCAATGTTACCACATCTAAATAGCGTGAGGTATTATATATCTCGCTCAAGTTGGGGTACCCTTCTTTTATGGCTGAGTGTACCTTAAGGGCCTATCACACTGGTGTCCCGACCCTTTTCAGACTTTGAAATGACCGTGTGTTTCGCAAAGTGTGGTGCAAAGTCCTGCAATGTCAAGGCAAAGCCAACGGAGTCATGGAAGGACGCATCAATGTGTCGACATCTCCGGCTTTTATAAATGTGTCTAAAAAAGGTGGAAAGGTTGGGCCTCAATCGCGGCGCCGTACGGTAAAAACGTGTTTAGTCTATGCTCCTGGTGTTGTTGATCGTCGGACTGTTCAATCTGTACTTCGACATTCTGTGGGATAACACATATAGGAATTAGGCCACAGGGGGAGTTGGGCTCGGACAGGTAGCCGACAATATGGAGGAACAGTTGAGTGCCGCCATAGAAGATAGTCCCTCATTGGCCCTGAAACGAAGCCTTGAGCACGGGACTGAGAGTGATGCCGATAATGACGGGGGAAGTGCCGGGAATGCGCTGAAACTATCGCGGCATGAAGTAGTGAGTGATGTGAATGTGGTCCCTACAATGGTGGGTGATGGTGGTGCCAGTGGTGGCCTTAAGGAGAATGGGTCGGTTAGGCCTAGCCCTACCCCATTGTCAGAAAATATCACTTATATCATCACCACTGTGCCAAGATCTCGGGTGTTTGACAACTCTACGAAGGTCACAGTGGCGGTGAATGGGTCTCCATTCGGGGACTTTGTCAAACCTGAGGATATTTGTGTGTTAGGTAAAGGTGAGGCATTAAGTGTCCATCTGGCCATAGACCTAATTGGGGACTCAGTGGCGCCACTTGATACCATTACCGAGTTTGGGGAGTGGACGGTAACGTGCAGGGCGTCTATCTCCCCAGAAGACGACAGGTACTCATGGGGCAAGATTGGCCCTGAGCACCCGGACATCTCGGACAAGGTCGTCTTGGAGCTGCTACAAGTAATGTCGGGTGCTGGGGGCACCACAGTCCTGGAGGAGGTCACGCGCCTGTCGAAGCGTGGACTCGCTGCCGGTGGGGAGGAGGTTGCGTCCCAGCCCCAGGTCGATGCCCAGGTAGTCAGGCTACGGTTCAGGGGACCATTGCCTGCCAGGGTGGCCTTGGGACGTGTTTGCTACCAGGTGACGAGGTACTCCTTCCTCATGCTGAGGTGCTACAACTGCCACTTTTTTGGCCATGGTACGATGTCCTGCAGGAATAAGGTACGGTGCCGTAATTGCAGTGGCTTTCATGACATGCAAAGGGGAGGTCAGGCCTGCAACAACGCACCCAGCTGCTATTTTTGTGGGGGGGGGCACACAGGGTGACGTCCCGCTCGTGCCCGTTGTTTACACGTGCGATAGACCATCATGAGGACTATAAGGCCGGGGAGATGGGCGTGGCTGCCCTCAATGGCTTCCTCAGAGACCTCAATCCTACCCGACAACGAACTGCCCCGTCGGCTCAGGTTACTCCTCTGCCCACCGAATCTACGATGGGTCCTCCACCTCCTCGCCGGGCTCCTCGGTCTGCCAGTAGTGCCTCTTCATACACAGCGGTAGCGGCCACCAACAGGTATGCGGCACTAAGGGATATGATGGTTGACCGGGATGTCGAATCTGCGGAGGACGAGGTGGATTCGGGGGATGTTGTTCGGAGGGAGGAGAGTGTTTCGGTCCGGCCCCCTTCTAGTGCAGGAGTGGTTATCGATCACCTAGCGACCCCCAGGTCACAGCGGCCGCGTCGTCGTGCGGACTGACTCCGACACAGCTTTCCCTCACAGGATGCACCGCCCCCACCCAGCCGGCCATCCAGAACCGGTTTCAGTGCCTACATCTCGCCCTGGTTTTCGTCAAGTGCACCCCCCGGTTACTGCCCGCCCTGCGGCGGTAGTTGTAGACTCCCGGGAGTGCCCCTCCTCTGGATCTGGTCCCGGGTCATCAGGAAGTGGTGACACATATGGACAATTGTTTGCAGATTTCTGGGAGTACTTCATGAAGGACCTGACGATGAGGGAGATATGCATTGCCCTGATGCCCAGACTGTTTGCCCAGCTGATGGGTCAATAGTGCCCCCATGATCACCAGTCAAGTTGGTCTTATGGAACGCCCGTTCTGTACACAGGAAGACGCAGGATCTCAAACAATTAGTTGGAAGGGAGGCCCCGATAGTGGTGGGGGTCTGTGAGACGTGGCTGTCTCCTTCTCTGATGCTCCGGATTCCCGGATTCATTGTTCACCGGAAGGACAGGGATGCCCGGGGAGGTGGCCTGGCGTTAGCGGTGCGTGAGTATGTACCTAGTAAACTGCTCCACCTCCATAGTTTTGATGGGGGTGTGATGGAAGTCCTGGCGGTGAGTGTGGCTTTGAGGACGGGTTGGGCGACGATCCTCCTCTGTTATAACCTGTGCCGAACTGTGTCCAGCGATGAATTCCTGCATTATTTCGGCCAGATACCATCTCCCAGTCTGGTGATGGGGGATTTTAATGCCAGGCATTGCCATTGGGATCCGGGTGTCCGCCAGACATCTCGCCATCAGTCGGGGACGTCACTGTTCGACGTACTACTGGACAGCCCCACTCTCCATCTCCTCACCCCTCCAGGCCTCCCTAAACGCATCGACCCCCATTCAGCGAGGTCTTCCACCCTGGGTCTCTGTTTTGGGGATGGCCTCTTTCTGGGGGCGGAGGTTTCCACGGGTCCCTACATGGGTAGTGACCATCTCCCTATCTTCATAGAGGTGCCAAACTTCCTGTCCCCGGCGACTCGGCACGCTCGCCCCAGATGGGCGTTCCATGAGGAGGGCTGGGCTCAGTATCAGACGGCAGTCCGGTCTCTCCTTACCCCGGCTGTGGATTCTCGGAGAGTGTGGGCGGCTGGAATATCAGTGGCTCTAGTGGCGGCGGCCAAAGGGGTTTTCCGGAAGTTGGGGGGTCCCCCTAATTCAAGGCCGGCAGTTCCTTGGTGGAACAGTGACTGTACTGAGGCGGTCCGGGCTCGTCATCGCTCCTGGAACCATTGGCGACGGCATCCCTGTGCTGCTACGAAGAAGGAGGCACGTCGCATTGAAGCGCGATGTGCCAGGATCGTCTTGTCGGCCAAGAGGAAGTCGTGGACCGCTTTCTGGTCCCACACTACGCTTCGACAAGTCCTGCAAGAGGGCTTGGACATTTGTCAGGAGGATGTATGGTCAGCGAGTGGACCCCTCTTTCCCTCTCAGTATTGCAGGCTCCTTGGTCAGTGATCCCCAGGAGCAGGCAGACCATTTGGCCGCCCATATCCAGGGAGTGTTTGG
The DNA here is from genome assembly GCA_032716605.1 of Paralithodes platypus. Classification (NCBI taxonomy): domain Eukaryota; kingdom Metazoa; phylum Arthropoda; class Malacostraca; order Decapoda; family Lithodidae; genus Paralithodes; species Paralithodes platypus. The sequence goes on from CM064545.1 coordinate 11,714,508, forward strand.
GGACCAGCCCCCCTACCAGATGCCGACATATGGGACTCGGATATCTTGTCTTGGTTGGGATCCCCCGCCCCGGCAGGTCTGGCCGGCCCGCTGACCTCCCATGAACTCCACAGTACGATACGCTCGCTTCCCAGAGGCAAGGCAATGGGCCACGATGACATTGCGTATGAGATGATGGTCCATTTACCGCAGTCAGCCCTGGATTCACTATTGGCCATCTACAACAGCGCCTGGTATGCCGGGTTCTATCCTGCTGCATGGAAGCATGCTCTATTGCTGCCGTTCCCGAAGCCGGGGAAAGACCCCACGCTCCCCACTTCTCGGAGAGGAATCTGCCTACTCTCAGTGGTGGGTAAGATCATGGAGAGGATGGTGACCTGCCGACTCATGTGGTGGCTGGAATCGAGGGCTCTACTACCTGCGGACATGTACGGATTCCGTCCCGGCTGGGGTACGATAGATATGCTACTGAGATTGGAGTACCTGATACAGGATGCTTATCGGGGCAAGCGGGTCCTGCTGGCCGCCTTCATTGACATCGCTGGCGCTTTTGATTCTGCATCCCAACTCTACAGTGGAACACATTCTATCCATTTCTCCTTTCTCAGAAATCTCCATCTTAGGAGATTTCAACGTTCACCACCGCCATTGGCTCTCCTCTCACACTACTGATCCACCTGGTGAACAAGCCTACGTCTTTTCTATCCTAAATGACCTAGAGCAGTTAGTTCAGCAACCCACCCGAATCCCGGATCGCATCGGAGATCGCCCCAACATTCTTGACCTGTTTCTAACTTCTAACCCTTCTTCTTATACTGTCGATCTTTTCTCTCCTTTGGGCTCCTCCGACCATAAACTTATCTCTGTCACCTGTCCTATCTCTCCAGTACAGCCATCCGATCCTCCTAGCCGGCGGCGCTTGTGGCACTTTGGCGCTGCCGACTGGGAGGCTCTTCGGCAGTACTTCTTTGATTTCCCATGGAATGATTTCTGCTTCCATGGCCGAGGACCCGAGGAGAGTGCTGAACGCATTACCGAGGTAATCCTATCGGGCATGGAAGCATACATTCCATTCTCTTTCTCTCAGACTAATGCTAAAAAATCTTGGTTTACTCACGCCTGTTCTACTGCTGTCCGCAATAAGGAGGAAGCATTCAAACGGTACCGACGCCTTAAAACTCAAGACTCTCATTCTTCATATGTTTCTGCCCGGAATCAAGCCAAATCTGTTCTTCGACTTGCCAAACACTCTTTCATCAATAATAAATGCACTGAACTATCCAACTCTAGCTCTTCCCAAGCTTTCTGGCATCTATCCAAACTAGCTCAAACTTTTGCTAGAAACTCCACCTTGGATGATTCCGGTGCTATTCCTCCCTCTCCGCCCTCCTCTCTCTTACTTATGCCTAATATCCTAATCTCTTCTAAAGATGTACTTTCTACCCTCTCTGGGCTTAACACTAATAAGGCATACGGTCCGGACGGTGTTCCTCCTGTTGTTCTCAAAAACTGTGCTTCCGTGCTGACTCCCTGCCTAGGCAAACTCTTTCGTCTCTGTCTATCCTCTAACGTCTTCCCTTCATGCTGGAAGTTTGCTCACATTCAACCTGTCCCAAAGAAGGGTGACCGCTCTCAACCCTCCAACTATCGTCCAATTGCTCTTATCTCTTGTCTTTCTAAAGTTTTTGAAACTATTCTTGCTTCCAAATTTCTTAAGCATTTCTCTTCTCATAATCTGCTCTCAGATCGCCAGTATGGCTTCCTTAAGGGTCGCTCTACTGGTGATCTTCTTTCATATCTTACTAACTCTTGGTCATCCTCCTTTCGGGACTTCGGTGAGACTTTTTCTATTGCACTAGACATATCGAAAGCCTTCGATAGAGTCTGGCATAAATCTTTAATTTCTAAACTACCCTCCTTCGGTTTCTATCCCTCCATCTGTGCCTTTGTCTCTAATTTCCTTTCCGGCCGTTCTATAGCCGCGGTTGTGGACGGCCATTGTTCACTTCCTCACCCTATAAACTCTGGTGTTCCTCAGGGCTCTGTCCTATCTCCTATTCTCTTTCTAATTTTTATAAATGATCTCCTTAACTGTACCTTAATTCCCATCCATTCATACGCAGACGACTCAACCTTACACTACTCCATTAGTTTTTCAGAATGCCTCAGCCAGCAATCCCTCAACGACAAACGTAATGAAGCCATAGAACTCTTAAATTCTGATCTAAATACTATTTCCAATTGGGGCAGAGAAAACCTTGTTAACTTTAATGCTTCCAAAACCCAATTTCTCCATCTATCTACCCGTCAGGATCTCCCAGCGGACTATCCCTTATTCTTCAACAATACAAAAATCAACCCTTCATCTTCTCTCAATATTCTTGGTGTCTCTTTTTCTTCTGCTCTCATTTGGAAGGACCATATTACCAGTCTTGCTAAGGCAGCCTCCCAGAAGCTGGGTGTGCTCAACCGCCTTAGGGGGTTCTTTTCCCCTGCACAGCTTCTTGCTCTGTACAGGGGCATAGTGTGCCCTTGTATTGAGTATTGTTCACATGTGTGGGGAGGTTCCTCTCACACCGCTCTCCTAGACAAAGTTGAAAGGAAGGCCTTTCGTATCATTAACTCCCGTCCACTCACCAACTCTCTGCAATCTCTCTCTCTCCGCCGCAATGTTGCATCTCTCTCGCTTTTCTATCGCTACTATAATAATCAGTGTTCCTCAGAGCTATCCTAGTGCATACCACCTCCTTTACGTAGGGCACGTGGTACCCGTCTTGCAACTCAATCCCACCCCTACTCTGTGCAACTCTCCAACCCAAGAGTGAAACGTTACTCTCAAACTTTCTTCTACTCAACAGCTGAGCTCTGGAACTCTCTCCCAGAATCAGTCTTTCCCTCTTCCTATGACTTAAATTGCTTCAAACTCCGTGTGTCCAGGCATTTTGGCTCGAACGTCCCTTGATTTTGGCCCTGTCACTCTTTCAACTATGGGGGGGGGCACTCGCTATTGGCAGTTATGCCTTTTGCCTCCCTCAATCACATAGAAAAAAAAAAAAAAAAAAAAAAAAACGGTATTCTCTATAAGCTGGGGAAGATGGGGATGGGTGGTACAGTCCTGTCATGGTTCCGCAGCTTTCTCCAGGACAGGACTATCAGCGTATCAATCAGAACATCGGAGTCGAGACCTTTCCGTGTCCGCCAGGGGGTCATCCAGGGTTCGAGCCTCAACCCTCCCCTGTTTAATGCCCTGCTGTCTGATATGCCCCGCTCCCGGTCTGCTAGCACGCTGGCCTACACAGATGATATCACGATAATGAGCTCCGCCGATTCCCTACAGGAGGCGCAAGAATCCCTACAGGCGGCGGTTGAGGAGTTTTACGAATGGGCGTCGGCGTGGGGTCTGCGGCTGAACACCCAGAAGGGTGCCTTGATGTGCTTCACTCTGAAGACCAAGCTCCCGGGAATACCACGTGTGGTGATGGGGGGCGAATCGCTCCCATATCGGAACCGTCATACCTTCTTGGGCCTACGCTTGGATGGGCCTATCCTGACGTGGCGGGCCCATATCGACTATCTGAGGTCAGCGTGTGTGAAACGTCTAGGCCTCATGAAGTGTATGGCCGGTTCCAAGTGGGGGGCAGCGAGGGACGACCTCCTCCGGTTCTACATGGCTTTCATACAGGGCAAGGTGGTGTATGGAAGTGCAGAGTATGGGTCTGCATCGGCCTCTGTCCTGCGGAAACTGGACCCCATCCACAACGCGGTGATGCGGATCGCCCTGGGTGTTTTCTGCTCTTCGCCAACAACATCCCTCATGGCGAAAACTGGGCTGTTGCCGCTATCCTGGGTCAGGGTAATGGCAGACTGTACGTGGGCGCGACGGGTAACGGCCTTCCCCAGTACACATCCGCTGGCGGCGTCACACACCTCCTCTGGGGTATCGGTGGTGGCCCCATCGTGGCCCTTGAAGAGCCGTAGACCCTTCCTCTTGAGAAGCCTCCTTCACTATCGCAATCTGGGGGTAGGACCACCGTCTCCCTCGCCTGTCCCGTCAGTGTCGCCAGTACCGCCCTGGAGGGATATCTCCTCTGTGGTCAGGACCACATTTCACAGAGGTTTCAAGAAGAATACGGATTCGGGGAAAGCCAGGGTTTACTTTGCGGAGCTGACGGCAACCCGTTATGTGGGATCCTTCAGTATCTTCACGGACGGTTCAGTACTACCACCATCCACGGCCACAGCAGCGGTCTACTATGAGGACCTTTCCCTCTGTCAGACGTGGCGACTCGCCGGTCACCCGGTCATAACGGTGGAGCTCTACGCCATCCATCGGGCACTGATCTTCATACGGGCCAATCTCCAGCCGCAAAGGGTGGTCATCTACACAGATTCCCTCTCATCCCTCCATCTCCTCCGGTCGGGCACCCCGTCGTCCAATATAGTGTTGGTCTATAAAATTTTAGGTCTTCTACTACGATGTCGGGCCCCCCCTTGGTTGGTTGTGCTCCAGTGGGTTCCGTCACATGCCGGTATCCGAGGCAACGAGGTGGCTGACAGGGCGGCGGCGATGGCACACTCTTCGGTGCCCCTGGAGCATCTGGACTGGGATCAGCGTACCCATGACGCCATCGTCAGGAGGGCATGTCGAAGCCAGTGGGATCGGGAGCTGCGTCCCCTGCTGCGATTCACTACACTGGGCAGATACCGGGACACCTCGTGCCTGCAGTCTTGGAGTCGCCACCCCCTCTGCAGACTGGACGTGGCTCTAGCGAAGCTGCGCATCGGCCACTCGGCACTGTCCCATCATTTCCATCACCTGCGTATGGTTGCCAGCTCATCCTGCCGATGGTGTAACCTTCCTGAGACCCCAGACTCTAGTGGAAGAGTGCCCCAGGTTCTACAGCTATCGGGTGACGTTTTTTTTTTTTTTTTTTTTTTTTTTTTTTAAGAGACAATGCACGGAGGAAGGAAAAACACAGATAAAACAAAAAGGTCCATGTGCCTAAAGGCATCCTCCATTCATAAAATGTTTGTAACAACTGGATTTAAACATTTGTAGATTGCAAGTTTGTGGAAAGCAATTCGAGGGAAGTGAATTCCAAAGAGTAGTAGCTCTGGGGATAAATGAATTCTGATAAGCAGAAGTTCTGCATTGTGGAGGAGAAAGTGTAAATTCATGGGCGCTCTCAGCTGCCCTAGTTCTACGGGGAAAGATGTGGAGAGGCGGCACAATTGAAGCAAGTTCCTCGGAACAATTGCTGTGAAAATATCTGTAGAATAATGCAAGGGATGCAACGTTTCTTTGTATGGATAATGTAGGAAGGTCCTGCGTGATTGCAGGGTTATTGATTAATCTAATAGCTTTATTTTGAATTTTGTCCAACTGCCTCAATGCAACCACTCCACTTCCACCCCACAGAGGTGAACAGTAATCCATCTGAGAACGCACATGACTTTTATATATTACGGCCAACTGCTCGTCAGTGAAGAATTCTCGAACTCTGTACAGGAGTCCCAGTTTTTTAGAGGCATTCTTAGCAATGCTTCTTACATAATGTGTCCAGCTCAAGTTAGTAGTTAATGTTACACCGAGAATGTCAATACTAGGGGAAGTGGGAATATTTACATAATTAAAAAATATATGGGAGTCAGTGAGATTCTGTCGGTTAGAAAATTGAATGTACTTGGTTTTCTGTGCATTAAAGGAAACTAGATTCTTTTGTCCCCATTCATTAATTCTAGAAAGGTCCTGGTTCAGAGAAATTGCAGTGTTTATTTTTGAATTTATAAGATCGGGTTGGTGAAAGAATTGGTAAATGTGAAGGAACTGTGGAGTGTTGAGTCATCTGCGTAGGAATGTATTGGATTATGAGTGGTAGATATGAGATCTTTGATATGAATGAGGAACAGAGTTGGGGCCAAAACTGATCCCTGGGGAACACCAGCATTTATTGAGTGAAATTGAGAATAAAGGCCATCTACCATTACACATATTTTTCTGTTATGAAGATAAGAAGAACTTAGTGGAACTAATGATGCAAGGCCGTAGTGTGACATCTTCGACAATAAGGATTGATGCCAGACTCTATCAAATGCCTTTGATATATCCAGTGCTATTGTATGTGTTTCACCATGTTGGTCTGTAGCTTGGTTGATTTGATGCGTAAGAAGGCAAAGAATGTCTGCAGTTGATCGACATCGTCTAAAACCATATTGCCTATCACTGATTAATTTATTATTCTCAAGATGCTTAATTATGTGGTTATTTAATATAATTTCAAAGACTTTACCAAGAGTGGAAGTTATAGCTATTGGTCTGTAGTTTGATGGATCTGAAGAGGCACCATTTTTAGGAACTGGATGGATGTTTGCTTCTTTCCAGGGTACTGGGAAGCATGAGGTATGAGTATACAGACGGACATTTTTTTCCAATACAGGAGCGAGCACCAAGGAGCAATTCTTAAGTACTATTGGAGGAATTTCATCTGGACCAGGAGCCTTATCTACTGAGAGATTCTGCAAAATAGTTTTGACATGTCTGGTGTGGATCTTAAGTGAGGGAATTTCAGGCGAATTAAAATTAAGTACAGGGACATCTTGATTTATTTCATCTAAGGTTGAGTTGGTGGAGAAAATATCCGCAAGAAGGTTAGCTTTACCTCGTGGGTCACTTACAAGATTGCCAGTCGGAGATTTTAATGGTGGAATGGATGAAGCAGTAGTGAAGTTGGATTTGAATGAGTTAAGAGTAGACCAAAATATTTCGTTATCATTTGGATTATTTAGAAGTTTATTTGCCTGCTTGTGGAGAAAGTTTGATTTAGTTAGGTTTAATTCAGTTTTGGCATGATTTCTGATGTTTCTAAAGTAATTAAAGGCTTCATGTGTTTTTGATCTTGTGTATGCATTGTAGGCTATTGCTTTTTGTTCAGTTACTCTAGCACAATTATGGTCAAACCATTTAGGTGAATTAGATCTGTTACTGTACTTTTGATGAGGAATAAAAGTTTCCATTCCAATTCTTATAAAATCTTGTATGTGGCTCAAGGTGGAGTGTGCATCATTAGCAAAGAAAGAGGTCCAGGGAATATCAATAAAGAAACCTTGAAGACCCTCCCAGTCTGCCCTATCGTAATGCCATTTAGTCACCAAAACAGGTTCAGAGTGGGAAGGTGTGGTAGGCGATAGACAGGTGGCCTATATCAGACAGTGATCAGAAGATCCAAGCGGGGACCTCACTGTAACATCATAATTTTCTGAATTGGTTGTTACAAATAAGTCCAGTAGGTGGGAATTATGATTAGGATTATCTGGTACACGGGTGGGTTGGTTGACTAGTTGAGTGAGATTAAATGAGTCTGCAAATAGCTCACATTCAAGACCAGCATCATCAGTCCTGGCTGAATGAGTGAGCCATTCAACATTATGGACTTTAAAATCACCCAACACAGTGATTTCAGAAGAAGCATTTAAGTTGAGGACACTGAGTTGTGAGGACAGAGAATCAAAAAGACTTTGCTCTGGAGGAGTATTTGGGGAACGGTAGATGCAACATATGTATTTAAATTTACCAGCAGAAATTAATTTGTATATAGAATAATCAAAATAGGGACAATTGAAACTAGTAACCTCCTCCAGGGCAATTTCAGATTTTGCGAAGCAACATACACCTCCTTTAGGTCTGAAATTTTGGAGCAGTTGATAACCTGGAAAATTAAATCTAGACGTGTCAGATGTGGATGTTACTTGAGGCTCTGTCAAAAAAAGGAGAGTAGGGGATTCTGCTTGAAGAAATTGGTGTACAGAATTGATGTTAGAGTGAAGTCCCCTTATATTACTAAAGAAAAAGCTGCACCGACGAGCAGCTTTGGTACGTTGCAATGCTCTTGACACAGTCGCATGATGACGACTGGGAGGGCCCTGTGTCAATGACCCAACCCTGCCGGGGGTGGATATCCGAGGGACCACCAGGTTTGCTCTTAACAATTGTACTGCCATATTTGTAAGGTAAGTGTATGGTATTACATGTATGATATGTAGTGGGAAGAGTAGTGTTTTATGGATAGAGGATAGCGATGTAGGGCAATGTCGTGAAGTTGGATGTGCATGTTATATAAAGAGGGTTTTCCTGATACCCCTGATGTGTGAGGCAGAAAGATATGTATCCAGCTACCAAGGCCTGGGAGAGAAAATGGAATTCAGGTTATTCCCTGAGTCTCCCGTAACCTTGGCGGTAGTACTTCCCTGGGCGGGGCTGCCTACCCCTACCTACTACTGCGTGAATGGGTCCGGAGGCTGGCTACAGGAGGGGTTGGATTGAGATTGCTCCTGGGTGGTACGAAGATCGATGAGGTCAGGAAGCTTGAGCTCTCAAGATGTTTATGCACATATCTCCTGGCCACGGGAATTGTTCATATCCTGTAGTATGAGATCCCACTGACGACTCCTCTTACAGGGCCAAGCGAGTGTCTACAACCCGAGCGCCCTTCCAACCCCACAAGAACACAAGAACAAGGTTGGGCCTAGATCAGCATCTTCTCTAGACGGCCGTAGGGCGTGGGTGGGCCGCAATGAAGACGGAGGTCCACGTGGACGGAGGTGGAGTGGTAGGAGGTCATATTGAGGGCATGCAAATGCGGTTTTTCGTCCATCATTCGTTACTCAACCGCCCTTTTTCAGCCTTTGTACTGTTTATAAAACAAAGATGGGAAACAAATTATGTCCCTGAATTGTTAAATTAGGCTATATGTCCCGTTTTCCGCTCAAGTTCCCAGCGTCTTTCAGGAGCAAGGTCGAGACAATGACAGAAATATTAGCGTTAACACCTACTGTCCCAGCAACGTACAATGGCCGACAGTAAAAAGGTCACTCGCCAGTACCAGCGCCGTACGACGTACATCAGTAATAATCGGTCCTTGTACCGAGCGGTACCTGGCACCATGACTTGTAAACACTGCTTTGAGACCTTGGCAACACCTCTCAGAGTGTATCTAAGGTCCCACGGGCGAGCTGGCTCAGTACTCGTCCAGCTTTTGGGGTAAGAGGATGCTCTCTCTCGACTTTGAAGCCATTTTGGCCACAATGCTTGGAGGTTACAGTTATAGTAATACCCTCTGGTACAGTAGGGGTTTAAACACCATGGTTGTTGTAAGGTTTCACATATTTGGTCATAACCCCAAAATTCATAAAGTCGTCCAAGCACGGTTAAGGACGTGTTGACAAAGTCCTGTGTGTGATCGAGGCTTTAGTAAGCAGACTACAACATTTATCATTAACCCTTTTCCCTTCACTGTGATATGTCTTTCACAAATCTAATAACATTGTCAAGGTATAAATAATTTGGAGGAATATCCACTGCAATGTTAAATTGCTCGTGTATAACTACGAACATTTTCTACGAAGGTGAATACATTTGTCTATTGCAGAAGAAATAAATAATATTGAAAAGGTTAAAAGATTGTAATACGCTGATTATGGCAGCTACTTCTGAGTGTTTAAATGTTCTTTGGTCTTTATGCCAAATCACTGATAATCTGGGAAGGTATAGTATATAGGATTTGTTTCGTATTTATATATGCTTTTATAATGGTACCTCATACTGTAATAAGAATAATACAAAGTATACACAGCAGTCACAAAACATTTGCCCATAGAGAATTTTCATGTATTTTTTACACAGAAAACTAACAAAGATAACTTTTCGTTTTTGGTTGGTAATGAAACTAATATCAACGTTTATTATAAAATAATGCTAGTAGTAGCCTGTGCTTGTAGAATAGGAGAGATATAAATAATATTGTATGCCTATCATGTACAATTAAATGTAAATCTCCTCCCTGTTCTAAAATCATAGGTTGCTACTAGCATAATTTTATAAACAATGACAAGGGAGGTATATATTTTCTATGCCAACCAAAAAGATGAGGTATCTTTGTAAGTTGTCCATGTATAAAGTACATACGTATTCCCTACGGGCAAATGTTTTGTGATTACTGTGTATACCAATGCTCCTTAACCCCAACTGTACCATTGGGTATTACCATAATGGTACCCCCCAGTACCAAGCAATGTGGCCAAAATGGCTTCAGAGGCAAGATATAACAACCTCCCACCTCAAAAGTTGATGAAACACTGACCCAGACAGCCTGTGGAAGCTTGCAGCCAACCTAAGAAGTGTTGCCAATTCCTTTGAACAGTGTTTACAAGTCATGGTACCAGCCACTGATACTGGCAGTTACAAGGACCGTATATTACTGACAGCTTGTAGCCGTTGCTGGGATTGTACGGGTTAATATTAAACATTCTGTACTGAGTAATAATGTTGGTGGATGGAAATCGTCAGCCTTGGTCGGCAACCCATCTAGAGGAGACAATTTTTGTGCCTCACTTACACTGAGTGATCCAGCTCGCTCTCACAAACCCCTCATCCTCCTATCTACTTCACTACACTAAACATGAACACCACACTTCCTTCTTCCATGAAAAACAAAAATGTTATGATGATATACAATAGCCCAGCCTCGGAGTCCCCATAGTGGGGCAGATAACTGGAAAAATCGTTCATTTCTGGAAACAAGCACCAAAATTGGCACACATACTCCTTGGGGATTGCTCTTTTGATAAAACCCGATCAAATCATACATTTTTCACTATGTAGAATCCGAATTTGGAACCATGGACTTACTCACTAGCTTCCTTGTACCATAGTATCAGTCCCGGAATCATAATTAGGGTAAAAAGTGCCCATATAATAGGCACCATCAGTCCGATATATTATTGGATGTACATGTAGGCAGTAGGCCTATACTTGTTTGTCACTTATTGTCTTGCTGCCTGGATGAGTATACTACAACGCTTCTAAACCTCGCATCTGCAGCTGCACAGTGACGTGCAGGTCAGACCAAAGCAGTAGCATTTGCATCGACGGCAGCATTCCGACTTGCATCCACACTTGGTCAGCTGCTGGCAACTCTCTGCAATGGGTGGGAGCTCTGTCCAAACGATCTGCCACAGATCTCCTTTCTTGGTCCAGCGCCAGTTGGCAGGAGTCTGTGTTTCTGGTTGACGTACTGTTGACTGACTCCAGATGCAGCCCGCCTGGTAGGCAGCACGCTTCACATGCTGCTTCAGTGCTGCTCGGGTTGGAGGAATGGCTTCTTACGGCCTCTGCTTCTGAGCAAACATGTCCAACCTCGCATCTTCGACACCTTCAGCTGTGCTGGATCTGTCGTACATCATAACCACAAACTTCTCCAAGGTCTCCAGGTCTTCATCATCAACTACCGGTGGGTACTGGCTGAGTTTGCTGAAGACACCGGAAGCCTCATTACAAACATCCCAGGTTTGCCAAGCAGACTTCTTCCCTTTGCCACGGAATGCTGAAACGACATCGCAGCCAGTGAAGGCATGAAAGAAGAGCATCCCTTTGCTCTTTTCTGCAAGAGTGCAACACAAGTCATGTACAGGAACCCACCTCAGGTTCTGTCCTTGGCCAAAGGCAACCCACAAGTGCTGCAGACCTAGCTCTCTACCATCTCTACCATGGTATACAGTTTGGGGCAAAAATTTGTGCTTAAGAACTCTAATGGAAAGTAATTGATAGGGGGCTGCCAAAGCCAATGTAGAGTAAACCTATGATGTCCCAATATATAATTTTGATTATATTGACTATTTGATTGTGTGTGCCAATTTTTATACTTTTATCACAAAATGAACAATTTATCTACCTGACTGCTTCACTACAAATATACTTTTATGCGGATGTTACCAAAAGTGTATAGATGGATCAGGAGCGAAGATGATAAGTACCTGCTTCAAAGTGACATAGACTCTATGCAAGAATGGTCCGAGAAGTGGTTATTGTATTTTCATCCGAAGAAATGTAAATATATGCGTATTGGAAAATGTAACCTCCAACATGAAGGTTAGTGTGTGTGTGAAAAGATGATAGGAGTGAGCTCAGAGAAGGTCATAGGTGTTGTAATAGATAATAGATTAAAGATGATAGGAGTGAGCTCAGAGAAGGTCATAGGTGTTGTAATAGATAATAGATTAAAGATGATAGGAGTGAGCTCAGAGAAGGTCATAGGTGTTGTAATAGATAATAGATTAAACTTCTCAAACCATTTGGCTGAAAATATAAACAAGGCTAATTAATTAGTGGGGCTTGCTTATAAGGAGGACATTTGTATCAATGGATAAGGAAATTTTTAAATATCTGTATGTAGCACTGGTTAGCCCACATCTAGAGTATGCTAATCAGGTATGGGCTTCATATTTGATAACATGTATTGATGCTGTTGAAAATGTACAGAGGAGAGCGAGCAAATTGGTACAGACACTTAGGAATATAAGCTATGAGGAGCGGTTGAAGAAGCTAGGACTACCAACACTGGCATATAGGAGGCCAAGAGGCGACATGATTGAACAATTAGCACATTTTTCAAAGACACTGTGGACCATAGAACTTTTATGTTTTGAAAAACTGGCAAGTTGCTCATGGCAAACCTATAATTTTTAAATATATTTAATAAAAAAAGCATAATTCAGGGATTTTTTTTTTTAAATTAAACAATAATATTACCTTTCATCTCTATAGGAATGCAAAGGACTCTAATTCATTCGAATAATAATTTTAAATATATGAAGGATCAAATATTTACAACACTCACCCCTGTCAACACTCACCTCAGTTGTCTAACATTTGAATCATGCCTTGTAACGAAGGCTGTGAGTGGCTGAAACTGTCACCAGAGTCCTGCCTCCCGGCTGGTGGCCACACCCCCAGAGTCCGTTAATCTTTGGCCTTGGCCGAGCTGACCAAAGACTACCAGACAATCTCGGGAGGCTGTCTGCTTCTGTCTGGTTGTGTCTGGTAATCTATGGTAATCTATGCCTCTTTGTGCCTTTGAAAAACGCGCTATACTAGCGCGTTTTTCAAGATACTGACAGATACTGACGATCAGGATGTGTGCAACAATGTTTTTGTGATCCAAGAGGACAGAAGGACGAGGGGACACTCAAAGACAATTTTCAAGGAAAGGTCAATACTTGAAAAGAGGAAAAAACAATTTTGCAATAGAGTGGTAAATGATTGGAATGTACTGCCCCAGTATGTGATTGAGTCAGAATCTTTACAAACGTTTGAGCGTAATTTAGACAAGGCATGGAGTAGACAAGATCTATTATATAATTATAAAGCTAAACTTCAGTATGAAAAAATTGTATTGACTGCCACTGCCTCAGCCACCACTTTTGGTGCGGGACCCAAGCTGGATACACAGGTCTAAAAAGGACTCTTCCAGAACGTCAACTGTAAGATACTCTACGAATATAGCATTGAATTGTCTCGTTTTGATTCGATACTGGTTTTAATAGTTGTGTCACCAATGCTTTTGACTGTACTTTTTAAGACATAATTATGAACCCACTATGAAGACTTGGACAGCAAAACGAACCTTCGAAATGGTAATATTAGGTAAAGAAATAATTTTGAGATTCGATTCGGTTTGGGATTACATAAAAAACTTAAGGGTACGATATAATCCTAGAGTGTGCAGTAAGTGATTTGTAGAGAGAGACCTCTATACCTTCTGTATACCTCTCCTCTCGTGATATGCAGTTTGTATTATGTGCATATCAGGGATACTGTTTGAAATGCATTCTGCTTCTTCATTGTATTGGTTAAATACTGTATATGTATTTATATATTAATTGAAACTAAAACTGTTGACCTCCATCTTTTGTTATCAATATACTTTGTATAATATGCCTCTGTTACGCCAGCCAGGGCCGTAGAACAAAAGCATCTTTTGTGATGTTTCATACAAATCTGTCAATACATATTTAAAAATTCCAGCTGACAAACATGAAGAGTCATCTCACAATCACCCCAAGTTTTGCTTTGCGTAAATATGCTTAAGTATAAGTTACTTATTTAAATGTTGGTCAGAAGGTTGGTCTTGTTTTCGGGAATAATTAAATTAGGATATGTAAGGAAAGGTTTGATTAGTTTAGGTTATACGTTTAATTTAGATCTAGGGTTCAATGGAGCATAAGTTGAAACCTATGCATGTATTTATGCATAAAACAAATAATCTGCAAATAGAAAATGTTTAATAACATGTGCATTCTGTTCCTTTTTCTGTGTGTGATAAACTGATAATGCGCCATTGTAAATTTATGCTGTGGCGATTATCATGCGTTGGTGGATCCAGGGTAAACTGTTTTTTGCTCTGTGTTTGAGCGTTGTGGAAGTCCCTTGGTGCGTGAGGACATTCATGTTTATGTACTTGAACTAGGCTACCATGGTGATGCCTTGTTTGTGTGCATAGATTGTGTATGGCTGTGTATGTGTGTCTTTATCTGTGCGTTTGAGTTATGTGTGCATGCGAGTGCATGTCTTTTAACACAGTTTAATTTTCGAGTGTGTAAGGAATGTGAGCCTCTATAATTTGACCTACTAGTTTTAGAGGTATTTTGGTTAGTGAGAGCATCTATACGTATGTACTGGAACTAGCATGGGGTTCCCTTGTTTCAACATACTGATTATGTATGAAATTGTGCGCACTTACAGTATACTGTATATGTGTCAATGTGTGTTTGTCGCATGAAGTATGTATGTTGTAGTAATCTTTCTACTGACCTGGTCATCCTATTGTCACTAGTTCAAATCCTGATAAGTCAGGGAAAGATCTACTGGAATAGAATTTGTACTTTGATTAATTTCAATAAGTTACCTCAAAGCCCACCAATACACCATACAAAAAAACCCAATGCTGATTGAAATATATGAATATTCCCATTATAAGAATATGAAATGAGACCATACCTAGTGAGAAGATTAACCTCTGGACTGCGGCCAGACTCTTGACCCACTAGACCCCAGCGACACACGTGATGCATCGGCAATGAATGTAACACTAAACCTCAGCGCCGCATAGGGTGCATCGTGGTTAATTACTCCGGTCCTATGGCACCTAGAGGGCTCAGATTTGTTGAAAACCCTCAAAGTCCATTCGCGTGCGTGTGTAAAAACGTGTTTTTGCATGTTTTTGCCTACCCATTTCCCCATGTTAATTCTGACTTTTGGACGCCCCGTAGGACCCCTTATTGACCTAGGGGATCGGTTTGCTGTGGTTTTTCCTTCATTTCTAACCCATTCCAGCTGTTTTCTGGAAAACAAATTTTGTTGACAACCTGCTGGTCCTGGAGTGTATATTAAATTATATTGCCTGGGGCTCAGTGGGTTAAGAGGTTCTACTGGGCGAATGTGGCCAGACTCTTAACACCTTAAGAGCGGGTGGTGGAGTATATTATTTTCACCGTGCCGCCCAGCGTTTTTTTTTTTACCATAAATGGCCTTGTTTCCGTGCTCTTTTTCATGCATAAACAAGAGTCACAGCGTAATACAATTATGTATCCCTGAAAGGGCGTTAATTGAGCTTTCCAATGACACCTGAACCATCCTTCTACGATCACTGGTTGTCTTGCAACGATCGTGCAACCGAAGGGCAAAATCGCTAAAATACGGTCATTTCGTTACATAATTACGTGTGTAGCGAGGGAGGGAGGGTGGATGTGTGTGGAATAAATGTCAGTAGGCCCACGGCGGCCGTGGCGAGCGGTCATGAGGCAACCTATGCTCCTCCCGTCGCTCGTCTCTCTCTCAGAGCCAATATTGCGGCAAAATTGCACACAGACTCAGGTCGGGCCCCGCTCTTTGGGCTGGTGTTCTCTATACAGACTAGAGTCGGCCCCGCTAAATAAGGGTTAAGATCCAAGGCCTAAGAAAAACCTTTCAAAACATCCCAGTGGCACTCAAAACAAATCAATTTGTGATTAGGTGAGATAATTCCCCTCCATTACTTGCCACCGCTCCTACACATGTGTCTCCCCCCCCCCCCCTTCTAAATTACCCAGTATTTTCCCCATAATTCCCGATATTTATCAAGTATTTTCGTGTGAGGACGGGTGGGAGAGAGGGAGGAGGGTGGAGGAGTGTATCTCCGACCCTCTAAGCCAGTCTGAGAGCTCTCCTCGTCTCTCATTCTCAATTTCTCAGTACCATGCTAGACACCAGAGAGGGGGGGTGTCTTACTCTCGCCGGTCAAGGTCAGATTACGACCGTGGTGCAAATATATACGATTTTAACCAGCCAATTGCTGTTATCACTTGTTTTAATGCTTAGCAATGTTCATATTTCATATTAAAAGTAAAATAGGGGCATATAGATAAGTATTAGTTATATATATGATAAATTGACGATTTTTATCAGGAATTAACCAAATACCTTCGCATGGCGGGTACTTTCAAATACCATAGCTGGGCAGCTTATGAGTTAACAGATGGCGGGTGAGTGTGTAAAGTCCTAGTTGATCAGTCGAGATGACGATCGATTTTGCCTAAAGCTATGTACTGTATACAATGATGTACAAAGTAAAATTAGTAGATATAGACATAGTCTGCCGTGTCAAGGTAACTTTGCATACGCAAGTAATACATAATAATGTCAGAAACTAGCAACATTATCCACACACAAAATTATGTGGATATGATTTCGTATTGCTTACCCTATAATATATTACTTAAAAACACATTGAGCCACATATCAATACACCACACTCACATATACACCCATTATATACAATCCTTTCTACTAACATGTTTGCATACAACATTCACAAACTATTAGGCAGGTAATCCATACATTAATGTTAAATAAATATATGTTCCTACATCTCTACACATTGTATTGTATGCAGTTTTACGGGAATTAAGTGCATATTATCAAATGTTCCCATATTCATCAGCTACTCGATGTATTGCCAATTGTTTCTAATATAATTTGTTTTCATATTTCTATCATTCTATGCTTATATTTACACAGGCTTATTTATCATTCGTACCAAATTATTCACAGCAATTTATACATTACCAACAATGTGAGAAGAGTAGAACATTTCTAATATGTTGTTTAAATGCATCTAATGTACAGTCAGAAGTACAGATGCTGCGACATTAGCCAGGTGACGTCAACTCCATCACGAGAGGTTTATACTAAGCTGAATCAGATCGGCTGACGGTAACTAGAATGGTAGAATGGTAGACTGCACTAAATAAATCGTCGTGGGTTTGAAAAAAAACGTTTATCAATATCATTTGAAACGAAGGGGTGAACGTTATTTGGTTGGTGACGCAGCATTTATACTTCTGCAACACACGAGTCGCTTAATTTCTTGATATTATTTGGTAAGGAATTCCACACTTGAGTTCCAACATAGAGTATAGCATTGCGAATATGAGTTGCTCAAGGTTAAGATAATATCATGATTGTTTCTTCTTGCTTCGTGTGGGTGGATGCGGAGTCTGTACCACAACCAGCGGTAGACAGCCAGGCGCTATTACAATTGGAAACCGAGACTGTTCAACCCGATGTATAACTAGTCCTCGATGTTAAGAGGGACAGTTGAACATTAAACAAGTGTGCCTGTGTGTGTGTGCGTTCAAATCATTCAGAATCATATGTAAGTCTCTGTTATTCTTTTATACAAGAAGGTTAATTAAACTATAATATTACATCTACTTTGGCCTATTGGTCTTGACATAACAAATATTGCTTAACTCTTGTGATTAGGATGACTCTATACTCTCAATTAAATAAATATATTAAACAAATATAATAAATATATCCAGGATCCAGGGGCGCCAAATTGTAACACCCCCTCCCCCCCTCTCTCGTTAGCCCGTCTTTTAGGGAGTAGCGTCGCTGCGAATCCGAGCTACATCTACTCCGACTTTTCCTATAAGTCTAGTTATAAGACTTCTTCTCAATTCTTTACACACACACATAATTAACTACATTATATTAAGGACCCTACTGCTACCTCATGCGTGGGAAGAGATGCTTTGAACACCTCTATAAATAATACCTTTAACGCTTATAGGTTATGAGAGGAATTGGAGGAATTCCAGGCGGTGGGGACTGATAAATGGAGTGTGGCTGTAGTGCCCTGTTAAGCCCACTCCTAACGTGTAATGCTTGACCAGTCCCTGTGACTGTTCTATGGTGCATTTGGCTGGATTGCTCTTAGGTGAGAGCTTTACTGCCATGTTGGTTGCCAGGCCAACTAGAATACCCGGGTTTGTCTACTCAGACTCTACTGGAATAAGTGTAATATCCCTTGATTACTTGATTCTAGAGTCTGGCCGTTTGAAGGTGGTTAATAGTACTTAGTAAGGATTCAGGCTATCGGTGTTACTCCTTTCGGAAAATCAGTGTCTTTAGGACACGAGTGCTGCTCAGTTGGGAGCTGCGGCACGTTGGTACTGTCTGACCTCGAGGAGACCTTTAGTTTAGTCTGGCAGTCATAACGAAGTCAGAATCTAGAACAAAACGAACACCATTGATGAATAGACGGATGCGGATGACACAGGAATAATTCACCACCAACCCCCTTTTTATAGCATTGTATTGGTCATTAGTTTTCCTTGCAGTTTTTGTTTTGTTTTCTACATTCCAACTACTCCTTCTCGGGCATACAGTAGGCTGAGAGCCTGTACATTCAACCGTCACACATTAAACGGTGAAGCCCGCGAGGTCTCGTTCCAGTCTAGGGGGTGAGACATGTGAATCACTTTTAGCTGCAACCATCCCCTGCCATCTTGCCTTCACAGGATGCATGGGGTTTAGTTGCCCACTCACGGCTCGAAGCAGCCCCATCTCTGAAGCTGCCTCACTCCAGTGCTTCACTGTCTCATCTCCTAGACTCGGACCCTTACTCTCAGAACGACACCTATTGAGCAATGAACTCACTAGGCATTGTTCCCCTGTAGCCTATTTTTAATTTGGGAATATCCATACAGTGCTATTTAATCAAGGAACAATGAGGGTATTTATTTGGCGTTTTGATGGGCTTTGTGGTAATACACTGATACTAGGTACAGCACAAATTCCATCCCGATAATATCTTCCCATTGACATATCGGGATTCGAAGTTGGGTCCATTGGATTACCAGTCCAGTGGCAAGACCACTCCACCATACCTCCCCTCTTTTACAAAGTATTTGAACTGTTAGAACAAATTTAAAACCATGTCAGCTACTGGTACTACTACAAAACTGAAAGCAACTTGCGCTAAGAGCAAGAAGCTAAAGTGGTGTATCGACTTCAAAAAAGGTGCATATGCCAGCATCCACCATGATAGTCTCTATCTGTGTTGTGAGATAGAAGGCAAACTCATGAATGAGGTAGCTAGGATTAAGGAACAATTTAATAAAATAGACAGAAAATACAATTCTAAAGACCAAAGTTTCTGAAGGAAGAAAAGAAATTGAAGAGTTGAAAAAAGTAATAGATAGCCTATTACTATTGAGAGAGTGAAGCTGTTCGTTCAAACACCAGCACAAGTCATGCAGGTGCAAGTAAGCAAAATACGAATGTAGAGCCAGTCAAGGAGGCAACAATTGAATCAGTAACTACAGAAGATTGAGCGGTACTTGAAAAGTAGACAGAATGGATAAAAAACACCATCTGAGGAAGAGCACTTTATTAACTTCCCCCATCCCCCTACCCAGTGCGTGTGTCTTTGATCGTGTTAGACAATATAATTATAAGCCTGGGTGTGCATCTGTAGGTATGTGTGTATAATATTATGCTTTCTGTAGTGTACAAGTATGAATGTGTCGATATGCTTTAAAGACATATGTGTGTTTATATGTGTGTGTGTGTGTGTATATTGTGGTGAACATTAACTATGTATATAGGCATGTGTTTGTAAATGTATATGTATGTATATTGTGATGAACATTTACTATGTGCATAGGCATATGTATGTATATATATGTATATTTATATACGTGTGTAGATCATCATCGACATTTACTGTGCTTATAGGCATATGTATGTATATTTATGCATTGTTTGATATGCGTGTAAATATGCATGCTGGTTTTTTTTTTTTTGTATACCCTTGTATGTGTATGCGCATGTTGTTTGACTATCTGCTTATCTGTATGTGTCGCTCTCTGTATAATGTTTGTTTACACATACCATACATGTATATGCATATCAATTCTTGCACATGTGTACTGTTTTGTGACAAGTCCTGTTTGTGTAGATGTTCTATGCATTATTTATTCGTCTGTGTTTATGCAATCGCCTATGCAATTGTAGGTATGTGTATATGGGTATGTGTGTATGTGTATATTTATGTGTGTGTATGTATGTATGTATGTGTATGTTTATATATATATATATATATATATATATATATATATATATATATTTTCTTTAATACATACGAGGTTGAAAGAAATGGCAATTTCTGCGTTGGAAATTTTATTATTCAAAGTTTCCAGGTCTCTGATGAGTTTTCGCTGGGTGGCAGGAAGTAGATGAAGGAGATGAGCAAAATTCATGGTGGTACAGGGTTACATAAATGTACATGATGATACAGGATATACGACGCGTTTCACTGGACAACCAGCATTATCAAGTAAGGAAGGAATGAAATAAAAGGTAAACAGGAAGGGTATATATAGAGGGTGGAGGATCAGAGGAGGAGGAAAACAGGGGGCAAAAGTCTGCTATTGGTGGAAGCGTAAACTAGGAGAGAGAAGGGATTAACCGCTCCACGCATGCGCACTGGATGCGGGATGGTGGTCAGTAGGTGGGGTCGAAGCTGATTGGCTGCGTGTCGAGGGGCGTGGCCTAAGTTGTGTGGCGCCTGCAGAAGACGAAGCTGAAGGAGGTAGCGCGGGGGGCTGCGTCAAGGGCACCGGGGGGCGAGGAGGGGTGTTAGGTCCTGTAGGGTAGTGCCTTTTGGCAGAAGGAAGGATCTGAAGGTCCAGAGTTTGGTTGTTGATGTTGGGATGTAAGGCTTGGATATATAAAGCTTCGAGTATAGGTAATCTCCTTGGGTCACTTTCTTTATCGAGTATGGTGGTGTGTTTCTCTAACTCGTTGCGTGTGAGGTGAGGGTGGTTAGGGGTGAGATAGTGGTCTTTGATGGCTCCAGCCTGAAGCTTTATATATCCAAGCCTTACATCCCAACATCAACAACCAAACTCTGGACCTTCAGATCCTTCCTTCTGCCAAAAGGCACTACCCTACAGGACCTAACACCCCTCCTCGCCCCCCGGTGCCCTTGACGCAGCCCCCCGCGCTACCTCCTTCAGCTTCGTCTTCTGCAGGCGCCACACAACTTAGGCCACGCCCCTCGACACGCAGCCAATCAGCTTCGACCCCACCTACTGACCACCATCCCGCATCCAGTGCGCATGCGTGGAGCGGTTAATCCCTTCTCTCTCCTAGTTTACGCTTCCACCAATAGCAGACTTTTGCCCCCTGTTTTCCTCCTCCTCTGATCCTCCACCCTCTATATATACCCTTCCTGTTTACCTTTTATTTCATTCCTTCCTTCTTGATAATGCTGGTTGTCCAGTGAAACGCGTCGTATATCCTGTATCATCATGTACATTTATGTAACCCTGTACCACCATGAATTTTGCTCATCTCCTTCATCTACTTCCTGCCACCCAGCGAAAACTCATCAGAGACCTGGAAACTTTGAATAATAAAATTTCCAACGCAGAAATTGCCATTTCTTTCAACCTCGTATGTATTAAAGAAAATTTATTACCTGGCTTTACTAACATATATATATATATATATATATATATATATATATATATATATATATATTCTCTTTTAAACAGACGAGGTTAAAGGCAATAGCAGTTTCAGCATTCAGGATTTTACTGTTATAGCTTTCAATAGTTCTAACAGAAGACTAGCTATTTTAGAAGCTCTATACATCCAAACACTCAACCCCAGCATCAACAACCAAACACAAGACCTTCAAATTCTTCCTTCAGGCAAGCGCTACAGGCATACTGCCCCCCTTCCTCTCGCCCTGTACCCCCCTCCCGTACGCTTCCGCGCTCAGCACACAACTGACAACACCAACCAATCACAGCCACCCACAGCCAACAACCAACCACCGATAAGATTTAGTGCCCGTCTCGCGAATAGACTGCCTTCCACCAATGAACAGCCTCCACACACCCAGTAGCTCCGCCCACCTCCCTATTCTTGATCCTCTAATTTTGTATAAATATGATGCTTTGTCCCTATTCTAACAATTACCTCTCCATTCCCTGAAGATGCAAGATGTTTACTTGTGAAATGTTGGATCCACCATGAATTTTGCTAACCTGTTGTACCTCATCTCTGAACCCCAGAGGAAAATTGTTAGAACTATTGAAAGCTATAACAATAAAATCCTGAATGCTGAAACTGCTATTGCCTCTTACCTCGTCTGTTTAAAAGAGAATCTATTACCTGGCTATACTAACATATATATATATATATATATATATAATATATATATATATATATATATATATATATATATATATATATATATATATATATATATATATATATATATATATATATATGTTTGTATATATATGTATGTATGTATATGTGTATGTATGTATGTTTGTATATATAAATATGTACTGTATGTGTGATAAGTCCAGATAGTTACCATTATATTTTTATCACACATGTGCGGCATACGGTGTACACCATACAGCCACACGTGTGTACCTTTTCCGTGTTCTCACTTCCACATTTCTTGTGTATTTTATCCTTTTCCCTACCACACACCACTACGCCCCTCTCTTCCAGGCGATTCTTGAATTTGCTTATGTCCACGCACAATGTCGTGCCCTCTCTCTTCACAGCTCTCTCTCACTTGCTCTCTCTGAAGGGACCTCTACGCTTGTCAGTGTCCGCTTCCCTCGCCGTCACACTCATTTGACTCGATAATATTATATTTTGCTCCTAGACCCTTTTTAAGCCCCAGTTCACACATAGACGCCATCCCCCCTAACCCTCCTCTGTCCATTCATATACCACCAATGTGCCCCCCCCCCCCCCCCTTCGCCAGCCCTCTTAATTGACCTCTCTCTCTCTCTCTCTCTTTCATTATCATATGTATTATTATTATTATTATTAATATTATTAATATTATTTTTATTAATAGTGTTATATGTTATCTTATTCGTATTATTATTATCATTACCTGTGTTATGATATTATTATCAATAATATTATCTGTATATCATATTTTACCTCTTTCCATTCTATCTTGCTCTCCCACTCTCGCTCTCTCTTTCTCTCCCATTTAATCTACCTTCGAAGACCTCCTCCCTTCTTCTTAATTATTATTCTTCTTTAAGCGTTTCACACCTACCCCCTAAATGCTCTAACCCCTCGTTTTCGTTTTACAATTAAACTAATCTCTTCCCCACTCCCGCACCTAACCCTCTCTCTCTCTCTCTCTCTCTCTCTCTCTCTCTCTCTCTCTCTCTCTCTCTCTCTCTCTCTCTCTCTCTCTCAATATTACTATCATCACCATACTGTCTTTATTGAATTTTATTAAAATGTTATGATTGTGAATATTATTATTTGTATTATAATTATTATTAATAGTATTATTATCATTATCATTATATTTCATCTTTAATTGTATCAACAAATATATATATGTATATACTGTATGTAGCCTGTGTAGCCATTAAGAATGATCAATATGTATTTCCATCTCCTCTTTCCCATTAATATATATATATATATATATATATATATATATATATATATATATATATATATATATATATATATATATATATATATATATATATATATATATATATGTATATACTGTATGTAGCCTGTGTAGCCATTAAGAATGATCAATATGTATTTCCATCTCCTCTTTCCCATTAATATTGTATATTCCTCTACACTTAACAGTTCCTACTATATTATACCCTCGCCGTCACTCTTTTGACTCGAGATATTTGTCTTCTAAGACTCTTTATATGCCCCAGTTCACACCTATATGCCATCCACCCTAACCCTCCTCTGTCCATTCAGATACCCCCCCCCCCCCCCTACTTGACCTCCCTCTCCCTCTCACTTTCCCTCTCTCTCCCTTTTAATCAACCTTTGAAGAACTCCTCCCTTCTTGTTTAAGCGTTTCACACCTACCCACTATATGCTCCAACCCCTCGTTTTCGCTTTACAATTAAACTAATCTTTTCCCTACTCCCGGCACTCTTCTCTCTCTCTCTCTCTCTCTCTCTCTCTCTCTCTCTCTCTCTCTCTCTCTCTCTCTTTCTCTCTTCTTCCATGTTCTCTATTGGTAGTACCACTATAAATTATATTAGCACTATCATCACTCTTTTGATCATTATAATTGTTACGATTAATATTTTCATTATTATTATTATTATTATTATTATTATTATTATTTTGTACTAGTAGAGTTGTTACCCTGTATGCATGCTTGTATGTCTAATTTTGCTTGTGCCTACTAATGTATTTTACCCATATCGAGTCTCCGCCTCCCCTCCCCCCCATGCATCTGCCCCCTCCCGGTCCTGCCTCCTTCCTCCCTCCCATCTCCCCCATCCCCATCCCTCCACTGCCACCTGTCATGACGGATATTTAAGGCCTCCTAGGTATCAGTATTTGTTAGGGACCTGATGAAGTTATCTGCGAAACCTTGTCAATAAAGTGCTCTTCCTCAAAACCAAATACAAAAAAAGAAAAAAAAGTCAAAGTGCATAAAGTGCTCTTCCTCAGATGGTATGTTTTATCAACTACAGAAGAGGCTGTGATTTCTGCTACAGCTAGTGCTAGTGACCCTCGCTATGCATGGAGAGAGGACAAACACAAACAGAAAAAAACAGACCAGACTGGAATATGAGGTTAACACCTCAAATAGATTCAGTCTTCTAGACCATGTCAAAAGTCAGTATGACTTCCCTAAGTCCTTACAGAACAGAGGAAAAATGGATCTTCAAGTGCAGAGTGGGCAGCGAAATGTTAAGCCTACTATGCAGCATTCAAACAACATAACATGTCAAGCAGGTTTGGTCTCGTTTTTTTTTTTTTTTTTTTGTTATGTGATTGAGGGAGGCAAAAGGCAGAACTGCCTATAGCGAGTGCCTCCCCCATAGTTGAAAGAGTGACAGGGCCAAAATCAAGGGACGTTCGAGCCAAAATGCCTGGACACACTGAGTTTGAAGCAATTTAAGTCATAGGAAGAGGGAATGACTGATTCTGGGAGAGAGTTCCAGAGCTCAGCTGTTGAGTAGAAGAAAGTTTGAGAGTAACGTTTCACTCTTGGGTTGGAGAGTTGCACAGAGTAGGGGTGGGATTGAGTTGCAAGACAGGTACCATGTGCCCTACGTAAAGGAGGTGGTATACACTGGGATAGCTCTGAGGAACACTGATTAGTATAGTAGCGATAGAATAGCGAGAGAGATGCAACATTGCGGCGGAGAGAGAGAGATTGCAGAGAGTTGGTGAGTGGACGGGAGTTAATGATACGAAAGGCCTTCCTTTCAACTTTGTCTAGGAAAGCGGTGTGAGAGGAACCTCCCCACACATGTGAACAATACTCAATACAAGGATGCACTATGCCCCTGTACAGAGCAAGAAGCTGTGCAGGGGAAAAGAACCCCCTAAGGCGGTTGAGCACACCCAGCTTCTGGGAGGCTGCCTTAGCAAGACTGGTAATATGGTCCTTCCAACTGAGAGCAGAAGAAAAGGAGACACCAAGAATATTGAGAGAAGATGAAGGATTGATTTTTGTATTGTTGAAGAATAAGGGATAGTCCGCTGGGAGTTCCTTACGGGTAGATACAGTAGATGGAGAAATTGGGTTTTGGAAGCATTAAAGGTAACAAGGTTTTCTTTGCCCCAATTGGAGATAGTATTTAGATCATAATTTAAGAGTTCTATGGCTTCATTACATTTGTCGTTGAGGGATTGCTGGCTGGGGCATTCTGAAAAACGAATGGAGTAGTGTAAGGTTGAGTCGTCTGCGTATGAATGGATGGGAATTGAGGTACAGTTGAGGAGATCATTTATAAAAATTAGAAAAAGAATAGGAGATAGGACAGAGCCCTGAGGAACACCAGAGTTTATAGGGTGAGGAAGTGAACAATGGCCGTCCACAACCGCGGCTATGGAACGGCCGGAAAGGAAATTAGAGACAAAGGCACAGATGGAGGGATAGAAACCGAAGGAGGGTAGTTTAGAAATTAAAGATTTGTGCCAGACTCTATCGAAGGCTTTTGATATGTCTAGTGCAATAGAAAAAGTCTCACCGAAGTCCCGAAAGGAGGATGACCAAGAGTTAGTAAGATATGAAAGAAGATCACCAGTAGAGCGACCCTTAAGGAAGCCATACTGGCGATCTGAGAGCAGATTATGAGAAGAGAAATGCTTAAGATATTTGGAAGCAAGAATAGTTTCAAAAACTTTAGAAAGACAAGAGATGAGAGCAATTGGACGATAGTTGGAGGGTTGAGAGCGGTCACCTTTCTTTGGGACAGGTTGAATGTGAGCAAACTTCCAGCATGAAGGGAAGACGTTAGAGGATAGACAGAGACGAAAGAGTTTGCCTAGGCAGGGAGTCAGCACGGAAGCACAGTTTTTGAGAACAACAGGAGGAACACCGTCCGGACCGTACGCCTTATTAGTATTAAGCCCAGAGAGGGTAGAAAGTACATCTTTAGAAGAGATAAGGATATTAGGCATAAGTAAGAGAGACGAGGGTGGAGAGGGAGGAATAGCATCGGAATCATCCAAGGTGGAGTTTCTAGCAAAAGTTTGAGCGAAGAGTTTAGCTTTGTCAGAGGAAGAAGTGATGGTTGTGCCATCAGAATGGGAAAGGGGAGGGAAAGACGAGGAAGATAAATTGTTGGAGAGGATTTTGGCTAGATGCCAGAAAGCTTGGGAAGAGCTAGAGTTGGATAGTTCAGTGCATTTATTATTGATGAAAGAGTGTTTGGCAAGTCGAAGAACAGATTTGGCTTGATTCAGGTTAGTGACAAAGAGACGAAAACTATTTTGACTGGGGATTCTCAGGTCAAAGGACAAGAGTCTCACTTTGTTAAGTTTCCCTGAGTTGTGAAAAAGGTAAAGAGTCTCACAGGTGCAAGGACTTCCCAAATCACAAAGGAAGGGGGAAAAGTCTGGTCAAAGACTAAGGGGATAAGAACATAAGAACATAAAAAAATGGGAGTCTGCAGAAAGCCGATTGGCCTAAGCAAGGCAGATCCCTGTCCCACACAACCCCAATTCAATTACAAAGCCCAATTATAGGCTTCACACTCTAATACCCTAAGGATCATCTTATCAAAACGGTTAGAGATTAACGCAGGATTATGGGGGTCTGCAGAGCGCTGATTGGCCCAACCCTGCTGATCCCCCTTCACACCCAACCCTTCTCGTCCGTATGCTTAACCAGTTTTATCTTAAAGCTCCCTACAGTTTTAGATCCCACTATAGCACTTGGTAGTCCATTCCACCCATCTACAACTCTGTTACCAAACCAATATTTGCCTATATCTTTTCTGAAACGAAATTTATCTAATTTGAAACCATTGATACGAGTTCTTTCGCTATCACTGAGCTTTAGTACATTTGTCATGTCCCCTTTGTTAATCCCACTAACCCACTTGAACACCTCTATCATATCCCCTCTAACTCTGCGTCTCTCTAACGAATGTAAACCTAATTTCTTCAACCTTTCTTCATACGAAAGATTTCTAATATTATGGATCATTTTTGTCATTCTACGCTGTGCTCTCTCCAATGAATCTATGTCCATTCTGTAATAAGGACACCAAAATTGGACAGCATAATCCATATGGGGTCTCACTAATGACAAGTAAAGTTTTGAGATAACATCAGCAGTTCTGTTACTCACACTCCTAGAGATGAACCCGAGAATCCTGTTTGCCTTATTACGAACGCTTATACACTGTTTTCTAGGCTTCAAATCATTGCTAACAAACACACCTAGATCTTTCTCGCAGTCTGAATTTTCTAATTCTAAATTAGCTAGTTTATATTTAACATTTGTATGCATCTTCCCTATCTTTAATACCTTGCATTTGTCAATATTAAACTTCATCTGCCAGTTTACTGACCATTCATGTAAGGTATCTAGATCCATTTGGAGGCACTCTATATCGCTATCTGAATCAATTGATCTCCCTATTTTAGTATCGTCTGCGAATTTACTTATCCTACTAGTTATACCTAAATCTAGGTCATTTATGTATATAAGAAACAACAGGGAACTAATACCGATCCCTGGGGGACACCACTTTTGACTGCTCCCCATTCTGACTTGGTACCATTTATGCTGACTCTCTGCTTCCTACCAATTAGCCATGACCTAATCCATCCTAACAACGCCCCACCTATTCCATGTGCCTCAACCTTTCTCATCAATCTCTCATGAGGGACTCTGTCGAAAGCTTTACTGAAATCTAAATATATAATATCATATGACTTGTCATTATCTACTGCTTCATATACCTCTGAGAAAAAACTAAGCAAATTAGTAAGGCAAGAACGTCCCTGAGCGAATCCATGCTGAGAAGAATTGATTAAGTTAAATGTTTCTAAGTGGTTTCTCATTTTCCTAGCAATAATTGACTCTTGTAGCTTTCCTATGATGGAAGTGAGACTAATGGGACGGTAATTGGATGCTATTGATTTATCACCTTTTTTGAAGATCGGAACTACATTTGCAAGCTTCCAAGCTTCTGGAACTATACCTGTTTCTAATGAATTGTTAAATAGAAATGTTAATGGGTAACTTAACTCATCTCTGCATTCTTTTAATACTCTAGTATATACCTCATCAGGACCAGGCGATTTATGAGGTTTCAGTCTGTCAATTTCCATAAGCACATCATTTCTACTTATAGTAACCGTACTTAACCTATTATCTATACTATCGCTGTATACCTTACGGACTTCTGGAAACTGTGCCAAATTTTCATTAGTGAAAACGGAAAGAAATTGACTATTTAATGTACTGCACATTTCTAAATCATTTTCTGTCATTTCTCCTATCGAAGTTTTAAGGGGACCAATTACATCTCTAACCTTGGATTTATATAGTTGGTAAAAAGCTTTAGGATTATTTTTTGAGTCATTGGCAACCTTAATTTCATAATTTCTTTTTTCTTTACTAATATCCTTTTTAACCTGTCGTGATAGATTCTGATAGTAAGCAAGTAGGTGAATTTCGACTTTTTTAATTTTTCTATATATTCCTCTCTTTTTTCCTAGAAGATCTAATAGTCTATTATTCATCCATTGGGGTTGGTTCTGTGTTGATCTAAATTTTCTTTTGGGGATATATTTATTTTGCGCATTGAATACTGACTTGATAAAATTATCGTATGTATCTACCAAGTTTCATGTCTCTTCCTGACTTAAGATGACAGGTGCCTGAGAAAGGATACACTCATTTGGACACCTGGATCGACTTAATTTTTTGACCATAGGGTCCGCTAACAGGGCTTCTCTTAACCCACCATAATTGGCTTTTCTGAAGTCAGGTATTAATGTTGTATTCTCTCTGATATTACCTTTCCATTGTATATTAAAATACACAGAATTGTGATCACTATTTCCTAGGTGGTCCCCGATTTCTACACTATTTATCATATGTTCATTGTTACTGAAAACTAAATCGAGAATATTATCACCTCTAGTCGGCTTATCTATGAATTGAGATAAAAAACTATCTTGTACTACCTCAATAAACTCCTTTGAATCAGAGTCGCCTATTTGTTGCTGCCAATCTATATTAGGGAAATTAAAATCCCCCATAATGCAGCTAAGCCTTGATGCTATTTTAATTTCCTCCCATAATGATGTTCCGTCATTTCTATTCATATTTGGCGGTCTATACATAACTCCAATAACTAAAGTCTCACTACCTTCGTTAACTTCTACCCAAACACTTTCATTTTCATTATTTACTCTAATACCTGATTTAGTACAGCTTTTTAATGAACTCCTGACAAACACTGCTATACCGCCGCCCCTCCTACTTGTTCGGTCATATTTAAACAAACTATATCCCGGTATATCAAACTCTGCTAAAAAATAAAAGGTTTCTGTATTAATCCATGTTTCAGTTAGGGATGACAATAATAGCCCAGGTCAGTGGTAATGACCTGTTTCTCAAAAGAAATATAGTCGGTGTCACAGTCAATAATAGGAGAGGTCATGACTCTGGCTGATGAGCTCCGACTCAAGACAGGCAGAGGCATGATACTTGGTATTTTGCCCAGTATGTATAGAGAGGATTGTGCTACCAGCAAAACAATAGGCTTAACTGGTAGGTTAGCTGACCTGTGTACCCAGAAAGGGGTGATATTTGAGGACCCATTTGATGAGTTCTATGGGAAGTGCAACCTCTACCTCCGTGACTCTGTGCACTTAAGCACTAGCGATAAAATCAAACTTGGTGATTTCCTAAATCACCATATTTACAGGTTGCTGGGGGCAAGCAAAAATGTAGAAAGCATCCCTCATCAGGAAAAGTGCAAACCTTCACCAGCAGTTGATCTCAAACTTCCAAAAAGTGGTCCCACAAAAGAAGGAGTTCATCCCTAGGAGAGCATGAATACCTCTCAACAAATGGCAGAGTTCCCTAGTAGATTGAGAGATGTCTCGCAACTCCCTCTAGACTTTACACCTCAGTTACCAATTTCTGAACCACTAGATAGTGGTTCTTCTACCTCAGGTGAGGATTCACCAAACATAGGGAATTGCAACACCTCTGATAGTGTACAGGGAAATAGTGTGCAGGAAAATGCACTACCCCCAAAGACCCCTTTCTCTTCGGGAAACGGGGTAAACTAGGGGGTTCTAGGAAAAACCTGAATCCCCTTAAGGTAGTATTATTCAATGCCAGGTTAATGAGGAATAAATTCTCCAAACTTTCGGCATCTTTGTCTACAGAATGCTTCGATGTAGTGGCTATTATTGAATCCTGGATTCACAGTGATGCCAGAGATTTTGTTGGGGATTTTGAAATACCTGGATATAGAATGTTCCAAAAAGACCGAACCATGCAGGAAGGGGGCGGAATTCTTTTGTACATCAGAGATGTACTAAGAGGGTGTACGAGAGCGAGGTGGAAGGACAGAGAGGGAGAAGTAGACCGAAGGAGAGGTGGAAGGATGGAGTGAGGAAGTATATAAATGAAGGCGGTGCTGGTTGGGAGGAGGGGCGTCGACTGACTGGGGACAGAGGTGCTTGGGGAGGTTCGTTCGTGGCCACCCCTTCGGGGATCATGGCGTCGAGCAATAGATAGATAGATAGATAGATTTTTAAAACTCCATTGACTGCAAGATCAGGTTAGAACATGAACTGCTTCGAGTAGACCTCAATCTAGATAACTCAATCTATAGGATTGTTCCGGTGTACAGGCCTCCACATCAAAATGTTGAAAAGGATGAACTTCTGTACACAAGACTGAGTGTTGTTATAGAGGGTAAAACCAGTGTGATCTTGGGTGACTTCAATTGCTTAGTAAACTTGGAAGCAAGAACTGCCTATGCTGAAGGTAGGCATCTTGTGGACTTCACTAACGATAACTTTTTGACCCAGTGGGTGAACAAGCCAACTAGAGGGAACAATATACTAGATTTTGTGTTTACCACTGAAGATGAAAGTGTGACCAGCCTATCTGTTGGGGAATCACTTGGAAGTAGTGACCACAATCTAGTTAGGTTCTCTCTTTGCACCTTTAGCAGCACCAGTTCTCAGAGTGCAAAACTAGATTTCCGTCATGCAAATTTTGAAGGCCTTCGGAGAAGCTTATCCCAGATCAGACTTGAGGGTGAGAATGTTAATGCAATTTTGTGTTCATTCAAACAGCAGTTTATGGATCGACAAGTTGCATTCGTTTCTACTAAACTTACCAAATCAGGCTCAACCCAACCAAAATGGTTCACAAGTGACATATCTTAAGCAATTAGATAAAGAAAGGTTACATACAGAAAGGCCAAAAGAAGTCAAGACCAAAGAGATTTAGATTCCTTCAAAATATGTGTAGAAGATTGAAATCTCTTATAAAGGAAGCAAAGCGGAATGAAGAACTAAGGGTTGCAGCCCTCTGCAAAGAGAGTCCTAAAGAGTTCTTCAGCTATGTGAACAGCAGGAAGCCATTCAAAAGTAGCATTGGACCTCTAAAGAACCCATCAGGCCAACTTCAAACTTCTGACACTGATATAGCTAAATCTCTAAATGACTATTTTGCCTCAGTATTCACAAGGGAATATACCAGTGACATGTCAAGTCCAGGACTAGTGCATGAGGGTGAAGTTCTTTGCAGAATTAGATGTACCCCAGAGGAGGTAGCAAAAAGAATAGATATGTTAAATAGGTTCAAGTCATTCGGCCCAGATAGCTTTCTTCCCTGAGTTCTACGAGAAGTGCGAGATGAAATCAAATCGCACCTTTCTTGGCAGATATCTTCAATAAATCATTTGAAAATGGAGAGGTCCCTGAAAAATGGCCACTGTGGCTCCAATCTTTAAGAAAGGGGATCACGAGTGTTCCAAGAATTATCGGCCAATTAGCTTCATTTCTATCATAGTAAAACTCTTAGAAGGGATACTAGTAGACAAGATAGTTGACTACTTAGAAATCCACAATTTAATTACAGATTCCCAACATGGATTCAGGTGACACCGTTCATGTCTTACCAATTAACTGGAATTTGTTCATGAAATGATGAATGAGTATGACAAAAGTAGAGCCATAGACATCCTTTACTTAGATTTAAAAAAAGCTTTTGACAAAATGCCTCATTGCAGGCTAATGTCAAAAATGAGTGCGCTAGATCACAAATTGGATAGAAAGTTGGCTAACAGATAGACAACAACGAGTGGTAATTAATGGTGTTTCTTCTGAGTGGACTGCAGTCACTTCTGGAGTTCCAAAGGGATCTGTCCTTGGCCCACTTCTGTTTATCATCTATGTCAATGACATAGATATTGGTCTGTTGAGTGTGATCTCCAAGTTTGCAGATGACATAAAACTTGGAATGAATGTGAAATACTACAAAGGGGTTGAACAGATCACGATGGACATCAACAGGCTGGGTGAATGGTCGGAGACATGGCAGATGCCTCTAAACTTGGAAAAGTGCAAGGTGATGCATGTCAGCTAAGAAAACCCCAAGTCAGGCTATTCACTATTGGGAATGGAAGTAACTGACTTCGAAAAGGATTTGGGTGTTCTGATTAGCAGTGACCTAAAGTGTTCCAAGCAGTGCATTGAAGTAGAGAAGAAATCTCAGAAATTATTGGGCTACATTAAGAGGCAATTAAAGTATAGATATAAGGATATAGTCCTCACACTTTACAATGCTCTGATACAGCTTCTCCTGGATTATGCTGTTCAATTCTGGTCTCCAGCACTCAGGAAAGATATAGAGCAACTGGAAAGAGTACAAGCTAGGGCTACAAAGCTTATTCCATCGCCTAGAAGAATGAGCTACGAGGACCGGTTAAGAGCTCTTGATCTCTTCCCGTTAGACACGCAGACTACGAGGTCAGCTCACTGAAGTGTTTAAAATACTTAATGGGTTTGACAATATGGATTATAGCAAAATGTTAAGCCTCAATATGAAGACAACACGCAACCATGGGTGGAAATTAGAATTGAAAAGGTATCAGCACTAGTATTTGTGGACACTTTTCACATACGGTATAAGATCTGTTCTACCTGGAACAAAATTCCCTGCGAAGTTGTAAATAGTTCTTCAGTAGAGCAGTTCAAGAAGAGAGTAGATAGTATTTTGCACACTCTGTAAAGAGGGTAATGCACTAAACAGGCTCTCTCCTTTCACTTCGAGTATCTCCTCGGAATTGATCACAAGGTCTCTGAGATACTAACTATTCCTAGTAACTCTCTATCTCTCTCTCTCTCTGAGAACCCACGACCAACAAAGGAGAAATCTGATACTTCTACCAGTATTCCTCCCCAACCTCAACTATGGTGGGGGGCAGACAGTTTTTGCATCGAATTCCGGCAACAACCCTAAGCATTACAAGTTGCCCCCCCCCCCCCATCATAGTTGAGGTTGGGGAGGAATACTGGTAGATATCAAAAATTGTCCTTTTAACCTTCTTGGTGGTATAGGTCGCTGGACCTCCTACCTATATGGATCGAATTTGAGCCCTAGCAGTTATATTTGTCACTAAATTTACAACTTGTCATGCTTAGGGATGCCGGAATTCGATGAAAAAACTGTCTGCCCCCCACCACAGTTGAGGTTGAGATTTCTCCTTTTAACCTTCTTGGTGGTATAGGTGACTGGACCTCCTGCCAATAAGGTTCGAATCTGAGCCCTAGCAGTTATATTTGTCACTAAATTAACACCTTATCAATAGATAAAAACACCTTCTTGGAAACGAGCCAGGTAAAAGAATGCAGATAAAAACATAGTTCACTGTACCACAGAGCACACGTGTACTACCTGGTAAAGAAATTGTACATCCGCTTTGACAAGGGAAATGGAAAACAAAAATCCAAAGCGGAATTAGAAAGTCGGCTCCATTTACCGCGGCAAAGGTTTAATTGGTAAGGTCTTGGTGGGGATATTATTGCTAAAGTTTCACATCAGCTGGTCTGCATTGAAAGGCTTTAAAATATAATTACATTGTATACCCTATATTTATGATAATGATGTTAATTGACACACAAGTGCTACAGTTACAAATATTTACTGAGTAAATGCCTCCACGTCAAAGGAACAGTCATGATGCGAATGTTTCTGATTTAAATATATAACATACTCTAATTATAGGTACAGTCGGCCTAATAAGTGATGTCTCAGCACCAATTTTGTTTTGATCAATAATTGGTATCAGCACTATTTACGCATTGTTTCTTCTTTCTGAGTGAGACATACAATCATGTTCCTACACTTACCCACCCAATTCAACATCTGACAGACATTAATACAGCACAAAGTAAGCCAAACGTAATGCCAGCTGAGACAAGACTTATTAGCGCCACTGTACATACAATTTAATAATATAGACAAGGCTTATATGCAGATGCCTGATAACGGTAGTTCTGAAGTAAAGATCCTAACGAAGGCAACACAATATGTTCAGTAGCATACATCAGCGATAAAGGGAAATTTTACAGTAAGACTTCTGATTAGAAAATTGAATTAATTCCGTTCTATCAGTCCTATAACGTTCCACACAGATGTTGGTGAATCGGCTGGAAATTGTGCAAATCCGAGCACTGGTAGCCATCTGCCTACCATCTTAATTGCCAATCAAGCATCAGATCGGCAGTGCCTGCAAAGGCTATTACAACCTCAAGTGTCATTTTTGTTGTGCAAGTGTGAGTCAAAGCCTGTACTTCTCAATACTGGTTGCCTATTTGCCAGATATGAGTAGGTACTTTAACTTTGCAACAACAGTATGATTGTCATACTAGATTTTGGTATTGTCTTTATGTATTACATAATGAAAACATGGACTCGGCATGTGCTCATGTTTTAAATATTTTCTAAAGTTCTCAAGTGTCTTTGTGCCAAGTAATATATTGTATTTGTAACCCAAATTGTTTTTGTTTTTTTGCTGTTATGGCTCCCGATTGTACAATTACCAAGAAATTAACTTGGTACAATTTTAGAGTAGCACAAATTGTAATAGGCGCTCTTAAACAAATCGTATGACCAACATATTTTGTCCGATTCATTTGAAGGGTGGCTAAATATTGACAACAGTAACCAATCAATGTGTTGCCTGGCCCATCAAGGTTACCTAAAAATAATTAATATTTCCATCTGATGATCTTGGATTGCCTCGTAAAGCAAATATAAGCTCTTTGTTTGGCTTGATAAGCAACTGTGCCACAAGTTTATAACTGTGTCTTATATTTCATGACTCAAAACATTATCCCCATCTATGAACGCACCTATTAGCCAACATAACTGGTGAATGTGAATTAATGTCTTACCTTTAACAATATTATTAACATAGGTTAAACTCGTGACCGAATTAGCTTTGACTCTATTATTATACCTGTAAGAGCAATACATCTGACACTCTTTCCCAGCTTAAGTACAGTTATTCATAAATATTTCTAATCTACCAACTTTTTCAATATGCAACTCCTCTATTGTAGATTGAACTATGAAAGTATGTTTATATGTATTGATGTATACAGTATATTTGAGCCTTAATTAATCTTATCTATACACAATTTGTTTATTTAAAGAACAAATGTTCATGGTATATTATGAAGTCTTCACAAATGTCTGAGTGACAGGACCATGTGCATGTAATGGAAACTATACGCTATTACAGTTGGCGTCGTCACCACGTTATGCATTAGGCTACAAAAGATAACACAAACCCATGTCTTTGGGGTCTAAGAAAATATGTTAATGTGTTATGCATGGGTGCTTTTACGTTTGCAGTGATATAACAATCTGTATCACATGGACAAATCGGCAACACAAATAAATTAGTAGTCATAAATTTACGTCCTGTTACCGCTTTCTCTTTGTTGGTACAATAAACAGGGATCCAGGGAATATATGGAAATGTATTATGTCAACTTTTCAAACATATACAGTATATATTCTTTGCAATTCAGGTATGTTTACTTCTGAATTTAAATGGTATTATATAAATCAACCGTGTTTACCTTAGGCTTAGGTACCGATATAAATGTGAAAATAGGCCCTAAATATTGATATGTAAGACATCTAACATTACCAATGCACCCGTTCGTGTGACTGCTTCTTTTGCACCCGTTCGTGTGACTGCTTCTTTTGCACCCGTTCGTGTGACTGCTTCTTTTGCAAAATATCTTATACTAGCTGGTTCTTGAGTGACCACAAGTATCATGAGCGTAATTTATATACTTACAAAAAGGATAGAGCTTGAAGCAAAATTTAGTTTATTACTCCTAACTTTGACATTCTCGTCATCGTCTTTTACATGACATTTGCCGGCGTTAATTTTCCATTCTCTTACTCAAATGTGTGTACATTTGTGCAGTGGAAAGGCGTTGAACTTGATGTAAGTAGTATATACTTAGTAGGTACAGTTCCCTGCACAAGTTCCAGAATTTGTGCAGCGAAATGTACATATGATTAGGTTATGAAATATTTGTCCAATGTTGATAATACATTAATATTTGCAGGAAACTCGTGTGTTGTAACACTGATTATGAAGCAAACAATGATGAAATACCTCGAAATTAAGCCAGTGAAGATAATATGCATCTATATCGCAAGTGGAATATAATGCAAAGCAAATTAAGCCAGTGAAGATAATATGCATCTATATCGCAAGTGGAATATAATGCAAAGCAAATTAAGCCAGTGAAGATAATATGCATCTATATCGCAAGTGGAATATAATGCAAAGCAAATTAAGTAGAAACAAACTTTACAGAAAATAGTAAGCATGATCAGAAAAAAGATTAACAACGATGTGAGTTTGATGTGAAACATGAAACAACTGAATGCAGAGAGAGTCTGCCTTTAACATTGATGACATTATCTTTCGAGGCATTTATTTGCAATATAAAGAGCGCTGAAACGCAATTTAGTCCAATCCAATTTGCGTGACAGAAACATTGTTTCGTTTATAGCGAGTTATGCATTGTAACATGATATAGTTGACTTGTGTAAATTCAATCATACTGAGTGAAACTAATTTGTTTGTAATACCCTGATTGATATTTACTATATTGAACTTTTGTTATAATTCCTTGTATCGTTTACCTCTTATCCGTAGTAGCTGAAATATTTATGGTGGCAGAGCAAAACTATGGACTTTGAATTGTGACCAACCTGAAATATGGAAAACTATTAAAAATGTCAATTTTACTAGAGAAATATACCAAATACTGAAATTACATGGGTGGATATTGAACACAAATATTGCTGCGTGGAATTATTTTTGGTCCATCTGTGTATGTGTGTAGCATCAGTTAACGATACAAACCAAGAGCCGTCAATTCCTGTTCCATGAGTGATATATTTCGATTAGAAAGAGTTTTGTAGCCAGTAAAACATCAGAACACCAAGAACCTGTGTAATTTGATAACGTGTTATTAAATTTCTTGAAGTAAGTGAAGAATGTTGGCGGTCAGAAACACTCCAGGACACTGATGACCTATGATGAGTGAGAGTATGTTGTTGGGTATCTTTATATGGATGAAGAAGGCTGGTAGTCAGCAACGCACTTGAACACTTAGAACCCGTGTTGCCTAAGTGTGTTGTTGGTGCTTGTGTTGTGCTTGAGGAGGGTTTGCAGTCAGCAACACGCCAATAAGGGGCCTCATGCCTCCTCAACTCAACGCCCTTCTGCTCCTCCTCATAACCTCTGGAGGTACGGATTTCCCTTCCCCTGATCAATACACCAATAATCCTTTTCATTCCCTGAATCAAGACTTAGTGTCCCCCGAAGAAAATATTCTGAATAGTAAAGAGAAACCTGAAGTTGGTAAAGAGGTATATGATCAAACATTCCCATGCACGAAGCACCCCTCTGGTTTTCTGAAGAAGGATGTAGGATATCAACCAATATATGAAGACGTGAAATACCAAGATAATTTTCAGACAAATAACCCTGAAATCAATTATGTTTACCAGTACTTTGGATTAACAGTAGGTCGTTTGTTTATGGATATACAACAACACAATGCCATGATTCCCCCGTCAAACTACAATATGCATCATCAGTCAAGGTTAGGCAGAAGTAGTAAAACACATTTGGCCGCCGGTCAGGGTAACAGAGAACGTTTTCTGGACAAAGAAGATAATGAGGAGGGTAATAGCTTGAATAGTTCCCTCAGTACACGAACAACAGACAAAACTACACAGAATACTAGTTCACGTAATATTGACATTCATGGCAGACTATATGATTGGTCGAAAAAATCCAATAGTAAAAAGAAAGGCAAGAGTAGTTATCATGATATGAACAGTTTAAATTTGAAAACGTCAAGAAATATTGTAAAGACAGAGACTGTTAATACAAACTATAATGAAATTATAAACACTCCAAGAATAATATCAAGTGATAGAGAAAATGATAGCTTTGCCCTTCATGCTCCCACTGGTTTGCAATCGCATGGATTTACCACGGAAGAAAATGATGCTATGGAGAACACCCCAACTGTAATATATAATAGTAAATTAAATGGTACAGTAGACAGGAAACTTTCTCCCAAGTATATTGAACATGCGAAAAATAATGAACTTCGGACTCATTCAATTCGGAATGTTAATAATCCTGCAAAGTTTACAAAAGTTCCCACGTGGCATAGTATTTCAAGAGATAAGAACAGTGAATCAGACTATGAGTTACAGAAACGCAAAGAGTTGAGTGTAAAAAGGGTAGCTGGCATTCAATACGATAATTTAACCAAACATAAATACTTAATGAAAAATGCAGCTGTCTTATTAAATCAAGAAGGTAGTATAAGTTCCAAAAAAGATGCAATTATATCCAAACTTGTGAATAATGCCAAAAATAACATCAACGATAATATCTTAGTGAGTAGAATTGGTGGTGTTAATGATATGCGCACAGAAACAAATATTAAAAAGAAAGAAAGGAAAATAAAGAAAGAGGCTGGTAAAGTTCCTACAATACGAACAAAGAGAGAAGTCTGGTTGTTACGGTATAAAGAGAATCCCCAGAAAAATCATATTTTTATAAACCGTACAAAGGTTCAAAGCGCACAGATTCTTAACAGAGGGAACCCGAAGATAGTACGTCGAATATACAGGAGCTACATCCCTTTAAAATTGAATAAACATAGTGCAGAAAATCTTGACAGCTATGACAGTCACAAGCCAATAACATCCACTCATGATACACAAGTGGGCAACTCAAATAAACACGCGCTACGATCCTTCACACTTATTGGTCCTAATGTTAACCAATCACTGGCGTACAGAAGCTCCTCAAAATTTGACATGGACGTACTTGATAAAAGATTGGCTATTAGGACTCAAGTGGTCAACACACGTACCAGAGAGGAGACCACCTTTGCCAAGGCGCCTCAGCAACGTCACGCCCGTAGCAGACACCGGTCTAAGAGAAAAGGTAAGTATCGTAAATATATGTCATATCAAATTAATCACTTAGTAAACTATCCTTCTTTCATAACCTGGCCCAAGCTAGGATAACTCCATCTAGTTTTAACTCTATCTTCGAGTTTCTAGTAAGCTTGACATACAGTAAGTAGGCTTAAGATTGGCCAAACAATTTCTTGCTACTTTTCCTCTTCCATTAATCAGTAAATTTAGATTATATAATATGTATTATTTTTGTTTGTCTGAATTACACAACATTCCAATACCAATGTACAGTTTATATTTTGTGTAGCACAGATATAAATGATACATTATGTAAAAGGGACTATACAAATACTATTAAAACTCCAAAATAGGTAAATATATTTAGTTAATTTGTGGAGGTGTGTCTTGGCGGTGAACTTACTAGTCATGTAATCATACTGATTCGGATTTGATTACCGCCATATTATGTGAGAAGGCATGATTGAGAGTCAATTTGTTTATATTTTCAGTTACTACTTCATAAGAAGCCTATCAAAATGATCATCATATAAATCTTGGCTCTTGAATTGTATAGTATGAATACAGATATGGCGCT
Source organism: Paralithodes platypus (assembly GCA_032716605.1). Taxonomy (NCBI): domain Eukaryota; kingdom Metazoa; phylum Arthropoda; class Malacostraca; order Decapoda; family Lithodidae; genus Paralithodes; species Paralithodes platypus. The sequence continues at coordinate 11,755,089 of CM064545.1, forward strand.
AAAAGTGGCATTAGGAAGCTATCATCGTGAAAGGCGGCCTTCGTCGGTGCCGTTTGTTTTCAGATTTGATTATCTGCCTCGGATTGAAGCAACATGCTAAAGAATACCAATATATGGATGTTTGAATTGCATAATGTAGAGTGGTATCTATATGGGAATAATGAAACTATTCATTTGATGTTGTAGGTATACCACTGAATCATTCGCAAAGTATACATTAGTGATCTTGCTATTGACGGCCAATGATCCGCCAATGACTACGACTGACTGCCTGCCCCAACAAGCAGTCCATAACAGTTTTGATAAATAAGGGTGCCAGTAGACACCCTTGTCTCACTTCTACATTCTTAGTAAGAAGTGGGAAACATGCCCACAACACTTGACAGCAATCTCAATTCCTGTATACATTTTATTCCAGTGCTTCTTCAGGGTTCAATAACTAGATTGAAGGTCTTTTGTAGCATTTCTCCGACATACCTCTCTCGATCTCCTAAGGAAAACATTTTCTCTATGTTTTCTGCAGGACCCTCCTGTCAGTATGACAACACTTCTCCCGGATAAACTGTTCAGTGTCTCACCTGATGCAAAGCCTTTCATTAACCAACAGATTCAACAGATGTCATAAGTGTTTCATGTTTGAAGCTACCCTACAGTTTCATAGGGCCTTCCAGGGAACTTAAGCCAAATTGAGACTGTTTCTGCATACTCCCTTTCACACTCTTGATACTTGACCCTCTCAAAATAAAAACCTTGAAGAAACCTTTGATTTTTGGATACGAAGCATAGCATTACTGTGGCCTTAGTCTGTGGTTGCTAGCAAATAACTCAACCCCTGTACTCTCTACAATTCTGAAGGGTTCTCCTATGAGTGTGTACGAGAATGTGGTCAATCCCTTTCTTAGCTTTACCAACATTGGAGTACCAAGTCCAGCGATGTATGTCTGGTCTCTGAAACGAGAATTCTACAATACTATTGACTTACCTGTTATCAGAGCTATGAAGCCCTACACAGTTTTCAGAATTTTGGCATAGAACAGGTTTGTTTGTCTTCAAAGTCACTCAAATTAGTGGGAGCGTATACTGCAATACAATTTGTAGAATGATGGGGCTTTAGTTTCACCAGCATTATACGCTCATCAACTGGAGTAACCCCCCCACCCCATCCTCACCACCACCTAGGGTACGAGAGAGGAAATGATTGCCACAGCCACCCCCCAAAGGCCAGCATCATTGCTATATCTACGCCAGTATTATGTATAACCTTCACTACTGGTCTCAATGCTGCTAGGTCACTTCAGCACGGAAAGGGCTGCTATGTCAACCTTAAATCTGCAGAGTTTTCCAAATAGAAGGGACAGTCGGTTCTCATCCGACTGTTATATAGTGAAAACTATTTAGTCCTATGTGTGTATGCATGCGGTGAGAAAGGTCATTAATGAGGGTATGGGTTGTAGTAGTACTATCACCTGTATCAAAGATAATATATATGCATTAGAGGGATTACTGAATAATAATAGTTTATGTAGTCTGCAATATAAATATTAACATAATGTTGGTTGAAAGACATGTACTCTTCAACTAAATCCCAGCTCCATTCTGATAAGCGTGTATTATTTTTCAAAAATTCTTCACTTGTACTACTGGACTACTGGTAACAGTTGTAACTATCTTTACCAGTCTATCGTTCCATCTTCTTTAAGCTGAAAATCTTTCAAGCTTTGTGCATCCAAACATTTTCTCTCCATCTCTTGTTTCTGTCTCTATTTGTGTCTGCAATAGGTAAATCACCCAATATACTGTGTATATACAGTATATATATATATATATATATATATATATATATATATATATATATATATATATATATATATATATATATATATATATATACTGTATATATATATATATATACATACAGTATATATACTGTATACATACAGGTATATATATATATATATATATATATATATATATATATATATATATATACAGTATATACAGTATATTTATATATATATTTATATATATACTGTATATAGCACTTAGCTATAATGCATTGCAAGTTTTATCTATCGAGGTTTTGTCTGTCTATAGAACATGAACAATTGTATTTTCTCTGGACAAATGTTCAGTTATATTTTGTAAAACAACAATTGTATAGGTGCCTCCCACACCGCGTCCACCAACATGAAAAGAGAGCAAAGTTTGACTACTTCAGCATCTGGGTTACACAGAGTTACAAGCAATATTTACCACCCCAAAGACCTTGCAATCCATTCCACAGAGCTAGTCTTGGTAAAGGAAAGAGATTGCGTAGGTTAGTATAACATTTCCAAAGATGCAAAATTATATAATCGAATATATATATATATATATATATATATATATATATATATATATATATATATATATATATATATATATTTATATATATATATATATATATATATATATATATATATATATATAATATATAATATATAATTATATATATTTTCCAGCTCGAGGATCGAACTGGAGTTTACTTCAATATGAGTTGAGAGCACTAACCTATCGCGCAACGAAATTCATACACAGTATTTTTTGTTTCTATGTGGATGAAGGAGACAAAAGGCAAACCTGCCTGTGACGAGTGCCTCCCCAGAGTTGAAAGAGTGACATGGCCAATATCAAGGAATGCTCGAGCCAAAATGCCTGGACACACAGAATTTGAAGCAATTTAAGTCATAGGATGAGGTAAAGATGGATTCAGGGATAGAGTTCCAGAGCTCAGCTGTTGAATAGAAGAAATATTGGGAATATAGTTTTTCTCTTTGGTTGGAGAGTTGCACAGAGTAAGTGTGGGATTGTGTGGCTAGACGGGTGCTACGTATTTTACGTAGAGGAGGTGGTATACTCTGAGAGAGCTCTGATGAACACTGATTACTGCAATAGTGGTAGAATAGCATGAGATGCAACATTGCTGCGATGAGAGAAACATTGCAGAAAGTTGGTTAGTGGATGTGAATTAATTAAACGAAAGGCTTTCTATTCTACTTTGTCAAGAAGTGCTGTGTGAAAGGATCTTCCCCACACATGCGAACAATACTCAATACATGGACGCACTGTGTTTCTGTACAGAGCAAGAAGCTGTGCTGTGCAGGGGTCAATTTAAAGAACCCCGGAGGCAGTTGAGCACGCCCAGCTTCTGGGAAGCTTTTTTAGCAACAAGGGAAATGTGATCATTCCCAGAGTGATCATAAAAAAGAGACACCGAGAATACTGAGAGAAGATGAAGTGTTAGTTTGGGCATTGTTGAAGTATAAGTATGGGAGTTCTTGACAGTTAGATAAATGAAGAAATTGAGTTTTGGAAGCAACAAGAGTTTTTCTGCTCCAATTGGAAATGGTTGATAGCTCACAAGATAAGTGTTCTATGGCTTCAACACGTGAGTTTTTGAGTAATTGCTTGCTGGGGCGGCCTGAAAAGCTAGTTGAGTAGTACACTTTTAGCAAACCTGTACTATTTTAATTTCAACCCATGGTTGTATGTTTCATTAATAAATTAACCAAATATATACAATGCCCACCCACTTGGTAATTCAAGAACTACGGGGTGTCTGTCTGTGCATGTGTGTGTGTCAATAGTGAATAGTATGATTAATGGTGTTGCATTTGTGTTCGCATGCAATCAATATAGTTCAGTTTTACTGATTAACGTGTCTGTAGCTGCATCAATTATTCCCAGAGTTATTTACTTAAATCGATCCTTATAGTTCATTACAAACCGACTCTACGACATCGACATGGAAGGATAATTTTGTATTTCTTAATATTTGTGGAAGTAAATATTATTCATTAAAGAACTTCATATCAGTAAATCGCTGGATGACAGAACAGGTGCTTGAACAAATTTGAATTATAGGAATACCTTGATACGGAGGCACCGGAATTACTGTGCCTTAAACACAATACACGATCACATATGTTATATTATTGTTACATGAAGTAATAGTGAACAGAGACATACTAAATAATGTACACCAGTAACAATATTGTATATCCACAATAGTTTTTTTTAATAAGAAAACCACATCCATAACTGGTGTATTAATCTGAAACAAGTGTGTTCTTAAGGGGACGACTGGTATTTCCTGTATCCTTCTCCCGCATGTTTACCCCATTAATTTGGCGATTTTGAGACCTTTTGCGCCATGCAGGTGTAAATGATGTCATGGCGAACGATAGGGAGCTTATAATTTAGAAGTGCCGGAACATTTTTCTACCGAAAAATGTACACAATTATCACGAAGGAGATAGGGGTCTTGGGGGTATTCTTTAAAGCTTAATGGAGGTTTTTGGAGGAAACGATAAATGAAATATACATAAATATATGAACACATAAATATATGAACACATAAATATATGAACACATAAATATATGAACACATAAATATATGAACACATAAATATATGAACACATAAATACAAATGAATACAAATCTTCCCTTAAGTCCCATTAGGCATATTCTGGAGAGTTAAAGCTATAGCATAACATTATCATACCCCTGTTTCCCACATTAGGATCGTCAGCCTGGCAACACACATAGTTCATCTATGGAAAGAAAGAAGTCCATGCACTATACACTATTCAAGACACATAGTTCATCTATGGAAAGAAAGAAGTCCATGCACTATACACTATTCAAAACAATGGGGGAAAATAACAAAATCGTCTGCTATTTTTCCCGCCTTAGATTCGCACCGAACCCAATCTGTTGCCATCGAGTGAATTCAAATGTTTAAATCGCAGTCATCAAAATATCACTGGATTTCTATAGTCATGAGTGTTACAGACATATTACTCTAACATTCTATTCAGTACATTGTCCAACATACAAAGTATTTATGATTAATAAAACATATTTGATTAGGCCCACAAAAACACATGCCAGTCATTCGAAAAATAGTCCTGTTAATATTTTAATAGATAGGTATCCATGTCCTAAAATTAAAATGATATGTATAAAAACTCGAGATAAACTTATAAAATAATCGTCATTAGCCACTTTACTGGATATTAGATTATACAATTATAAACTAGTTTCAGATCTGGCAAGCGGATAATAAATTTATGCCAGTGTTCGCTACCCATAATAGTCATTAAACGAAACTTCTCGGACAGTAAACATCTCTTCCCCACTTAACTTACTTTGTTAAATTTGACATTAGTTGTGCATCTATGTGCACATTAGCAGTAATGGTGGTAGATATTTGTTTCTCACAGATGGAAATCTTAATATCATGTGGATTATAGCCTTAATAAAGGTAAACTGTTCAGTTATAGATTGTGTCGTGCGTGCGTGTGTGTGTGTGTGTGTGTGTATTCCAAGGTTGCCAGCGCACATCACATCTCCAAACTCGCCCAAAAGTAGCCCAATCACTTAATACCGCACAACAGACAATTTCAGCTATTGTAATCCTATCACACACATTTTCTGATATGTTTATCCTTAACAGCCATGCATGCATGATACTATGAGTTCCCCAAATATAACTAGGCCTAGTCCCATATAGCCTACTGTATGAGTAGTGGCCTACGTGTCACATCATTTAAATATTAATGAAATACCACATACATTATTATCACCATCATGCACTCATCAAATCTGCATCAATGTCCCAATCCCCCTCACAAACAATCACTTAATTAGGCTATTCAGTCACCACCACATAGGCTACCATACATGTATAGTACAGTCACCACCACATAGGCTACCATACATGTATAGTACAGTCACCACCACATAGGCTACCATACATGTATAGTACAGTCACCACCACATAGGCTACCATACATGTATAGTACAGTCACCACCACATAGGCTACCATACATGTATAGTACAGTCACCACCACATAGGCTACCATACATGTATAGTACAGTCACCACCACATAGGCTACCATACATGTATAGTACAGTCACCACCACATAGGCTACCATACATGTATAGTACAGTCACCACCACATAGGCTACCATACATGTATAGTACAGTCACCACCACATAGGCTACCATACATGTATAGTACAGTCACCACCACATAGGCTACTATACATGTATAGTACAGTCACCACCACATAGGCTACTATACATGTATAGTACAGTCACCACCACATAGGCTACCATACATGTATAGTACAGTCACCACCACATAAGCTACTATACATGTATAGTACAGTCACCACCACATAGGCTACCATACATGTATAGTACAGTCACCACCACATAGGCTACTATACATGTATAGTACAGTCACCACCACATAGGCTACTATACATGTATAGTACAGTCACCACCACATAGGCTACCATACATGTATAGTACAGTCACCACCACATAGGCTACCATACATGTATAGTACAGTCACCACCACATAGGCTACCATACATGTATAGTACAGTCACCACCACATAGGCTACTATACATGTATAGTACAGTCACCACCACATAGGCTACCATACATGTATAGTACAGTCACCACCACATAGGCTACCATACATGTATAGTACAGTCACCACCACATAGGCTACCATACATGTATAGTACAGTCACCACCACATAGGCTACCATACATGTATAGTACAGTCACCACCACATAGGCTACTATACATGTATAGTACAGTCACCACCACATAGGCTACTATACATGTATAGTACAGTCACCACCACATAGGCTACCATACATGTATAGTACAGTCACCACCACATAGGCTACCATACATGTATAGTACAGTCCACCACATAGGCTACTATACATGTATAGTACAGTCACCACCACATAGGCTACCATACATGTATAGTACAGTCACCACCACATAGGCTACCATACATGTATAGTACAGTCACCACCACATAGGCTACCATACATGTATAGTACAGTCACCACCACATAGGCTACCATACATGTATAGTACAGTCACCACCACATAGGCTACCATACATGTATAGTACAGTCACCACCACATAGGCTACCATACATGTATAGTACAGTCACCACCACATAGGCTACCATACATGTATAATACAGTCACCACCACATAGGCTACCATACATGTATAGTACAGTCACCACCACATAGGCTACCATACATGTATAGTACAGTCACCACCACATAGGCTACCATACATGTATAGTACAGTCACCACCACATAGGCTACCATACATGTATAGTACAGTCACCACCACATAGGCTACCATACATGTATAGTACAGTCACCACCACATAGGCTACCATACATGTATAGTACAGTCACCACCACATAGGCTACCATACATGTATAGTACAGTCACCACCACATAGGCTACCATACATGTATAGTACAGTCACCACCACATAGGCTACCATACATGTATAGTACAGTCACCACCACATAGGCTACCATACATGTATAGTACAGTCACCACCACATAGGCTACCATACATGTATAGTACAGTCACCACCACATAGGCTACCATACATGTATAGTACAGTCACCACCACATAGGCTACCATACATGTATAGTACAGTCACCACCACATAGGCTACCATACATGTATAGTACAGTCACCACCACATAGGCTACCATACATGTATAGTACAGTCACCACCACATAGGCTACCATACATGTATAGTACAGTCACCACCACATAGGCTACCATACATGTATAGTACAGTCACCACCACATAGGCTACCATACATGTATAGTACAGTCACCACCACATAGGCTACCATACATGTATAGTACAGTCACCACCACATAGGCTACATACATGTATAGTACAGTCACCACCACATAGGCTACAATACATGTATAGTACAGTCACCACCACATAGGCTACAATACATGTATAGTACAGTCACCACCACATAGGCTACAATACATGTATAGTACAGTCACCACCACATAGGCTACAATACATGTATAGTACAGTCACCACCACATAGGCTACCATACATGTATAGTACAGTCACCACCACATAGGCTACAATACATGTATAGTACAGTCACCACCACATAGGCTACAATACATGTATAGTACAGTCACCACCACATAGGCTACAATACATGTATAGTACAGTCACCACCACATAGGCTACCATACATGTATAGTACAGTCACCACCACATAGGCTACCATACATGTATAGTACAGTCACCACCACATAGGCTACCATACATGTATAGTACAGTCACCACCACATAGGCTACCATACATGTATAGTACAGTCACCACCACATAGGCTACCATACATGTATAGTACAGTCACCACCACATAGGCTACCATACATGTATAGTACAGTCACCACCACATAGGCTACTATACATGTATAGTACAGTCACCACCACATAGGCTACAATACATGTATAGTACAGTCACCACCACATAGGCTACCATACATGTATAGTACAGTCACCACCACATAGGCTACCATACATGTATAGTACAGTCACCACCACATAGGCTACCATACATGTATAGTACAACCAACAGTAAGCCATGATGAACGTTTGTATGAAATGTAGCCTAGCTATAGGCTACTCAACACTCGACACCTCTACAACTTTAATAGTATATAGAACCAGCCCAATTCCGCTTTCCTCAATGTTAGTTAGTTAGGATAATACTTCAGAGGCTATCCACCCCATCACACTGTAAATCAAGAATATAATATCGTTTGAAATGGAAACTCGCAAATCTACGCTTCTGAACGAATCCTAACTAGCCCAATGGTGCAAACAAAAGAAGACCTTGGCAACACTGTGTACGTATATCCCGCCGCGGTCAGCTGACGACCTAAACAGTCGCCCGTGGAAAAGGCAGTGTTGTAAACAAATTTGTCATCATCTTTTTCGAATTTCCTGCATCTCCACGTATGTAATTTGCTGCCTCTGTGTTCTATGACATTCTGATTCACATTGATTGATTTCCTGTCACTGGTCTAATAAGAAATATAGCCGGTAACATATTTAGCTGCCCGATTTGATAGTGGATTATCTTCTTCTTAGGGTTGTGATGTGCAATGTACACGGAGTAGGAATCTCCAGATATTTGCACAGGCGTTATTGGCGTTGGACAGCTTTTTATGTGTTAGTTGGGTTAGTTAAAGTAAGATAGTTCAGCATTGTAAGTCCTTTTTGTCTTGTCTGGAAGTAAATAGATGATAGATGTGTTAGCTGAAAAGGGGTATGAAAATATTGGTTGGGATTAGTATTGGTATAGCAAGGGGTGGATTATAGTGGATTATAAATTGGTAACTTTAAAGCGCACGATAGCTTGTTTTGTAGGAAAGAAACTATAGTGCGCAGGCGCAGACATTCAGCCTGCCAAATTCTACAGCTACAGAATATAATATCGTATGTTCAGCCAATTTCTACTGAAACACGTATTTGTTAGTATCTAAAAAGGAAGTAAATACAATACTTCAATGAGTATTAAAATTTCGCCCAGCCTATTACACCACATTAGATGAAACTAAATTTCTTGTTCAGGAAGCTGATATTTGTGTATCAAATTATGTTAATAATTATATATTCACTGCATTAACGAGTATATATCCATCATATTATGAATCTAGTAAAAATATACTACACAACTATGTGTCATAGATAAGTGTGCGAACTGTATTAAACCTCTTAAATCACGAAAACCTGAAAACACCTCAAAGGTGCATCACACACGATAGTCATTTGAATAAGACCCCCAGGGCCATCTGGATTTTTAGTGCGGTTTCCTCTCATTGTGAGTGCATGCGATCTATTACTATAATATATCTCTAACGAATCCATGTCAATAGATTTCACCAGTTATTTTGAACAATTGTAGATTCATATATTAACAATTGAAAGTGTTATTTTTTAAATAATTTGATAATTATTTGAGGAATGACACGAATTGAGATCTGGCTAGGATATTGCCAGTCTGGTTATTACAGAACTGTTCGTAGCGACACATGCAGCAACTTAAACTTATTATTTTGCATAATGTATATATTTCTATTAGTCTTTGAAGTAACATGCATAACATATCACATAAAATCGTGTTCACAACATATCACTTCAAAACGTGTTAGCAATATTAATATCTATCGCTCAGAGAGTGGTGTACCATGTATCTTTCTCTCGCTGTATATTTTTCCTGAGTCTCGCCCTGGATTCGACAAGAAAACATCTTTGAGATATAATGTCTCCGTGTTACTCGTTGAAATTCTCTCTCTCTCTCTCTCTCTCTCTCTCTTGTTATCACCTGGTGCTAAAGAGTGACACCATAAACCTAGTTATCTGTATGCAAATGAGCCTCCAACCCTTCCACGCCCCTCTCTCACCTTCATTTTCGCCAACACTTACTTCGTCTACTCTTGAAATTTTGTTTGTTTGTGATAATTTGGACTGTTATTATATTATTTGAGAATAATGGATGTAAGAAACGAATATGATGATGACGGTGTATCATATTGCATATTACACTAACAACCATATTCATAAATGAGTGGGTATGGTGTAGTTAATTCCATCTCAAATTAATTGTGAGGTTCATAGTACACATTTAATTAAAGTCAAAGGGTTTTCCTGTGCTAAGGCATAAGAATATAACTCTAAGCATTTTGTTAATTTATAAAAGACGACTTGACATCACCAAGTTACTTAACCCTAACTATAAATATAATGTCATCACATTTAGGTAATTAAGTGTGGTAATGCTTAACAATATTATATCATATGTGTAATATTTATTTTCTTATCTCGAATATACTACTAGAGTGGGGGATAAATCGACAGTCATTTAGAAGTTCGGACACTTTATTTAACAAACTTGCTACTACACTAATAACTGTTTCTCTGTTCGGGCCGAGATGAGTTCAAGACACGGATTGAATATTACGTCGACCCAACATAGGTTGTACTTTGGAACCCGAGAGCTCCCGTTACTCCCTATTTGGATTCCCGATATTCAGGTATTGACTTAAGTCGGCTTCGATCCAAAGGCCCGTTAATAGTTTCTAAAATAATATGGTTCTTACCGAGCCCTGCTGTGTCTACTCCAGAGACCAGGGCACTAATGAATCATACCTTTATTCACTTATCTAAACAAGAGTTATATTTCTTAACTAAACTTCGAAATGATATACTTTTACCGGGCCTACTATGTCTACTCCAGAGACCAAGGCGTTACTACATATGACCTTTCAATTAATATATCCTCTTAACCATATACAATACATTTACTCATATGACAAGGGCGTAGTTACAATTTTACCTCAATTGCCCTTCTAAAAACTCTTTGATTATATAATATCCTTGTTACTTCATACAATACATTTCCTCTAAATGACCAGGGCGTTTGACAAGTTACCTCGATTGCCTTATCTAAATACTCTTGGATTATATATACGCGTAATCCTATTACAAACAATTTATCTTCACATATACCACCTGGTCAATAATAATTCTTAACCTAATGTAAGCAGCACCTCAATAACTCTACATGGACAAGGTTCTCCGCTTTTATCCCTTTACATAGATTCTTATGATTACAATATTATCCTGGACTTAACACCCGTAACGCTTAACACAGACCGAATATTCCTTTAACTATTATAACAGATAATGTTTCCTTTATAACCAAAGATTTCGCTGACCATACGGACTAGTGTCCTTCCTACCTATTTCTCAAACTAAAGCTAGTCTAATGGCAACTGTTATTTATTCCCCTAAGCCTTAATAGTTGCATATCTATCCTCAAGAATTATTCCCTTTTACTTTACTATTAATATCTATGTGCTGTCCTAGCAGATCCTATACTAGCTATAACTAATCGGCATGGAGCCTTCTCTAACAGGAATAACTATTTCCCTCTTAACACATCATGATTTTATTTATCAACAAAAGTCTAGTATCTTTTCTCTTTAGTTTGTCCTATAAGGACACATCAATTATTATGGAACCCCTGGGTTAGTCATGCATTTTCTCTCTTTCTTTAAGTCTGGTTCGGGCCCAATATGGGTCCTTTAAAAATATATATTTATGGTCTACTGCTAGGTATGTACTGGACCAATTTCACCACCTCAGAGCTGGCCAATAGCTCTTCTGGAAATTCTCGCTCCCGTCTACTATCTGCCGTCCCTCTTGAATCGCTTGGCTGTATGTATGCAAACCAGCGATGTGAGGACAGGCGGCCGAATACTGAAGGTGTATCCGCCTAGTAGGTGAGAGCGATGCTAGGCCTGAGGTGGTCTTTACTGGAACATTTGAATGAGGGCTGGGTGGCTGGAATAAGTGGTTCCGAGTTCCCTTTGGTGCCCAAGCGAGAGAGAGGAAGTGGGTTGCAAGAAACGCGCCCAGTGGGTCCCGAGAGGGGAATGACCGCTGCAAAATGAATGAATATAGAAAAGGTGGGTGAAGGTGAAAGAAGGGAAGTTTTTATTGGTTAAGTAGGAGAGACAGTGGTAATAGTGAGAGAAATAGGGTGTCGGGGCTTGACCCAACGTGCGTGAGTTGAGTAATTGGGTTGGGGTTGAATTGTTTTAGTTAGAGCAGTTACTTTACAGAGATTCAGTATGGCTTGCCAAGAAGAAGGCTGGGGATGGTTAGAGTAAAATAATTGTGGATGGTATAAAATCGAAAGTGCTTGCTTATGAGCAGGAGGAAGTCTACTGGAGAATTTGGTGTTAATAATTTAGGGTTATTATTGTGCAAGGGGAAGGGAGATCGGCAGGAGTGTTCAAGTTATAGAGGTATTAGTTAATTGTCAGTGGTTGGAAATCTGTATTGCAGGGTGTTGATAGAGAGGATAATAAAGTGTACGGAAGTTGCAATAGGAGAAGAACAGTGCGGTTTTAGGAGGGGAAGAGGGTGTGTGGATCAGATGTTTACAGTAAGCCAGTTATGCGAGAAGTATTTTGAGAAGCATAAGGAGATATTTTGGGCTTTTATGGACTTGGAAAAAGCGTATGATCGTGTGGACCGTGAAGCAATGTGGAAGGTGTTAAGGATTTATGAAATAGGAGGAAATTTGTTAGAAGCAGTTAAGAGTTTGTATGAAGGGAGCAGAGCATGTGTGAGAGTAGGAAATGGTGAGTTGAGTGAATGGTTTGAGGTAAAGGTAGGTTTGCGACAGGGTTGTGTAATGTCACCATGGCTGTTTAACACCTTACGAGCGGCCTATGCGGTTTATTTATATGTACCGCACAGCGGGATGTTTTTAGCCAAAATAGGGCTGTTTACGTGATCATTTTCATGCCTAAATAAGACCCAGAACGTAAAACAAGTACCTATCCCTGAAAGGGCATAAACAGAGCTTTCGAATGACACCATAACGATCCTTTTATGATGGCTAGTTTTCTTGCAATAACCGTGCAACGCGAGTGCAAAAAGCATGTAATTCGGTACTTTCCCCATATAATTCAGTATGTAGCGAGTGAGAGAGGGAGGAGGGAGCTGAGATTCGTGTCAGTAGGTTCGCCGCGGTGGTCTGGAGCAGTCATACGCTCGCTAGTCTCCTGCCACCACTTGTCTCTCTCTCTCAGCAACATTACGTGCTGAAATTGCCACTCGACCTACGTCGAGCGCCGCCACATAGTCCAGCTTTATTTAACTCGACTTATGTGGTGAGCCGCTAATTAAGGGTTAATATGTTTATGGATGGTGTGGTGAGGGAGGTGAAAAGGAGAACTATGGGAAGAGGATTGGGTTTAGTAGGAAAGAATGGTAGAGATTGGGAGTTGAATCAGTTGCTGTTCGCTGATGACACAGCATTGGTGGCGGATTCTGATGAGAAACTGCAGCGGGTACTCAAAGAGTTTGGAGTGGTTTGTGGAAGGAGGCAACTTAAGGTGAACGTCAATAAAAGTAAAGTAATGGTGTGTAATAGGGGAGAGCATAGGGTGAATCTAGATGTGAGGCGGGATGGGGAAATATTGGAACAAGTAGAGTGTTTTAAATATCTAGGAGGAACGATAAGTAGGAGTGGAGGTATGGAAATCGAGGTAAAACAGAGAGTGTGTGAAGGAAGGAAGGTTTTCGGAGCAATAGGAAGTATGTGGAAGACGAGAAATCTCGGAGTGAAAGTAAAAAGTGCACTGTATCAAGGAATTGTTGTGCCAACAGTGATGTATGGGGCTGAGACATGGGCTCTAAAGAAAATGGAGAAAAGAGGGCTGGATGTGATGGAGATGAGCTGCTTGAGGAGTATGTGTGGAGTTACTCGTAGAGACAGATTGAGGAATGAAGAGATACGTAGGAGAGTGGGGCAGCAGGAACATTTGTCAGCCAGAGTGGACAGAAGGGTGCTGAGCTGGTATGGTCATGTTGAACGAATGGAAGTTGAAAGGCTTACAAAGAGAATATGTGAGTCAGGTACAAGGGGAGATAGAAGGGCAGGAAGACCCCCATTGAGATGGAGAGACTGTGTAAGAAAAGCTTTGGATGATAGAGGAATGACTATAGATCAGGCAGGGGAAGTGGTGGTGGACAGGAGTGCATGGAGAATGCTTGTGAATAGTTGAGTAAACACGTGGTCATTTGGAGTAAGGGGTCGGGCGCAAGTTGGACTTGATAATAGTCCATCAGGCGCCTGGCCCGGGGAGACGATTAATATGAAGGGTGCGCCTGGAAGTGTGGTGGGAGGGCTTGTGGCTTTGGCTCCGCTGCATGTCTGCCTGCCGAGATCGGAACCTCTCCGGGTGGTCGGGGGCCGGGGGAGTGCTGGAGCGACTTTGGTGACCCTGGTCTCTGGGTCTTCTCCTGGGTGACCTGGATATGTGTGAGTTTGTGCTTTTTATCTGTGTTTATTCGATGTTTTATGTTGTTTTTGTGTTTTCCCTGTTCTTGCTCTGTCTTGAGTCGGCTACCCCCAAAATGGGGATTGGGCCTGAGCATATAGATAGATAGAATAGATAGATAGAATTTAGGGTGGTAATTATAGGAAAGCCTCCCCCACCTCCTTAACCCTCTCACGTCCTGACGCAATTTTTGAGCCTATTAGGGATACTTTAAAGCCATTGTTACCGTCAGGGGTATTTGTAAACCTTTAGTTTATTTACTTCAAACTCTGCAGTTGTCTTTGAGTTAGCTATTGGCAGAAAACTAATTTTGGAGAGGTAATTATAAGAGTGAGAGTAATCTATTTCTTATTGCTAATCTGGCAACCTCTGCGTCATAACAACAACAACAAATTAATATAGAAAAGATGGGTGAGGGTGAAAGAAGGGAAGTTTTTATTGGTGTAGTAAGAGAGAAAGTGAAAAAGTAGGAGGATAAAGAGTGTCGGGGCTTGACCCAACTTGCGTGAGTTGTTGATTTTAGTTTGGGGTTTTAGGGGAGGCACTGTTGGTATTGAGACACATTTTCCGAGAGCTTCAGTATGGCACGTCAAGAAGGGTTGGAGATAAAAATGGGTGGTAAGGCAAAAAGATAATTAATTTTGGGTGGTAAAAGTTAATTTGGTGAAGTGAGATTCAGAAACTCTGATCGGTCAAGAGTGGCATGGAGGCTGGGCTGTGGACGAGCCGGCATGCCCCACCGCCTCTACCAGTCTGGACGAATCAGATGAGTCTGGGTGAATTTGAATATAAAATTTGGTAATGGAGAATGTTTTAATGATGGTCTGGCAATTTTGGATGGTAAGGGTCTAAAGTGGGGCAGCAAGGCATGGTTGTCAACTGCCGAGTCTAGAGAAGATTGCACTGTCTTATGAAGAGCTTAATTTACTTTAGTTTTTATTGTGTATTTGTGAAAGAATTAGAAATTTTGGCTGGTAGGTGAGTAAAAGGAATGGTGAAAATTGAGTGTGAGTTTGTGGTGTAACAAAGTTATTATGTGAATAGGGGATTGGGAGCCTCTCTGTTGATTGGATGCAAGAGGTTCGACCAGGTACGGATGGGTTGAGTGATATTATTAAAAATTTGGACAAAGTTATTAAAGGTCTCAAGTTTTTCAAGTTGTTTATTAGCCAGAAAGTTGTTGTAGACATTAAGTGGAGGGATGCGGGAGAGTTCATGCAAGTGTTCCGATGTTTGGAACTCATACCACCGAGTTCCATGGATCCACCTCAGTGCTCTGTTCTGAATTCTTTGGAGTTTAATTTTGTGGGAGTTTGCCAAAAGAGTGCTGGTCAGTGAAATATGAAAGTAGCGGTCTAATTAGGGCTTTGTACAAATGGGTTTTAGTTTTGATGGAGGCATTTTGAAAACGGAAAAGTGATTGAAGTGATTTTGAAGCATTGGGGATAATCTGATTTGCATGACGATGAAAGAGAAGTTTTTTGTCAAAGGTTAGGCCGAGTACTTTGTTAGTGGGTGAGACAGTTACTGGGATGCGATCGGGAGGAGGTGCGCGGGAGTTGAGGAATAGTGGTCTAGGACGTAGGTAACCAGTGGATATGTAGGTGATAAAGGATTTTCGAGGATGAGCCTGAATCCGCCATTTCTGTTCCCATTGTGCTATTCGGTCAAGCTCTCTCTTGGCTTTGTTCGTCAAACCGTCTATGGTAGTTGCCCTAACAAGTTGCGTCACGTCGTCAGCGTAGGAAATTGTGAGAGAGTCATTATTGATTGGATCTGGCATGTCATTAGTGTAGAGAATGTACAGTGTAGGTGCGAGCACGGAGCCCTGAGGTACGCCTGCATGGAGTGGAAATGAGTCTGAATAGAAATTTGAAAATTTAATTTTGGCTGATCTGTTATCTAAGAAGTTGCATAGAAGTTTTTTAATTGGTAAGGGGAAATTGAAGTTTTCGCAGATTTTGTACTTCAGGCCTACGTGCCATACAGTGTCAAATGCTTTTTTGATGTCTTTTGTGATGAGTGCTGTTTTGTGTCCTCGTCTGGAGTGTTTGTTAATGTGAATGTAGTTGGTGATTATGTTAAGTGCTTCCTGAGAGGATCTGCGGGGTCTAAAACCAAACTGTTTGTCAGTGAGAAGTCCTTCGTCTTCGAGGTACAGTCTGAGTCGGCGATTTATGATTGTTTCAAAAGTCTTCCCAAGAGTCTCAAGTAGACTAATGGGTCTGTAGTTCAGTGGGTCTTTGCTATTTTGATTTTTCTTGGGAATAAGGATGATTGTTGCGGTCTTAAAGCAGACGGGGAAGTAGCCTGATGCCAGGATGGCGTTGTATAAGCAAGTGAGTGCATTAATAAATGTGTTTGGGAGGTGCTTTACAATGTGATGGTTTATTCCTGTGGCACCAGGCGCCTTCCTCCGTGTTTTAGAGAGAATGAGCTTAACTTCGTCAGGCACAATGGGAGCAGTGAGGTAGTTGTCGGGGTTAAGTGAGTCTGTGTTGATGTGTGTGTCGTGAGAGATGTTGTCTGCAATATTATTAACATGTTATTCGATGTTTCGAATGTGTTGTTGGGCGGGTCTTTCAGGAGGGTGTGGGTGGTATACTTGGGCCCATGTGTCTTTGAAGATGTCTGTGATTTCCCTGGGATCGGTGATGGTGTTACCGTTTACAATGAGTGAAGATGTTGTAGGTTTATTGTGGCCTTTTAAACGGTTTATGTGTCTCCAAAATTCCCAGGGTTTAGTTTTCCTGTGTTGTTTAGCAGTGCGTATGAGGTGTGTCCAGTGGCTGTCATGGTCAAATTGCAGGCTGACTAGGATATGATTTCTGAGGTGTGAGAGGTCATGTCGTACTCGGCCTAAGGTGTGGTTTTGTTTATTTTGTTCAAATCGACGACGATAGCACACAAGGAGTCTTTGTGAATGTATAGAAGGTCTGAATGTGTGTCTGACTTTGTAGGATGTTTTAGGTATGATAGTGTTTGCAGCGTTGATGATTGTGTTGTGTAAGTGTTCTATTTGTTGATCTAGATTTGTGTAGTGGAGTCCCTCATAGTCAGTTGTGTAATCTTGTTGTGATAGGATGTGTTGAAATTCATCCCAGTTAGCCTGGGAGTAATTGTAATGTGATGTAGAAGGAACTAAAATGGGATTTGAAGATATTTGCATGAAAATGGGGATGTGATCGGATCCTGATAAAGACCCAGGGGAAATTTGATGGTGAAAAAGGTTAAATGCTCGGTTAGAGAAGATGAGATCAGGTTTGCCAGACCCATTGTGTATGAAAACTGTGTCAAAATCTGGGCCAAGGAAATTTAGTCTTTTTATGTCGTGTAGTGCTAGAAGTTGTGTTCCGTGTGGGTTGTTGGTAGTGTGTTGAAAAGCATGATGTCTAGCATTAAAGTCTGCAAGGATGAGTGTGGGTACATTGTTGTTAAATAATGTGTTCATATCAGTGTAAGGAATGTGTGTGTTGGGTCTGACATATGTAGTGGCGACTATGAGGGGACCAAGTGTTGTGTGTGTGTTTTTACTGCTAAGAAGTGTTTATATGTCCAGTCTGTCATGAATTCATGTTTTATTGTGCTTTTAATCATGATGGCAACTCCGTTGTGTGCATCGTCGTCAGATTGTCGTGTTGTGTAGCCAATTTTTTTTATTTTGTGTGTGTTGTGTATACAAGTGCTGTTGAGTAATATAATGTTTGGGTCATTATCTAGTATTAATTGTGTGAGTAAGTGTCTGTTTGGGTAGTAATGTCTAATGTTGAATTGAATTACTTTGAGCATGATGGATGATTGTCGGGTGAGTTGGGTGAGTTGGTGATAATGGGGTGGTTGGGTAAGGTTGGTGGGCGGGATGGGGAGGGTGAGGTGTGGGAGGAGCCTTGTCCAAATGATTGTCCAAATGACACGGATGGGAGGTCATGTGAGGCGTTTCTTATGGGGCTTTCTGTCTTGCGGGATTTGGATCGAGAGCGGCGGGAGTTGGGAGAGGTTGCATCAGCAGGGCTGCTAGGTTTGCATTTTAGGGGGGATTGAGGTGGGATGGATGGGATTTTGGGGATAGAGGTAGAGGTAGACGGGGGAGGCATGGATGTTGGTGAGGGTAAGGGTGGGGTCAGGAGTGTGGATGGGCATATCTACATTGGGGGGGGAAGGGTTTTCGGCAGGAGTAATTTGGGTTGTGACTTCTCGAGAGTTGGGAGTAGGAGTTTTGGAGTTGAGGGTGGATGTGGAGAGGGTGGAGGTGCTGGCAGAGGGTGTGGCTGAGGTGGGGGAGGAGATAGAGGATGAGGAGGTATTGGGGGAGGAGATGGTTGTAGGGTTGGGGGTGGTTGTGGGGGTTTGGGAGGATTTTGTTTTGTTGAATTGGTACCTGGATTCAGGAATAGAGATGGCAGGGAGATTGTGGGCAGTGAGGCCGTCATTGAGAAGTTTGTTGAACTTTGGGGTAACTTGTTGGTCTGTTAAATGGAGAGCTATATTTACCAGCACCGAAGTTTTGGCAAGAATTTCTTGGTTGAAGAAAGGGTTTGGTGGGTGGGAGCTGGTGGAGGGGGAGGAGGTCATGGGTAGTGATTGAGGGGGGAGTGATGGGGTGGCAGCTGAGGCATATGATATGTTGGTGACTGGATGGGACGAGAAGAGAGGGCGGCGGTTGTTGGAAGATGTTGGACAGGTCTTTGAGTTTTTTTGGGTTTGTTTGAGAACATTGAGGCGGAAAGGGCATTCTGAACTTATGGGAATGTGGGGGCCATTACAATTATTGCACTTCAGGGAGGTTGAGGAGCAAGATGTGAATGAGTGGTCGTCACCACAGCGTGAGCATACTTGCTCATTTTTACAGGTAGATGTTACGTGCCCATACTGGTAGCACTTAAAACACTGTTGGAGGTTAACCCATGATTCAGGAGAGAGGAACTCAGGTGGTATGATCACATGGAAGGCTTTTGAGACCTGACTTGAGGAGTCTGCTGGCTTCCTGAGGGGAGGCACAGCGAATTTTGATGGCTTTTTTTGGAGTCTTTGTGACATCACAAACTGTGATGTTGTTTCTTTGTGAAATTTCTGTAGTTAGAGGGTTAATATAGTCACGCCTCCCGCTCTCCGGCGCTGTGATTGGCGGAGCAAGCCGCTCGGCCCCCCGCGCGTCTTGAATTCTCTGTCGCTTCGCCTCCACTCTTTTTATCTTCATAATATGTTCCTGGAAGCTGGTTGCAAGCGTCTTTTAGTGGCTTACGGGAGTATAGGGCTGGCACTGATATATTAGACCCATTGCAACCAGGGTAAGCGGCCGGTGAAGAGAGCGAGAGCGAGTTTAAAGGTGTGGCGGTAAAAGTAGCCGGGCGCTCCGAAAATGGAGGCTTCTGATTGGTCGGCCGGGAAGGCGTGGCATGTTTATGACATGAGCCCAAACTGTCAAACTCAGCTGATGAAGAGAGAAGGTGCGCTGATTGGTGGATGGCCTTTTTACTTTAATATGAATAATATTGTGTCTCACCAGACATCCTTACCTTATCACCTTCGTTTATCTCCCCTCCAATTTCACTATCCCCCTCTCCTCTTTACTTCAAAAGCTTTAAGCAAGCGGATGGTACTGAATAGTTGCCCGCATGAATTTGCATAAACTGCGTATTTTTATGTGTGGACAAAACAAATAGCATAGTCGAATTTGGAGTGTAGTTTGTTATACAGTAGGTAATTCATATGATCAATTATACTTTTATAGCAACTTATTCTTGTAAGTCAATCAAACTATTTTATAGCCATGCCTAAAATCACGGTATGGGTGTGAATTTATTTGACAACTGTTCACTTGCCTAAATTGAAAAGTGGTATAAGGTTTATTGAACGATTATTATGCGTCGATATGATATGTTTAACTCTAACTTCTAACTATCTTTAGAAGAACTTATTGAGATTAGGAAGGACCTAAAGGAATTATTGTGTTTCCTCCAACAACCGACTTTACTCCTAAACTTAATTAATGAAATCAACAAATACATAAAAGTTAAATAATAAGTAAGTTTGCCCACCAACTCTATTAACCCATCCTTTAGCACGGAAGCATTATACCTAGATTAATTAGCAAGCAAAAATAAAATACCTTGATGTCAACTGAAATCACTATTGAAAAGTCCTTAACCCAAGAAGCACGATAAGGCTCATGGAAGCAAGACCATAAACAAACTTCCAAAACATCCCAGGGGCTCTCAAAACAAAGGAATATGCGATTAAGTGAGATCATTTCTGTCTAGTAGCAAGTCATCCACATGTGTCCCTTCTTTATCCCCCCTCTGCCTCCCTCATCGATTATCGTCTATTTTTCCTCTAATTTCCTTCATTTGTTGGTTATTTTTCACGCGAATTATTCTCTCACAGTCTCGAAGACACGGGTGAGTCATTTAGAGACCCTATAGCAGTGTGAGATCTCTCCTGCGGAGCTCAGTTGGTTGCTAGACGTCCGCCCCTGAATACGACCGGGTGGCGAAAGTATAAGTTTTTCATCTCCCAATTCCTGTTCCCACTTCTTTTATCATTCTTGAAGGTTCATATGTTCATCATATAAGTAAAATAAATGCACATGGAGAAGAAATAATGCTTTATATAGTAAATATATTGAATTCTGTCAGAATCGAAGGGTAGAAATTACCCGTCCTAGACACTTTTCACTACATCACTTTTGCCTTCCTTAGGTTAATGGCCCAAACTGTAGAATTGTATTATTAATGGCTTCCGTTTGGGTTGAACTTTATTATGCTAAGCACCTAGGCTTTAATATATCGTTTGCTTACTACTGTATATGATATAGAAAATTGATTCTAGATTCTATGCCCATATTTCAACACGACGATTACACACGATTACAACTAATTGATGAGAAGATGCTTCACACTGTTCCTTACCTAGCATACATGATTTTTGTCAATATATATAATCCGGCAAAAAGTTATATGCCGGTACTTTGGATGGTGAACATGAAGTTTATTTTACAGTTTTGAGTCTTGGTAAACACACACGAATGGGGATAAAACAAAATCAATACTATGTCTTTTGACCAGTTGAGACCTACAGAACTTTAACACCTAACCAAGCTTTCCCTCCTATCTGTAATTCCAATAGTCTAATTGACTAGAACAAACTAAACAGTAATTGCATTATAGTGAAAATGTATTAAGAGTAATATATAGTCAAGGGAAATTAAAACCGAGATACTGAACATTAACTGCCGCCCTCACCTGCGCTCAAGGCAGCTATTAAACATTCAATGTGTCGATAATGATTTTATGTCCCCCTATAAATTTAAAGGCAGTTAAGAATTCAATTGGTGGAAGCTGATATCAAAAGTAACTGCCCGGGAAGAAAATAGTATTCGATTAATCTCACCGCACATTTTCCTTTCCTCTATTTAATTCATTGCACTATATGAAATGAACGTGATTTATGATTAGTTGTCTGCAGACTGTTAATCCCTCAAGTCAATGTTATATCTGTTTATGTTGGTGTAGCTACAACTTCACTCTTGTATGCTGTTATTGTAGCTTCTACTTCACTTTTGTATGCTGTTATTGTAGCTACCACTTCACCCTTGTATGCTGTTATTGTAGCTACCACTTCACCCTTTTATGCTGTTATTGTAGCTACCACTTCACCCTGCTATGCTGTTATTGTAGCTACAACTTCACCATTCTATGTTGTTGTAGCTACAACTTCACCCTTGTATGTTGTTATTGTAGCTACCACTTCACCCTTGTATGTTGTTGTTGTAGCTACAACTTCACCCTTCTATGTTGTTATTGTAGCTTCTACTTCACCCTTGTATGTTGTTATTGTAGCTTCTACTTCACTCTTGTATGTTGTTATTGTAGCTACAACTTCACCCTTCTATGTTGTTATTGTAGCTACCACTTCACCCTTCTATGTTGTTATTGTAGCTACCACTTCACCCTTCTATGTTGTTATTGTAGCTACCACTTCACCCTTCTATGTTGTTATTGTAGCTACAACTTCACCCTTGTATGTTGTTATTGTAGCTTCTACTTCACTCTTGTATGTTGTTATTGTAGCTTCTACTTCACTCTTGTATGCTGTTATTGTAGCTTCTACTTCACTCTTGTATGTTGTTATTGTAGCTTCTACTTCACTCTTGTATGCTGTTATTGTAGCTTCTACTTCACCCTTGTATGTTGTTAATGTAGCTTCTACTTCACTCTTGTATGCTGTTATTGTAGCTTCTACTTCACTCTTGTATGTTGTTATTGTAGCTTCTACTTCGCTCTTGTATGCTGTTATTGTAGCTTCTACTTCACCCTTCTATGTTGTTGTTGTAGCTACAACTTCACCCTTCTATGTTGTTATTGTAGCTACCACTTCACCATGACGCCCCAATGTCAGCTGCCAACAATCCAACACCTGCAGTAGACACTGCAGCAGATGCTTCTGACGAACCTGAGCCGACATCAGACCAGGACAGCCGCCCTGTTCACCTTAGTCTCTCCCCCACTCCTCGTGCAAGAAGCCTGCTAGCACGAACAGTACCAACCCATCGCCCCCGTTCTAACCACTCCTCTCCCCAACCTGTACGTAGAGTCCCGCCACCACAGGTTTCCGGATTTACACCAGTGAGGAACGGTGCACGGCCAACGCAGAAAAGGTCTCATCTACCAGTCACAATGTCAAACAGATTTGAGATATTGGTAGAGATGGAATACGAACCAGAAGAGACCAGGCTCGTTGGGGATTCCATCCTACGAGGACAGGTCGAAGATTTCTGCGACAGAGTCCCAAATCAACGAAAAAGATTTTGCATCCCAGGAGCTGGACTGGACGACATTGTGGAAGCCTTCGAAGATACCACAAAGGATGCAAATGAAAATACCCTTTTTGTCATCCAAGCTGGTTCAAATGACGTCATGCGCACCAGATCCGAAGAGTTGATGGAGAAATATCGCAAGATAATCCAGCACTACAAAAACAAGTCAAGGAATATCATCATCTCAGGCATTCTCCCCAAGATCGACGCACCTGACAAATTCTACGACAAGGCCTTCAGCACAAATAGCCGACTAAAATATTTGTGTCTGAGGGAAGAAGTTGAATTCATCAACCTCTGGGACAACTTCTACAACCAGCCTACTCTGTTCCGCAAGGATGGCACTCATCTAAACCCTGTGGGTTCAGCACGCATGGGTCGTCTCCTACACGAAGCAGTCCGCAGCCATGGATCAAAAAACGCCATCCGAGAAGAAGCAGCAGTGACATAAATCATCCAACGCCAAGAAAAAAACAGAGGCAACCGAGGACCACCAGCGATAAGGACCGAAGACAGCGAGGACCGAGGACAGCCATGAACATAAATGTAGATCCGACAAGAACCAAAAATATTATTAAAGAGCGTTCCGTGAGTTCTAAAATAACAAATTTAAAGGTTTTCTATGCAAACGCTCGTAGCATACGCAATCAATTTTCAGATTTAGAGGAGCTAGTGTTTACAGAAAATTATGATGTGATTGGCATAACAGAATCTTGGCTCAATACAGAAGATAGAGACTTTTTAGCAGAGTATTCACTTCCCGGTTATGTAATGTTTGAGAAAAGCCGAATAAATCGAAATGGAGGTGGCGTTTTACTTTATATCAAAGAAAGTCTTAACCCTACCCTCTTGTCAAAACCTCAAATTGTGAATGTCGATGCATCTTTTGTGCTAATAAAGAATAATAAAGGTACAAAAACAATACTTGCATTAACATACAGACCTCCAGCTCAATCAGTGCAAACTGACCGAGAAATTTACGAACAAATTGCAGATGTAAGTAACTCACAAGATACCGTATTTTTTTGGCGACTTTAATTTACCTGTGACCAAGTTGGGCGATACTCTTACTTCACACTCCGGACATGACTTGTATACGAACTTGCAAGAGAGTTCGCTTTATCAATTTGTTCGAACACCGACCGACCCGTGGTAATAACGTTCTTGACATTGTACTTGCAACAAAAGAAGAATTAATAGAGAATTTGAATGTTGGTGATGAATTCAGTAACAGCGACCATCGTACGATAACTTTCACTTTAAAGTTTACTAGTAACGAACCAAATAGTAGCATCGAAAAATACCCTAATTTCAAGAAAGCAAACTTCCATAAACTTAGAGCTATGTTTAAAGAAACTGACTGGAGCTTTTTAATTAACAATAACCAACATAAATACATCTTGGAAGTTATTCGAAACCACTTACCTAAAAGCAGTGCAAGACTGCATACCATCGAAAATACGGCGTCCAGGCCATAATAATAAGCCCAAATAGTGGAATAAAGATATTTCAAACTGCCTGCTTGCTAAAAAATTTGCTAATGATAGATTAAAATCCTCACAAAATGACGAAGAACGGGTGAAATTTGTAGAGCTACGACGCAAAGCCAAAAAGTTAATTAAGCAAAGTTAAAAGACCTTAGAGTTACATATTGCGAATCAAAGTAAAACAAACCAGAAAGAATTCTATAGTTATATCAGAAAGAAAAAAGTAGTTACTTCAACTGTTGGACCGTTAGTCAATGAAAATGGAGAATACACCAAAGACGAAGTACAAATGAGTAATGCCCTCAATACCTTTTTTGCATCAGTTTTTACAACAGAAGACCTCAGTGATATCCCTACACCATCGCCAATTCAGATTGATAATTCAGATGTTCTAAGCAATATCAACGTTACAGAGAGAGAAGTATTGAATTGTTTAGATAAACTCAAGGTAAATAAAACGCCTGGACCTGATACAATCTCGCCTAGAGTTCTAAAGGAAGCTAAGGATGAGCTCTCCAAACCACTGACATTACTATTCAATAAATCCTTGCAGTCTGGAACTATGCCTGATCAGTGAAAGCTAGCCAACGTAACACCGATATTAAAAAAAGGCAGCAAATCCCTACCCAGTAACTATCGTCCAATTAGCTTAACCTCAGTTGTATGTAAAATGCTAGAAACGGTCATACGAGGCAGACTCGTAAATCACTTAGAGGAAAATAACATACTTAAAGATACTCAACACGGCTTTCGTAAAAAACGTTCCTGTTTAACAAACCTCTTAGACATCTTCCACGATATCCTCAATCTCTACGATGAGAGTAAAGCTGTAGATATTATATACCTTGATTTTCAAAAGGCCTTTGACAAAGTTCCCCACAAACGTTTACTGCTAAAACTAAAAGCGCATGGAATACAAGACGGTGTGTTGAAATGGATAGAAAATTGGCTCAGCGACAGAAAGCAAAGAGTAGTCATATACGGTAAGGCATCTAAATGGACCAATGTAAGTAGCGGGGTACCCCAGGGATCGGTACTAGGAACCCTCACCTGTACAATCTCAAAATTTGCTGACGATACAAAAATTGCAAATAGCGTACTCTCAAAAGAACAAGTTGACGATATGCAACACTATCTAGATAAATTGTCATGTTGGGCCCAAATTTGGCAAATGAGTTTCAATGCGGATAAATGTAAAGTACTACATATCGGATACCTAAATGAGAAAGCAAACTATTCGATGAATGGCACTCAGCTTAAGAATGTAAACAGAGAAACCGATCTGGGAGTAACAATATCGAGTAACCAAAACCGAGTCAACAATGTTCAGAAGTTGTTAAGAAGGCAAACAAAATAATTGGCTTTATAGGCAGGTCATTTGAGCATAAATCCAAAGAAGTTATCCTAACCTTTTACAATTCCTTAGTCCGCCCTCTTCTGGAATACTGCGTTCAATCCTGGTGCCCTTATTACCAAAAAGATATAAACAAGCTAAAACGAGTTCAACGTAGAGTTACCAAAATTATACCTAGCCTAAAGAACAAACCATACGGAGAGTGTCTTAGAGAATTAAATCTATTTCCTTTAACCCAGCGCAGATTAAGAGGTGACTTAATTCAAGTGTTCAAAATCATCAAAGGCATCGACAATATGAACTGTAGTAAGTACTTCACTATCGACCAATTTAATTACACGCGGGGAAACGGTTGCAAAATTATTGGTAAATCTTTTAACTCAAACGAATCTAAGAATTTCTTCTTCAATCGAGTTGTCAACTTGTGGAATGGGCTTCCCCAAAACGTTATAGACTACATCACCGTTGATTCATTTAAAATCCGCCTAGACAAATATCTCGCATCAAACCCGCGACTGACTGCGTTTGTAAATGAAAAACTTTATTTTATCCCCCCCTCAGTTACTAACCCATCTGTCCCCTACTAACTTCCTAATCCTGCCACGGACATTAGTTCCAGGGCAGTAATTCCCTTTCCAATGTTCCCTTACCTACTCTAAACCACTGTTTGGACACTTGATCCTCAGTGTTTTGGAGGACAAGCAACCTAGATTGGTCACTAGATCTGTTGTTGCTTGATTTCCTTTGTACTCCTTTGTACTCCTTTGTACTCCTTTGTATGTTGTAATTGTAGCTTCTACTTCACTCTTGTATGTTGTTAGTGTAGCTTCTACTTCACCCTTGTATGTTGTTATTGTAGCTTCTACTTCACTCTTGTATGTTGTTATTGTAGCTTCTACTTCACTCTTGTATGTTGTTATTGTAGCTTCTACTTCACTCTTGTATGCTGTTTTTGTAGCCTCTACTTCACCCTTGTATGTTGTTATTGTAGCTTCTACTTCACTTTTGTATGCTGTTATTGTAGCTACCACTTCACCCTTGCATGTTGTTTTTGTAGCTTCTACTTCACTCTTGTATGCTGTTATTGTAGCTACCACTTCACCCTTTTATGCTGTTATTGTAGCTACCACTTCACCCTGCTATGCTGTTATTGTAGCTACAACTTCACCCTGCTATGCTGTTATTGTAGCTACAACTTCACCCTTCTATGTTGTTGTAGCTACAACTTCACCCTTGTATGTTGGTATTGTAGCTACCACTTCACCCTTGTATGTTGTTGTTGTAGCTACAACTTCACCCTTCTATGTTGTTATTGTAGCTACCACTTCACTCTTGTATGCTGTTATTGTAGCTTCTACTTCACTCTTGTATGTTGTTATTGTAGCTTCTACTTCACTCTTGTATGCTGTTATTGTAGCTTCTACTTCACTCTTGTATGTTGTTATTGTAGCTTCTACATCACCCTTGTATTTTGTTATTGTAGCTTCTACTTCACTCTTGTATGTTGTTATTGTAGCTTCTACTTCACTCTTGTATGTTGTTATTGTAGCTTCTACTTCACTCTTGTATGCTGTTATTGTAGCTTCTACTTCACTCTTGTATGTTGTTATTGTAGCTTCTACTTCACTCTTGTATGCTGTTATTGTAGCTTCTACTTCACTCTTGTATGTTGTTATTGTAGCTTCTACTTCACCCTTGTATTTTGTTATTGTAGCTTCTACTTCACTCTTGTATACTGTTATTGTAGCTTCTACTTCACTCTTGTATGCTGTTATTGTAGCTTCTACTTCACTCTTGTATGTTGTTATTGTAGCTTCTACTTCACTCTTGTATGTTGTTATTGTAGCTTCTACTTCACCCTTGTATGTTGTTATTGTAGGTTCTACTTCGCTTTTGTATGCTGTTATTGTAGCTTCTACTTCACTATTGTATGCTGTTATTGTAGCTTCTACTTCACTCTTGTATGCTGTTATTGTAGCTTCTACTTCACTCTTGTATGTTGTTATTGTAGCTTCTACTTCACTCTTGTATGTTGTTATTGTAGCTTCTACTTCACTCTTGTATGTTGTTATTGTAGCTCTACTTCGCTCTTGTATGCTGTTATTGTAGCTTCTACTTCACTCTTGTATGTTGTTATTGTAGCTTCTACTTCACCCTTGTATTTTGTTATTGTAGCTTCTACTTCACTCTTGTATGTTGTTATTGTAGCTTCTACTTCACTCTTGTATGTTGTTATTGTAGCTTCTACTTCACTCTTCTCTGTTGTTATTGTAGCTTCTACTTCACTCTTGTATGCTGTTATTGTAGCTTCTACTTCACTCTTCTCTGTTGTTATTGTAGCTTCTACTTCACTCTTGTATGCTGTTATTGTAGCTTCTACTTCACTCTTGCATGTTGTTATTGTAGCTTCTACTTCACCCTTGTATTTTGTTATTGTAGCTTCTACTTCACTCTTGTATGTTGTTATTGTAGCTTCTACTTCACTCTTGAATGCTATTATTGTAGCTTCTACTTCGCTCTTGTATGTTGTTATTGTAGCTTCTACTTCACTCTTGTATTCTGTTATTGTAGCTTCTACTTCACTCTTGTATGCTGTTATTGTAGCTTCTACTTCACTCTTGTATCTTGTTATTGTAGCTTCTACTTCGCTGTTGTATGCTGTTATTGTAGCTTCTACTTCACTCTTGTATGCTGTTATTGTAACTTCTACTTCACTCTTGTATGCTGTTATTGTAGCTTCTACTTCGCTCTTGTATGCTGTTATTGTAGCTTCTACTTCACTCTTGTATGTTGTTATTGTAGCTTCTACTTCACTCTTGTATGCTGTTATTGTAGCTTCTACTTCACCCTTGTATGCTGTTATTGTAGCTTCTACTTCACTCTTGTATGCTGTTATTGTAGCTTCTACTTCACTCTTGTATGCTGTTATTGTAGCTTCTACTTCACCCTTGTATGCTGTTATTGTAGCTTCTACTTCACTCTTGTATGCTGTAATTGTAGCTTCTACTTCACTCTTGTATGTTGTTATTGTAGCTTCTACTTCACCCTTGTATGCTGTTATTGTAGCTTCTACTTCACTCTTGTATGCTGTTATTGTAGCTACCACTTCACCCTTGTATGCTGTTATTGTAGCTACCACTTCACCCTTCTATGTTGTTGTTGTAGCTACCACTTCACCCTTCTATGTTGTTATTGTAGCTACCACTTCACCCTTGTATGTTGTTGTTATTGTAGCTACCACTTCACCATTATATGTTGTTGTTGTAGCTACCACTTCACCATTTTATGTTGGTGTTGTAGCTACCACTTCACCCTTCTATGTTGTTGTTGTTGTAGCTACCACTTCACCCTTCTATGTTGTTGTTATTGTAGCTACCACTTCACCATTCTATGTTGTTGTTGTAGCTACCACTTCACCCTTCTATGTTGTTGTTGTTGGAGCTACCACTTCACCCTTATGTGTTGTTGTTGTAGCTACCACTTCACCCTTATGTGTTGTTATTGTAGCTACCACTTCACCCTTCTATGTTGTTGTTGTTGTTGCTACCACTTCACCCTTATGTGTTGTTATTGTAGCTACCACTTCACCCTTTTATATCACTCGATGTTACATAAGAGTGTTCTAAATATCGATATTTTAAAGAAGAAAAATCATCACATGGTTCACGTATAATAACCATACAAGTTTTTTAAAATTCAAAGCAATGTATCAATGTTACTCACATTAAGAGCAGTTTATACCTGTATCCATTTTTTTTATAAACACAACTAGTCCAGTGGAAAGATGAAACGAGAGGAGGGCGCGGATCACAAACTTTAAAGAAGCTCATCCTAACATATTTTCCCTTCTAATATTTTTGAGAAATATATCCCCAAAGATTTATAATTCTTGACGATAAATTAGATTTCCGTGTGTATGTGTGTACAAGCTTTTATACACATTGTATACAGTATGTGTAGGTTTATGCGTGTACACACATTTTTGTAAAATATTTTAAAGCAGATTGTGCTAGGTTAGTTTAGTAAGTAAGCTACGTAAGGTTAGGTTCATCTATCTATCTATCTATTGCCTGACGCCGTGGTCCCCGAGATTGTACTAGGTTAGTTTAGTAAGTAGGCTACGTAAGGCTTGGTTCATCTATCTATCTATCTATTGCCTGACGCAGTGGTCCCCGAAGGAGTGGCCACGAACGAACCGCCCCATGCACCTCTGTCCCCAGTCAGTCGATGCCCCTCCTCCCAACCAGTACCGCCTTCATCCATATACTTCCTCACTCCATCCTTCCACCTCTCTTTCGGTTTACCTCTCCCTCTCTGTCTTTCCACCTCACTCTCGTTCACCTTTTTAGTCATTCTCTTTCTTTCCATACGTTCCGTATGGCCGAACCATCTCAAGGTGTTCCTATTCACACTTTCCAGCACATCTACCTCCACACCACACCTCCATCTTACTTCCTCATTCGTCTGTCTATCCCTCCATGTAACTCCGCATGCACTTCTCAAGTAACTCATTTCCACCCCTCTCACTCTTGGTCTGAGTCTTTTCTCAAACGTCCATGCTTTGCTTCCATAAGTCAATGTCGGGATTACCACACTGTCATGCAAGGACTTCTTCACTTCCATACTGACCACCCTATTTCTCGTTACTGCTTTCAGGGTTCCTACAATCCTCTTCCCCTGTTGCACCCTCTCTCGCACTTCTTCATCCATAGTCCCATCTTCACTCAACACACTGCCCAGATACTTAAATGAGCTGACAATCTACATAGCCTGACCGTTCAACTTCACCTCACACTCTGTGGCTTCACCCCTTTCGAAGACCATAACCTTGCTCTTCCCCGCATCTACCTTCAGATTCCGTTTTTCGCACACTGTTCCAAACACATTTACCAGACCCTGCAACTCCCATTCATTATCGCTCATCAGAACTGTATCATCAGCAAACAGCAGTACAGGCAGCTTCCACTTACTTCCCTCCCTTATCAGTGATACACCAACATTCACTGCTCTTTCATGACTCCATCCATATATACAGTAAACAACCACAGGGACATCACACACCCCTGTTTCAACCCAACATTCAGGTCAAAGAACTCGCTCTGCTCATTCTCCACACGTACTGCCGCCTTTGCACCCTCATACATGCTCTTCACTGCTTTCAGCAACTTGCCATCTACTCTGTATATTCTAAGTACTTTCCACATGCCTTCCCTATCCACTCTGTCATAGGCCTTCTCCAAGTCCATAAAAGCAACATACACTTTTGTTTCTTCTCCAGATATTTCTTCACCACACAATTCAGGGTAAAAAGCAGATCTACACATCCTCTTTCCTTCCTAAAACCTCCATGCTCGTCACCTATCCATTTATCCGTTCTCACTCGCACTCTCTCAATCACTACCCTACTGTACACCTTCCCTACTACGCTTAAAAGACATAGTCCTCGGTGGTTACCACACACTCCTCTTTCCCCTTTTACCCTTATATAGGGGACCTATTATGCCTGTCTTCCAGTCATCAAGTGCACTCCCCTTCTCCCATGCTAGTTTGCACATTGTCCATACCCATTCGATCACTATCTCACCAACATACCTCAACATTTCCCCACACACTCCATCTGTTCCTGGTGCTTTCCCCAACTTCACTCTTGTCATGGCTTCCCACACTTCTGACCTCCTGATCCCCACCTCCTCCTCCACTACTTCTCTTCTTCTCTCTCCCATAAGCCATCCAACTATGTTAGCTGGTGCTTCATTCCTTACAGTTAGCAACTCGTTGAAGTATTCCCTCCATCTTTCGACTCTCTCTTGCTTCTCGGCTAGCATTCTCCCATTCTAATCTGTCACACCCTTACTGTTTCCCTTGCTACCTTCCCTAACTTTCTTGACTTCTGTCCAGAACAGTTTCTTATACTCCCTCCATTTTACACTCAGATTCCTTCCAAATTCCTCATCTACTCTTCTCTTACTTACCTTCACTACTCTCTTCACCACTTTCTTTCTCTCCACGTACCTCGCTCGTTTCTGATTCTCCAAATCTTCATTCCCTCTACTACCCAACCACTCTCTTTACGCTTTCTTCTTGTCTTCCACAGCTATTTTTACCTTTTCTGTCCACCATGCTGTACCTTTCACTCCCCTCCCTCTTCTCCTTACTCCACACACTTCCTCACATGCTGCACAGATCTCTTCCTTAGACACCTTGCTCATCTCCTCCACTTCCTCCATATCTTCCATGTCGAACCCACCTAGTCGTCTTTCTACTACTCTCCTGTACTCTTCCCTGATTTCTTCCTTCTGTAGCCTCTCCAACCTCCTCGCCATTTCACCTTCCTCTCGCCTCCCTCCAGCTCTCCTCACCCACTTCTTTTGTATCCTGATTTTAGCTACTACTACATAATGATCAGGCAGACCCTCTCCAATACCCCTATACTCCCTAGCATCCAGCACAGATTTCTTCATTCGTTCAACCACAGATATATAATCAATCAGTGCCTTTCATTCACCTTCCACACCACTTTCCATGTGTACTTATGTATCATTCTGTGTCGGAAGAAGGTGTTGGTTATCCACAGCCTCCTCCCCACACATACGTCCACAAATGCACTACCATTCCCATTCACCTCTGACGGTACCCCCCACCCTCCCACCACTCCATCAACTTTCCTATCACCCACCTTCCCATTCATATCCCCAATCAGAAATATTCTTTCGTTCTTGTCAAACTTATCCAGGCACGCCTCCACATTCCCCCAGAACTCCTCTTTCTTTATTGCAAGTTTATCCTCTGTCGGAGCATACACACACACAATCACCCACATTTGTATTCCTAGTTTCATTCTCACCCACACAATCCTTGAACCCACAGACCCATAGTCTCTTACATGCTCCTTCCATTTGTTACTTACAAACAAACACGCACCTTCTCTCGCTGCTCCCTCACTCACTCCAGCACACACACCCATTCCACACTCCCACACCTGTACCCCTCCATTTGGTCTCTGTCATTCCACATACATCCAGACTGGAATTCACTAACACTTCCAGTACCTCTCTCTCTTGTGTGTCATCATTCATTCCACGTTGCTATTCTAAGATTGTCCGTAAGATTGTCCATAGTCAGTCGGGGTTAATCAACACAGGGTCCGTCCGCATCCGAGGCTGTTCGTTCGTTTTTCGTTGCTACTTATTTTTCACGGGTGGGGGTCGCAAGCCCGCTGACCCAACCTCTTTAGTCGCCTCTTACGACACGCAGAAGGCGCGTGGGGCATGGGGGTTAGGTCCATATGGATGGTTATATTTACTGTAGGTTTAAAACATACAAATGTATTCATAATCATGCATATTTACATTTTGTAGCAATACACGCACCGTCGCTTACAAGTATGTGTGTATGTGTCTGTGTTAAACAGCCCATCCACGGCTCATAACTTATTTAGTGCATATGAATGCATGAAATCGCTTTTATTAGTTTATCGTGAATGAAAATTACACAATAATAATAATCCTTCTATTTGCGTTTCCTTTTCTCATTACTTTCTCCGCTCCTTTTCTTGTGTTCAATGTTCATCTCCGTAGCACATGATGATTGTAAAGGTTACCTTGTACAGTCTGGGGTATCTGTAAGTTATGCAATGTTTGTTTGGATGAATTTCTTGTCATCATTAGTTGCTATAATATTTTATGCTATTACATTTATATTAACAGGTGTAGCCAAGCGATAAAACTTAACTTAAAATGCTTGATAGGCATAAACGACATGCAAGACTGTGTCAAGAATGGTAGTCTACTAATAATAGTTGTGGTGGTATGGTCTTGCAACTGAGCCGGCAACCTTAAGTTCCCAAGTTCAAACCCCGATGTATCATTACTTTCATTGATCTCATTAATTAGGTTTATTTGTAAGTTAATTGGTGGGTTGGTGAAAACAAATATGAAATTATAGCTATAGAAATTATGCAGTACTTAGATTCAGTACATTTCCAAAACCCCACAAACTTGCCATGAGGACATCTTTGATAATTATTTACAACACGTCAGTTGTATATGAATATTCCCACATTCTAAAATTGAAATTGGTCATAGTACTGTACCTACTTAGTGAGAAGCACAATAGTGTGTGTGAAGTCCGAGATGACGAGACACTGGCGATGCAGGTTCGGAAATCTGAAAGACAGCCAAAGTGCCACTAGTTTTGGAAGTCAGATAGCATCGAACCGTTTAAGAACGGCACCAAATGGCTATCGCAAATACCCCTCTGATTCCCACAGGTTCTTACCCTTCTCAACACAGTAAAAAAAGGGTGTTTTTGCAAAAAACACAAACAATTTGTTTGTTTGTTATACTTCTAAAATACATTTTTATATAAACGCGTGTTTCCTTAAAAACCAAACAAGTGTGTTTGTATAAACAGAACAATGTGTTTACAAGTTTGTTACACTTTATAAAACGGATTTAGGAGTTTATATATGAAACACGTGTTCTATTATAAACACCTTATGTCTTCTTGTAAACACTTGTAGTCATTATAAAAGTAAAGATATTCATTATTGATGTTGTTTTAAAATGGATAAAACCATCCACATTAAATCATAGTTTTAATATATCCACGAATATTGCATCTAAATATGTTTTCTCGTTCAAATTATGACAACACAAGAAAGTGTTTACAAAAACACATGAAACTTCAGATTATTTCATTTTTAACCCTTATTTAGCGGCGAGCAACATAAGTCGAGTTAAATAAAGCTGGACTATGTGGCGGCGCTCGATGGCTGAGAGAGAGAGACAAGTGGTGGCAGGAGACTAGCGAGCGTATGACTGCTCCAGACCACCGCGGCGAACCTACTGACACAAATCTCAGCTCCCTCCTCCCTCTCTCACTCGCTACATACTCAATTATGTACTGAAAGTACCGAATTACCTGCTTTTTGCACTCGCGTTGCACGGTTATTGCAAGAAAACTATCCATCATACAAGGATCGTTATGGTGTCATTCGAAAGCTCTGTTTATGCCCTTTCAGGGATAGGTACTTGTTTTACGTTCTGGGTCTTATTTAGGCATGAAAATGATCACGTAAACAGCCCTATTTTGGCTAAAAACACCCCGCTGTGCGGTACACATAAATAAACCGCATAGGCCGCTCGTAAGGTGTTTTAAACACATGTTTTAATATAAACATAAATGTATCGAATGCAACGTGCTAAAAACGTCTAAGGTTTCTCAAAACACCATTTTTGTGTTTTTATAAAATCTTGTTTTTACTGTGAATGAAATCGCGTAACGATATCTAAACTTACAAGATTTGTTTTTGTCATCGCTCTATATATCTTAATTTTCTAGATAGCTCATCTATTACCAAGAAAAGAGAAAGGAAGAAGAAATAAACGACTGCTAGGGAGAAAGAAAATGTAATGTACAGTATGGAGAGAGAGAGAGAATTTGACTACAACTAATTACAATGAATAATTATTATCTCGGAGACCTTGTGGTTCAATTCAGGGAGAAACTTTAGGTGGAAATATATAGATTGCGCATTGCACTACGCTCATCAACTGCTATCTACTCTCTACTGAAATTGCTTTACTGAAGAGTTATTTATATATGTATTTATTTATTGCTTTACTGAAGAGTTATTTATATATGTATTTATTTATTGCTTTACTGAAGAGTTATTTATATATGTATTTATTGCTTTACTGAAGAGTTATTTATATATGTATTTATGTATTTATTTTTGTTTTCACAATTACAACTTCTGAGGGGAGATTATTCTTGGTGGAACAGATCTAATTTGTGAAAAATAGTAGACAAATCTTGACCTTCAACAACTCTTAATTTCCAACCATGATTGTGTGGTGCATTCATTTTCAGGCTAAAATGTGTTTTACACTCCACTTTGTCAAATCCATTTAAAGTTTGTACAGACTTCCATAAGTTGATCTTGTAGTCAACGCGTTTTTTTTTTTTTTTTTCAAAGAAATATGATCGAGAGTTGTTAACCGATCCTCATATCTCATTCTGCTAATCGATGGAATTGTATTTGTGCCTTTGTTTGGCCTTTTTCTAGTCACTCTAGATCATTCCTGAAATTTTGGAAACCAGAGCTAAAGAGCATATTCTACAAAAGGTCATATCAGAGTGTTGAACATTTTGGAGACTATCTCTTTAATTC
Organism: Paralithodes platypus; assembly: GCA_032716605.1. Classification (NCBI taxonomy): domain Eukaryota; kingdom Metazoa; phylum Arthropoda; class Malacostraca; order Decapoda; family Lithodidae; genus Paralithodes; species Paralithodes platypus. The sequence goes on from CM064545.1 coordinate 11,791,722, forward strand.
TGTTCTGAAACTGTCTTTAAATAATACCCTAATAATTGATGGGCTTCGTTCTGTACAGCCTGAAAAAACTTTAGAACCTATCTAATCAGAACACCTATATCCCTTTCCAAATCAAACCCTTCCAGATTCTTCCCAATGGTGATTAATCTGATTTGGGATTATGCATGACCGATATGCATTGCCTTGGAGTTCTACCTAGTTTAGTTGCATCTGCTATTCCTCAGACCATTTACCCAGTTAAGATGTACAGTATGTAGAATGATTCAACCCCTATAAAATTGTTCATATTCCCCCCAAGCTAAACGTCATTTGCAAATTTGTCAAGGGGTTAACCCATTGAGGACCAGCGACGCACGTTATGCATCGGCAATGTATGTAACCCTAACCCCAGCGCCGCATAGGGTGCGTCGCGGTTAATTACTCCGGTCCTATGGCACCTAGAGGGCTCAGATTTGTATGGGAACTGCGTAAGTATGCCATGCAAAAATGCCGATGGTTGAAAACCCTCAAAATCTAACCGCGTGCGCGTGAGCGCGCAAAAACGTATTTTTGCATGTTTTTGCCTACCTACCTGTATTTCCCCTCTTGTAATTCAGACTTTCGGGCGCCCCGTAGGACCCTAGGGGATCGTTTTTTGGTGGTTTTCCTTCATTTCAAACCTATTCTAGGTGTGTTCTGGAAAACCAAAATGTGTACAACCTGCTGGTCCTGGGGTGTACTTTTGTTTTTAATTAGCTGGTGCTCAGTGGGTTAAGGTACTGCATATGTGGACTACCGACTGGAGTATAATTCCAATTAATTTCGCAGTATTAAGAAAATGGTCATTTAACAGGTCAGCATTGCTTGTATTGTGGCTTTTTAATAGTATAGGTATATTTTTTATCTTTGTTATTATGTCTACCAAGTTGATTAATAATGGTCCTCCAAGTCAATTTAATATTTCCTTGGTTATCATTAAATTTACTCTTGTAATACTTATTCTTAGCAGATATGCATATTAAGTAACACCCCGTTCTTAACATTAATCATCAATTAAAAACCCCAATGCACTTGAATAAACTAATGAAAGCATATGGTCCTCCCGGTATTAGAACTTGGGACACCAACCCCAGAACATAAGCATCTAAACCATTACACCATCAACACAGTTAAAGGTTGAATAAACGATCACGATTAACCCGGCAAGCGCGATAGGCCTCACGGAAGGCTTCCTATAGGGAACGCGATAGGCCTCACGGAAGCAGGACCATAAAAAAAGCCTTCCATAAAAAAAAGGGCCTATCAAAACAAAGGAATTTGTCTCTAGGTGAGATAATTCCCCTCCAGTACTCATCCATATAAATCTCACCCACCCCCCTCCCCTCCTTCCCCACCTTATTCCCCCCTTCCTCCCCTCCTCAATTATCACCTATTTTTCCTCTTATTATCATCATTTATCGGTTATTTTTCTCTCCCGCGATAATGTAGCACAAGTGGGTTGCATAAAAGATCGTTATGCAACACCCAGACACCGGCACACACCGCCTCGCTCGTCTCAGTTGACTCCCAGACAGCGAGAGGGGAGGGCTGCCTGTCTCTCTCTCTCGCCTGAGATTATGACCGGGTGGCCAATATCTTCGTTTTTCACCACCCAAATGCTTTTCCCACTTATTTTAGCACTCTTGAAGGTTCATATATACATCATATATGTAAAATAAAAGCATACCGAAAACAAATAATGGTTTATATTGTAAATATAACGAATTCTGTCAGAATCCAGGGCTAGAAATGCACAAATAACTACCCTAGCACCTACGTCTATATCGCGCTTGTCAGGTTAATATCCATTTTCGAATTTTGGATATCAATCTAATCATGTACTCGACCCAACTGCATTATGGAAAGCGTAATGTTTTAGTGAGAGGCAAGAACAATGAATGGGGCAAAGATCGCTAAGGATCGGCCTCGCTATACATTAGTTCCTGAACCTATAGAATTAAGTAACATCCCGTTCTTAACATTAATCATGAATTACAAACCCCATTGCACTTGAATAAACTAATGAAATCATAATTATGGTCCTCCCGGTATTCGAACTCGGGACACCACAGCCAGAACATAAGCATCTAAACTATTACACCACCAACACAGTTAAAGGTTGAATATACGATCACTATTAATATCCATTTTCGAATTTTGGATATCAATCTAATCATGTACTCGGGCATGGAACCGTACATTTAATTTTCTTTCTCTCAGTCTAATGCAACAACATTTTGGTTTACTCAAGCTTGTTCTACTGCTGTCCGCAACAAGAACACCTTAAAACTCAAGAATCTCATTCTTCCTATGTTTCTGGCCGGAATCAAGCCAAATTTGTTCTTCGACTTGCCAACCACTCTTTCATATAAATAAATGCACTGAACTATCCAACTCTAGCTCTTCCCAAGATTTCTGACATCTAGCCAAAAACCTCTCCAACAATTTTTCTTCCTCATCCTTCCCTCCCCTTTTCCACTCTGATGGCACAACCATTACTTCTTCCTCTGACAAAGCTGAACTCTTTGCTCACACTTTTGCTAGAAACTCCACCTTGGATGATTCCGGTGCTATTCCTCCCTCTCCACCCCCTCTCTCCTACTTATGCCTAATATTCTAATCTCTTCTAAAGATGTACTTTCTACCCTCTCTGGGCTTAATACTAAGAAGGCGTACGTTCCGGCAGACGGTGTTCCTCCTGTTGTACTTAAAACTGTGCTTCCGTGCTGACACCCTGCCTAGGAAAACTCTTTCGTCTCTGTCTCTCCTCTAACGTCTTCCCTTCATACTGGAAGTTTGCTCTCCTTCAACCTGTCCCAAAGAAAGGTGACTGCTCTCAACCCTCCAACTATCGTCCAATAGCTCTCATCTCTTGTATCTCTAAAGTTTTTAAAACTATTCTTGCTTCCAAATTTCTTAAGCATTTCTCTTCTCATAATCTGCTCAGATCGCCAGTATGGCTTCCTTAAGAGTTGCTCTACTGGTGATCTTCTTTCATATCTTACTAACTTTTGGTCATCCTCCTTTCGGGAGTTAGGTGAGACTTTTTCTATTGCACTAGACATAATATCGAAGGCCTTCGATAGAGTCTGACACAAATCTTTAATTTCTAAACTACTCTCCTTCGGTTTCTATCCCTCCATCTGTGCCTTTATCTCTCATTTCCTTTCCGGCCGTTCCATAGCTGCGGTTGTGGACGGCCATCGTTCACTTCCTCATCCTATCAACTCAAGTGTTCCTCAGAGCTCTTTCCTATCTCCTATTCTCTTTCTAATTTTCATGAATGATCTTCTCAACTGTACCTCCAGTCCCATCCACTCATACGCAGACGACACTACCTTACACTACTCAATTAGTTTTCCTGAATGCCCCAGCCAGGAATCCCTCAAAGACAAACGTAATGAAGCCATAGAACACTTATCTCCTGATCTAACTACTATTCCCAATTGGGGCAGAGAAAACCTTGTTACCTTTAATGCTTCCGAAACCCAATGTCTCCAATTATATACCCGTCCAGAACTCCCAAAGTATTATCCCTTATTCTTCAACAATATAAAAATCAATCCTTCATCTTCCCTCAATATTCTTGGTGTCTCTATTTCTTCTGCTCTCACTTGGAAGGACCATATTACCACACTTGCTAAGGCAGCCTCCCAGAAGCTGGGTGTGCTCAACCGCCTCAAAGGGGTTCTTTACCCCTACACAGCTTCTTGCTCTGTACATGGGCACAGTGTGTCCTTGTATTAAGTATTGTTCACATGTGTGGGGAGGATCCTCTCACACTGCACTTCTAGACAAAGTAGAAAGGAAAGCCTTTCATATCATTAATTCCCGCCCACTCACTAACTCTTTGCAAACTCTCTCTCTTCGCCGCAATGTTGCATCTCTCTCGCTATTCTATCGCTACTACAATAATCATTGCTCCTCAGAGCTCTCCCAGTGTATACCACCGCCTCTACATAGGGTACATGGTACCCGTCTTGCAACACAATCCCATCCCTACTCTGTGCAACTCTCCAACCCAAAGTTCAACATTACTCTCAGTGATTCTTCTATTCAACAGCTGAGCTCTGGAACTCTCTCCCAGAATCAGTCTTTCCCTCCTCCTATGACTTAAACTGCTTCAAACTCTGTGTGTCCAAGCATTTTGGCTCGAACGTCCCTTGATTTTGGCCCTGTCACTCTTTCAACTATTGGAGAGGCACTCGCTACAGGCAGTTCTGCCTTTTGTCTCCCTCACTCACATAGAAAAAGAACAAAAAATGCATTATGGAAAGCGTAATGTTTTAGTGAGTGGAAAGAACAATGAATGGGGCCAAGATCACTAAGGATCGGCCTAGCTATACATTAGTTCCTGAACCTATAGAATTAAGTAACACCCCGTTCTTAACATTAATTATCAATTACAAACCCCAATGCAATTGAATGAACTAATGAAAGTATATGGTACTCCCGGGATTCGAACTTTGGACACCACACCCTGAACATAAGCATCTAAACCATTACACCATTACACACAGCCCGTAGCCTAGTAGGTAGAGCTCTCGTCTCACATACGAGGGGTCGGGGGTTCAATCCCCGGCCGGGCGGAGACAAATTGGGCTTTTCTCCTTTCATGTGTTAGCCTCAGTTCACCTAGCTGTAAATAGGTACCTGGAATAAGTGGACGACGTTGTGACGTCCCATCTGGGGTTGGCAAAAATGGTACAAGGCGAGATGGGTATCATATGGTTCACCTAAGCTGATGGCTACCTAAGCCTTCGGGCGAGACGGTACCGTCTATAGTGAGAATGGTACCATACAGATCCACCCTAAGCCTTCGTTTCCGATGTCGCCAATTGGCTAAAAATACAGACTACACACACATCCACAGCCATTCCAACGATACATATAACAACACCTACACATATAGGAGGCGGGAAATAACGAGCATGCTCACTCCCGCAATACAACTAGAGTAAGTACAACTAGAGTAAGTACCACCGTGTAATAATAAATGTAAGTTTGTTTCTCGAAATATTTAGTGTTGAGGTATGCGAAAGGTGTACTTTCTGCCCTCTCTGGGCTATATACTAACCAGGGGTGCGAACCGGATAGTGTTCCTCTTCTTTTACTCAAAACCTGTTCTTCCGTGCTGACTCCCTGCCTAGGCAAACTCTTTCGTCTCTGTCTTTCCTCTAACGTCTTTCCTTCTTGCTGGAAGTTTGTTCTTATTCAACCTGTCCCAAAGAAGGGTGACTACTCTCAAGCCTCCAACTATCGTCCAATTGGTCTTATTTCTTGCATCTCTGAAGTTTTTAAAACTATTCTTAACTCAAAACTTCTTAAGCATATATCTTCCCATAATCTACTGTACTTCTTAAGCATATATCTTCCCATAATCTACTGTACTTCTTAAGCATATATCTTCCCATAATCTACTGTACTTCTTAAGCATATATCTTCCCATAATCTACTGTACTTCTTAAGCATATATCTTCCCATAATCTACTGTACTTCTTAAGCATATATCTTCCCATAATCTACTGTACTTCTTAAGCATATATCTTCCCATAATCTACTGTACTTCTTAAGCATATATCTTCCCATAATCTACTGTACTTTCAGATCACCAGTATGGTTACCTTAAGGGCTGCTCTACTGGAGATCTTTTTGCTTATCTTACTAACTTTTGGTCATCCTCCTTTCGAGACTTTGGTGAGACGTTTTACATTGCGCTAGACATATCGAAAGCCTCCGATAGAGTTGGTACAACTCTCTAAATTCAGTTTTTATCCGTCTATCTGTGCCTTTGTCTCAAATTTCCTTTCTGACCATTCCATAGCTGCAGGTGTGGACAGCCATCGCTCACTTTTTCAACCTATCAACTCCAGTGTTCCTCAGGGTTCTGTCCTGTCTCCAGTTATCTTTCTAATATTCATTAACGATCTGCTCAACTGTACCTCTAGTCCTATCCTCTCATATGCTGATGACTGTACCTTACACTATTCAACTAGTTTTTCACATCAACCCGGCATGCAATCACTCCAAATTTCACGTGACAGGACCATGGAGTGCCTATCTTCCGTTCTATCAATTTTTTCTGAAAATCTTGTTACTTTCAATGCCTCCTAAAAACAATTTCTCCCTCTATCTCTCCATCGCAATCTTCCGCAAGACTATCATTTATTCTTCAACAATACACAAATGAATCCCCTTAATCTTCTCACAGTATTCTAGGTGTATCTTTTTCATCCAACCTTTCTTGCAAAGATCATATTACCACTCTTACTAAAACAGTATCCGAAAAGTTAGGTGTGCTCAGTCGTCCCCATGGGTTCTTCACCCCCGCTCAGCTTTTTGCTCTGTTTATGAGGCACAGTGCGCCCCTGTATTGAGTATTGTTCGCATGTGTGAGGATGCTCCACCCATACTGCACTTCTTGAAAGAGTAGAGTCAAAAGCATTTTGTCTCATCTACTCACTTCCTTACTAGTTATCTACAATCTCTTTCTACATGGCATCTCTTTCACTCTACTATCGCCATTACAACAATCAGTGTTCTTCAGAGCTCTTTCAATGCCTACGCCTGTTGGCCAGTGCAAGGCATCCGCCTTTCAAACACAGTCCCACTCCTATTATGTCCAGCTGTCCAACCCAAGAATTGGCAAATTATCTCAGTCTTTCTTCTACTCAACAAGTGAACTTTGGAACTCTCTCCCTCAATCAATCTTGTCTTCATCCTATGACTTAAACTGCTTTAACCTTTGTGTGTCCAGGCATTGTGACCCCAACGTCCCTTGAATTTTGCTCTGTCACTCTTTTAGCTTTGGTGGAGATACTCATTATAGAGAACCTGCCTTTTTGTCTCCTTCATGCACATAGGAAAAACAAAAAATAATATAAAATAGTGAGTCAGCACGGAAGCACAATTTTTTAGTACAACAGGAGGAATACCATCCGGTTCATAGGCCTTCTTAGTATTAAGCCCAGAGATGGTAGATAGTACATCTTAGAAGAGATTACGATATTAGGCATACGTAGTAGAGAGGGAACAATAACACCGTAATCATCCAACCTGGAGTTTTTGCGAGAGTTTGGGCGAAGAGTTCAGCTTTGTCAGAGGAAGAAGTGACGGTGGTGCCATCAGAGTGGAAAAAGGGAGGGGAAAACATTGTTGAAGAGGCTTTTGGCTAGATACCAGAAAGCTTGGGAAAAGCCAGATTTGGATAGTTCAGTGCCTTTACTTTTGATGAAAGAATTTTTGATGAGTCGAAGAACAGATTTGGCTTGATTCCAGGCAGAAACATATGAAGAATGAGATTCTTGAGTTTGAAAGAGAAGGTACCATTTGAATGCATCCTTCTTATTACGGATAGCAGTAGAACAAGCATGAGTAAGCCATTTTTTTTTTGGATTAGACTGAGAGAGAGAAAGAAAATGGAAGGTATGCCTCCACATCCGAGAGGATTACCTCTGTAATGCGTTCAGCACTCGACGAGGGTCCGCAGACATGGAAGCAAAAATAATTGCGTGGGAAATCAAAGAAGTACTGCTGAAGAGCCTCCCAGTCGGCAGTGCCAAAGTGCCATAAGCGCTGCCAACTGGGAGAATCGGGTGGCCGTACTGGAGAGATAAGACAGGTGACAGAGATATGTTTATGGTCAAAGGAACCCAAAGGAGAGAAAAAATCAACAGTATAAGCAGAAGGGTCTGAAGTTAGAAACAAGGCAAGAATGTTGGCCTGATCTCCGAAGCGGTCTAAGATACGGGTTGATTGCTGAACCAACTGTTCTAGGTCATTTAGTATAGAAAAGATGTAAGTTGTTCACCAGGTTGGTCAGTGAAGGGAGAGGAGAGTCATTGGCGGTGGTGAACATTGAAAGATGGAGATTTCAGAGAGATAGGAGGTTGATAGGATGTGTTCAACTTTAGAATTTAAATAAACAATGAATTTAGGAAAGTCAGTAGAGTTAAGGGATAGATAGACAGCACAGAAGTATTTAGTCGGAGTGTGATAGGAAAGTTTGAATCAGAGAGCAGAAAATTCAGAAGACTCTAAGTTGGGAACACAAGAGCAAGTTGATTTGCTGTGCCCATATACACAACATCCACCTTTGGATTGGACAATAAGATAGAGAAAGTAGGAGGAGACAGAGAAGGGGCTGCTGGCGGCTGCTCTAGATACCCAAGTCTCGGTGAGGAAAAGAACATCAGGTTTGTAGGAGAAAGGGTGGTGTTCAACAGAGGGAAAATTAGTGGAAAGGCCGCGAATAATGCAAATGTTGATAGTAAGAGTGCCAGACCGTGATCCAGAGTATTTTGAGGGGTCATTTATTTGGAGAAGCACGGTTGAGTGTAGGGGCATTTATGGTCCCCCCCACCCACCAGGGACTCCGAGGCAAGGCTATTATTCATCATCATTAATTTTGGTAGGTTGCTAGCTCACTTGTTCATTGGTGCATTTATAGCGTTGGGGTAGTGTTATCTTACTGTTGGAATGTTGTGGCTGTTAATATAGTCTGTAACCAGTGCAATCAGCTCGATCATGCTGATCAGGTGCTAGCATTCACATTGCAAAAATGTGACACTGGTCATCTGCACCTTAGATGTCCGCCATTCTCCACTCCAGCTCTAAGCTTAAACTGATGCTTTCAAGGTAATCATACTATCAAGTATTAGAACAGCAACTTCATGTTTTGTTTATATATTTTACCACAGCCAACAGCTTACTTTCACTTTGATAAAACCAGAACGTTAGGTTTGTCTTTATTGCTACTTGCTTTTCTTCTGGATCTAAAGGTATTACTTTGTAAGATAGATCATGTTGTAGTCAATATTTCTGATTCACAAAGTTTGCTTTCATCTATTTTTCTCCTTCCATAATTGTCTAGTGGTTGTTTGTCTATTTCCAGACATATATATTTGTTTTCTGTGAAAGTCTATCACTCATCCATTGCATATCTGTGACAACAGACCGTTTGGTTGGTTTTTCGGTACTGGCATACTTGAACTAGGAACTATACATGTTTTGTAGTATTTCGACCACCATCCATTTATATAAAACAAAATTATAACTACTTGTTACATTTTAGTAAGGAAAGGTTGGGTACTTAATAACTAAACATGTATCTCATTAGTAAACTAGCTAGAATCTTGGAGTTTAACCTAGATGGCCCTACAGTATCCTACTTCAAGCTATAGAAGTTGTTTTTACATCACTAAAGGGGCCTTCCCACATCAAGGAGTGTGGAACCAACTGTAACCGACTAGTGACTCTGTATGGAGTCTCCATGGAGTCCTGGAGATAGTCTGTCGTACCCCTAATGAGTCTGTAGCACCACCAATGAGTCGGTTACACCCCTGGGCGGCAATAAAATGTTCGAACTTGTTTGAAATTTGGGTACCGACTGTGAAAAGTCGGATCGAGTCGGTACCGACTCCTAATAAGTCTGTTCGAGTTTTAACGAGTCTTAGTGACTCCTAACAAGTCTGTTACATTCTGTTGTGTCAGAGTGCAGTTATCTCTTGGAACAGTCACAGTCAACAGATATAAGGACTGTGGAGACAGTCACAAGCACGTCCTCCTCGACTCACCACCGCCATGTCACTTAATAGCATCAATAGTATACACATTAGTAGTTACACAGATTCAATAATATATAATATTCGCATATAATAACATTTGAGCAGGTTATCTCGCAGTTATTATGCTTTACTACTTATAAATAAACTCAATAACCTGCTGGTTACCATTGCTTTATTAACATAACATAAAAAAGGAAGTCTGCAGAGAGGTGATTGTCACACACAAGGCAGATCCCTTTCAAACACAACCCATCTCTTCCATATACTGTCATGCCTTTCCTGCCAAAACTCCCGCAGATCGTTTCCTGATATAATGTCTATCTCACAATAGCCAGAGAAAAGAAAACAAATAGGTAATCGGATCTTGAAAGGGTTAGGCTAAGTAAGGTAGGCTTACATAAAAACATGGGAAAATGGGAGCCTGCAGAAAGTCGATTGGCCCGCACAAGGCAGATCCCTCTCACATCCAACCCTAATTATAGGCCCAACTCACTAACAAACTATCTCATATACACGCATATAATAACATTTGAACAGGTTATCTCGCAGTTATCATGCTTTACTACTTATAAATAAAGTAAACTCAATAACCTGCTGATGACCATTTCTCTATTAACATAACATAAATAAACGGAAGTCTGCAGAGAGGCAGTTGGCACACAGAGTGTTAAGGGGCCTTGCCACATCAATGACTTTTGGTACCGACTCTCATAGGAGTGTCAAGTCTGTGCAACTCCGTGAGAAATGTCACCGACTGCTTCGAGTGGGATAAATACACCAAGTAAAACTGGGTAGAACAGACTAACACTCTGTCCTAGTCTGTGTCTTAACAGACTTTGTCAGGAGTGTGACAGAGTGCAGTCGGTTATACATGCCAACTACACCAGAGTCATTAAAGACTAAAACGGGGTAGAACAGGCTAGGACAGACTAAAACTCTGTTCTAGTCTGAGTTTGTCAGGAGTTTGACAGAGTGCAGTCGGTTGTACATCGGAGTCATAACTGGGTATAACAGACTAGGACAGACTAACACTCTGTCCTAGTCTGTGTCTTAACAGACGTTGTCAGGAGTGTGACAGAGTGCAGTCGGTTATACATGCCAACTACATCAGAGTCATTACAGACTAAAACGGGGTTGAACAGAGTAAGACAGACTAGTACAGACTAACACTCTGTGTGAAAACCGCCTCTCTGCAGACTTTCGTTTTTTTTATGTTATGTTAATTGAGATGGCCACCAGTAGGTTATTGAGTATATAAGTATTAAAGTATAATAACTGCAAGATAACCTGTTCAAATGTTATTATATGCGTGTATATGAGTTAGTTAGTGAGTTGGGCTTATAATTCGGGTTGGGTGTGAGAGGGATCTGCGTTGTGTGGGCCAATCGGCTTTCTGCAGGCTCCCATTTAATATGTTCTTATGTAAGCCTACCTAACTTAGCCTAGCCCTTTCAAGTTCTGATTACCCATTTGTTTCCTTTTCTCTGGCTATTGTGAGACGATTTCCATTAAATCAGGAAACGATCTGCTCGAGATTTGGCGGGAGAGGCATGACAGCTTAAGGAAGAGATGGGTTGTGTTTGGAAATCGCCTCTCTGCAGACTTCCATTTATTTGTTATGTTAATAGAGAAATGGTCACCAGCAGGTTATTGAGTTTACTGTATTTATAAGTAGTAAAGCATGATAATTGAGCGATAACCTGTTCAAATATTATTATATGCGTGTATATGAGATAGTTTGTTAGTGAGTTGGGCCTATAATTAGGGTTGGATGTGAGAGGGATCTGCCTTGTGTGGGCCAATCGGCTTTCTGCAGGCTCCCATTTTCCTATGTTTTTATGTAAGCCTACCTTACTTAGCCTAACCCTTTCAAGATCCGATTACCTATTTGTTTTCTTTTCTCTGGCTATTGTGAGATAGACATTATATCAGGAAACGATCTGCGGGAGTTTTGGCGGGAAAGGCATGACAGTATACGGAAGAGATGGGTTGTGTTTGAAAGGGATCTGCCTTGTGTGTGACAATCACCTCTCTGCAGACTTCCTTTTTTATGTTATGTTAATAAAGCAATGGTAACCAGCAGGTTATTGAGTTTATTTATAAGTAGTAAAGCATAATAACTGCGAGATAACCTGCTCAAATGTTATTATATGCGTGTATTATATATTATTGAATCTGTGTAACTACTAATGTGAATACCATTGATGCTATTAAGTGACATGGCGGTGGTGAGTCGAGGAGGACGTGCTTGTGACTGTCTCCACAGTCCTTATATCTGTTGACTGTGACTGTTCCAAGATATAACTGCACTCTGATACAACAGAGTGTAACAGACTTGTTAGGAGTCACTAAGACTCGTTAAAACTCGGACAGACTTATTAGGAGTCGGTACCGACTCGATCCGACTTTTCACAGTCAGTCGGTACCCAAATTTCAAACAAGTTTGAAAATGTTATTGCCGCCTAGGGGTGTAACCGACTCATTGGTGGTGCTACAGACTCATTAGGGGTATGACAGACTATCTCCAGGACTCCATGGAGACTCACACTCCTTGATGTGGGAAGGCCCCTTTAGTCTGTCCTAGCAGTCGGTGACATTTCTTACGGAGTAGCATAGATTTGACACTCCTAGAGAGTCGGTGCCAAAAGTCCTTGATGTGGGAAGGCCCCTTAATTAAGTTATTACTGACTTCCCTATGTATTTGTTTTGTATGGGGATGAGAGTGTTGAGTTGTCTTATAGATCTCTCACTGATGTGATAATACCATGATTGATCCAAGGCCTTTACATAGCTGATTGCCCACTTGGATTTCATTTGGCCTATATTGCTTGTCAGTACTACTTTTTCAAGTGTACTTCACTCTGTGAAGACCATTTATCTTTTAAACTTTCCTATATTTACCAACAGTAGCTGCGAGGGAAGTGTGGGCTGTGAAGGGTGACCTGACTCTCTTACCCTGTGACCTGACTTCAGAGCAGCCCGGAGACTCCCTGCAGATGGTCATGTGGCTCAGGGAGGGCACACACACGCCACTCTTCAGGTTCGTCTGAATAACTTTTCTGTTTCTTATATGTTAAAATATTAATAAGAACACACCATTATACACAGGAGTTGGAAGAGGTTCATAAGGGGTGGAATGAGCATCGTCTTTATTTATATTTAGACACGTCTGACAAACATGGTGAAGCTAAAGTACGTTATTGCCAGAGTGATTATCTTCCTACTGATGGTATGATTCACACACCTTAATATATATAGTACTATATCATTATAGATTTTGTCGATACATTCAAAGTCGTATGTTGCTTCTGATTGTGAATGATTGTTTTTGGTTAACTTAGAATTAGGTGTTTATTTTGACAGTCTAGGAATGCGACGCCTATCATATAAAAACTTAGTTTTTAATTATTTGTTTTCTTTTTTCTTAATTATTCAATATATATATATATATATATATATATATATATATATATATATATATATATATATATATATATATATATCATGGTTGCTAAAGATTAGAGTTACCTTGATTAAGTAACTCTCGAAGGACTGCCATATCATCCCCGTCATACGGGAAATAATAATTAAGTAAGTGTATATAATTATATAATAGTATCAGGCCTTACAGATATAATATAAGGAAACTGAAACTTGAGTAAATTCACATTTGCTTTAATGCATAATAACTTAAGACTTATTCAGAAGTACTACTGTATATAGAATACAATTGTTAAGTAGCAAGTAATAACACAAGTATAAATGTCTGGCTTTCACAATCACGACTGGCCTTTGACCTCTTATCGTCAACAAGTGATGTGGTCTTCGCTCTCCTCTTCTGTCAATATCTCAACCTTATATGACATCGGGTTAAGCCCTCTGAATGACGTCTAACCATACATTAGTCGTTTTACAGAACTTTCAACCAGTGCCTGTCAAGGTGTCATAAAGGGGTGTGTTTTAAATATTCAATCACACCCATAACACATGCAATGCACACCCCGATCACGCCACTATTCATGATCCCATCACGTGATAGAAGGCAACTCTTGATATGATGATCCTAGTGATTCCCATGACCTGTTCCTCTGAAAGATCAACTGAATACACCGTGGTTTTTCCTGTAAGCTACACTATGTGTATATAATACAAGAAGTACAATGATAAATATACCTAAGCTGTTATAATAGAAATACAAGTATGAAAGGTTATAATACAAGTACTCCCTGTAAATATGTAAGCAAGGAATATTATTGGTTAAGTAAGTTAAAAATGGGAGTCTATAACATATATATATATATATATATATATATATATATATATATATATATTATATATATATATATATATATATATTTGGAGGTTAAATCACAAATATGTGTTATCAAATTATGTAGTAAAACTCGCTAGGAAAAATGAAACAATGGAACACCAAGCTCTCTTCTATTCTCTCAAGACATCTTCAGGGTAATACAAGAAAAACACAGGGAGAGTGAGTCTTAAATACCCGTCCTAAAACATATGTGAGTTGCTAACTAGCATATTAAAGCAAAAAACGTTGCCATCTTACTGCCTTTTGCGACACTTTCAGGAGTATACTTCTTTTACGTACAAAATTAATGTCTTACAAATTATATATACTTATACAGATATGTCTATACATTGAAATATGGCTAACAATACAATATAATATAATCATATATATATAACATTTGATACAGATCAATGAACTTAACCCCCCCAGACATATTAACTTACGAAAATTAGGGGTTGCCCGAGCGCCCAGTATTTCACCCACAACAGTCTTTCTCACACTGAGGGACCGTTAGAAGTCGGAGGAATTTGGGGTTGCCACCAATCGACAAATTCTGATCTAACTTACCAACTTACTGAGCTCAATATGACGCAAATGCGTCATATAACTTACTTTTTGAGCTATTTCACTAAGTCCATATGACGCGATCGCGTCATATGATACCTTTGGGCAACACCGCCATATGACACGATTGCGTCATATGTGACGGAGAGGGTTAAGAAAATCAGTACAATACAAAACATAATATTTAGTATCAACGTGTACAGAATACCCTATTTGAAAATATATCCTGATACGCACATACACAGTGAACAAATAATAATATGTAATAGTAATAATACAGCGATAAGTGATGTAATACAAGATGAAAACATTTATACATAAGGATATCAGAAAACTGGAGCCTGCAGATACCCGATTGGCCCACATAACACAAGGCAGATCCCTTTCAAACTTTTATGTAACTTATGAAAATATGAAGATATACATATTGATATACATAATACAGTATATACTGTACACATTCATGCATACACATATACATATATACTGTATATACACGCATACTTACACACACTCATAACAATAACATACATACTGTATATATACACACATATATGCATACACACACTACACATATACAATAATACACACACACATACATAAAATACACACATACATACAACACACACATACGGTATATATAATAATAGTTATTATAAAAAGTAAATACTTAATGATGATACCTCACGTGTACAGTAGTAATTATATACGGTACCTAACTCACTAATACTATGAGGATTGACCTCAACAAAAGGGGTCAGAGGTCAACCTACCAGATGCTTCAGTATATAATCTGACGGTATGGACATATATTAATTTTCTAGCTCTTATTATTATATAATTTTCAAGGAGGATATTTAGCGGGATGTTATCTATTTTGTAAAGGCCATCATTTTGATGCATATACTATATACTCTGATCAAGGCGGACTCGGCAAATAGTCTTTCATAATAGCAGCTTGACCAGTAGATCATCTTAGCCTCATCCCAATTTATATTATGGTCTTGTCTTTGTTTGTTTTTAAATATACCATTAGATTCTTGAGCTGGCAATACTGATTGTTGGTGTTGTTTAACTCTCACCTTTAATCTTTTTCCAGTTTGTCCTATGTATATGTCATGACATCCTTTACACGGAATGAAATATACACCACCTGCATTATTTGTAGGGCTGTTTTTTATCAAAGTATGTTAAGATAGTTAAGAGACGTTGGATATCAACCCTCTTACGTTAGTCCGATGATATGATATGTATAGCACTGGCAGAACAGATTCATATTCATTCAAGACCCCAAACCCAAGAGTACTGTTAGGTTCTTAATTAAACTCTTATAAAGGTCAGGATAGTTGACCGGGATAGTACAACACTGGTATAACTTCTCCTCACGTTAATCCGATGATATAAGAACATAAGAACATAAGAAAATGGGAGTCTGCAGAAAGCCGATTGGCCTAAGCAAGGCAGATCCCTGTCCCACACAACCCCAATTACAAAGCCCAATTATAGGCTCAACACTCTAATACCCTGAGGATCATCTTACCAAAACGGTTAGAGATTAACACAGGATTACGGGTGTCTGCAGAGCGCTGATTGGCCCAACCCGGCTGATCCCCCTTCACACCCAACCCTTCTCGTCCATATGCTTATCCAATTTTATCTTAAAGCTCCGTACCGTTTTTAATCCCACTATAGCACTTGGTAGTCCATTCCACCCATCTACAACTCTGTTACCAAACCAATATTTGCCTATATCTTTCTTGAAACGAAATTTATCTAATTTGAAGCCATTGGTACGAGTTCTTTCGCTATCACTGAGCTTTAGTACATTTGTCATGTCCCCTTTGTTAATCCCACAAACCCACTTGAACACCTCTATCATATCCCCTCTAACTCTGCGTCTCTCTAACGAATGTAAACCTAATTTCTTCAACCTTTCTTTATACGGAAGATTTATAATATTATGGATCATTTTTGTCATTCTACGCTGAACTCTCTCCAATGAATCTATGTCCATTCTGTAATAAGGACACCGAAATTGGACAGCATAATCCATATAGGGTCTCACTATAAAGTTTTAAGATAACATCAGCAGTTCTGTTACTCACACTCCTAGAGATGAACCCGAGAATCCTGTTTGCCTTATTACGAACGCTTATACACTGTTGTCTAGGCTTCAAATCATTGCTAACAAACACACCTAGATCTTTCTCGCAGTCTGAATTTTCTAATTCTAAATTAGCTAGTTTATATTTAACATTTGTTTGCATCTTCCCTATCTTTAATACCTTGCATTTGTCAATGTTAAACTTCATCTGCCAATTTACTGACCATTCATGTAAGGTATCTAGATCCCTTTGGAGGCACTCTATATCGCTATCTGAATCAATTGATCTCCCCATTTTAGAATCGTCTGCGAATTTACTTATTCTACTAGTTATACCTAAATCTAGGTCATTTATGTATAATTATAAGAAACAACAGGGGACCTAATACCGATCTCTGGGGGACACCACTTTTGACTGGTCCCCACTCTGACTTGGTACCATTTATGCTGACTCTCTGTTTCCTACCAATTAGCCATGACCTAATCCATCCCAACAACGACCCTCCTATTCCATGTGCCTCAACCTTTCTCATCAATATCTCATGAGGGACTCTGTCGAAAGCTTTACCGAAATATAAATATATAATATCATATGACTTGTCACTATCTACTGCTTCATATACCTCTGAGAAAAAGCTAAGCAAATTAGTAAGGCAAGAACGTCCCTGAGTGAATCCATGCTGAGAAGAATTTATTAAGTTAAATTTTACTAAGTGGCTTCTAATTTTCCTAGCAATAATAGACTCTAGCAACTTTCCTATGATTGATGTGAGACTAATGGGACGGTAATTGGATGCTATCGATTTATCACCTTTTTTGAAGATCGGAACTACATTTGCAAGCTTCAAGATTCTGGAACTAAACCTGTTTCTAATGACTTGTTAAATAAAAATGCTAATGGGCTACTTAACTCATCTCTGCATTCTTTTAATACTCTAGCATATACCTCGTCAGGACCAGGCGATTTTTGAGGTTTCAGTCTGTCAATTTCCTTAAGCACATAATTTCTACTTATACTAACTGTACTTAACATATTTTCTATACTATCACTATATACCATATTGACTTCTGGAATCTGTGCCAAATTTTCATTAGTGAAAACGGAAAGAAACTGACTATTTAATGTACTGCACATTTCTAAATAATTTTCTGTTATTTCTCCTATTGATGTTTTTAGGGGGCCTATTACATCTCTAACTTTAGATTTATATAGTTGGTAAAAAGCTTTAGGGTTATTTTTTGAGTCACTGGCTATCCTTATTTCATTTCTTTTTGCTTTCCTGATTTCCTTTTTGATCTGTACTGATAGAGTCTGATAGTATATATGTAAATGATTTTCGCCTTTCTTTATTTTTCGATATATTCCTTTCTTTTTTCCGATAAGATCTATTAGCTTATTAGTCATCCATTTTGGTTGGTTCTGCATCGATCTAAATCTTCTTTTAGGGATATATTTATTTTGAGCATTGTGGAGTGAAGCAATAAACTGGTTATATGTAGGTGGCAAGTTTAACTCTGGCATATCCTGACTTAATTGCTTAACAATAGGGTCCACCCTTAAGTCTCTTCTTAGCCCACCATAATCGGCTTTTCTGAAATCTGGGATAAGTGTCGTATTCTCTTTAGCATTCCCTGTCCATTGTATATTAAAATAAATAGATTTATGATCGCTATTTCCTAGGTCGTCACCAATCTCTACATTATTTATCATATGTTCATTGTTACTGAAAACTAAATCAAGAATATTAATACCTCTAGTCGGCATATCTATGAATTGAAATAAAAAACTATCTTGTACTCCCTCAATAAACTCTACTGAATCGGAGTCGCCTATTTGGTGCTGCCAATCAATGTTCGGAAAATTAAAATCCCCCATAATGCACACATTGCTAAACCTTGATGCTATTTTAATTTCCTCCCATAACGATGTTCCGCCATTTCTACTCATATTAGGCGGTCTATATATAACTCCAATAACTATGGTCTCACTACCTTCGTTAACCTCTACCCAAACACTCTCATTATCATTATTTAGTCTAATACCTGATTTAATACAGCTTTATAATGTACTCCTGACAAACACTGCTATACCCCCGCCCCTCCTACTTGTTCGGTCATATTTAAACAGACTATATCCTGGAATATCAAATTCTGCTAAAAAATGCCTAGATTCTGTATTAATCCACGTTTCAGTTAGCGCTATTATGTCTATATTTTCTGTGCTAACGAGTGCTCTAAGTTCGTTCATTTTGTTACATAAACTCCTACAATTTGTATAATATACCCTCAACCTATTACTTTTATTTGCAACTAATTTTCTATTGTGTTTAGCTAACTTATTATTTCCTGTTGAACTACTAGCTCTAGACAGAAATTCTACTCTATCAGTATTCTCATCTTTACTATCAGTTACATGTGTAGTGTTATCGATACTACTATTACACAACACTATATCCGCACTATCTTGACTGATTATTTCTATTTTACTCACTGGTTTGTCACATGAAGTATCTGCTCCATATGGAGACAGTATTTTACTTACACACCCAGGTTTTTTTTAACGAAACCCCGCAACAATCTTGTCGAGTGAGCTGGCCAAGGTCGAAACTCCTAGTCGAGAGAGATGTACTCCATCCTGGGCATACAGTTCATCCTTACCATAAAAGAGGGACCAGTTATCCAGGAATGGAATAGTATTTGCCTTGCAATACTTCTCCAGCCGTCTATTTACACCAATAGCAGCCCTGGAGGACCATTCCTTCCTTACCCCTCTTATTGGCAGGATACTGTTTACCACAGGAACTCCACCCTTTTCCTTGATCCTCTCCAACATTTCCTGATACTTGGAGAGCAACTCCTCAGTCCTGCATCTCCATATATCGTTGCTCCCTGCATTGAGGAAGATGATGGGGTCCTCCCCACTCACTTCCAGGACAGCATCTATCTTCTCAGCCACCCTCCCGACTCCGGCACCAGGCACGCAGACAACTTTACCAACCTGGGTGTTTGTTGCCCTGCCAAGGTATCTAACCAATGAATCACCGACAATGAAAACAGACTTTGCCTTTTCCTTTTGTCGGCGTGTAGCAGCAGTTGTTGCAGCAACAGCAGCAGGCTCCCCCCCCCCGCCCCCCCTCCCCTCTCACTGCCTCGATGATCGCCACTTCCTCGCCATCACTCTCATCAGCCAAGGTGCTGAAGTTGTTGTGGGTCTTGAGTGGCTGCCTTTTCAGCTTGCAGGCCGTTGCACTAGTTGACACCACTTTCCAAGGGGCTTCACGATCCCTGGGAACACTTCCGGTAGCCTCACACTTCTTCTCCGCCATAGCTAGTCTCAAGGCCAAATTTTCATCTTTGAGACACTGAATCTCCTGCTCCACACTCTCCAGTCTTTCTTGCAAAGCAAGACAAAGCTGGAGAGTATGGGAGGAGACAGCAGACTCATCAACAACAGCCATCACTAAGAAAGTTCACTAGGACCTCACTAAGGGTAAACCGGTACACTAGCGGTCACTGGGGACGTCCGCACTGGTCAAGGGTCAGAGGGCAACTGAATGTTACGTATAACACTGGTATAACGAAACGTATTCATTCAAGACCTCAAACCTAAGAGTTCTACAACATCTTCCATCCTGCTGTCATCAACACACGACAGGACCACCACCACGGCCCAAGAACCTAGTCGGAAGTGCCACAAAAGTGCCTTTTTATTGGAAGTGCTTAGTGTAACATCGCAAGTGTCATCCCCCTTGAACTTATTGTGGATCCTCGTTCATGCTATGCAATTTGTATATATTGACCTATCCATGTCTGACAGTAATTGTAAATTATACTATAGTTACACTAAATAATATAACCTATGCTTGTACTCTGTATTATATTTATCCTCTATTATCTTTGTGCATGTGTTCATGTGGATTCCACTTCTTCAGTCAAGTTAGAACCTACCTAATTAGTTCAGTTAACCCGAGTATAAACCTGGTATAACATTGGCGGCAGACGGTGGTTCTTGATTCGAGAAGAAGAAGAAATCAAAGGCAATAGAGCGTTGTATAATATAAGTCATCATGGCTAATCGTTTACATATACCCATACCTAAGTATGAGGCAGACACGAATGATATTCGTACATACCCGGATATGGTTAATCCAGTGCTTAGCCTGGCATACCAAACCGATCGTGAGAAGATCGCTGTTTTATTAACACACCTGGGAAAGGCTGTGTCCTTGGTAGCCGGACAAGTGACCCCTGAACTCACCTGGGATCAATTTCGGAGCATCGTCATCAATGTGGTGCAACCTTCATTAGACTCCATCGTCGCTCTAAGTAAAATTGATGACATAAGATACAAGGGAGACCTGGGCATCACACTCGGACTCTTAACCCAACAAGTAAAGTCCGTATATCCCTTCCAGACCTCCGAACAGCAGTAACAACAAGTGTTTTGCATGCTGTTGAGAGTGCTCCCTGCCTTAATTAAGGAATATTTCACAATCCATGATCTCGTCGGTTACGGGCGGGATCTAATTACGATCCGCAATTTATTGGCCAGCAGGCCTAAAACCTCCACAGTGGGAGCCATTAAGCAGTTTCCTACACATCCACAAGGAGGCAGAAAACCAGGGTATTTCAACAATTATGGAGCAAGACCACCGTATGTGCAACATGGCTGCCCTCAGCCCTACTCACAGGGCCTCCCACTTTTGGGTCAGCGGATGTACCCCACCCACAACACTCCTAACTGTGTGTACCCTTATACCAGCCAATCCAACCGAGCTCCCCAACGTAACATGCCCTCACAAAGAAGCTGGGATAGCCCTATTGTCACTATTAACCCTTTTGACTTCAAGGCATGTAACTCAGCATGCCCCCTGCATTTCATTAGGGATCAAGCCAAACAAAGGAGTTCGCCAAACCGGGACCTCGTAGCAGAAGAAGAATCCCGGGAATTGGAACTGGAAGAAGAATATCGTGATGAAGAATATTCTCCTCCTGATCTCAACCCAATTCACACAATTGAGGAAGAAGAAGATATGGAAGAAACAGAAGATCTTCGTCATTTCTTTTTTAAATCTCCCCCGCCCATCATAGCTTCGGCGGGGGAGTTTTTTATTACCAAACCACCCCCTATTTACCATCTAGCAAAACTTGAAGGCATCTCAGTTCTTCTTCTAATCGACACCGGAGCTGAGAGATCTTGTTTGTTCAATACCTTTTACGACAAACATCGCCACAAGTTTGGAATGTTGCACGCCACAACCACAAATCTCATCAGTGCAGGCGACACGCCCCTAGTCATCAGAGGAGAGATCACGCCTTTGCATATTACCACCCCAGAAGCAGAAGCTTCCTGCCGTCATCCTTTTGTAGTATTTTATTCCAAGTGCATCCAATATGACGGATATATGAGATTAGACGTATTGCAATGGTTACAAGCTCAATTGGATTGCGGCCAACGCCGTCTGACATTTAAGAAAAAACAAAAACTTCAACTTCCTGTAACCTCACCTAAAGTCATCCCGAGGAATAAGATTTTGACAAAGACCAGGAGCCTCCACCACCATTCAAAGGTCCCATCCTCCTAAACTACGACCGTTTCCAAGACACCGCAAAATAGACCACCTACCTCAGCAAGGCCAGGGAAGCGGGGCCCAAAACCTACAGAGTGTTCACCATGAGCCTCCATCACCGTAGTGACCCTCGCATCGGGTATTGATACCTGCACACCATCAACAGTGGGTGCCCTTACGTCACACAGCAGATAAGCCTATGATTTTTTTCATCTCAACTCGAGCAACCTCGAGCTGACAGGTTCAGAGTACAACCTGCTATAGTGCCCCCTAACAGAGGTGCCGCCCTTGTCGCCAACACTCTGACGAGCCCCTCACACTACCCAAGGGCTTAATCATTGGCGATCTAGAAACATCCGATTATGTAATACCCTCAACTCCTACAACTACAGCCCCACTCATCCTCCCCTCCATTCCGGAGAAGTTAACAACTACACAACAAAAACAACTGTTAAAAGTCCTCCACGATTTCGCGGATGTGTTCGCACAAACATCCACAGAAATCGGACAAACTTAAGTCGTTGAACACACCATTCACACCGAAGGACCCCCCATCCAACCTTCCCGGAGGAAAACCCCCCTGCAGCGTCAGGAGGAAGACTGGCAAGTACAAGAAATGCTCGACGCAGGAATCGCCACCCCCTCTGTCAGTCCCTGTTCTTCTCCGGTAGTCCTAGTCAAGAAGAAAGACGGATCTACTAGGTTCTGCATGGCTTACAGACGATTCAACGATGCCACCATCAAGGACCCCACGCCCTTACCCCAGGATAGATGACTCCCTGAATTCCCTGTACGGATCCAATTGGTTCACCACCCTGGATCTACAGGCTGGATACTGGCAAGCTCAAGACCGCCTTTTCAACCAGTGGGCGCCATCTTTACGAGTTCAATGTGCTCCCCTTCGGTCTGCAACGGCCCTGCCACTTTCTCATGCCCAATGAAATCTGTCCTCAAGGACCTCACCTGGGAGATATGTTTGGCGTACCTGGATGACATCATAGTATATGGGAAAACCTGCGAAGAACACCTGCAGCGCCTCCGTCAGGTACTACAGCGGATAAGAGAGGCCGGACTCAAACTGAAGCCCTTGAAGTGCTCAGTAGCCCGGACAACTGTAGGTTTCCTTGGCCACGTCATCTCGACCGAGGGCATCTCACCCGACCCTCGCAAGCTCTCTGCAATTGCAGCCCAAATTCCGCCTACCATCGTCAAAGCCGTTTGCTCTTTCTTTGGTTTAGCCACCTTCTACAGGAGGTTCGTAAAGGACTTTGCTGCCCTGGCCCGCCCTTTTCATGAGTTAACAAAGAAAGACTACTCCTTGAAATAGACTGCTGAAAGGGACAAAGCTTTCAACGCCCTAAAGCAACACCTGGTGCAAGCCCCTACAGTCGCATTCCCTGATTATAGACAACCATTCCGTTTATATACTGACGTATCTCTGTATGCCATCGGAGCTGTGCTGGCTCAAGTACAGGATGGGCATGAGCACATAATCGCTTGCGCCAGTGCCACTTTGAATGCCGCATAACGAAATTATGCAGCTACAAAAAGAGAGTGCCTCGGGGTCATCTGGACATTAAACCATTTTTGCTCTTCTGCTAGGCACAAAAGTGGATATAATTACAGATCACCAATTCCTGCAATGGCTACGAAGATCAGAAACTAACTGTGTTCTTCTCGTTCGTTGGTGAGAAACCCTGGAGGAGTTCGACTTCGAAATTCAGTACCGTCCAGGGAAACTTCACACAAACACTGATGCTCTCTCTCACCTGCCCGTCACACGTGCTAGCATAAATCATCTACCCACGATAACTAGTTTAGTGACCCCTCCAAGTTCAAATATTTTAGTTACCCCTGTAAATCCAACTAGTTTAGTTACCCACCCAATTTCAACGATAAAAACGCAGCCTGAACACCCCCAAGAAATCGCCAATCCCACATTATTAAAATTATGGCTGACTAAAATAAAACCAAAATGGCTTCCCAAAGATGTTTCTATAACTCACATCGTGTAGGAGATCAACTTTATACGGAATCCGGACACATAGCCATCAACCCATAAACAGCCCAAGAAATACTACTAATAATCCACAAAGTCAATGGTATTCACCTTGGCCAAGCAAAAACTTTGCAAGTCTTCCAACAAATTTATTGGACCATAAGCCCTACCAGCCTCGCCAAGAAAGTTACAGAAGCTTGCAGACCGTGTGGATTATGGAAAGACCGTACCAAGACTCCAGGACCAGCCGTAAAATTAGTCGCCTTTAAACCTTGGCAGACTCTGTCCCTCGACGTTATGGGCCCATTTCCCATGATACAAGGCAAGATATTCGTCGTCACCTTCGTCGACGTTTACTCCCGGTTTTTGGTAGCCTGCCCCGACAAGGAGCACAGTGCCCTCACCGTGGCAGAGGTCTTAGCCACCAAAGTCTTCGCCAATTTCGGCCTAACTGATGTACTCTTCTCTGACAATGCCCCTTAGTTCTCTGGCCAAGTATGGGAACATTTTTCAAGATTATGTGGCATCAAGGTGTCTCACTCGTCCCCCTACTGGCCTCAAGGAAATGCCATTTGTGAAAGGAACCACAAAACCATCAATAATCAGCTAAGGACGGCTCATCACCTTACAAACTCAAGACTGGCCAGCCCAAGTTAAAATTATACAGCAGGGTATGAACTCGTGCCTTAGGGAAGACGGCATCATGCCCCACGAGAGACTATATGGCGTTGCACCCCTACTGCTACCTTTCGTGGTCAGGCTAAGCCCTCCATGACGACCATGTCCACCGATCCTCTACAACACCTAAAGAACGTCCTTCATAATGCTCAAGTGTACCAGGACACAGCCAGAGACATCATGCCCCCACAAATCCCTTAGGCCGTCAACGATTTAGTAATGGTGGCCAAACTACCAGTGTCCAACAAACTTGGCTCTAGATACATCGGGCCATACAAAATCACCAAAGTCCCTAACCCGTATCAGATTATCATAAATTATCACGGAGAGTCTCGGACCTACCGAAATCGCTTTGTGAGGATTTATCGTCCTCTGGTTATGGATAGAGACACCTTCAAGCCGTACACAACACCTCCGTCATCCGCCCCGCCATTTCGTTGGAAGTGCTTAGTGTAACCTCGAAAGTGTACAGTGTCATCCCCCTGGAACTTATTGTGGATCCTCGTTCGTGCTCTGCAACTTGTATATATTGACCTATCCATGTCTGACAGTAACTGTATATTATACTATAGTTACACTGAATAATATAACCTATGCTTCTACTCTGTATTATATTTATCCTCTATTACCTTTGTGCATTTGTTCATGTGGATTCAACTTTTCCTGTCAAGTAAGAACCTACCTAATTAGTCCAGTTAACCCCAGCACAAACCTGGTATAACATGTTCATTGCTATTAAACTTTATACTGAAAGTGATTGTACGATGGTCACTATTACTGAATTCATCACCAACACTCAATTATTCTACTAAGTGTTCATTTGTTGCTATTACAAGGTCAAGAACATTATTTTCACAAGTCGGAGATTGAACAAATTGATGAAGTGAACTTTCCTGTAGGTTTGCATACAGGTCATGTCCGGAGTGTGAAGTGAGAGAATCGCCCCACTTGGTCACAGGTAAATTAAGGTCGCCACAAATTATGGTATCCTGTGAGTTACTTACTTCAGTAATTTGCTCAATAATTTCTTGATCAGTTTGCACTGATTGGGCTGAGGGTCTGTATATTAGAGCTAGTATTATTTTTGTTTGGTGATTATTTTTTTAATAGTACATAGGATATGTCGACATTCTCTATTTGTGGTTTTGAAATCAAGATGGGGTCAAGACTTTCTTTGATGAAGTACAAAACACCTCCAATTTTGTTGATGGAAATTTTCCTCAAACATCACATCTCCGGGAAGTGTATATTCTGCCAAAAAGTCTCTGTCTACTGTATTTAGCTATGATTCTGGTATACCGATTATATCATATTTTTTTCTGTAAAAACAAGTTCCTCTGATCTGAGAATTTAATGTGTATGCTACGAGCATTTGCATAGAAAACTTTGAGGGTTTGGGATTTGGGTCATGTTGTTGGAGCTTTATCCAAATTCGTGGTTCTTGACAGATTAGCATTTAAGTCCTTCGCTGGTCGCCATCCTCATTGTCTTCGGTCCTCCTTCCTGGTTGCCCTGTGTTGAGTCGATTTCTTCTCCGAAAATCCTTCACCGCATCGTTTGGAAGACGTCCAAAACATCCTGCTCCCACCTGGTTCAGATGAACCCCATCGTCCGAAAACAATAGACATTGTAGTAAAAATTGTCCCAGGTGTTGACAAATCCCACGTTCTCCTTCCTGCAGAGGTTAGCTAGACATTAATTTGTGCTGGTGACTATGTTGTAAAATCGGCTCTCTACACCGAGCTGGGGTAGGATTCCTGAGACGATGATCCTTAACGACTTCTCCTTAACCCTTTCCCTGCGGGTGACATTCCGGAACGCCATGGCAATTTACAGCAATTTCCAGGCTTTAAAAGCCTTTAAAAGCCGTAGAAATCGAGTGCCAGTGGGCGGGAGCGTGAAGGACCTCCATCCGACCCTCAGAGCAGCCAGCCTCTCACTGACTAAGTCTCTGGTCTCGCGCGGCTGTCTCGACAGTGTTGCCGAGCGAGAGATAATAATTAGCGAGTTTTCCCGAATGTCTATGGCAACGCTGCGGGTGAACACCGCCACCTACGAAGCTCGTTCTGGTGTCATTTTGAAGCTATTTTCGCCTAGTTTTCGGCAGAATACAGTTAATTTCATGCAGATACTTGATTAATCCGTACTGTACCATAGGATACAGTAATAAAAGTCCCCAGTAGTCCCAAGTAATGTAGCAAAAATGGCAGGAGAGACCACCTATCCACCTCTAAAGATGAGGCAACACTGGCTCTGTTACCCTTCAGTGGGTCTCATATAAGCTGAGAAGTGTTGCCAACACGGGAGCAGTGCTCAAAAGGTTGTGGTAACTGGTACAGGGTTGTACAGGCAGTTACAAGGAAAGTACATTACTGACGGATATATACGTCGCTGGGACTGGGGAGTTACTTATCTACTGACGTATATATACGGTGCTGGGATTGGAGGGGTTAATCATTCGGGAGTGCCTGAATATGCGCTAAATAGCGCAAATAAGCCCGCAACGTAAGTGGTGTTAAACGACTTGATCAGCTGCTGGTACTTGAGTAGCAAATCTTCCGACTGGGTTACTGTACATCATTGGATCCTACATGGATACGTACATTGTATTATCAGGGGCCAGATTCGATACTTCGTCAACTGCAACAACTACGTCGTCCACACCACCACCAGGGATACAGAAACGCTGCCTGGTCTTAGGCCTCCTGGTGCAAAACTCTGTGACCTGACAACGTGCCATCGAGTCTCCCAAGAGCCGAACTTCTTCTGTTTCCTCTACGTCATCTGAGTCTGTGAGTATCTGGAAACGGTTTTGACACTCGGTAACCGGTATGATTTTCCTGGTCTTGGGGCGAATGTTGTTACTCACGACGTGGAAGTTGTCTTGAGGGGGAGCAGAGTCACTGTTTGTTTCTTGTGCATCAGAAGCATCCGCAGAAGTGGCTATTGCAGGTGTTGGATTGTTGGCAATTGACGTTGGGGAAGCGGTGGCAGCTGGAGTTGAAGCGGTGGTAATTGAAGTTGATGATTCTCCAACGTTGAGTGAACTTTTGGTGATTCCAGCTTCATGGCGAGTACTTTGATCTTGTTGTGGACTTCATCCAATTTCACTGTCAAATCCTCTCGTTGTTGGCAGAGTCGGCAGACTTGAAGATCGGCAGCAGCGAACATGGTAGCACCAATACTACCTATGCAACTCATACAGGTGCGAGGCATGATGACAGTCACTCACTTCAGATCACTTCACTCACTTTAAGTTACTTCAAATCACTTCACTTACTTCAAATCACTTCACTCCATTCAATTCACTTCACTCACTTCAATTTGATTTACTCACTTAAATTCACTTCACTCACTTTTATCACTACACTCACTTCAGATGGCTTTGCTTACTTAAATGGCCAAAATAAAAAATAAAAACATTTGAAATACGCAGAATAGGACACCGGGGGTCATAGCCTAATCAAGAAGATAAACATGTTGAAATAGGCCACCAGGGGTGATAGCCAAGTCGAAAACAAAAACATTGAAATACACAGAAATACACCACCATAGGTGATAGCCTAGTTAAAAAGAATGTACAGGTATGTGAAAAGATATGCGAAAAATATTTCCAAACACCTGCGAGTTCAATCAAATTCTAGGGTAAGGGGTTTCTTAGTCAGTAAATATTACAAAACAATGATGAGGGTTCCATGTCATCTCAACCAGTAGACCATTTCAACCAGTAGCTCTCAACCAGTGCCAAATCAACCAAGACCAACCAAACCAGTGCCAAAATATAGTACTAACCTAACCTAACCTAACTGAATTGGTTGATTTGGTACTGGTTGAAATGGTCTGCTGGTTGAGTTGACCGGTCACTAATGATGAGGATAGGCCACCAGAGATGATAGCCTAGTCAGAAACAAAAATTCTGGAAAAATGTTAGCCTAGTCAAGAAACTAAAATTCTGGAATGTTCAGGTTTTTGTGATTAGCCTTTTTATGGAATGGGGAGAAAATATCAGTTAATATTTTCAATGATAATACAACATATATAACTCGCAATATGCTTCAAAACTTATGTAATAAGTCTACGGTACTAAACAAAAATGATAAATATAGGCTAGGTTACCAGTTATTAATCTAATCCAAAATATACAGTATACAGTATATGGCTATAAAACAGTATGTATCTGAATTATGTGAAAGCTATGAGAAAAAATATCAGATTATATAACTAATATATACAAATATCAGATTATATAACTAATATATACAAATATCAGATTATATAACTAATATATACAAATATCAGATTATATAACTAATATATACAAATATCAGATTATATAACTAATATATACAAATATCAGATTATATAACTATATATACAAATATCAGATTATATAACTAATATATACAAATATCAGATTATATAACTAATATATACAAATATCAGATTATATAACTAATATATACAAATATCAGATTATATAACTAATATATACAAATCACAAAACAGAGATTATAAAAAATAACTGCACACAAAGGGTTAATCTACTGTATGTATCAACAGATGGCGGTGGTGTCGCTGTAGTCAAGCAGGACTCTCTTTAGATAAAGTTTATCAGTCAAAAGTTACTACAAGATCATGCAAGCAACTACTAAACTTACGGATAAATATATAGCTACAGCAGGATCCTGAATACAATAACTACTAGAGTTAATAAGAAAATATTAAGTATAATATTAGTGGTGCACGTCGTCTGCTACACTCACAAGCTAGAGTAAATGTTTATCAGTCAGAAAAGCAATAAAATGACATACACGGCAACTACTGAACTATGTGGAGGTTTAACAAGCACTTAACTACAGTTCATGCAAAAAATAAAGGGAATAGGGTTATGAAATACTTAAATTTTGATAGGGTTTTCTTAGTAGGGATGCAGGGCTGTTGACGCTGCCAGAGCCAGCGAGAGCTGATGAAACAGGATGTCTAGCTATCCTTATACTCCACATAAGGCTCTCTTTGGGAGTACTTCCCTTACTGACTGGTGCCTACAATCTCCTCCCTCCCAAGGAAGGAACTATAATCCAGAAATGCACGCCAAGATTCTCAACGTAACAAAATTCCCCAACAGAGCGAGAAACACCAACACTAGCACAATTGAATTCAAGGATGATTCAATGGCTCAACAAGCTAAGACAGCTGGCGTCAAGATGTTCTACTTGTTTATCCCAGACCACCATATTAAACAGGGAAGGTTCATCCCGATCAAGACATGTATGAGGTGCTACCAATTAGAAAGCTGTAACAGCTGGGAGTCCCAAGAAAATCAAGATTTCAAGATATACTCTGAGTGCAGTTCAAGAACCCACACTTGGAGGCAGAGCAACAAGACTAACAAAAACTGCATCAACTGCAAGGAGGAACACTCAACACTAGCAATGAAATGCCCCAAAAGGAGAGATATAATAAAAGTCAGATACAAATAAATTGCCGACCAAGAGATAATTCGCCAAAACAATATACGCCCAAGCCACCAACACTACAACTGCACCCACAACAAGACCCCCAACCAACAAAACCAACGAAGTAACATAAATGAATGTGTTTTTAATGCCACTCTCTCAGACGAAAACAAATTTGTTCTACAAAGCCAACAACTAAAGGAAAATGAACTGGGCAAAGTAAAACTCCCCAAATTATCAAAATCCGAAGCCATAAAACAAGTAACACGGATCAACAGCAAAAACAATGTCCCACTCTTGCTAATCCCAGGAAACCCCTCAAAAGAAGAAAACAACTAAAACAAAAAACAAGAGAACCCAAACACACAAGACTCAGAAGAGGACAACCAGGAAGAAAACTCCAGTCTCAGGACCTCGTACACAGCTGAGATAGATGATGACAACAGCATTGACTTTGACACTTCGAAAGACCACAGCAGAAACAAAGCAGAGGAAGAAGACAAACCAAGAAGGGAAGAGGAAGGAACAACGAGTCTGGAAAAAGCATGCACCCCAATCCAACCGAGGAAGACAAACCACCAAAATCATCTGCCAAAATCAACTGGTAATAAAAACAATATCGGTATAAAACTAAGTGAAGCAAGATCAAGCCCGCAACAATATATGCACCAAATAAGAGACACAACTCAGAAGCACAGCAACAAAAATATAAAACCTAAAAATTCATAATCAAAATTGTAATTATTCAGCATAATGTAATTTCTTGGAACACTAGGAAGAACAAGCTAATCAATACCGGTACATATATAAATTTAAAGTCGGACATTATATTCATACAAAGTCACGGCCTAAAGTCACAAGAAAAAAAATACACGAAAGACACTTAGGCGATACAGAAATTGGAATAAGACACACTTCAACACAACATTTCAGATAATTTCCTATGAACACACTTGACTTAGACATTCAAACAGAGACCGGTCCAATAACAATTGCCACAGACTATATACCACCAAGCAGACATTTCACACCAACACCAGATTACATTAAATTTTTCAGAAAATACATTTCAGTTTACCTTTTTGGTGATCTTGACGCTCACTACCCAGGTTACGGATACAGAGAAACTAACACAGTAGGAAGACAACTGTACAACTTAATAATAACAAGAACAATTCAATTTATAGGTTCCAACTACCCTACTTTCCACACAGCAAACTCAACCACTATGTCAAGGATTATGCTGAGTAATTATGATACATAACACCTCACAAATGTATTGCGATCATCCAATAATCCAAACCGAAATTAACTGTCACCCAACTCTAATTCCAATCCCACCTTGACTAATCTTTGTACAGTACATGCTAACTGTGAAAGTTTCCAAAACTACATACCAACACATACCATCGACAACGATCTAGACAACGAAATAGATTAATTCGTTGATTTGACAATCCTATCTCTTCCATAGCCAACCTAGAAATGTTGTTTCCTTTGAATTTGTTGTTGTTGTTGATTTGGACTCAAATGGGAACCTAGAACAATTTTAGCTTGGTTGCCCAAATGGCAACTTTGGGCAACTTGGGTAATTAGCATAATCCAAGATAGCCGCTGAACGCCATCTTGAACATTTTACTTTATACCCTCTTGTTCTAAAATTATGTGTAATGCCTCTTATCAGCGGTTTTCTTGTGTGTAGAATCAATTGTTTATGTTTTGTTTCAACTGCAGTTCAATTTCATGTGCTAAAGGTCAGGTAAAGGCTAAAATTGACTGGGGTAGGCAACAAATGGAAATTACAACTTAACATTCACGATTCACTTTATTTATGTTTTCTTTGTGTGAAAGCTGTCATTAATTAAGTAGTTGCATGTGAAACTTGTAAGCATGTCACAACAAATTGTAGAATAATTACACACAGTAAGTGCCTTTTGTCTCCTCCACACACATACAAAATATACTTTTATCTAACAACTAAATTAAATATCTGTATTTTCCCATTCATAATCGGGATCAGGAAGTCATCCTTCATCATATTTCTCTTCCCCACCATCCTGTATATCGACACTTTCTTGGTCTACATCATCTTCAAAAGCCTCCTCAGCATCCTCAACATCAGCATTCTTCTTATCTGTAGCTTGAACATCTCGTCTGTTTGTGTATGGATTACAACAGCCATCTTCACCTTAGCAGTTACAGTATGACGTGCATGAAAGATGTTCCTTGTGGCAGCCACACGCCTCAGTGATGCACCTCTTACCATTAATCCTACACTGTCACCATATCACACCTATTAGCTCTGGTGGTGCAGGGTCACCCTTAGCAATGGCAAGAACAGGGATACTATCCTGGATCTCCCATCCAAATGTTGTGATGTCACCTGACTCACCAGTTGGAGCTTGGTGGTATGCCACTTTCCACAACATCACTTGCAAATAAGCCCTCTACACATGCTGCAACAGGTTGGGTGTTGTTGGAGGAAGGGTCATAAATTTTGGGTTTTTCTTCTTTTTGGTGAACAGCGTAAAGCAGGCAGATTCCATAAAAGTTCCTGGCTGCTGTCCATATAGAGCACGAATGAAGGGTTTTGCTACCTCCAGTAAATCAGCCTCTGTGGCACCCACCTCACCCAGTACATCAGCCAAGCCTGGGAAGTCCCCTCTCAGCAAAATATTTAGTGCACTGATCTTGCCTTTGCCATATGGATATGAGGTTGTGTCACATCCACTGAGGGCATGCATGGAATGGAGTTACAGACATTTTGGCCCTAGGTGAGCACAGGTGTCATGCCCTTGAGAGCTCCTATTCCAATCTTTATGGCAGTCTGCTCGCCAAATTTGTCTGCAGAGACAACGTTGCAGTATCTATAATGGTACCGACAGACAAGATTTGGCTTAGCATCCAGGGCATGGAGCGGACACATTTCCAGCAGGTACTGGGTTAGGTATCGAGCATACTGTACATGACCAGCAAGGAAGAAGTACTTCATCATGCGCTCCATAGTCAGCCGTTTCAAGTAAATGTCACCTTCTCTCTCTGCACAGAAAAATTGATGGATGAGAAGTGTAGGACAAATGTTGTTGTCTACCCAGTGTCGGTCAGAAGGATGGAGGTGAGCAGTGTCCAGGTACTGTTCTAGCTGTTCAAATGTTTTTGGCCCTGTTGATAGCAGACACTTCAAGAATACTGCTAATACTCACCGAAAGACCCTCATTGCTTTCACCCAGGACTTCCCATTGAAGATACCTGTCAGCCCTCCATATGCTGCAGCCACATAAACTTCCAGACCTGAACCTTGCATTAATGTTCCAATGCTGCTGAAGAAAGAATGTATAATATGCATCCCACCAGGATGGGCAATTACATTAACTCTCAACGAGCGGCTAGGTCGGTAACTGCTATGTACCGCCCAGCGGGGGGTTTTACCCTAAACGAGCTTATTTCCGTGCTCTTTTTCATGCATAAACAAGAGCCAGAGCGTAATACAATTATGTATCCATGAAAGCGTGTAAATTGAGCTTTCCAATGACACCAGAACCATCCTCCTACGACCCCGCGTTCTCTTGCAACGATCGTGCACGACGAGTGCAAAAACCCTAAAATACGGTAATTTTGTTACATAATTCCCTATATAGCGAGCGAGGAAGGGTGAAGGTGTGTTGAATAAATGTCAGTAGGCGCGCTGGACCAGTGCCGAGCGGTCATGAGCCGACCCACGCTCCTCCACCCGCTCGTCTCTCTCTCAGAGCCATTATTGCTCAAAAATTGCACACAGACTAAAGTCCGCCCCCGCCACATAGTCCAAGTTTTTCGATACGGACTTAAGTCCGCCCCCGCTACAAATGGGTTAAAGAACTGCACCGGCTGGTTCCAGCATACCTGCTTGGTTACAACAAATAGCTGCATGTCAATGGTGAGGTGAATGTATATCATTCCTATGTCAACCAGTGACCTCAGCATGTATGTTAGTGTTGTGAGTATTATGTCTGGATGAGAAGAAGGTGCATCAATCAAAGGACCAAACGTATATCTGCTGGCAGGTCTGAATATGCATGGATCCTGGCTAGCTGATTATTGAAACCATTCCACTCCATAGTATCTTGCCCTTGGTTCAAACTGTTAAGCCCCTGTGTGTCCTTCTTTTGCACAGCTACCAGACTGGCCTGTCGAACACAAACCTCCTTAACCTCTGGGCTGTGCAGCCCCTGTTGTATACACCATACCCCTGTTCGTAGATATTTTCATTCATTCCTCACTAAAATTGTTAATTTACAATAAATATAATTAACTAGCAGGGGTACCCGGCGTTGCCCGGGTAATCACCATAATCACCATCACTACTACCACCACTACTACTACCATAATCACCATCATCAATACTACCATAATCACCGGCCTTGACCTCCCTGTGCCTCATTAAACGGCGACCTCGATTTCGGCCGCTATATGACCTCCGATTTTGGATCTGACCTCATCCGTACCCCCATTTTGGGGAGCTGTGAACAACTTTCGTTCTATACAACCTTTCGATCGGAGGCCTCCTTCTGCCCCAAATGGCCCTTTTTCCGATTTCGCGCCCATTTTCTCCGTCCCTTTCACCCTGGGGACCCCTCTATGACCTGACCCAGGTCAATTGACACCTACATGCAAAGTTTCAGCTCCCCAGGTCCAAAACTGCGGCCGCCTATAAAGAACAGACAGACAGACAACCGTAAATATTATATAGATACTTATCCATATGCGCCTATTTTACGTTTATTATGAAGATAGTAACATATGACAACAATAAAACAAGTGTGAATAGGGCTTGGGGGGTGACAAACGCGAAGTATGCCGAGCGGTTCATTCATGAAGTTGAGAGAGAGAGAGACCACATCCTACCTTCATGAGCTCTGGAGAGAGACTGGACCTAGGGCTAGTCTCTCTCTCTCTCCTCCCTCCACCTCCCTCCCTTTCGACCTTGAAACTGAGTAGGAAGTGTTGGCGCCATAAATAAACCAATAATCACAGGAATAAGAGAAAAATAGGTGATAATTGATGGGGGAGGGGGGGGAAGAGAGGACTTTGACATAATGTGAAGGAGTGATTGGAGGTATGGAGGGGAGTTATCTCACTTAAACACCATTTTTTTTTAAAGTGCCACTGGGGTGTTTAATTTTTTATTTTTTTTAGGCCTAAGATCTTCAAGAGTCTCCCCGCAGTCGCCCAGTAAAACATCTTAAGAGTCTCCCCGTAGCTGCCGGGTTAAAAGCTCATCCCGGTGGTGTTGGTAGTTGGTACTGCAGGAAGAATTACCTTCTTAGGGCCAGTGTAGTGCAAAATTGCTATGGCTTTTGTACTGTCCATTGACTTGGCCTGCTTGGATGCAAGACGAGGGAATATAAGCGTACTGATGCCAGGCTGGGTGTTTCCAGTTTCGATGATACCAGCTGGATGCACCTGAAATTCTGTTGTCATGGCGTGTCTCCCGGCGACCATTTGGGGTTGACACTAGCAAGTCAAAGTTGTCATACCAGCTAAATATGAGTCCAACTGTTCGAGTGAGCCCCATCATCCTATGTAGCGTGGCAGCATTATCACCAACATACTTTGCTGCTCACTTGCGGAATCGCAACACCTCATCATATGACACAGCGTATCCATGTTCATTTAAAATATGAATGAGATCACTGCTTCAAAACCTGTGATGTAGTGTGACACCTAACCCAAGTGTTTGGTTCTGTGTATTGGTAAGTGATACTGTATAGACTGTGACAAACTTAGTGATGCCTTTGTGTTTTCACCATGCGATAAAAGCTTTGAGACAAACCTAAGCAGTGTTACACTAGTGTGTTGCTTTATTTTGGTATAGGTAAAATCACCAAGGTCATAAATTTTGTTGTTGAATGGAATATCACGTGCCTCGGTTGTGATCTTTCGCATATTCTGTTGAAGTATGTATCATTTGTCCAACCAAAAGTCAAACCTGACTTTTTAGCAATTGAAAAAATAACTTTAAAAATGGCTTTAACACACAGGAAAACCCTAAAAATTAGGTATTACATAATTATAATTCTAGATATTACATATCATTCTAGGGCAAGCGGGTAGAAAGTTAAATTTTCGAGATGGTATTCGGCGGCCAACTTGTATAATGCAAAATACCCGGGTTGCCCAAAGTTGCCATTTGAGCAACCAAACTAAGATTTTTGTAGGTCACTATCTGAGACCAAATCAAGAACAAAAACTTCATAAGAAGCAACATTTCTAGGTTCAGAAAATTACAAACCGACTAAATGGTACAAACCAATAAAGACGGCCTTAAATGAAAACATACCTACATCAAAATAATTACAAAAGACCCGTAGGACAATACCCATCACCAGAAACACAATTAAATATACAACAATGTAACGCAATAAAACAACAAGCAAAAATACACGGAATGATTAATCAACATTACATCAGATACAAAAAGCTCCAACCCACACTTAAAAATAAATTATGCGAAGAAAGCAACGACAACTGGGCAATCAAGTTTGTAAACTTGGCAAACACTTTTTTGTTGTTCTATATATTCCAACTACTCCCTCTCGGGCATAGGCTGAGAGCCTGTACATTCAACCGTTATACATTGAACGGTGAAGCCCGTGAGGTCTCGTTCCAGTTTAGGGGGTGAGACATGTGAAGCACTTTTAGCTGCAACCAGCCCCTGCCATCTCACCTTCACAGGATGCATGGGGCTTAGTTGCCCACTCACTGCTCAAAGCAGCCTCATATCTGAAGCTGCCTCGCTAGAGTGCTGCACTATCTTATCTCCCAGACTCGGACCTTCACTTTCAGAACGCCACCTATTGAGCAATGAACTCACTAGGCCTGTAGCATATTTTGAATATGGGAATATTAATACAGTGCTATTTAATCAGGGATCAATCAGGGTATTTATTTGGCGTTTCGGTGGGCTTTGTGGTAATGCATTGATACTAGGTACAGCACAAATTCCATCCCAATAATATCTTCCCATTGACATATCGGGATTCGAACCTGGGTCCATTGGATTACTAGTCCAGTGGCAAGACCACTCCACCACACCTCTCCTTAAAAGGACTATCAAACCTTTTGAAGGAATGAAATCCCTCACAGGAGAAACAACACCTAAAGTTCACTACATATTTGATGAACAACAAAACAATATATATTCTCTATACCACAACAAGAGATTACACAGAGAGGTTTGGGAAGAACTCCTAAGCAAGGAAGAAGACGATAACAAAGATGATGAAGAAAACATAAATATAATAAATTAACAACTACATTGGCAACCGCATACAAAGAACCTACCCATACATACCACCAATTAAATAAAAAAAAACACTCTACATGTTCTGTCCACTAATCAGATAATAACCAACTTTGCCATAACCAACACCATCAATAACACTACAAACAGATGCCCAGGCGAAAATGGCTTTAACAAAGCTATCATGTCCAACCTCTAAGAAGCAAAAATCTCAAAATTAAAACAATATTTTGTTTCTCTATGAGTATGAAGGAGACAAAAGGCAGGATGCCTGAAACTATTGTCTCCCCAAAAGCCAAAAGAGTGACACAGAGCCATATTCAAGGGACGTTGGGGTCAAACTGCATGGACACACAAGGTTTAAAGCAGTCTAAGTAATAGGATGAAGGAAATATTGATTCAGTGAAAGAGTTATAGAGTTGCAAAACCAGATAAATCTCCACATTTAATCATAAACTATCGCACAATTTTCCTTCTGGAAGTCCCTGGAAAGACCTTTGAGAGAATCATAGACACACGCCTAAGATCACATCTTGAGACAAACGACCTACGTTACAAATTCCAATTTGGCTTCAGAAACCAGAGGAACAACATAAGCACTAATCGTCATTAAAGAAGAAATAGCAAACAGTAAAGCAGAATGAGAACAATGTCACTTGTTTCTGAGGGATATCTCCAAAGCTTTCGACAAAGTATGGCACCAAGATCTCAAATTCAAAATTCTCCATCTAAATTTACCTATCATATGTGACTTTCTTTCAGATAGAAGCGCAAAAATTATACTAAAATCATAAATAGGAGAAAGCTTTGAGACAACATGCAGTGTCCCTCAGGGCAGTGTACTTTCACCAACACTATTCACAATATACACCAGAGACAAACCTGTGTTGGGCTGGATCTGTCAGAGTGAGGGTTGGTGTCTTCTACTTCCCATAGCCGGTTCTGACTTTACCTTTTTCATCATTCTTATTTCT
This sequence comes from Paralithodes platypus, assembly GCA_032716605.1. Classification (NCBI taxonomy): domain Eukaryota; kingdom Metazoa; phylum Arthropoda; class Malacostraca; order Decapoda; family Lithodidae; genus Paralithodes; species Paralithodes platypus. Next base: position 11,830,248 of record CM064545.1, read on the forward strand.
ACCTTCTTTCATGAGAGTGGTGAAGGCAGTGGGGCCATATTGGTGCGCCTCATGGTTCCCTAGTGTCTTACTCTCACAGCCCACTGGCACAGGTAGGCCTTTCTCTATCTGGCGTAGGGATGTGGCGACCCCACTGCCTGCCACTTTGGTGGTGCAATCAGCTTCTGGAGCAGTGGGCCACTGGTTCCTATCTTCAGAAAATTCCTGTGCTTGGTATACTTCCAGCAAGGGCCCCACTTGGGTAAAATGTAATAAAATAGCAGAACAGTGGTGGAACTGCCATCCGGGTGAGGGACTGCTCTGGGTCTGCTCCTTCAGTGCTAGGGTTATAATCCACTGAGTGGAAATGGCACAGTGGAGTGGGTCAGTGGAGGCATGTCTGGGAGCCTGGAGGCAGTTTCTGCCATGGCCTACCCTTTTGGGGCGCTTCCTTTGGAAGCGGGGCATCGCGTCGGACTGATAATAATGATGGCACACCTGAATCTCTCACAGGGCTAAACATCAGCTATGCTAACGATATTATCCTAATTACCCACTATGAGGGAAAATCTAAGCATCTGATTAACTCCAGAACCAGAAGGGAATTTGAAACGATAAACTTGTATGAAAGAAAATTAAAAATTTAAACAAACACAAATATATTTATTTTACAATCATACTTCTCGGATTCAAAAGAAATTAAGACTTTGTCATTGATGAGGAATTAATGCAATTCCAACCCGACGGCAAGGTCCTCGGCCTCACATTTCCCAAACAAGCTACATCACAAATACTAACGAAAGGAAAGGGAAAGCTATTCATGCCCTCAGCAACTTATTCAGACTAATAAACATGTACACCAAAAATAAAATTAATCTAATAAAAACTGTAGTACTCCCAATTCTGGAATAACCCCCAAATTCCCCACTATTGCCCAAAGCAAAACCCAGCAAACAAAATTCCCAAAAATTCCAAAACAAAGCCATTAAATTCGCCACAAACACAAAATACCCTACGCACATACAACACAGAACTCCACCAAATAACAGAAACTCCAACACTAAATATAAAACTACACCACAGAGCCAAAAATATCTGGCAGTCTATTCAGGCAATAGACGAGGACAAATACACTTCAGTTATAGAAAAACGAAGAAGAACTATAAGAGTAAACAGAATCTTTCCCAGTAGCATCGATTAATCGATAATACCAATCAAAATAAACCTACACCTATATATTAAGATCAATTATTAGCTACCTAGCTTACTGACACCAGGACCAAGTCACAACATCTTAAGAAAGATCAGCTATTGAAATACACTAAATAATTATACAAACAAAACCTACAGTAGACAAGATCAATATGCAAAAACTAAATCAAACATTAAAACACAAAACCTGTAATTATATAAGATAACGCAATCAGATCAACCAAATGCAACCAGACTAATATGTAAATTATTTAGATTATATAAATCAACCAAACGAAACAAGACAACTCAATGCAACCTTCTGTGGACAGGTTAGTTTAGAATTAGCAGAGGTATAGACTTTGCCCTCAGTAACATAGTAAAAGGAGTCAAAAAGAAATATATACAGCAAGGTGGTTGGTCCACTAAATTGTCCTTACTACTGTGCTGCCTCCTTCCAACTATAACCCCCCCCCCCCATCCTTCTCCCCCACCCCACCCCTCATTAAAAACAAAACAACACAACAATACAAAAAAGGCAACCACCCACTCCTGTCCATCACCAAGACCTTCAGGAGTTCGAAGAGGTTGAGGCTAGGGATGGTTGGGGGATGCCGGTATTGGGGGTTTGGTACTACACTTTGGGGAGCCACACAAGTTAACGTGGGCCCTCCTCTCCACCACCAGAGTTCCAGAAAAAAGCCAGTGGACTTCTCGTTCACCAGAGTTCTTCTTCACCGCAGTGGCAATAACACCGCCAGTCAGGCAACAACACCGCCATCTTGAGTCACCATCATCTCTGACGTGGCATAGTGGTGGGATCCTGATTGAGGGAAATTGGAACCAAGGAGGACTCTGACACTACACCTAGGGGCCCCACACAAATCACCGTGGGCCCTCCTAAACACTGCCAGACTCCAGAGTGGAAGTTAGAGGAAAGGCCACAGATGTTGCAGAAATTAATAATAGAGTAGAAATTAGTGGTCCTGAGCATATCAATGAGTCGCTACCAGGGGCCAAACCGATGAGGGCATGCCTGGTCCCCTCCATGGGGACTCCGTAATATGTATTTTTTTTTTTTTATAACAAGTATGAACAAATTAGTGTAGGCCTAGTATGTAAAATGTTGTTATAATACTGTATATTTTGAAAGAGAGAAAAAAGTGTTTAGGAGGGAAAAATGGGGTTGCCTTCAATTTTGGTGAGGCACAGAAAAGATCAGCAAAGGAGGCCAGGTAGTGAAACAGGAGTTCCAGTTATCCTTAACACCCACCTGTAGCACTCCCCTGTTCGGCAGGTTCCTACAGCCTCCTCCTCAATACGAGGTAGGGGCTGTGCGTCTTTGATGGTGACATCGTTTAATTTTCGATAATCTACACAGAACCGAGTAGACCCATCTTTTTTGTTTACTAGGACTGCTGGAGAGGACCACGGACTGTAGGATTCTACTACTATCCCCTGCTTAATCATGTCTTCAACTTGTTCCTTTTCTTTTTGTCTCATAATAGGGTTTTGTCGTCTATAGGGTTGCCTAATAGGAGGCCCTTGAGTGTGTATCTCATGGGTGTGTCGGGTTCGAGCCGATCCGTGGTCCCCTTCGTTTTGAGCAAACACATCTCGGTACGTCCAGAGCAACTCATGTAAGGTATTGGCTTGATTTGAAGTTAATTGTTTCGGAATTTCAGGTAAGTTCACGGGTCCGTCAGTTCCAACAGTGGTGGGTTGAGCGGGTGTGACTTGTCCTAACAGTTTTCCTTTTTGATAATTAATTGTGTCATCACCAAAATTAGCTAGAACTAGTTTCCTCTGGTCGGCAGTAATAAAGGTGGGAGATATTCTCACCTTATTCTGTGCATCAGGTTAAAAAATCCCGGCAGTCATGCCAGGAGTTGGAGGAATCTCTATCATTTTCCAAGATCTAGGAGGGATAGACAGTTTTCCTGTGGTAGCTACTATTTGAGGTCGGAGAGTGGTCGTTGTGTCTTTCGGCCCACACTTGATAGTTACTCCCAACTGACTCATAAGATCTATCCCCAGATACCCATCGACTCCACTATTTGATTTTCCCGATAAAACACAGAAATCGGTGGTGAATATAATTCCTTTCCAGTGTACTACCGCTGTATTAGTTCGCCCTAGGATCGTTAGTGGTTGACCCCCGGCTCCTGACGACTGAATACTGGTTTGATTTAATGGGCCCATTTCTTGCTGATTTTTGTGTATGAAATTCTCTAGCAGACAACTTCGGTTTGCCCCCGTATCATTTAACATGTTAGCGGCTTTCCCATTTATAACTATAGTTTCACAAGGCGTTTGTCTCTCTAAGATATTGACCTCACTATACCGCCCTTCTATGTGAGGTTTCACAGAACATTTTCTCTCTCTTCCGGCATCATGACTTTTGGCTGATTTTCTGTCTCCCGGTATTCTACCGGCAGCATTCCTCCCCGGTTTGGGTCGGTTCCCCTGGGTAGAGGTCGATCGTTTGGAAGTGAGGGTCTGGGGTCAAATCTAGGAGTTGGGTCTTGTGGACGGTTGGTACAGTTCCTAGCTAGGTGTCCGGTCTGTCCACAAGTGAAGCATCGGGTCAGGGCTCTCGGATACCCTTTTCTTGGGTTCTCCTCCTCCCCTTTTTGTTTTTCCTCTTTTACTTCTCGAGCCTCCTTAATCTTTTTAATGACCCCCATAAGTTCCTTAGTAGTATTGACCTCATGAATGATGCAATGCTTTCTAACCTCCACTGGGCAGGCTTGGATCATAATCTCCCTGATCTCAGTTTCCTGGCTCTCTTGGTCCATATGGGGATACGCCAGTTTAACATTCTCAGCGATTTCCCTCCTCAGCGCTCTCACATTTTGGCCATCGAGTTTCAGACTCTTGAGTTTGTCTCTGGCTTTTCTGGTGGAAGTTTCTCGTCCAAATTCTTCAGTTAGGGCACTCCTGACTTCGGCCCATGACACTAGTCCCTCCAGACGTACTCTTACATCATTCAGGGCCTTGCCTAAGTGTGCCTTTCCATAGGCGATTTTCTTTCCATTTTCTCCTACGTCAAGTAGCCTGAACTGACATTCTAACTGCTCGATCCAGTGCTCGATTTCTTCCTTCCCCTCTTCCCATAATCTGAATGGCAACACGCCCGTCATTCTGTTGGATAATTATACTCAATCTAAATGATTTGTCGAATCCCACCGCTTGCCACCAAAATGTAGTATATATTTTAATTTCTGCTACGATACTACTATTATGGGGGATAAATCGACAGTCATTTAGAAGTTTGTATACTTTATTTAACAAACTTCCTAACTACTCTAATAACGGGTACTTTGTTCGGGCCGAGATGAGTTCAAGACACGGATTGAATATTACGTCGATTCAAGATAGGTTGTACTTTGGACCCCTAGAGTTCGCGTTACTCCCTAGCTGAATTCCTGTTGTTCAGGTATTGACTCAAGTCGACTTCGATCCAACAAATACGTTATTCGTTACTAATCCTAAATAGTTTAATCTGAGCCCTGCTGTGTCTTCTGTTGAGACCAGGGCCTAATGAAACAATTGTTCTTTACCTAACTTACACAAAAGTGATATTCTTATTCTATTCTCAAGAATTAACCACGTCCGTTGGGCCTTCGGTGCCTTCTCTCGAGACCAAAGCTTCAATACATATAATCTATTAACTCATCTGACACAACCGTCGTTACTACAAGTACCTCAACAATAATATAAAGTCTCACAAATTTACCGACCGGGATTACAGGTTCCCTCTCATATGTATAACATTGGGTTCCGTCACCCAGTTACTCCAATGACATTAGTTTACAATATTTACCTCAATAACACCTTCCGATTATACTCTCATGTAACCCTATTACAAACACGCTATGTTTACATTAAACCTTAATCAATAACCGTTCCAACAAAAGATAAACCGTGCCTCAAAACGCCTACACGGAACAGATTCTCAATTATATTCCTTTACATGACTTCTGAGGAATTCTTTGTCATACGTGATATCCTAAACACTTTTCCCAAACTGCCTCCATGACCCTTTCGATTTATATGGATATAACTTCCTTTCTAAAACATAAGAATCCCGTAATTCATATGGACTAGTGTCCTTCTATATAGTTTACTTATTAACAAATTAGTTCGCTATTTCAAGGGACTAGTGTCCTTTCCTAGCTATAGCTGATCTATCGGGTAACTAAACAAAACTGTTTCCTCTTTAACTTATTGGTTGCCTCTTAGTCTAGAAGAATTGATCCTTCCCTCACCTCTTTACTTTTATACTTAAATCTTTCCTATCAGATCCTATATAATAACACTTTCGGCATTACGCCTTTGCTAACAAAAATAACTAATTAATACACATCATCATTTTATGGATACAGATTAGTCTAAATTCTTTTTCCTTTAGTCTTGTCCTAGAAGGACACATCAATTGTTAATGGAACCACCAAGTTAGTCAAACATTTTCTCTCTTTCTTCTGTAATCTTATGCGGGCCCAATATGGGTCCTTAAACAAATATATTTGTGGATGCTGGAATCAGGTGTGGATACTGGAACTTTGGTTTACCACCTCAGAGTTGGCCAATAGCTCCTCTGGAAATTCTCACTCCCGTCCACTTCCTGTCGTCCCTCTTGAATTGCTTGACTGTGTGTGTGTAGAGTAGCAATGTGACGACAGGCGGCAGGATACTGAAGGTGTAACCTCCGAGTGAGCGAGAGTGAAGAGAGATCAGGAGTGGTCTGTGCTGTTGCTGTAGATAAGGGCAGGGTAGCTGGAATGGTTGGCTCCTGGTTTCCCTTTGTGCCCGAATGAGAGAGAGCAACCGGGTTGTAAGAAGCTAACCCGGTGAGTTCCGAGGGGTGAGTGACCCCTGTAACCCCTCCGCGCCAGACTTTATAGTCTCGCCTCCCAATCTCCCGCGCTGTGATTGGCTGAGCGGCACGCGTGGCAGCCCGTTCGCTTTGAATTCTTGCCTCCTCCACCTCCACTCTCTTCTCCTCGAAATAAGTTCCTGGAAGCTGGTTATAAACATCTTTCAGTGGCTCACAGGAGTACAGGGCTGGCACCAAAGTATTAGATTGAGTATAACCAGAGGAAACTACCCGAGAAGAGAAAGAGAGCGACTTTTGAGGTGAGGTAGAGAGTTCAGCTCCGTGCTCCGATAATGGAGGCCGCTGATTGGTTGGCTGGGAAGGTGGGGCGGGTTGTGGCCGAGAACTGTCAAAATCAGCTGATGGTGCAAGCAAATAGAAGGGAGCGCGGTGATTGGCGGAGGGCTTTTCTACTTTAAGTACTACAATTACAATTAATAATATTGAATTCACAAAGCTTAATAACAACTGGTTGCAATGATTGATCAATACTTTTAAGATAAACTTTTGTAGTACTTAAACTTAACTTCCCTGCTCTACTAGGATAGGAATAATTCGACAGTTGTTTGAAAGTTTGCATATTTATTTTAAAAACTTCCATGGTATCCGCAATCCGCATAGCAATTGGAAGGAGTTCTGGAAGGAGTTAAATAGAATAAGGAAAGGAGAAAAAAAGAGGGAAGAGTCGGTGAAACATGTAAATAGAGAGTTATTAGTGGAAAGTGTGCAAGTGAGGACAATATTTGTTGAGTATTTTTAATCTTTGCTAAATGTAAGAGACGGAAGAGAGGCAGTGATTGACACAGTGGCTGATTGAGGTAGGCTACCCAGGCGGGAGGGAATAAATGAAAGGATTGAGTAGAATGAGGTGAAAGAAGCAGTGATACAAATGAGAGAGGGTAAAGCATGTATGTATGGTATTGCTGTGGAGTGTATTTAACCTTTTGTGTACAGGAAGATGCATCTGCGTATACCTGGGACACTTAACCCGGGAAAGACGCCGGGACTCTTAAGAGGTTTTACTGGGCGAAGGCGCCGGGAATCTTAACCCGGCAAGTGCTGGAAGACTCTTAAGAGTTTCCCCGGGCGACTGCGGGAAGACTCTTAAGATCCTGGGCCTAAAAAAATCCATTTAAAACACTCCCAAAAAAATTTGTTTTTGTTTTTGTTTTTTTGTTTTTTGCCCCTGGGCCATGCCAAATATCACTCCTCCACATCCCCTCCTTCCCCACTTTCCTCCCCTCCTTCAGTTATCACCTATTTTCCCTGTTATTCCCTTTTTCTGTGGTCTATTTTCGTGCTAACATTAGCGAGTTGGTAGCAGGGCGTTGTCATCACTGTTACCAAGCGTGGGAAAGAGCGAGAGAGAGACTATTGGGTAACAGTGTCTCTCCAGACAAGGGGAGGGGAGGAGGGGAGGGAGGTTGCCTCAGCCATACATATGTAACTCCCGGCCTGAATCGCCGATTTTGACCATCCAAACGCTCTTTCCACTTGTTTTATTGCTGTAACAGGTTAATACCTTTATAATCAACCTATAATAGGCACATATGGATAAGTATTAACACCTTAAGAGCGGCCTATGCGGTTTATTTATATGTACTGCCCAGCGGGGTGTTTTTAGCCAAAATAGGGCTGTTTACGTGATCATTTTCATGCCTAAATAAGACCCAGAACGTAAAACAAGTATCTATCCCTGAAAGGGCATAAACAGAGCTTTCGAATGACACCATAACGATCCTTTTATGATGGCTAGTTTTCTTGCAATAACCGTGCAACGCGAGTGCAAAAAGCATGTAATTAGCCACTTTCCCGATACAATTCCTTATATAGCGAGTGAGAGAGGTAGGAGGGAGCTGGGATTTGTGTCAGTATGTTCGCCGCGGTGGTCTGGAGCAGTCATACGCTCGCTACTCTCCTGCCACCACTTGTCTCTCTCTCTCAGCAACATTACGTGCTGAAATTGCCACTCGACCTATGTCGAGCGCCGCCACATAGTCCAGCTTTATTTAACTCGACTTATGTTGCTCGCCGCTAATTAAGGGTTAATGCTATTTATGGTAAAATAACGATGTTAGTGATGGGAACAGCTCAAATATGTGCGCACAGGAGTGTGGTGTCTCATACCCCCCATGCGCACGTCTTAGGTTAAGAGTTAAGGCATAAGAAATGCCTTTAAAAAAACCCACTGGCATTCAAAACAAAGTAATATGGTATTAAGTGATATGTGATTTGCTGGGGACCTCAAATGGGCCTTGGTTCCTGGGTTTACTCCTGGACGACCTAGATGTGTTATTTTTTTTATTTTTATTTATTTTTTTGCTTCTTTTCAGGCTCTGTCTCGAGTCGCCCATCCCAAGCTATGGGGTATGTGCCTGAGGATTATATATATATATATATATATATATATATATATGTATACATATATAGCGAGAGAGAGAGAGAGACAGAAAGAGAGAGAGAGAGAGAGAGTATATACCTGTATGATTATCATTATGTTCAGGGATATGTCGTAGCGAAGCCGGTCTATATGATCTGTGCCCCATGAATATTCTTTCCTCCCACTTAAACATCAGGCTACCATAGCACAGTTGGGAATATGTACATGATTAGGTTAATATCCAGTATTCGAGAATGGATAATAAGTCGTAGGCTTGTGCATAAACCTTCAACTGTCTTGGTGGTGTAATGGTTAGAGTGTTTATAAATCTGTGTGTGTTAACCAAGGTTCGAATCCCGGTGGATCACATATATGCTTTCATTAATTTCATTGGAGGTGTTTGGTGTTGTGGTGAAATTAATACAAAATAAAATATATATATTCTTCATTCCAGCACTCAGGTCTGGTTGGATTATTTGTGTATGTTGGGATGATATTCTAGTTGGATGTAACCCAAACATATGTTGGTCACCAATTGAGCGGTAATGGTTGTTCCCTCAGCGTGGACTACCGGCAGCAGGGTGGGGAAGGAGGTCGGGTCTGGCGAGACAATTCAGCCTCAACAGCCATACGAGCACATTTACGGCTAGCAGGAGGTGATGTAGGCAAAGAAGACGGTGCGACGCGTAAGTACACTGTCAAAATTATTATAAGCAACATGTTTAATATGATGACATCCTTATTATATTTCGTCAAACACTTGACTAGTTTTCATTGCATTTGAAGGACCCTTGAATATTTAAGAGGAAATAACAATATCAAGTAACTCTGAATTCCACTGGTCCTTTCCAAATTAATATAACCCTCCAATAATAACGAAAATACATTGACAAATGGTGTTATGACTATTAATAATGCATATTATAACATGTTCTTTACATTGAATCCCAAACTTATGAAGCTTTGAAGGTGTTCAATGTAACACTTTTATTGTGCACCCGTTCTATTTAATCTACTGTGTGTTGTTTGTTATGCACACTAACATTTTTCAGTGCATGAAAACCTGCATCCTGGCGTCAAAGAGAAGAATTTGGAGAACGAAGGTGTGGGCAGTGAGTCCGGATTGATGGTTAGAGATGTGGAGCGTAATGACTCTGCCATATATAGGTGTCGGGTAGACTTTCTACTGAGCCCGACACGTAACACCAGAGTCAACTTGACCGTTGTGGGTCTGTAGCTCAAGGAATTGGTATTCTGTACTTTTTGTCAAAGATCATAAGTTTTAGCTAATAAAATGGCCTGGTAATATCTTGTTCACATCTAGAATTATTGTGCATACTATCTGTGTATGGTATACTCTTCTGTTGATTGTACTACTTATCTTGTTTTACTTACACTGATTATTAATTGTGTGGCGTACATATTTGTCAGTTCCCCCCGTAAGTGTGAGCGTGCGATGGTGGCGAGGTAACAGCGGCAATACTGCAACAAATGGAAAGGTTGGACCCTTCCGAGAGGGAGATGCTCCTACTCTCGTCTGTATCACCACCAATGGTCAGTAACACATGTTACACAGATAGCTAATTGTTCGCACTAAACTGGAAAACTAAAGCCATATTCTAAACATCTGTTAACCTTATGATCATTTTATATTGTGGTTATATTAAGGAAAACCTTTTAGTCTCATGTTGCGCATCACTGGAAACTTGCTATTCACTACTAATAACAAATTTGGGGGGCGTTATCTCTCTGGTTTCCCTGTGTTTGCCAAGAGAAGATGCATTACAGGTATTCGAGGAAAGTAACCTTATTACTGTGATATATAATATTTATCCTGTTTAAATCGAAACCATGAAATAATATTGAATGACTTCGTAATCAATCCCCTCCCGTGCAGCCTGGCCCTCACCCCGCCTGGTATGGTTCGAGGAAGACACGATGGTGGATGACACTTCAGCCAGGGAAAGAGGAAAACAAGAACAAGAAGGAGGTTCTGTGGAGAATACCTTGGCATTAGTTCCTCTAACTCGTAGTCACCATCACACTCGCTTTACCTGCATAGCTACCAACACTAACCTCACTCGCCCTGTTGCTGAAACTGTACGCATCAATATGATCTGTAAGTACTGCATATTAGTATTTAATACTAGAATTAATTTTAAAGTGCACAGTTCCATCTCACTGCCCTGTATCGCTAGGAACATCAACCTTACCAGACCCGTCACTGAAGCTGTGCAATGATCTAATGGCGTGTGTGGAGATATGTTTGTCACTGAAGCTGTGCAATGATCTAATGGCGTGTGTGGAGATATATCTGTCACTGAAGCTGTGCAATGATCTAATGGCGTGTGTGGAGATATTTCTGTCAATGAAGCTGTGCAATGATCTAATGGCTTGTGTGGAGATATATCTGTCACTGAAGCTGTGCAATGATCTAATGGCGTGTGTGGAGATATTTCTGTCACTGAAGCTGTGCAATGATCTAATGGCGTGTGTGGAGATATATCTGTCACTGAAGCTGTGCAATGATCTAATGGCGTGTGTGGAGATATTTCTGTCACTGAAGCTGTGCAATGATCTAATGGCGTGTGTGGAGACATTTCTGTCCATGAAGCTGTGCAATGATCTAATGGCGTGTGTGGATATATTTCTGTCATTGAAGCTGTGCAATGATCTAATGGCGTGTGTGGAAATATTTCTGTCACTGAAGCTGTGCAATGATCTAATGGCGTGTGTAGAGATATTTCTGTCACTGAAGCTGTGCAATGATCTAATGGCGTGTATGGAGATATTTCTGTCACTGAAGCTGTGCAATGATCTAATGGTGTGTGTGGAGATATTTCTGTCACTGAAGCTGTGCAATGATCTAATGGCGTGTGTGGAGATATTTCTGTCACTGAAGCTGTGCAATGATCTAATGGCGTGTGTGGAGATATTTCTGTCACTGAAGCTGTGCAATGATCAAATGGCGTGTGTGGAGATATTTCTGTCACTGAAGCTGTGCAATGATCTAATGGCGTGTGTGGAGATATTTCTGTCACTGAAGCTGTGCAATGATCTAATGGCGTGTGTGGAGATATTTCTGTCACTGAAGCTGTGCAATGATCTAATGGCGTGTGTGGAGATATTTCTGTCACTGAAGCTGTGCAATGATCAAATGGCGTGTGTGGAGATATTTCTGTCACTGAAGCTGTGCAATGATCTAATGGCGTGTGTGGAGATATTTCTGTCACTGAAGCTGTGCAATGATCTAATGGCGTGTGTGGAGATATTTCTGTCACTGAAGCTGTGCAATGATCTAATGGCGTGTGTGGAGATATTTCTGTCACTGAAGCTGTGCAATGATCAAATGGCGTGTGTGGAGATATTTCTGTCACTGAAGCTGTGCAATGATCTAATGGCGTGTGTGGAGATATTTCTGTCACTGAAGCTGTGTAATAATCTAATGGCGTGTGTGGAGATATTTCTGTCACTGAAGCTGTGTAATAATCTAACAGCGTATGTGCAGATATTGTTTACTTGAGTTGGGCTCCCTTTTTATTATTACATTAAATCATTGTTTTAGATGAGCCTGTTTTTTCTGTGCTAATAAGATAGATGTTAGAGATATTTCTATAATTGATTTTCCCTCCCCTAGTGGACGTGGTTAGTGTGGTAGTGGAGGCAGTGGGGACTCAGTCAGCAGGGGCTCAGGCGGAAGTCAAATGTACCGTGCTGGGCTCAAACCCTCCTCCTGTCATCTCCTGGTCTCTAGCCGGTATCACCCTACCAGCCACCAAGCCATGGGTAAGTTTCTTTACTTATTTTCTGTCTCTCAACTTTATTTTCTGTCTCTCAACGTCGAGAGAGACGTAGAAAGCCTGTTCACCAACGTGCCAGTGGATAGGACCATTGACATGATTCTACGTCGAATTTACCATTGCCCTGATACACCTACACTGGACATCCCGGAGAAGGCCCTGAAAACACTACTGGAGCTATGTACCAAGGAGGCCCCCTTCCTTTGCCCCCGGGGCAACATGTACAAGCAGATAGATGGTGTGGCGATGGGCAGCCCCCTAGGAGTTCTTTTTGCGAACTTTTTCATGGGTACCATCGAGGAAGAGCTCCTAGCTGCCCAACGACCAGCCGTCTACTGTAGATACGTGGATGACATCTTCGTGCAAATCAAGGACCTCCACGAACTACAGGAACTCCAGCGTCGCTTCATGACCTCCTCCGGACTTAACTTCACCTTTGAAAAATCTAACAATGGACAACTCCCCTTCCTCGACATCCTCGTAGCTCTGAACGACCATGGGTTCAAAAACCACCGTCTACATTAAACCTACTAACACAGGACAATGCCTCAACGGCGATAGTGAATGCCCCCGCCGTTATCTTCTATCCTCCATCTCCGCCTATGTTAGGAGAGCCCTCACGCACTGCTCTACCTGGGCCGACACCCACCAGGAACTAGAAAGACTATCCCAAGTTTTAGTAAATAATGGATACTCGAACTCCGACATCTCCAGCACCATCAACCACCATCTTGAAAAATGGTACACCCAAAGCCCTCCCAACATTGACCCCCCCAATGAAATTAAGATCTTCTACCGCAATTACATGTCCTCTGAACACAAAAATGACGAGGCCGTCTTAAAAGAAATAATCTCCAAGCATGTCCACCCAACCAACCCGGAAAACAAAATCAAATTAATAATTTATTACAAATCCCCCAAGACCTCCAACCTCGTTCTCCGCAACAAACCAGCCTCCACCAAGATAAAGAGCCCGATGACCGACGATCACGTCATTTACCAACATACCTGTAATTATGAGGACTGTGGACCTCATTCCTATATTGGTATGACGCAGACTCGTCTTTCACGTCGGTTAACTCTTCACCTTCAGGCTGGAGCCATCAAAGACCACTATCTCACCCCTAACCACCCTCACCTCACACGCAACGAGTTAGAGAAACACACCACCATACTCGACAAAGAAAGTGACCCAAGGAGATTACCTATACTCGAAGCTTTATATATCCAAGCCTTACATCCCAACATCAACAACCAAACTCTGGACCTTCAGATCCTTCCTTCTGCCAAAAGGCACTACCCTACAGGACCTAACACCCCTCCTCGCCCCCCGGTGCCCTTGACGCAGCCCCCCGCGCTACCTCCTTCAGCTTCGTCTTCTGCAGGCGCCACACAACTTAGGCCACGCCCCTCGACACGCAGCCAATCAGCTTCGACCCCACCTACTGACCACCATCCCGCATCCAGTGCGCATGCGTGAAGCGGTTAACCCCTTTCTCTCTCCTAGTTTACGCTTCCACCAATAGCAGACTTTTGCCCCCTGTTTTCCGCCTCCTCTGATCCTCCACCCTCTATATATACCCTTCCTGTTTACCTTTTTATCATTCCTTCCTTACTTGATAATGCTGGTTGTCCAGTGAAACGCGTCGTATATCCTGTATCATCATGTACATTTATGTAACCCTGTACCACCATGAATTTTGCTCATCTCCTTCATCTACTTCCTGCCACCCAGCGAAAACTCATCAGAGACCTGGAAACTTTGAATAATAAAATTTCCAACGCAGAAATTGCCATTTCTTTCAACCTCGTATGTATTAAAGAATATATATATATATTTTTTTTTTTTTTTTTTTTAAGAGACAATGAACGGAGGAAGGAAAAACACAGATAAAACAAAAAGGTCCATGTGCCTAAAGGCATCCTCCATTCATAAAATGTTTGTAACAACTTGATTTAAACATTTGTTGATTGTAAGTTTGTGGAAAGCAATTCGAGGGAAGTGAATTCCAAAGAGTAGTAGCTCTGGGGATAAATGAATTCTGATAAGCAGAAGTTCTGCATTGTGGAGGAGAAAGTGTAAATTCATGGGCGCTCTCAGCTGCCCTAGTTCTACGGGGAAAGATGTGGAGAGGCGGCACAATTGAAGCAAGTTCCTCGGAACAATTGCTGTGAAAATATCTGTAGAATAATGCAAGGGATGCAACGTTTCTTCGTATGGCTAATGTAGGAAGGTCCTGTGTGATTGCAGGGTTATTGATTAATCTAATAGCTTTATTTTGAATTTTGTCCAACTGCCTCAATGCAACCACTCCACTTCCACCCCACAGAGGTGAACAGTAATCCATCTGAGAGCGCACATGACTTTTATATATTACGGCCAACTGCTCGTCAGTGAAGAATTCTCGAACTCTGTACAGGAGTCCCAGTTTTTTAGAGGCATTCTTAGCAATGCTTCTAACATAATGTGTCCAGCTCAAGTTAGTAGTTAATGTTACACCGAGAATGTCAATACTAGGGGAAGTGGGAATATTTACATCATTAAAAAATATATGGGAGTCAGTGAGATTCTGTCGGTTAGAAAATTGAATGTACTTGGTTTTCTGTGCATTAACCCTTAATTAGCGGCTCACCACATAAGTCGAGTTAAATAAAGCTGGACTATGTGGCGGCGCTCGACATAACTCGAGTGGCAATTTCAGCACGTAATGTTGCTGAGAGAGAGAGACAAGTGGTGGCAGGAGAGTAGCGAGCGTATGACTGCTCCAGACCACCGCGGCGAACATACTGACACGAATCCCAGCTCCCTCCTCCCTCTCTCACTCGCTATATAAGGAATTGTATCGGGAAAGTGGCTAATTACATGCTTTTTGCACTCGCGTTGCACGGTTATTGCAAGAAAACTAGCCATCATAAAAGGATCGTTATGGTGTCATTCGAAAGCTCTGTTTATGCCCTTTCAGGGATAGGTACTTGTTTTACGTTCTGGGTCTTATTTAGGCATGAAAATGATCACGTAAACAGCCCTATTTTGGCTAAAAACACCCCGCTGGGCGGTACATATAAATAAACCGCATAGGCCGCTCGTAAGGTGTTAAAGGAAACTAGATTCTCTTGTCCCCATTCATTAATTCTAGAAAGGTCCTGGTTCAGAGAAATTGCAGTGTTTATTTTTGAATTTATAAGATCGGGTTGGGTGAAAGAATTGGTAAATGTGAAGGAACTGTGGAGTGTTGAGTCATCTGCGTAGGAATGTATTGGATTATGAGTGGTAGATATGAGATCATTGATATGAATGAGGAACAGAGTTGGGGCCAAAACTGATCCCTGGGGAACACCAGCATTTATTGAGTGAAATTGAGAATAAAGGCCATCTACCATTACACGTATTTTTCTGTTATGAAGATAAGAAGAAATTAGTGGAACTAATGATGCAAGGCCGTAGTGTGACATCTTCGACAATAAGGATTGATGCCAGACTCTATCAAATGCCTTTGATATATCCAGTGCTATTGTATGTGTTTCACCATGTTGGTCTGTAGCTTGGTTGATTTGATGCGTAAGAAGGCAAAGAATGTCTGCAGTTGATCGACATCGTCTAAAACCATATTGCCTATCACTGATTAATTTATTATTCTCCAGATGCTTAATTATGTGATTATTTAATATAATTTCAAAAACTTTGCCAAGAGTGGAAGTTATAGCTATTGGTCTGTAGTTTGATGGATCTGAAGAGGCACCTTTTTTAGGAACTGGATGGATGTTTGCTTCTTTCCAGGGTACTGGGAAGCATGAGGTATGAGTACACAGACGGAAAATTTTTGCCAATACAGGAGCGAGCACCAAGGAGCAATTCTTAAGTACTATTGGAGGAATTTCATCTGGACCAGGAGCCTTATCTACTGAGAGATTCTGCAAAATAGTTTTGACATGTCTGGTGTGGATCTTAAGTGAGGGAATTTCAGGTGAATTAAAATTAAGTACAGGGACATCTTGATTTATTTCATCTAAGGTTGAGTTGGTGGAGAAAATATCTGCAAGAAGGTTAGCTTTACCTCGTGGGTCACTTACAAGATTGCCAGTCGGAGATTTTAATGGTGGAATGGATGAAGCAGTAGTGAAGTTGGATTTGAATGAGTTAAGAGTAGACCAAAATATTTTGTTATCATTTGGATTATTTAGAAGTTTATTTGCCTTGGAGAAAGTTTGATTTAGTTAGGTTTAATACAGTTTTGGCATGATTTCTGATGTTTCTAAAGTAATTAAAGGCTTCATGTGTTTTTGATCTTGTGTATGCATTGTAGGCTATTGCTTTTTGTTCAGTTACTCTAGCACAATTATGGTCAAACCATTTAGGTGAATTAGATCTTTTACTGTACTTTTGATGAGGAATAAAAGTTTCCATTCCAATTTTTACAAAATCTTGTATGTGGCTCAAGGTGGAATGTGCATCATTAGAAAAGAAAGAGGTCCAGGGAATATCAATAAAGAAACCTTGAAGACCCTCCCAGTCTGCCCTATCGTAATGCCATTTAGTCACCAAAACAGGTTCAGAGTGGGAAGGTGTGGTAGGTGATAGACAGGTGGCCTGTATAAGACAGTGATCAGAAGATCCAAGTGGGGGCCTCACTGTAACATCATATTTTTCTGAATTGGTTGTTAAAAATAAGTCCAGTAGGTGGGAATTATGATTAGGATTATCTGGTACACGGGTGGGTTGGTTGACTAGTTGAATGAGATTAAATGAGTCTGCAAATAGCTCACATTCAAGACCAGCATCATCAGTCCTGGCTGAATGAGTGAGCCATTCAACATTATGGACATTAAAATCACCCAACACAGTGATTTCAGAAGAAGCATTTAAGTTGAGGACACTGAGTTGTGAGGACAGAGAATCAAAAAGACTTTGCTCTGGAGGAGTATTTGGGGAACGGTAGATGCAACATATGTATTTAAATTTACCAGCAGAAATTAATTTGTATATAGAATAATCAAAATAGGGACAATTGAAACTAGTAACCTCCTCCAGGGCAATTTCAGATTTTGCGAAGCAACATACACCACCTTTAGGTCTGAAATTTTGGAGCAGTTGATAACCTGGAAAATTAAATCTAGATGTGTCAGATGTGGATGTTACTTGAGTCTCTGTCAAAAAAAGGAGAGTAGGGGATTCTGCTTGAAGAAATTGGTGTACAGAATTGATGTTAGAGTGAAGTCCCCTTATATTACTAAAGAAATAGCTGTACTGACAAGCAGCTTTGGGACGTTGCAATGCTCTTGACACAGTCGCATGATGACGACCGGGAGGGCCCTGTGTCAATAACCCAACCCTGCCGGGGGTGGATATCCGAGGGACCACCAGGTTTGCTCTTAACAATTGTACTGCCATATTTATAAGGTAAGTGTATGGTGTTACATGTATGATATGTAGTGGGAAGAGTAGTATTTTATGGATAGAGGATAGCGATGTAGGGCAATGTCGTGAAGTTGGATGTGTATGTTATATAAAGAGGGTTTTCCTGATACCCCTGATGTGTGAGGCAGAAAGATATGTATCCAGCTACCAAGGCCTGGGAGAGAAAATGGAATTCAGGCTATTCCCTGAGTCTCCCGAAACCTTGGCGGTAGTACTTCCCTGGGCGGGGCTGCCTACCCCTACTACCTATATATATATATATATATATATATATATATATATATATATATATATATATATATATATATATAAAGAGAGAGAGATATATATACATACAGTATATAGGGATAGACAGACGAATGAGGAAGTAAGAAGGAGGTGTGGTGTAGAGGTAGATGTGCTGGAAAGTGTGAAAAGGAACAAGTTAAGATGGTTCGGCCATATGGAACGTATGGGAAGCGAGAGAATGACTAAGAAGGTGTACAAGAGCGAGGTGGAAGGACAGACAGGGAGCGGTAGACCCAAATGGAGGTGGAAGGATGGAGTGAGGAAGTATATGGATGAAGTCGACTGACTGGGGACAGAGGTGCCTGGGGGCAGTTCGTTCGTGGCCACCCCTTCATGGATCACGGCGTCAGGCAATATATATATATATATATATATATATATATATATATATATATATATATGTATTGTCACTCAAGTTAGGTTTAAAGGTGAATTACGGAAGTTAATCAGTGCTGCAATTATTATTTTACAATGTAGTAATGGTCAAGATATGTTGCATTACTGAACGTTACGGTGCTATATATAAACCTTCAACTAATACAAATATGCAATAATTGTTTTTCTGGCGCATAGTTGAAGCTTGCTGACAGAAAACAGCTGGGAGAGAAGGTGCGTGTTGATTGGCTATGCAGGCTCGTGACGTAAACTGAGACCGGAAGAATTTGAAGACAGTAATCAAACCCATAGTGAATTATGCCAAAGTTCACTCAAAGCAATACAGTGAGAATATGTTGATTAATTTCGTTTTACTTGAAGCCAGACCAGACGTATTTTTGAGAAGCATTCTGGGTTGTTGTTGATGTGTTTATTTTATACTAGCCCTCTGGGCCAGGGCCCTCACAAGGCTAGTGTTCGGTGAAGAGGTGCAAAGTCAAGTCATGTAACTGTCAGTAGTCAGATATCATCATAAAGTTAGGTGGTTTTCAGGAATTGTCTAATTGGAGTGATATAGCCTACATGAATTTGGTCTGAGCATCATAACCTGGTGCTAGTTTATACCAACTACATCTTCAAGTATTCCTTTGCAGGCTTTGCTTTGGGTATTAGAACGGTTCTTAAAAATAAATAAATAATAGGCCTAATAGCCTAACATATATAGGGCCTAGGCCTATTTACAAACTTCAAATAGGCCTAGCCTATGTGACATATCTAGTTGAATAATCAGGTCTCCCCCAATCCATTTAGTAGGCTAGATATTAACATAACCTAGAACTAATTTTACCATTGGGTTATGTATTTTACCCTAATTAAATTATGTAATACTGTTCTATATTAGCTCATAATGTGTACCGGCATAGGACTATAACCTAGGCCTAGGCCTAGCTCTGGTTGAACATTAAAATTAATATTTACTTCGACTGACAATTCTTCCAGTGGCACAATTCTAATATCTACAGGATATAGGCTATCCTAGGAGGTTTGGAATACCATTAGGCTATGATAACCCAAAATATTTTAAAGTTGTACGTTAAGAGTATCCATTGGTTTAATTTAATATTAACTATACTCTCCTATACCTAACCCAATCTTATCCTATCTTCCCAAAGGTGGTGACCTCTTCCTATTGGTTTACCCGCTGTGTTCAATAGTTTGAACTAGGCCTAGTCAAGTCTCTACACCAAGATAATTACAAATTTTACAGGGCCGGAATAAGGTGGGGGCGTACGCCCCTCCCCTATTTTTCACAGTAGGATATTGGGCCTATTTGTATGTGTTAGGGGTGATGTCCTGGCTCCATTTACATACATGACAAACAAATATTTAGTAGGGCCTAGCTTCATGAATAACTTTTGTATGGATCATTGACATAGCCTAGTGTTTCTGAAGTACTGCTGCTACAAACTTTATAATGTTTTGTATTGGCATATCGACGAAAAGTTACAAGGCCTAACTAGAAAAATATGTTGAATATTTGATGATTGAGTCACGTCTATGGTGTTTCGTCGACGGCCGGGGGGCGACACCCCTCATAGTCACTTCTCAACACCTCGCCCCCCCTTTTCAAAAGTCCTGGATCCGGCCCTGTTTTAGAATGTAGGCCTAACTGTGGTTCGAAATTTCTAAATGTAAGCATCTCATTCCAGGGTATGAATGATCGAAGTGTGTAGCCCTAGTCTAGTCTTTATCATTCCAGGGTATGAATGATCGAAGTGTGTAGCCCTAGTCTAGTCTTTATCATTCCAGGGTATGAATGCTCGAAGTGTGTAGCCCTAGTCTAGCCTTTATCATTCCAGGGTATGAATGATCGAAGTGTGTAGCCCTAGTCTAGTCTTTATCATTCCAGGGTATGAATGATCGAAGTGTGTAGCCCTAGTCTAGTCTTTATCATTCCAGGGTATGAATGATCGAAGTGTGTAGCCCTAGTCTAGTCTTTATCATTCCAGGGTATGAATGATCGAAGTGTGTAGCCCTAGTCTAGCCTTTATCATTAAGGTAAACCTTGCCTGATGTAATCATTAAGGTAAACCTTGCCTGATGTAATCATTAAGGTAAACCTTGCCTGATGTAATCAACCAAACCCTTTTATACAGAGCGTCAACCACATCCCCATCAGAGAAAATCCAACCAAGAACCCCACGGCTAATTCTCAACTCCAAAAGTATTTCTAAATTATAGCCTATTGATGGTTGAAGGAAGGACGTAAGACAATTTGTATGGGCTGCTGTGGAATCTATTTTCGTCAGCTGAGAATGCCCTAGCCTAGTAAACGCACTCATAAGGGGATTAATACAATATACTGTGTAAATGATACATCAGGAACCAGCACTTCATAATCATAAGTTGTTCCCATTTTGCTCATCATCGTGAATAGAGGGACTAGGGATAGGGAGAATCTGTGAGACCTCTAGCTCGTGTCATGTTTGTTGTGGTAACAGGTGACGCCAGCAGACGATGGGCCTATCATCGTAGCGGAAAATATTTGCCTATTTGCTTTCGAGTATTGCTATTATTATACAAAATTTCATATGAATTATGTCTAACTATCAGTGTTTGGTATATTTGTGGATCACTATACTCATATATAGTTTGGTTTATGTGAGTAACTCATCTTCTTTATTCTGCCTTCGTAATTCACCTTTAAGCAGTAATTGGGCATACGCGATGTAATTATTGTGTGTATTATTCATTTTAATTCGATAAGATCTCATCGTCAATGTTTTCACGTTGAGCTGAGCATTTTGATCTTAGTAAGTTTTGCTGTGAAATGCTTGCTTCTAATTATTATTCATGTCAAGCATTTATTGTGTTGCTCTTTCTTTTCGTCGCCATTATTGCTGAATTCCTTCTTGCTCAAAAAGCCGTGAGGGCCGAGTTACTGTTCGAGATTTTTATTGGCTAATTTGGAGCCCTTGATTGTGATTTTTATTTGTTTTTCTATGTGTATGAAGGAGACAAAAGGCAGGTTGCCTGTACGAGTGTCTCCCCCAAAGCCAAAAGAGTGACAGAGAGCCACAACATTCCTGAACACACAAAGTTTGAAGCAGTTTAAGTCGTAGAATGAAGGACAAATTGATTGGGGGAGAGAGTTTCAGAGTTCATTTGTTGAGTAGAAGAAAGACTGAGAAAATTGGCTAATTCTTAGATTGGAGAGCTGGACAGAATAGGAGTGGGACTGTATTGAAAGGTGGGTGCTTTGCACTCGCCGCAAGGGAGGGGGTATGCACTGAGAGAGCTCTAAAGAACACTGATTGTTGTAATAGTGATAGAAGAGTGGTTGGAGTAAGCGGTCACATGATCTATATATTTTGCCCAGGAGATATATTTTCGTTTCTACGTTTTGCACAGCGGGCTGTACATTCCCGTTATTACCAATGTTTGGGGAATGTTGTAGCAGGCAGATAACACTTCAATGTTTTGTATATAAATATGTTTGATTGTGTCAAACAGCACCGAAGTAACTATGATTCTGGCGCTGCTAGGCACCTTTGTCCGCCCCACCATCTGTTGCAGTGATGCTGCAGGGGGCCAGTCTTCACTCCCAGTTGATATACTTTACGAAGCAGACATGCACTTGAATTGGTGGTCATTGTGCATTGATTTTTACCTTTGTTCTAATGTAAAGTAACAAATACTTCATTGTATTATTATGGGAGTCCTAAAGCATATGAAGAACTGATTCTTTTGATCCTCTGATAATTCTAAGCACTTTACTAATTTTTCATAATATAGCTTGTTGTCATTGCTGTAAGCTCGGTTTATGTTTGGGCAACGAGTTGACTATATGGTGATAAGGCATCCTTTAATGGCTGCTATATTACTAACTCTCTCAGGTCTGAATAAGTTTCAAAGTTTCCATGGACAGGCAACACACTCTCTGGGCTGCTCAGGTTTTCTCTTCTTTCCCGTTCACCCAGCCATGACTCAGTAGAGAGTTGCCAGATACCCCCACATGTAGACTAATCTACCATCAAATCCCTGTCCAAAAATGGACAAGACTGCGTCTTTTGTGTCTTTTGTAAAGGCTTAAGGATGCAATCGCATTTACCCATGCGCGAGGACAATTGTGCCTCAGAACGCGATCGTGAGAGGGTTAATACTTACGGTGCGGGCATATTTCCGCTATATTAGGGCTCATTCAGGCACTCCTGAATAATTAATCAAGTGTCTGAATTAAATTAAATGTATTCCACCAAAAACAAAAACAAAATAGCTTCAAAATGACACTAGAACGATCTTCGTAGCCCGCGGAGTTCATCCGCAGCGTTATAATAGACAATGGCAAATATTCACTAATAATGAGCAATGTCGCGCTACATTTGCCTTTGGCAGCGCTGCATATGTCTAGCGAGATATGGCTAACATCCCTCAGTGCCCCGGCCGCCGGGTTGGAGAGCAGACGGGGGCCTGCTGCGCTCCCTCTCACTCGTCTCCACAGGCTTTAAGAGCCTGTAAATTGCTAAAAATTGCCGCAGCCATGGGGTTAATGTAAACTCACTGCAAGTTTACATACATTACACATCAATGGGGAGATTATAGGCACCAATCGAACAGGGTTATTATACTCTGGTGAGGATATAGGCATTTGATAAGGTGTCGCTGAAACTCCTGTTTCATTTGCTTGGCCTCTTACTGATTTCCTTTGTGCTTCAGTTACACTGAGAGTAACCTCTGATGACCCCTCTAAATGCTCTGGACCATGGCCTGTCACTCTTACTATCAACTTTTGCAACATTTGCGGCCTTTCCTCTAATTTTTCCTCTGTAGAACACCATCTTTCCTCCTACAAGCCTGATCTTCTTTTCTTCACTAAAACCCAAGTGTCTAAAGCAACTGCCAGCAGCCCCTTCTCTGTTTCCTCCTACTTTCTCTATCATAGTTTCAAAGCCAAAGGCAGATGTTGCGCATATGTGTACAACAAAATCACTTGCTCTCATGTTCCTGATTTCGACTCCTCTGAATTCTCAACTTTATGGCTCAAACAATCCTGTCATTCTCATACTAAATATTTCTGTGCTGTCTATCTTTACCCTAACTCTACAGACTTTCCCAAATTCTTTGACTATCTAAACTCTAAAGTGGAACACATTCTATCCATCTCTCCTTTCTCGAAAATCTTCATCTTAGGAGATTTCAATGTTCACCACCGCCAATGGCTCTCCTCTCATACTACTGACCAACCTGGTGAACAAGCCTACGTCTTCTCTATACTTAATGACCTAGAGCAGTTGGTTCAGCTACTCACCCGTATCCCGGATCACTTCGGAAATCAGCCCAACATTCTTGACTTGTTTCTAACTTCTAACCCTTCTTCTTATGCTGTCGATCTTTTCTCTCCTGTGGGCTCCTCCGACCATAAACTTATCTCTGTTACCTGTCCTATCTCTCCAGTACGGCCACCCGATCCTCCCAGCCGCCGGCGCTTGTGCCACTTCGGCGCTGCCGACTGGGAGGCTCTCCAGCAATACTTTTTTTATTTCTCATGGAATGATTTTTGCTTCCATGGCCGGGGACCCTCGTAAAGTGCTAAACGTATTACCGAGGTAATCCTATCGGGCATGGAGGCATACATTCCATTTTCTTTCTCTCAGACTACTGCAAAAACATCTTGGTTTACTCACGCTTGTTTTACTGCTGTCCGCAATAAGGAGGAAGCATTCAAACGGTACCGATGCCTTAAAGCTCAAGAATCTCTTTCTTCCTATGTTTCTGCCCGGAATCAAGTCAAATCTGTCCTTCGACTTGCCAAACACTCTTTCATCATTAATATAATTATGCACTGAACTATCCAACTCTAGCTTTTCCAAAGCTTTCTGGCATCTAGCCAAAAACCTCTCCAACAATTTTTCTTCCTCGTTTTTCCCTCCCCTTTTCCACTCTGATGGCACATCCATCACTTCTTCCTCTGACAAAGCTGAATTCTTCACTCAAACTTTTGCTAGAAACTCCACCTTGTATGACTCCGGTTCTATTCGTCCTTCTCCACCCCCCACTCTCCTACTTATGCCTAATATCCTAATCTCTTCTAAGATGTACTTTCTACCCTTTCTGGGCTTAATACTAAGAAGGCGTACGGTCAGGACGGTGTTCCTCCTGTTGTACTCAAAAACTCTGCTTCAGTGCTGACTCCCTGCCTAGACAAACTCTTTCGTCTCTGTCTCTTCTCTAACGTCTTCATGCTGGAAGTTTGCTCTCATTCAACCTGTCCCAAAGAAGGGTGACCGCTCTTAACCCTCCAATTATCGTCCAATTGCTCTCATCTCTTGTATCTAAAAAGTTGCTTAAACTATTCTTGCTTCCAAATTTCTTAAGCATTTCTCTTCTCATAATCTGCTCTCAGATCGCCAGTATGGCTTCCTTAACCCGTTGAGCCCCGGCTAGTTATAATATTTTGTTCACCCCAGTCCCAAGCCATTTTCACTTTTTTTTTATTTTTTTGCTAAAATGGAAGACAAGGATGAGAAATGAAAACAAACAAAAAAAATCATCTCGGATATTTTTTTTTGGGGGGGGTGGCCGGTGGGGGGTTGGTGGGTGGTGGAGCCTCAACAAAATTTGTTGAGACAAAATGGAAGAGAATGGTGAGAAATGAAGAAAAAATGAAAAAAAATCACCTCGGTCATTTGGGGGGTGGGGGGGGGGGGTCGAAAGTTCGTCTCCCCCGCATGACCACCCGCCCGGGAGGACTAGGGTGAAAACTGAGTATGGTATTGTACGGCATACATCCTAAGGAGTGTCTCACATAAATCTCAAGCCTCTAGCTCCCATACGACCGGAGTAATGAAGGTTCAAAGTGGCGGTGAACTAAGGGTGTAAAGTATCCCCACTAAGCCCACCACCACCGGCCGCGTGGCTGTCTTGGCCCGCTCACTAGTGGTGGACGATACCAAGGATTTTCTTTCGATACGATACCAAGGATTTTTTCACCCAGTATCGGTAGTATCGAGTACCGATACCAAGTACTTTTGTAGTCAGTATCGGTTAATATGAGTACCTGTACTGTACTATACAATATTATATTTAAAGGAGAGTAATATGCACTTATATGTATTTTACAGATCATTTATTATATGTATTTCAAAACGCTAACGTAAACAAAGAACGAATGTATAAGAATAAGAAAATAAATTGCATCTCTTAAGTAAAATTACTGATACCGGTAACTACACTGGTAAAAAGTGTTGACTATAATAAAGATAATCCGAAAACACAGCGTCACCGAGATAACTGATGAAAAAGTGAAAAATCGGTAAAAATCGCAAAACGTTTTTTAATTATGTTAGATTTAGCACGTTAGCAACAACAGAAGAATCTCGTCCAAAGCTACTCATTCATGCAGAGGTGCCATCTGCTGCTTTTGTTTTCTTCTCAGTTAGCTAACTTTGCTGCAATGTACAGGATTGCCAGACACTCGATAACAGTATTTTGAAATTAGGGATAACTTTTATTACAAAATGTTCCATTACACTCAATTCTCAAGTACTCATAATACTCGATACTTTTCCTAAAGTATCGATACTTTCGATACCAGCCTGGTATCGAAAGAATCGATATTTTGGTATCGATACGCCCACCACTACCGCTCACACCTACCGGCCCGGCTCCCACACACACTATGGTACCTCCCCCTCCTATTCTCCCGCCATTTCCTACCTTACGAGCCACGTAAATGATTTTAATATGCCGGACGCACGTGATGCGTCGCTGGGAGTTGGTGATAACAAACTACCGACGCATCACGTGCGACGCTGGGTCTCAATGGGTTAAGGGACGCTTTACTGGTGATCTTCTTTCATATCTTAATAACTCTTGGTCATCCTCCTTTCAGGACTTCGGTGTGACCTTTTCTATTGCGTTAGACATATCGAAGGCCTTCGATAGAGTCTGGCACAAATCTCTAATTTCTAAACTACCCTCCTTCGGTTTCTATCCCTCTAACTGTGCCTTTGTCTTTAATTTCCTTTCCGGCCATTCCATAGCTGCGGTTGTGGAAGGCCATTGCTCACTTCTTCATCCTATCAACTTCGGTGTTCCTCAAGGCTCTGTCCTATCTCCAATTCTCTTTCCAATTTTCATAAATCTTCTCAACTATAACTCCAGTCCTATCCATTACATATGCAGACGACTCTACCTTACACTACTCGATTAGTTTTCCAGAACGCCCCAGCCAGCAATCCCTCAAAGACAAACGTAATTGCCGGACGCCATGATCCAAGAAGGGGTGGCCACGAACGAAACGGCCCCATGCACCTCTGTCCCCAGTCAGTCGACGCCCCTCCTCCCTTCCAGCACCGCCTTCACTCATATACTTTTTCACTCTCAAGGTGTCCCTTTTCACACTTTCCAGCACATCTACATCCACAACACACCTCTCTCGTACTTCCTCATTCGTCTGTCTATTCCTCCATGTAACTCTGCATGCACTTCTCAGGTAGCTCATTTCCACCCCTCTCAATCTTGGTTTGAGTCTCTTCACCAACGTCCATGCTTCGCTCCCGTAAGTTAAGGTCGGGATTACCACACTGCCATGCAAGGACTTCTTTACTTCCATGCTGACCACCCTATTTCTTGTTACTGCTTTCAGCGTTCCTACAACCCTCTTCCCCTGTTGCACCCTCTCCCGCACTTCTTCATCCAAACTCCCATCTTTACTCAAAACCCTGCCTAGATACTTGAATGAAGTGACATTCTCCATAGCCTGACGGTTCAACTTCACCTCACACTCTGTGGCTGCACCCCTTTCAAAGAATGTAACCTTGCTCTTCCTTGCATTTACCCTCAGATTCCATTTTTCACACACTGTTCAAAATTTATTTACCAGCCCCTGCAACTCCCATTCACTATCGCTCATCAGAACTGTATCATCAGCAAACAGCAGTACAGGCAACTTTCACTTGTTTCCCTCCCTTATCAGAGGTGCACCAACATCTAATGCTCTTCCTTGTATTTTTCTCATGACTCCATCCATATATATATATTGAACAACCATGGGGACATCACACACCCTTGCTTCAACCCAACATTCAGATAAAAGAATTCGCTCTGCTCATTCTCCACACGTACTGACGCCTTTGCACCCTCATACATGCTCTTCACTGCTTTCAGCAACTTGCCGTCTACTCCATATATTCTCAGTACTTTCCACAAACCTTCTCTACAACACATTTCAGGGCAAAAATCTGATATACACATCCCCTTCCCTTCCTAAATCCGTTCTGCTCGTCACCTATCCATTTCTCCATTCTCGGTCTCACTCTCTCTCAATCACTACCCTACTGTACACCTTCCCTGCTACACTTAGAAGGCATATACCCCAGTGGTTACCACACACTCCTCTTTCTCCTATACCCTTATACAGGGAAACTGTTATGCCTGTCTTCCAGTCATCAGGTGCACTCCCTTTCTCCCATGCTAGTTTACACATATTCCATACCCATTAGATCACTATCTCACCACCATACCTCAGCATTTCTCCACACACTCCAACTATTCCTGATGCTTTCCCCATCTTAACTCTATGCATGGCTTCACACACTTCTGACCTCCTCATCCCCACCTCCTCCTCCACTACTTCTCATCTTCTCCCTCCCATACCCCATCCAACTATGTTTGCTGGTGCTTCATTCCTTACATTTAGCAATTCGTTGAAGTACTCCCTCCATCTTTCGATTCTCTCTTGTTTCTCGGTTATCACTCGCCCATTCTTATCTTTCACACCCTTACTATTTCCCTTGCTACCCTCCCTAACTTTCTTGACCTCTTTCCAGAACAGTTTCTTACATTCCCTCCATTTTACACTTAGATTCCTTCCAAATTCCTCATCTACTTCATTTATGTCTAACTTTCCTTCACTACTCCCTTTTTCTCCAAGTACCTCGATCTTTTCTTTCTCTCTAAATCTTCATTCCCTCTACTACCCAACCACTCTCTATATGCTTTCTTCTTGTCTTCAACAACTATTTCTACCTCTTCAGTCCACCACGCTGCACCCTTCACTCACCTCCCTCTTCTCCTTGCTCCACACACCTCCTCACATGCTGCACATATCTCTTCCTTAACCCTTAACTGGCGGGGCCCGCCTTAAGTCGGGCTCCAATTTGCAGCAAGTTAGGAGCATTATTAAGGCTTTTAAAGGGTTAAAATCGAGTGCAAATGGCCGGGAGCGCAGCGGGCCACACGCCCGACACCCAGGGCTTACCGCCGCCCATTGACTCACGCTCCCTCTGTTCTCGAGAGGCCGGCAGTGTTGCCAGTAGTGAGCGTAGCGGGAAAAAATATGCCGATATATGCTAAACTCCCATGTTAGTGGTACCACTGCGTGAGAACGATGAGTGCTACGTAACTCGTTCTGGTCTCATTTTGAAGCTTTTGCGCCTAGTTTTTTGCTGAATACATTTATTTTCATGCAGATACTTGATTGATCATTCAGGAGGGCCTGAATATGCCCAAAATAGGCCAAAACCCCCCGCTAGACAAGGGTTAAACACTTTCCTCACATCCTCCATGCCCTCCAAATCAAACCTACCTAGTCGTCTCTCTACTGCTCTCTTGAACTCTTCCCTTTTTTTTCTTTTTTTTTCCATGTGAGTGAGGGAGATAAAAGGCAGAACTGCCTGTAGCAAGTACCTCCCCCATAGTTGAAAAAGTGACAGGGCCAAAATCAAGGGACGTTTGAGTCAAAATGCCTGGACACACAGAGTTTGAAGCAATTTAAGTCATAGGAGGAGGGAAAGACAGATTCTGGGAGAGAGTTCCAGAGCTCAGCTGTTGAATAGAAGAAAGTCTGAGAGTAACGTTTCACTCATGGGTTGGAGAGTTGCACAGAGTAGGGGTGGGATTGTGTTGCAAAATGGGTACCACGTACCCTACGTAGAGGAGGTGGTATACACTGGGAGAGCTCTGAGGAGCACTGATTATTGTAGTAGTGATAGAATATCGAGAGAGATGCAAAATTGCGGCGAAGAGAGAGAGTTTGCAGAGAGTTGGTGAGTGGGTGGGAATTAATGATCCAACAGGCCTTCCTTTCTACTTTGTCTAGAAGTGCCGTGTGAGAGGATCCTCCCCACACATGTGAACAATACTCAATACAAGGACGCACTGTGACCCTGTACAGAGCAAGAAGCTGTGCAGGGGATGCACTGTGCCCCTGAACAAAGCAAGAAGCTGTGCAGGGGTAAAGAACCCTTTGAGGCGGTTGAGCACACCCAGCTTCTGCAAGACTGCCTTAGCAAGACTGGTAATATGGACAGAGCCATAAGGAACACCGGAGTTGATAGGATAAGGGAAGTGAGTGATGGCCGTCCGCAACCGCAGCTATGGAACGGCCGGAAAGGAAATTAGAGACAAAGGCACAGATGGAGGGATAGAAACCAGAGGGTATTTTAGAAATTAAAGATTTGTGCCTGACTCTATCAAAGTCCTTCATTATGTCTAGTGCAATAGAAAAGGTCTCACCGAAGTCCCGAAAGGAGGATGACCAAGAGTTAGTAAGATATGAAAGAAGATCACCAGTAGAGCGTCCCTTAAGGAAGCCATACTGGCGATCTGAGAGCATAATTATAAGAAGAGAAATGCTTAAGAAATTTGGAAGCAAGAATAGTTTCAAAAACTTTAGAGATACAAGATATGAGAGCAATTGGACGATAGATGGAGGGTTGAGAGCGGTCACCCTTCATTGGGACAGGTTGAATGAGAGCAAACTTCCAGCATGAAGGGAAGACGTTAGAGGAAAGACAGAGACGAAAGAGTTTGCCTAGGCAGGGAGTCAGCACGGAAGCACAGTTTTTTAGTACAACAGGAGGAACACCATCCTGACCGTACGCCTTCTTAGTATTAAGCCCAGAGAGGGTAGAAAGTACATCTTTAGAAGAGATTAGGATATTAGGCATAAGTAGGAGAGAGGGGGGTGGAGAGGGAATAGCACCAGAATCATCCAAGGTGGAGTTTCTAGCAAAGGTTTGAGCGAAGAGTTCAGCTTTGTCAGAGGAAGAAGTGATGGTTGTGCCTTCAGAGTGGAAAAGGGGAGGGAAAGATGAGGAAGAAATATTGTTGGAGAGGTTTTTGGCTAGATGCCAGAAAGCTTGGGAAAAGCTAGAGTTGGATAGTTGAGTGCCTTTATTATTGATGAAAGAGTGCTTGGCAAGTCGAAGAACAGATTAGGCTTGATTCCAGGCAGAATATAGGAAGAAAGAAATTCTTGAGTTTTAAGGCGTCGGTACCGTTTGAATGCGGACAGCAGTAGAACAAGCGTGAGTAAACCAAAATTTGTTTGCATTAGACTGAGAGAAAGAAAATGGAATGTACGCTTCCATGCCCGAGAGGATTATCTCTGTAATGCCTTCAGCACTCTCCGAGGGTCCACGGCCACGGAAGCAGAAGTCATTCCATGGGAAATCAAAGAAGTACTGCCGAAGAGCCTCCCAGTCAGCATGGTCAAAGTGCTACAAGCGCCGCCAGCTGGGAGGATTGGGTGGCCGTACGGAGATAAGATTATGGTCGGTGGAGCCCAAAGAAGAGAAAAGATTGACAGTATAAGAAGAAGGGTTAGAACTCGGAAATAAGTCAAGAATGTTGGGCCAATCTCAGGAAGCGATCCGGGATATGGGTGGGTTGCTGGACCAGCTGCTCTAGGTCATTCAGGATAGAAAAGACGAAGGCTTGTTCACCAGGTTGGTCAGTAGTAAGAGAGGAGAGCCATTGGCGGTGATGAACGTTGACATTTCCTAAGATGGAGATTTCCGAGAAGGGAGAAAATGGATAGAATGTGTTCCACTTTAGAGCTTAGATAATCAAAAAAATTGGGAAAGTCGGTAGAGTTAGGGGAAAGATAGACAGCACAGAAATATTTAGTATGAGAACGACAGGGTAGTTTGAGCCATAAAGTTAAGAATTCAGAGGAGTTGAAATCGGGAACACGAGAGCAAGTGAGTTTGTTGTGCACATATGCACAACATCCACCTTTGGCTTTGAAACTAGGATAGAGAAAGTAGGAGGATACAGAGGAGGGGATGCTGGCAGTTGCCTCAGACACCTAAGTTTCAGTGAGGAAAAGAAGATTAGTTTTGGAGGAGGAGAGATGTTGTTCAATAGAGTGAACATTAGAGGAAAGGCCGCGAATATTGCAAAAGTCGATAGTAAGAGTGACAGGCCGTGGTCAGAGCATTTAGAGGGGTATAAAGGGAAGGTCGGGCAGGTGTGGGGGCATTTATGGCCCCCCCCCCCCCCCCCCAAGGACTCCGAGGCTTGGTGGGTGTTTATCATCATATATATTTTTTTTGTGGAGGGAGGAAGTGTGGTGTGCATGTTAAGTGTAGTAAAGTAAATAGGAGGAGGAGGTGTTTGTGAGAGCATGCAGGACTACTCTCAGTGTAAGTGATGCACAAAGGGAATCAGTAAGAGAGGCCAAAGAAATGAAACAGGAGTTCCAGTGACTCCTTATCAAATGCCTACAGCATCTCCTGGGTATAGATTGGTGCCTACAATCTACCCCCATTCCCCCTATTAGTCGCCTTGTACGACACGACACGCAGTAGGATGCGTGGTGCATATTCTTGTTTTCCTCCACCATAAGATTCAAGCCTCCTTACCCCATGAGGGGTAATCATCTGATGATAATTGCCCGACTACCACCACAACCACCAGCTCTGCCAGTTCGACACGCAAGATTAAGCCTCACAGACCCAGGATCACTTGGCCCGACTCTTATTTCCCTTGATCCTCCAGTTGCTGACTGCTTGTTTGTTTCTTTTATCACTTCAATTCCACGCTTGCTGGCACCTTTTCCTCTCACTAAATCCTTCCATCCACCATTTAAAACCCATTCTTCACCAACCTAACCTTGTATCTCTTCACCACTTACCTACATATATGTTTTATTTGATTGAGTGCCCTGTCACATCACACTCACACACAGCTGCCTGAATACATGCCTGCATACCTAAGCATAGATAACCTCAAGATTTTGAAGACACATTTTTAACTAGAGGTACAGAATGCAAATTACTATTGATTTGTTATCAATTAAGGAAATTAAGGAGGAAGTAACACAGCAGGACAGAAGTGTGGACCAGGTCCTGGCTGCTCAGGCGTTCGTCGATTGGCCACTACAAACAGCTCATGAATGAGCTGGCCTGTGAAGATGCAAATTCCACGGTCACTTACTGGCCTTGCTTTGTCTCCCCACTGTGCATGACGGAGGCATCACGGCAGTGCATGGCGAAGTACGCCATGGCACGGTGTTGCTACGTTGCCAACACGGAATTGCTGAGGTGATACCCGGTGTTTCCATTCGTCAAACAGCAATTTTAAGTTTTGTGTAGATCCAAACATTCTATGCCCCTAGTTGGCGAGCAGGGGTGTCGGAACGGTGGTACTGGGTGTGGGCAAGGGACTGGTGTTCTCAAAAAGGGTCTCCAGTCCTGATATTATTATTTAATTACAGTGTGCTGGCTTAATAATCCAGATGGGTTGATAGCCTCTAAAGTTCTATTTTAACTAATTAAGGGTGCGGGGCGGTATCTCACGAACATGGTCGCGGTACCGATACGGAGCGTGGATCGTGGAGCACTGTGAGCTTATTCTTGTATGTATGAAAGCCCCTTTATGCTTTAACGGTTCCCTGTGAAGGTTTGCTTAGAGTCGAAGATTTGTAGTCTCACCCATATAGATTGAATTGCAGCCATTACACCAAATCAATTAGATACAGTTAAGTGTAGAGCAATTCATATTATAATAAATTTTAAATGTGTAATTCGTATCCATAAATTGTAATTCCCTATCTTCTATTATGTCTATGCATAATTTGCAGCTTGGTTAACACACCTTCCTTGGTTCTATGTTGTATTGAACCTGGCCTCTATAAGTTTTTAGATTGCATTTTTGTTAACTATATTAACCCTTCCTACCCGGCCTGTCTTACCTAAGGACGGTCGCCCGTACCCGGGCGAAATGGCTGCAAAACGTCTAGGCCTAGGGTACCGTATTTATGTTTATTTTCACTGCTAGAACTTTCCCACTCATCTATAATCGTAGTGCGGTTTTCAATCTGTATTTTGGCGTTGAGTAGAGCTCTGTAAGTCAACTGGTTCAGTTGTGATGACGATTTCAGTGGAGCAAATATTGCAGAGATGTTGCCAATATGGGGGCTTTTCAGACACTAATTTCGTCTGACGTCAGAACAATAACATTGAAGAGTGTTCTCCTTCTTGTTTTTGGAGGTGCGGTGACGCAACGCTTGGGTTTGTTGACATACGTCGTACGCACGGCGTTCAGACCAAGCTTAATTAGGCTATTAAGCTGCCGTCTTAGGTAAGGACGGCCGGGTAGCGGCCCTTCTGCCGAGCTGTCCTTACCTAAGGTAGCCCGGGTAGGAAGGGTTAATGAATCATATTTAACACCTTACGAGCGGCCTATGCGGTTTATTTATGTGTACCGCCCAGCGGGGTGTTTTTAGCCAAAATAGGGCTGTTTACGTGATCATTTTCATGCCTAAATAAGACCCAGAACGTAAAACAAGTATCTATCCCTGAAACAGAGCTTTCGAATGACACCATAACGATCCTTGTATGTTGGATAGTTTTCTTGCAATAACCGTGCAACGCGAGTGCAAAAAGCAGGTAATTCGGTACTTTCGGTACATAATTGAGTATGTAGCGAGTGAGAGAGGGAGGAGGGAGCTGAGATTTGTGTCAGTAGGTTCGCCGCGGTGGTCTGGAGCAGTCATACGCTCGCTAGTCTCCTGCCACCACTTGTCTCTCTCTCTCAGCCACATTACGTGCTGAAATTGCCACTCGAGTTATGTCGAGCGCCGCCACATAGTCCAGCTTTATTTAACTCGACTTAAGTGGTGAGCCGCTTTTTAAGGGTTAAAGAAACATTTCGTTTCTTGTGATGTTTGTAAAAAGAGCAAATGCAGCTTTTAATTTATTATAATGATCATCGTAATTTGAATTATATATAGTTACATTTGGTAATGAATGATTGGACGTAACACCATTTTTGTTGTATCACGGTACGTAATTTGTTGATGGGTATCTGCTTCGCACGATTTATTAAATTATTTATTATGCCTTTTGGGTATTAACGTACTAATAGGAAGCTTTGTAATTCAACTCACAAACATACCTGAATTACATAAGTAAATATATCTGCTCCCACCAGAACTCTAATTGAACATCCATTAGATTGTTGTGCCATGCCTCTACCAGTTTTATCGACCGTGTGACAAAAATTAGAAACAAAAATTCCATTATGAATAAGGGGGAAATCCATTTTTGAGGACATTTCTCGCTCTACATCACGACGTGTATACCGTTTTGTCTGAGAACGTTACTCGGCTATTTTCACCTATCCCCACGCAACAACAAATGCAAATTATATGGAATTGAATTATTTTATGCATTTCATTAGTTGAATTATGTTCATATTCGTCTTTGATTTATATATAATTAGAATTTTCTTTCACATTTGGCACATATCATTTGGTCAGGTATCGAACGATGGCAACCGGAGTGTCTCAATGGTCCACTTCGTTCCCCAGTCCAGCCATGATGGTGAAGAGTTGATGTGTTCGGCCCATAACCCAGCTATAGCGAGGGACACAGCCCAACACAACCCACCTCGTACACACCGACACTCAACACACATCATTGTAAATTGTAAGTATTTAATATATAGATCTCGACCAATTATTTTTGTTTGATATTTATTTAATGGCCATATTAAGGACTATTTGCATTTCATAATTATGTAATAAACAAAAACGAAGACGCAATGTTGGTGTACTTATCTCACATCAGTGAGGGACCATTTTCCATTTTAGATAATGTATTATTTGCTTTCTTTTTGGTAATTTCATGAAAACTAATTCAAACCAGGTGTTTTGTTGTTTTTCTCCGAGTAGTTTATAAAAACATCGGAATAGAGAGAGTCCTTTTGTAACGGCATCTGTAAATACGTAAGGAAGGAAAGGTTATGAGGGTGTTTGGGCACGCCATAGCACAACATAAAACCCACAGACCCTACACTCGCATTACAATTATTTGGCGTGCTCAAATAAGTCGTATGTACAAAAAATTTCGTCTAATTTGTTTGCTTGATTGCTAGATATAAAAATAATTGTAAAAGTTTTTCCAGGACCCATCAATATAATTTGGAATCCTTGTTGTTTATTCATGTTGACCTCTGATCACTTCGTTGATAAAATTTAACTTCTGAATGGTAAATAATTTGAGCATCATTTTAAATCCTTGGTCATATGCCTCTAACAAAGTGTCAGTATTTGTGAATGCACATATTGTATGAGCTTTACTGTCACTCTTTCAGTATACGGTGAAAGGTTTCTAAATATTTGTCTTGCTATCAGTAGATGATTGCATTTATTTTCAGAAAGATCTGTACTGAGATCACTTTTACGTCTTGGATTCCCAGACACCCGTCTTAAGTCACATAAAATTGTCTCTTGTTTGCCAGAGGAAAAGCAGAATACTGCAATAATACAGTGAAGGGTTTAAGTAAGTTATAATGTATTGCTAAGTGTAAGATTAGCTGTGATAGAAGCAACCCCTACAACTACTACAACAACAGCAGCCACAACTAGCAATAAAACCACCAACAACAGAGAGAGTGTAAAAGGACATAATTATAAGCCACCCACGAGCCATCCCTAAGGAGCATTCCTGACAGGAGGGTTCTGGCCAGCCCACCTCTTCACATCTAGGTGATCACCCAAGACCAAAAAGGAGAAAGGGAAATCATCCATGCCCTTGATGTTTTAGGAGGGAAAGATCCCGACCTACCAGTAATAGTAGTGACTATGGTAGAAAAAAAGTGAGAGGAGTCCCTTCTCCCACACGAGGCTCGGAGCTCGTTCTCCAGGTCACTTGACTGGATCTAAACCAATGTACGAAACCAGGTCTCCTCCTAAGTCCGAAACTAGGATAACATTTTTGCTCGAAGCTAGTTTAGTGAATTGTGCAGCCGACCAGTGTAAGCTTTCGTTCCTGAGTATCACCTCTATAGTGCCTGCTGCTATGAGTGGTATAAGACCTCCTTGTGATTGCGGTTCGTTACCATTTACCATCAAGTCTAAGGACAGAGAAGCAAGAAGACACCAGGTCCCTGTGAACAGCAAGAAACCTGTTCGTGATAGCACCCCAACTCGACAAGATAAATAAAGTTCTGTTGGCTGTTGCACCACCCTCGACCCCAGGAAAACATATTGTGTTTGAATAACTGTAAATCTGTCTCTTTTCATAGAGACCGTCCCTTGTTAAAGTGCGAAAAAAAAACATCAGGTAACATATCACATCCTCTATCCTTGCCTAATTATATTATAAACTATACCTACTACGATCGGACCTTCTCCATGCCAACATAGTTGTGAGTATAATATAATTACTTAAGTTCACCATTCCAACATTCGTGAACACATATATTTATACTCATTCGTGATACATATTCCTGTAAAAGAAAACTATGTCTATAAGGACAAACCGTGTTAAATATAGAATATGGCCAAGGTCGAGACGATAATGATAATGATAAAGAATGAGAGACTAGTGTGAATGTAAAATCCAAGCCATACAGTCCTTGTATAATAGTAAACTCATCTAGTGAGTAAATTACAAATTTCCTTAGTAGTGTTAGGCGTTAATAGTAGGCGTAGGGATGTGGCGACCCCTCCACCCGTCAATTTGTGGCGCAGATAGCCGCTGAAGGTTGGTTCTCGGAATCCCACCTCCAGAATTAATTCCTACTTATGGATCAGCAAGCCTCGAAGCTGGGCCCTTTGCCTATCAGGGTCCAGTACAGTGAGACAGGCACGTATGACTGTTTGGAGTGTAAGAGGAATTAATTTAGAACAAAAGAGAATGGAAGTAGTAAATGTACTTAAGAAAGGAAGATTTTATGTTCTTGGTATGTGTGAAACAAAAATGAAAGGGAATGAAGAAGAAGAGTGGAATGGTGTACAATGTGTAGGGACAGGAGTGGGTCTAGATGAAAAAGGTAAAGATGGAGTTGGTCTGCTAATGACTGACAAATGGAGAAAAGCAATGCATTTGTATAGATATGTGAAAAGGTCCATGTTTTTATAGTTTAAGTTTGAAAAGGTGAAAGTAGTGGTTGTGGGAGCATATGCATCCTGTGAAGAATATGACAAGGATGTGAAAGACAGATTCTGGAACAAACTGAATGAAGTGATAGATAGAATGCCAGTGAGTTATAAAATTATTGTTTTGGGTGACATGAATGGAAGAGTTGGCACTGGTCCAGAGAATGACATCATGGGTGGTTTTGGTGTAACAATGAATATTGCAATGGAAAAAGACTGAGGATGTGTGTAATGAAAGAAAGTTGTGCATATGTATTTTTGTTTTGTTTTAACATATAGATGTTTATAAGTCTACATGGTATAAAAGTGTTGAAAGATAGGATGATAGAAGTTTGATTGATTTTGTGATGGTAGAAAGGGGAATGGTTGTTTTTTTTCTATGTGAGTTAGGGAGACAAAAAGACAGAACTGCCTGTAGCGAGTGCCTTCCCCAGAGTTGAACGAGTGACAGGGCCAAAATCAAGGGACGTTCGAGCCGAAATGCCTGGACACGGAGTTTGAAGCAATTCAAGTCATAGGAAGAGGGAAAGACTGATTCTGTGAGAGAGTTCCAGAGCTCAGCTGTTTAATAGAAGAAAGATTGAGAATACTGTTTCACTCTGGGATTGTATTCGCTTGCTTGTTCGTCAAGGGGAATCCACGCAATGCGAGCTAAGCTAATTATTATCGCGCCTCCTTAACTGGGAATGTATTGCGTGAAATGCATGTTAAGTGTTTATGTATTGTTGGAATGGCTGTGGATGAGTGTGTAGTCTGTATTTTAACCAATTGGCGACATCTGGAAACGAAGGCTAAGGGTTAATCTGTACGGTACCATTCTCATTACGGTACCAGTCTCACCCGAAGGCTTAGGCTGACCAGTAGCTTAGGTTGACCAGTACGATACCCATCTCACCTTGTAACCGATCACCAACACCAGATGGGACGTCACAACTTCGTCCACTTATACCAGGTTCCTATTTATACTGCTAGGTGAACAGAGGCTACACCGTTAGGAGACTTGCCCAAATGTCTCTTCCCCGCCCGGGTCTCGAACCCGGGACCTTCTGGTTGTGAGCCAGATGCGCTATCAGTTACGCCACGGGGAGGTGTGTTGCAAGAAGGGTGCTACGTGCTCTACGAATAGGGGGTGGTATACACTGAGAGAGCTCTGAGGAACACTAATTATTGTAATAGCGGTAGAATAGTGAGAGATGCAAAATTTTGGCAAAGAGAGAAAAACTGCAGAGAATTGGCGAGTGGACGTGAGTTAATGAGACGGAAGGCTTTCTTTTCTACTTTGTCTAGAAGAGCTATGTGAGAGGATCCCCCCCACACGTGTGAACAATACTCAATACATGGACGCACTCTGCCCCTGTACAGAGCAAGAAGCTGTGCAGGGGTAAAGAACCCCTTGAGGCAGTTGAGCACACCCAGCTTCTGCGAGGCTACCTTAGCAAGACTGGTAATATGGACAGAGCCCTGAGGAACACCGGAGTTGATAGAATGAGGAAGTGAGTGATGGCCGTCCACCTGGAGGCGGTTGAGCACACCCAGATTCTGGGAAGCTGTTTTAGCAAGAGTGGTAATATGAGCTTTTCAAGAGAGATCAGAAGAAAAAGAGACACAGAGAATATTGAGAGAAGATGAAGGGTTAATTTGTATGTTGTTGAAGAGTAGGTGTAAGTTTTCTGAAGGGGGCAACCAGTAGACAGATGGAGAAATTGAGTTTTGGAAGCATTGAAAATAACAAGGTTTTCTCTGCCCTAATTAGAGATATTAGAGAGATCAGAAGATATGTGTTTTATGGCATCCTTACTTAAGTTTTGGATTTTCCTGTTGTGTATGATGTTGTGGAAGGCTAGTTGAATAGTTGAGACGATTAAGAACGAGAGCCCACGTAATCAATTAATTCCATAAATACTGCTCGCCACGTATTAGATTACAATTGCCAGGCGTAGCCCAAATCCATGTGGATGCTCAAGATTTATAACACGACCTATATCTGTTGTATTATATATTGTGTAGTACTGTATATCCATTGTGTAGTACTGTATATCCATTTATAACACGACCTATATCTGTTGTATTATATATTGTGTAGTACTGTATATCTATTGTGTAGTACTGTATATCCATTGTGTAGTACTGTATATCCATTTATAACACGACCTATATCTGTTGTATTATATATTGTGTAGTACTGTATATCTATTGTGTAGTACTGTATATCCATTGTGTAGTACTGTATATCTATTGTGTAGTACTGTATATCTATTGTGTAGTACTGTATATCTATTGTGTAGTACTGTATATCTATTGTGTAGTACTGTATATCTATTGTGTAGTACTGTATATCTATTGTGTAGTACTGTATATCCATTGTGTAGTACTGTATATCTATTGTGTAGTACTGTATATCTATTGTGTAGTACTGTATATCTATTGTGTAGTACTGTATATCTATTGTGTAGTACTGTATATCTATTGTGTAGTACTGTATATCCATTGTGTAGTACTGTATATCTATTGTGTAGTACTGTATATCTATTGTGTAGTACTGTATATCCATTGTGTAGTACTGTATATCTATTGTGTAGTACTGTATATCTATTGTGTAGTACTGTATATCTATTGTGTAGTACTGTATATCTATTGTGTAGTACTGTATATCTATTGTGTAGTACTGTATATCTATTGTGTAGTACTGTATATCTATTGTGTAGTACTGTATATCTATTGTGTAGTACTGTATATCCATTGTGTAGTACTGTATATCTATTGTGTAGTACTGTATATCTATTGTGTAGTACTGTATATCCATTGTGTAGTACTGTATATCTATTGTGTAGTACTGTATATCTATTGTGTAGTACTGTATATCTATTGTGTAGTACTGTATATCTATTGTGTAGTACTGTATATCTATTGTGTAGTACTGTATATCTATTGTGTAGTACTGTATATCTATTGTGTAGTACTGTATATCTATTGTGTAGTACTGTATATCTATTGTGTAGTACTGTATATCTATTGTGTAGTACTGTATATCTATTGTGTAGTACTGTATATCTATTGTGTAGTACTGTATATCTATTGTGTAGTACTGTATATCTATTGTGTAGTACTGTATATCTATTGTGTAGTACTGTATATCTATTGTGTAGTACTGTATATCTATTGTGTAGTACTGTATATCTATTGTGTAGTACTGTATATCTATTGTGTAGTACTGTATATCTATTGTGTAGTACTGTATATCTATTGTGTAGTACTGTATATCTATTGTGTAGTACTGTATATCTATTGTGTAGTACTGTATATCTATTGTGTAGTACTGTATATCTATTGTGTAGTACTGTATATCTATTGTGTAGTACTGTATATCTATTGTGTAGTACTGTATATCTATTGTGTAGTACTGTATATCCATTGTGTAGTACTGTATATCTATTGTGTAGTACTGTATATCTATTGTGTAGTACTGTATATCTATTGTGTAGTACTGTATATCTATTGTGTAGTACTGTATATCCATTGTGTAGTACTGTATATCTATTGTGTAGTACTGTATATCTATTGTGTAGTACTGTATATCTATTGTGTAGTACTGTATATCTATTGTGTAGTACTGTATATCTATTGTGTAGTACTGTATATCTATTGTGTAGTACTGTATATCTATTGTGTAGTACTGTATATCCATTTTTGCATGCATTTGATTTGCGTTATTCTATCATGTGAATAAACTGTTGTTTTGTACTACTCCTATGACTTGTATCCTTGTGTAACTTT
This sequence comes from Paralithodes platypus, assembly GCA_032716605.1. Taxonomy (NCBI): domain Eukaryota; kingdom Metazoa; phylum Arthropoda; class Malacostraca; order Decapoda; family Lithodidae; genus Paralithodes; species Paralithodes platypus. The sequence goes on from CM064545.1 coordinate 11,871,504, forward strand.
AGTCGTTGATCTATATCACTTACTTATAATCTCCCTGTTGAGTGTAACCCACAAATACCAGATTTGTTCTAGCATAATATTATGAGTTTAGTATTGAAGTCCATCACTTGGCCTGTAAATACCTCTGAATGTCTCGATAACCTTTACGAATCGCCGTATCCTTAGCTTGAATAATTTAGAGATAATCTCATTTATAAAATTGTAGACAATCAAAATAATATTTTCCTATATATACTACATAGCCAGACCCTCAGGTTGTATTTTGCCTTGCCGACAACTTTAGCTTTGTTTGTAAACCCGTGTTACTCGACTAATTATAGCGGCATATTGTATTGCAGTTTGGGATCCACTACAAGTTATCATATATTCTAAACTATAATCTAGAGGGTCCATCCATCTCATTTGGTTGTCATGGACTTTGCCTGTTATTGGTGTTTCCCTTCCAGATCGTCGTCTCACCTCTTTATTGGTGTTTCCCTTCCAGATCGTCGTCTCACCTCTTTATTGGTGTTTCCCTTCCAGATCGTCGTCTCACCTCTTTATTGGTGTTTCCCTTCCAGATCGTCGTCTCACCTCTTTATTTGGAATTCTATCTTGCCATCTTATCTTGCTTATGCGACGCAAGAAGTACAATTTCAAAACTTGAAGTTTTCTTGTTTCTTTTAGCTTTAACACCTAACATTTTGCTTCGTATAATACTGTGGTTGAGATACTTGCATGGCACAACCTTATTTTAAGATATATTGTTGTCTATCCACGTTTTTCCCAGCTCATATAGATATGTATCCCATTCTTATCTGTGTTTGTACCGATTAGAACAAATCCATAATCTGCATAAACCAAGCACCGGAGAAGGTGAACTCTGAAGCTTGTTCAATTTGACTATTGGTTAATTTAATAACCACAACTCCATTTTTTTTTTTTTTTTTTTCAATCTTCATAACTGTATTTGTTTATTTGGAGCTAAAAGCAATTATAAGTTTCCTATGTGGTTTCCAAGAGTTGCCTTACTTCCTCTTTCCCATTTCCCCAATTAGTACAATATTTTCATTATATCTCAGCTTAGTCATTGTCTCCATTAAAATTCTTACTCCGTCATAGTCAATAAAGGCGTTCTTCAAGACTGTGGTAAACTATCAATGGAAGTTAAATATTACTAAGCTATAATGAATCAAATAAAATCAATCTAAATGAATACTCTATATCTAAATTGAATTCAATCTGAAACAAGCTAATTTATATCCAAAGGTCTCACATAATAAATGTATATAATTATAGGGTAAGGTTATAAGGGTTAATATTAGCCAGGAATTAACTCACCAATAGTTCCACGTGGCAATGAGGCAAGGGAGAACGTTTTACCCAATATGGTGGTGGACAATGGGGAACGAGACTTCGGTCCCGAGACACGAGTCAAGTCAAAGAAAGAATAAATGATTACATGGGAATGGACATGAATATTATGCTTATCTATCAGTCAGTCATGATGTCGATGAGAGCGTCGTGATGGTGTAGCTGTGTGTATTGCTGTATGTGTATTGTGATTAGAGGCACAAAAGCACGATCAACTGAGGGCGGAAAATTAGATGTTAACTGGTTGGTGTTCGTGAAGGCTCTGGCGTACCTCAAAAGCACACCTTGCTGCCTTGGCAAACCGCCAGGAGCCCAAATTATCGTACCGCATTTAGGTTGCTCTATACGATAAATTATATTAATATATACGATAAATTCATATATACTACATAAGACCATGGCAATATTGCTTAATAGCATATTAGGCCTTTTATAACTTAACTTATTTACAATCTTATAATATACGATCTACTCGTCCTACATCGTGCTGTAGGAGAGATCGTGACGTCACAGAGACATACAAGATCACAAAAAGAGTCATAGTCTATCGTATTTATACGATAAAGACCATTTATACAAATAAATGAAACAGGTGAGGCGAGAGTGGACATCCCTGAATAACTCAACAGTCCGCGTTGCAAGAGTCTTTTGTGATTATTCCTTTCTTTACATTGGTTTGCGTCTCATGCATAAGGTTTTCTGTCAAGTTGACCATCTTCTCTTCGAATCCAAAGTGCTTGAAAATATATGACTTATTGAGTGATTGTATGCAGGGTCGTTGTGAAAAACCTTCTACCTGTTGCCATTCTTCTTTCTTGCCACACTTGCTTAATACTTGTTATGTTTACCAGAGCTGCTTCACTTTCTGTTTTACTTATAAGACTTACTTTACTTCATGTTTAATATTGCTCACTTATTTTATATAATTCTTCTATACTATTTTCTATGCTTAGTAGGGCTTCAAGTTTGTTATTTTGTCTTTTAATTATACATTAATATTGTTGTTTATTTTGTGGATTCTTTAGTAATGCTATATCATACCGGGGTTCATATTTGTTAATTCCTCTTGCAACCTTGATTATAAGTTTGGTACTACCCAGAATAAGCTAGTGTGAAGTGTTAAGGGGAGACAAATAGTTTTTTCTGGACCCCCTTCTCCCTAATGTTTAGCCCTACTAGTTCCCCAATGTTTAGCCCCATTAGTTTTGAGATTTTAAGACGTTGGTTCCATTAGTTTGGGGATTTTATGACCTTTCACCCCATTTCTTTGTCAATATCAGGACCCTTCGTGCCATTTAGGTGTCGATTTTTTCCTGGCGAGCGACAGCGAACCTGTAATTTTAGGAAGAATCGGCCTTTGCCCTTGACATTTTTCTACTGAAAAAGGTACAAATCTATCTAGGGGGTGTTTTGCTAAGCTTGATGGAGGTCTAGGGAGGAAATTAAAATATTTATATATGAATAAATAAATTAATAGACCAAACAAACAGCCACTGTCCCCTTAATATCTTCAATATTCAAAAGCATTGTGTTCTCTGTTGAAGATGGCCATCTTTTATTAACTAGGATGTAATTTATGCAATTATCATGTTGTTGGCCCATGTATAACTATGACTGTGTCGGTGGTAACATTGTGTATTTGCTATGTACATACACATTTTCATTGCAGAATTCTAATTGTTTAATACCTCTTTTGTGTCAAGCTCCTAGAGTCCTAGACCGAATAGATCTATCCCCTCCTGATAGCCAGTATTATATGATTCAATATTGCTGTTGAAGCCATCTATCATCATTAACCCTTTCACTGCGGTGGCTTCTGTTGGGAAGAATACGCCCTAGCGGCTATTTTCCTGTTAATTCTTCTCAATATATGTCCCCTTAGTGCCATATCCGTAGCCCTGAGCTAATTCAAATGAGCTCTAATGACTAGATTGGGTTGAACTCTCCCTATAACAGTCACTGTACCCTCTCTATCTTCTCACACCTCCCAAGAAAATCTGTTATTACTTTGTTTTGTTGGTGAAAATGTACCCCCCACATGTGATTGACCCCCCACATGTGATTGACCCCCCACATGTGATTGACCCCCCACATGTGATTTTATCATGTTTTGTGCTTACAAAACAGTATGAGTTGTTGAATTGAAGATGTAATGAACCTCATATTCGTACCTGATATATAGCTGTCACAATTTGTTGATTTTCAGCTTCTAAAACACCTCTTCATTGTACAGACATACTCCTCAACCAATACACTAAGTACACTTATACATGTATGGATGGCCAAACTTACAACCTTCTGAAAGCCTCTGGCAACAAGCGGGCAGGTTGGTGCAACCAACTCAGCCGGTACTATAGGTAGCACCAACAAACTTGACGATATTCTTAATACTTAACGCCTTACGAGCGGGCCCGTCAGTAACTTCTACTACCCGCCAAGCGGGTGGTTTTACCCTAAACGACCTTGTTTCCGTGCTCTTTTTCATGCATAAACAAGAGCCAAAGTGTAATACAATTATGTAATCCTGAAAGGGCGATAATTGAGCTTTCCAATTACACCAGAACCATCCTTCTACGACCACGCGTTCTCTTGCAACGATCGTGCAAGACGAAGGATAAAACCCTGAAATAAGGTAATTTCCTTACATAATTCCCTGTGTAGCGAGGCAGTGAGTGTGGGTGTGTGTGGAGCTGGGCCCAGTGCTGGCGCGGGAGCCGTGCCGAATGGTCAGAGCCGACCTACGCTCCTCCCACCGCTCGTCTCGCTCTCAGAGCCAAATATTGCTCAGAATTGCACACCGCCTTAAGTCGGTCCCCGCCACATAGTCCATGGTTCTCCAGACCGACTTAAGTCCGGCGCCGCTAGACAAGGGTTAATTAACCTCCTTGTAACTCGAAAGGGCCTAAAGCTAACTGGCTGTAAATATCCACACCTAATTCCTGGTGGACTCCTCCCACACGCTAGAAGCAGCCTGATTGCTTTCATTCATTTTGAGTTATAAGAAGTAAAGGGGTCAAGATTATTGTCAAGTTCGCTGGCGATAGCTATACCAGAATTTTGATGTACGGTTGGTCGTAGTATAGTCCATTTTTAAAACAACATAAATATGCATCGGCTGCAGGGAAAGGGTTAACTGTGATTAATCTCATATATTTTGTCTCTCACTTTTTCATAGAATTTGGCTACTTCAGCCTCTGTGTGTGGTGTATGAGAAGCATAAACGTGTATAATGGTATTAACAAGTTGGCGTGTATAATGGTATAATGGTGTATGAGAAGCATAAACGTGTATAATGGTATTAACAAGTTGGCTACTTCAGCCTCTGTGTGTGGTGTATGAGAAGCATAAACGTGTATAATGGTATTAACAAGTTGGCTACTTCAGCCTCTGTGTGTGGTGTATGAGAAGCATAAACGTGTATAATGGTATTAACAAGTTGGCTACTTCAGCCTCTGTGTGTGGTGTATGAGAAGCATAAACGTGTATAATGGTATTAACAAGTTGGCTACTTCAGCCTCTGTGTGTGGTGTATGAGAAGCATAAACGTGTATAATGGTATTAACAAGTTGGCTACTTCAGCCTCTGTGTGTGGTGTATGAGAAGCATAAACGTGTATAATGGTATTAACAAGTTGGCTACTTCAGCCTCTGTGTGTGGTGTATGAGAAGCATAAACGTGTATAATGGTATTAACAAGTTGGCGTTTCTATTTTACCGATATTATCTGTGATGAAAGTGTGGTACACTCAATGTAATAATATTTGCTTGCAATTGAATACAAAGTATTGCCACTCCTTCTTTGTGCCTGTTATTCTCTCCTCCAGAGAAACTTATCTTAACTCCCTTTGAGTGATATTATCCATTACCCAATCCAGTGAGTCTGAAATGTTCCCAACACATCCTTTTTGAAGAATTTTAGCAATTTGTCAAGCTTTCCAATTATCGTGGTCGATACAAGATTATAAGCCTGATGGTACCAACCATTATTATTATTTTTGTAGACCACATTGTTTTGTTACCAACAACCTCAATCTAGGACATAATGACACGTCTGTTGTACAGGATGCTGTAGCCATATTTGCATTTTCCAATATCGTCATATTCATAAAGGGTTCTAGGCTAAGTTGAACAGCCAGTTTGTCATTTCTCTGGAGGCTGTTTGGTTCACGGTTCCTTGTTCAATAATTCGGAGCAACCTGTTCTCACAGGTTTCCCTTATTCAGCAACCAATGGACACGCCTGGTAGGAGCTGTCTCTTCTGTAATTGTATTAAAAAGACCTTTATATTATTACGATACTGTATACATTACTAAATAATAATGGAAGTAAATATCATCAGAAAACAGACTTCATCTCCGTATTTAGTTTATTCTTATCCTGTCACCCCTTTACATTCTTATCCTGTCACCCCATTACATTTACGGCCAAAACTGCTTGCTGACTTTTTCAAACAGTAATCTCATTTGAATTAAGTATGTTGCTGTTCTGAAGATTTAAGCTAAACAGTAAAATTCTATGTGCAATATAAATCACAAATTGCCACACCTGAAAATATTCATATAACAAATGTATATTAATCGTTTTTGTTGCCATTCAATGTGTTATTGTTAGGCTTTTATTTAAATTTGTAATGTACATTATAAATAATTATGATATGTAATAAATCCTTTCATGAAGCTCTATAAATTGTGCGTAAACTAACGCTTTTAAATTGTAACTAATTGTGTCCTAGTATACAGTATGCGATATAGTATGTATGCACACACTAATTGTGTCCTAGTATACAGTATGCGATATAGTATGTATGCACACACTAATTGTGTCCTAGTATACAGTATGCGATATAGTATGTATGCACACACTAATTGTGTCCTAGTATACAGTATGCGATATAGTATGTATGCACACACTAATTGTGTCCTAGTATACAGTATGCGATATAGTATGTATGCACACACTAATTGTGTCCTAGTATACAGTATGCGATATAGTATGTATGCACACACTTAATGTTGTAACTCTATTGTAACTAATTGTGTCCTAGTATACAGTATGCGATATAGTATGTATGCACACACTTAATGTTGTAACTCTATTTGCCTTTCTTAGATCCTCCCCAAGCTGCGGTGTCCTTGGGCCGTTCACTAGACGCTAACAATATCAAGGAAGGGGACGACTTGTACTTCGAGTGTTCCACAGTCGCAAAACCTTTCCCACACAAGGTCGCCTGGAAGCATAACGTAAGTAATGTTGACCACATGAGTAGCTTACCTCTCTATGATATCATGTAGAAACCTTTCCCACACAAAACCTTTCCCACACAAGGTCGCCTGGAAGCATAACGTAAGTAATGTTGACCACATGAGTAGCTTACCTCTCTATGATATCATGTAGAAAACCTTTCCCACACAAAACCTTTCCCACACAAGGTCGCCTGGAAGCATAACGTAAGTAATGTTGACCACATGAGTAGCTTACCTCTCTATGATATCATGTAGAAAAGATACATTTGGAAGACTGAAGTATAATCATAGTTTGTTGTGCAATAGCTAATGCATCGTATCAATATTTTGCTTCATAAGAAATTGCAGACGTTAGTCAGTCATACTAGTTTTACCTCTATGTGTAAACTCACGGAGAGGAAAAGTCGTGTACCCAAATGTACTTATAATAGTACTTACATGCTCTCTTGCTCCTGGAACTAGTGGACATTGTACTCGGACATGGTTATAAAAAGCATACACCTTAATGAGTCTTTAAACCTAATACACGGAATTCAAGCTCAAACTCTGATACACTTCAGTTATCATATTGCACCTTAGAGTATGGTTTGAATTTCATATAAATTTAGATGTGTGTATTCTTAGAATAGGTTAGAACTGTGTATTGTATACGTTAATTTATACTTCAATTTACACCATGGCTTTTGTATCATATTCTGTGGTGAACGGTGAATGAAGTGTTGGTAAATACAAATATATCCGACAAAATGAAACACTCGCGGTAAAAGCGCCACCCCAAAGTCGGGAATAATTGCAAATTACTACTTTAATTGAATTTGTTATTTCCGTACTCTCGACTCAATGCCGTACAGTGCATGTGTGTGTGTGTGTGTGAGTGTGTGTGTGTGTGTACATTATGGGGAGTGAATAGTGATGTTACAGTGGATGGCACTGTGGGTCTCCCTTTCTCTCTCTCTCTCTCCATGTTTACATATGTTTGTAGCTACGATGTTTTGCTTTACAATCTTTATATACGCTGTCAATACCACTTATCACTATCATGAAGACTGTAAATGCTTGAAAAAGGGATGCGAGGAGACTGAAGACCATACACATAACCTTGCCCTTCCATAATAAGGGATGCGAGGAGACTGAAGACCATACACATAACCTTGCCCTTCCATAATAAGGGATGCGAGGAGACTGAAGACCATACACATAACCTTGCCCTTCCATAATAAGGGATGCGAGGAGACTGAAGACCATACACATAACCTTGCCCTTCCATAATAAGGGATGCGAGGAGACTGAAGACCATACACATAACCTTGCCCTTCCATAATAAGGGATGCGAGGAGACTGAAGACCATACACATAACCTTGCCCTTCCATAATAAGGGATGCGAGGAGACTGAAGACCATACACATAACCTTGCCCTTCCATAATAAGGGATGCGAGGAGACTGAAGACCATACACATAACCTTGCCCTTCCATAATAAGGGATGCGAGGAGACTGAAGACCATACACATAACCTTGCCCTTCCATAATAAGGGATGCGAGGAGACTGAAGACCATACACATAACCTTGCCCTTCCATAATAAGGGATGCGAGGAGACTGAAGACCATACACATAACCTTGCCCTTCCATAATAAAAGTGTAAGTGAGAAATAATTGTACGATGAATGAGGGAGGGAGATATGGAGTAGTTGTCAAATGGCTTCTGTGACATGTAAAATAAAAAAATTGTCGGGAATATTTTATCAGCCTTTTTAATATTGCCACCAAATGCAGTCTAGAATCGTCCAGTTCATCCTTACAGCTCAACAACCTCAGTGTGGCGAATCCATCCTGCTCGTTCTGTAGAGGATAGCTAAAGAAAGTAAGTTCCACATTGCAGGTCTGTAGAGGATAGCTAAAGAAAGTAGGTTCCACATTGCAGGTCTGCTTTACTGATTAAAACAAAAAGTCTAACTCGTCAGTCTCTGGAATTTACTACCTTAGAGTAATTTCAATTAACGTTAATCAACAGCCATCAAATCCTATGTTTTCTTATAAATAGAAACACCATTCATTGATAATGACATTTGGTTAATGACTAGATTAAAATATACTGCCCTATGTATATATTTATTAAAATATACTGCCCTATGTATATATTTATTAAAATATACTGCCCTATGTATATATTTATTAATCATAATTGAATAAGTGCTAGTAAAATTAGTCCAAAATACGTTTGAAGTTGATCAGCTAACTAACAATAGATAGTGCAGTCCAATTTATTTTCGTAATTTTTCTTGGACTTTCTATGATTAATCAATTGATTAACTGTTAACTACATGCTTGAGTAGCCTGCGTCGAATACCAAGGCCTATGGAGTGTTAACTGTGTTGTTTTTGTTGGCAATCAGAGGTGAGCTGCATATGAGACAATAGTGCTTTTGTAGCTGTACTTTATCATATATCGAGTTGTAATTTGGTAAGCAGATAAGTATGACCAACCAAATGTCCAGTGTTACTTTGAGGAAAAAAATCCATGCCCAATCCTGACCAACCCACAGTTATAAATTGATTAAACATGGTGTTTTGCTGCTTTATCTGTTAAGACTCAGAGCGGCTTTTTGCCAAACTATATACTATGCCCCATAGAAATGTCTCGGTGCATTATTAACTCTGCGTAAGCAGAGTTGATGATGGTCATAATAGTAGTGATGATGGTGACAAGTAATGATGATACTTGTAGGGATAATGATGACAGTAGTGATGATGGTAGTGACGATGGTGACAGTATTAGTGATGATGGTGAGTAGTAGTGATGATGAAAGTTGTAGTGATGATGACAGTAGTATTGATGATGAGAGTAGTAGCGATGATGGTAAGAGTAGTAGTGATGACTAAAATAGTAGTAGTGCTGATGATAGTAATGGTGATAGTGATTAGTAGTGATGATGGTGACCCATCACAGAGTTGGGTACGCCGTTTTGATTTTGTTCAAAACGGCACGTCTACTTTATTAGTATTATTTTTGTTTCTGGAAAAGGAGACTGCAAACACAATCATGCAAAAGTGAGGCTTAACCCAAGGGCTGCGACACTCCTTCGGGAAGGTTTTACTGGGCGAATGCAACACTCCTTCCGGTAGGTAGCACATAAAACAAAATTAATAGTAATAATAAAAAAAAACGCTCCAGGGCCGATGAAATGTAATTTAACACCACCTCCTTTTCTCCGCTTAAATGTGTCTTACCCTCCCCCTCTCCTTCTCTCCCCCTTTCTCCCTCCACGTTTATTTGAGGGTAACAATATCGAGTAACCTAAAACCGAGTCAACAATGTTCAGAAGTTGTTGAGAAAGCAAACAACATAATTGGCAGGTCATTTGAGCATAAATCCAAAAAAGTTATCCTAACTCTTTACAATTCCCTAGTCCGCCCTCTTCTGCAATACTGCATTCAATCCTGGTGCCCTTATTTCCATAAAGATATGGACAAACTAGAACGAGTTCTACGTAGAGTTACCAAATTATAGGTTTGAGTCCCGGAGGGAAGAAGGAAAACCTAATATTTAGTAGTGGCCCCGGAATCATTGACGATATGCCTTATACAAAAATGGCACTCTTCAAACTCATGCGTCAGCTGTATGAAACACCCGCCTCAGAGTGTTAAAGAGACCTACATCGTAAGCGTATGCTCATTCTCTTACTGAATCGTCATTATGATCGGGAGCTCACTACGAAAAAACTTCGTAAAAAATAATCAAAGAAACATATATTAGAACTACTAAAAGCAATGTTTCCCATCGTGTGGATGTTGAAAGCGTGGGTGTGCCCTCAGACGCTGCTGTGCCTAGCGCCATTCGTTCTTCAATGATATATCAAGATAACTTAAAAACATCAAATACGAATGGGAAGGGAATGGAAGGGAGGGCCGGAATCGTCAATGATTCCGGGGCCGCTACTAAATATTAGGTTTTCCTTCTTCCCTCGGGACTCAAACCTATAATTTATAAGTGGCCCCTTTATCATTGACGATATGCCTGATACATCAAGTCTGGAGGGGGACATTCGTGACAAATATCAAACCAATAACAAATCAAAAATAGGATGAGAAAAACAACCCAGATATATAGTTATAATACTTTAATTTGTACATTCAAAATATTGTATACAAATTGTAAAGTAATACAGGTAGCGTACTTCAAAGAAGACCTGCGTGCAACCTTCTGGGAATCATGGGATATAAGTCCAGAACAGTTGCTTAACATGACCTATTAGGTACATGTAAAATTAGATCATAAATGTATGCAACATTCTAATCATTAAATAAATCTTTGTTTTAGGAATATCTATTCTTATACAAAAATATACTAACTCATGACTCTGGTATGTCCCTGAGTATGGTAAGGTACATTCATATCACAAAATATTTGGTCATGTATATCAATACAAAAATATTAAGACTTATTGCAAGTACTGAGGTTCTTATGCTAAATGCATATTGCCTAAGATATATATCCATGTATATGAAATACTCAAACGAAAAATATGTTACTGAACTGTACTTCCAGTTCTTAAGATTAAGTGTATCACAGTGCCTGTGCACTCACAACCTATCCGGCGGGGCTGAGGGTCTTAGCTAACAACTGCCCCCCCCCCTCCTCTTTTTACTCTTAAAATTAACCTTATTCCTAAAAGCACCAGACTATCAGACCCGTTGTCTCAATGCGACACAGGTTAGACTCGGTTTATCTAGGACAATAGATAAGTAACGCGTTAGGAAGGTGCGATTGGACGCCCATAATTGCGTAGTTTCAATATCTGTGATTGAATAATTCTTCAAGAACCTCATAGACACTGCCCATTTACGGATGTCATGTGCACGTACTATGGTCCCCGGGTTGCTTTCCCGTATCACATCCACAAGTAAAGTTACTAACTTCCTCTTCGTAAGGCGTATACCCGTTTAATTTACCCAGAGGCCCGGGTTAGGCCGAGACATTCCCATAAAATTCATTAGAGGTTTCACCAGGCATAATTTATGGTGAGTATCTCCTCGTTTAAGTGCCGGAACTGTGAATGCCGTAAAAACATGCTCACTGTGCTCGTTTCTAGGTATGAAATTAGGAGACGGCGCAAGTTGTACATCCACATTGCGTCGTCCAACCCTGAGACAATTCAGTTCGTTGCTCATCGCCACCAGCTCAGATACCCGGTTTCCTGTAGCCAAGACCATTCGGAGCACAACCTTCTTTAAGATTGAATCAAAAGTAGGATTGTGATTATATTTCTGAGAATTTAATAAAGACAAAGCTTTGTCAAGTGACCAGGTAGGCAAAGCTTGAAACATGCACACATGAAACCCTTCTCTTCCGCCAGCGGTACGGAGAGCCCAGTTAAGTAAAAAAAAAGGGGACTCTTACAGCTGTCATGTGATTTTTGAGTGTTACTACTGACAATCGTTTAGGCCTATGCTCTAATAAATAATCCAGATATTTGAAAATTAACGATACCGATGCTTTAGTTTGGTCAGTTTCCACAATCCAATTAGTAAAAGATTTCCAGTGTGACTGATACTGACGTCTGGTTGAAGGTGTGTACTGATTAATAAATTTATTAGTCATGCTTTCTCCAAAAGGGGCTTACCATTTGGCCCTTTGAATGTCCAGAATCCAAAAGTCAGCGAGGTCTTTAAGTTGCCAATTGTCTTCAAGTGGAAGTACAAGATCGAGAGTGACACCGGGTTCTCGCACCACGTCTTCAATTGGGAGTACCAAACCTGAGCCGGCCACAGGGGCGCGATCAGCGAGACTATGCCACGATAATCCTGTAGTCTGTGAACTACTTGACACATGAGTGAAGCGTCGGGTGGTGGAAACAGATAGATGGAATTCCACCTGTTCCAATCCGTTAGCATAGCGTCGGTAGCCCCCGCCGGAGTGACTCCCCGGTGGGTTAGGTAGAGAGGGAGTTTGTGGTTTTCCTCTGACGCGAATAAGTCCACTTGTGGACCGTATGGCTCTGCAATCATCTTTTGGAAGATGGTTTGCTTGAGCGCCCATTCTACTATTTTGCTCCGTCTCCGTGACAGAGCATCTGCCCAGACGTTGGCCACGCCTGGCAGACAAGATGCGTGAAGATGAATGTTTAGCTTGTCGGCTAACACAAAAATCTTTTCCGACAACTCTAGCAACGTTCGAGACCTCGTTGACCCTTGCTTCTGAATGCAAGACACGGCATTCAGATTGTCCATTCGAAAAGCTATTGATTTCCCCTCCAATGTGGAACCGTGAGCCTGAAGGAATATTAAGGGAACTAGTAACTCTTTCGCATTGATGTGAAACTTCTTGGATTGGGACCAAAGACCTTGACCCTGATGCCCTAGGTTTGACTGATAACCCCAACCCACCGTCCCCGAAGCCTCGGTATCTACCCATACCGTCGGCGGAAGAGAATTCCACGTCATAATTGAATGCAATGTTTCTGGCCTAACCCAGACCGCTAGTAAGTCATGGATTAATTTTGGGATTGGCCATGACTTTTCTGCCGGCAACAGCGGAAATACTTGTTTCCCTCCAAGATTAACCTCTTTACTTTCAACCGGCCCAATTTCACAGTAAGTTGAATCCAGTTGAGAGAGCCGAGAAGGGACTCCCACAACCTCCTCGTGGTAGTCAAGCTGTGAAGAAAAAGGAACAATTTATTGCGAAATCTGTTCCGATTGTCCACACTCTGTCTGAGTGTTAGGTGTGTTGTGTCCCATACCAACCCTACCCACTGAATTACCTTTGTTGGGACAAGATTTGAGTTTGCCAAGTTGATATTGAACCCCAGGGTTTTGACATGGGTTAGAATGGAATGTACATCGTTGAGGCATTGTATCTCGGACTCTGCTACCACCAGCCAGTCGTCTAGGTACCACATTACCGTGATCCATCGTTTTAACAGTGGTAACAGAGCCTGTTGGACTAATTTGGTAAAGATCCTCGGTGCCAGGTTCAGACCGAAAGGCATTTTTTGAAAGACAGGTCTCATGCTCGATCCTCATAGCGAGGAATTTTTGGAACCTTTTGTTTACTGGGACCTGCCAATAGGCTTCTGTCAAGTCTAAAGAACACATCCAACCTTGCAGCGGAAGTGTTAACCTGATCTGATTCACAGTGAGCATCCTGAACAATGCGTTGCGAATGTAGTGATTTAGGTGAGACAGATCTACGACCGGCCTCATCTGAGCACTGTCCCTCTTTGGCACGAGAAAAAGCCTGGACGTGTAAACTGGGCAAGTTGGATTGACCGGGACAATGATACGCTTGGTTATAATTTCCTGGACTAGTGACTCCACCTCTAAAGAAACATGATTGACTTCTAAAGGTTGACGTAAATGAGGTTGTCAGAGCCACCGCCAAGTGATATCCTTGCGTACCACTGTCCGTGCCCAAGTCCGCCGGGATCAAGCCCGGTGACACGTCCGGAATGACCCAGTCACGCAACTGGGCTTGTCCAGCAGAACTATCATCGGATCCAACTCGCCCAATACATGCCCTGGGAGTGAGAGAGTTTTGTGGATAACTAGTTTTTTTAATGTGATGTGGTAGGGGTAGATGGCTGGCTGGTAGTAGTAGACTTTTACTCTTGTCCTGGTTTACTCTTAGTCTGTCCTTTGTGCCACTTACCGGAACTCTTACCCTGTTTGCTTTTGTTAGCATGACTGCTTCCCGGCGTGGAAGGGGTTTTGAAGTTCGGAAAAAACTTAGTCCCACTTGGGTGACTATTGTGACTAATTTTTGGTTTAGTGTAAGGCTTAGTAAATTGATGTGACTCCTTCCGCGCCGGGGAGGCAGCCTGTCTAGCAGAGTCTACAAGGCTAAACACAGTCCTCCAGGTATAATGACATACAAGATTTGATGTTAAAACCGGGGAAATAATGACACAGCGCCCAATCTCCTCTGGCTACTTCTTCACCAGATAGACTCTTAGGTCCTGATGCGCACGGACCACCTCCAAGAAGGCGACCCAAACGTCGCCAAGGAATTGAATAGAGTTCTGGAGAACAACACGTCTAGAGAGAGAGAGAGCTTTCTTAGCGTGGGAATCAGTTATTCCCTGAGTCGTTCTGACCAGAGACTGTGCGATCTGGCGACTGAGCAAGAACTGAGACAGTATCCTCAGAGACTTTTTCCTCAATTTATAGTCTTTATCCAGCTGAGTTGGGGGGGGGGAGGGGAGACTAGAAAATGGGTCTTGTATTTCCCACAAAGACAACTTAGGGGCAGTGAAAAAATCAAGCAAAGATTGAGGTACACTCCCGGCTATAGCGACGGGCAGTGAAAACCAGCTGTGCTGTTCATGTGGTACCTGGTGAGAAGACTTACTTCTAATTGAGGAAGTGAACTGTTGCGCCTCCGCCTCCCATTCCACCCATGGACCTGTACCTACTTCCCCGATCTGCTGAACCGGGTTCCGGATTGGTCACGTCTAATTCCTGCGTTAAATGTGCCAGAGCCTTAACGTCATAAACCTGTCAACTTTCAACCTATCCGAGTAAAGTCGTGCAGAAGAGGGAGGTGGCAAAGCTGGGGAGGAAGCATATACAAAGAATTCTGGGGCATATACATTTGGAACAGCCTTAATGGATACGTCTAGAGTTTCACCAGACATATTAAGAGCACGTAACTTTATACTCTCATTAACCTGAATAACCGGTGTGATCAGGTACCGGAAGCTCTCCCGAGATCGTCTGTTGCGCGACCTTTGGGTTTTGGTCGACGATATTAACCCATGACTGATCCGGCCCATAAAGTAAAGGCATGGTCCTTTTCTAAGGGGAACTTTCTCCTAAGGTGGAGGAATGATGTCCGTGACAACTCGGACATTGGAAGTAGTCAAAGTTGACGTAGAAGATGACTGACTAGAACTCGTTGTCATAGGGGAGGGGAAAAATAGGCTGCCTAGTTGATATTCGAACTGACTCCAGCGGTCTAGCAACTGACACTGGCGGCGGAGCTTCCGGCACCACTTTACCCATGTGAAAGTTTTGCATAATTTGATCCAACATAGATTGCAAATCTGCCCTAGTGACATAGTCTCTAGTTCTGTCCGTATAAACTTCTGAGTCGCCTACTGAGTGGCAAGATGATGCCAGTTTTTGACCGGAAGGTAATTGTTTTAACTCCTCCCCTAAACCGTCCTGGTATTCCATGTCCTCAACAAACTCTTCCTCCGGTTGCCGGGCTGATCGGGATCGAACTGTCTCATGCCTGACCGCGGGATTTAACTGTTCACGTTTAAAGGTTTCCCAACTCAAATTTGGTATGGATGAAGGCACTTGTTCCTCATTGGTTTGCCGCACACTTACATTGTCTGTGGCCTCCGAGGTAGCGGACATCTGACTTTGCGATCGTTCAGAACCTTCCCTGGTGCTCCCCGGGTACCACTCGATAGTGATCGTCTAACACTTCGCCAGTACATGAGAACGTGGAACTTTAAAACCCGGCTTAACATTGGAACGAAGGATTGAATAACCCGGCCTAACTGAATGCGACAATTGGCTCACGTCACTATCACTGTTTCTGGGAGGCGTCTCTGCCACCTCCGTCACCATCACCGACCTGCCAGATTGCACTTTAGGCTTGGAGGAGGTAGTGACGGAGGGAGGAGGTGTAGTCACTGGCGTTTGCCTGAACTGCGCACTTGACGTCTCCATACGAGACGTAACCCGTTTACTGCCGGAAGTTGATGCCTCCGGTGTCACTTTGTCTGGCGTGATTTTTCGTTTCTTGGTCGCCGGCTGTTTCGATTTGCCTGACGAACTTGAAGATTGTTTTAAAGGCGACCTGGATCTAGACAGGATCCTGCCCTCTTGAGACGAATCTGGCTGGGATAATTTCGCATTCCGGCAGGGGGGGGGGGGGTTAGTCATTGCACTTGTGTCAGAGTAACTGTCAGTAATAATAAGTTCTTTCGAAATGACTTTAGTGGGTTTCTTTCATATCACCACTGAACGAGTTGACTTATGCTTACCAAGAAGAGATTTAATAACCAAATAATCCCACAAAGCCTCATCGCACTGTAATGCTTTATGGGATACCTCTTTAGTATAGTTATTAAAGTGCATCTTTATTTCCAATAGGGCAACTTGACACGTTGCTTCTTTGTGATTCAATAATCCATCACGAAGTCGAGTACACACACCACATAGCTTAGACAGCCAAAGTCCCCTAGAGCGATCAAGACATGGTACGCACTTTATACAGAGCTTATGGCTAAAGATCGGAACGTTCTTGCATGTCGGTGTCGTACATAGGGTAACGTATTGCGTGTTTACTAACCCCCCCGTCGGGATCGGCCCCCCAGTCTGGGGCGCGTTGCCGAGGTAGAAGTGTGCGATCTGGAAAGAAAATTCCAAGAATCAATGCTCATCAGGATAATCCAAGACATTCACACATGTTATATACCTCGAATACGCCGGAATATTAGATCTAGTACACTACTACTCTAACTTTCCTTCATACCCTTCTGGAAAACCACTCTCCGGTTTTCTATTGAAGGTATTAAGACTACTTATATATGATAACCCTTATCATCGGCCTATATCTAAGTTATCATTCCGATTGAATGTATTGTGTTAACATTATTTCTCTGCCTCACTGACGGAGCTCCGTTAACTAAACTCACCCGCCCCGCTGACGGATCGATTGATCCTTTCGCCGTGATGGCAGATTGAAATTCTTAGTATTTTTTAGTATATTTTTTAGTATATGCGAGTCATTCCGGCTAAGCCGAAATCCCATTTGGAAGCCTTCCCCTTCCGCCGGGAATTTTAGTTCTGGCGCTCGACCACGAGCGGGTTACTTGGATCGTTACTCAAGCCCGCCGCAGAGAGCATCCGGTAAACATAGCACTCGGCTATTTTCCGCCGGAAGAGTAGAACCAAACCCTTTGTGTTTTCTAACTCGTTTCCAACAAGATAGCCATACACAACACGTAGATATTTATAATTGCCAGGACGTCTCCTGACACCTTCCTTTCATTAATAATAAATTAGTCATGAAAGTGAAGGTCACATCTTACGGCTATAATTATTATAATTAACAATTAATAATAATAATATAACCTAGCCAAAAAAACACCCCTACATCGAGGCTGGCCACGAGGCCTAGGGCAAGCAGCACGACGACACAGCAATACTCTTACCTCCAGGAAGAAACCAGTAGCCAACCTTATCACGACGAACAGCTCGCATGGCAGGGACGACGCAGAAAACTAAAGAAAGTTCTTCACCACATGAAGCAACTCTTAAATTATAGAGTCTGCCGATGAACTCAAAAACGATTATCCTACCAGAAAGGTAGCCGAAAAGCTGTTCCCTGAATCAATAAGCCTCCTAAATAACTAGTTAGGCTAACCTGCGAGCACAAATCACAAAAACTATGGCGGCCAAGTTCACAGGCGAATGAGGGGATGCCAACCTAAGCACCCTTATAAAAACACACTCCTGGGGGCCGTGCCAATGGAGACGCCCAACCTATCTAATTTAAACCTATTCTAGAATATCTCAGTTAATACAAATGAGCAAAAGACTCACTAGGAGAGACCGTAGAATGCAGAATGAAGAGAGGTCGGCAAACGCACGTCCGTCGGTAACGGGCCTCAGCGTGAGAAGATTGAATGGCGCTAGGTACAGCAGCATCTGCGGGCACACCCACGCTTTCAACATCCACACGATGGGAAGCATAGCTTTTACTAGTTCTAATTTATTTTTAGTTTATTATTTTTTACAAAGTTTTTTCGTAGTGAGCTGCCGATCATAATGACGATTCCGTAAGAGAATGAGCGTACGCTTACGATGTAGGTCTCTTTAACACTCTGAGGCGGGTGTTTCAAACAGTTGCCGCATGAGTTCGAAGAGTGCCATTACTGTATAAGGCATATCATCAATGATGAAGGGGCCACTAATAAATTGATACCTAGCCTAAAGAACAAACCATACGATGAGCGTCTTAGAGAATTAAATCAATTTCCTTTAACCCAGCGCAGATTAAGAGGCGACTTAATCAAATTACACGTGGGGAAACGGTTGCAAAATTATTTTTATATCTTTTAACTCACACGAATCTAAGAATTTCTTCTTCAATCGAGTTATCAACTTATGGAATGGGCTTCCCCGAGACGTTATAGACTGCAGCACCGTTGATTCTTTTAAACTTCGCATAGACACATATCTTGCCTCAAACCCGCGACTGACTGCGTTTGTAAATGAATATCTATAGAGAATTTTATTCCCCCCTCAAATTCATCAAGGATCATTGCGTATATATATTACTAAGACGTTACTCTTTTTTTCCCAGATATATGAAAGATCACGTGTAACTGTGTTATGTTACCAACCCAGCTGTCCCCTACTAACATCCTAATCCTGCCACGGACATTAGCTCCAGGGCAGTAGTTCCCATTCCAATTTTCCCTTACCCACTCTAAACCACTGTTTGGACACTTGATCCTCAGTGTTTTGGAGGACAAGCTGCCTAGAGGGGTCACTAGACTTGTTGTTGCTTGATTTCCTCTGTACTCCTTTCTACTTCCCTCCTCCTTATTTATCCCGCCTAAAATATGTTTACTCACCCTCCTGTACACTCTCCCAAACCCCCTCCACCCTCACGCAGACACGAGACCGACCCAGAGCCTTTAGTATCTCTTAAGATGCCAAGAGAGCATACCTATGTCGGGATCGCTCCCGCCTCCCTTTCTACCCCTCCCATCACAAATATACAGTTTCACACTGGATATTTCTGCTTTGTACCTATTTTCTGGTGCTTCAATAATCAGATATTCATTATACAAGTAACATATGGGCATATGAAGCAATATTATTGTTTTATATGGTAAATATAACTAATTTTGTCCGAATTACCCTTTAACTCATAAGCTGTGCAGCTATGGTATTTGAAAGTGCCTGCCATGCAAAGGTATTTGGTTAATTCCTGATGAAAATCGTCAATTTATCATATATATATAATTAATACTTATTCATATGCACGTATTTTACTTTTAACCCCTTTTGTACCGGCGATATCTTATTAATTTATTGTGGCTACTACTAATCGATTTTATTCAGTTTAGGAAAAATCTCTGGCAATTAACAGGCTTTGAAGTATCTCACTTAACCCTTTTTACTACCATAGATCCTTCTTAAACTGCAAAAAATAATCTAAATATAAATGGAATAAAACTGAAAAGACGTAGCCGGTACAGAAGGGGTTAATATGAACATATGAACATTGGAAAGCAATAAAACAAGTGGTAACAGCAATTGGCTGGTGAAAATCGTATATTTTAGCCCCACAGTCGTAATCTGACCTTGACCGGCGAGAGTAAGACACCCTGCCTCTCTGGTTTCTAGCATGGTACTGAGAGACAAGGAGAGCTCTCAGACTGGCTTAGAGGGTCGGAGATAGACTCCTCCACCCTCCTCCCTCGCACGAAAATACTCGACAAATATCTGGAATAATAGGAAAACTACCAGATAATTGAGGAAGGGGGAAAAAGTGTGTGTGTGTGTGGGGGGGGGGGTAGGGGGGTTATGACACATGTGTAGGAGTGGTAGAAATTAAATGGAGGGGAATTATCTCACCAAATCACAAATTGCTTTGTTTTGAGTGCCACTGGGATGTTTTGAAGTTTTTTTTTTTAGGCCTTGGATCTTAGGATTTTTTTTTCTATGTAAATGAGGGAGACAAAAGGCATAACTGCCTGCAGCGAGTGCCTCCCCCAGATTTCAAAGAGTGACAGGGCCGAAATCAAGGGACGTTCAAGCTAAAATGCCTGGACACACAGAGTTTGAAGCAATTTAAGTCATAGGAAGAGGGAAAGACTGATTCTGGGAGAGAGTTCCAGAGCTCAGCAGTTGAATAGAAGAAAGTCTGAGAATAGCGTTTCACTCTTGGGTTGGAGAGTTGCACAGAGTAGGGGTGGGATTGTGTTGCAAGGCGGGTACCACGTACCCTACGTAGAGGAGGTGGTATACAATGGGAAAGCTCCGAGGAACACTGATTATTGTAGTAGCGATAGAATAGTGAGAGAGATGCAACATTGCGGCGAAGAGAGAGAGATTGCAGAGAATTGGCGAGTGGACGGGAGTTAATGATATGAAAAGCTTTCCTTTCTACTTTATCTAGGAGTGCGGTGTAAGAGGATCCTCCCCACACATGTGAACAATACTCAATACAGGGACGCACTGTGCCCCTGTACAGAGAAAGAAACTGCGCAGGGGTAAAGAACCCCTTGAGGCGGTTGAGCACACCCAGCTTCTGGGAGGCTGCCTTAGCGAAACTGGTTATATGGTCTTTCCAAGTGAGAGCAGAAGAAAAAGAGACACTGAGAAGATTGAGGGAAGATGAAGGGTTGATTTTTGTATTGTTGAAGAATAAGGGATAGTCCTCTGGAGGTTCCTGACGGGTAGTAAGATGGATAAATTGAGTTTTGGAAGCATTAAATGAAACAAGGTTTTCTCTACCCCAATTGGAAATAGTAGCTAGATCAGAAGATAAGCATTTTATGGCTTCATTACATTTACTTTTGAGAGACTGCTGGCTGGGGCATTCCGGAAAACTAATTGAGTGGTGTAAAGTAGAGTCGTCTGCATTTGAATGGATGGGACTAGATGTACAGTTGAGAAGATAATTTATGAAAATTAGAAAGAGAATAGGAGATAAGACAGAACCCTGAGGAACACCGGAGTTGATAGGATGAGAAATTGAGCGATGGCCGTCCACAACCGCAGCTATGGAATGGCCGGAAAGGAAATTAGAGACAAAGTTGCAGATGGAGGGGCAGAAACCGAAGGAGGGCAGTTTGGAAATTAAAGATTTGTGCCAGACTCTATCGAAGGCCTTCGATATGTCTAGTGCAACAGAAAAAGTCTCACCGAAGTCCCGAAAATTGGATGACCAAGAGTTAGTAAGAAATGAAAGAAGATCACCAGTAGGGCGACCCTTAACCTCTGAAGTACGCATGGGGGGTATGAGACACCACACTCCTGTGCTGACTTATTTGAGCTGTTCCCATCACTAACATCGTTATTTTACCATAAATAGCATTAATACTTATCCATATGCGCCTATTATAGGTTGATTATAAAGGTATTAACCTGTTACAACAATAAAACAAGTGGAAACAGCGTTTGGATGGACAAAATCGGCGATACAGGCCGGGAGTTACATAATGTATGGCTGAGGCAACCTCACTTCCCACCACTTTTCTCTACGTCTTTTTTTTTTTTTTTTTTTTTTTTCTATATTCCAACTTACTTCCTCTAGGGCATAGGCTGAGAGCCTTAACATTCACCGCTTTACAATGAACAGTGAAGCCCGTGAGGTCTTGTTCCAGTCTAGGGAGTGAGACATGTGAAGCATGTAGAGTACAACGAGCACCTGCCATCTTGCCTTCACATGAGGCACGGTGCTCACTCATGGCCCGAAACGACCCCATCTCTGAAGCCACCTCGTTCCCGTGCTTCACTGTCTCACCCCCTACACTCGGACTCTCACACTTACACACACACAACGCCACCTGTTGAGCAGATAACTCACCAGGCATTGCACCCCTATAGCATATTTTGAATATGGGAATATTCATACAGTGCTATTTAATCAGGGAACAATGAGGGTATTTTATTGACATTTCGGTGGGCTTGTGGTAATGCACTGATACTAGGTACAGCACAAATTCCATCCCAATAATATCTTCCCATTGATACATCGGGATTTGAACCCGGGACCTTTGGATTACCAGGCCAGTGGCAAGACCACTCCACCACACCTCCCCTGGAGAGAGAGGTCTGGAGAGAGACTGTCGATCGATACTCTCTCTCTCTCTTGCACTCGCTTGCTAACAGTGATGACAATGCCCTGCTTGCAACTGCACGAAAATATACCACAGAATAAGGGAATAACAGGGAAAAAAGGTGATCACTGAAGGAGGGGAGGTAGAGGAGTGATATTTGGCATGGGCCAGTGGCAATAAAACATAAAAAAAATAAAAAAAAATAAAAAAAACATAAAACAAATTGGGGGTGTTTTAAATGGATTTTTATTTTCCCTGACTCTTAAGAGTCTTCCCGCAGTCCGCCGGGGGAACTCTTAAGAGCCTTCCAGCAGTTCCCGGGTTAAGGAAGCCATACTGGCGATCTGAGAGCAGATTGTGAGAAGAGAAATACTTAAGAAATTTGGAAGCAAGAATAGTTTCAAAAACTTTAGAGATAAAAGAGATGAGAGCAATTGGACGATAGTTGGAGGATTGAGAGTGGTCACCCTTCTTTGGGACAGGTTGAATGAGAGCAAACTTCCAGCAAGAAGGAAAGACGTTAGAGGAGAGACAGAGACGAAAGAGTTTGCCCAGGCAGGGGGTCAGCACGGAAGCACAGTTTTTAAGTACAACAGGAGGAACACCGTCCGGACCGTACGCCTTCTTAGTATTAAGGCCAGAGAGGGTAGAAAGTACATCTTTAGAAGAGATTAGGATATTAGGCATAAGGGGAGGTGTGGCAGAGTGGTCTTGCCACTGGACTGGTAATCCAATGGACCCGGGTTTGAATCCCAATATGTCAATGGGCAGATATTATTGGGATGGAATTTGTGCTATACTAGTTTCAGTGCATTACCACAGCACACCAAAATGCCAAAACAAAATACCCTCGTTGTTCCCTGACTAAATAGCACTGTATGAATATTCCAATATTCAAAATATACTACAGGGGGGCAATGCCTAGTGAGTTAATTGCTCAATAGGTGGCGTTCTGAGACTGAGGGCCCGAGCCTGGGGAGTGAGACTGTGAAGCGCGGGGGCGAGGCTGCTTCAGAGATGGAGTTAGGTTCGAGCCGTGAGTAGGTGCTTCGCATGTCTCACTCCCTAGGCTGGAACAAGACCTCACGGGCCTCACCGTGTTCAGCGGTACAAAGGAGTACAAAGGAGTACAAAGGAAATCAAGCAACAACAGATCTAGTGACCCTTCTAGGTTGCTCGTCCTCCAAAACACTGAGGATCAAGTGTCCAAACAGTGGTTTAGAGTAGGTAAGGGAACATTGGAAAGGGAATTACTGCCCTGGAACTAATGTCCGTGGCAGGATTAGGAAGTTAGTAGGGGACAGATGGGTTAGTAACTGAGGGGGGGATAAAATAAAGTTATTCATTTACAAACGCAGTCAGTCGCGGGTTTGATGCGAGATATTTGTCTAGGCGGAGTTTAAATGAATCAACGGTGATGCAGTCTATAACGTTTCGGGGAAGCCCATTCCACAAGTTGACAACTCGATTGAAGAAGAAATTCTTAGATTCGTGTGAGTTAAAAGATTTACCAATAATTTTGCAACCGTTTCCCCGCGTGTAATTAGATTGGTCGATAGTGAAGTACTTACTACAGTTCATATTGTCGATGCCTTTGATGATTTTGAACACTTGAATTAAGTCACCTCTTAATCTGCACTGGGTTAAAGGAAATAGATTTAATTCTCTAAGACACTCTTCGTATGGTTTGTTCTTTAGGCTAGGTATCATTTTGGTAACTCTACGTTGAACTCGTTCTAGCTTGTTTATATCTTTTTGGTAATAAGGGCACCAGGATTGAACGCAGTATTCCAGAAGAGGGCGGACTAAGGAATTGTAAAGGGTTAGGATAACTTCTTTGGATTTATGCTCAAATGACCTGCCTATAAAGCTAATTATTTTGTTTGCCTTCTTAACAAATTCTGAACATTGTTGACTCGCTTTTAGGTTACTCGATATTGTTACTCCCAGATCGGTTTCTCTGTTTACATTCTTAAGCTGAGTGCCATTCATCGAATAGTTTGCTTTCTCATTTAGGTATCCGATATGTAGTACTTTACATTTATCCGCATTAAACTCATTTGCCAAATTTGGGCCCAACATGACAATTTATCTAGATTGTGTTGCATATCGTCAACTTGTTCTTTTGAGAGTACGCTATTTGCAATTTTTGTATCGTCAGCAAATTTTGAGATTGTACAGGTGAGACCCTCATCTATGTCGTTGATGTAAATTAGAAAGAGAATTGGTCCTAGTACCGATCCCTGGGGTACCCCGCTACTTACATTGGTCCATTTAGATGCCTTACCGTTTATGACTACTCTTTGCTTTCTGTCGCTGAGCCAATTTTCTATCCATTTCAACACACCGTCTTGTATTCCATGCGTTTTTAGTTTTAGCAGTAAACGTTTGTGGGGAACTTTGTCAAAGGCCTTTTGAAAATCAAGGTATATAATATCTACAGCTTTACTCTCATCGTAGAGGTTGAGGATATCGTGGAAGAAGTCTAAGAGGTTTGTTAAACAGGAATGTTTTTTACGAAAGCCATGTTGAGTATCTTTAAGTATGTTATTTTCCTCTAAGTGATTTACGAGTCTGTCTCGTATGACCGTTTCTAGCATTTTACATACAACTGTGGTTAAGCTAATTGGACGATAGTTACTGGGTAGGGATTTGCTGCCTTTTTTGAATATCGGTGTTACGTTGGCTAGTTTCCACTGATCGGGCATAGTTCCAGACTGCAAGGATTTATTGAATAGTAATGTCAGTGGTTTGGAGAGCTCATCCTTAGCTTCCTTTAGAACTCTAGGCGAGATTGTATCAGGTCCAGGCGTTTTATTTACCTTGAGTTTATCTAAACAATTCAATACTTCTCTCTCTGTAACGGTGATATTGCTTAGAACATCTGAATTATCAATCTGAATCGGCGATGGTGTAGGGATATCACTGAGGTCTTCTGTTGTAAACACTGATGCAAAGAAGGTATTGAGGGCATTACTCATTTGTACTTCGTCTTTGGTGTATTCTCCATTTTCATCGACTAACGGTCCAACAGTTGAAGTAACTACTTTTTTCTTTCTGATATAACTATAGAATTTTTTCGGGTTTGTTTTACTTTGATTCGCAATATGTAACTCTAAGGTCTTTTTACTTTGCTTAATTAACTTTTTGGCTTTTCGTCGTAGCTCTACAAATTTCAGCCGTTCTTCGTCATTTTGTGAGGATTTTAATCTATCATTAGCAAATTTTTTAGCAAGCAGGCAGTTTGAAATATCTTTATTCCACCATTTGGGCTTATTATTATGGCCTGGACGCCGTATTTTCGATGGTATGCAGTCTTGCACTGCTTTTAGGTAAGTGGCTTCGAATAACTTCCAAGATGTATTTATGTCGTTATTGTGAATGAAAAAGCTCCAGTCAGTTTCTTTAAACATAGCTCTAAGTTTATGGAAGTTTGCTTTCTTGAAATTAGGGACTTTTTCGATGCTACTATTTGGTTCGTTACGAGTAAACTTTAAAGTGAAAGTTATCGTACGATGGTCGCTGTTACTGAATTCATCACCAACATTCAAATTCTCTATTAATTCTTCTTTTGTTGCAAGTACAATGTCAAGAACGTTATTACCACGGGTTGGCGTTCGAACAAATTGATAAAGCGAACTCTCTTGCAAGTTCGTATACAAGTCATGTCCGGAGTGTGAAGTAAGAGTATCGCCCCACTTGGTCACAGGTAAATTAAAGTCGCCAAAAATTATGGTATCTTGTGAGTTACTTACATCTGCAATTTGTTCGTAAATTTCTCGGTCAGTTTGCACTGATTGAGCTGGAGGTCTGTATATTAATGCAAGTATTATTTTTGTACCTTTATTATTCTTTATTAGCACAAAAGATGCGTCGACGTTCACAATTTGAGGTTTTGACAAGAGGGTAGGGTTAAGACTTTCTTTGATATAAAGTAAAACGCCACCTCCATTTCGATTTATTCGGCTTTTCTCAAACATTACATAACCGGGAAGTGAATACTCTGCTAAAAAGTCTCTATCTTCTGTATTGAGCCAAGATTCTGTTATGCCAATCACATCATAATTTTCTGTAAACACTAGCTCCTCTAAATCTGAAAATTTATTGCGTATGCTACGAGCGTTTGCATAGAGTGTAAAGGCTATCAGCCTATGCCCGAGAGGGAGTAGTTGGAATATAGAAAACAAAAATAGGAGAGAGGGGGGTGGAGAAGGAGGAATAGCACCGGAATCATCCAAGGTAGAGTTTCTGGCAAAAGTTTGAGCAAAGAGTTCAGCTTTGTCAGAGGAAGAAGTGATGGTTGTGCCATCAGAGTGGAAAAGGGGAGGGAAAGACGAGGACAAATAGTTGTTGGAGAGGTTTTTGGCTAGATGCCAGAAAGCTTGGGAAGAGCTAGAGTTAGATAGTTCAGTGCATTTATTGTTGATGAAAGAGTGCTTGGCAAGTCGAAGAACAGATTTGGCTTGATTCCGGGCAGAAACATAGGAAGAAAGAGATTCTTGAGTTTTAAGGCATCGGTACCGTTTGAATGCTTCCTCCTTTGTGGACAGCAGTAGAACAAGCGTGAGTAAACCAAAATCAAATTGCATTAGACTGAGAGAAAGAAAATGGAATGTACGCTTCCATGCCCGAGAGGATTACCTCGGTAATGCGTTCAGCACTCTCCGAGGGTCCTCGGCCACGGAAGCAGAAGTCATTCCATGTGAAATCAAAGAAGTACTGCCGGAGAGCCTCGCAGTCGGCAGTGCCAAAGTGCTACAAGCGCCGCCGGCTGAGAGGATTGAATGGCCGTACTGAAGAGATAGGACAGGTGACGGAGATAAGTTTATGGTCGGAGGAGACCAAAGGAGAGAAAAGATTGACAGTATAAGAAGAAGGGTTAGAAGTCAGAAATAAGTCAAGAATGTTGGGCCGATCTCCGAAGCGATCCGGGATACGGGTGGGTTGCTGGACCAGCTGCTCTAGGTCATTTATGATAGAAAAGACGCAGGCTTGTTCACCAGGTTTGCCAGTAGAGTGAGAGGAGAGCCATTGGCGGTGGTGAACGTTGAAATCTACTAAGATGGAGATTTCAGAGAAGGGAGAGATAGATAGAATATATTTCACTTTAGAGTTTAGATAGTCGAAGAATTAGGGAAAGTCGGTAGAGTTAGGGGAAAGATAGACAGCCCAGAAATATTTAGTATGAGAATGACAGGATAGTTTGAGCCATAAAGTTGAGAATTCATAGGAGTCGAAATCGGGATCACGAGAGCAAGTCTGGTCTGGTCGCATTCGCCCAGTAGAACCTCTGAAGAGTCTGGCCGCAGTCCCTGGGTCAAAGACGTCACACCTGAGGCACTTTAAAAAACATGTCTGTCGCATCGCATCTGCCGAGGAAAAAAACAAAACAAACATTTGCCACTTTATTTATTGAGACACTGAGCTCATTTTAACAACCTAATAAATACCGGTACCTATAGAAAGATTTTCATGCATATGCTATATGGAATATTATATTTTCAAACAAACATCTTGTTTTTCTTGAATAATGGTTCTCTGCAAAACTAACATAAACAATATAACTTAAAATAAGACTATTTACAAGTTAAATCTGACAAATGTATAGGTTTCACATTTTGTGATGCTCAAACATTTGTTTTAACACAGGCAGTAGATTAATCTTTCCCCTTTACGAATTTTCCGCGCTTTGTAGTGGCATTTGACGCGCACACAAACACCACACACACTTACACTTACACTCACTCTCAGATACACTCCTTCAGCAACAACGCTCATACAAATATTGGGGTTTGTACTTAATTGCCAATACAAAATAAATAATATATACTGACTCGGCATTTGACTAGGACCTGTTAAAAGCAGGAAAATTAAATACCTATAACTTAATCGGAGGCTAAATAGTGATAACATTTGTTGCTCCTGTTCTTGTTCTTTTCTGTTTGTTCTTGTGTAGCATCATGGGTGGCCGTAGATATCAAAATGTAGAAGTATTACCATATGTGTTGATGTATTGAACTGCCATTTAATAAGCACACATATTTGATGCATATGAATACCGACGTAAAAACTGAGTACCCAACGCTGAAAAGCCCAATATCTTATGAGGAAATGCAAAATATATTTGCTGCCGTATATATACTATAGATATGCTAATCTGATACATGTTAATCACATACTGTAGCCATGACATAGAGAGCATACATTTTTATGTCTCATTGGAGTTCAATCCCAAGTTAAACGAAAGGCTTGATTATTATACACAAACCTGAACATTTATGGCCTTGTACTATATATATATATATATATATATATATATATATATATATATATATATATATATATATATATATATAACCAATAGTGATGCAATATGGTTCATGTTATGTCAATTATAAAGAACCCCTCCAAGCATTCAATCATTATATGCCAAGTTTATTCAAAACGGTTTAACTTAGATATTTGGTAAAATATATATATTTAATATGTGCATCATATTATAAGCGTGGTTTAAATCTACTTAGGTTGTCTGTAACTATACGTGATATTTTTGAACTTTGGAAAAATTACTTTCAAGCTAAAGGCTAATAAGATTAGTTTTAGCCTTTGTTTCCTAAAGTTATTCTAAAGGAAATGTGTGAGGCATGAAAAGAGTGAAGATGGGGAAAGCATCAGGAATAGATGGAGTGTGTTGGTAAATGCTGAGGTATGGTGGTGAGATAGTGATTGAATGGATATGGAAAATGTGTAAACTAACATGGGAGAAGGGAAGTGTGCTTGATGACTGGAAGACAAGCATAACAGTCCCCCTGTAGGCTATAAGGGGAAAGAGGATTGTGTGGCAATCACCAGGGGATATGTCTTTTAAGCGTAGTAGGGTAGTGATCGAGAGAGTGAGAGCAAGAACGGAAAAATGGGTAGGTGAAAAGCAGGGTGAGTTTAGGAAGGGAAGATGTTAGACCAGATCTTTGCCTTGAAATGTGTTGTGGAGAAATATCTGTAGAAAGGACAAAAGTTATATGCTGCCTTTATGGACTTAGAGAAGGCCTATGCCAGAGTTGATAGAGTCAAAATCAAAAGTCAAAGTCAAAGTAAAATTGTTTTATTAGCCATAATAACCATACAAATAATACAACGTAAAATAAATCATTTAACACATGGCTGAGCCCATTCAATTAGGACATTTTTGACGGACTCCAAAAAATATCATATGCTTAAATTATAGCAGCATAATTACCCATAATAATATATAAATACAATGATTAATTCAATGACTAAAGTATTGAATGGATGTTATTATATTAATTAGTTTTCAATAATATACTTTTTCTTTATTATTTTAAATCCAATCTTATTAGTTGCTGACCTAATATCAATCGGGATGTTATTTCATTTAATAAACCTTGGTATGAAATAAATATTTTAGCTAAATCTGTTTTAGGTTTTGAAAGTCTTAAAAGATAGCCTACTTATTTCTGGTATGGACGTTGTGTACATTACTTGCCGAATTAAATGAGATACCGGTGGTTAATTCTAAGTGAGATACCGGTGGTTAATTCTAAATGAGATACCGGTGGTTAATTATAAATGAGATACCGGTGGTTAATTATAAATGAGATACCGGTGATTAATTCTCAATTAATATGATTGTAGATAAATTGTAATTATTCCATTTTATATATATCAACATCTGTTTAGAATTCCATTTTATATATATCAACATCTGTTTAGTATTCCATTTTATATATATCAACATCTGTTTAGTATTCGAAAATTATTGAATATAGGATTTGTGTGTGCAAGGAAATTAGCATTATCTAATAGCCTTACTATTTTTGGGGGGTTTTCTTATGGGTTTTTTGTTTGTGCCGAACCCCAAACTATGTTGCAATATTGCAGATAAGGATACAGTAGGCTATAGAGAAGGTTTGTGGAAAGTACTGAGAATATACAGAGTAGATGACAGGTTGCTGAAGGCAGTGAAGAGCATGTACGAGGGTGCAAAGGCGTCAGTACGTGTGGAGAGTGAACAGAGCGAGTTCCCTGATCTGAATGTTGGGTTAGAGCAAGGTTGTGTGATGTCCCCTAGGTTGTTCAATATATATGTGGATGGAGTCATGACAGAAATACAATGAAGAGCAGTGGATGCTGGTGTACCGCTGATAAGGGAAGGAATTGAATGAAAGTTGCCTGTACTGCTGTTTGCTGACAATGCAGTTCTGATGGGCGATAGTGAATGGGAGTTGCAGGGTCTGGTAAATGGTAAATATATTTGGAACAGTGTGTGAACAATGGAATCTGAAGGTAAATAAGGGAAGAGTAAGGTTATGATCTTTGAAAAGGGTGCAGTCACAGAGTGTGAGGTGAGGTTGAAAGGTCAGGATATGGAGACTGTCAGCTCATTTTAGTATTTGGGCAGTGTGTTGAGTAAAGATGGGTGTATGGATGAAGAAGTGCGGGAGAGGGTGCAACAGGGGAAGATGGTTATATGAATGCTGAAAACAGGAACAAGAAATTGGGTGGTCAGCATGGAAGTAAAATAGTCCTTGCATGCAAGTGTGGTAATCCCGACATTAACATGCGGGAGTGAAGCATAGGCTATACGTTATTGAAGAGACACAAACCAAGAATGAAAGGGGAGGACATGAGTTACTTGAGAAGTGCGTGCAGAGTTTCATGGAGGGGTAAACAGACGAATGAGGACGTACGAGAGCGGTGTGGTGTGGATGTAGTTGTGCTGAAAAGTGTGAAAAGGAACACCTAGAGATGGTTCGGCCATGTTGAACATATGTGAAGCGAGAGAATGAATAAGAGAGTGTACGAGAGTGAAGTGGAAGGACAAAGAGGGAGAGGTGGAAGGATGAAGTTAAAAAGTATATGAGTTAAAGCGGTGCTGGATGGGAGGAGGGGTGATAACTGACTGGGGACAAAGGTGCATGGGGCGATTCATTCGTGGCCACCTCTTCGGGGATCACGGCGTCTGGCAATAGATAGATAGATAGATTCCGAAGGAGAAGATAATCGTGTTATGTTAGCCCTAGCAAGCAATCTGTTTTACCTAATAAAAGGGTTACTAGCAGCATTAAAAACAGATAATGTACTTCTTTTGTTTCCAGAGTAAAATGCTGATTTTTTTTTTTTCGTAAAATTAGTGTAGCCTTTTGTTTGTTGTGTGCGCTGCTGATACCCTCATTGTTTCCTCATACAAAAGGCGGCCTGACGTATACCTTCATCAGGATGTTGTGGCGGTGGTAATTCCTGTAAAAAGTACCAGTATATTTGAAAAGAAGGCTGTGTAAGCAGGTGCTTACTACATTATTTATATGGTAGGTATACACAGCATAGTAATAAACATTGGATTATGACTCTTCTGTATGTAGATGATGTCGTATTGTTTGTAAAGTGTGAAGCTTTTGTACGTGGCCTGTGAAAGACGAAATTTAACAAGATAATTTTCAAGTGATCGGAATGAATGATGACTGTAAAGAATAACTTAACTAACATGTCAGGTCATCGCCTTAGATGTAGCCATACGCAACTTTGTTATGGAAATATAGAGTATACAAAGGAGTACAAAGGAAATCAAGAAACAACAGATCTAGTGACCCTTCTAGGTTGCTTGTCCTCCAAAACACTGAGAATCAAGTGTCCAAACAGTTGTTTAGAGTGGGTAAGGGAACATTGGAAAGGGAACTACTGCCCTGGAACTAATGTCCGTGGCAGGATTAGGAAGTTAGTAGGGGACAGATGGGTTAGTAACTGAGGGGGGGATAACATAAAGTTATTCATTTACAAACGCAGTCAGTCGCGGGTTTGATGCGAGATATTTGTCTATGCGGAGTTTAAATGAATCAACGGTGCTGCAGTCTATAACGTCTCGGGGAAGCCCATTCCACAAGTTGACAACTCGATTGAAGAAGAAATTCTTAGATTCGTGTGAGTTAAAAGATTTACCAATAATTTTGCAACCGTTTCCCCGTGTGTAATTAGATTGGTCGATAGTGAAGTACTTACTACAGTTCATATTGTCGATGCCTTTGATGATTTTGAACACTTGAATTAAGTCACCTTTTAATCTGCGCAGGGTTAAAGGAAATAAATTTAATTCTCTAAGACGCTCTTCGTATGGTTTGTTCTTTAGGCTAGGTATCATTTTGGTAACTCTACGTTGAACTTGTTCTAGCTTGTTTATATTTGTTTGGTAATAAGGTAATACAGCGAATTGAAGCCCATAATTATGGAGGTAATATATTTATTTTCTTCCATACCTTTTTGTTATTGCTATTTCCATTGTAGGTATTCTGGGATTGTCTGCTGAATGGCTAACTGGATTCATTACTAATGAACAGCACTTAGTTATATCATTTGTCTTCATCTTTATGCTATTAGAAACCTTTGTTCTCAAGTTGCCACTATGTAAACACTAGTTTAGTATGTTTTATGATTTGATATCTCTTCCTTTTAACTAACCACATAGATGTAGGAAGGTCATTGTTATGCCGGGTTGTAATCCAACTGGCTTCGGTATTATCTATTATTAATCCATGTTGTGGATATTTAGATTTGGAATATTTCTCAACAGGGACACATCTAACGTAGTGTATTTGATAATTATGTACTCAATTAGGCAACCATAAACACAATGAACACACAGGATAATTTACACTCTTCTTTATTCAATAGCATAGGAATATAAATATACTATACTTAACTACAATAGGTAATAGTGAGTAAGTAGAAGCAGTGGTAATAGAGATCAATGGGCTCTCTAATGAAACATTACTTATCAATAAAACATAGACATAATGAAATGGGAATATGCACAGGTACACAGATAGACTGCCGTGGTGTAGTAGATTAAAGCGTCGGCTATCGTCCTGACGGTCGGCTGTTCGAACCCCACTGAGAGATTAGAAACAGCTACATATATACATAGAATAAATCCTTGATAATAATATCTATGAGAGTCGAGTATCTAACGCGAAGTATTTTGACAAAGATACGAGAGGCGTGATAATATTTAGTTCAACCGCGCGGTAAGTATTTTGACTCAGGCAGGAAGACTTCTAACTTATTGTTCAGCCGGGCGGGGTAGGGTGCGCGGGTGACACCAAAAGAATACCGCACTCAGGTGAGTTGAGCACAGGTAGGTCTAGCTTGTCTATCAGCTAGACTGCGGCGGGGGTAAATATCTGTTGGTTATAATGCAATGTAGAATTAGGGACTTAGGTAGAGTGATTTATTTTAGAAGAGGGAGGGAGAGAATTTATTTTTTAATTTAATTCAATTATTAATTCAATTAATTTAATTTAATTTAATTATCACACAACTCAGGTACGAAAATAAACTTCGACAAATAAATGAAGTTAAATCTCACAGGTCGAGGAATTCAGATTCACAAATAATTATACTGAATGATGAATATAGATACATTACAATCTAGTATCAGATGGAAATAAATTAACCAAGTAGGTTAAAGAACGCGATGTAATATGAGCGTGAACAAATAGGTTGATAGATATAGCTCTATAGAACGCGATGTAATATGAGCGTGAACAAATAGGTTGATAGATATAGCTCTATAGAACGCGATGTAATATGAGCGTGAACAAATAGGTTGATAGATATAGCTCTATAGAACGGCATACACAACGAAGTTGCACTAAGGGAATACCAAATATGGCATATAAGGAGTTCTGAATAAATTAACAGGTTCCTATAAGAACACAGAACGGAATAGCGTTGTATTCTAATTCATACAAGATTACAATATATGTATTACTGATATAGACAATGAATATATATTTAAGATTGATGAATAAGTTAAAGCGATCACTGAAACACAATCGGAATTCCTAGACGGGGTGATTTTTTTTTATATGACCTGAATACCGTATATAAATAGATTATTCACAAGAACGTATAAACTGGATAACTTGATAATGAATCAATATTAATTCAACGATAAAGGGGTTTGTTTAACTTTCGAAGTAAGAAAAAGGGTTATTCTAATTTATCCTGAGAGGTGAATAAGGGATTAAGAGTATTATAAAATTGGGCATAGGTTCTAGGTAGATGCAAGATTTAGGAAGTAGATAGATAGATAGATAGATAGGAAGGGAATTATTTCACGTTATACACTTCGACTTCGACTTAACTTATACAAAGAATAATAGATACAATAGATGAAAATCTGAGAGTATTCGTACTAAATAACACGTATCAATATGAGTATGTCACGTATCAATATATTAGTTTCTGAAGGATTAACACAGATTCAAGATAGATCTTGGGCACAGATCTAAGATGAATTAGTACTAACATATTCGCATATTTCACCTTACCTTCACATTAATAACCACAACGTAACACACTCAGAGACACTTAGGGTAAGGAGTGTAGATAGCCTTTAGTGGAAGTCTGGTCGACGTGGACTCTTGGTTCTGCAGGGCTGGACGTCGAGGGGAACTGCCTCTCTCAGGGGAAGGTGAAGGCGGGTCCTGGCGTGACGTTCGTAGAGCTATAACACTTTGTGTTGTATCCTCTTCTAGCTTTACCGGAAGTGAATGTCAGACGTGTTTGGCTGGGGCGTCGGTGAGGCGGTAATACCTTTCCTTCAGTTTTGGTAAGGCTATGTTCAGGTTATTTTGCGTGTTCAACTTGTGGTAATTCAATTTAAAAAGGACATGTGGATATCGTTGCTTTGGTTATAGTGAAGGTAATTCTTAATCTAAAAATACATGGTAGTTATAGGTTTATACATATGGAGATTCTTTATCTTTTAATATTGGTCCCCTATTTTTAGAGAGCCTTATGGTGATGACTCGTCAGCCTTGGTTGGCAACCTGTCTAGGGAAGTAAACCTGATACAAATCCGTACTGCTTACCTAAGGGTAAGGCAGCTTAGTGGATGGATTAGCCGAACACCACTGTAGAAAAATAGTGCTAACAAGATACACAGAGGGCCTCGGAGTCAGACGGATCCTAAATTGAGTGGTCAATCCTGTAAGTCATTCACTAAACTAGCTCGGGTTGTCCCTCTCACAGGGAATAGGTCTGCTTGGGGGCATTCTGTGTATGGCCACCCTCGTAAGGGGAGTAAGGCGTCCGGCAATAGATAGATAGGTAGATAGATGGTGATGTAATGGATGTTTGTCTGATCATCCGGTAATTTGTTTTTTCTTACTCTATCGGCCAGATCTTTTGTAGTATTCACTGTGTCTGCATTATTCCCAGTTCTCCCGAGAGGTACTGCATGGGGGGTCCTGACATTCCAATTTGTAGCGATATTGGCCAGGTTCTTGGTGCTTAACTTGCATAAACAGGGCCTCACTGTATTGCAAGTCAGGCTGGAGCTGTTGATAGGTTGTGAGCTTTTGTCTCGGTCTTAGCCATTGGAGGAGCTGGGGCTCCTGTAAGTGGCCCGTGCTCTAACTCCTTTCTAGGGGAGACTGGCCTAGTTTTCTGTAATTTAGAACAAGGGCATATCCGATGAAGGGGTAGACTCATATAAGCTGGTATGGATTAAAGACTGGGAAGCTAGTTGGTTTCTATCTTCTCTCTACTTCTCCTGTTGTTGTCCTGGATACTGGCAATTCTGGTGTTGGTCTTAGGGAGGCTGCTCATCCTCGTCATGTCAGTCATATGTAATGCTGTCATGCTCTAATGTTGTGTTCTACTTTCATAATTTAAACCTTAGGAGAGTGGTAACACGGGCGACTCGCGCATTGGAAGTTCCAAGTTCGCCTCCCCACACCCTCCCTTAAGATCTATTATCCTGAGGGGATGGACGTTCACATTTCTCACTGCAATAATAATGCTAATCAAGCTTCACATATACTGCACGCAAGTATATGCTACCACTTTTTTATGTTAATGAAGGAGACAATAGGCAAAGCTGCCTGCAACAAGTGGGCCTTCAAAGTTGAAAGAGTGAGAGTCGCTATTTTAAACTTTGTGTGTGTGTGTGTTGGAAAGCAGTGTGGTGTGTTTGTTTAGTGTATTGTAGGTGAGACACAAACCGAAACAGTGTGGGAAGCCAGACATATGAAACAAGAGTTTCAACAACTCCTTATCACATGCCTATGAGGCCTCCCCTGGGTATTGCCCTGTTCGATTGGTGTATACAATATCTAATTGATCAGCATTGAGAGAACTGGTTACACGAGTTACAGGCCATTTTTCAGCCAGCCATTCCAAATGTACGATAATATTTCACTTGCACCCTCACACACTACACACACTAATGGGGAGTTTGGATAGCAACCCTCCTCCCTGAACAGGAACACACTAGAGAATCAAGCGAATTATCCTGGAATGTGGAATCGATTATTTCTTGGCCACCTCCACAGAGATCAAGGTGTCTGGCAATACAGATATACGGTAGCGATCTAGTAAAAAGAAAAAAGTGTTCAACAATTCCTGTATTGCTATTATTTGTTCAGTTGGTTGCCAAGTATTGTGTGTCGTATCTTTCAAGAGAAGAAAACAAAATTAAAATGTATCTTTGAGCTGTACCTGGGAAAAGCAGAGCGCTAAAGTATAAGAGTTGACTGACTGCCTGAGCAACAATGTGGATAATTAACTAAGTACTTGATAAAATCATCATTTGAGGAGTATTTAATATAATCGTTTTGCTTATAACTTCAGGTCACTCAATGACCTGAAGAGATTAATAACGAAGTTATGTCAATCAAGTTGTCTTCCTTAAATATTATATAGAGTACAGTATATCCATTATTATATAGAGTACAGTATATCCATTATTATATAGAGTACAGTATATCCATTATTATATAGAGTACAGTATATCCATTATTATATAGAGTACAGTATATCCATTATTATATAGAGTACAGTATATCCATTATTATATAGAGTACAGTATATCCATTATTATATAGAGTACAGTATATCCATTATTATATAGAGTACAGTATATCCATTATTATATAGAGTACAGTATATCCATTATTATATAGAGTACAGTATATCCATTATTATATAGAGTACAGTATATCCATTATTATATAGAGTACAGTATATCCATTATTATATAGAGTACAGTATAGCCATTATTTCACCTTTCATTTATCCCTGTAGAACAAGGATCTAGCCTCGGGTCCTGGGGTGCTTGTGTCGAACATGACGCTAGTATTACAGGAGGTGAACAGACACAACGCTGGCATTTACTCTTGCATCGCCACCAATACGGAGGGCTTCAGTGAATCACCTCCACTCAAGCTTGATATCAAATGTAAGTATAATATAATGATACATGTTAACCCCTTTAGATGTTTGATTTTGTAGATCGGTTCTGTTTGAGGTGACATGTACAAGCACTGGCTGGTAACATTTCTTGCCAACCCCTAAACCCGGAGTATATAGCACCCGCCTCTTTATACATACTGTATAATACTGCAGACAATCATGCCAACAGCCAACTCTTTGTGTTAATATGACATACTGTATAATACTGCAGACAATCATGCCAACAGCCAACTCTTTGTGTTAATATGA
The DNA here is from genome assembly GCA_032716605.1 of Paralithodes platypus. Lineage (NCBI taxonomy): Eukaryota > Metazoa > Arthropoda > Malacostraca > Decapoda > Lithodidae > Paralithodes > Paralithodes platypus. The sequence continues at coordinate 11,909,434 of CM064545.1, forward strand.
CATACTGTATAATACTGCAGACAATCATGCCAACAGCCAACTCTTTGTGTTAATATGACATACTGTATAATACTGCAGACAATCATGCCAACAGCCAACTCTTTTCGCATGATTGCTCTGATATTGTAAGGGCTTTCGCTTTCTTTTTCAATTGATTAACTCATGAGGTACACTTAGGAAGAGCTGTGTTATCATGGATTTATAGTGATCTTGAGTAGAATTACCTTACGGATTACTGTAGGACTTTCCCTCCCTGCCTCTACGACCCCCCCCCCCCTCTCTCTCTCTCAAGCTTGCTTACACACACACACACACACACACACACACAATCAAATATATAGGCTACAACTCATTTTTTTCCTCTAGGCCTACCTGCCTTGCTATGTTAACCCGTGGAGCGAACAAAAAGTAACTTTATGTAACACCCAGGGCCAGCCACTTTTGGCAAACGTTTTTTTTTTTTCCTAAATCATAGAAAATGCTTGTATAATACACAAAACATGCATAAGAGTACTCACTGGACATTTAGATGTCCAAAGGGGTGGGGGTGGGCTCGGGCTCATCGGCCATGTAAATGGCTGCCGCAGCTTTGACAATCCCGCCTCCTACCACTCGCCCAGCAGGCGCAACGCTGCCACGTTTACATCTCAGGGTGACCGGTCAACTCAACCAGTAGACCATTTCAACCAGTAGCTCTCAACCAGTACCAAATCAACCAATACGGTTAGGTTTAGTTAGTACTATATTTTGGCACTGGTTTGGTTGGTCTTGGTTGATTTGGCACTGGTTGAGAGGTACTGGTTGAAATGGTCTACTGGTTGAGATGACATGGAACCGCATCTTAGGCGAGTGGGTGGCGGTGTTTGTGACTTGATCTGAGAGACTTATGTGGCACTTATTATGTTTGTGAATGTAAGTATATTGTTCTGAGTAATGTATAAGAAAATATTTACTTGGGTGCGTAGCCAGTGCGGCAGTCGCACATCACAAACAACTTCAGACCGTACCGATGATGTTTTGAAGGGATGTACTGACATGCCACTCTCATGCACTCTCTTAGCTAATTTCTCACTCGCCATACCTTCCACGTGACAGACCTAGCTCAAGGTGTCTCTTTCCACACTCCCCAGCACATCCATACCACATCACTCTCATACTTCCTCATTTATCTGTCAAGCTCTCTATGTGATTCCACATGCATTTCTCATTAAACTCATTTTCATTACTCTAACTCTTGGATTAGGCCTTTCCAACAATGTCAATATCATGATTACCACCCTATCATTCAGTGATATTTTTATTCCGCTGCTCCTATACCTACTCCTTATCCTTGCTTTCAGTGTTCCTACAACCCTCCTCCCCCTCTGTAGCCTATATATCCAGGTCAAAGCTGCTGATGCGAAACGGCAAAACGGAGGCTAAGCAAACATTTAAAACACGCGATGAATTGCCTCTTCAAATCTCTGGTGCTACCGCGGGTAGAATACTGTAACATAATAACATCTCCATACAAAGAAGGTGAAATAAATGACTTAGAGAGTGAACAGAGGAACTTCACCTCCCATATATACTCGGTAAAACAGTTACACTATTGGGAGCATTTAAGATCACTAAAGCTGTACTCTTTGGAGCGTAGAAGGGAACGTTACCTAATCAAATGTGGCAAATTGCAGAGGGTATTGTACTAAATCTACACACTCCGATAGGTATGAAGTTCAGTGATAGGAGAGGCTGGAATGCGATATCTCCAAGTTTAAAAATCGGGGTGCTATGGGCTCACTGTGAGAGGGTTGATTATCACATAGAGGACCACATCTCTTCAACAAACTCTCGTGGTGAGTGTGAAACATGAGGGGAAAAATGTGTTGTTAGACAGCTTCAAGAGAGCCCACGATGTCGAACTGCAAAATGTACCAGACGAGCCCATCTTTGCAGCGGAGTACTATGCCCCTCTGCTGCACCATCTTTGCAGCGAAGTGCTATGCCCCTCTGCTGCACCATCTTTGCAGCGGAGTGCTATGCCCCTCTGCTGCACCATCTTTGCAGCGGAGTGCTATGCCCCTCTGCTGCACCATCTTTGCAGCGGAGTGCTATGCCCCTCTGCTGCACCATCTTTGCAGCGGAGTGCTATGCCCCTCTGCTGCACCATCTTTGCAGCGGAGTGCTATGCCCCTCTGCTGCACCATCTTTGCAGCGGAGTGCTATGCCCCTCTGCTGCACCATCTTTGCAGCGGAGTGCTATGCCCCTCTGCTGCACCATCTTTGCAGCGGAGTGCTATGCCCCTCTGCTGCACCATCTTTGCAGCGGAGTGCTATGCCCCTCTGCTGCACCATCTTTGCAGCGGAGTGCTATGCCCCTCTGCTGCACCATTTTTCAAACCACAATGATGGGCGGTGTGCTCTTCGGTGCCACTAGCAGTATGGCGAACCCTACTTATGTGACTTAGGTAGGTGTACCATCTCCCACACTTCCTCCTTCAAATTCACATATTTACTCTTCACACTGCCCAAATACTTAATCTGACCTAACAGTTTCCATAAAATGATCATTCAACTTCACTTCACACTCTATATCCCTATCAAATATCATATCTAACTCTTTCCCACATTGCATTTCAGGTTCTAATTCTTACAGTACAAAGCATATTTACCAAATCCTGCAACTTCCACTCACTCCCTTCCCTTACCAGTGATACTGATGCCTCTATTTCCCTTCTTTGCATTTTTTTGTTTTCAATATTAGAATAATGTATTGAACTACCATGGGGACATCACACAACCTTTGTTTTAACCCTATAGCATTAACGCTATGTGTATCCATGCTGAAAATATTTACCTTGCATACAAATGTTCACATTTGTTTATCTCTTTTCATCTTAGTTGCTCCAGTCTGTGCTACTCAGGAGGTTTCTCAACACAGCGTCGCCAAGCATGAAAACGCCAGGATATCTTGCAACGTATTAGCCAACCCGCCTGTGGTCGAGTTCAATTGGTCCTTCAACAACACTGCAGAGGCTGTTAAAGTACCCGAAGACAGGTGAGAGAGAAAGTGACAGTGAGAGAGTGTGAGAGTGAGGTGTGTGTGTGTGGGGGGGGGGGGGGGGAGGTGATAGTTATATAAGCAAGAAACGTAATACAATGTCGTCCTACCCTTCATGTTCAATGCAGTTAGTGGAAGATGTGAACAGAAATATATATATGTTTAATATTACCATGCTCTTATATTGAAAATATAATCATAACCATTTCGAAACCAGCATTCAAATTCAGGCAATGTATGTAATGTAATGACCTTGTATAATTCTAGAATGTACGGTCGTTTAAGGTGGTTAAGTAACAGGTGATTAATTGGTGCCTTTTCTGAGGTATTAAATGTCTTTAGTAACTCTGTAAATTTGTCAGTGCGAGATGTACAGTAAATGACTTACAAAAGAGAAGTAGTGATTACTTGTGTTAAAGATGGAAAGAAGATGGACTGAAGATATACTGGTCTAACATACAGCTATTATATAACTTAAACTTTAGGCTACCATAGCGCTGTTGGGAATATGAACATGATTAGATTAATATCCAGTATTCGAGAATGGATAATAAGTCGTAGGCGTGTGCATAAACCTTTAACCGTCCTGGTGGTGTAATGGTTAGAGTGTTTTAAAATCTGTGTTTGATAACCCAGGTTCGAATCCCGGTGGATCACATATATACTTTCATTAATTTCATTGGAGGTGTTTGGTGTTGTGGTGAAATTAATACAAAATATAGATTCATTGACCTAAGCTAATTTCTAATTCACAGAGGGGTTTACTAAAGCATGATAGAAACTAATGAGATTCCCAATATACAGAGTACTTTATGTTCTGAAAAACTTTGCTGGCTATGAGTGATAATACATTATGTTCTACTCCTCTCCGTGATCTTATACATGGAAATATAATGTATCTGATTAAATAACGATTGTAGTTTCTTATGCAGTGGTTAACTCATCTGACTAGCAACTTATAATTATATGAATGCGCACTCATAATTCATTCATACTAATTGTACTTTCATACATAAGATCACACTGAAAAACAAAACTTATGTGGGCAACTGTACATTGCAATTATCGTTGGATATTTTTTTTTTTCTCTTAAAGGTGAAGAGTGGTGGCAATGGGTGGATGCAATATTTTAACACAATCACTGCGGGCGATATACAGATACGTTCTATGTAAAAATATTATATATTTTACGGGCAATGTACCAATAAGTTTTGGTTGTATCGGCTGACTTTGGTAGCACCGAGCCGCTCTGCTTGTTGTCAGACACAAGATAAGCTTCTAGCTTTCACTCCCATTGCCATATTAGTTTGGCAGAGGCCTCAGTTGTGGGAGGATGGGTGTCTAAGCAAGTTGTGATTTGGAAGCTGAAATTCAACCAAAAACTGGTCTAATTCCAGGTTTATTTGTGGCAGTTATATACCAGGTACAAATGTGAGGCTCATTTCATGTTACACACCATAACTCATACTGTCTAACAAAACACATTAGTTGCTAAAATAACTAGTTATTTCATTAAGTTATCGCGAGTGGAAAAAGATAATACATGTGATAATAATATGTTTGTGGTGGTGCCCACTGACAGCACGACACAAGGAAACTCCCAACCCTCAAGGCAGCAGGAGTTACCAAGCCTTTTAGCTATATTTGTCAATGAGAAGAGTCATGTTTGGTTTGCTATGATACTTTTTGCACTAGGGCCTGTTATAGTGAATGAAACTCAACTAGAGACACCTAGCAATAGTGTATTCTTCCTATGTAAACTCATCACACCAAAAAGGTTAATAAAAGGTTTAGGATAGCAATATCTTCTCACCTCTCCTGAGTTTGATTAAATAGGTGTTTTAACCCTTTATTAGCGGCTCACCACTAAAGTCGTATTTAATAAAGCTGGACTATGTGGCGGCGCTCGACATAACTCGAGTGGCAATTTCAGCACGTAATGTGGCTGAGAGAGAGAGACAAGTGGTGGCAGGAGACTAGCGAGCGTATGACTGCTCCAGACCACCGCGGCGAACCTACTGACACAAATCTCAGCTCCCTCCTCCCTCTCTCACTCGCTACATACTCAATTATGTACCGAAAGTACCGAATTACCTGCTTTTTGCACTCGCGTTGCACGGTTATTGCAAGAAAACTATCCATCATACAAGGATCGTTATGGTGTCATTCGAAAGCTCTGTTTATGCCCTTTCAGGGATAGATACTTGTTTTACGTTCTGGGTCTTATTTAGGCATGAAAATGATCACGTAAACAGCCCTATTTTGGCTAAAAACACCCCGCTGGGCGGTACACATAAATAAACCGCATAGGCCGCTCGTAAGGTGTTAAACTGTAGCTACCTTTACCATACCGTATTATATATATATATATATATATATATATATATATAAAGTGTGTTTATAATAATATTGAAGTACTAATATTTTTAGGGGCATTTAACGAGTGTGATCAACTGGCAGGAAAGAGCTTCTTAACCCACGGGACCCTAGCGCCACAGTGTATGCGTCGGCAATGTATGTAACGCTAAACCCCAGCGCCGCATACGTTGCGTACGCTACTTCGAAATTATTTACTCTTGTCCTATGGTAGCTAGAGGCTTGAGGATAGTATGGGAAACTACCTTATGATATTGCCAAACAGTGGCAGTACGCGGCAACCCCCTTGCCCATCCACGCGGGTGAGTAAGGGCAGATGGGGAAAGCCAGCTTACCCACTTATCCCACCGCCACTTTTGTGCTTATTTATTCTTATCCTATGGTAGCTAGAGGGTTCAAATTCATGTGGGATATACCTTATGATATTGCCCAACAGTGGCAATACTTATCAATTGGCAATACCCAAGTCCCGCCGCGGTGGGGAGTGGGGAGAGAGAGCGCGGGAGTGGAAGGACTGGGCGGCCTCCCACCTCCCTCCCGGCCCAGTTGCCTTGTTTACCTTGTCGCCTCGCTATGTTTATCGCTCCCCTAACGCTTCCCATAACATAGTTGACTCCCCACCAAGGGGGGAAGAGGAGGAGGAGGATGACCCAGACCCCACGTCATTCCTCAAAATTCCGCCAGGTCATGGTAGAGGTAAGAAGAGATGAGATAGTGTGTCATGTTGCTATGTACACAGCAAGTTTAGGCTTTTGTGTACACTGGTCCTCCCCCACTCCCCCTGCCTTCACCACCACCTCCTCTGTCTCCCCACTAAGAATACGTCAAAACCCATATTTCTAAGTCAAAGGTGCCTAAAACAATGTGTAACACTCATATTCTAACTATAAAATATACAGTAAAGTATAAAATTAATAAACAGAGTACGTGAGAGAGGCATAATAAAAGTGAGAGTGAGTGAAGGGGAAGTCGGGTGTCATTCAGCTGGCAGTGTGTACGTGCGTGAGTCCATGAACAAGGTGGCCGCCAGCCCGCCAGTCGTCATGGTAACCACGACGTGCGCGAGTCTTGCCACACCCTCGACACTTATAAAACTTGAATCTATGCACTTATCACACTGTAACTTCACTTACAATGACAATATGTGATACATGTTGCTAATATCTGAACTATGAAGGCACACATGATGCTCTGGTGGTGTAAATAACCGTCACTCGAAAACTGGACGCATCGTACATCTGCCATGCTGCCGCGCTCAGCTGTGTCTAGCCGGGCGGGAAGCTTGAAGGCCGCCCGGCATCAGCTGATGGCTGAGGCTGCCCCCTCCCGCCACCCACCCAATAGGATCCCCATATGACCGAGGTGAGTGTTTTGTTGTGTTATTCTTCATTTCTCACCTATTTAAGCTATTTAAAAAAAAAAAAAAAAAGCCAAATCAGCTGGTCTCTCAATGTACATTTATTCTAAACTAGCTGGGGTTTAGTGGGTTAAGCAATGTACAGTTGTGGACAGATGAGACAGATACAGCCTTGGTCTGTCCAAGACCTCAATAGAGGGCAGCACAATTAGTGCCCATAAATTATCTGGTAACATTGATGGTGTGGGTGTAGGAGGTGAAGGCATGGGGTGGAGGAAGGGAGGCGTGGGAGGGGTAACCAGCGTCGAGGTGGGAGCAGGTGAGGGTGGAGGGAAGTGGGTGACCAAATACTAGGGATGCGTGGGAGGGGTAACTAACAGCGAGGTGGGAGCAGGTGAGGGTGGAGGGAAGTGAGTGACCAAATACTTTACTGTGAAATAATTATTAATTTTGTGTTTTGATCATTATGTGGGATTATGATTGCGAAATATTGGAGTCGTGAGGTGTGTGTAACATAATAAACGTGCTACACGCTGCTAACCTGCTATTGCGCGCTCTCTCTCTCTCTCTCTCTCTCTCTCTCTCTCTTTCTCCATATACAATATAAAGTATATGTGCCAGATAGGCATTCAAATATATGATATCTTAAATCTCGAATGTAGTACTTCATAATTTTATCTCTGCTTAGAGCGCCTACTGAGTTGTGATATCGGGAATGTGGTATTGTTCAAACATGGGAGCGTCAGATACAACTGAACTACCTGTTGGTTATCTAACAAGGGGAAATATAGTAATTGTTATTATTTGTCAGTTGGTGAGTCAGTCAAACTTCCAATATTATAGTTAGTGTTTCATCATAATGGTGAGTGTATAGGTCATAGTAGTAACGAAAGTATGTAATGCATATATGGTGTATATAATACGGTATCAATGACACACCAATTAAAGTGTTTTCCAAGTGTACCGGAGGTGTTATCAGTGTTGACATTGCCACGGGTATATAATCGCTTTTCATTATATACGTCCATAAGAATTTAAACAACATAATATTATAAATTAATAAAACATCATTCAATGTATCTATAAATCATATATTTTTTTTAATTTCACTCCAAATCAGAAACCAGGAAACAAAGGATGACTAATATATTTACATAGCAATACGACTGTTCAAGAAAAACAACCAGTTATATATAATGTGTCAATACAATCCTCAAAGCTTCGGTATAGAGGCGCAAAAGACCATGTTATAAAATATTATACCCACATTAAAAACTAAGTTACATTTATTGGTCAAACCTCTTGGTAGATATGCTCAACAATAATGACGCAAGGGTGGTGTTGGTGTAAGCTTAATTAATATCAAATGAAAACACGATTATGCAGAACCTTTCCGGTATACCAGGTATTTTTTGTTACGTTTTGACGGCATCAGTAGAAGTGTAAGAGTTAAATGACATAGCGTTAGGGCCATTCCTTGCTACGGGTTCTAAGCTGTATACACTTGGTTAGTGCCTCAGAGATATGAGGATACGCTTCTCCACTTATTATGGCATATAGTAAATGAGTTCATTAATTTGTAGTTGGAGGAGTAATTGAGATAGCCATTACCGATTTTATAGATAAATAGCATTCCAAAACTGAGGAACATCCTATAATGATCGTGAAATTAAAGTGAAAAAGCTACACGTACTAAGAAAGGGTTGGGAATACATTAAAATGAAAATTCCTAATAGGGTTGTAATAATTATGGTGAGCAAAGATGCATAGTAAATACAACTAGTAAAACGAAAACAATGCATTGTGCTGCATTATGATATATAATTGTGTTTAAGATAATTAGAGAAATTCATAATATCATGACATAGGCAATTCGAATGTTTGAGATATAGCTACTAACAATCTAGAGAAAGATAAACCAGGAGAGATACATAAAGCTTGATAATTAGCTTTAACAGATTACAGAAAACAGGAAGATATTAAAGGCGCAAGAGATAAACGGTAGCAACGAATTATCAGTCCTCATTAATAATTTAATCCCGTTCTCAAAAAACAGGGTGAATTTTCATGTATGTGAATATAATTATGACCTGTGATTTCGTAAAATATTTAACAGTAAATTGTGAATAACATAAAGCTTAACAACAAGGTCAGTATCTAAAAGATGATTGAAAAGGAGGAGTTGCAGTATTTCCTACGTGTTTATTGTTGTCAGAATTATTGTACGAAAAAACACACTTGGTACGGAATATATACACATATATTTAATTTATGGGGCTTTCAAACTATTGCACGTAACATAACATTTCTTAATTCAATATTTCTTTAGGTTACCAATAATTCAATTTTGACAAATATTGCCAATCACTAATTTAAGGTCCATTGATTTCTTAATATAATATTTAGTCACAAACCGACTTTACGATAGCATTACTGGTAACTCTAGATTGTATACATCCTTATTAACCAATAAAGAGGGTAATCTTAATCTTACTAAATAATTGACTCACACAAAACCTGTAGAGAGAGACTTAAATAAAAGCATGGTCATTTTATAGTTAGTAGATAATTTTTATATGCGAGTTAGTGAGACAAAGGGCAGAACTGCCTGTGACGAATGCCTTCCCCACTGTTGAAAGAGTGACAGGGCCAAAATCAAGGAATGTTCGAGCCAAAATGCCTGGATATACGAAGTTTAAAGTAATTAAAGTCATAGAATGAGGGGGAAATGGATTCAGGGTAGAGAGTTCCAGAGCTCATCTGTTGAATAGAGGAAAGACTGAGAACATCATTTCACTCTTGGGTTGGAGAGTTGCAAAGAGTAGGGGTGGGATTGTGTTGGAAGACGGGTTCTACGTACTCTTCGTAGAACAGGTGGTATACATTGAAAGAGGGTGAGGAACACTGATTATTGTAATATCGGTAGAATAGCGAGAGAGATGAATCTTTGCTGCGAAGAGAGAGAGAGAGATCACAGAGAGTCAGGGAGTGGACAGAGTTAATGAGACGAAAGGTTTTCTTTTCTACTTTGTCAAGAAATGCTGTGTGAGAGGATCTTCCCCACACATGTGAACAATACTCAATACATGGACGCACTGTGCCTCTGTACAGAGCAAGAATCTGTGCCGGGGTAAAGAACCCCCGGAGACGATTGAGCATACCCAGCTTCTGGAAAGCTGTTTTAGCAAGGGTGGTAATATGATCTTTCCAAGTGAGATCAGGAGAAAAGGAGACACCGAGAATACTGAGAGAAGATGAAGGGTTGATTTGTGTATTGTTGAAGTATAAGGGAAAGTCCTGTGGGAGTTCTTGATGGGTAGATAAAGTGAGAAATGGGTTTTGGAAGCTCCAAAAGCAACAATATATTTTCTGCCCCAAATGGGAATTGTTGATAGGTCAGAAGATGAGTGTTTTATGGCATCGTCACGTGACTTTTTGAGAGATTGCTTGCTGGGGGGTTCTGAAAAACTAGTTGAAGTCATCAGCATATGAATGAATAGCGGATAATTGATAGGTTGAGGAAGTGAAAGATGGCCGTCCACAACTGCAGCAATGGAACGACCAGGAAGGGAAATAGAGATAAAGGCACAAATTGAGGGACAAAAACTAAAGGTGGGTAGTTTAGAAGTTAAGAGATTTGTGCCAGACTCTATTAAAGGACTTAGATATGTCTAGCACAATATAAAAGGTTTCACCGAAATCATGAAAGGAGGATGACCAAAAGTTAGTAAGATATGAATAAGATATGAAAGAAGATCACCAGTAGAACGACATGTAAGGAAGCCATACTGGCGATATGAAAGTAGATTATATGGGCAGAGAGATACTTAAGAAATTTCGGAGTAAGAATAGTTTCCAAACCTTTGGAGATGCAAGAAATGAGAGCAATTGGACGATAGTTGGAGGGTTGAGAGCGATCATCCCTTCTTTGGGATAGGTTGAATGAGAGCAAACTTCCAGCAAGAAGGAAAGACATTAGAGGAGAGACAGAGACGAAAGAGTTTGCCTTGGCCGGGAGTCAGCATGGAAGCACAGTTTTTTTTAGTACAACAGGAGGAACACCATCACGCCTTCTTAGTATTAAGCCCAGAGAGAGTAGGGAGCACATATTTAAAAGAGATTAGGATATTAGGTATAAGTTGGAGAGGGAGGAATAACATCAGTATCATCCAAAGAGGAGTTTTTAGCAAAAGTTTGGGTGAAGAGTTTAGTTTTGTCAGAGGAAGAAGTGATGGTAGTGCCGTCAGAGTGGAAAAGGGGAGGGAAAGACAAAGAAGAACAATTGGTGGAGAGGTTTTTGGCTAGATACCAGAAAGCTTGGGAAGAGCTTAGAGTTGGATAGTTCATTGAGAGGTAACCTGACCAAGATTCGAACCCACTCACTCCAGGTATATTTGGAAGAGCTGGGCACCATAACCACTCGGCCATGAGAATATGGCTGAGTGCTTATGGTGCTCAGCTCTTCCAAATATACCAGGAGTGAGTGGGTTCGAATCCTGGTCAAGATACCTCTCTCCCAACCTGTCCGACATTATCAATACATATTGGATAGTTCAGTGCATTTAATATAGAATCGATGAAAGAGTGTTTGTTGAGTGAAAACACATATTTGGCTTAATTCTGGGCAGAAACATAGGAAGAATAAGATTCTTGATTTTGAAGGTGTCGGTACCGTTTGAATGCTTCATCCTTATTGCGGCCGCCAGAAGTAGAACAAGCGTGAGTAAACCAATTTTTCTTTTACATTAGTCTGAGGGAAAGAAAATAGAAAGTATGCCTCCATGCCCGAGAGGATTACCTTGGTAATGAGTTCAGCACTCTCTGAGGGTCACTGGCAACCTAAGAAAAAGTCATTCCGTGGAAAATCAAAGAAGTACTACCGGAGAGTCTCCCAGTCGGCAGTGCCAAAGTGCTACAAGTGCCTCCGGCTGGCTAGTTCGGCTCAATCGGGTGGCCGTACTGGAGAGATAGGACAGGTAAGAGAGATAGGTAAGAGGAGCCCAAATGAGGGAAAAGATCGGCAGTATAAGAAGAAGGGTTAGAAGTTTGAAACAAGTCAAGAATGTTAGCCTGATCTCCGAAGCTATCTGGGATACGGGTGGGTTGCTGAACCAACTGCTCTAGGTCATTTAGGATAGAAAATATATAAATTGTTCACCAGGTTAGTCAGTGGAATGAGAGGAGAGCAATTGGTGGTGGTGAGCGTTAAAATCTCCGAATATGGTGATTTCTGAGAAAGGAAAGATGGCTAGGATGTGTTCCAGTTAAGAGTTTAGATACTCAAAGAATTTGGTAAAATCAGTAGAGTTAAGGGAAAGATAGACAACACAGAAGTATTTAGTATGAGAATGACAGGATAATTTGAGCCATAAAGTGGAGAATTCAGAGGAGTCAAAATCGGGAACATGAAAGCCAGTGAGTTTGCTGCATCCGCCTTTGGCTTTGAAAGTAGGATAGAGAAAGTAGGATGATACAGAGAAGGGGCGGCTGTCAGTTGCATACAATTATGTCTAAAACAATGTAGTAGTATTTATTTTACAAAATCAAGGAACAGCACTGCAAATATATATAGTGTAGTGTGTAAATATTATTACGGTCGACCCAGTTTGCTATAGCAGTAACACTGCAGACTAAAACATATAATGAATATAGCAAAGATAAATAGGTAGATAAAGCTTGCTTAATGTACTGTAATACTGTAAATAATATATATATATATATAAAAAAAAAATATATATATATATATATATAAAATGTTTCAAAGTAAATTAGATATACAACCGACAAACGGTTTGTGCTTATGTTTCAATAGAGAGAGAGAGATCGAAAGAGAGAGAGAGAGAGAGAGAGAGAGAGAGCTAGCGAGAGCAAGTTGCCTATAGCGCGTTTATCATGCTACACACACCTCTACCTAATATTATCAAGGTTTATGGTATTATGAGGCTCTGTAAAGATGTTTTTCATAGTTGAATATTTAATGCATAATAATTCGTTATATTACTATCACAATCGAAGGTGGGTAAGTGAGATGTTAGACAACTATTTTTATTATGCCATTACCAAAGTTTAAATTAATTGTTCTTCATAAAGTAATTCACGCTCTAGCCACAGGTTTCTTTGTAATCCACCACCACCTACCGCTATCCTGCACTACTGCTAGTTGCCCTCTATAGTTTGTCACTCCGCACTTTGTATCTGGATCTCTTTATGCATTTTCTGTCTCGTGCTCGTCTTTTACCTTTCTGTAACGTATTTTCCCATAGATTTGTATTTTTCTTGAATTCGCCTAGCTTACCTCTGCCGTTTTAATCATAGTTTTCATGGGCTTGGTGCTAGTCCTTATAATAATAATAATAATAATAACTTCTCCCCTCCCCCATCTATGATTATCCAGGTAGAAACACACAGTTTCTTATTGGAGGGTGCCTCTATTTCAATTTGCTACAACTTTAGCAGTATTATAATTATGTTTCAATGAAGGGGAGGCTGAACCTTACACCCCCAATTCACCCTGTATAAGAGATTTTGTTTCTGGCATTATGCCATCTTAACCCTCTCACGACCATATGATGCAGAGGTTGCCAGATTAGCAATAAGAAATAAAGTTCTCTCACTCTTATAATTACCTCTCCAAAATTAGTTTTCTGCCCACAGCTAACTCAAAGACAACTGCAGAGGTTAAAGTAACTAAACTAAAGGTTTCTAAATACCCCTGACGGTAACAAAGGCTTTAAAGTATCCCTAATAGCCTCAAAATTGCATCAAGAACGTGAGAGGGTTAATACCAATGGCAATACTAAGAGTCGCTGAAAAAATCAGCTCTCTATGTGCGTGCGAGCGCGAGCGCAGAATTTCATTGCACTATATGAAAAATCAACTAGTCATTGAAAATTGTTCAAATTTCCCGCAATTTGTTTCTGGCGTATCCTAAAAGCATCCCCTACAACTATAATTATGATCTAGGTTTCCCATATTGAATAATAGAAGGTGCTGAACAAAATATATAATATATATATATATTTTTGGTAGGGCAAAATTCGACATGAAAAATTTCGAATCTTGGAAAATATGGGAGATAAGGCCATTATCTAATCATATTACCGTTGCTATATAGTCCTATATATACTGTAGTCTGTAGAATGGGAACGAAGCAGAGCAATATACAAAAATGTAGTTGCACTTGGAGTTGCCAATATATGATCTCTAGAAATCGCAAAATGTTTAAAGTCATATCTATAGAGAGACAATTGTGGGGAAAATAACTAAGTTACTCCTACCAGAGACGTTTTCTATTACTAAGCTGTTAGAGAAAACCTAGTTATATGGGACACTAATGTAAAACATCTTGGTGCATTGGCTCTAAAAATCATTATACCACATTTGTTTGACAAAATCCATGACACAAGGAGGGGGGGGGGGGGGGGGGGGCTAGGGATTTCATATGGGACTTTCTGCCCTCATATGATAGTTTATATTGTTTACAGAAGCCTTTTAGAAGAAAAAAAAATGGATGAGGGTAAAAATAAGTGTTGATTGGGGGTTGTGGTTGAACCCCCATTCGGGGGGGGGGGGGGGGTAGGGATGCGATATGTTTTTTTTTGCCCTCCTATGCTATTCTCCTTTGTTGAAAGAAGCATTTTAGAAGAAGAAACAAAAATGTGAAATTTTGACTGAATTGAGGGTGTAAGGTTCTGCTTCCCCTTACCAGCAATCCAATATTTTGCAATCATAGTACCACATAATGATCAAAACACAAAATTAATCATTCTTTCACAGTAAAGTATTTGGTCACTCACTTCCCTCCACCCCCACCTGCTCCCACCTCACCGCTGGTTACCCCTCCCACTCCTGTACCCTCCCTCGCCTCCCTTCCTCCACCCCATACCTTCACCTCCTACTCCCACACCATCAATGTTACCAAATAATTTATGGGCACTAATTGTGCTGCCCTCTATTGAGGTCTTGGACAGACCAAGGTTGTATCTGTTTCATCTGTCCACAACTGTACATGATATATAGTTTAATTATTCAGACAGTCAAAGAATATAGCAGATAATTAACATGCAATACACAGTTCACTAACACAATTAACGACCACATGAACAGAATAAGCGGGTTATCTCACTAAGATTCCCTTAACACAATGTAGGAATGCAATAACAGACAGTTTCAGTACAACTCCCGATGCAATGTATTTGCTCGATAATGGGCAGTCTTGGCAACTCAATATATTAACGTAATAGTGGGTAGCCTAGGCACGACTTCCAATACAATATAGGAGCATGAACTTATGGGTAATCCCGGCAGAACACACAACTCCTAATGCAATATGCGACTACATTGGTAAACCAAGGCAGTCTCTTTTATCGCAACATAATGTAATTTTTCTTAGTCTTTATGGAACTATTGTAATTCACTATGATACTATGATATTAGTGGCTTCTTGCAAGTGTGTATCTGTTGCCTTAAAGATTTTCTTGATGACGTAGTAATTATATCCGAAATGTAACAACATTTATAGACAAGACATTATTTGTCTCCGCTTCCCAATGACAAGATCAATAGCTGCTATATATCTGTATATGTAATTTTCAAAACGGACGATACAATTCGGAAATTCTTTAAAAATTAAAGACCAAATTCTGTTAGATGTTCAGTCGTCCCTTATATATATATATTCACATGTGATAGCTGTAATAACATTGGGAAAACAAGGAGAAACCGGAAGAGTCGAATTGCGGAAACACTTGATCGCTCAGCTCGTACAGGTTCACGAATCACTAAACCACATTTTTCTGCCATTAGAGAGCATTCTTTGAACAATGATCACCCAATTTCGGTCGTTATGTTTATTTTTTATTAATTTCACCACAACACCAAACACCTCCAATTATATTAACCCTTTGGATGTGGCCATGTTTGGGCTATTTAGTGCATATTCAGGCACTCCTGAATGATAAATCAAGCATCTGCATTAAATGAAGTGTATTCTGCCAAAAACTAGGCGAGAATAGCTTCAAAATGACACCAGAACGGGCCCCGTACGTGGTCTGGTTCACCCGCAGTGGTGCCAGTGAAACGCGGGAAACCCGCTATTATGTAACACTCGCTCGCTTGGCTACATTGTTGGGAGACACAGAGAGAGACCCGCGCGAGACACAGTCAACCTCAGTGAGCCGCTCGGTGCTCTGAGGGTCGGAGGTGGGCCCCTCATGCTCCCGCCCACTGACACTCGATTTTTACGGTTTTTACAGGCTTTTAAAGCCTGGAAATTGCTGTAGCTTGCCAGGACGTTCCAGAAGGTCACCCGCAGCGAAAGGGTTAATGAAAGAATATATGTGATCCACCAGGATTCGAACCCGGGTTATCACACACAGATTTTCAGACACCTTAACCATTGCACCACCAAGACGGTTAAAGGTTTATGCACACGCCTACGACTTATTATCCATTCTCGAATACTGGATATTTATCTAATCATGTTCATATTCCCACCGCACTATGGTAGCCTAATGTTTAAATGAGAGGAAAGAATATTCTTGGGGCACAGATCATATAGAACGGCCTCGCTACGAAATATCCCTGAACCTACTGATAATATATTTTTGTTATTAATTTCACCACAATACCAAACGCCTCCAATTAAATTAACGAAAGCATATAATTATGTGATCCGTGTGATGGATTTGTAATAGTCCACAGGTCTTGTGTTGCAAGGGAGGTTTGCAAACTAAAACTGGGATCAAGCCACCAACGTTTATCCTCAACACCGGTCCGGCAGTTGATGAGGTCAACTTTTTCAATAATGTAAATCAAGTTAATCTATCTTCAGGCTAGTTTCCGATACCAGTACAAATGATCTCAATGTTGTAAGACGAATTTTGACCATTGACAATTATGATAGAAGCTCCTGTGTAATACCATTTTATGTAATTGCTCTGTGTTTGTATAACTATAGTCTGTTCACTTAAGGCAGACACCTGGAGCCTATAGGCGATCTAAACAAAAATGTAATTCATTAGAAATCAATTGAATGAAAACTGAATTCTCATATTGTGCATAAAAAGTGCTACGATAAGCGTTGGTAGGGGCTTGCGGAATGAAACCATTGGCAACACTGCTCCCAGGCAATGTCCCTCGTCTCGAGAGGTAGACAAAGCTATAAAGTTAACCTCATACTCAGTCTCATACCAGCAGGCAGGCGGGAGAGTGTGCTGGCCGATCCCTTTAACCCTTAATTAGCGGCTCACCACATAAGTCGTATTTAATAAAGCTGGACTATGTGGCGGCGCTCGACATAGGTCGAGTGGCAATTTCAGCACGTAATGTTGCTGAGAGAGAGAGACAAGTGGTGGCAGGAGAGTAGCGAGCGTATGACTGCTCCAGACCACCGCGGCGAACATACTGACACAAATCCCAGCTCCCTCCTCCCTCTCTCACTCGCTATATAAGGAATTGTATCGGGAAAGTGGCTAATTACATGCTTTTTGCACTCGCGTTGCACGGTTATTGCAAGAAAACTAGCCATCATAATAGGATCGTTATGGTGTCATTCGAAAGCTCTGTTTATGCCCTTTCAGGGATAGGTACTTGTTTTACGTTCTGGGTCTTATTTAGGCATGAAAATGATCACGTAAACAGCCCTATTTTGGCTAAAAACACCCCGCTGGGCGGTACATATAAATAAACCGCATAGGCCGCTCGTAAGGTGTTAAACATGTCAAATAATTCGCCTGGGCTATGAGTTAGTGTATTTGAAATATTATTTGTATGTATGACGTATGTATGTATATACTCAGGCACATACCCAATAGCTGGGGTGTGGCCACTTGGAACAGAGCCCGAACAGAAACAACATTTAAAGTTCCAATTCTTAGGGTCCAGGACCAATTTTGCTTTCCCTCACCCCTTTCTCTATACAGTATAATTATGATAGTTTTATATCATAGAACTTATATTTTAATATATATATATAAATAAATATATATATATATATATTATATATATATATATACAGTATATATAGATATATATATATATATATATATATATATATATATATATATATATATAGTTACCTAATTTCTGTGTACCGTATAACTCGTTTGAATATGAAACCATTATGAGTGCTATTATTCATGTCCGACGAATGCCTATTGATAAACATTCATATACAATTAAATATTAGGAGTAGAGATATCGAGTTTATTTCCTCATACCATGAACTATACATATCACCATAGTTTATAGCTCTCAAAACACCTTGCAACAAAATAAACGGAGAATGCTGTAAACTACTGTATACAAGAGCGAGTCCAAGAAACGCGATCGTGAACGATTGTGGTATTATATTCACATACAAAATAACATGCTTTGTATTTTTAGAAAGTGCGTGAAAAATACTTGTCATTTCATATATAAAAACCTATTGTCATCAATGAAAATCCTGATTTATGACGGTGCAAAGTCGAAACATGTTTGTTAAACATAATTTGTATTTAATCGGAAAAACTCGGAAGAAAATAATATATATATATATATATATCGATTTTCAATGCGATAATATGATCTTATGTGATTATTTTTCAGTTATTTAATAGTATGGGTCTTGCTGTAACTATGGATGTATTATAATTTGCATGTAGAGCCGATTATTGTGGATTAAAACAGAGTTATATCATAGGTGTTTTTCCGCTTGAGAGTGAACAGTACTAGTAGTAAGTTTCCAAGAACTTAACCCTCAGAGCACCAGCTGATTTTATAAAAAAAATACTCAGGGACCAGGATAAAATCATTTGTGGGTCCTAGGGGGGTGAGGGGGGCTCAAAAACGCAGGGTGCGAGCCGCCTCTTCTAACCTCCCGCGCCTGCAGACGACCGCTGGGCGAGGCAGCACGGCTGATGTACGATGCCTCCAGTTTTCGAGTGACTCTTATTTACACCACCTGAGCATCATGTGTGCCTTCATAGTTAATCAATTAGCAATATGTATCACATAATGTCGTTGTAAGTGAAGGTACAGTGTGATAAATGCATATAGTCATGATTTATAAATGCCGACAAGTGGCAAGGGTCGTGCGCGTCCTGATTACCATGGCGACAGGCGGCCATCTTTGTCTGGCGCGTCCTTGTTACCATGGCGACGGGCGGCCATCTTTGCCTGGGACTAAAAATAGAATGCACGCACGAACACACGGTCAGCTGACTGATACCACTCCCTTTCACTTTCACTCTCATGCACTTTGTTTATTTGTTTGATACTTTATCGTATATTTATAGTTAGAATATGAATTGCACACATTGGTTTAGGCAGTATTGACCTAGAATATGGCTTTTCACATTGTATTTTGTACTCTTGTTTATCTAATGCCGGATTGGGCAGTAAGGCAGTGGGCTGGGGGGTGATGGTGGTGGTGGAGAGTAGGCAGGAGAAGAGTATGGTGGCGGTGGTGTAGGATGGCGAGGCTGAGAATGCGCCTAGTCATTCGGCGCTGGTAAGGGGGTGAACAGGCGGAGTGGGTGGTAACATGGGGGAGATAATTCTAGGGCCAGCATTTCCTCATCTGCTTTGTCTTCTGAAGAAGACAATGGCTGTGCTGCCAAAATTGCTGCCCCCATGCGCAACCCATAAAAAGTATTGGGGGTTGAAACTTTTAGTAGGGAGACAGTGGGATGTGGTGGTGAAGGCAGGCGTGGGGGAGGACGTACGTGTTGTGGGGCAGGAGTGGATTAAGTACTTTCTTCATCCTCCTCATCATTGTCTTCCTCAGCTGGTCTTTTCTCACCCATACGCTCCCATGCAGGAATTTTGAGGAATGTCATGGGGTCTTGGTTATCCTCGTCCTCTTCCTCACTTGTTGGGGAGTCTATGATGTCATGGGGAGCAGTGGGGGGGGTAAAACATCCTCCCCCCGTGCGCCTGAGATGCGACGCGGCGACGAGAGATGGGGACAATGGGGTGCTCCTCTCTCATCTCCTCCATCTCTATCAGTGGTGGGTGATACTGCTCAGAATCTTCATCACATTATTCAGTGTCACTATCATCATCATTACTCTCCTCCAGCATCGCAAATGCTTGTTGAACACTGACACCCCTGTGTGGGTGGTGAAGAGAACAGTCCGTCATGGTGCAACACTCGCAAGATAAGCGGGTAAACTGGCATCCTCCCGCTCCTCCCCACACCCACACGGTTGGACTTGGGAGGGTTGCCGGCTAATGCCTCCTCCTCCTCCGCATCTTCCCCACTTGGTGGGGAGTCAAGTAGTCAACTATGTTATGGGGAGAAGTGGGGGAGCGATACCCACTCTCCTCCTTTTGTTCCAACATCGCAAGTCGACGAGAGATGGGAACAATGGGCTCCTCCTCTTGCATCTCCTCTATCTCCATCAAAGTTGGCCGATACTTCTCCCCTGAATCCTCATCTGATGATCCAGTGTCACTATCAGGCACATCACTTTCCTCAAGTATAGCCAGTGCATCCTCAAGGCTAACACCTCTGCGTGGGTATCAACGAGGTAGGTCAGTCTTGATATATTATTCGCGAAGTCAACAGGAAAAATTTCTTCCCCTTCCTACCGGCGTCTGGATTTGGGGATTGCCAAGTATTGCCACTGTCTGGCAACATCCTCATAAACATTCCATACAAATCTGAACCTTCTAGCTGCCATACGTATCTCTGAGAACACTGCCACAATAATAGACCACATAAACTGTAACAGAGAGGACAAAATATCCCAATCAGGGGTTATACAGACTGGGATAAGTGATCACTTCGTCACATATTGCACATGAAAAACCACAAAAATTACCCTAGAGAATCACAAGGTTATCAAAACAAGGTCACTCAGAAACTACAATAAAGAAACATTTCTGGACATTTTATGGAATACAGACTGGTCTCCAGTGTTTGGAAGTACAAACGTTAATGACGCATGGGTTGGCTTCAGAACCATCATCACAAACATTCTAGACGAAATAGCTCCTCTGAAAGACATACGAATTAAAGCAAGGTCAGACCCATGGATCAACAATGACATACTACACCATCTGGAACACAGAGACAATCTGTTAAAAAGGTTAGCGAAACATAGACAGGATCAATGTCTGAAACATGAGTTCAACAGGGCCAGGAATAAACTAAGTAGGAAAATAAAATCAGCGAAAATTAATTATTTTCACAATAAGGCAGAGGAATATCAGAATAACCCAAAGAAACTATGGAGGCACCTAAAAACAACAGGCTACAGCACCAAGACAAGGGATTCGTCTAACACTAATATTGCTCTCACCATTAATGATCAGGTTTGCCACGATAAACGACAAATTTCAACCTACTTCAACTCCTTCTTCACCTCCATAGCAAACATACTTGCACAGAACCTACCTCAACCTCTCAATAAATACACGACAACAACGGCCACCTTTCGAAATTTCTACAGAGATAAAGACATACACCTGAACACATTTGGATTGCAAAATGTTACACCAAAATACACTTTTGACGAGCTGTCTAACCTAAATGTACATAAAAGCACAGGACCAGACAAAATTCCTGCCAAATTTCTACGAGATGGAGCCATTGGTATAGCAGGCCCCCTAACCCACATCATCAACTTGTCAATTTACACCAACACTGTACCTGCTGAACTGAAGGAAGCTATTGTAACCCCTCTATTCAAGAAAGGAAATAAACTAGAAGTTGGTAACTACAGACCAGTTAGCATATTATATATTGTATCTAAAATCCTTGAAAGAGCGGTATACACCCAAATTGAACACTACCTCAAACAAAATGATCTATTCTATAAGTTTCAATCAGGTTTCAGATGCATGTACTCGACAGACTCCTGTCTCATCCACTTAACGGATCACATTCGTAAAGAAATGTCTAAAGGCAACTTCACCGGTATGGTTCTTCTTGATCTACAAAAAGCGTTTGACACAGTAGACCATGATATCCTATGTAATAAACTACAAGCAATGGGCATAGGGTCTGTGAACTGGTTTAAATCTTATATTAGTAGTAGAACCCAAAGAGTCAAAATTGATGATAATATATCTGATCCTATGCCAATTAACTGTGGGGTCCCGCAGGGAAGCATCCTTGGTCCCTTACTCTTTCTCTGTTATGTGAACGACATGGAACTGAGCGTCTCATGTAAATTATTACTGTATGCTTCTGGTTTCAGGAAAAGATCCAATAAGTATTGCCGCTTCACTTTCCAAAGAACTAGAATCATGTAGTGAATGGCTAGTGGACAATAGACTATCTCTTCACCTGGGCAAGACGGAAGCCATCTTATGTGGAACAAAACGCAAACTGAAAGACGTTGTGGGCTTCTCGGTCAACTGTAATGATATTCCTATAACAACAGTGTCACAAGTTAAATATCTCGGACTAAAACTGGACGCGAGTTTGTCAGGTGAAACAATTTCGGAATCTATCCTGAGTAAGTGTAGAGCACGTATAAAATACCTGTATAGACAGGTGGGATGCTTGCCCGCGGCGACCAAAAAGACCCTCTGCCAAGCGCTTGTTCAATGTCATTTTGACTATTCTGTGTCATCCTGGTACTCTGCATCATCTAAATCAGCACAGCATAAACTTCAGGTCACTCAAAATAAAACGGTTAGGTTCATGCTGAACCTAGGACCCAGATCACATGTTGGCCAGGAAAAACTTCAGTCACTAGGTATGCTCAATGTCTCTGACAGGGCCAAAGAAATCTGGCTCACTAATGCCTTCAAAATTTTCTATGACAGAGCTCCAGAGTATCTAAAGAATGATTTTGTTACAGCAAATGAGAGGAGTGGACATAATACAAGAAACAGGATGTTTAATTTTAAGGTCCCGAGAATCCAAGGACAGGGTAAGCAAACATTCTTCTTCACCGCCATCAAAGACTGGAACGACCTACCCCAGTCAGTCCGTGAAAAGAGAACACTGTATTCCTTCAGACGTAGCCTGAAGGAACACCTGAACCGGACAGCTGCGAGAAGGGAGCACCAAGCTTATGTCTGCTACTAAATGCGACATAAGAGATAGACAAACCAAACTGAAATGATTACTGATTACGGATTACTGATATTTACTATAGGATGTAAGGTATCTTAAAATAACCCCCTAGAAATACTTTCTCTAAAGTATCTATTTCTTTATCCTTCCCATTTTCCCCAGCTAACCTAATCCCACAAGGACCCCAATGGAAATACGCCTAACGGCCTTATTGGGCTATCCTTAGTTGGAATTATGCAAGGCTGGTACATGTCATATTTGTAACATACTATGTGGTACCAACTCTGTAAATTGCTAACTGAATAAATATTATTATTATTATTATTATTGTAGGACAAGAGTAAATAAGGCCGAAAGTGCCGAGCAGGTGGTGAGATAAGTGGGTAAACTGGCGTCCCCCACCCGCGCTGCTGAACTTGGGGTTTGCCAAGTATTGCCACTGTCTGGCAACATCCTAAGGAACATTTCATACAAATCTGAACCCTCTAGCTACCATAGGACAAGAGTAAATAAAGTCGAAAGTGCCGACGCAGGTGGTGAGTTAACCCTCTCACGTTTTTGACGCAATTTTGAGCCTATTAGGGATACTTTAAAGCCTTTGTTACCATCAGGGGTATTTAGAAACCTTTAGTTTAGTTACTTCAACCTCTGCAGTTGTCTTTGAGTTAGCTGTGGGCAGAAAACTAATTTTGGAGAGGTAATTATAAGAGTGAGATAACTCTATTTAGTATTGCTAATCTGGCAACCTCGGCGTCATATGGTCGTGAGAGGGTTAAGTGGGTAAACTGGCGTCCCCCACCCGCGCGGCTGGACTTGGGGGTTGCCGAGTACGGTCTTGCTTTATCATAGTGTGCGGATACCTCCGATACTAAAAGCCTGCTATTAGGGTATTCTACAATACCAATTGAGGACGACCACTATATTCACAACTCTTCTCAGACAGCTTCCTCAGGTCACATCTGCAAAACATTGTCAATATAATGCTCCTTCTCAAATAGTGTTTCTAATAATTGTCAACTTTTCATAATCTATTTTAACATCTTACAACAGTTTATACTCGATCAAGTTGGTGATATCCATTGCGATTATATTCGTCACTATAAGAATACATATTCATCAACCACGATATATGAATTGATCACAGTATTTTAATTTCTGTGTCACATGCATGAACCAATAATGCATCACTCCTGATTCCTTGGTTTACCTATCAGTATATGGAAACATAAAGTTAGTACACATTAGTGACATCCCCTCCGGGAAGGTAATCGGTGTAACCTGGATAATATGCAGTATTCATTGAGTACCAAGCTGGAAAAGTTACCTGAGATACCCATAACAGGCTACAAAGGGCAAACGTATAGTGATAAGCACCCCTGTAAAGTGCAAACTAGCATTAGCCCTATGACATTAACTAGTCTTGATTGATCAAGGGTAGGGCACAATAAAATGCACAAAATGTGTTGAACTGCACCGCAATGAAGAAGCGGAACTAAGATGCATTGCACTATTAACAATACGATATTAACTCTTAAATTCATATGTGCTTATGGGCAGCATTCCATTATGTGCTCCGTGCAATCATATGTTTTGCAGGCCTTATCAACTTAGTGATGAGTTAGGCTCCATCCCCAGCCACTCCCAAAACCCCCAAAGCTTCGCCCTACACCATCTCCCCTACCCACAAGTACCACTAACTATTTATCCCACCCGTCTCCCTATCACTTGACAAGCATCAGTGTGTGAGCTTCCATAGTCAGTGTGTGGCTGACTGACAGTGAAAGAGTACTTCTGCCCTCACCTATGGTCACCCCATCAATACACACACACACACACGTACTCCCGCTTGAGTGGTATTTCTACCAGAAATGTTGTCATTGTTTTCGTGTTGCTCACAAGGCAACCAGAAAACTTAGAAGGCTGTGGTTTTCACCATTCACAAGCTGAATAGAGGTATATGTTTATGATATTTGATGTAATGTTGTAGTGGTATAATTTAAAGAGATAATAATAATAATAATAATAATAATAATATTTATTCAGTTAGCATTTTACAATGTTGGTACCACATAATATGTTACAAATATGACATGTACCAGCTTTGCATAATTCCAACTAAGGATAGCCCAATAAGGCCGTTAGGCGTATTTGCATTGGGGCCCTTGTGGGATTAGGTTAGCTGGGGAAAAAGGGGAGGATAACAAATGTAGGTACTTTAGAGAAAGTATTTCTAGGGAGTTATATTAATATACCTTACATTCTATAGTTGGACTGGTCAAAATATTTCAGTTTGTTTTTCCTATCTCTTATGTCGTATTTAGTAGTAGACATAAGCTTGGTGCTCCCTTCTCGCAGCTGTTCGGTTCAGGTGCTCCTTCAAGCTACGTCTGAAGGAATACAGTGTTCTCTTTTCACGGACTGACTGGGGTAGGTTGTTCCAGTCTTTGATGGCAGTGAAGAAGAATGTTAGCTTACTCTGTCCTTGGATTCTCGGGACCGTAAAGTTATACATCCTATTCCTTGTATTGTGTCCAATCCTCTCATTTGCTTTAACAAAATTACTCCTTAAATACTCTGGAGCCCTTTCATAAAATATCTTGAAGGCATTTATGAGTGTGAATTGTTTGGCCCTGTCAGAGACATTGAGCATACCAAGTGACTGAAGTTGTTCCTGGCCAATATGCAATATGGGTCCTAGGTTCAGCATGAACCTAACCATTTTATTTTGAGTGACCTGAAGTTTGTGTTTTGCTGATTTAGATGATGCAGAGTACCAGGATGACACAGAATAGTCAAAATGACATTGAACAAGCGCTTGGCATAGGGTCTTTTTGGTCGCCGCTGGCAAACATCCCACCTGTCTATACAGGTATTTAACCCTTTCAGACTCATATGACACAGAGGTTGACAGATTAGCAATAAGAAATAGAGTTCTCTCACTCTTATAATTACCTCTCCAAAATTAGTTTTCTGCCCACAGCTAACTCAAAGACAACTGCAGAGGTTGAAGTAACTAAACTAAAGGTTTCTAAATACCCCTGATGGTAACAAAGGTTTTAAAGTATTCCTAATAGGCTCAAAATCGCGTCATATGTCGGAGAGGGTTAATACATGCTCTACATTTACTCAGGATCGATTCCAAGATTGTTTCACCTGACAGAGTCGAGTCCAGTTTTAGTCCGAGATATTTCACTTGTAACACTGTTGTTATGGGAATATCATTACAGTTGACCGAGAAGCCCTCAATGTCTTTCAGTTTGCGTTTTGTTCCACATAAGATGGTTTCTGTCTTGCCCAGGTGAAGAGATAGTCTATTGTCCACTAGCCAATCACTACACAATTCTAGTTCTCTGGAAGCACTGTCGTCAGCATGCAGTAATAAATTACACGATATGCTCAGTTCCATGTCGTTCACATAACAGAGTAAGAGTAAGGGACCAAGGATGCTTCCCTGCGGGACCCCACAGTTAATTGGCATAGGATCAGAAAGATTATCATCAATTTTGACTGTTTGTGTTCTACCACTAAGATAAGATTTAAACCAGTTCACTGACCCAATGCCCATTGCTTGTAGTTTATTACATAGGATATTATGGTCTACTGTATCAAACGCTTTTTGTAGGTCAAGAAGAACCATACCAGTGTAGTTACCTCTAGACATTTCTTTACTAATGTGATCTGTTAAGTGGATGAGACAGGAGTCTGTCGAGTACATGCCTCTGAAACCTGATTGAAACTTATAGAACAGATCATTTTCTTTGAGGTAGTGTTCAATTTGGATGTATGCAGCTCTTTCAAGGATTTTTGATGCTAACTGGTCTGTAGTTGCTAACATCTAATTTATTTCCTTTCTTGAATAGAGGGGTTACAATAGCTTCCTTCAGTTCAGCAGGTACAGTGTTGGTGTTAATTGACAGGTTGATGATGTGGGTTAGGGGACCTGCTATACCAATGGCTCCATCTCGTAGCAATTTGGCAGGAATTTTGTCTGGTCCTGTGCTTTTATGTACATTTAGGTTGGAGAGCTTTTCAAATGTGTATTTTGGTGTAACATTTTGCAATCCAAAAGTTTTCGGGTGTATGCCTTTATCCCTGTAGAAATTTTGAAAGGTGGCAGTTGTTGTGGTGTATTTATTGAGAGGTTACGGTAGGTTCTGTGCTAGTGTGTTCTGTGCTATGGAGGTGAAGAAGGAGTTGAAGTAGGTTGAAATTTGTCGTTTATCATGGCAAACCTGATCATTAATTTTGAGAGCAATATTAGTGTTAGATGAATCCCTTGCCTTGTTGCTGTAGCCCGTTGTTTTTAAGTGCCTCCATAGTTTTTTGGGGTTACTCTGATACTCCTCTGCCTTACTGTGGAAATAATTAGATTTCGCTGATTCTATTTTCCTACTTAGTTTATTCCTAGCCCTGTTGAACTCATGTTTCAGACCTTGATCCTGTCTATGTTTCACTAGCCTTTTTAACAGTTTATCTCTATGTTCCAGATGGTGTAGTGTGTCATTGTTGATCCATGGGCCTGACCTTGCTTTAATTTGTATGTTTTTCAGAGGAGCTATTTCGTCTAGGATGTTTGTGATGATGGTTCTGAAGCCACCCCATGCGTCATTAACGTTTGTATTTCCGAACGCTGGAGACCAATCTGTATTCCATACAATGTCAAAAAACTAAATCTTTGTTGTAGTTTCTGAGTGACCTTGTTCTAATGACCTTGTGATTGTCTAAGGTAGTTTTTGGAGTTTTACGTGTACAATATGTGACGAAGTGATCACTTATCCCCGTTTGTATAACCCCTGATTGTGATATATTGTCCTCTCTGTTACAATTTACATGGTCTAATATTGTAGCAGTGTTATCAGAGATACGTGTGGGGGTTGTGATTTGTTGTTTGTGATTGTGCATTGTCAGTATGTGCCTATATTCTCGTACAAGCCTATTATTTCGTTGTTTGTAACACAAGTGAAAATCCCCTAGTATACTGTAATTGATTCATTCCGGGGGTCTAGTAATGACAAAGTTCGTTCAAATTTGTTTAAGAATTGTGTGTCGTCTGGTGGCCTATAGCACACTCCAATTGTGATGGGTTTTGTCCTTGGCAGGTGTAAGTCAATCCAAAGAGCTTCGTGGTTTTCTACATGGAGATTGTTCCTAATTGTGTGTGTGAGGTTGTTTTTTACATACAGACATACTCTTCCCCCTTGTCTATTACGATCATTACGAACCATATTGAAACCTTGAATGTTTATTTCACCATCGTTTATACTCGAGTCCAGCCAGGTTTCTGTAATTGCAATTATTGAAGCTTTGGCCTTATTAGCTAACAAGTTTATTTCTGATAATTGATGATACATTGATCTGGCGTTGATGTGGATAAGATGGAGCCCTTTGTTGGTGAAAACTCTATATTCATCTTTGAATGTGTCCTGGCTGGATTCTGAGTTGTTATTTGGTTCATTTACAATAACATTCGGTAATAAATGCAAGGCACACTTATTGCATAAAAAAGTCATGTTCTTTACTGTCGGTCTTCTTAGAAATGCACTTCATGTGAGCTACAGTTTTACACTTAACACAGTTTTGGATCCGCTGTCGTCGTGTTATGGGTGATTCACATATATCACAAATGTTTGTCTGATTTCGTACAGCTGATGTCCCACATTTAACGCATTCAACTTCGTTTCTACTGTTAACGTAAATACATCGGTTATGTACAATTTCATTACAACTGTTACATTGTAAAAGTGTACTCCTATTGTTGAATCTAATAGTACAGACTATACATAATTTCCTCTTACTGTTTATCGTACATCTGGAGGTGTGGTTTGGCCCAGGCCGATCAGCTGAGTATTGCCGCCGTGTGAGCGAGGGCGGGGGACAGGTTGCTCCTTGTCCTTGACACTCCCCCACCCCTACTGGAGATATAAAACAGATTTATTGGCACCAATTATCCACAGGCTGGGGCGACTGGCGCATGATTTAAACCACCAAGGTGGAAGAGCTAACGATGTGCTATACATTGTATTGTGTCTTAATTGACTGTTTCAGGTACGTGATGAAAGGTACAGAGAGTGTGGTGAATTATACACCAGTGACAGAGCTGGACTATGGTACTCTACTATGCTGGGCCAACAACAACATCGGCAGACAAATACAACCGTGTGTCTTCCAGATCGTGGCAGCGGGTGAGTAGTAGTGGATGTGGTAGTTACAAGTAACAGCAGTAATAGGAGAAAAAAGAGTAAGAGTATTATATATTTTGCAGTCTTCTATCTATCTATAAGCTCAGGCCCAATCCCCATTTTGGGGGTAGCCGACTCAAGACAGCTGCTGGGAACGGGAACGCATTCGTGGTCCCGGACCCTAAGAATAGGAGCTTTGAATGTGCGTGGATGTAGTACGAATGAGAAGCGAGAGGATATTGGAAGGTTATTTGAAAGAAGGATGTATGATGTCCTTGCACTGAATGAAACAAAGATGAAAGGAGAGGGAGAAGTGGATTTTGCAAACGTGATAGGTAGAAAGTCTGGAGTTGACGAGGGAGTCAGGGGGAAAGAAGGAGTGGCTCTTATTGTGAAGGAGGAGTTGAGAGAGTTTATAAAAGAGTGGAAAGAGGTGTCATCAAGGCTAATGTGGGTGAGAATGCAGTTTAAGGGTGAAAAGTGGGTTTTTGTAAGTGCGTATGGACCAGGAAGTGAAAGAGAGTTAGACGAGGTAGAGGGTTTCTGGGAGGATTTGAGAGATTGTCTACAAGGGTTTGATGAAAATGAAAATGTTGTAGTTTTAGGGGACCTAAATGCTAGGGTAGGAAATGAGCCTGTTGAGGGAGTCATCGGTAGTTTTGGTGTGGATGGTGTAAACGAGAGTGGAGAAAGACTGAAAAATGTATGTGAAGAGTGTAGATTGAGTGTAGGTAATACGTTCTTCAAAAAAAGGCGTATACACAAGTACACCTGGCATAGACTTGTGAGGGGAGAGATTGTAGAGAGGGCATTGATGGATTATGTGCTGGTGACAAGGGAAAGATTGTGTAGACTGCTGGATATGTCAGATCATTACCTGGTGGAGGGAAAGCTAAGAGTTAAGAGTTACAGGAGAATAAGAGACAAGCGTGAAGTAAGAGAGGTAATAAAAGTTAGTGAGTTAGAGAAGAGTGAAAAAGAGAGGGAGTACAAGGAAAGACTAAATGAAAAGTGGATGGAAGTGAGAGAGATGGAAGAGAGAGAAGTAGAGGTTGAATGGCAACAGTTTAAGGAAGGAGTGAAAGCAAGTGCAGAGGTAGTATGCGGCAAAAGGAAAGTAGGAGGCAGAGGTATCAGGAACGGAAGCGAGTGGTGGAATGATACTGTGAGAAAGGCAGTTGAGGAGAAGAGACAGTGTTTTTGAGAGGGTTTTACAGGATGATAGTGTTGAGGTATGGGAGAGGTACAAGGAGAAAAGGAGAGAGGCAAAACGGAAAATTAGAGAAGCGAAAAAAGATGCAAACGAAAGGTGGGGTCAAAGGCTGAGTGAGAATGTTGAAGAACAAAAGAAGATGTTCTGGAAGGAGGTAAATAAAGTAAGGAAAGGAGGACAAAAGAGGGAAGAGTCAGTGAAAGATGAAAATGGAGAATTACTAGTGGAACCAGTTGAAGTGAGGAAAAGATATGCAGAGTATTTTGAATCTTTGTTAAATACAAGAGATGGAAGAGAAGCAGTGATTGAAGCAGAGGTGGATGGAGATAGGTTACCCAGGCCACCCAGGTGGCAGGGAATGAATGAAAGGATTGAGGAAAATGAGGTGAAAGAAGCAGTGAAACAAATGAGAGCGGGAAAAGCAGAAGGTTTGGATGGTATTGCTGTGGAGTGTATAAAGAAGGGCGGAGATGTGATAATAGATTGGTTGGTGAGACTTTTCAACGTGTGCTTTGCTGTGTCAATGGTACCAATAGACTGGAAGAGTGCATGTATTGTGCCGTTGTACAAGGGGAAGGGAGATCGGCAGGAGTGTTCAAGTTATAGAGGTATTAGTTTATTGTCAGTGGTTGGAAAGCTGTATGGCAGGGTGTTGATAGAGAGGATAATAAAGTGTACGGAAGTTGCAATAGGAGAAGAACAGTGCGGTTTTAGGAGGGGAAGAGGGTGCGTGGATCAGATGTTTGCAGTAAGACAGTTATGCGAGAAGTATTTAGAGAAGCATAAGGAGATATTTTGGGCTTTTATGGACTTGGAAAAAGCGTTTGATCGTGTGGACCGTGAAGCAATGTGGAAGGTGTTAAGGATTTATGAAATAGGAGGAAATTTGTTAGAAGCAGTTAAGAGTTTTTATGAAGGGAGCAGAGCATGTGTGAGAGTAGGAAATGGTGAGTTGAGTGAATGGTTTGAGGTAAAGGTAGGTTTGCGACAGGGTTGTGTAATGTCACCATGGCTGTTTAATATGTTTATGGATGGTGTGGTGAGGGAGGTGAAAAGGAGAACTATGGGAAGAGGATTGGGTTTAGTAGGAAAGAATGGTAGAGATTGGGAGTTGAATCAGTTGCTGTTCGCTGATGACACAGCATTGGTGGCGGATTCTGATGAGAAACTGCAGCGGGTAGTCAAAGAGTTTGGTGTGGTTTGTGGAAGCAGAAAACTGAAGGTGAACATCAATAAAAGTAAAGTAATGGTGTGTAATAGGCGAGAGCATAGGGTAAATCTAGATGTGAGGCTGGATGGGGAAATATTGGAACAAGTAGAGTGTTTTAAATATCTAGGAAGAACGATAAGCAGGAGTGGAGGTATGGAAGTGGAGGTAAAACAGAGAGTGTGTGAAGGAAGGAAGGTTTTCAGAGCAATGGGAAGTATGTGGAAGACGAGAAATCTCGGAGTGAAAGTAAAAAGTGCACTGTATCAAGGAATTGTTGTGCCAACAGTGTTGTATGGGGCTGAGACATGGGCTCTGAAGAAAAAGGAGAAAAGAGGGCTGGATGTGATGGAGATGAGCTGCTTGAGGAGTATGTGTGGAGTTACTCGTAGAGACAGATTGAGGAATGAAGAGATACGTAGGAGAGTGGGGCAGCAGGAACATTTGTCAGCCAGAGTGGACAGAAGGGTGCTGAGCTGGTATGGTCATGTTGAACGAATGGGAGATGAAAGGCTTACAAAGAGAATATGTGAGTCAGGTACAAGGGGAGATAGAAGGGCAGGAAGACCCCCATTGAGATGGAGAGACTGTGTAAGAAAGGCTTTGGATGATAGAGAAATGACTATAGATCAGGCAGGGGAAGTGGTGGTGGACAGGAGTGAATGGAGAATGCTTGTGAATAGTTGAGTGAACACGTGGTCATTTGGAGTAAGGGGTCGGGCGCAAGTTGGACTAGATAATAGTACATCAGGCGCCTGGCTCGGGGAGACGATTAATATGAAGGGTGCGCCTGGAATTGTGGTGGGAGGGCTTGTGGCTTTGGCTCCGCTGCATGTCTGCCTGCCGAGATCGGAACCTCTCCGGGTGGTCGGGGGCCGGGGGAGTGCTGGAGCGACCTTGGTGACCCTGGTCTCTGGGTCTTCTCCTGGGTGACCTGGATGTGTGTGAGTTTGTGTTTTGTATCTGTGTTTATTTGTTGTTTTATATTGTTTTTGTGTTTTCCCTATTCTTGCTCTGTCTTGAGTCGGCTATTTTGCAGTAGGTAAAGGAAAGGGAGAACGAATTATAATAAGAGTTTTAGTTGTAATAGTAAGCATGATAACATTAATAGAGAGTGGAGAAGCAGGAATAGTAGGAGTAGTAGTAGCAAAAGTGAAAGTGACGGAGTATGGAGTCTTATTCCTCTTGCACAAAGTTGGATTATGGTACACACTATTCTGGGCCCATAACAATGTTGGCAGACAGATAGAACGGTGTGCTTTCCTGAGCGTGACCACAGGTGGGTAGTATTAGGTTACCAGTAACTACTGTCAATTTGACTCGCCTAAATATATACTACTCTAAATTTCAAAGCAAAAAGTTAATTAAATTGACTTTAGTTCATGGTTGTGGATTGGTTGTTGATGAATATTGTGTAGACACATCTATTAATATGTAAATGTATGTTCAATTTTAAATAACTTGTTTTGATAACATATTTATGGCGTTTTTTGCTGTTTAATTGTATTGCTGAAATCCTTGTATTTCGTCGACAATATTGCGGGTAGAATGTTTTTAACTGTTTTTATATTTAAATCAGGATTGTTTGTTAGATATGTATTTGTCTTTTCTGAATGATAATAGGATCGAATTTGTTAAAATGTATTAATTATTCTTCAAATATACAGTACATACGACCGTTTACTAATTTTAGCTTATTGATGTTTAGTTTTATAATATAAACTGAATTACACATAAAAGTGTATTATTATTATTATTATTATTTTATTTTCAACCTCGGGACTGTAGGCTGTTCAGTAGCCTGTAACTCTTACGAGGCCCCGAGATTATCAATTGAAGCTTCGAGATGTCGAGTGCTCCATGTGTCGCACTAGATGTTCACAGTGGAGCTTCAAGGTGTTGGCTGCTTCCTTTCTGCCACACTAGATGACGACACCTTATGTATAAACGTCACTTGATTGGAGAGAGCAGCTATACGGTCATTCACAGCATCTTCGAATATGGCCGGGCATCTTCTATGCTATGAATTGGTGACAATTTAGAGGGTGTTTTCTTGATGTGTCGGTGCAGCTAGGATATTTGTAGAACAGCAGAAACAATCAAATCACCTTGAAAAAAAAACTGATGTTTGGCGTTGACTTGAACTGAGGGCTTTTTGGTCTGCACTCCTCGACGCTATCCACTGTGCTATCGCCTCCCAATAGCTAACTTAATTGTATTAAATATATCTTCTATTAATTGTCTAATATTCTCTATACGATTTGAGTTATATTTAAAAAACAAAAAATAAAATATCTATCTATATATATATATATATATATATATATATATATATATACCGGTATATATATATATATATATATATATATATATATATACTGTATATATATATATAATTATATATATACAGTACCGGTATATATATATATATATATATATATATATATATATATATATATAATTTATATACAGTATATATTATATATATATACACAGTATATATATGCTTACAGTATAGTCTGTCTTTCCATGGGTAATCGGATCCTCCGTGGAACACCAGGAATGCGCAAATAAAATAACATCATTTATGGGAATAATTACAGAAGAGACTGCCCCCGACTGCCAAAGTCACCTTATTTTGCCTTCAAGTATCTATCACTCAGGCTGATAATCCCCTGTGCTCACCCAACACAAGGCTCGCCTTCCACTTTATGTTTGTTTGTTATGCTCTGTTTCTTGTCTATCTTACTTATTTATTAACAAAAATAGTTGTTGTGTGATCTGTATTCAATTTATAATGTGATGGAATTTTAAAAATAATTATTGAGATGACGGGGCTGAAAGAAGATATGACAAAGGAAATAAAGAACCCGTTCCCGCAACCAGAAGAGCCCCAAATATCACCATGTAGAATTGCGGCCACAACAAGCAGAAAAACCAGAAATAGATCTACCCTCCAAACCAAGAATCACCTGCACCAGTCGCCCCTACAGAACCCAGGTAGAAAACGAGAGTCACCTGGCCCCTTAAGATATGTATCCGGATACGGCCCACATCCTCTCGTTAATGACCCCGGGCGCTAGATAAAAAATGGCTGCCCTCATCAAAGGATCAGAATGCCCAGCCGGAGCCAGACTTGGATTATGACGAGTCCTATTATATGGAATTATGACATCAACCACCTTCGTTTCCGTCTATCTACCCTGACGGAAATACCTACCAATATCACCACCAACAGGGAGAGCAACTACAACCAGAATATCCCAGCTAACAACCAGAACATTGCATAAAAGCCTACAAATAATAGGAAACCTGCAAAACTGTAAATAATTTATCATGTACTTATCCAAGCTCTTTACTACTTACTTCTAAAATAAATAAATATAGAATACCATTCCCCATATAACTATGTATGTACTATATTTTTAAGACTTTATATAACCGAGCAATAATTAAAAAACTGTACGGTAATCCTCATGCCTCTCATGTCCCGAAACGCATCAGCCATGCCACTATCTGTAATGTGTAATACTACTTGATCAAAAATAGGATATTGTTAGGCAAAGTTGATTCACTGTCTAGCACAGGTTTTTTGTGTTGGAGTATAGCCTACGTGACTAAGTCAACTTGGAGAATACTTCCGTAGGGGTTAACCGAAATCCCCTTTAAAAGTATCCTACAAGCTGCGAGGAGTGCTGGAGGACCGAGAGAGTGTGTTGGTGTACCTAGAAGTGACCTTTCTAGCTATACCGTGTGAAGGTATCGTCCCCCCCTGGTGTAAACAGGCAGACATACACCACACTCAGTATCCTACAAGCTGCGAGGAGTGCTGGAGGACCGAAAGAGTGTGTTGGTGTACCTAGAAGTGATCTTTCTAGCTATACCGTGTGAAGGTATCGTCCCCCCCTGGTGTAAACAGGCAGACATACACCACACTCAGTGCTGGAGGACCGAGAGAGTGTGTTGGTGTACCTAGAAGTGATCTTTCTAGCTATACCGTGTGAAGGTATCGTCCCCCCCTGGTGTAAACAGGCAGACATACACCACACTCAGTGCTGGAGGACCGAGAGAGTGTGTTGGTGTACCTAGAAGTGACCTTTCTAGCTATACCGTGTGAAGGTATCGTCCCCCCCTGGTGTAAACAGGCAGACATACACCACACTCAGTGCTGGAGGACCGAGAGAGTGTGTTGGTGTACCTAGAAGTGACCTTTCTAGCTATACCGTGTGAAGGTATCGTCCCCCCCTGGTGTAAACAGGCAGACATACACCACACTCAGTATCCTACAAGCTGCGAGGAGTGCTGGAGGACCGAGAGAGTGTGTTGGTGTACCTAGAAGTGACCTTTCTAGCTATACCGTGTGAAGGTATCGTCCCCCCCTTGTGTAAATAGGCAGACATACACCACACTCAGTGCTGGAGGACCGAGAGAGTGTGTTGGTGTACCTAGAAGTGACCTTTCTAGCTATACCGTGTGAAGGTATCCCCCCCTGGTGTAAACAGGCAGACATACACCACACTCAGTGCTGGAGGACCGAGAGAGTGTGTTGGTGTACCTAGAAGTGACCTTTCTAGCTATACCGTGTGAAGGTATCGTCCCCCCCTGGTGTAAACAGGCAGACATACACCACACTCAGTGCTGGAGGACCAAGAGAGTGTGTTGGTGTACCTAGAAGTGACCTTTCTAGCTATACCGTGTGAAGGTATCGTCCCCCCCTGGTGTAAACAGGCAGACATACACCACACTCAGTCGCCACGTGTGACCAGATCTCTCACGGCTGCTTTCTTCTAAACTTCAACCCAAATTAAGTGCTTCTAGTGATTCTTATGCAGTTGGTGATTATTGCGAAGGTTAGATAGGATATGTTATGTGTTCAATCTAACGTAAACATCCGAAATTAACACCTTACGAGCGGCCTATGCGGTTTATTATATGTACCGCACAGCGGGGTGTTTTTAGCCAAAATAGGGCTGTTTACGTTAGTTTTCTTGCAATAACCGTGCAATTATTCTCTCCTTCTAGCAATCGTTGCTCGTATCGAGAGAACATACAAACTCTGTCTTGGGATTGATACATCTATATGCTTTTTAATATATATTCTTATATTGCATTTAAGGTTTATAGATATATTCGTTCGGAAATAATATCCGCAAACAACATATAATTACCCGTGAACACCCTAACAGATCTTATCCTATGTTTAATATTATTAGCAGGGTACGTAATCGTGTATAAGTACTCACAGAGAGTGCTAAATATTGTGTCTCTTAGTCAGACCTATTGTATTCATGCTTCCTGACCTCAAACTCAGATTAAGTGTTATTTGATTTGATTATTAAATTCTATTGATACCACATTGCGGTAATATTTCAACGCCGAGACTTCAGCCTTGCACACGGGCTAAAATAAATTATCCTCAGTTCCATGAACTACTATCTACGTTTATAATTATATGAGTTAATAGAGATTTATATCCTCTATACATTGACCTAACTTCCAAGTTATTTATACATCATCTGATATCCTAAATTACATACCTTGCCATCACTGAATACGTGTGACCTCAGTACTATTGTCCTACCTTGATTCACGCTCTACCTCACGTTCATTTTTACCTCAGGATATTAGTTATTGTTTAAGACTAACCGCTCTGTGTGCGTTTATGCTATATATATGTATCAAATTATCATCCTGCATTTATTTAATATTATTATTGATGAAGAACAACCTTGATTATTGTTCACCTATGATCCAGGAATAATTATATTTATTCCATGTGTATGACTGAGCTTATTTTTATATAAGTACAGCTCAGATATTATTTACCTGTGCTGTGTACCCTAGCTATAGATGAAATAAAACTTGTGAACCGCAATTGTGTATTCTGGGACATTGGTGTAGATTGATTTGATTCAGATTCACATGATTAAAGTCTGCTGTGTTCCAGTTGAGTGTTGTAGTTCTAAAGCTTTCCTAAGGTGGAAAGAGTGAAGTAACTTAAAGCTTGCAGAATTATAGCACGGCATAACAATTATGTATATTTATTGAAAGTGTTGAACAGTGATAAAAGGCAGCATATATAATACGTAAAATATTGAATGATTGCAGTGAAATTTAACCGACAATAAAATATTTCATCATTGTTTGGAGTTCAAATTGTCATATTTTCGTTATATTCCCAATGGCCATAGGTTTTATCACATGAAATAGAGAGTAATTTTTCACTCTTTCAAACTGTAAAATCATAATATATTTATCATCACATATTTTATTTTTACATGCATATAAGAAAAACAATTATAATCATGATCATAAACATGG
Source organism: Paralithodes platypus (assembly GCA_032716605.1). Taxonomy (NCBI): domain Eukaryota; kingdom Metazoa; phylum Arthropoda; class Malacostraca; order Decapoda; family Lithodidae; genus Paralithodes; species Paralithodes platypus. The sequence goes on from CM064545.1 coordinate 11,947,142, forward strand.
CTCAGTGACCGAGCATGTTTATTCATAATCAGTTTTCATCCACATTACTTCCATCTACTATAATGTATTATACATAGAAGGAAAGCAGAAATGCCAATTTAGAATATTACTGTATGAAAACCCATAGAATATGAAATGATCATAGCTAATATATTCCAACTAAACAATATTTTAATTGTTCCACTATATGCGACCTAATCTTTATTTATTCTGTTTTATTAAAATTCAGTGATGAGTATAGATGTTTATGTATGAAATATAAAATATACTTCACACTCTTTCCAAAGCTGAAATCAACATTTGTTTAAGATCAATATTTGTTTATGAACACGATATAAAAATACATTTGCACGGAAAGCGGTTTACATTATATTTGTTTCATTGTTTTGTTCTGAGGTAAGATCTTGAAGAGGATGTTGTGTCGTCATTCAGCTCTGAGCTCCCATCCTGACCACACCTACCTCACCTCTCTCTCTCACAACCAACCATTCACCATGAGTTCAGCAACTCCCATCCTTGCTGGACTTGTAAAATGGTTCAATGTGAAGAAGGGGTACGGCTTCATCACCCCTGACGACGGCACCAAGGACATCTTCACCCACAAGGGCGCCATCAAGAAAAACAACCCCCTTAAGGCTGTGCCCTCCCTTGGTGATGGAGAAAGGGTGGAATTTGTGGCAGTGGCTGCTCCCAGAGGTCCTGAAGCCAGACAGGTGACGGGACCAAAGGGCGCCGCTGTCAAGGGCTCCACTCACGCCAGGGACCTCCTGAAGGAGGGGCAGAAGGAGTCAACCAGCAGGAGACCCACCAGGCCGAGCCCAAAATCCAATACCACATCTTTTTCCATCATAGATGTGGTTATTAGGACGGCTATGGCTCTGGCTGGAGACGACACCTCCCTCCTGCAGCAGATTCTGCCCGCCCTCCTGAAGGAGAACAACCTCCCTGTAATATCCATCCCAGCCAACCTTCCAGGGAGCCACCAGAGAACACCGAGGCAGAGGAACACACCGGCTCCAAAACTTCTCCTGCCTCGCCCTCTGAATAGGAAAAACTGCCCACCACCACCTTCAGAGGGGCCTGCACCATCACCACCAGCACCCACCAAGCCGAAGGTCCTGACTCTGACTCCCTTCATCGACCTTTTCACTGCAGAATGCAACCCTGAAGAGGACAAGACTCCAGCACCACCTATGGAGGTCGAGGAAGCCCTCCCACCACCACCACCACCTTCAGTAATCACGGCTATGACTGCAACCACTACACCACCACCTGAGTTAGCAGAACATGTAGAAGCAGCCTCCATGCCCACCATTGAGATTGCAAGCCCCAAAGCCAAAAAAATGAAGAAGCAGAAGAAAACACCAGCAGTAGCAAAGGAGACATTACCAGCTGCAACTTCCGAGCCCCAGCCACCAACACCACAATCAGCAAAAACTCCAAAAACTCCTCACCAACTGTTCATGGAAATCTGTTATCCACACCTCGAAACAGACTTCAACATGTCCATGAGCTATGCCTACAAGGACTGCATAATACCTGAATTCCACGGATTCCTGTCCTACTGTATGGAGAATTGGAAAAGAGACGGCTGCAACTGCTAGTTCCACACGAAGGACCCCAAGACCAACTACGTGACTTGCAGCGTAACAGTGGAGGAAGCTCTAAAACGCTGCTTCCCAGACCTCCCAAGGAAATAAAAACTCACCACCACCACCACCCATCACCTTCACCACCATCACCCCAGCCTCACACGCCCCCGACCAGACATGGCAGATGATACCCGTGCCAGCGAGGAGCCTCCCCGAACGCGCCCCTGTCGACCTTGCCCTGGCCAGTCTCTTCAGCAGCTAAACCAGAAAAACCCTCAGGCAGTTCCAGTCAAGCCTGGAAACCTTTTTCTCCTGCTACAATTCACTTCATCCAACTATTTCTTGTCCTATCCCCACTTCCCCCTAACCCCCTGTCACTACTCAATTTGATTGATGATTAGGATGTTGTAGGTTACTATCTTGGGTTGTATTATTAGTTGCTTGTAGAATTATAGGTTGTTATTGCTGCCACCACCCACTAACATATAATTGCAGGTAATGAGAAATAAGGTATCAGGAACCATCCAAGGTTTATTTAGGTAGATCAGGAACAGGATTAGCTTGAGTTCAGAAGCAATGAGTACAGGAACAAAGTATAAGTAGGTGTGTAGAATCTATGTCCTAAGTGTGGTTAGGAACAAAGAACTCTGGGAGATGTGATGTCTAACTTAACCCGTACTGTACCGTAGGATACAGTAATAAAAGTCCTCAGCAGTCCCAAGCAATGTGGCACAAATGGCAGGAGAGACCACCTATCCACCTCCAAAGATGAGGCAACACTGGCTCTGTCACCCTTCAGTGGTTCTCATATAAGCTGAGAAGTGTTGCTAACACGGGATCAGTGCTCAAAAGGTCGTGGTAACTGGTACAGGGTTGTACAGGCAGTTACAAGGAAAGTACATTACTGACGGATATATACATCGCTGGGACTGGGGAGTTATTTATCTACTGACGTATATATACGGTGCTGGGATTGGAGGGGTTAAGCTGTTACCGCCTTTGCACTCTGGTAGCTGATGCCCAAGTGTGTAGGGGTCTATTAATCTACCCTAAACCTGGTTGATTGGGGTGTGTCTGTAATCAGTTAAAACCACTCCCATCAGTGTGAGCTTTCCACAGTTAATTAATTCCACTCCACATGACTCCCTGTCTTTCAATTTGACACCCGAGCCTTGTGGTCTAAGAATGATATGTTAGGGTATTGCCAACCTGACACAGGGATTCTGGTCAGCCGGTGATGATTGCAAACTGATCTCTTTGTTCCAAGAGGGGTGCATAGTCGCCTGCTAAGATACATGTGTTATTAGTAAATCTACTGTAATGTATTACTGTACCTATAAAGTACATACATTCTTATACAAATTTAAAGACCGAGTGCTCCACACGAAGTGCGGTTCTGGTCAAATGTCTTAACGACGGCATTCCAGGCAGCCCTGTTCAGAGTTGCCTCACTTGTGAGATTCTATCATTCAAGATCAGACCGCAAGGTCAGATCCCACGTCTTTCTTAGTCTGCCCTTTGGTGCAGCTCCCTCCGCGTTGATGGACTTGCATCTTTTCACCCACCTTAGTTTATCCATCTTCTCCACATGTCCAAACCATCCAAGCCTGGTATAGTCTATTCGCTGTAAGTAGGCGAGAAATCAGAAACCTCTATCTTCTGTAACTCAAAAAGGGCTGGAGCAAATTAGCTTTACATTTCAACATGTATTCCTTGACTGACTCTTCCCAAATGGTAGAAATATAAGCTCGATTACTGTAGCCGTTTTCAAGTTACAGAGGTTAGAGGTCATGATATTTCTCCTATTTACAGCAAATAGACTATATTATGCATCTCATCACTGATACTCTTAATACCTAACGTTCTCCTTAGCTCTTCACTTGATATCCTATCTTGCAGTTTGGCACAGCACATACATCTCACCATTTTCATCTCATTGCGTTCCATTCTGTTTATATCATCTGGTTTGACAGGCCACGTTTTTTAAGCATATGTCATTGCTCTTCTAATGCATGAAACGTACACCTTTTTCTTCAAGGGGAGAGGGAGTCTCCTCATGGTAAGTAGTGGCAACATATCTCTAAACTTTCCCCAGCCACATCATATATTAGTGATAGTGGCGACCTCAGCCCCACCACAGGCAGATATGGAATCTCCCAAGTAGCAAAACTTGTCCACCATCTCCACTGCCTCATTGCCAAAGTTAACACTCTAGAGCTGGTCATGGAACACAAGCTCACCTTTGCATACTATGCATACAAATTTCTCAATTTCGAACTTCTTCCTCGGTAGAGAACCATCTTTTCAAGTGCAACGCTACTTCCTGTAATGTACCCAGCAGTGGCATATGTTACACTGTATTCAGTTCGCACCCATCCCTTTTCTGTATACTGCACATCGGTATGCACCAATCATATCTACCTTTCCAAGCCCTAATCTACTGTGTAAAAACCTTTATTTTATATATATATCAACTCTTAATCATTTATTTGCTATGCCCTCTCTCCATCTTCTGAATTTGGCCTTGGCATCCCACACACTATCTGCGATAAGTACTAGGTTATCTGCGTATAGAAGTTCCCAGGGGAGACAAGCTCTGAAATTACCAGACAGTGCTTTCAGAACTATAACAAAGGAGAGAGGGTTTAACACAGAGCCTTAGTGGACTCCGACATTAACTTTAAACTCCTCACCTTTTACTCTCACAGCCTTTCATGAGTTCTTGTAAATCTTCATTATCACACAGACCAGTCACTCCTCTATGCCAAGTTTTCTCATAGCCCACTGCACTGTAAGCTTGCTGCAGACGGCACTCAATAACAAGGGAGGGCAAGAGGAGAAATTCTTCCCTCCCTCCCTCCCTCCACTTTCTCATTCCCGCCTTGTTTATACCTGACCTTGTACAAGTAAATGTACACCTAACTCTGGGTCCTAATTATTGACATATGCCTTGTGGTTCAATAATACTGCTTTATGTATATACATACACACACATATTTAAAGACAGAGTGTTCCACACGATGTGTGGTTCCGGTCTCATGTCCTAATGGTGGCTCTCCAGGCAACCCTGCTATATAAGAGCTACCTCACTTGTCAGGTTCTTTGATTTAAGATCAGACAGCAAGGTCTGATACCACATCTTTCTTGATCCGCCCCTTGGTGCAGCTTCTTCCACATTCATGGACTTGCATCTTTTCACCAAGCTTAGTTCATCCATCCTCTACACATGTACAAACCATCCAAGCCTGCTAGTACGCATCTCATCACTGATACTCTTGATACCAAATCTTCTCCTTAGCTCTTCACTTGATATCCTATCTTTCAGTTTGGCACCAGACATCCATCTCACCATTCTTATCTCATTGCGTTCCATTCTGTTGATATCTTCCGCTTTGACAGGCCATGTTTCTGAAGCATATTTCATTGCGCTTCTAACGCATGAAGTGTACACCTTTCCCTTCAAAGGGAGAAGGAGTCTTCTCATGGTGAGTAGTGGCAGCAGTTCTCTAAACTTTCCCCAGCCGTATCTTATTCTGGTGATAGTGGCGGCCTCAGCCCCACCACCGGCAGAGATGGTATCACCCAAGTAGCAAAGCTTGTTCACCGTCTCCAGTGCCGAAGTTAACACTCTTGAGCCGGTCATTGAACACAAGCTCACCTTTGCATACTATGCATACAAATTATAAGGGAGATATAAGGGATATTATGTAATTCCTCCCCTCCCTCCTCCCGCATGCATCAAAACAAAATAATGATGTGCATGTCCTTATTCTCGCCAACTGTTATACTCCCGACCATGCCCACAACACATCCACATATTTTTTGTGTAAATAACCTTCGCAGTGGAACGTGTTTGTGTGATACCAACACGCTGATGTATGCTACATTACATTACGTTTTGTGAGTGTCGCCTTATTTGGGTATCTTTTGCACCACGGAAGGCTAGTTGAAACCTAGATAACACAGCTACCAGGTTAAAGTGCGACTCAATGTACCTGCCGCACATCACAAACTGAGATCTATACTCGGTATTGATTGTCTCGCAAGATAACACAATGTTGCACATAGCTTGTCTAATTTACTTCACATCGATCACTATGCGTAGTACAAATTTCACGCGGATCGCATTGTAAGTTTTTTCTCCCAAATTTTTAAATTTTATGAATGCTATTTGCGTGGCTGTACACTTTGAACGAAACCTCCAAATTATGTATTTGGAGTAGGTGAGCGTCAGAGGGTTAAAAACATAACCATCCCACCAACACATAATCAAAATTATACAAGAATCAATAACTATCTTTCCCCCATACTCCCATTCTGAAACCAAAGTGCTCACTGACAAGTAATATAATTATTTTGCCATAAAAGGGGTTATGTTTTGTGTTATTTCTTTGAGCCGCAGTGAGCAGGGATCAGAGAAAATTGGGAGAAAACAAATATATAATGTATAAGTGTTTTGTGTAATTTTTGTTATTATGAGTTGGTGGGATAATTATTTATTTGGTTCCACCACATCAGAAATATATCACAGATTAAATACAGACCAAGCAGCAATTATCACTGTTCATTACTAAGGGAGATACCTGGGAAACACGGCATACATAAGATAACAGTTCCACCACGCTGTGGTGTAGTGGATTAAAGCTTGGACACTCGTCCTGACTGTCGGAGGTTCGAGTCTGGCTGGGTGTGTGTATATATATATATATATATATATATATATATACTGTATATAAACTGTATATATATACAGTATATATATACCGGTATATATATATATATATATATATATATATATATATAATTATATACAGTATATATATATTTATTATGCAACGTTATTATTTTTAATGCGCTTTATAATAGTTTCGTTTTCCACCTTAGGAAAGAACGGGAACTGTAAAGATTCAACTGGCACACAACTAGCTTCAATATTATAAGTTACACGACAATAATAATCAATGGACACAGAATACACAATTGAGGTTCACAAGATTTATTCCTTAATAGCTAGGTACAATCATAGGTCAGATAGTGGTTAGGATCGAGTCTCATATATATATAGGATGAGCTTTGCGATCAGACATACAAATAATTCTATTCATAGGTATTAAGGTTCCTATAATAATAAAGTTCAGGAATACACAAAATTACATTATAAATAGTACATATGAATAAATGCTATGTCACTATCATAATAACAAGTAAGTATACACATAGATGTTGGTCTCAAACAATAAATGCTATGTCACTATCATAATAACAAGTAAGTATACACATAGATGTTGGTCTCAAACAATAAATGCTATGTCACTATCATAATAACAAGTAAGTATACACATAGATGTTGGTCTCAAACAATAAATGCTATGTCACTATCATAATAACAAGTAAGTATACACATAGATGTTGGTCTCAAACAATAAATGCTATGTCACTATCATAATAACAAGTAAGTATACACATAGATGTTGGTCTCAAACAATAAATGCTATGTCACTATCATAATAACAAGTAAGTATACACATAGATGTTGGTCTCAAACAATAAATGCTATGTCACTATCATAATAACAAGTAAGTATACACATAGATGTTGGTCTCAAACAATAAATGCTATGTCACTATCATAATAACAAGTAAGTATACACATAGATGTTGGTCTCAAACAATAAATGCTATGTCACTATCATAATAACAAGTAAGTATACACATAGATGTTGGTCTCAAACAATAAATGCTATGTCACTATCATAATAACAAGTAAGTATACACATAGATGTTGGTCTCAAACAATAAATGCTATGTCACTATCATAATAACAAGTAAGTATACACATAGATGTTGGTCTCAAACAATAAATGCTATGTCACTATCATAATAACAAGTAAGTATACACATAGATGTTGGTCTCAAACAATAAATGCTATGTCACTATCATAATAACAAGTAAGTATACACATAGATGTTGGTCTCAAACAATAAATAATTTCCTGATAGTAAATGGCAACCGCGAGGTAGCTCCACAAAGCGGGTAGATATGAGTTACTGGGAGGGCATACGCACAGTAATAAAGGTTTATGTAAATAGGATATTATTTGATATATGAATAACTTTTACGTTAATTCAACATGGACAAGAGATTAATCTCTAATAACTCAAAGAGTAATATAAATGAATATAAATTCACTAAAAAGATAAATAATTATAATAGTTAGTATGCGTGACAGAGATTCTCGCCGAGGGAGAAGGTAATGGGACGTGAATATATAAGTTAATAAAAAACTCAGATAATGCTGGACATGAAGTTTAAGTCATGAGACGTAATAATAATAATAATAGTAAAATTAAGAGACTGAATAGTAAAACACTCTGTGAATGAATTATCTATGCATTATGTACCTCCTTGATGATACTACATATAAACAAGATCTGCTTAAGTGTTCACTTAGTCCTTACGTGTAAGTGTATGTGTAATTTCCCGAACAAACATATGTATTACTCGTCAAAAGAATATAGGAACGTATACTCGAAGAATTATATATTTATTTATCCCAAAGATAGGAGTGTGTTATGTTCTCTAGAAATCGAGTGGCGAATACTAGGAAAGGGAGAGAATGGAAAATCTCTCTAGCTACGTTAACGTGAAGCTCAGCATATCTTGTTAACCCTTATTGTAGTCATCATTACACTTAACAAAACAATAGTCACTTAAAGGTTTGGAGAAAGATTTTGAAGCCTGGAGAGGAGTTGGCGCACAAGGGCGGCTCGGCGGATTCACACGTTCGTCGTAGGCGATAGTCTCTCTCTCTCTAATTAAGCAAAGTAAAAAGACCCTGGAGTTACATGTTGCGAATCAAAGTAAAACAAACCCGAAAGAATTCTATAGTTATATCAGAAAGAAAAAAGTAGTTACTTCAACTGTTGGACCGTTAGTCGATGAAAATGGAGAATACACCAAAGACGAAGTACAAATGAGTCATGCCCTCAATACCTTCTTTGCATCAGTTTTTACAACGGAAGACCTCAGTGATATCCCTACACCATCGCCGATTCAGATTGATAATGCAGATGTTCTAAGCAATATCACCGTTACAGAGAGAGAAGTATTGAATTGTTTAGATAAACTCCAGGTAAATAAAACGTCTGGACCTGATAAAATCTCACCTAGAGTCCTAAAGGAAGCTAAGGATGAGCTCTCCAAACCAATGACATTGCTATTTAATAAATCCTTGCAGTCTGGAAATATGCCTGATCAGTGGAAGCTAGCCAACGTAACACCGATATTAAAAAAAGGCAACAAATCCTTACCCAGTAACTATCGTCCAATTAGCTTAACCTAAGTTGTATGTAAAATGTTAGAAACACTCATAAGAGACAGACTCGTAAATCACTTAGAGGAAAATAACATACTTAAAGATACTCAACACGGCTTTCGTAAAAAACGTTCCTGTTTAACAAACCTCTTAGACTTCTTCCACGATATCCTCAACCTCTACGATGAGAGTAAAGCTGTAGATATTATATACCTTGATTTTCAAAAGGCCTTTGACAAAGTTCCCCACAAACGTTTACTGCTAAAACTAAAAGCGCATGGAATACAAGATGGTGTGTTGAAATGGATAGAAAATTGGCCCAGCGACAGAAAGCAAAGAGTAGTCATAAACGGTAAGGCATCTAAATGGACCAATGTAAGTAGCGGGATACCCCAGGGATCGGTACTAGGACCAATTCTCTTTCTAATTTACATCAACGACATAGATGAGGGTCTCACCTGTACAATCTCAAAATTTGCTGACGATACAAAAATTGCAAATAGCGTACTCTCAAAGAACAAGTTGACGATATGCAACACAATCTAGATAAGTTGTCATGTTGGGCCCAAATTTGGCAAATGAGTTTCAATGCGGATAAATGTAAAGTACTACATATCGGATACCAAAATGAGAAAGCAAACTATTTGATGGATGGCACTCAGCTTAAGAATGTAAACAGAGAAACCGATCTGGGAGTAACAATATCGAGTAACCTAAAACCGAGCCAACAATGTTCAGAAGTTGTTAAGAAGGCAAACAAAATAATTGGCTTTATAGGCAGGTCATTTGAGCATAAATCCAAAGACGTTATCCTAACCCTTTACAATTCCTTAGTCCGCCCTCTTCTTGAATACTGCGTTCAATCCTGGCGCCCTTATTACCAAAAAGATATAGACAAGCTAGAACGAGTTCAACGTAGAGTTACCAAAATGATACCTAGCCTAAAGAACAAACCATACGAGGAGCGTCTTAGAGAATTAAATCTATTTCCTTTAACCCAGCGCAGATTAAGAGGCGACTTAATTCAAGTGTTCAAAATCATCAAAGGCATCGACAATATGAACTGTAGTAAGTACTTCACTATCGACCAATCTAATTACACGCGGGGAAACGGTTGCAAAATTATTGGTAAATCTTTTAACTCACACGAAGCTAAGAATTTCTTCTTCAATCGTGTTGTCAACTTATGGAATGGGCTTCCCCGAGATGTCATAGACTGCAGCACCGTTGATTCATTAAAACTTCGCATAGACAAATATCTCGCATCAAACCCGCGACTGACTGCGTTTGTAAATGAATAACTTTATTTTATCCTCCCATCAGTTACTAACCCATGAGTCCCCTACTAACTTCCTAATCCTGCCACGGACATTAGTTCCAGGGCAGTAGTTCCCTTTCCAATGTTCCCTTACCAACTCTAAACCACTGTTTGGACACTTGATCCTCAGTGTTTTGGAGGACAAGCAGCCTAGAAGGGTCACTAGAACTGTTGTTGCTTGATTTCCTTTGTACTCCTTTGTACTCTATATCTTTCTTCGGGGTCAGTCACTACACTGTTGTTCACTGGTTCTTCACAGAGTTTATAACATTTTAAGGGGCAAATTGGCCCTATGGAAGTCTAACTCCGAACTAAGATGCCCAATTAAGCACGTTCATCCCAGAAGGAAGAGGTACCCGATAAGTCAGAGCTCAGTTTTGCCTACCTTACCCTTGGCACAGGTAGGTAGTAATTACTTTATGGATGGGGTTAAGGGGTGTGCTTCTCCGTGGACTATAGACATAGGATTTAGGGGTTATTGATTTATTATGAGGTTAGTTCTTGTCTTAAAAATATGAACAGTATATGTTTAGAACGGGGTGGATATTCTACATTTGTCCTTATTTAATTTGGGTTGCGATACGGCTCGCAGGGGTGGGGAAAATTAAATAACTGATGAAGGCAGATGTAGAAAATGTGTAGTTTGTATGATGGTGATTTGTGAGGAAGGCAGATAGATGAATTTGGTTAGTTTGTTAGCCTGATCAAAGTTGACTTGCTCCTATTGGTAAGTTTGGATGCGGGAGTATTGAGGTGGCTGATGGTGAATTTGCATAAACATCTCTTCGACATAGTCTAAATCTGGCTCCGGTATGGGAAGGTCTTGGTATAGCGCGTTTTCTCTTGTCTTAGCCACGGGGTATTGTTCAAGCGGCGTCTGAGGGTGGGGAGGTTTGTTAGTGTGAGTTTTATTCTTTATGGTAGCAATGCGGCACTGAATGGTTTGATAATCACCCGTAGATGGGAGCAGATGTTTGACTGGTTTTGGCTTTTGTTGGCCGGACCCTGTCATCTCAATATATATACAGTATAATTATTCAGCAGATCCTATCACAAATTGACAGAGCTAGTAACCATAATACGTACAAAGTCATCATCTGTACTCGTGTCATTGAACCCACTATATCTTGGGTCTCAGAATATCTAGCTCTTCTCCCCAATATAATGATTAACATTGCAGTTACTTCTAAACAGATTTACTAAATGTGCATCATAAACCCTTCATTAATATTAGGTATATCAAACTTTTTTTTTTTTTTTTTCTCTCTATATTCCAACTACTCTTTTTCAGGCATAGGTTGGGAGCCTGTACATTCTACCGCTCAACATGGTGAAGCCTGTGAGGTCTCGTTCCAGTTTAGGGAGCGAGACATGTGAAGCACCCAATCATGGCCTGAAGCAGCCCCATCTCTGAAGCTGCTTCGCCTCCGTGCTTCACTGTCTAACCCCCTAGACTCGGACCCACACTCTCAGAACGCCACCTATTGAGTAATTAACTCACTAGGCATTGCCCCCCTGTAGCATATTTTGAATATGGGAATATTCATAAAGTCCTATTTTATCAGGGAACAATGAGGGTATTTTTGTTTTGGCATTTCAGTGGGCTTTGTGGTAATGCACCGATACCAGGTACAGCAACTGGTTGTATTGAACTGACGCGATATGACAGCTGGCGTAGGGTGGAACTTCACATGTGTGTTAAAGTGATTTGTTAAAAGCTATTTTGAAAGGTTTAAGAGTATTTGATTTAAAAGAAGAGGTATCGTTCCAAAGAGAATATCATAGTCTGGTAGGGATCAAAATTGCTCTTCAACCCTCGTCCCACGGGCCCTTCGCGCCTAAACATTTTCCCGCTAGGACTGGAAACGAGAGTTTTGGCGAATTATCGGCATTTTGGCGCGCTTATAAATATGCAAACAAAAAGGCCTAACCTACGTTATATATATATATATCCAGTGGCAGTAGCCGTTGTTATCTTGCAATGGGTGAAGACTAGAAGTCTCTAGACCAATTGGTTCAGTTTTATGAAGGATATAAGTAGCTCAGTTATGGCGGTCGGAGGCCTAGAATCGGTGTTTACTCACGGTTTTCGTCATTTAACAATACTCATATCTCTGCAATTAATGGCCTAACCTAGTTTATATACATACCAGAGGCAGTAATCAGTGTTGTCTTGCGATGGGCGAAAACTAGAACACTGTACATTGAGAGATTATTGTGTGAGATGGAGAATAAGACCCAGTGTTTGGGGGAAATACCAAGCGCCATTCGAATGTGGCGGCGCGGTAGTGGCGGCCACGGCTATGATCTATTTACATTGGTTCAACAATATATTATTGATTATTGATTATGTATTTTGTAATAAGTATTACGTAATAACATTGATAATATTGATTATTGATTATTAATTACTGATTTATTTCACCATTGTAACCATTCCTAAGTCAGTCTCGTCTGCTGGCAACGTTTGGGACTCAGGAAAATCAACACAAGCATTCGTAATGGTTGCTTGAAGGCAGGAGTCACGTGACTGGCTGGCTGTGTGTTCTTGTTCTTGTTGGTTATTCGAACCACCTGCCAAGACAACAACACTTTCTCTAATGCAGTTTTAAGTGGTTTAAAGCCTTAGGATAACCCTTAGGCTTCTCAGAGGCCATCCGGGGCCCACGAGGAAATCTACTTATGGCTTCTGAGAGGTCATCCGTGTTACAAGAGTTAAAGCAAGGAAGGGATAATTGGAAACATGATAAAACAAGAAGATGGAATGGGATCGGATCAAACTGCAACCAATGTGAACAGGGGGTAGACCCGATTATTTAAGATATATAATATATAATAACAGAATGTACTAAATAGAAGACTATAGAGAGGAGTTGGAGACCTATACTAGACTATAGAGAGGAGTTGGAGACCTATACTAGACTATAGAGAGGAGTTGGAGACCTATACTAGACTATAGAGAGGAGTTGGAGACCTATACTAGACTATAGAGAGGAGTTGGAGACCTATACTAGACTATAGAGAGGAGTTGGAGACCTATACTAGACTATAGAGAGGAGTTGGAGACCTATACTAGACTAACTGCTGAGCAGTTAGTTCAGCAACCCACCCGTATCCCGGATCGCATCGGAGATCGGCCCAACATTCTTGACCTGTTTCTAACTTCTAACCCTTCTTCTTATACTGTCGATCTTTTCTCTCCTTTGGGCTCCTCCGACCATAAACTTATCTCTATCACCTGTCCTATCTCTCCAGTACAGCCACCCGATCCTCCTAGCCGGCGGTGCTTGTGGCACTTTGGCGCTGCCGACTGGGAGGCTCTTCGGCAGTACTTCTTTGATTTCCCATGGAATGATTTCTGCTTCCATGGCCGAGGACCCTCGGAGAGTGCTGAACGCATTACCGAGGTAATCCTATCGGGCATGGAAGCATACATTCCATTCTCTTTCTCTCAGACTAATGCTAAAAAATCTTGGTTTACTCACGCCTGTTCTACTGCTGTCCGCAATAAGGAGGAAGCATTCAAACGGTACCGACGCCTTAAAACTCAAGACTCTCATTCTTCATATGTTTCTGCCCGGAATCAAGCCAAATCTGTTCTTCGACTTGCCAAACACTCTTTCATCAATAATAAATGCACTGAACTATCCAACTCTAGCTCTTCCCAAGCTTTCTGGCATCTAGCCAAAAACCTCTCCAACAATTTCTCTTCCTCGTCTTTCCCTCCCCTTTCCCACTCTGATGGCACAACCATCACTTCTTCCTCTGACAAAGCTAAACTCTTCGCTCAAACTTTTGCTAGAAACTCCACCTTGGATGATTCCGGTGCTATTCCTCCCTCTCCGCCCTCCTCTCTCTTACTTATGCCTAATATCCTAATCTCTTCTAAAGATGTACTTTCTACCCTCTCTGGGCTTAACACTAATAAGGCGTACGGTCCGGACGGTGTTCCTCCTGTTGTTCTCAAAAACTGTGCTTCCATGCTGACTCCCTGCCTAGGCAAACTCTTTCGTCTCTGTCTATCTTCTAACGTCTTCCCTTCATGCTGGAAGTTTGCTCACATTCAACCTGTCCCAAAGAAGGGTGACCGCTCTCAACCCTCCAACTATCGTCCAATTGCTCTTATCTCTTGTCTTTCTAAAGTTTTTGAAACTATTCTTGCTTCCAAATTTCTTAAGCATTTCTCTTCTCATAATCTGCTCTCAGATCGCCAGTATGGCTTCCTTAACCTGACAAGCGCGATATAGACGTAGGTGCTAGGGTAGTTATTTGTGCATTTCTAGCCCTGGATTCTGACAGAATTCGTTATATTTACAATATAAACCATTATTTGTTTTCGGTATGCTTTTATTTTACATATATGATGTATATATGAACCTTCAAGAGTGCTAAAATAAGTGGGAAAAGCATTTGGGTGGTGAAAAACGAAGATATTGGCCACCCGGTCATAATCTCAGGCGAGAGAGAGAGACAGGCAGCCTTCCCCTCTCGCTGTCTGGGAGTCAACTGAGGAGAGTGGGGCGGTGTGTGCCGGTGTCTGGGTGTTGCATAACGATCTTTTATGCAACCCACTTGTGCTACATTATCGCGGGAGAGAAAAATAACCGATAAATGATGATAATAAGAGGAAAAATAGGTGATAATTGAGGAGGGGAGGGAGGGGGGAATAAGGTGGGGAAGGAGGGGAGGGGGGTGGGTGAGATTTACATGGATGAGTACTGGAGGGGAATTATCTCACCTAGAGACAAATTCCTTTGTTTTGATAGGCCCTTTTTTTTTATGGAAGGCTTTTTTTATGGTCCTGCTTCCGTGAGGCCTATCGCGTTCCCTACAGGAAGCCTTCCGTGAGGCCTATCGCGCTTGCCGGGTTAAGGGTCGCTCTACTGGTGATCTTCTTTCATATCTTACTAACTCTTGGTCATCCTCCTTTCGGGACTTCGGTGAGACTTTTTCTATTGCACTAGACATATCGAAAGCCTTCGATAGAGTCTGGCATAAATCTTTAATTTCTAAACTACCCTCCTTCGGTTTCTATCCCTCCATCTGTGCCTTTGTCTCTAATTTCCTTTCCGGCCGTTCCATAGCTGCGGTTGTGGACGGCCATTGTTCACTTCCTCACCCTATAAACTCCGGTGTTCCTCAGGGCTCTGTCCTATCTCCTATTCTCTTTCTAATTTTTATAAATGATCTCCTTAACTGTACCTTAATTCCCATCCATTCATACGCAGACGACTCAACCTTACACTACTCCATTAGTTTTTCAGAACGCCCCAGCCAGCAATCCCTCAACGACAAACGTAATGAAGCCATAGAACTCTTAAATTCTGATCTAAATACTATTTCCAATTGGGGCAGAGAAAACCTTGTTAACTTTAATGCTTCCAAAACCCAATTTCTCCATCTATCTACCCGTCAGGATCTCCCAGCGGACTATCCCTTATTCTTCAACAATACAAAAATCAACCCTTCATCTTCTCTCAATATTCTTGGTGTCTCTTTTTCTTCTGCTCTCATTTGGAAGGACCATATTACCAGTCTTGCTAAGGCAGCCTCCCAGAAGCTGGGTGTGCTCAACCGCCTTAGGGGGTTCTTTTCCCCTGCACAGCTTCTTGCTCTGTACAGGGGCATAGTGCGCCCTTGTATTGAGTATTGTTCACATGTGTGGGGAGGTTCCTCTCACACCGCTCTCCTAGACAAAGTTGAAAGGAAGGCCTCTCGTATCATTAACTCCCGTCCACTCACCAACTCTCTGCAATCTCTCTCTCTCCGCCGCAATGTTGCATCTCTCTCGCTATTCTATCGCTACTATAATAATCAGTGTTCCTCAGAGCTATCCCAGTGCATACCACCTCCTTTACGTAGGACACGTGGTACCCGTCTTGCAACTCAATCCCACCCCTACTCTGTGCAACTCTCCAACCCAAGAGTGAAACGTTACTCTCAAACTTTCTTCTACTCAACATCTGAGCTCTGGAACTCTCTCCCAGAATCAGTCTTTCCCTCTTCCTATGACTTAAATTGCTTCAAACTCCGTGTGTCCAGGCATTTTGACTCGAACGTCCCTTGATTTTGGCCCTGTCACTCTTTCAACTATGGGGGAGGCACTCGCTATAGGCAGTTATGCCTTTTGCCTCCCTCAATCACATATAAAAAAAAAAAAAAAAAAAAAAAAAAAAAAAAGAGAGGAGTTGGAGACCTATACTAGACTATAGAGAGGAGTTGGAGACCTATACTAGACTATAGAGAGGAGTTGGAGACCTATACTAGACTATAGAGAGGAGTTGGAGACCTATACTAGACTATAGAGAGGAGTTGGAGACCTATACTAGACTATAGAGAGGAGTTGGAGACCTATACTAGGCTATAGAGAGGAGTTGGAGACCTATACTAGACTATAGAGAGGAGTTGGAGACCTATACTAGACTATAGAGAGGAGTTGGAGACCTATACTAGACTATAGAGAGGAGTTGGAGACCTATACTAGACTATAGAGAGGAGTTGGAGACCTATACTAGACTATAGAGAGGAGTTGGAGACCTATACTAGACTATAGAGAGGAGTTGAAGACCTATACTAGACTATAGAGAGGAGTTGGAGACCTATACTAGACTATAGAGAGGAGTTGAAGACCTATACTAGACTATAGAGAGGAGTTGGAGACCTATACTAGACTATAGAGAGGAGTTGGAGACCTATACTAGACTATAGAGAGGAGTTGGAGACCTATACTAGACTATAGAGAGGAGTTGGAGACCTATACTAGACTATAGAGAGGAGTTGAAGCCCTATACTAGACTATAGAGAGGAGTTGGAGACCTATACTAGACTATAGAGAGGAGTTGAAGACCTATACTAGACTATAGAGAGGAGTTGGAGACCTATACTAGACTATAGAGAGGAGTTGAAGACCTATACTAGACTATAGAGAGGAGTTGGAGACCTATACTAGACTATAGAGAGGAGTTGGAGACCTATACTAGACTATAGAGAGGAGTTGGAGACCTATACTAGACTATAGAGAGGAGTTGGAGACCTATACTAGACTATAGAGAGGAGTTGAAGACCTATACTAGACTATAGAGAGGAGTTGGAGACCTATACTAGACTATAGAGAGGAGTTGGAGACCTATACTAGACTATAGAGAGGAGTTGGAGACCTATACTAGACTATAGAGAGGAGTTGAAGACCTATACTAGACTATAGAGAGGAGTTGGAGACCTATACTAGACTATAGAGAGGAGTTGGAGACCTATACTAGACTATAGAGAGGAGTTGAAGACCTATACTAGACTATAGAGAGGAGTTGGAGACCTATACTAGACTATAGAGAGGAGTTGAAGACCTATACTAGACTATAGAGAGGAGTTGGAGACCTATACTAGACTATAGAGAGGAGTTGGAGACCTATACTAGACTATAGAGAGGAGTTGGAGACCTATACTAGACTATAGAGAGGAGTTGGAGACCTATACTAGACTATAGAGAGGAGTTGGAGACCTATACTAGACTATAGAGAGGAGTTGGAAACCTATACTAGACTATAGAGAGGAGTTGGAGACCTATACTAGACTATAGAGAGGAGTTGGAGACCTATACTAGACTATAGAGAGGAGTTGGAGACCTATACTAGACTATAGAGAGGAGTTGGAGACCTATACTAGACTATAGAGAGGAGTTGGAGACCTATACTAGACTATAGAGAGGAGTTGGAGACCTATACTAGACTATAGAGAGGAGTTGGAGACCTATACTAGACTATAGAGAGGAGTTGGAGACCTATACTAGACTATAGAGAGGAGTTGGAGACCTATACTAGACTATAGAGAGGAGTTGGAGACCTATACTAGACTATAGAGAGGAGTTGGAGACCTATACTAGACTATAGAGAGGAGTTGGAGACCTATACTAGACTATAGAGAGGAGTTGGAGACCTATACTAGACTATAGAGAGGAGTTGGAGACCTATACTAGACTATAGAGAGGAGTTGGAGACCTATACTAGACTATAGAGAGGAGTTGAAGACCTATACTAGACTATAGAGAGGAGTTGGAGACCTATACTAGACTATAGAGAGGAGTTGGAGACCTATACTAGACACCGGTTAGGTGAAGAAACAAAAGAGGGAGAAGGCAGATGGGTGGGAGTCCTTTTAGGTTTTTCTAATTATACCAAGAGACAAGACATGGAGGTAGTAAACAGGATCTTTAAACAAAAAATAATAATAATAGAAGAAAAGGAGTAAGTAACCTAAATTGGAAGGATGGGCAAAAATTATAAGAAAAAAAAGAAGAAGAACATTAACAAGGGGCAGGCATCAGTAAGCAAGATTTCAAGCGGAAAGGACGGGGAGGGGACGGATGGGCAGGGTGTGGAGGGAGGGGGGGGGGGTAGTTTTAGTTTTTTCCTCTGTTCCTATGACTTTCCTTGTCTAACTTGCCCTCTGACTAACAACACTCTGACCTAGCGCCGATGCAAAGACCCGTTCTGTGGGATCAACAACAAAAATTCAGGACAAACTATAATAAAAATAAATAAAAATAAGACAGTATAAAGTAAAAAGAAATATAAACAAAATAGGTATTACCCAGTTTATAATGTCTAAGTAGTTTATTCGAAAATAAAATGTTATATCTTCTTTAAAATGATAAAGAATGTTATGCTAAATTCAAATAGAATGCCTTTACAGTCTTCAGCCTATCACCTTTGAGCTTTTGTTTTACTATGTGCATGAAGGAGACAAAATGCAGGCTGCCCAAAACGAGTGTCTCCACCATAGCCAAAAGAGTGACAACAAGCCAAATTCAAGGGACGTTGGGACATGAGTTCACTAGTTTAGAAGAAGCAAGACTGAGAAAAATTACCAATTCTTGGATTGGAGAGTTGGACAGAACTCGAGTGGGACTGTACTCACCGCAAGGGAGGGGGTATACACTGAAAGAGTTTTGAAAAACACTGATTGTTGTGATAGCGATAAAAGAGTGAAAGAGATACAACATTGCTGTGTGTAGAAAGAGATTGTAGGGAACTAGAAAGATGAAGTTAGTTAATGAGGCAAAATGCTTTGGACTTGACTCTTTCGATAAGTGCAGTAAGGGTGAAACCTCCCCACACATACGAACAATACTTGATACATGGGTGCACTGTCCCCTTATACTGAGCAAGAAGCAGTGCGGGAGTGAATAGCCCACAGAGACGGTTGTGCACACCTATTTTTTGGGAAGCTGGCAAAAGTGGTAATACAGTATGATCTTACCAAGAAAGGTTGGATGAAAAACCTACACCAAGAATAATGAGAGAAGATGAAGGGTTGATTTGTGTATTGTTGAAGAGCAATTGATAGTCTTGTGAAGGATTGTGACGGGTATATAGTGGGAGAAATTTGGTCTTGGAGGCATTGAAAGTAACAAGATTTTCTCTGCCCCAGTCAGAAAATATTGATAGATCAGAAGATAGGCGTTCCATGGCCTTGTCACGCGAGCTTTGGAGTGATTGCATGTTTTTTTTTTTCTATATGTATGGAGGAGACAAAAGTCAGGTTGCCTGTAGCGAGTGTGTCCCCCAAAGTTAAAAGAGTGACAGACCCAAATTCAAGGGATGTTGAAGTCAAAATGCCTGGACACTCGAAGTTCAAAGCAGTCTAAGCCATAGGATGAGGGAGAGAGTTCCAGAGTTCACTTGTTGAGTAGAAGAAAGACAAAGAAAATTTGACAATTCTTGGGCTGGAGAGCTGGACAGAATAGGGGTGGGACTATGTTGAAAGGCAGGTGCCTCGCACTCGCTGCAAGGGTTATTGTTAAAAAATAGTTGAATAATGTAAGGTAGAGCCATCAGCATATGAGTGGATGGGACTAGAGGTATAGTGGAGGAGATCATTAATGTATACTTGAAAGAGAACTGAAGACACGACAGAACCTTTAGGAACACCGGAATTGATAGGTTGAGGAAGTGAGCAATGGCTGTCCACAACTGCAGCTATGGAACTGTCATAAAGGAAATTAGAAACAAAGGCACAGATAGAGGAATAGAATCCAAAGGATGGTAGTTTGGAAATTAGAGATTAGTGCCAAACTCTATCGAAGACTTTTGATATGTCTAGCTCAATAGAAAAAACCTCACCGAAGTCCCGAAGATAGAATGACCAAGAGTTAGCAAGATAAGCTAGATCACCACTAGAGCAGCCCTTAACACTTGCGATGCAGGCATATTTCCGCTATAATACGGCTCATGCAGGCACTCCTGAATGATTGAGCAAGTGTCTGAATGAAATTAAATGTATTCAGCCAAAAACTAGAAGAAAATAGTTTCAAAATGACACCAGATCGAGCTTCGTAGTGGCCGGGATTCATCCGCAGCGCTACCATAGACATCAGCAAATATTCGCTAATACGGAGCGAATGTCGCTAATGTCATGCTACATTTGCCTTTGGCAGCGCTGCTTATGTCTAGCGAGACATGGCTGATATCCTTCAGTGCCCCTGCCGCTGGGCTGTAGAGCGGACGGGGGCCTGCCGCGATCCCGATCACTCGCACTTGTCTCCACAGGCTTTAAGATCCTGTAAATTGCTATAAATTGCCATGGCATTCCAGAACGGTCCCTGCAGCCATTGGGTTAAGGAAACCATACTGGCAATCTGAAAGTAGATTATGGGAAGATAAAATTAATGCTTAAGACATTTTGAGTTAAGAATACTTTAAAAACTTTAGAGATGCAAGAAGTGAGAGTAATTGGACGATAGTTGGAAGGTTGAGAGCGGTCTCCCTTCTTTGGGACAGGTTGAATGTGAGCAAACTTCCAGCAAGAAGGAAAGACATTAGAGGAAAGACAGAGATGAAAGAGTTTGCCTAGGCAGGGAGTCAGCACAGTAGAACAATTTTTGAGTACAACAGGAGGGACACCATCCGGTCCATACACCTTCTTAGTATTAAGCCCAGAGAGGGCAGAAAGTACATCCTTAGAAGAGATTATGATATTAGGCATAAGTAAGTGAGAGGGGGGTGGAGAGGGAGGAATAGCACCGGAATCTTCTAAAGTGGAGTTTTTAGCGTTAAATTTGAGCGAAAAGTTCAGCTCTGTCAGAGGAAGAGGTGATGGTGGTACCCTCAAAGTGGAAAAGAGGAGGGAAGGATACGGAAGTAAAGTTGTTGGAGAGGTTTTCAGTTAGATACCAGAGAGCTTGGAAAGAGCTAGAGTTTGTAAAGTTCAGAGTATTTGTTATTGATGAAGGAGTTTTTGGCTAGACGAAGAACATATTTGGCTTGATTCTGGGCAGAAACATAGAAAGCACGAGATTCCTGAGTTTGAACGCGAATATGTTTGAATGCTTCCTCCTTATTGCGTAAACCAAGATTTTTGTGAGTTAGCTTGAGAGAAAGAAAATGGGATGTATGCTTCAATGGCCATAATGATTATCTCAGTAATGCGCTCGGCACTCTCTGAGGGTCCTCGACCATGGAAGCAAACATCATTCCATGGAAAAGCAAAGAAGTACTGCTGAAGAGCCTCAAAGGCGGCAGTGCCATAATGCCACAAGCGCCGCCGGCTGGTGGGGTCAAAATGCCGTCCTGGTGAGACAGGACAGGTAACAGAGATAAGGTTATGATCGGAGGAGCCCAACGGAGAGAGAAGATTATCGGCGTAAGCAGAAGGATTAGAGGTTAGAAATAAGTCAAGAATGTTGGGCCGATCTCCAGGGCGGTCCAGGATATGGGTAGGGTGCTGAACTAACTGCTCTAGGTCATTTAGGATAGAAAAGATGTAGGCTTGTTCCCCAGGTTGGTCAGTGAAATGAGAGGAGAGCCATTGATGGTGGTGAATATTGAAATTTCCTTAGATGGAGATTTCAGAGAAGGAATAGATGGATAGAGTGTGTTCCACGTTAGAAGTAAGATAGTCAAAGAATTTTGGATAGTAAGTCGAATAAGGGGAGAGATAAACAACACAAATATAATTAGTGAGAGAGTGACAAGATGGCCTAAGCCAGAGAGTTGCGAATTCAGAAGCCAAAGTTGGAATGTGAGAGCAAGACAGTAAGATTGTTGCTTTGTAGCTGCTTATCTGGTTTAGTAGTAAAAAGTATACATTGCGATTTGCCTTTGTTAATTGTAAGTAGATGTTCATTAATAGAGTACATCATTTATTGTATAATTAGTCCGTTTTCAAAATCGAATCAGTAAATATAACTACATGTTCTGCATAGTTCTGCCCTTTTTTATAATTCTTCTCATATCACCATATCTGCATCCAACATTGGTTCATACCACATCAATTATAATTTTGTCAATATAAAATTCAAATAAAATGAAGCAGAGACATTACCATTGTCTTACTTCCTTTTCAATAAAAATATACTATAGGAGTCTTGCTACATACTATTACCTTCTTGATTTCTTAAATAATGAAGGAGAGTAAGTATAGTATGCTCAATATGTATACTCCCAATCCCTAAAAGCTATCCCCCTGAGTCGAGCTTCTGGTTTGGGCTACATATCTTGGAGGTCGTTTTGCTCGCCTGGTCACACTTGTTTAAGCGGCAACGCACACACAATGTATCAGAATCTTGAGTCGGATCTCGTATATTTTCCAGATCATATTGCTTTCTGCACTATGCATTTTCATATCAATTAAAACAAAATAAATTATGTTATTTTAATCGACATCATGCACACTTTACTATTATATTTAACACAATCATTGCGGCCGATACGTCCTATACAAACAAGGACCATGCTGCGAGTGATGTACCCATTTTTATTGGTATTACCAGCTGAGTTGGTTGCACCAACCCGCCCAGCTTGTTGCCAGATGCTTCTATGAGTTTCTAAGCTTGCCATCCATACTTATATCAGTCTGCTACATGCATTGGTTGAGAGAGGGTGGGTACTTTAGAAGCTGAAGTACAATGAAAACAGACTACCGTTACATTTACTTGTGACAGCTATGTATCACGTATGAATGTGAGGTTCATTTCATGCTACAGGACATAACTCATACTGTCTAACAAACATTACTTGCTAAAATAACTAGTTATGTCATCGAGTTATCATGAGCGGAAAAAAAAAGAAAGATAAAATTTGCCTGAAAAGCCCCATGTGGGCGTATTCTTCCTATTTAACCCTTAAAAAGCGGCCCACCACTTAAGTCGAGTTAAATAAAGCTGGACTATGTGGCGGCGCTCGACATAACTCGAGTGGCAATTTCAGCACGTAATGTGGCTGAGAGAGAGAGACAAGTGGTGGCAGGAGACTAGCGAGCGTATGACTGCTCCAGACCACCGCGGCGAACCTACTGACACAAATCTCAGCTCCCTCCTCCCTCTCTCACTCGCTACATACTCAATTATGTACCGAAAGTACCGAATTACCTGCTTTTTGCACTCGCGTTGCACGGTTATTGCAAGAAAACTATCCATCATACAAGGATCGTTATGGTGTCATTCGAAAGCTCTGTTTATGCCCTTTCAGGGATAGGTACTTGTTTTACGTTCTGGGTCTTATTTAGGCATGAAAATGATCACGTAAACAGCCCTATTTTGGCTAAAAACACCCCGCTGGGCGGTACACATAAATAAACTGCATAGGCCGCTCGTAAGGTGTTAAAACTTGTCACAAGGAAAGTATATAATCTAATACTCCTTCACTCTACTCACAATAACAATATGGTATACTTACATATTATGAACATGAACTGATTATGAATAAAACCTCTAAGAATTTTAATACCTTGTTTCTCCTCCTCTTTTTCACTCAGACTGCACCACTGTCATTTCTTCCTCTGATAAAGTTCAACTCTTGACTCAACCTTTTGCTAAAAATTCAACCTTGGATGATTCCGGTGTTATTCCTCAATCACCACCCCCTCTCTCTTACTTATTCCTAATACCATAATCTCTTTCAAGGATGTGTTTTCTGCCCTTTCTGGGCTTAGTAATAAGAAGGTGTACGGGTCCGATGGTATGTCTCCTGTTGTGCTAAAAAAATGTGCTTCTGTGCTGACTCCTTGCCTAGGTAAACTCCTCTGCCTCTACCTTTCCATTAACCCGGGAACTGCGGGAAGACTCTTAAGAGTTCCCCCGGCGGACTGCGGGAAGACTCTTAAGAGTCAGGGGAAAAAGAAAAAAAATTTTGTTTGCCCCTGGGCCATGCAAAATATCACTCCTCTACCTCCCCTCCTTCCCCACTTTCCTCCCCTCCTTCAGTTATCACCTATTTTCCCTGTTATTCCCTTATTCTGTGGTATATTTTCGTGCTAACATTAGCGAGTTGCAAGCAGGGCATTGTCATCACTGTTAGCAAGCGAGTACAAGAGAGAGAGAGAGAGAGTATCGATCGACAGTGTCTCTCCAGCCTTGGGGAAAATTGGCGGGAGAGGAGCTTGCCTCAGCCATACATTATGTAACTCCCGGCCTGTATCGCCGATATTGACCATCCAAATGCTGTTTTCACTTGTTCTATTGTTGTAACAGGTTAATACCTTTATAATCATCCTATAATAGGCGCATATGGATAAGTATTAATGCTATTTATGGTAAAATAAATATTTTAGTGATGGAAACAGCTCAAATACATGTGCACAGGCAGAGGTGTTCATTACCCCCCATGCGCACTTCAGAGGTTAACACCATCCTTTCTCACTGAAAGTTTGTTCTCAAACAACCTGCCCCAAAGAAAGGAGACTGTTCTCAACCCTCCATCTATTGTCTAAGTGTTCTCACATCTTTTACTGTATATCTAAAGTCTTTTAATCTAACCTTAACTCAATATTTGTTAAGCATCTATCTTCTTATAATCTTCCTACAGATTGCCAGTATGGCTTCTGTAAAGCCTGCTCTACTGGTGATGTCCTTTCCTACCCTACTAACTCTTGATCATCATCCCATCGGGACTTCAGTGAATCCTTTTTTTTTTTTATTGTGAAAGACACATTGAAAGCCTTCGCAGAATCTAACACAAATCACATATTTCCAAACTACCATCTTTTGCTTTTGGCTTCTATCCCTCTATTTGTGCCTTTATCACTAATTTCCTTTCTGCCAATTTCATAGCTGCGGTTGCGGATGGTCATTTCACTTCCTCAACCTATCAACTCTGGTGTCCCTGAGTGTTCTGTCCTATCCCCAGTCCTGTTTCTAATTTTCTTTAATGATCTTCTCAACCGTACCTCTAACCCTATCCACTCATATGGTGATGACTCTACCTTACACTACTCAACTAGTTTTCCACAACCTCCCTCACTCCAAAAGTCACACTGAGCCCCGGTAGACTCCAATGCTAATTATATACTCTTTGCTAAATACACCTTTCACTCTAACTGTCATTCGAGAGTCCTTGTGCATATTCACTATCACATGACCCAGCCTTTTCATCGCATAGCCAGTTTTCTCATAGCCCACTGCAAGACATCGCAGGTAACAGTATCAAATTAATTATGTCCACATGCACAAGATTTGTGTGACCACAATTCTGTAATTAGTCGCATTATGAACATTGAATACTATGAGGAGGGGGATTCCCATGCATGAAGTGCCCCTCCGTCTGTTGGCCTTGTTGTATTTTTGTTTTGTCTGGTCATGATGAATAAAGGAGCGATTGAGGCATGGGAATACCGTAATGTTACGGATTGTACCATTCAATTCGCAATGCTTGAAGTAAGACCTGTTAGTATTATATAGTGATGGGTTTTATCTCTTGCAGGCAGTATCCCTGTGAGTCATAATACCTACACAATTATAATGTAAATTAAAGTCAAATGTAATGTAACACTTTACATAATCTCAGATTCTTCTGAGTTTAAATATAAATGTTCACACCTTCAAATGAATGTATAGCTATTATGGCCCAAAAGTGTAATCAATACATACACATCTTCAAACCTCATTGTCTCTCTCTACAAAGGTAAGCCAGACCCTGCCCACAACTGTCGAGCCTACGATGTAACCATCAGCTCGTTACGAGTGTCCTGCCTACCAGGGGATGATGGAGGGTTGGCACAGACATTCACCCTGCACGTAAGTTCACAAACATTTTGTATACGTATTCAAATTAATTATTTAGTAGATGTGCAGTTTTCATCTAAAAAGAAACAAAAAGAAAAAACAAAACTGCATACCCAACTCTGCAACCTAGAATTATGAAATTGGTGTTAAATTTCTTTGATACAAACGGTTTACATATATATATATATATATATATATATATATATATATATATATATATATATATATATATATATATATATATATATATATATGTACTGTATATATGTATATATATATATAATTATATATATATATATATATATATACTGTATAATTATATACTGTATATATATAAAACCCTGCTCAGTTGCTTGCTCTGTACAGGGGCACAGTGCGTCCTTGTATTGAGTATTGTTCACATGTATGGGGAGGATCCTCCCACACAGCACTTCTAGACAAAGTAGAAAGGAAAGCCTTATGTATCATTAACTCCCGTCCATTCACCGACTCTCTGCAATCTCTCTCTCTTCGCCGCAATATTGCATCTCTCTCGCTATTCTATCGCTACTACAATAATAGGCGTTCCTCAGAGCTTTCTCCGTGCATACCACCTCCTCTACGTAGGGTACGTAGTACCCGTCTTGCAACACAATCCCACCCCTACTCTGTACAACTCTCCAACCCAAGAGTGAGATGTTACTCCCAATCATTCTTCTATTCAACAGCTGAGCTCTGTAACTCTCTCGCTGAGTCCATCTTTCCCCCATCCTATGACTTAAATAGGTTCAAACTCTGTGTGTCCAGACATTTTGGCTCGAACTTTTCTTGATTTTGGCCCTGTCACTCTTTCAACTCTGGGGGAGGCACTCGTCACAGGCAGTTTTGCCTTTTTTTCCCTTCTTCACATAGATAAAACAAAAACTTTCTCCATCCTACTGGGTTCTTTGGGCTTTGTAACATACATGCCTCCCAATATATACAGTAAGGTAACAAGTCTAAAAATCAAATGTAGATTGATAAGACCTCATTTTTGGAGGAGGTTCATCTTGAACTATATGGTTCTGGCATCAGCTGCTGAATGTATAGGAGCAAAGCCATAGTCAAGAGTTTTTTTTTTTTTTGGGGGGGGGGGGGTGTCGGGGGGGTATGGCGCACGACTTTTCAGAGAAGAGCCATGCTATCATACTAACTGGAGAGAGGGTTCAACACAGGGCTCTGTCTTGTAAAGAGGTACTTAGTCATTCGTATGTAGAAAGAGAAAGGAGATTGATAGATCTGAAACAACTATCGTTGTGTCACATTGATGAACATTCAAGGCAAAAGTTTTGCATATATTCTGTGAATGCGAGTTTAAGGTCATCTGCGGAATGGTCAAAGGTTTGAGTAATCTGGTAGCAAGGCCATAATTTCCCATGGAATGCTTGCTTCAGTTTTGAGAGGGACTGCTTGTTGTCTAAGTTGATATAAAACAAACTTTTGATTAGGTGCATCGTGACACTTTTGGAATTTCTATATCATGGAGACCAGGAGATTATAACAAATATGATGTGTCCAGCACGGGAGGATTTTGTTTTTTGTTTTTTTTACCATATATAATTTGCTTTATAAGTTCTTTCTGGCCTTTGTAATGGGGTGAAATAGTACGTGGAAGTTACAACACGTACACACACACACACACACATGCCCTTACTCCCCATAAATTGAGCGTCGCTCAATGATGGTAACCCTTTCTTTTCGCTCACTTGGACCAATTGATAGTGATAAGGAGTGCTTGTTGTATTCGTAATGATTATAGGTTATTATTATATCAAGTGACACATGATGGGCTTGGTAGTACGTATGGCTGGCATTATGTGAACGCCACTGGCTCCCAGTAGAATTTATTTTATGGCGTTCTGAGCAAGTTGGCAGAGCCCCCTAGTATATTTGGTGTCTACACATAATTAAAACCAGTATGTTGTCAAGTATGCAGAGTGCTTGTAATCCGTTTTCCCATAAATATAGAAATAAGTGTTGTATTCTGGCATCTTCACTTTTCATTCACTTGTATGGATGAGGTACTATACTGGAGAACCGAAATAATAACGTTATTGTAGATTCTCGTACTGGCAATTATAACATTAAATGAGGAAACATAGACGTTTCTTTATGCATGACCACAATAAATTATCGAACTAGGGAACTGAAAACTTCAAGGAGTGATAGAGGAGCTTAACCCTTCTTTGGCGGCGCGCAACTTATGTCGTATGAAATAAATTTGGACTAAGTGGCGGTTCATAACTTATGTTGTGTGCCATTTTCAGCACGTAATGTTGCAGAGAGAGAGAGCTGAGCGGTGTGAGGAGCGTAGTAAGGCTATGACCGCCGCACACCACCGCGGTGGGCCAACTGAAGTGAAAACCACCCTTCCATCCCCCCTCATACTCGCTACACAGGGAATTATGTAGGGAAAGTACCTAATTACATGGTTTTTGCACTCGTGTTGCGCGATCGTTGCAAGAAAACCAGTGGTCGTACAAGGATGGTTGGGGTGTCATTGGAAAGCTCTGTTTATGCTCTTTCAGGGATAGATACTTGTTTTATGCTCTGGGTCTTATTTAGGCATGAACATTATCACATAAACAACCCTATTTAGGGTAAAAACACCCCGCTGGGCGGTACACATAAATTACCGCCTAGGCCGCTCGTAAGGTGTTAAAGAACGTTTTAGATTCCAGTTGAATTATTCTTGATAGCGGAGCATTTCCAGTACACAGTAAAATAGATAAATAATTTTGGTCGAACTCTCACATTCAAGCTCGTCATGTTTTTTTTGTTTTTTTGTGTATGAAGGAGGCAAAAGGCAGTGTGCCTGTAACGAGTGTCTCTCTCAAAGCCAAAGGAGTGACAGAGAGCAAAATTCAATGGACGTGGGACTCAGTATGCCTGGACACACGGAAGTTTAACACAGTCTAAATCATAGGATGAAGGAAATATTGATTGAGGGAGAGAGTTCAAGAGTTCCCTTGTTAAGTAAAAGAAAGACTGAAAAGATTTGCTAATTCTTGGGTTGGATAAGTGGACTAATTAGGAGTGGAACTGTGTTGAAAGGTGGGCGTCTCGCACTCGCCGCAAAGGAGGGGGTATGCACTAAGACAGATCTGAAGAGCACTAATTATTGTAATAGCGATAGAAGAGTGAATGAGCTGCAACATTGTGGTGTGTAAAATGAGTTTGTAGGGAGGAAGTTGAGGAGGCAATGTGCTATTTACTCTACTCTTTCGAGAAGTGCGGTATGGGTGGAAGCACACATGCAAATAACACTCAATGCATAAGGGCACTGTGCCACTATACAGAGCAAGAAGCTGTGCGGTGGTAGAGAACCCACAGAGGCGGTTGAGCATACCTAACTTCTGGGAAGCTGTTTCAGCAAGAGTGATAATATGATCTTTCCAATAAAGGTCGGATGAAAAAGATACACCAATAATATTGTGAGAAGGTTGCTTTGTGTATTGTTGAAGAGTAATTGATAGTCTTGTGGAAGATTGCCACATATTTAGGTGCAGCAATATATTTTACATTCATGTTCATCCTTTGTGTGTATATATATATATGTATATATATATATGTATATATATATATATATATATATATATATATATATTTATATATATATATATATATATATATATATATATATATATATATATATATATATATATATATATATCCATACATACATACAATTTTAAGACTGAGTGCTCCACACATATGTGCAGTTTCAGTCTCTTGTCCTGATGGTGGCGTTCCAGGCAACCCTGTTAAGGGCTGCATCACTTGTCAAGTTTTTTGGATTTGCACGTATTGTCCGATCCCAGTTCTTCCTCAATCCACCCCTTGGTGCAGCTCCCTCCACAATCACAGACCTGCATTATTTCACCCAATTTTGTTCATCCATTCTCTCCACATGTCCATACCATTCCAGTCTACTTGCACGCATCACTTCGCTAATACTCTTTATACCTAAACGTCTCCTCAGCTCAACATTTGTTATGCTATCCTGCAGCTTGGCCCCACACATCCATCTCACCATTCTCATCTCATTACGTTCCATTCTGTTGACATCTTCTACTTTAACGGCCCATGTTTCTGAGGCATACGTCATTGCACTTCTAACACATGAGGCATACACCTTTCCCTTCAGGGGGAGAGGCATTCTTTTCATGGTCAGAATTGGCAGCAGTTCTCTGAACTTTCCCCAGCCACTTCTAATTCTAGCAACAGTGGCAGCCTCGGCCCCACCACCGGCAGAGATGGTATCGCCTAGGTAACAAAACTTGTCCACCAGCTCCAATGACTCATTTCCAAAATTCACAGGCACAGGTTCATTACTTAACACAAGCTCGCCTTTGCACACTACGCACTTGAATTTCTCTATTTCTGACTTATCCTTCAGCAGGGGTTTCTTTATTCTACTACAGCGCTTACTCCCATGGTGCACCGAGCATCGACAGATGCTACATTGAATCGCGATAGCGCCCACACCCTTTCCACACACTGCACATGGGTATGTACCGCTCTTTTCCACATTGCCTCGTCTCAATCTACAATGCATAACCTTGGTTTTGTTAATATTGACTCTTAAACCCGTGCTCGCCATGCCCTCTCTCCATCTTCTGAATTTGGCCTCAGCATCTTGCATATTGTCAGTTATTAGGACTAAATGGAGGATTACTAGTGGAACCAGTTGAAGTGAGGAAAAGATATGCCGAGTATTTTGAATCATTGTTAAATGCAAGAAATGGAAAAGAAGCAGGATTGAAGCAGTGGTGGATGAAGATAGGTTACCCAGGCCACCCAGGTGGCAGGGAATGAATGAAAGGATTGAGGAAAATGAGGTGAAAGAAGCAGTGAAACAAATGAGAGCGGGAAAAGCAGAAGGTTTGGATGGTATTGCTGTGGAGTGTATACAGAAGGGTGGAGATGGAGACTTTTCAATGTGTGCTTTGCTGTGTCAATGGTACCAATAGACTGGAAGAGTGCATGTATTGTGCCGTTGTACAAGGGGAAGGGAGATCGGCAGGAGTGCTCAAGTTATAGAGGTATTAGTTTATTGTCAGTGGTTGGAAAGCTGTATGGCAGGGTGTTGATAGAGAGGATAATAAAGTGTACCGATGTTGCAATAGGAGAAGAACAGTGCGGTTTTAGGAGGGGAAGAGGGTGCGTGGATCAGATGTTTGCAGTAAGACAGTTATGCGAGAAGTATTTAGAGAAGCATAAGGAGATTCTTTGGGCTTTTATGGATTTGGAAAAAGCGTATGATTGTGTGGATCGTGAAGCAATGTGGAAGGTGTTTAGGATTTATGAAATTCAAGGAAATTTGTTAGAAGCAGTTAAGGGGAGATATCCACTTGAGGGACTTTTTTCTGGACCCCTTTCTCTCTCATATCTAGCCCCATTGCTTTTTTTTTTTGTTTGCCCCTTTTTTTTTTTATTTTAGACCTTTCCCCATTTAGGTGTCGATTTTTTAGGGGGAGCGATAGCGAGCTGTAATCTGTAATCTAAGAAGAAAATTTTTCTTTCTACGAAAAATGTACAAATTTATCTTGAAAAGGGGTCAAGGGGGTGTAATTTCAAGCTTGATGGAAGTCTAGGAAACACACTAAAAACCTCCCCTTAAAAGTATTTATGAAGGGAGCAGAGCATGTGTTAGAGTAGGAAATGGTGAGTTTAGTGAATGGTTTGAGGTAAAGGTAGGTTTGCGACAGGGTTGTGTAATGTCACCATGGCTGTTTAATGTGTTTATGGATGGTATGGTGAGGGAGGTGACAAGGAAAACTATGGGAAGAGGATTGGGTTTAGTAGGAAAAAATGGTAGAGATTGGGAGTTGAATCAGTTGCTGTTCACTGATGACACAGCATTGGTGGCAGATTCTGAGGAGAAACTGCAGCGGGTAGTCAAAGAGTATGGTGTGGTTTGTGGAAGGAGGAAACTGAAGGTGAACGTCAATAAAAGTAAAGTAATGGTGTGTAATAGGGGAGATCATAGGGTGAATCTAGATGTGAGGCTGGATGGGGAAATATTGGAACAAATAGAGTGTATTAAATATCGAGGAGGAACGATAAGCAGGAGTGGAGGTATGGAAATGGAGGTAAAACAGAGAGTGTGTGAAGGAAGGAAGGTTTTCGGAGCAATGGGAAGTATGTGGAAGAAGAGAAATCTCGGAATGAAAGTAAAAAGTGCACTGTATCAAGGAATTGTTGTGCCAATAGTGATGTATGGGGCTGAGACATGGGCTCTGAAGAAAAAGGAGAAATGAAAGCTTTATGTGATGGAGATGAGCTGCTTGAGGAGTATGTGTGGAGTTACTCGTAGAGACGGATTGAGGAATGAAGAGATACGTAGGAGAGTGGGGCAGCATGTACATTTGTCAGCCAGAGTGTACAGAAGGGTGCTGAGGTGGTATGGTCATGTTGAACGAATGGGAGATGAAAGGCTTACAAAGAGAATATGTGAGTCAGACACAAGGGGAGATAGAAGGGCAGGAAGACACCCATTGAGATGGAGACACTGTGTAAAAAAAGCTTTGGATGAGTATAGATCAGGTAGGGGAAGTGGTGGTGGACAGGAGTGAATGGAGAATGCTTGTGAATAGTTGAATGAACACGTCATGTGATCATTTGGGGGAAGGGGTCGGGCGTAAGTTGGGCTAGATAATAGTCTATCAGGCGCCAGGCCCGGGGAGACGATTAATATGAAGGGTACGCCTGGAAGTGTGGTGGGCGGGCTTGTGGCTTCGGCTCCGCTGCATGTCTGCCTGCCAAGATCGGAACCTCTCCGGGTGGTTGGGGGCCGGGGGAGTGCTGGAGTGACCTTGGTGACCTTGATCTCTGGGTCTTCTCCTGGGTGACCTAGATGTGTGTGAATATGTGTTTTTATCTGTTTGATCGTTGTTGTATGTTGTTTTTGTGTTTTCTCTGTTCCTGCTTTGTCTTGAGTCGGCCACCCCCAAGAAAAACCAAAATAATAAAATAAAATAAAATAGAAAATAAAAATAAAAATAGCAAAAATGGGGATTGGGCCTGAGCATATAGATAGAGGACTAAATCGTCTGCATAAAACAGGTCCAACGGGAGTCTGCCTCTAAAAACTCTAGACAATGCCTCCAGGACCATAATAAAGAGGAGGGGGCTTAACACTGAACCCTGATGAAGTCCAACACGGACTGCGAACTCATCACTCAGTACACCCTTCACCCTCACCGCACTTCGCGAATCCTCATACATCTTCATTATCACACGCACCAGCCACTCTTCCACACCAAGTTTCCTCATAGCCCACTGCACAACATCTCTAGGCACCCTGTCAAAGGCCTTCTCGAGGTCTACAAACACAAATTAAAGATCCCTGCCTGTTAGTAAGTATCTTTCCTGTATCTGCCTGACTATGAAGATAGCATCAGTTGTACCACGTCCTGGCATATAACCAAACTGCATATCATCAATGGAGATGCTTTGCCTGATCAAACCCTCAAAGACTCTCTCACATACCTTCATGATTTGGTCAAGCATTTTCAGTACCCCTATAATTACCTCTATCTAGCGCATCCACTTTTCCTTAGTATATATTTACTATTACACTTTTGTGCCAATCCTCTGGGATTTTCTCATCTTTAATAATGGTGTTTATAAACTCAGTGACTAAGTTGACACCAGTCTCCCCTGAGACTTTTATCATCTCAGCGACAATGTCAGAGCACCCTGGAGCTTTACCGTCCATCATTTTATTGATTGCGTTGCTCACTACAGCTGGTGCTATCAAAGGATGGGGTCCAGCTATTGGTTTTTCGATACTAAGCTGTTCCTTATCCCATTCAAACTCTACATTAACAATTGTTCATAGTGTGCCTTCCATTCGTCTCTGATTTCATTTTCTGCATTCACAATCTTCCCATTATCGTTTCTAACACACTGTTCACCTATAATATCCCTACTATCATTCTTAACTCGCCTAGCTAGGTTGAAGATGCCATTGGATTGTTAGTGTTATACACTTGTTCGAGGACCAGGTCCTTAATGCCTCTTTTAGCATTGTAAATAACTATTTTGGCAGTTCTTTTAGCTGCCTGGTATTCCTCCTTGCTGCCTCCCTTCTTCCATGCTTTGAAGCATCTCCTTTTCTCTTTCACAGCATGTTCTACCTCATCGTTCCACCATATATATATATATATATATATATATATATATATATATATATATATATTGGAAAACGAAAGAGAGGTCTAGCAAGTGTTAGTAGGTGTGTTTATCTTCTATCCTCTCCCAGAACAGATAATGTAGAGACACGAGCAGGTGGTGGTGGTAATGGTGGTCTGTTTGTCAGTAGGAGTCTCTGGTTATATGTCGCTGTGGATTTATATTTCCCATTCTTAGGTAAGCAAGATACACGAGGAGATACAACCAGTAGTCTATAAACAACTTCCATATTGCTACGGCCTTTATTATGTATACGTGTGTGTGTGTGTGTGTGTGTGTGTGTGTGTTCTTCATCTACAGGTAATTAAAGAGAATCGTAAGACAGTGCTGTTGTGCATAGTATGGTACAGTGTATCTTTATTTACGATCTCTACTATCTACTAATAGCCAATCTACTGTTGTTGTTGCGCTATACATATCAAAAGGTTTTGATAGAGTCTGGCACAAATAATTTACTTCCAAACTACCATCTTTTGCCTTTTATCCCTCTATCTGTGCCTTTATCGCCAATTTCCTTTCCAGCCGTTCCATAGTCTCGGTTGCAGATGGTCATCGTTTGCGTCCTCTCCCTATCAATTCCAGTGTTCCTCATGGTTCTGTCCTATCCCTAGTCCTGTTTCTAATTTTCATTAATGATCTTCTCAATTGTATCTCGAGTCCCATCCCCTCATATGCTGATGACTTTACCTTACACAATTCAACTAATTTTCCACAACCTCCTTCCCCAAACTCACTCCAAAACTCACATGATGAGGCCAAGTCCTGCCTATCCTCAGATATTTCAATCATTTCTGATTGGGGCAGAGCAAATCTTGTTACTTTCAATGCTTCCAAAACCCAATGTCTTCATCTGTCTTCCCGTCATAATCTTCCACACGACTATCAGACTATCCAATAATCTTCAACAATACCACTTCCCAGAGGTTGGGTGTGCTCAATCATCTTCGTGGGTTCTTTAACCCCCGCACAGCTTCTTGTTCTGTACAGGAGCACAGTGCTCCCATGTTTTGAGTATTGTTCGCATGTGTGGGGAGGTTCCCCCCATACCACACTTCTCGAAAGAGTAGAGTCCAAAACACTCTGTCTTATCAAATCAGCACCTCTTACTAGTTCCCTACAACGTACCTTGAATATGGCTTTCTGTCACTCTTTTGGCTTTGAGGGAGACACTCTTTACAGGCAGCCTGCCTGTTCTTCTCCTTCATACACATTTAAGAAAAAATAAGACATGTTAAAGTGGTGGTAATGTATTAGTGTGTACCTGTGGCATTTTGGTATATATTTGTGTTCTATTATCGAAAGACATTAAGACACACAATCAGCGGTCCATTAGTAGGAGTGACTCCTTCCATTGTTGTAACGAATTTAAACACATTTACGGAATTTAAGGAGTGTGTGTGTTAGTTAAAACAAAAGTGTGCATGTGAGAATATTTTGTATAAAAATATCTTCAATTTCCTGACAGAAAATCAGGAAAAACCTAAGAGGTTGTGTTGGTGTGTATTATTACAAATTGTACTGATGAGATCATTACAATATTGACTTATATCTTTATCTATCTATATTTTAATATTATAGTTTATATTTATCAGTGTCGCCTATGCCCCAGGTAATAGAAAGACAAGGTGAGGTCCATCCAGTGGTAGAGGTGACCCGCGATGACCCAACCTTCTCCGTAGCCAATCTTCGCCCCGCCACAGCCTACCGCCTTGTTATTAAGTCCAGGAACCTGAAGGGGGAATCCACTCCCACCGAACTCAGTGCATATACCGTCGCTCTCAACCACCCACAACACGAGACGGCAGCAGGTACATTCACTTCTCAATTCCACTTTTGATTTATGTATAATGTTGCTTCTAGCTACTCATAGAGGTAGTAACAGGTAAGGTCTATTACACAAGGTCATTATGAGTCCTGGAGTAGGTTAAATTAGCTTAGGATGCCTTTAAAAAGTGTAATGGCTGGAACAGTAAGTATACCGGTAGTAAGTTACAATCAAAAGCCAAAGTTCATTCCTATCTATCCCCGAGTGATTGGAAAAATCCGGGATACTTAAGTGTGAATCGGCGCCTACATTGCTGCAACGGTCACCTCGTATGTCGTCGATTTTATCCACCAGCAATATGAAATGGCACCAGGTACCGTCACAAACTATCATCTTTACTATTTAACACAACCGATTGTTTTAAAATTCCCCTTAAAAGGTAGCCCTTCCTCCAACTTTGGCCCCTTCAGTACAATGGCGAATAGAGGTGCCGCCCTACTACTTAGCATTGGTGGTAAGGTCATTTGGGGTCCACAGCATACATTTGTGGGCGAAATGCCTCTTCCGTACGGACCCCCAATAAGGTCCAACAAGTAGTGCGCCTGGTTCTGGTTACCAGTTGCTTGCTTCTTGACTGCCAGATTCATTGGTGTTGTGATGACTCCAAAAACATGATAGTTTCACCATGGAGGGTGTGGGAGCCCGACCAGGCTGCCAAAAGTGTTATGAAGGGCTGGCTATAGGAGTCATTAGTCAACTGGGTGCTACACAACAACAATAAACTATTTAACACCATGATTTCGCTCTCAATCACTATCACCATTAGTCGGCAGCAGGTATGGTCACATGGGTTCCATGTCAGTTGAACCAGTGCCACTTCAACCAGTGCCACTTTAACCAGTGCTAACTCAACCAGTGGCCACTTCAACCAGTGACCATAATCAACCAGTGACCATTTTAACCAGTAACCTAACCTAACCTAACCTAACCTAACTAACCTAACCTAACTTAACCTACTGGTTAAAATGGTCACTGGTTGAAATGGTCACTGGTTGAAGTGGCCACTGGTTGAATTATAACTGGTTAAAGTGGCACTGGTTGAAGTGGCACTGGTTCAACTGACCTGTCACCAGTCACATTTATAGTTCCCTCTTACCCTCATTATTTTGATGCCATGCCTTTGCTCTCAACTACCCTCATAACAAGACGGCAACAAGACAAATCATAGTATTTATTAGTGGCCCCTCCATCATTGACGATATGCCTTATACAGTAATGGCACTCTTCAAACTCATGGGTCAGCTGTTTGAAACACCCCCCTCAGAGTGTTGAAGACACCTACATCGTAAGCGTACACTCATTCTCTTACGGAATCGTCATTATGATCGGGAGCTCACTACGAAAAAACTTCGCAAAAAATAATAAAATAAAAATAAATTAGAACTACTAAAAGCAATTCTTCCCATCGTGTGATGTTCAAAGCGTGGGTGTGCTCGCAGACGCTGCTGTGCCTAGCACCATTCGTCCTTCGCACTCCGGGGCCCGTTGCGGATGGACGTGCGTTTGCCGATCTATCTTCATTCTGCATTCTACGGTCTCTACTACCGAGTCTTTTTTTGTTTTTTGTTTTTTTAAGAGACAATGAACAGAGGAAGGAAAAACACAGAAAAAACAAAAAGGTCCATGTGCCTAAAGGCATCCTCCATTCATAAATTTGTTGTAACAACTGGATTTAAACATTTGTAGATTGTAAGTTTGTGGAAAGCAATTCGAGGGAAGTGAATTCCAAAGAGTAGTAGCTCTGGGGATAAATGAATTCTGATAAGCAGAAGATCTGCATTGTGGAGGAGAAAGTGTAAATTCATGGGCGCTCTCAGCTGCCCTAGTTCTACGGGGAAAGATGTGGAGAGGCGGCACAATTGAAGCAAGTTCCTCTGAACAATTGCTGTGAAAATATCTGTAGAATAATGCAAGGGATGCAACGTTTCTTCGTATGGATAATGTAGGAAGGTCCTGTGTGATTGCAGGGTTATTGATTAATCTAATAGCTTTATTTTGAAGTTTGTCCAACTGCCTCAATGCAACCACTCCACTTCCACCCCACAGAGGTGAACAGTAATCCATCTGAGAACGCACATGACTTTTATATATTACGGCCAACTGCTCGTCAGTGAAGAATTCTCGAACTCTGTACAGGAGTCCCAGTTTTTTAGAGGCATTCTTAGCAATGCTTCTAACATAATGTGTCCAGCTCAAGTTAGTAGTTAATGTTACACCGAGAATGTCAATACTAGGGGAAGTGGGAATATTTACATCATTAAAAAATATATGGGAGTCAGTGAGATTCTGTCGGTTAGAAAATTGAATGTACTTGGTTTTCTGTGCATTAAATGAAACTAGATTATTTTGTCCCCATTCATTAATTCTAGAAAGGTCCTGGTTCAGAGAAATTGCAGTGTTTATTTTTGAATTTATAAGATCGGGTTGGGTGAAAGAATTGGTAAATGTGAAGGAACTGTGGAGTGTTGAGTCATCTGTGTAGGAATGTATTGGATTATGAGTGGTACATATGAGATCATTGATATGAATGAGGAACAGAGTTGGGGCCAAAACTGATCCCTGGGGAACACCAGCATTTATTGAGTGAAATTGAGAATAAAGGCCATCTACCATTACACATATTTTTCTGTTATGAAGATAAGAAGAAATTAGTGGAACTAATGATGCAAGGCCGTAGTGTGACATCTACGACAATAAGGATTGATGCCAGACTCTATCAAATGCCTTTGATATATCCAGTGCTATTGTATGTGTTTCACCATGTTGGTCGGTAGCTTGGTTGATTTGATGCGTAAGAAGGCAAAGAATGTCTGCAGTTGATCGACATCTTCTAAAACCATATTGCCTATCACTCATTAATTTATTATTCTCAAGATGCTTAATTATGTGATTATTTAATATAATTTCAAAGACTTTACCAAGAGTGGAAGTTATAGCTATTGGTCTGTAGTTTTATAGATCTGAAGAGGCACCTTTTTTAGGAACTGGATGGATGTTTGCTTCTTTCCAGGGTACTGGGAAGCATGAGGTATGAGTACACAGACGGAAATTTTTTCCAATACAGGAGCGAGCACCAAGGAGCAATTCTTAAGTACTAT
The DNA here is from genome assembly GCA_032716605.1 of Paralithodes platypus. Classification (NCBI taxonomy): domain Eukaryota; kingdom Metazoa; phylum Arthropoda; class Malacostraca; order Decapoda; family Lithodidae; genus Paralithodes; species Paralithodes platypus. The sequence goes on from CM064545.1 coordinate 11,986,501, forward strand.
TGGAGGAATTTCATCTGGACCAGGAGCCTTATCTACTGAGAGATTCTGTAAAATAGTTTTGACATGTCTGGTGTGGATCTTAAGTGAGGGAATTTCAGGCGAATTAAAATTAAGTACAGGGACATCTTGATCTATTTCATCTAAGATTGAGTTGGTGGAGAAAATATCCGCAAGAAGGTTAGCTTTACCTCGTGGGTCACTTACAAGATTGCCAGTCGGAGATTTTTTTGCTTTTCCTCATTTGTATTATCTGATATGTTCTAGAATAGGTTTAGATTAGATAGGTCGGGCGTCCCCATTGGCACGGCCCCCAGGAGTGTATTTTTATAAGGGAGATTAGGCTGGCGTCCCCTCGTTCGCCTGTGAACTTGGCCGCCATAGTTTTTTGTATATTGTGCTCTCAGGTTAGCCTATCTAGTTATTTAGGAGGCTTATTTATCCAGGGCACCGCTTTTCGGCTACCTTTCTGGTAGGATAAGCGTTTTTGTATTCATCGGTAGACTCTATAGTTTAAGAGTTGCTTCACATGGTGAAGAGCTTTCTATTGTTTTTCTACGTCGTCCCTTCCATGCGAGCTGTTCGTCGTGATGAGGTTGGCTACTAATTTCTTCCTGGAGGTAAGAGGGTTGCTGCGTCGTCGTGCTGCTTTCCCTAGGCCTTGTGGCCAGCCTCGATGTAGGGGTGTTTTTTTGGCTAGGTTGTATTATTATTATTAATCTTTCATTTTAATAATTGTAGCCATAAGATGTGACCTTCACTTTCATGACTAATTTATTATTAATGAAAGGAAGGTGTCAGGAGACGTCCTGGCTATTATAAATATGTATGGGCTGTGTTGGGCTATCTTGTTGCAAACGAGTTAGAAAACACAAAGGGTATGATTCAACTCTTTCGGCGGAAAATAGCCGAGTTCTATGTTTACCGGAGGCTTTCTACGGCGGGCTAGAGTAACGATCCAAGTAACCCGCTCGTGGTCGAGCGCCAGAACTATAATTCCCGGCGGAAGGGTCCAAACGTGATTTCGGCTCAGCCAGAATGATTCACCTATATTAAAAATATCCTGACGTGGCAGGGAAGACTTCTAATCCGTCATCACGGCGGAAGGGTCAATCAATCCGTCAGCGGGGCGGGTGAGTTTAGTTAACGGAGCTCCGTCAGTGAGGAGGGGAAATAATGTTAACAATACATTCAATAGGAATGATAACTTTAACACCTTACGAGCGGCCTATGCGGTTTATTTATATGTACCGCCCAGCGGGGTGTTTTTAGCCAAAATATGGCTGTTTACGTGATCATTTTCATGCCTAAATAAGACCCAGAACGTAAAACAAGTACCTATCCCTGAAAGGGCATAAACAGAGCTTTCGAATGACACCATAACGATCCTTTTATGATGGCTAGTTTTCTTGCAATAACCGTGCAACGCGAGTGCAAAAAGCATGTAATTCGGTACTTTCCCCATATAATTCAGTATGTAGCGAGTGAGAGAGGGAGGAGGGAGCTGAGATTCGTGTCAGTAGGTTCGCCGCGGTGTTCTGGAGCAGTCATACGCTCGCTAGTCTCCTGCCACCACTTGTCTCTCTCTCTCAGCAACATTACGTGCTGAAATTGCCACTCGACCTATGTCGAGCGCCGCCACATAGTCCAGCTTTATTAAATACGACTTATGTGGTGAGCCGCTAATTAAGGGTTAATATAGGCCAATGATAAGGATTATCATGGATAAGTAGCCTTAATACTTTCAAGAGAAACCCGGAGAGTGGTTTTCCAGAAGAGTTTGAAGGCAAAGTAAAGTAGTAGTGTGCTAGACCTAATTTTCCGGCGTATTCGAGGTATATAACGTGTGTGAATGTCTTGGATTATCCTTATGAGCATTGACTCTTGGAATTTTCTTTCCAGATCGCACATTTCTACCTCTGTAGCGCACCCCAGACTGGGGGCCGATCCCGGCGGGGGGGTGGGTAATCATGCAATACGCTACCCTATGTACGCCACCGACATGCATGAACGTCCTGATCTTTAGCCATAAACTATGTAATGTGTTTAACATGTCTTGATCACTCTAGGGGACTTTGGCTGTCTAAGAGATGTGGTGTGTGTACTCGACTTTGTGATGGATTAATGAATCACAAAGAAGCAACGTGTCAAGTGGCCCTATTGGAAATAAAGGCGCACTTTAACAACTATACTAAATAAGGTGGTCCATAAAGCGTTACAGTGCGACGATGAGGCTTTGTGGGATTATTTGGTTATTAAATCTCCTCTTGGTAAGCATAAGTCAACTCGTTCAGTGGTGATCAAAAAGAAGCCAACTAAAGTTATTTCGAAAGAAATTATTAGTACAGACAGTGACTCTGATGACACAAGTGCAACGTCTAACACCCCCCCCCCCCCCCCCCCAGTCGGAATGCGAAACTATCTCAGCCAGATTCGTCGCAAGAGGACAGGACCCGGTCTAGATCCAGGTCGCCCTTAAACCAATCTTTGCGTCCGTCAGGCCAATCGAAACAGCCGGCGACCAATAAACAAAGAATCACGCCATAAAAAGTGACAACTTCAGGCAGTAAACGGGTTACATCCATATGGAAGCATCGAGTGCGCGGCTCTGGCAAACGCCGGTGACGACACCTCCTCCCTCCGTCACTACCTCCTCCAAGCCGAAAGTGAAATCTGGCAGGTCGGAGATGGTGACGGAGGTGGCAGAGAAGCCTCCCAGAGACAGTGATAGTGACGTGAGCCAATTGTCGCAGTCAGTTACGCCGGGTTATTCAATCCTTCGTTCAAATGTTCAGCCGGTTTTAAAGTTCCACATTCTCATGTACCGGCGAAGTGTTAGCTGAGCAATATCGAGGGTACCAGGGCTGCACCAGGGAAAGTTCTGAACGATCGCAAAGTCAAATGTCCACTGCCTCGGAGGCCACAGACAATGTCAGTGTGCGGCAAACCATTGAAGAACAAGTGCCTTCATCCATACCAAATTTGAGTTGGGAAGCTTTTGAACGTGAACGATTAAATCCCGCGGTCAGACATGAGATGGTTCGATCCATTCAGCCCGGCAACTGGAGGAAGAGTTGGTTGAGGACATGGAATACCAGGATGATTTAGGAGAGGAGTTATAACAATTACCCTCCGGTCGAAAACTGATATCGTCTGGCCACTCAGAAGGCGACTCAGTAGCTTCTACGGACAGTATTAAAGACTATGTCACTAGGGCAGATTTGCAATCTATGTTAGATCAAATGATGCAAAACTTTCAGATGGCTAAAGTGGTGCCGGAAGCTCCGCTGCCAGAGTCAGTTGCTAGACCGCTGGAGTCAGTTCGAATATCAACTAGGCAACCTATTTTTTCCCTCCCCTATGACAACGAGTTCTAGTCAGTCAGCTTCGACGTCAACTTTGACTACTTCCAATGTTCCAGTTGTCACGGACGTCATTCCTCCACCTTTGGAGAAAGTTCCCCTTTGGAAAGGCCAAATGCCTTTACTTTACGGGCCAGATCAGTCATGGGTTAATATCGTCGCCCAAAACCCAAAGGTCGCGCAACAGACAATCTCGGGTGAGCTTCCGGTACCTGATCACTGGGTTATTCAGGTTAATGAGAGTAAAAAGTTACTTGCTCTTAAAATGTCAGGTGAAACTCTAGACGTATCCATTAAGGCTGTTCCTAATTTATATGCCCCAGACTTCTTTGTATATGCTTCCTCCCCAGCTTTGCCAACTCCCTCTTCTGCACGACTTTACTCGGATTGGTCGAAAGTAGACGGGTTTAATGATATTAAGGCTCTGGCACATTTAACACCGGAATTAGATGCAATTCCTATCCGTGACCAATCCGGCAACCCGGTCCTTCAGATTGGGGAGGTAGGTACAGGTCCATGGGTGGATTGTGAGGCGGAGGCGCAACAGTTGGTTTTCACTGCCCGTCGCTATAGCAGAAGGTGCACCTCAATCACTGCCCCTAAGTTGTCTTTGTGGGAAATAGAAGACCCTTTTTCTAGTCCCCCCCCCCCCAATTCATTTGGATAAAAACTATAAATTGAGGCAAAAGCCTATGAGGCTACTGTCTCAATTCTTGCTCAGTCGCCAGATCGCACAGTCTCTGGTCAGGACGGCTCAGGCAATAACTGATTCCCACACTAAGAAAGCCCTCTCTCTTTCTAGACGTCTTGTTCTCCAGAACTCTATTCAATCCCTTGGCGACGTTAGGGTCGCCTTCTTGGAGGCGGTCCGTGCGCGTCAGGACCTTAGAGTCTATGTGGTGAAGAAGTTGCCGGAGAAGATTGGGCGCCGTGTCATTCTGTCCCCAGTTTTAACATCAAATTTTGTATGTCATGATACCTGGAGGACTGTGTTTAGCCTCGTAGACTCTGCTAGACAGGCTGCCTCCCCAGCGCAGAAGGAGTCACACAAATTTGCTAAGCCTTACACTAAGCCAACATTTAGTCACAAGAGTCACCCAAGTGGGACTAAGTTTTTTCCGAACTTCAACACCCCTTCCACACTGGGAAGCAGTCATGCTACCAAAAGCAAGCAGGGTAAGAGTTCCAGTAAGTGGTACAAAGGACAGACTAAGAGTAAACCAGGACAAGACTCAAAGTCTACTACTGCCAACCAGCCGTCTACCCCTACCACATCACATTAAAAAAACTAGTCATCCACAAAACTCTCTCACTCCCGGGGCCTGTATTGGGCGAGTTGGATCCGAGAATAGTTCTGCCGGACAAGCCCAGTTGCGGGACTGGGTCATTCCGGACGTGTCACCGGGGCATGGCCCCGGCGGACTTGAGCACGGACAGTGGTACGCAAGGTCATCACTTGGCGGTGGCTCCGACGACCTCGTTTACATCAACCTTTGGAAGGCAATCATGTTTCTTTAGAGGTGGAGTCACTAGTCCAGGAAATTATACCCAAGCGTATCATTGTCCCGGTCAATCCAACTTGCCCAGTTTACACGTCCAGACTTTTTCTTGTGCCAAAGAGGGACAGTGTTCAGATGAGGCCGGTCGTAGATCTGTCTCACCTGAATAACTACATTCACAACGCATCGTTCAGGATGCTCACTGTGAATCAGATCAGGTTAACACTTCCGCCGCAAGGTTGGATGTGTTCTTTAGACCTGACAGAAGCCTATTGGCAAGTACCAGTAAACAAAAGGTTCCCAAAATTCCTCGTTATGAGGATCGAGCATCAGATCTCTGTATTTCAAAGGATGCCTTTCGGTCTAAACCTGGCTCCGAGGATCTTTACCAAATTAGTCCGACAGGCTCTGCTACCACTGTTAAAACAAGGGATCATGGTGATGTGGTACCTAGACGACTGGCTGGTGGTGGCAGAGTCTGAGATACAATGCCTCAAAGATGTATATTCCATTCTAACCCATGTCAAAGCCCTGGGATTCATCTTGGCAAAGTCGAATCTTGTCCCAACAAGGGTAGTTCAGTGGGTGGGGCTGGCATGGGACACAACACACCTAACACTCAGTCAGAGTGTGGGCAATCGGAACAGATTTCGCCGGAAATTGTTCCTTTTTCTTTGCAGCTTGACTACGACGAGGAAGATGTGGGAGTCCCTTGCCGGCTCTCTCAACTGGATTCAACTTACTGTAAAGTTGGGCCAGTTGATGGTACAGAGGTTAAGCTAGGAGGGAAACAAATATTTTCCGCTGTTGCCGGCGGAAAAGTCGTGGAAAATCCCAAAATTATCCACAACTTACTAGCGGTCTGGGCAAGGCCAGAAACATTGCATTCAATTATGACGTGGACTTCTCCTCCGCCGACGGTATGCGTAGATACTGATGCTTTGGGGACGGTGGGTTGGGGTTATCAGTCAAACCTCGGGCATCAGTCAAGGTCTTTGGTCCCAATCCAAGGAGTTTCACATCAATGCGAAAGAGTTACTAGTTCCCTTAATATTCCTTCAGGCTCACGGTTCCACATTGGAGGGGAAATCAATTGCTTTTCGAATGGACCATCTGAATGCCTTGTCTTGCATTCAGAAGCAAGGGTCAACGAGGTTTTGAACATTGCTAGAATTGTCGGAAAAGATTTTTGTGTTAGCCGTCAAGCTAAACATTCATCTTCACGCATCTTATCTGCCATGCGTGGCCAACGTCTGGGCAGATGCTCTGTAATGGAGACGGAGCAAAATAGTAGAATGGGCGCTCAAGCAAACCATCTTTCAAAAGACGATTACAGAACCATACTGTCCACAAGTGGACTTATTCGCGTCAGAGGAAAACCACAAACTCCCTCTCTGCCTAACCCGCCAGAGAGTCACTCCGGCGGGGGATCCCGACGCTTTGCTGACGGATTGGAACAGATGGAATTCCATCTAACTGTTTCCACCACCCGACGCTTCACTCATGTGTCAAGTAGTTCACAAACTACGGGATTATCGGGGCATAGTCTCGCTGATCGCGCCCCTGTGGCCGGCTCAGGTTTGGCTCTCCCAATTGAAGACGTGATGCGAGAACCCGGTGTCCCTCCCGATCTCGTACTTCCACTTGGAGACAATTGGCAACCTAAAGACATTGCTGACTTTTGCATTCTATACATTCAAAGGGACAAATGGTTAGCCCCTTTTGGAGAAAATAAATGTATTCATCAGTACACACCTTCAACCAGGCGTCAGTATCAGTCACACTGGAAATCTTTTACTAATTGGATTGTGGAAACTGACCAAACTGAAGCATCGGTATCATTAATTTTCAAATATCTGGATTACTTATTTAAGCAAAAACGATTGTCAGTAGTAACACTCAAGAATCACATGACAGCTATAAGAGGCCCCTTTTTTTACTTAACTGGGCTCTCCGTACCGCTGGCGGAAGAGAAGGGTTTCATGCGTGCATGTTTCAAGCTTCATCCACCACCCCGTCAGCTCTTGCCTACTTGGTTATTTGACAAAGCTTTATCTTTATTAAATTCTCAGAAATATAATCACAATCCTACTTTTGATTCAATCTTAAAGAAGGCTGTGTTCCTTATGGCCTTGGCTACAGGAAACCAGGTATCTGAGCTGGCGGCGATGAGCAACGAACCAAATTGTCTCAGGTTTGGACTACGCAATGTAGATGTACAAATTGCGCCGTCTCCTAATTTCATTGCTAAAAACGAGCCCAGTGAGCATGTTTTTACGGCATTCCCGGTTCCAGCACTCAAAAGAGGAGATATATACTCACCATAAATTATGCCCGGTGAATTCTCTAATGTATTTTATGGGAGTGTCTCGGCCTAACTAGCCGGGCGTCCTCTGGGAAAATAGAACGGGTATACGCCTTACAAAGAGGAAGTTAGAGACTTTATTTATGGATATGATGCAGGAAAGCAACCCGGGGACTGTAGGATGTGCACATAACATCTGTAAATGGGCAGTGTCTCTCAGATTCTTGAAGAATTATTCAATCACAGATATTGAAAATGCGCAATTATGGGCATCCTATCACACCTTCCTAACGCGTTACTTATTGCCCTAGATAAATCGAGTCTAACCTGTGTCGCATTGAGACATAGTCTGATAGTCTGGTGCTTTTAAGATTAAGGTTAATTTTAAGATTTGTTTTTAAGTTGTTAGCTAAGACCCTCAGCCCCGCCGGACAGGTTGTGAGTGCACAGGCACTGTGATACACTTCATCTTAAGAATTGGAAGTACAGTTCAATAATATATTTTCCGTTTTTGTATTTCAAATAAATGGAAATATAGTTTAGGTAATATGGATTTACCATAAGATCCTCAGTACTTGAGATAATTCTTAATATTTTGTTTTGATATACATGACCAAATATTTTGTGATATGCATATACCTTACCATACTCAGGGTCTTACCAGAGTCATGAGTTAGTATATTTTTGTATAAGAATACTGTAGATATTCCTAAATAAAATATTTATTTAATGATTAAAATGTTGCATACATTTATGATCTAATTTTACATGTACCAAATAGATTATGTTAAGCAACTGTTCTGGATTTATATCCCATAATTCCCAGAAGGTTTGCACGCAAGTCTTCTTTGAAGTACGCTACTTGTATTACTTTACAATTTTTATACAATATTTTGAATGTACAAATTAAAGTATTAGAACTATATATCTGGGTTGTTTTTCTCATCCTATTGTTGATTTGTTAGTGGTTTGATATTTGTCACGAATGTCCCCCTCCAGACTTGAGATATCAGGCATATCGTCAATGATAAAGTCAGGGACTCAAACCTATAATTTATTAGTGGCCCACTAATAAATTATAGGTTTGAGTCCCTGAGGGAAGAAGGAAAACATAATATTTAGTAGTGGCCCCGTAATCATTGTCGATTCTGGCCCTCCCTTTCATCCCCTTCCCATTCGTATTTGATGATTTTTAAGTTATCTTGATATATCATTGAAGGACGAATGGCGCTAGGCACAGCAGCGTCTGCGGGCACAATCACGTTTTGAACATCCACACGATGGGAAGCATTTTTCGTAGTGAGCTCCCGATCATAATGACGATTCCGTAAGAGAATGAGCGTACGCTTACGATGTAGGTCTCTTTAACACTCTGAGGCGGGTGTTTGAAACAGCTGACGCATGAGTTTGAAGAGTGCCATTTCTGTATAAGGCATATCATCAATGATTCCGGGGCCACTACTAAATATTAGGTTTTCCTTCTTCCCTCCGGGACTCAAACCTATATTCTGGCACATCCACCCTCTTAACACCTTAAGAGCGGCCTATGCGGTTTATTTATATGTACCGTCCAGCGGGGTGTTTTTAGCCAAAATAGGGCTGTTTACGTGATCATTTTCATGCCTAAATAAGACCCAGAACGTAAAACAAGTATCTATCCCTGAAAGGGCATAAACAGAGCTTTCGAATGACACCTTAACGATCCTTTTATGATGGCTAGTTTTCTTGCAATAACCGTGCAACGCGAGTGCAAAAAGCATGTAATTAGCCACTTTCCCGATACAATTCCGTATATAGCGAGTGAGAGAGGGAGGAGGGAGCTGAGATTCGTGTCAGTAGGTTCGCCGCGGTGGTCTGGAGCAGTCATACGCTCGCTAGTCTCCTGCCACCACTTGTCTCTCTCTCTCAGCAACATTACGTGCTGAAATTGCCACTCGACCTATGTCGAGCGCCGCCACATAGTCCAGCTTTATTAAATACGACTTAAGTTGCGCCCCGACTTTTAGGGGTTAATCTTTTTGTTTTGGGCAATGTATTTTATTATATTTTATTATGTTTATATTTAGAGGATTTTATGAAGCTTAGAAAGAATCTGTGTTAGTTAAAAAGGTTAATTGAGATAGTTTGCAGCCTTTAAATTGTTAGAAGTACTTTCTAAACTGAATAAAAGTGTCTAATGGTAGCCAGAATAAAATGTAAAGGACATCACCCGCACTGAAAGAGTTAAAGTCGCTCTCAATCACCTTCAACATGAGATAGCAGGAGCATTCACGCCCAATAACTCACCCCATCTTTACTGTGAACGAAAGCTATTGAAAGCTTGAATTCCTGAACAACTATTACTCTCCAAGCCCCTTTCCATTCCGGTTATTGTATTGCAGTTGTTCAGGTAACAACTATTCCTCTCCAAGCCCCTTTCCATTCCGGCTATTGTATTGCAGTTGTTCAGGTAACAACTATTACTCTCCAAGCCCCTTTCCATTCCGGCTATTGTATTGCAGTTGTTCTGGTAACAACTATTACTCTCCAAGCCCCTTTCCATTCCGGTTATTGTATTGCAGTTGTTCAGGTAACAACTATTACTCTCCAAGCCCCTTTCCATTCTGGCTATTGTATTGCAGTTGTTCAGGTAACAACTATTACTCTCCAAGCCCCTTTCCATTCTGGCTATTGTATTGCAGTTGTTCAGGTAACAACTATTACTCTCCAAGCCCCTTTCCATTCTGGCTATTGTATTGCAGTTGTTCTGGTAACAACTATTACTCTCCAAGCCCCTTTCCATTCCGGTTATTGTATTGCAGTTGTTCAGGTAACAACTATTACTCTCCAAGCCCCTTTCCATTCCGGCTATTGTATTGCAGTTGTTCTGGTAACAACTATTACTCTCCAAGCCCCTTTCCATTCCGGTTATTGTATTGCAGTTGTTCAGGTAACAACTATTACTCTCCAAGCCCCTTTCCATTCTGGCTATTGTATTGCAGTTGTTCAGGTAAGTAAATATTGGAAGTTTGCAATAAAAACGAGGGGAAAATTCCGTTAACATTAACAATATATGTTTTATTAATTTCACAACAACACCAAACACCTCCAATGAAATTAATGAAAGCATATATATGATCCACCAGGATTTGAACCCGGGTTATCACACACAGATTCTTAGACACCTTAACCATTACACCACCAAGACGGTTAAAGGTTTATGCACACGCCTACGGCTTATTATCCATTCTCGAATACTGGATATTAATCTAATCATGTTCATATTCCCATCGCACTATTGTAGCCAAATGTTTAAGTGAGAGGAAAGAATATTTATTCATGGGGCACAGATCATCTAGAATTGACTGACTTTGATATAGATTGCATATGAAAGTGCTGACCAAACATGTCAAACTTGATTCGTAGGTTTATGAGAAACTCAAGACAAAAGATAGATAAACAAACACACAACGACGATCGACAAATTCCCACAACTCCTGCTGTGAACATAATGGATATATTATTAGTCAATTAAGAAATAATCAAAGATTATCTTAGGAATACTGCAAATAAAGTAAGAAGATGGTAAACCATTAAAGAGCAAACTCGGCAAAGAAAAAAATATATTTTATCAAGCACCCTCACGTCAGTAACTTTTGTGGACACTTGTATCGCACTTTCTAAGGTGCCTGTCAATAACACGCACACATTCTTAAAAATACACAAACATTTACACACACATGCAGATAGAGAGAGAGAGAGAGATGACTAAGAACACGCAATAACTCATGCATAATTACAGATTTGTTTTCAAAATTATAACAACAAACATTTGCCTTAAACACAGCAACACTGTCCACTTAATACAATTTTCCAATCAAGCAATTCACTTTAGTGAAGCTGTATATACTGTATAGTCAACCCAATAATGCCATAGTTGAACATGAAAAGGAACAACACAAGTTAGTAACTTCTTCAGTACGATTGTGTTATCTTCATTTAATTCTAGTTAACATATGACAACTATATTAAGATTAGGAAGGACACATTCATATCAAAGCGGTGAAAGCTATCTCTATATACTTTTTGACTCCTATAAGGTACTCTGTAAACTGTACATCTATCTCTATATACTTTTTGACTCCTATAGGTATTCTGTAAACTGTACGTCTATCTCTATATACTTTTTGACTCCTATAGGTACTCTGTAAACTGTACGTACTTGTCTAAAAATTGACAGCATATAATTAAGAATAGCGTCATTGTATATTTTAGTGTTAAGTTGTCCTAGTTCTATTGTGGCAATTCCTTGTGTTCAAGAGTTAGTACTTTCTCCTCCATAATGTATTCCTTCCGCTTTATGAACTCTTGTATCTGTAATTATTGTATTCAGAGTAGGTTTCTCCAAACTGTAAGATTTAAGTTTTATGTTTAGTTCAAGTGCAGATACTATAATATAGGTTTGATTCCCGGAGGGAAGTAAAGAAAACCTAATATTTAGTAGGGCTCCGTAATCATTGACGATATGCCTATTAGTATAATAGTCTCCCTTCAAACGCCGCGTCGCCAGTTTTGAATCTACCGCGCGGGAGGACAGGGAGTACAACTTCATAAGTGCAACGCGTATTCTCTTATGGAATCGTCTTTAGATTAAGTACTCTATGAAAATACCTCGTAAAAAAAAAATAAAAAATTAACTTAATAATTGCTATACTCAAGCTTCCCAAATGCGTTGATTTCTTGCAAGTGGATTCCTGACGCTGGCCCTCTAGCGTCTAAACTTCCTTCACTGATATATCAAGATTCAACTAAAAAATCCAGCGAATGGGAAGGGGATGGCAGGGAGGGCACTAACATCGTCAATGATTACGGGGCCCTACTAAATATTAGGTTTTCTTTACTTCCCTCCGGGAATCAAACCTATTATTTAATAGTGGCCCCTCCATCATTGACGATATGCCTGATATATAAGACTGGAGGGGGACATTCGTGACAAATATCAAAACCACCAACCCAAATACCATAGGTAACAGAGAATCCGTATAACATTTTAAGTTATTTATTGCGTTCATACAATGATATAAAAATATAAAAGAAGGTAAGCAGTGCGTTACTTCGAAGAAGAGCTGCTTGTACATGACTGGACCTACACTTGAGATCTATTGCATGTTTGGTGAGAAAATTCTTGTACTCTAGAACTCTAATCCTTAGGATCATGTTCTGACCTTAAAATTATTTGTACAATAAAAACTGTTTATACATCTTTGTTAATACTATCTAGGTACAACTATGATAGATTTCTTAAAATAAAATAAAATATGATGAACTGTATAACCAGTTCTATTCATATCACAGCTCGTGATGTATCACAATCTCCGGCGGAAGGGTTCTAGTTGGTCTTAGGGCTATTTTGCACATACCCCCCCCCCCACCCCCCTTTTTCACCCGAAGAATAACATAAAAAACAAATAGCACTTGGACTGCTAGACCCGTTGCCGTAATGCTACACAGGTCCGCTTTGGCTTGTCCAGGGCGACCGATAGGTATCGCGTAAGGAATGTGTGATTAGACGCCCACAACTGAGTGTCGGCTATGTCGTTAATGGAATTTTTTTACATAAACCGGAAGGAGAAAGCCCACTTTCTAATGTCGTGGGCTCTAGTCGCCGAGATTACTTTCCTTAATTACATCTACGAGTAAAGAAGACAATTTCCTTCTCGTGACGCGATTACCTGTCTGGTTAACCCATAGGAAACCTGGTTGTAGAGGTTCTGCAATCCTCATAAACTTAACTAAAGCTTGTACCGGGCATAAAATGTGATGCGTATGTCCACGTTTAAGCGCCGGGACCGAGAATTCTGAGAAAACATGATCACAATGTTCGTTCTTGGCAATAAATGTAGGAGACGGCGCGATCTGCACATGTTCGTGCAGTCTCCCAAACCTGAGACAATTTGGCTCGTTGCTCATCGCCGCCAGCTCTGACAATCTGTTACCTGTCGCCAAAGCCATAAGGAACACAGCCTTCTTTAATACTGACTCAAAATCCGGCGCATGGTTAAACTTGCGCGACAGAAGTAATGATAACGCTTTGTCTAGCGACCAGGTAGGCATGAGCTGGCGTGGTGGTGGGCGTAGCTTAAAACATGCTCTCATAAACCCTTTCTCCTCCGCCAGTGGTATGGAGAGACCAGTTAGGTCGAAAAAGGGATTTCTAATGGCAGACAAGTCATTCTTTAAAGTAATAACTGAGAAGCGCTTCTGTTCAAACAAATAATCTAAGTATTTAAAAATTAAAGCCACTGAGGCATCAGATTGCGCTGTTTCTACTATCCAGGTTGTGAAAGTTTTCCAATGTGATTGGTACTGTCTCCTGCTTGACAGAGTATATTGATTCAGAAATTTACTAGTGACACTTTGCCCATACCGAGTTAGCCATTTTGCATTGTAAATGTACATAAGGCAAAAGTTAGCGAGGTCTGAAGGTTACCAATTGTCTCCAAGTGGAGACCGGGAGTGACACCGGGTTCCTGCACCATGTTTGCAATTGGTGATACCACACTTGAGCCGGCCACATTGGCGCGATCATCGAGACTATGCCCCGGTAACCCCGTAGTTTGTGAACTACCCGACACATGAGTGAAGCGTCTGGAGGCGGAAAAAGATAGATTGAATTCCACCTGTTCCAGTCCTCCAGTAAAGCGTCTGGACCCCCCGCCGGAATTCTTGCCCGGCGGGTCAGATAGAGAGGAGGTCTGTGATTCACCTCCGCCGCAAATAAATCCACTTGTGGACGGTATGGCTCTGCAATCATCTTGTCGAAGACGGTTTGCTTGAGGGCCCATTCTACTAAGGTGCTGTCTCCGAGACAAGGCGTCCGCCCAGATGTTCGCTATCCCCGGGAGGTAAGATGTGTGGAGATGAATGCTCAGCGATTCGGCCAGAGCAAAAATCTGTTCTGATACTTCCATCAACTCTCGAGACCTCGTTGACCCTTGCTTTTTAATGCAGTGAACTGCAGTCAAGTTGTCCATTCTGAATGCAATTGACTTCCCGTGTAGGGAAGCACCGTGAGCTTGAAGGAAAAATAATGAGACTAGAAGCTCTTGTTTGTTGATGTGAAAAGTTATGTCTTGGGACCAGAGACCCTGAGCTTGGTGATCTAGATTGGACTGATAACCCCAACCTATTACTCCTGAAGCGTCTGCATCTACCCATACTGTAGGTGGAAGAGAAACCCATGTCATTATCGAGTACAATGTTTCGGTCTTTGCCCAGACCGATAGTAAGTTGTGAATTAATCGAGGAATCGGCCATAGTTTTCCCGCCGGCAATAGTAGGAAAAATGTGTTGCCTTCCATGATTAATCTCTTGACTTTCAACCAGCCCAACTTAACAGTTAATTGGATCCAGTTGAGTGAACCGACTAGGGACTCCCACGATTTCCTCGTCGTATTCAGACTGTGGAGAAAAAGAAACAGTTTCCTGCGAAATCTGTTGCAATTGTCCAATTGTCCACACTCTGAGTAAGAGTCAGATCGGCAGTGTTCCAAACCAGTCCTATCCACTGAATTTCTCTTTTAGGAACAAGGAGCGACTTTGCCAAGGTGACCTTGAACCCTAGAGTTTGTACATGATTTAATACTAGCTTGACATAAAATTGACATAACTCCTCTGACTCCACCACTACTAGCCATTCATCTAGATACCACCACACCTTGATACCTTGGGCTAGCAAGGGCATGAGGGCCTGCCGGACTAATTTTGTAAAGATTCTTGGTGCTAGGTTCAAACCGAAAGGCATTCTCTGAAAGACGTAAGTCTCTTGCCTGATCCTCAAGGCGAGGAATTTTTGGAACCTTTTGTTTATGGGGACATGACAATAGGCGTCTTTCAGGTCTAATGAGCACATCCAGCCTTGCGGCGGGAGTGCAAGCCTGATTTGATTCACTGTAAGCATCCTGAAGGGTGAATTGTGATTATGTGTGTTCAGACGCGAGAGATCGACTACTGGTCGCATCTGCACACTGTCCCTCTTTGGCACTAGAAATAGTCTGGAGGTGAAAATAGGGCAAGTTGGATTTTTTTTTTTTTTTTTTTTTTTTCCAACTTACTTCCTCTCGGGCATAGGCTGAGAGCCTTAACATTCACCGCTTTACAATGAACAGTGAAGCCCGTGAGGTCTTGTTCCAGTCTAGGGAGTGAGACATGTGAAGCACGTAGAGTACAACGAGCACCTGCCATCTTGCCTTCACATGAGGCACGGTGCTCACTCATGGCCCGAAACGACCCCATCTCTGAAGCCATCTCGTTCCCGTGCTTCACTGTCTCATCCCCTACACTCGGACTCTCACACTTACTACTCGGACAATGATTTCTTTGTTGATCATTTCCTGAACAAGTGACTCCACCTCTAAAGAAACATTGTTGACTTCTAGAGTTTGACGTAAACGAGGTCGCCGGAGCCACTTCCAAGATATGCCTTTGCTTATCACTGTCCTGGCTCATGACCGCCGGGGCCAAGCCATGCGACATGCTCGGAATGACCCAGTTTCTGTACTGAGTCCGTCCTGTAGGACAACTCTCGGGTCCAACTCGCCTGCGATAGGCCCTGGGAGAGAGAGAGTGTAGTTGACTAGTTTTTTGGTGGTGGCGGCGGAGTGGGATTAGACGGCTGGCTAGATTTGGCATGCGGCTGACCTTGAGTAGGCTTCTGGTATGACTTACCCCTATAGCCTGACTGTTTCCCCTGCATATGTCGGTGCTGAGTACCTCCCTGTTTTTGAGGAGGCTTTGGTCCTCGAAATGACTGTTTAGTCTGAGTAGGATGGGGCTTCCCGCCGCTCTTAGGTTTCGAGTAAGGTTTTTTAAAGGCCTCTTTATTTGACTGGGAGGTACTCTACTTCCACAAGTCTACCAAATTGAAAACAGTACTCCATGTTTCTGGTGGAAGAAGTGGTGCAGTTAATACCGGGAAAAGAGTTACTCGGCGGGCTATATCCTCCGGCAACATCTTTACCAAGTACACCTTTAAATCCTGTCTTGCTCTAACCGCCTCCATGATAGCTACTCTAATATCACCTAAGGATTGAATATAATTTTGTAGGAGGAGCCTGCGTGACAAGTCCGTGGCTTTCCTTACATGTTGGTCTGATATGGCTGTTATAGTTCTCGTGAGTGACTGGGCAACCTGGCGACTGACGAGGTATTGAGAAAACAGTCTATACGCTTTATTGCGTAGCTTAAAGTCTCTGTCTAAGTGAGCCGGAGGGGGTGTGGCAAAAGGTTCATGCAGGTCGTAAAGTGATAGTTTGGGAGCTGCCAGGAATTCAAATAAAGCAGTTGACGGCGTACGCCGCCTGCCTTGTTAACAGGTAAAGAGAACCATGAGTGAACTTCCTGAGGTACTTGATGAGAGGATTTAGTGGTAATAGTAGATGCAAAAACCTGCGCCTCTAGTTCCCAGTCCACCCACGGACCTACACCTACCTGCCCCACCTGCAAGACTGGTGTGTTTGTCTGATCTAGTGCCGGGACTGTATCCAGTTCCGACGTAAGTGCATGTAGAGCTTTTATATCATTGACGCCGTCATTCTTAGAACAGTCGGCAAAAAGTTTTGCAGATGAGGCCGGAGGCATCGCCGGAGAGGCCGAATACACCAAAAAATCAGCGCCATAAACAGATGGGATGGCCTTAATGGTGACATCTAGTAACCTACCTGGGGCATCCTTAGCTCTTAATTTTCTACTCTTATTAACCTCAATGGTCCAATCACTAGGTACTGGTAGTTCCCCCGATACGGTAGCTTGAGCCAGGTGCAGTTTCTGAGGTATTGACTGAACCCATGAGCAATCCGGTCCATAAAGAAGAGGCATAGGGCCTTTTCTCTGTGGAGGTTTATCAAGAGGGGGAGGAGTAACATCTGTATTGACACAGACGTTAGTGGTAGTCAAGGAGGCCGGCACTGTCGTGCTACTAGCCGTGGCAGTGGCCGGAGTAACGTTAACTGAAGGCAAAGAGGAATGGGGATGTGAAACACCTGAGGGCTGTAACGACCTTCCCGTAGACTCAAGTGGGGGAACTACCGCTGTGCTAGTGGAAGGAGCCTGAGAAGAAGGAATCTGATATTGTTGTATTACTCTGTGGAGAATATCATGTAGTTCCTCAGTAGTTACACACTTACCGTGGGATCCCCGAGAGGACTGAGACCCACCTTCTGACTCTACTTCGATATTAATAGGTTGCGCTGAAGACAAATCTATGTGTTCCGGCTGCCCTGGTAGTATCACTTCTGGTGTTGGCGGCCGGGGGGCAATAAATGGTTCCGGCGGTGGCCACACCAAATCTGGGACTGACGAGGGTATGATATCTATTTGGTCAATTTCCCTGTCCTGAACGTTAACTTGTGAAGGTTCTGATTGTCTCCAGATCCCTCGGCTTAGTGCTGCGGGTGGCTTGGAGTCCTGTATCACCTGAGAGTTATGAAAAAATTTGATATGAGCAAGACTGAGAACCCCTATACTGATCCGCTAACACTCTGTTAACCCGCTGAGCCCCAGCTAGTTATTAATAAATGTACCACCAGGGCCCAGCAGGTTTTGAATTTTTTTTGCTCCAGAAACAATAGCGAATGGGTTAGGAATGAAGGTAAACAAAAAATTGGTCAAAAAGTGCAAAAAATGGTCCTACAGAGCCCCCGAAAACGGATTTTACAAGAGTAAAAAATTGAATAATTTCCCCCCAAAATCCCCCCAAAGTCCCTCGCGCGCACGTGGTTGAACTTTGAGAGTTTTCAACCATCGGCATGGGTGCGTGGGATACTTACACAATTCCCATACAAATCTGAGCCCTCGGGGTGCCATAGGACCGGAGTAATTAGGACCGGACCGGCCAGGACGCAAACATTGCGTCGCTGGGTTCTGGTGATCGAACATTGCCGATGCAACACGTGCGACGCTGGGATCCAGCGGGTTAACCGGGGGGCCTTTAGTGGCACATAACTTAACTTAGGAATGGCGAATGTAAACTCTTGTGGCTCACTCAATGATTATTCATCCCTGTGACTAGACTCCATCCCCTCCGCTCCTAACTCCGAGCCGTCAGATTGGACGTTAGACATTAAAGAGGTAGGAGTGGAGGGAGGTGGCCGCGACCCCGGCAATGGCTGGGGACGCGGTTGTGAAATAACCGTACGTGCACTTAATTGACTGAAAGTGGACGGCGTTGAGGAAGCAAAACCCTCCTTCCGGCGTTTCGTAGACCTCGAGGACTCGGCGGAAGAATGTCGGGACTGCTTTCTAGGGGATCTAGACCGTGATCTAGATTTGCACTTCGGTGAAGGTGACCATCTCCTCTTAGATCGGTCGGGGGGGGGGGGGTCGGCTCGGCGGTGTCACTTTCACTACCTGTCACTACCTGCTTGGATAGTACTTTAGATTTAACTTTGGGTTTGACTGACTTCGCCGGAGCTGGCTTAATTAATGGAGATTTAATGACTAGGTGTTCCCAGAGCTCCTCGTCATCACAAAGGAGAGCTTTATGAGCAGTGTCTTTCGCATAAGCGTTAAATGTTGACTTGATCTCTTTCAAGGCTGTTAAGCAAGACAAATCTCTCTTATCAAATACCGCCGCTCGTAACTCAGAGCACACGGCACCCCGTTTAGACACCCATAGTCCTCTTGAGCGATAAAGGTACTTTACACATTTTATACATAAATCGTGGGCAAAAACGTAATAATGAGCAAGTGGGAGTAGATCAAAGGTCAAAGCAAGGCATGATGGAGCTAGGGCCCCCCCCCGCCCCCCCCCCCCCCCCCCCCGCCGGAAGCGGTTACTCCTCTGCTACCGGGACTGCTACTACTGAAGTGATGAGACTCTGGAAATAGAAAATTTCCAGGAATCAATGCTCATAAGGATAACCTCAGAGGTGTTAATACATACTATCTCAAGTCCGCCGGAAAATTAGTTATAGCCACTGCTAAGCTAACCTTCCGCTAGACCTGGCAGAAAGACCCTGGATCTCTCCTCATATTCCACAAAATGAACTGCTTACCTGTGACTAAGCATCACTGGCCCAAACGACCTTAACCCTCTCCGACATATGATGCGATTTTGAGCCGATTAGGGATACTTTAAAGCCTTTGTTACCATCAGGGGTATTTAGAAACCTTTAGTTAGTTACTTCAACCTCTGCAGTTGTCTTTGAGTTAGCTGTGGGCAGAAAACTAATTTTGGAGAGGTAATTATAAGAGTGAGAGAACTCTATTTCTTATTGCTAATCTGGCAACCTCTGCATCATATGAGTCTGAAGAGGTTAAGTGTTGGACTATCCTTGACTATTAGCACTAGATGGATAGTTAATTCGCTTCATGACTTGAGTCATGGTTAAGCTCAGTAAACTGTTACGCCGGGCGAAAGAAGTTATTGAATGAGGCTAACGGTCAGGGTGAGTTCACTCGGTGGGCCGAGTTGCCTCCCTTAAGAATCTTGCAAATTCCGCCAGAAGGTTCGTGGTTCAGCACACCACGCCGGGACATTTGGTTGGTTTCTTATAGTCTGAGACGAGAAAAAGCCGGCTCTGCAGAGAAAGCCGCCGGAAAAACGAACCAAAATTTTCAGAGGTTAGGACTTATCTGGGAAAGTCCAAACCTCCGAAAACCCCACCACATAAGCGGGATGTCTCCCAAAACCCTTGAAGCATGAAAGCACACATGCCAAACACAAATATATATCGGGGATAATATTAGGCTTACACATATAGAGCTTAATTTATAAATCATAAATAACCCGTAGCCTATGTTGGAGACCCCTAATAAGGCCGGCCATGAGGTAACGACGAAACATCAAAGTGGCAGCAACTCGACGCTCCGAAGACCCAGCAGCAGCAGCACGTGGAGAAGAGGCCCGCGATAGGGGCCCAAGCACAGATACGGACTCCAGAAGATTCCACACGACGTGTGGTAACCCTTGAACTGGAGCACCTGCTAGAATAAACTATGCAACTACCTCATAATGACGGCCTGAAGCATAAACTTGCGGAATGGTAGCCTCCTAAATAACTATCAAAAGCTAAAGGCGCAACACAACACACACAATAACAAACATGGCGCGATCATCCAGGGGACACGTAGGCGCCCGTTACAATAGTACCCTAACTTACACACCTCCTGCGGATGTACCAATGGGGTAGTCTGTGCTAGCTAATCTAAAAACATGTTCAATACAACTCAGATGTATACGAATGGGCAAGGACTCACTAGAACTGATCGAACGAAGAATGAAGCCGGAGCACAGTGTAACCTACCCACACGTAACGGACGCGGGAGGAGGAAGGAAGTTTAGACGCTAGAGGGCCAGCGTCAGGAATCCACTCGCAAGAAATCCACGCATTTGGGAAGCTTGAGTATAGGAGTTATTAAGTTAATTTTTCTTTTTTATATTTTACGAGGTTTTTTCGTTGAGTACCCAATCATAAAGACGATTCCATAAGAGAATACGTGTTGCACTTATGAAGTTGTACTCCCTGTCCTCCAGCGTGGTAGATTCAAAACTGGCGACGCGGCGTTTGAAGGGAGACTATTTTACTAATAGGCATATCGTCAATGATGGAGGGGCTACTATTAAGTTAACTTAAATTCAGAAAACACAAAAACTAACTTGTCGGTTTATTATATTTTAATTGTGTATCCACGTCTTATTCCTTTAATTGCTAATACATCCAAGTTGTTCAGTTTTCAATGAAAATTACTACTCAGTGGATTATACTGAACATTTGTACCATCCGATAAGGCTACTAAATTGTTCAATTTCGCGATCTGGTCCATTCACAAGTATGCATGTTCATTAATTCAACTGTACCATGGATATGTATGGACTCCATATGCTACTCTCATTCCCTGCTAACTGTTTTTTTTTTTTTTTTTCATTTCTAGCAGTGAAGTCAACAAGAGTAATGGCTCAATGACAGCAGAATTCATCCTGTATGGTCTTTCCTAAATCGGTTTGGTACACTTATATGTTAATTGGGAGGAGGATCTACAGTATACGCACTAGCTGACCAGGGCACTGCTCCCGAGGAGTGCTATACGTAGTTGATAAAAATATCTAGAACTCCTGTTTCATCACTTGGCCTCTATTGCTGACTTAGGCTATTCCGTGCCTCATAAACACAGTAAATAACTCCAGTTTAATCTCCTAACACCTTCTGTATCAATAATTACACCATACCACTACCTTATTACCTACTAAACTACCTTCTCGAAAT
Organism: Paralithodes platypus; assembly: GCA_032716605.1. NCBI lineage: Eukaryota > Metazoa > Arthropoda > Malacostraca > Decapoda > Lithodidae > Paralithodes > Paralithodes platypus. The sequence continues at coordinate 12,007,907 of CM064545.1, forward strand.
TCTATTAAAAATGGCTCATTACGACCTTCCTTGGAATTCCCAGGGGAGCATAAATGCCCCAATCAATTTGGCCATCACAGATGATAGCCTCTCAATGTGTCCTGGACCACTGCCTGGTACTCTCACTATCAACTTCTGCAACATTCATGGTCATTCTTATAACTTTCACTCTGTGAAACATCATCGCTCCTCTGCCAAACCTGATCTTTTCCTCACCGAAACCTAGTTGTCGGAGGCAACTGACAGCAACCCCTTCTCTGTATCCTCCTTTTGTTGTGTTTTTGTTTTTTTCTATGTGAGTGAGGGAGACAAAAGGCAGAACTGCCTGTAGCGAGTGTTTCCCTCATAGTTGAAAAGAGTGACAGAGCCAAAATCAAGGGAAGTTCGAGCCAAAATGCCTGGCCACACAGAGTTTGAAGCAATATAAGTCATAAGAGGAGGGAAAGACTGATTCTGGGAGAGAGTTTTAGAGCTCAGCTGTTGAATAGAAGAGAGACTGAGAGTAATGTTTCACTCTTGGATTGGAGAGTTGCACAGAGTAAGGGTGGGATTGTGTTGCAAGACGGGTACCAGTTACCACGTACCCTACGTGGAGGGGGTGGTATACACTGGGAGAGCTCTGAGGAGCACTGATTATTGTAGTAGCGATAGAATAGCGAGAGAGATGCAACATTGTGGCGAAGAGAGAGAGTTTGCAGAGAATTGGTGAGCGGGAATTAATGATATGAATGGCTTTCCTTTCTACTTTGTCTAGAAGTTCTGTGTGAGAGGATCCTCCTCACACATGTGAATAATGCTCAATACAAGGACACACTGTGCCCCTGAACAGAGCAAGAAGCTGTGCAGGGGTAAAGAACCCCCTAAGGCGGTTGAGCACACCCAGCTTCTGGGAGGCTGCCTTAGCAAGACTGGTAATATGGTCCTTCTAAAGGCTGGTTCACACATAGCCGAGTCGGTGCGCGAGTCCAACACGAGTGATGACATTTTGCTATTCGGCAATGACTCGTCGATATTCCTCAACACTTGTGTAGATTCGGGCTACACTCGTGTATACTCTTTGTTTACTCGACACACTCGTGGGTACTCGCCACGGGGTCCAAAAATGTCATGCATGCATGAAATTTTTGGGCCCCGTGGCGAGTACCCACAAGTGTGACCTAAATACGTGTAGACTCGTGTACATACGTGTTCACTCGTGTTTGACTCTGAATAACTCTTCGTCATTCGTGTTAACTCGTGTTAACTCGTGTAACACTCTTTGGTGATTTGTCGATTATCGTCATCATTTCGACGTTGTATTTTGTATGTCAAAATCAAATGTATGTGACTCCAGGTGTTGTTTTGCATCCAATTAATATTTATAGTTACTTTATTCACATTAAATAATAAGTTTAATTTACAATTTTACTTTACTCAAGTTTTAAATCACTTGTTAACAGAGAAACAAATAAGTAATATGAATTAAATACTTTTTGGAAGAATAGATAAAATAATTATGATGATTAAGCAATTTCAAGGACATAGTTCATGGTAGAACATATAAGGGAAATATGCTGACAATTATTATAATAATGTTATGGATATAAGAACATAATACTATGCGCTGTACTGTCCCTGAAAACATAATAAGCGTTGTATTTGTCATTAATATGATAAATTTCACATGAAAAAAAATAAAAAATAAAAAATATATATCCCCGACGCTGTAGGCATACTCCCTCCCCTTGTCCTGGCCTCAACCCCGACCCCTACTGTGATGATGGTGATAAGCCTTGCGCTACACCCTATTGATAATGCAAAACTATTGAACATACTTAAAAGTGTATGTTATTTGGTCTCTATATAATCTGTGAATCATTTCCGATATGATGGAATTAAAGATTTTTTTTCCACCAACTCATAATCAGCAAAAATGACACAAATGTCAATTAAAAACATGTTACAATATTTCCCCATCATTTTGTGTATACCATGGGAAAAAATAAATCAAAAATAAATCTATCAAAGTAAATCTTCTGTCTCCGAAGCTGGTCGCCTCGCACAGCAAGACGGAGGGGAGGGTTGAAATATTTTGTAGACTATCTTATTTATTGTTTATCTATGTGCTGGAAGGATATTATATTTTTCAATTCCATCGCATTAGAAATGATTCAAAGATTACAAAAAGTCCAAATAACACATAGTTATGTTAATGTATAAGGGAGTTAGGTAGATGCATTAGAGAGATAGATAGATAGAAAGAGAGTTGCAGAGGGGGAAGTGAGCGATAAGATAAAGACGAACTATTATGAGACAGACGGACTTAATTGGTTCTGAAAAGACAAAGGAGAAATTTGTATTGACTCTTTTTCATGTTATTATTTGTGTGTTAGAAGGGTAATATTATTTTCAATTCCATCGTATTAGAAATGATTCATAGATTAAAAAAATATCAAATAAGACATAGTTATATATAATTATGTAGGGAGATAGATGCATTAAATAGACAGAAAAAACAAAAAACAAAAAGTTATCTCAATTTCTCTGGTGAACATCCAAATATATGAGAAAAATATAAATAAAATCATAGTAATGAATATTATCGCTGAAACATATATAGAACATAAATAATCATAGTAATGAATATTATCGCTGAAACATATATAGAACATAAATAATCATAGTAATGAATATTATCGCTGAAACATATATAGAACATAAATAATCATAGTAATGAATATTATCGCTGAAACATATAGAACATAAATAATCATAGTAATGAATATTATCGCTGAAACATATATAGAACATAAATAATCATAGTAATGAATATTATCGCTGAAACATATATAGAACATAAATAATCATAGTAATGAATATTATCGCTGAAACATATATAGAACATAAATAATCATAGTAATGAATATATCGCTGAACATATATAGAACATAAATAATCATAGTATGAATATTATCGCTGAAATATATAGAACATAAATAATCATAGTAATGAATATTATCGCTGAAACATATAGAACATAAATAATCATAGTAATGAATATTATCGCTGAAACATATATAGAACATAAATAATCATAGTAATGAATATTATCGCTGAAACATATATAGAACATAAATAATCATAGTAATGAATATTATCGCTGAAACATATATAGAACATAAATAATCATAGTAATGAATATTATCGCTGAAACATATATAGAACATAAATAATCATAGTAATGAATATTATCGCTGAAACATATATAGAACATAAATAATCATAGTAATGAATATTATCGCTGAAACATATATAGAACATAAATAATCATAGTAATGAATATTATCGCTGAAACATATATAGAACATAAATAATCATAGTAATGAATATATCGCTGAAACATATATAGAACATAATAATCATAGTAATGAATATTATCGCTGAAACATATATAGAACATAAAATCATAGTAATGAATATTATCGCTGAAACATATAGAACATAAATAATCATAGTAATGAATATTATCGCTGAAACATATATAGAACATAAATAATCATAGTAATGAATATTATCGCTGAAACATATATAGAACATAAATAATCATAGTAATGAATATTATCGCTGAAACATATATAGAACATAAATAATCATAGTAATGAATATTATCGCTGAAACATATATAGAACATAAATAATCATAGTAATGAATATTATCGCTGAAACATATATAGAACATAAATAATCATAGTAATGATATTATCGCTGAAACATATATAGAACATAAATAATCATAGTAATGAATATTATCGCTGAAACATATATAGAACATAAATAATCATGTACGAGGATTGTTAATATTGACACTCGTGTTGACCCGTGTTACGCTCGTGTTGACCCGTGTTAAACTAGTGTTGATCCGTGTTACACTCGTGTTGACCCGTGTTAATCTAGTGTTAATCCGTGTTACACTCGTCGTGACTCGTACATACTCTTTGTATACGTGCCCTGGAATTTGACCGTTATTTTTCAAATTTTTGACACTCGTCTTGGGTTCGTGTTACACTCGTTTTGACTCTCGGTTACTCGTACAGACTCTTGCATGAATACGTGTTCACTCATATTGACTCGAGTTAACTCGTGTTACACTCTCGTTGACTCGGGATCAATTGCTACTCGCGGCCTACTCGGCCTCCAGCGACGGCGATAATCGACGAGTGTGACTCGTGTTAGACTCGCGCACCGACTCGGCTATGTGTGAACCAGCCTTAAGAGAGAGCAGAAGAAAAAGAGACACCAAGAATATTGAGAGAAGATGAAGGATTGATTTTTGTAATGTTGAAGAATAAGGAAAAGTCCTCTGGGAGTTCCTACTATCTCTATCCTCAGTTTCAGGCCAAAAGTGGATTTTGCATGTATGTGCTTGTGTAGAGGTGTGTAAGTGGAGGCGACAGTGCAGTGGATAGTGTGGTAAACTGCAGTCCTAATGGGCCTCAGACGAGTCCACACCATATGTCTGGGGGTTTTCTGAGGTGATCTGATCGTTCCTGCATTTTACAATTATCCTGGCTACGCCGACACGTCAAGAAAATGCCACCTATAACATCACCAATTCATAGCATAGAAAGTGCCCGACCATATTCGAAGATGCTGTAAACGACTGTATAGCTGATCTCTCTAATCAAGTGAAGTGTAAAAATAAGGTGTCGTCATTTATCATTTATTATTATGTTTTTTACACCAACCAACTTCACATCTGAACTCAATTAATGAAATCAACATATACATGTGGCACTCCGAGGACTCGAACCCAGGATACATCGAAATTCCGCGCACTATGCATTATGCTATCAAGACAGTAAAAGAAATATGGACAAGTCTACGATTTATTATGCAATTTCAAATACTGCATATTAATCTGAGCATGTACATATATTCCAACTGCGCTATGGTAGCCTAATGTCAAGGATAGTCAATATAAAGATGAGTCACTCAGTGTTATTTTTGTGTTATTGCCTGGGCTCGCCACGACGGTAGCACCTCTAGCGGCCGATTGGAATCATTGCTCTTGCTGGCGTACACTTAATCTCAATAACCCTATACATTATTCTTTATGCTGAAGATAATATCAGTATTATAATATCACTTGTGTATAAACATCTATAAGCGATTTTGAACATATAATAACAAGATAAAAAGAAATGAAATTAAGAAAACTAAATTTATACTGAGGGAAGGGGAGTAAATGGTATACTTAGTTTAAAAGTTAGCTTAGGTTAGTTAGTTTAGTTAGGTTAGGTTAATCAAATTGGACAAGTTCCACTTTAGAAGAGATATCGGTAAACAGTAGTTTGGAAACAGAGTTGTAGATGTGTGGAATAGATTGTCTAGTGCAGTGATTAACCCAGGAAAGGTAGAAAATTGCACACACACATTCTCACACACACATCCACTCACACATTCTCACTCTCACACACACACAAATGTTTGTGCGTGTTTCCATTCCTTTGCTAATGACAAATATACCCTCCCCTAGGATTAAATAGTCCCTAATGACGCATCAACCCCTCCCACTCTCTCTCTCTCCAATATGAGATGTTGAGAATTTAAAAAAAATCTTAGTGTATATGTTATATACAGTATGTGTATGCTAGCTATCATCTATAACATAATTATTATTACCTCATATATATGGACAATTAATTGTAAAATATATAAAGCTTGATATCTCGAGACATAATGAACATATATGAAACTACTGTGTCTCTGCGTCGTATACATAACATAAGAACATAAGAAAATGGGAGTCTGCAGAAAGCCGATTGTCCCACACAAGGCAGATCCCTCTCACACCCAACCCCAATTACATGGCCTAATTATAGGCCCAGCTCACTAATATCGTGAGAACCGACCTTACCAAAACGGTCAAAGGTCAGAAACGCCGATTTGTCCCCACCCGGCAGATCCCCCTCACACCCAACCCATCTCGTCCATATGCTTATCTAATTTTATCTCTAAACTTTCTATCGTTCTTCATCCCACTAGAACATAAGAACATAAGATCGCGGGAAACTGCATAAGGCCATGTGGCTCACACGAGGCAGCTCCCATTCACACCCAGCCCATATCATCCATATGGGAATCCAACTTACGCTTAGAGCTTTCAACTTTGCCTGAGCTAATCACTGCTCTGGGCAGTCCATTCCAAATGTTAACAACTATATTCCCAAACCAGTGCTTTCCTATATCTTTCCTAAATCTAACATTACGGTACTTGATTAATAACAACACATTACGGTACTTGATTAATAACAGCACATAACGGTACTTGATTAATAACAACATATTACGGTACTTGATTAATAACATTACGGTACTTGATTAATAACAGCACATTACGGTACTTGATTAATAACAACACATTACGGTACTTGATTAATAACAGCACATTACGGTACTTGATTAATAACAGCACATTACGGTACTTGATTAATAACAACACATTACGGTACTTGATTAATAACAGCACATTACGGTACTTGATTAATAACAGCACATAACGGTACTTGATTAATAACAACATATTACGGTACTTGATTAATAACAACACATTACGGTACTTGATTAATAACAACACATTACGGTACTTGATTAATAACAACACATTACGGTACTTGATTAATAACAACACATTACGGTACTTGATTAATAACAACACATTACGGTACTTGATTAATAACAACACATTACGGTACTTGATTAATAACAGCACATTACGGTACTTGATTAATAACAACACATTACGGTACTTGATTAATAACAACATATTACGGTACTTGATTAATAACAACACATTACGGTACTTGATTAATAACAACACATTACGGTACTTGATTAATAACAACACATTACGGTACTTGATTAATAACAACACATTACGGTACTTGATTAATAACAGCACATTACGGTACTTGATTAATAACAACACATTACGGTACTTGATTAATAACAACACATTACGGTACTTGATTAATAACAGCACATTACGGTACTTGATTAATAACAGCACATAACGGTACTTGATTAATAACAGCACATTACGGTACTTGATTAATAACAACATATTTCAGTACAAAATCGCAGTAATAGTCGAGTACGTAGGCCTAATCATGATAAGGACATGACAACTTACCCTCACCTTAAAATAACATATTATAGCACCAGTTACCATCATTATGTTTACCATTAATCACTAATAACATATTATAGCACCAGTTACCATCATTATGTTTACCATTAATCACTAATAACATATTATAGCACCAGTTACCATCATTATGTTTACCATTAATCACTAATAACATATTATAGCACCAGTTACCATCATTATGTTTACCATTAATCACTAATAACATATTATAGCACCAGTTACCATCATTATGTTTACCATTAATCACTAATAACATATTATAGCACCAGTTACCATCATTATGTTTACCATTAATCACTAATATAATTAGCCTAACACAGTATCACTATTACCACTAGTGTTCTTTAATTATTATAATCACCATTTCCTCTAACACCATAGCCTATAGTCGTCACACCTTGATGTTGTAATGTGTGTTTATAATTATGTGGCACACAATAGTGAAACCGAAATTACCTATAGTAGTATTGTTGATAGAGAATCCTTGTTAATATATTGTTGATAGAGAATCCTTGTTAATATATTGTTGATAGAGAATCCTTGTTAATATATTTTACGTATTAACGGTACCCCAGCAAGTGATGTTGGAAATGGGGCTGAAAATATTATTCACTCTGAACTCTTATGGACGGCAGCAAATCGCCTTCAGTTTTCATATATATTTTTGTCAATAGGCCTAATGATGATGATAGTGTGCCAATAAAGCATCAGGCTGACGCATAACATGTTAATTAATAAACCTGAAGACTGGTACACTATCAGTGTCACAGACATCAGATACATTATAAGTTGATAATACAAAATTATGCGAAAATAAGACAGGTCTCTATTCCATTTTGTATTATTGGAGCAGTTTATAGCTGAACATCCTGTAATACCCATCGTGGCAACAATAACAAGCCATCAATATCCACGTATGCGAGAAACACACGCCTCTCCCACTTGAATGATGCCGCCAACTGTAGTGATTAGCCGTTAGGTGGCTAGTCAGACCAGCGCCGTAAGAGTGACTTATCTTGTTATATTCATTATCTTTGCTAATGTACAGACGAATATATCTATCTATATGCTCAGGCCCAATCCCCATTTTTCGATTTTTATTTTTATTTTCTATTGAATTTAATTTTATTATTTTTTTCCTTTTATCTTGAGGGTGGCCGACTCAAGACAGAGCAAGAACAGGTAAAACACCAAAACAACACAAAACAACGAACAGACACAGATAAAAACACAAATTCACACACATCTAGGTCATCCAGGAGAAGACCCAGAGACCAGGGTCACCAAGGTCGCTCCAGCACTCCCCCGGCCCCCGACCACCCGGAGAGGTTCCGATCTCGGCAGGCAGACAAGCAGCGGAGCCAAAGCCACAAGCCCTCCCACCACACTTCCAGGCACAACCTTCATATAAATCGTCTCCCCGGGCCAGGCGCCTGATGGCCTACTATCTAGTCCAACTTGCACCCGACCCCTTCCCCCAAATGACCACGTGTTCACTCAACTATTCACAAGCATTCTCCATTCACTCCTGTCCACCACCACTTCCCCTGCCTGATCTATAGTCATTCCTCTATCATCCAAAGCTTTTCTTACACAGTCTCTCCATCTCAATGGGGGTCTTCCTGCCCTTCTATCTCCCCTTGTATCTGACTCACATATTCTCTTTATAAGCCTTTCACTCCCATTCGTTCAACATGACCATACCAGCTCAGCACCCTTCTGTTCACTCTAGCTGACAAATGTTCCTGCTGTCCCACTCTCCTACGTATCTCTTCATTCCTCAAACCATCTCTACGAGTAACTCCACACTTACTCCTCAAGCAGCTCATCTCCATCACATCCAGCTTTCTTTGCTCCTTTTTCTTCACAGCCCATGTCTCAGCCCCATACATCACTGTTGGCACAACAATTCCTTGGTACAGTGCACTTTTTACTTTCATTCCGAGATTTTTCGTCTTCCACATACTTCCCATTGCTCCAAATATCTTCCTTCCTTCACACACTTTCTGTTTTACCTCCATTTCCATACCTCCGCTCCTGCTTATTGTTCCTCCTAGATATTTAAAACACTCTACTTGTTCCAATATTTCCCCATCCAGCCTCACATCTAGATTCACCCTACGATCTCCCCTATTACACACCATTACTTTACTTTTATTGACATTCACCTTCAGTTTCCTCCTTCCACAAACCACACCAAACTCTTTGACTACCCGCTGCAGTTTCTCCTCAGAATCCGCCACCAATGCTGTGTCATCAGCAAACAGCAACTGATTCAACTCCCAATCTCTACCATTCTTTCCTACTAAACCCAATCCTCTTCCCATAGTTTTCCTTGTCACCTCCCTCACCACACCATCCATAAACATATTAAACAGCCATGGTGACATTACACAACCCTGTCGCAAACCTACCTTTACCTCAAACCATTCACTCAACTCACCATTTCCTACTCTAACACATGCTCTGCTCCCTTCATAAAAACTCTTAACTGCTTCTAACAAATTTCCTCCAATTTCATAAATCCTTAACACCTTCCACATTGCTTCACGATCCACACGATCATATGCTTTTTCCATGAAAGGAGTAATTAATGGGGCACTTAACCCTTAGGAAGGCATAGCTAAAAAATTGCTTCTGAACCAGAATGAATTATTATGTTTTTTACACCAACCAACTTCACATCTAAACTCAATTAATGAAATCAACAAATACATGCGGCATTCCGAGGACTCAAACCCAGGATACTCACATCGAAATTTCGCGCACTAAGTATTACGCTTTCAAGACAGTTAAAGAAATATGGACAAGCCTACGATTTATTATGCAGTTTCGAATCCTGCATATTAATCTGAGCATGTACAGTAGCCCAACTAAGTTTTGCAACAAAATTAGGTATGTGGCACCTGTCTAGTTTGGACTCCCGTCCCAAGCCCGTGTCTAGCAGAGACCCGTGGTGTCTAGGCTGGCGCCACCGCCACCTGAGTTACCACAGCCAGGGCACACAGAGACACAGTACTCGCACAAGCTGGCTGCTACATACAATAATATTTCTATCATTATTTGTTTGTATAATAATAGAAGGCTCTCTCTCTCTGAGGTTAATATCAATCGATTTTCACGCTACACTATTTGTAGATTAATTAGCACACACACACACGCACACACAGACACGGAAGGCAAAGTTCAGTGTTATAAACCCACATGTTACACTGATTTCCCTGATAAAACAAAAAGGTGTAAATAACTGTGTTCTTTTATCTAATTAACACTCTTTAGATAATACAGGTATGTTATAATCTGCATCACCTTGCAGTGCTGGGTTATACGAGTAGTTCTATTTCCAACATCTGCATCAGGTAATTAATATACAGCTAAAGTTCTTACTGTTTCTATGAGATACTATTAGAATATAGAAAATTCTCGTTACCGTATCATGATTTTAGAATCTAACTTCGGTGAAATTCTGTCTACTATGGAAATATATGGGAGTATAACTAAACATTATTTAGTTTACCGGGTATATAATTTAAGTTCTATTTTAAACACACACACACACACACACACACAGTGGTCCGTACCATATTGGTTATCTCGCTTGGGTAGATACACAGGTTCCATTCACGACACGGAACCCGTGTCGGGCACACAGGTTCCATTCCCAGGCGGGAAAGAAACATTTTGACAATTCTTCATACACAATGTGCCTCTCTTGACCTAGCAGTATAAGTAGGCCTCTGGAATAACAGGCCACTTACGACGTCTTGTTTAGTGTTGGTGGTCTATTACTAGCTGGACGGGTACCGTCCAGGTCAACCAAACACTCAAAATCCAGATATCGGCAATTGGCTGATTACAGTTTACATGCATATCTACAGCCACTCCAACCATGCATTAAGACTTCACGCAATATATTCCCAGGTCGAACTTTTTTTGGTAAAACAAAAATAAATAAATAAATAAATAAATAAAAAAACGTGAGCTGTAATTATTGGAAACTGAGGTGATCATAAAGTCCTAAATACTCTCTTGCCCACATCACACCTAGTCATCCATTCAGCAAGGTTGCTGAACGCGGTAGTATGGTTGGGATGAGCGAGAGTGGGGTGTCGGAACGTTTACCGGTGGCAAAAATTGGGCGGGAAGAAGGACAAATGACAGACCGACATAGAAGTGGAGCTAAGCGGAAAACCACGTCATAACAGGACCAGGAAGTTAAACATTATATGGATAACCATCCATTCTTCAACGCCGAGATAGCTAAGCAACATTTGCAATTTTAAACTTCTACAGAAACTATATGCAAGATATTAAAGGAGATGGGATATAAACATAGATCACCAGCTGTCAAGCCAAAGCTAACCAAGAGGCACAAGCAAACTAGGCTTAATTTCGCTCGACTATTTGTTGACCAGGGCATTGACTATTGGGCACGAATTGTTTTGATAATGTCAGAGAGGTTCCATAATAGTACCAGGACGATTAAAATTGTATCACTTAGCCGAGGTGGCGGGGGTTCTTCAAATAAGAATAAAGGTTGCTTCCTTTATATCCGCTGATGGCCAAGTGCTTACGGTGCCTAACTTTCCCAAACATACCTGGAGTGAGTGGGTTCGAATCCTGGTCAGGATACCTCTCTCCCAACCAAGAGTTGTTTTCTCAGACAAGAACACTTTCAGCTCAAAAACGCATGGGTCGAAGACTGCGCTGTTTGAGGCCTAGGAACACACGGCATGCGAGTTAGTCCTAGTTGATATTGTGCATAAAATATATAGAATAGTCATCATACAGAGTAATACTTTCCATCATATCATTCTTGGCTAATTTCATATTAACCGAACATTATAAAACATCTTAATTTCTTTACTCATCCACTAATACCCCTAACTTACTAATTAACTCCTTACTTATATTGTCCAAATACTATTAAGCTAGCATGACTTGATATAATATGCACATTAACCACTCCTGTCTATACCATCGGTTGTTTACCAAAAAAAAAACACGTTCGGTTTAGTAACTCATCCTAGCCACTTCGCCCGCCACTATCTGTGCAATAAAGGATAGCTCTTCCCTTATTGCTTCCTTCCCCCCTTAGTGAATGGATATAACTTGTTTGCGAGTATAATAAATAATACCTTACCTAAACTATCATTGGTGAATAGAGAGACCAGTTTATCATGAGAATCAATAAATATATAATCATTAACCCTTCCTACCCGGGCTGTCTTACCCAATGACAGTCGCCCCTACCCGGGCGAAATGGCTGAAAAACGTCTAGGCCTAGGCTACCGTATTTATGTTTATTTTCACTGCTAGAACTTTCCCACTCATCTATAATCGTAGTGCGGTTTTCAATCAGTATTTTGGCGTTGAGTAGAGCTCTGTAAGTCAACTGGTTCAGTTGTGATGACGATTTCAGTGGAGCAAATATTGCAGAGATGTTGCCAATATGGGGGCTTTTCAGACACTAATTTCGTCTGATGTCAGAACAATAACATTGAAGAGTCTTCTCCTTCTTGTTTTCGGAGGTGCGGTGACGCAATGCTTGGGTTTGGTGACATACGTCATATGCACGGCGTTCATACCAAGCTTAATTAGGCTATTAAGTTGCTGCCTTAGGTAAGGCATACCGGGTAGCGGCCCTTCTTTCGAGCTGTCCTTACCTAAGGCAGGCCGGGTAGGAAGGGTTAATCCCATTAGGATTGACTAATTTTGGCAGTTTAATCGGGCTTTTCATTAGAGGGTTTATACAACTTAAGGAGGTTCTGTAGGAATTATAGGGACACATACTATGTCATATTTACCCTTTGACTTTCATAATATTCCCTTTCTACTCTGAATAAAAGTCTGCTTTTCTACTCTGAATATAATAGTATAATGCTAGTCTGAACAAACTGCCAAATACGCGTCCTGATTCCACTAGGCCTTCATAAACATTAACATAAACAAAAATCATAAAAGAGGTATTTTTCAGAGGACTGACTCCATGGGCTGACTGGCCCATGGTATAAAGACTAATATTAGTCTTTATACCATGGACTGGCCCATTCACGGCGGATCCCATTGACAATCAGCACATCACAGCCATGTGCCTATCTAATTATGTTTCTAAGCTTTCTGTCGTTATTGATCCTACTGTAGCAATCGGTAGCCTATTTCACATATCTACCAAACTGTTGCATGCTTATCACGGAGCAGCAGTCCGTTTTCCACATCGTCTTTGTGGATCCCACTTACAACTTAAGCATCTGTAGCATATCCTCTCTTATTCTACACTTCTAATATATGCAAGCCTAATGTTTTCCCAAGTCCCCTTTCTTTTGTACTGACCATATTATTATGTATTTCATGATATTCACCACCTCAGTAATCTTTTACTTCTGTTTTATGTTCTAACCCATTCTGGCTATAACTCCGTGTCATTTGGCCTTAGTCGTCAGGCGTTAGAATTGATGTTCTAATAATCTATTATTTTGGGTAGTTTTGCCATTCTTCTTTGTACCGTAACTTTCAATCAATCTATGGACACTGGACAGCAAAATTGAAAACATAATCCATGTGAAGCCTTACTAAGGACGGGTGAAATTTTAAAATGACGTTTGTTGTTATTCACGCTTCTACTGTAGATATCAATTTAAAAACTCTGATTTCCAACAATGTTGCATTGTTTTTTTGGTTTCATATCACGACTGATGATGACTTCCAAATGTTTTGTAATAATTGAGTTACTTAATGCCATGTTATTTAGCCATCTAGATACCACTGATATTGAGTCTTGCCCCTGTCACCAATCAGATTGGTGAACAAATTATATATTTTTTTCTGAGATATAGCTGGTGGTTACTGGCTAGCCTGGCCTTGAGTAAGGGAGATGGGTAATGGAATCGGACATCACAAGAATGCATTGAGCAATTGAATCTCCTCATGCGAGAGATAATTATATAGTGCGTAATTATTGACGAAACAAACAAATATTGTTAAATTTATATCCTGAAATTTCTGTTGATTTCCCAATGATCACTAAACTGCATGTATTTATCTACATTAAATATCAACTGGCAAGGTATTACACCGTTCGGGTAGTGTATTAAATTATTTTTGGAGACCATGAATCATTATCAGGATCACTAATTCAACCTATGTTTAGTGTCATTTGAAAAACTACATTTTTTTTTAGTTATGCCTAAATCAAGGTCGTTAATGAAAAAGATGAACAATTGAGGAACTAAAACTGGCCATCGTGTAAGACCCCAACCTTCACTACACCCAATATGATTGCATAGGCTACTGTTAATGTTAATTTTGTGTTTCCTACTAATTAGCCATGGTCTAATTCACGTAATATAGTTCGCCCTATTCCATGAGCTGCTTCTTTAATCAGCAATCTTTCATGAGGATATTTATAGAAAACTTTACTGACATGTCAATATCTTTGAATGTATATTTTGTCTGTTTATCGATTCGTATGCTTGGGAAAAGAAAGGTTAATAGATAACGAGACACATGCAGCCAACACGGTTAAATTCCATTACAAGATTGATGATTAAGCGCTTAACAAATGTGACAGCAGCATACTCCTCTTAATTTGACTTTTCCATTACAAGATTGATGATTATTTGACTTTTAGTCAGTAGCCAGCCCTTATTCCACAAGGGGTAGGGAGTATCAACAAGAAACACATGAAAGGAGGCAAAACAAGAGGCAGCAGGGGAAGAATTCATACAACAGTTCGCACACAAACATTCGGAAACCTCAATCACTTATTAGCCCCCAAGATGACTGGCTACACCTCAGATGCTATAAATGTTCGGACAAATTAAGTAAGTCATTTAGCTGTATAAAATTACATTTTATTGAGTAACATAAAATACAGTTGATGCATATAAATGTTTAGGATAACTCATAAAATCTATACCCGGTGTCAGCGAACTTGGAGCTAATCCTGACCGCATAACATATTATAAAGAACAAAACAAATATATGAGTAGATCAGGAAATAGATGTAAAAATTGACTACCCGTTTCTCGAACACTTTCTGGGTTATAGAAAGGCTAAGGATAAGAATTACAGCCAATGTCGCTGACACCCACACCAAGTATAGTGTTAAGGAGGCCGGGGCTCTTATTAAAACAATCACTAACAAGTGTATAATAGATTATAAAATAACAATCTATGCAACTTATTGTGTTAATTTTAAGTTGTGTATACACCATTCTGGCGTGTGCGTGTGTGTGTGTGCTAATCTACAAAGTTGGTAGCGCATAAATTTATTTATATTTAGAGAAAGAGAGAGAGAGAGAGAGAGAGCCTTCTATTATTATACAAACAAATAATGATAGCAATATTATCGTATGTAGCGGCCAGCTTGTGCGAGTACTGTGTCTGTGTGCCCTGGCTGTGGTAGCGCAGGTTGGGGTGGTGCCTGCCTAGACACCCCGGGTCTCTGCTAGACACGGGCTTGGGACGGGAGTGCAAACTAGACAGGTACCACATACCTAATATTTTGTCGCAAAACTTAGTTGGGCTACTGTACATATATTCCAACTGCGCTATGGTAGCCTAATGTGTAGACGAATGGAAGGAGTAATTAATGGGGCACTTAGCCCTTAGGAAGGCCTGCTATAAATTGCTCCTGAACCAGATAAAATTATTATGTTTTTTACACCAACCAACTTCACATCTAAACTCAAATAATGAAATCAACAAATACATGTGGCACTCCGAGGACTCGAACCCAGGATACTCACATCGAAATTCAGCTCACTATGCATTACGGTATCAAGACAGTTATAGAAATATGGACGAGCCTACGATTTATTATGCAGTTTCAAATCCTGCAACCAATACCTTGAAGCTCCACTGTGACCATCTAGACTCTAGAGCAACATATGAAGCACCCAACTTCTGGAAGCTTCAATCGAAAATCACGGGGCCTCTCATGAGTTACAGGCTACTGAACTGCCTACAGTCCCGAGGTTGAGACATAACAAAATAAAATAACAATCTTACTTTCTCTCATGTTCTCACTTTTGGCTTAAGCTTTTGTCACTCTCAAACTAATATATCTGTGCTGTTTATCTCTCCACTAATTCTTCTGACTATGCAAAATTCTTTGACTATCTTACATCTAAAGTGGAACACATTCTATCCATTTCTCCCATATCTGAAATCTTTATCATGGGCGATTTCAATGTTCACTACCACCAATTGATCTCCTCATATTTCACTGACCAAACTGGTGAACAAGCCTACATCTGTTCTATCCTAAATAACCTGGAACAGTTATTTCAGCACCCTACTCATATTTTTGACCGCCTTGGAGATCGCCCCGGCATTTATGATTTAATCTTAACCTCTAATGCTTCTGCTTACTCTGTAAATCTTTTCTTTCCATTGCGTTCCTCCGATCATAACTTTATCTCTATGTTTGTGTATGTGAGTGAAGGAGACAAAAGGAAGGCTGCCTATAATGAGTGTCTCCACCAAATCCAAAGAGTGACCGAGAGCCAAATTCAAAGTACGTTGGGATCAAATTGCCCGAACACACAAAGTAAAAGCAGTCAAAATCATGGTATGAAGGAAAGATTGATTGAGGGAGAGAGTTCCAGAGTTCACTTGTTGAGTAAATTTATTACTGCTTGGGTTGGGGAGCTGGACATAATAAGAATGGTATTGTGTTGAAATGCAGTGAAAGAGCTTTGAGAAACACCGATTGTTGTAATAGCGATAGAAGAGTGAAAGGACATAATATTACCACTCTTGCTAAAACAGTTTCCCAAAAGTTAGATGTGCCTGACCATGGCCGTGGGTTCTTTAACCCCTCATAGCTTCTTCCTCTGTGCATGGGGACTGTGCACATGAAGCGAAGCACTTTATTTTCAACAGAGAGGTCAACTTATGGAATATATTGCCTAGATATGTTGTAGAGTGCCATACAATCCAGACATTTAAATATCACGTTGATAAATATCTTGCCATGAATCCCCGACTGACTGCGTTTGTGCCCAAGTAATGTGACCGTACCAATATCGTACATAGTACTATAATTTTGTTTTGTGAACCATAGTCTTTCTGGAGCAGAAGCTCTTCAGTTGATGGCTGTGGCAATTAATAGGGGTTCAAGCCCTGGTGGGGAACCCCTTTTGTAATTATTAAACTTCAAAATTCTTCCAAATTATTCTTCCAAGCCGGTTGTTATGCAATAATTCCAGAACTGCTTGTAGCATCGGGAAAAAAACTTTGACACATTCTGCGTTTTTGTATTGGGCAACTTTTTATATAATATACATCCAAAATGGCGGCCAGACACGTCCATGGCAGCCAGTTTCCCGAAAATTTTCAGACCTAAATACTGCCTCTCCCACTCATAGGAAATTATTGTGCTTTGGTATATGGACTCCACTACTAATGCTCCACAAATGTTATAGAAAAGGTTTTGCGTTGCTTTTTTTTTCAAATTCACCTGAAAATCCATATCTTGAAAATTACACAGTTGATCAAAGCCATTTTTGTGTAGTTGGGTGAGGCTCGAAAATCTGAATGTTTTGGTATCAATAGAATACAAATTGGTGGAATAGTTTGACCGCAGCATTGAAAAACTGTCTATTCAGAAATTAATTTTAAAATGTATCCCGTATCGCACACGTTTTCAGCCTTCAGTCTCAGCTTCCCCGAATCCCCTAGTTTTGCTTAATAATTATCCTTGGCTTCATCATTCTGATCCAAACGAATCCCACCAATTCTTAACCAACCTACCTATACATGCCTATCCTACCAAATAATAATGATAATTCAAATTTATTTTTGGTGAATAGCAGAGTATTGGCCAAGGTTTTTAACAATTCCTTACTTTGCCAAATGCTTACAATAATAACAATGATCCGGACCTTCAAAGTTTTGACAACTTCCTGTGTGACTTACCCTACAATTCTCTACTCCCTCATGCAGCATTTCCATCGTTCAGCATTACTGCTTCCTAATTATCAGCCAACTTGACATAGCCATATATAATAGCTTAATATATATGCAAAAAGTCACTAGAATAATGCCACAATCTCTACATTAGTTTTGGTTTGTTCGCTTTGCAAGTTTTACAATTTAAGATGGCTCTAAAATATCTGAATTTTGTTGAATATCCCTAGGAATTATGTTGCTATAGTCCTACCGATCTTAAGAGGCAGTTTTACCAGCGGTTACTAACTTTACATTGGTGCTACATGTATAGTTCCTAACAACGAAAATATATTATTTTCGGTATTAAGTACCTTAAGTCGGTTTGAAATGTTCAGGCTATTTCTACATGTACAAGAAAGCTTTATTGTTTTTATAATTAATTCGCTTGTTATTAGTAAATACAATGGACATTATATACACCTTGGCACCATAGCTACTGCGACGCTGTCAGAGGTCGGCCAAAAAACTCCTCACAAATATCACGTGATGGCGCGCTGCCAGGCGCACAAAATTGATACTTTCACTTGTAAAATAAACCCATTCGTCACTTCATTTCATTCCTGACTTTGCCACCATCCACAATGGAAGCCGCTCCAAATCGCCTCACACACTTGCATAGTCAGACAAAACAGATGGCATATAACGTTCACCAATACTTCAAGACAGAGATTAAGGAGCTTGGACGCCCTTTTATTGCTGTAACAAAAGCTACTTCCCGGACAGCTGCATCCACAAAACTGGGGGGGGGGGGATGAGTGGTGTGGTGTGGGTAGGGGGGGTGTGACGTTTGTGTGGTGGGGGATAGGGGGGAAGTGTGGTGTGGTGTATGCGGGGTGGGGGGAGGGGGGTAGAGTGGTGTGGGGGGTTGGGGGGAGTGGTGTGGGGTGGGGTGTGAGGTGTGTAGGGTGAGTGAGAGAGAGAGATAAATAGTAATATAATTTATTATAGCAATAATAATCTATGCATTCATTTGGGCTACACAGTCTTACGTGCGAAACTTACACACACATACAGTATATATAGAGAGAGCCGATCTCCCTACATTGACCGTGACCAGGGGAGGTAGCGAGAGTAATTTGGAAAGGTTGTCGTACGGAAAGGGTCAAGTGGACAGCCGGCACCAGTGTACGCAGAGCTGACACCGCCCAAAACTGCCTGTTAAAATCTGTAGGACTATAATTGTAGCCTATATAATGGCAGCTAGATTGAAGTGAATACCTCAGGTCTAGCTGTAAAGTAGCTAAATTGGCAACTCTGCAATTCACACTGGCCAGATTAGACTGCCAAATACTGCCATATATTTCCCTACTGGAATTTACCTACATTATATCTAACACATTTCATTACAAATCCCTTTAACCCCCTCAGACGGATTAAGTTCCGATAAGTTACAGGAGGCGGTTGACGCAGCTTTTGGGTCTAGAATTTGGCTCATGAGTGTTTTGGAAACCTTCATATTTCTCTATTCCCAGCCACCAGAATTATGTTTATTGTTATGTATCGTATGTGAATAGATGGCTGAATGACTATACTACATGAAAAAAAAAATGAAATATACAATGGAAACGTACTCCCGAATAAAAATATTGACCACCGTCCTATCTCGGAATTTTGTGTGATGACCATATATATTTATGTACTAAAATACAAGTATTTTTTCTCCTCTTTCCAATGGTGAAAACAGAAATTGTCTATCTTCAATAGTTTTCAAGCACTGGGCAAAAACAAAAACAGTAATATTTTGCCGGATATGGTTTATAACAGGATTGATTTATTTTTTGGTTACGAAGTGTATAGTTTTCAATTTAGTCTGTATGAATGCGCGAGATAATGACAAAGAAGATAAACAAAACTAGAACTTCCTAAGACAAATACTTTTTTTCTAAGAATATTTGAAATCACTGGTCGAAAAAGCTAATATTTACTTTCCGCCGTCGCCCCACCCTGGATAAAAAGCGCACTCCAAGCAGTTCCCCACCTCGGTGTTACGGTATTTGCTCAGGTATATATGTAATAGTATATATCACCTGAATCGGAAAATTATGCCCTTTCTAATGGTGAAAACCACACCACTACATCATAATTGGTTCGCGAGCTATGGGCAATTGTTTCAAAGCAATTAGATTGTGGTGTAAATGAAAGACAATGTTTATCACAGGACATTATTTTAGCCACAATGTTTGTTATAATATGTAATAGTATATATCACCTGAATCGGAAAATTATGCTCTTTCTAATGGTGAAAACCACAATACTGTACTACATTATAATTGGTTCGCGAGCTATGGGCAATTGTTTCCATGCAATTTGATTGTGGTGTAAATGAAAGACAATGTTTATCAAAGGACATTATTTTAGCCACCATTGTTGCTCCCCCCCCAAAAAAAAAAAAAAAAAAAATAAAAAAAAAAAAAAAAAATACCCCCCCCATTTTTTTTTTTAATAAAGTAGACGTGCCGTTTTGCCCAAAATCAAAACGGCATACCCAACTCTGCGATGGGTTACCATCATCACTACGAATACCATCATCAATCACAATCACCATCATCACTGCTACTGCCATCATCACTACAACTGCCACAATCATCACGACTACTGTCATCATCACCATTACTATGATCATCATCACTACTACAATTATTACAATCATCACTACTACTCTCTCCATCATCACTACTACTGTCACCAGTCATTGCCATCTTAATCATTACTATCATCATTGATACTACACCTATCAACCATCATTACTACTATCATCACCACCATCTTAGTCATCATTACTACTGTTAACATCATTACCACTACTATAACCATCATCATTACTACTGTCACAAGTATTACCATCATGTATCCTACTATCACCATCATCACTACTACTGCCATCATCACCATTACTATCATCACTACAACTTTCACCATTATAAATACTACTCACCATCATCACTAATACTAACACCATCGTCACTACCATCATCACTACTGTCATCATTATCACTACAACTATTATCATTACTTATCACCATCATCACTACTATTATGACCATCATCACTACTACTAGTGTTGTCACCATAATATCTACTACTGTCACCATCATTATCTACTACTGTCATCATCATCAATACAAATATGTAATAGGTCGCCTCCCTGATTTGTATATAAATTGGGCCACTAAGATAAAGGATCTCGTAGGAAAATATTCCTTAATTAATTACCCGGGATACAAATCAAAGACACGCCTATCCAATATATTTATACCGATCGATCGATACAGTATATTTTGTTGTTCGGCCAGCTTACAGGATTAACGGTGTGTATATACATAGATTTATATAGATATATAAAGGCTGTTCAATTATTAACGCGATGGGACTATGTTATTAGAAAACTGTTATTAACAATTAACAATGATAAATTAAACAAACATTCTATTAAAACGGTTTATTGAATAAAAGACACAAATTGATGAAAATGAATCGGAGATTACGTTCACACACCACTCGCTACTTCTATCCAAATGTTTAACTAACTTAATTAACCCCTCTAATTTAATTAACTAGAGCCTTGACTGAGCCACACTCAGCCAAACTCACTCCTAAAATTACCCGACACTAATCCTAACGGAGTCCTATATACCAGGCAAAACAATTAACCCTCCCTTGAATTTACCCTTATCGCATATTAATGACCGCGTCTAGCACATCAGATTACTTATATAATAACACTATATACTAACCTTTACACATGGTCGAAGGAGGGTGCCGCATCACCCTGGTCGCCACTCCACACTCACAAGCACTTCACTCGCTGGCACCAACTGGGGGACTAAGGACTGCGTTCCCCTCTCCTGCTTTATTTATACCCTCGGTTTGGAACAAGCGTATGCTTGGAGAATTGGCGGGAAAAGGAAAGAACATCTAGGACCTTCTCGAACCTTCTCGAAGGTCCGAGAACCTTCTTGACCAAAGTTACTGACCGCACGTCCCCACCCCCTCTTCTCTCTCTCTATACTCTCCCCGCACCCCCCTCGACTCTCTAATATGTCTAGCTATATATATCTCAGGCACGATCCCGTGACATCCCTCCCTACTAAAATGTATTTTACTCCGTTAAAATCACCTAGCGTCATTCACAGTGTCTTCCATACTGTAGTGTGAGTCTAACAGTCACTGGCGCATGCAATGGTCCCCCTTGAGTAGAAAAAATCCTCTACATTTACGTTAAAATTACACTGAAAAGGGGAAAACTCCTGAGTTCGCATTTTTGGCCAGCGACAAGGTCCTGGTGGCAATGCACCTAGTGAGGTTTAACTCTAGTGGCAAACTCACTCATTTACAATGACAAACTAGCTGAGCTACTGTTATGTGAGGAGATGTCTGAATACATGGTGTACTTGGGATATTCGTGGGTAAATGGGAGTAGTAATGTCTTATCTGAATACGGTGATTTTTCCGGTTATCCGGGATTTGATGTGGGGCTCCTTGGTTGTAGGTGCTTGGTCTGATTCTTGGTCTGCTCAGCGTCGCGTCTCGCCAGCTCGCCTGGACAACTCATTCCTGTAATATAAGTGGGCGGCAGATCATTGTTCTAAACAAAATTTCCCAACCCTCTCATATGCACCTACAAGCTACTTACTCCCGATCCTCTGCATCATTAGTCAACCGTGACAACCAATCAGCACCGACATTGTTACTACCCTTAATGTACCTTACAACGAAGCTGAACTGCTGCAGGAAAAGCGTCCACCTCATGAGTCTGGAATTGGCATTCCTCGAGGTCTTGAGGCTTGTCAGAGGCATATGATCAGTCTCGAGCGTGAACTCCCCTCCGAACATATAGAAGTAGTATTTCTTGACCCCTTCGACCACCGCCAACAATTCCAGCTCCACCGTGCTGTAATTCAGCTCAGCTCCCTTGAGTCGCCTACTGTGGTATGCAACGGGGAATAACTCTCCATCTTCCTCCTGCATCAGGACCGCCCCCACTGCATCCTGTGAAGCATCAGTCCTTAGAATGAATGGTTTCTTGAAGTCTGCCAACTTCAGGATAGGTTCCTTGCAGAGTTGAGTCTTTAGTGCGTTGAAAGCCTCTGCTGTTCCGTACCCCACGGAACTCTGTTTTGAGCATGCTTCTTTAGTAAGTCGTACAACGGAGTAGCCAACGCAGCAAAATGTGGAATGAACTCCCTGTAGTAGCCGGCAAGTCCCAAGAATGACCGAACCTGCTTCTTTGTAGTGGGCCTAGGAGCATCGCGAATCTTAGAGATCTTATCACCCTGACAGCCGCATTGACCATCCCCAACCACATGTCCTAGGTACTGCACCCGTTTCTGGCCCACTTCACACTTGCTAGGTTTCACCTTCAAGTTGTACTCCTGCAACCTAGACAAGACCTTCTCCAGAATTGACATATGCTCTCTGAAAGACTGTGAGTGAACAAGAACATCATCAACGAAGACCTCCACACCAGGTATGTCTCGCAGGACCTGACGCATCATACGGTTAAACACCGCCGGCGAATTCATAAGACCGAAAGGTAACACAGTGTACTGGTACAGCCCGTCTGGCGTACCAAAAGCGGTGATCTTGCGGATAGCTGGATCCAGAGGTATGCTGGAAGAACCCCTTGGTGAGATCTAGTTTGGAAAAGATCGTTGAACCTGCAAGCCTGGCAAAGATGGCACGGAGGTCGCACATAGGCTCCGCATCAACCCTTGTCAAAGCATTGAGCCGAAGGTAATCCCCACAGATGCATACACCGCCCTCCTTCTTCTTGACAACCACCATCGGACTACAATATTGAGAAGAGGATTTCTCGATGATACCTGCTAACTCCATTTCCCTGATCTCCTTCTGGACTTGGTCGTGTAGACGGAGCGGAATGGGATACGGCTTTACTCGTACCGGAACCGAACTGGTCAGCTCGATTGCGTGACTCTCGACTCGTGCGATTCCGGGCCTATCCGAGAAAACGCCCCTGTACTTATCAAGGAGCGAATCCAATTCCCGCCTTTCATGACTTGACAACTCAGTGCCCCGACGAACCTGTGAGAGACCTTCCTCTTGCCCTAGCTGGACTGTCTCGGGACCATCACCATCAACTTCGGAGAATACTGCCGCTGCTGCTGTGATATGACCCTCCCCACTAGTATAGTGGCCCCTCACTAGATCTATGGCTTCTGCCATCTCGGGAGTAGCAACCTGCCGCCTCCACGAGCCTTCCATCATCGCAGCTCCACTCACTTCTCTCGTGTGGTACTCCTTAAGCATGTTGATGTGGAATCTTTTCTTGTGATTCCCGACCTGAACAATGTAGTTTACATCCGACATTCTGTCTATGACCGTATATGGACCCTTCCATTGGGCCAGCAGTTTGTTATGAGCAGTGGGCAGAAGGAGCAAGCACTTGCTACCTGGCTCCAATCTGCGCACCTTCGCCTTCTTATCGAAGTAAGACTTCTGCACCTCTCTCGCCTTTGTCAGCTCGACTTTGGCTAGTTCACATGTTGACTTCAACCTTTCAGCCAGATCGAGAACATAGGTGTAAGTGGTCTTCACTTCCTCGCTGGGCTCGTCACCGTCCCAAAGCTCTCGCAACACCTGCAATGGACCCCGGACTGTCCTACCATACACAAGCTCAAAAGGAGAGAACTTCAGCGAACTCTGGGGAGCCTCCCGGTATGCAAAGAGCAACGGAACAATGAACCTAGGCCACTCCTTTGGTTGGTCGGCTGTCATCCGCCGCAGCATCTTCTTGAGTGTCCCGTTGAAACGCTCGACCAGGTCGTTACATTGTGGGTGGTATGGTGTCGTCTTCAGACCCTTCACAGACAGCAGCCTGAGTACTTCCTCTATCATTGCAGAGGTGAACTGCATCCCTCTGTCAGACAGTATTTGCTTGGGGATCCCTACTCGACAGAAGACCTCCAACATTGCCTCGGCAACAGTTGTAGTCTCGATATTCTTCAGAGTGACCGCCTCTGGCCACCTCGTTCCGAAATCGACTAGCGTGAGGATGAATCGGGACCCATCACTGGCTCTAGGGTGAATTGGACCCACAATGTCCACCCCTAACTGCTCAAAGGGTGTTGTGATGACAGGCAACGGACTCAACGGTGCGGGCTTGACTCGACCTCGGTCGCAGGTCTTCTGGCACACGTCACAGGAGCGAATCCATCTGCGGACGTCGCTCGCGATCCCAGGCCAATAAAACTGCGCCTGAACCCTATCCTGCGTCTTCTGCCTACCCATGTGACCTCGAAGGCTACCCTCATGGCCCATCCTGAGGATGGCTGTCCTATACTTCAAGGGAACCACAAACTGCCACTGCTCCTCAGAGTGAGGGTACTGCACTACACGGTAGATCCGACCTCCCTTCTCTGCAATCCACGACTTACGCCCCTTATCACCTTCAACGACAGCCTCACCAAGCTTTGCCCTAACACTTGCCAAGGATGCGTCTTGCTGCTGCTCATGGACAACATCCTGACTCTCCGCGAGCTCTGAGGAAGTCGTGACCGCCAGCGGCTTCGGGTCTTTCCGTGCCTTGGCTACGCCCCTAGTGACTGCTGCGGCCCCCGTCTGGGTGGCTATCTCGGTCGTGGGTCCGTACTTGGCACCCCGAACGTTCCCCACTATCAAGTCATAAATTGGATCATGCATTACGGCTGCTGTGATGCTACCAGAAAGAAACGGAGATTCAATTTCCACCCTCGCCTCGGGAACTGTGGTGGTGGAACCATCGATCATGCGAACGTTGATTCCTCGCCCCGTGAATTGGTGGTGCTTGACCAGAGTGTCCCGCACGATACACCCAGACGACCCATTGTCTCTAAGCGCCTCTACAGATACCCCCCCTACTCTACCTGGCTGCACTAGGAACCCTGTGTTTTGTTTTCCCATCCCAGCACCCCCTGCTATAAGTCACAAGTCATGGGACGTGCCTTGTGATTTAGTCGGCACCCCATTCTTGCTGTCTGCCTGTACAGTCTGAGAAGCAGCGGCCGAACTTTGTTGACGGTTATCTCCAGACCATCGTTGACCCTGTTGACCCTGTTGACCCTTTGAGTTGGGGTAATATTTCGGCTTCTGAGGTCCCTGACCCTTCCATTTCCTTGTTTACCCAGACATCCAGATAACCCTCACGCCTAGCCAGGAACTTGGTAGCGGTTTCCTTTTCAGCTAACCTAGCAGATACGAATTGCCGCCGGGCAGCCTGTGCCGGGAGCCCGTATGCCTCGACCAACGCAGCCTTCATATCACCATAACCGGACTTGTCGGACCCTAAGCGATTCAACATGTGAGCGCCGGGCCCTCAAAGAGTGAAAGGAATTGTATTTCCTTGGCTGTCTCGTCAAGAGCATATGCCATTGCGGTTCTTTCGAACCTCCTTATGAAAGGTTCTATATAATCACCCACCTTATACATGGGCTGCTTGATGCGTGGCAACCCCTTAGGAGCATCCACATGACCGTTGACCCCCGTATCCCCTGGTTTAGCCTTAAGAAGATCGAGCTTCCTTTGATGGTCTCTCTCTGCCTCAGCCGCCTTTTCCCTGTGAGTCTCCCTAGCCCTCTCAGCCATAGCCACCTCATGTTCCCTCGCTGCCTTAGCCTCCTCCCTATCCTGTGCTCGTTTCTCCCTCTCCCTCCCCCTCTTTTCTTCCTCCTCAGCCTTTCTACTATCTATGTAGCCTTCTCGGTTCTCCTCAGTGAGGCCTAGCTCTACACCTTCCTCGTAGATGGTTTTTATTGACGCCATTGTACCCTCGAAGAGTGAAAGGAACCAGGAAAAGCAAGTCCTATCCTATCTGCCTAATCAAATAGCACCAAAAGGAACAACAAAAAATAGCCAGCCCTATCCTATCAGCCTAATCTGAGATGAACAACGAACGACAAAAGAAAGTTAAGATAGCACGGTTCCGTTACCCCTGGAACGAGTTATGTGAGGGAGGAATAAAGAAAGGAATTGATAAAGAGGAACAACGGATACAAGACAAGGAGAACAAAAAATGTTTACGCCCTACAAAAAAATTTGACCCCTATAACTGCAACTGCGCAAGAATTTCGAACCAAAAAAACACCTATGAAAACCGACAACAGTTAATTAGATTACAATCCCCTTCCCTCCATTTAATCGGACGATCGCAGCACTTGCGTACGACGCACGAATGGCGAAAGAAAAAAAATCACACGGACGAAATTCTTAACTACAAAAAAACAACAAGCAGAGATCAATTATTATACAAGCGAAACAAAATTGATGGAACACAATTATTTCTCGATAGCCGAAATTGTATAATCTATAAATATTATTATTATACACAAGCGATGAGAAAAGATGTTTAAAATTTACCCAAGCCCACGGTCAGAAGTGACCGCGCGGGTGGAAGAAGAAGGAGGGAGGGAAAAATTCCCCCACGGCTCACCTTCTTTCTAACACAACAACAATGCTATACTAGCCTATGCCTATCTATTTTTATCTAACACATCCGCATCGGAAACTGGTCCTGATCACGGTCGCCAGTTGTAATAAGTCACCTCCCTGATTTGTATATAAATTGGGCCACTAAGATAAAGGATCTCGTAGGAAAATATTCCTTAATTAATTACCCGGGATACAAATCAAAGACACGCCTATCCAATATATTTATACCGATCGATACAGTATATTTTGTTGTTCGGCCAGCTTACAGGATTAACGGTGTGTATATATATAGATTTATATAGATATATAAAGGCTGTTCAATTATTAACGCGATGGGACTATGTTATTAGAAAACTGTTATTAACAATTAACAATGATAAATTAAACAAACATTCTATTAAAACGGTTTATTGAATAAAAGACACAAATTGATGAAAATGAATCGGAGATTACGTTCACACACCACTCGCTCCTTCTATCCAAATGTTTAACTAACTTAATTAACCCCTCTAATTTAATTAACTAGAGCCTTGACTGAGCCACACTCAGTCAAACTCACTCCTAAAATTACCCGAAACTAATCTGATACCACTAGCCTAACGGAGTCCTATATACCAGGCAAAACAATTAACCCTCCCTTGAATTTACCCTTATCGCATATTAATGACCGCGTCTAGCACATCAGATTACTTATATAATAACACTATATACTAACCTTTACACATGGTCGAAGGAGGGTGCCGCATCACCCTGGTCGCCACTCCACACTCACAAGCACTTCACTCGCTGGCACCAACTGGGGGACTAAGGACTGCGTTCCCCTCTCCTGCTTTATTTATACCCTCGGTTTGGAACAAGCGTATGCTTGGAGAATTGGCGGGAAAAGGAAAGAACATCTAGGACCTTCTCGAACCTTCTCGAAGGTCCGAGAACCTTCTTGACCAAAGTTACTGACCGCACGTCCCCACCCCCTCTTCCCTCTCTCTATACTCTCCCTGCACCCCCCTCGACTCTCTAATATGTCTAGCTATATATATCTCAGGCACGATCCCGTGACAAAATACAACCATCATCACTACTATCACCATTAATCCCACTATTACTACCACTTCTAATGCCAACTAAACTAACTTAACCTAGCAAATGCGGAGAGAGATGTTTTCGCCCCCAGAACACCATCATTGCTGGGAGGAGGGGGGGGGGGGGGTAAAACCATATTTTGGGCCTAAAATCATAACTATTGCACAAATTCAAAAAATATTTTTTGACTGACGTTCGCATTCAGGCAACAAATATTTGTGTGAAATTTGGTGAAAATCCGTCCAACGGTCTAGGAGGAGTTTCGAGACAGACGGACGACAACGACGACGACGACAGAATTTGTTTTCCAGTGGTACCCACTATACGGGGGGCGATACCAAACTCTGCTTACGCAGAGTTGATAAATAAATATATATATATAATTATCTATTTATATATAATTATATATAATTATATACGGTATATATATTCTGACATACGGAGCCCTGTATGTTTATTTAAGAGTTAGAATTAAGAGTTGAAGGAGTGCCAAACTACCCAGGCGGCGAAGCAGACCAGCGAGCGAACCAGCGAGGGGGAAACCAGCTCGTCCGCATACCAACACACAAGCCTTCACACCTGCGTGCGTCATAGGGGACCCTACAAACTACTTCGATGACCCGACGCTATGACGTATGATCGATGCCAGGAGACTCTATTGGACCACGCACCTGCTACGCAACTCGAGGAGCTGTGATTGGGGCGCGCACCATCAACCGCCTCCTGATTCGTTCCTACACCATCATTGTTTAGTATATAAGACCTGAGTAGTGGGCATTCAAATCAGTCTCATTTGGAGTTGGGAAGGTGAACTTGCAGCTGGAGGAAGACGGGGTGAAGTATTATAATGGGTTTGTGACTGTCAGTCAGATTATATAAGTGTGTGTTAAGTGTGTTCGGTGTAAACACTTACGCTATGTTGGTTAGTGAGATATGTGATTGGGAATTAATGTTAACACTACTATTATGTACTTAACTATTTGATTGGGAATTAACGTTAACGCTACTATTATGTACTTAACTATTTGATTGGGAATTAACGTTAACGCTACTATTATGTACTTAACTATTTGATTGGGAATTAACGTTAAACGCTACTAATATGTACTTAACTATTTGATTAGGAATTAACGTTAACGCTACTATTATGTACTTAACTATTTGATTGGGAATTAACGTTAACGCTACTATTATGTACTTAACTATTTGATTGGGAATTAACGTTAACGCTACTATTATGTACTTAACTATTTTAGTTGACTGACTTGTGGACTAAAGCAACTCTTTAAGTAATTGGGTTATGATGAAAGTAATACTATTGTTTTATATTAATAATTACGAGTTATTTCATGTTCTTTTAATTAAGCTTACATTACTTAACGGTACTTAGTACGGTGATACTATTGTTTCATATTAGTAATATCGCCTTAGACTAACATGGCTGTTTTAATGTTACTTCTAGTGATTTCCTAAGCTGAAGAAAATTCTTTTAGCTTCAAAATATTATTTTGCTTTTCATATTATTTGAGTGAGACCTGAATCGAATCTATGAAGCGATCCTGTAACTTAATTTACTCATAATCAAACCTCAATGTTACGTGGTTAAGAAATACATTTAACTAATTATTAAATATATATCTAACTTTTGATGTGACTTTGATATTAATCCTGATGATAATAATAATATAATACTATTAAAGTAAGACAAGAACCAAGAATAATTACATTAAATATAAATAAAAGGACATATAAGAAAACTAGCTATTCATTTCAAAAAGGGTAAGAGACAGAAATATTCTCAATATTTATCTTTCAAGACTTTTTATAGAATTAATAGTCCTTCTTTAGATATAACATTCGGTTCATAACCATAGCCTACTAAGCTTCGGTTAAATAATAATTCTTTATAAATACTACATGACTTTAATTAGTTTCAGTATTTTTTCATAATTAAAGAGTATCAGTCAATAAAGGATACCAAGTCCTAAGATCCAAAAGGAAAGGAAGCAACAACAGGAAATAATTTTATTAGATTTTACTTTTGTTTTGCCTTCAGCTGACTGATACCTTAATATATATCTCTGTGCTATCTAGATTCATCAAGTTAACCACTTGAGGATCAAGATACGTAACAGAAGAGTGGCGACCTCGCCAGGATTCGTTTCATACAGTTTCACTCAGTTTCATTACCGTTTCACTACTTAAAAGTCAAATATTAATCATGCCTCATCTAATTAATGACGAAAGTGCTCGAGTTTTCATAGAATCAGACCCCACAGCCCCTGATATTGACAGTCTGTCAAAATCCGAACTGAAAGTGCTTGCCTCGCATCTCCAGTTAACTGTTTCAAACATGTCCAAAGTAGAGGTGGCTCAGACCATAAAAACCCACCTGTTCCCTGTAGAAGGCGAGGAGGGTGACGGAGCAGTTGGTGGGATCCCGAGTAAACCTAGCCAAATTGATATACAATTGCCACCTGGTTTGACCGGTGATCAAATATTCGAACTAGAACAAGCCAAACTAAAAGTAGAACTAGCCAGAATAAATACAGAAGAAGCCAGAATAAAAGCAAATATCGAAGAAACCAGCATAAAAGCCAGAGCAACGACCGAACAAGCCGGACTAAATATAGAACTAGCCAGAATAAATGCCGAACAAGCCAGAGCAAATACCGAAGAAGCCAGCATAAAAGTCCAGAGCAACGACCGAACAATGTGAATATCAATATCGTACGGCTCAACTAAATGTCAATACAAATGCTCCCTTAACCTGACAAGCGCGATATAGACCTAGGTGCTAGGGTAGTTATTTGTGCATTTCTAGCCCTGGATTCTGACAGAATTCGTTATATTTACAATATAAACCATTATTTGTTTTCGGTATGCTTTTATTTTACATATATGATGTATATATGAACCTTCAAGAGTGCTAAAATAAGTGGGAAAAGCATTTGGGTGGTGAAAAAACGAAGATATTGGCCACCCGGTCATAATCTCAGGCGAGAGAGAGACAGGCAGCCTCCCCTCTCGCTGTCTGGGAGTTAACTGAGACGAGCGGGGCGGTGTGTGCCGGTGTCTGGGTGTTGCATAACGATCTTTATGCAACCCACTTGTGCTACATTATCGTGGGAGAAAAATAACCGATAAATGATGATAATAAGAGGAAAAATAGGTGATAATTGAGGAGGGGAGGGAGGGGGGAATAAGGTGGGGAAGGAGGGGAGGGGGGTGGGTGAGATTTACATGGATGAGTACTGGAGGGGAATTATCTCACCTAGAGACAAATTCCTTTGTTTTGATAGGCCCTTTTTTTTTATGGAAGGCTTTTTTTATGGTCCTGCTTCCGTGAGGCCTATCGCGTTCCCTATAGGAAGCCTTCCGTGAGGCCTATCGCGCTTGCCGGGTTAATTGCTCCCCCTCTGGGATTGACTATGACTAGTGTCATTCCACCTTTCACTGATGATAATGTGCATGATTTCTTTGTTTTGTTTGAGGAAGTTGCTGGAGGTATGAAGTGGACAAGAGATCAATGGCCTTTTATGTTACAAACCGTATTTGACAGGGCAGGCTCGAGCCACGTATTTGTCAGAAGTAGCAGAGGTTAGGCAGGATTATGACAATCTCAAAGAAGCTATCCTAAAAACCTATCAATTGCAGCCTGAGGCTTACAGGCAATCTTTCCGTAAAAACCAGAAGAAAGTAGAAGAAACCCATAAGGTATTTGCCAGGACCATGACTAAAACTTTCAATCATTGGGTCAAGAGTAAGAAAGTCACAAGCTACAACGATCTGAAGGAGTTGGTCCTGTTAGAAAATTTCCTATGGAAAATTTATTCTTCTGTATCCTATCATTTAAAGGGGAAAAAGGTAGATTGTCTTGCCGACGCCGCTGACATGGCTGACACATACGTGCTCAACAACAAATTTCGTGGAAAGAAGCCCTACGATAATTCTAGTTCTAATTTTAAGTATCCCAATCATAAATCTGACAGACCCAGTCACAAGCCTATAACGTCTTCCCCAGCTAGCCAACATAGAATTGTTCCCCCAGCTAAAAATGCGACTCAGGGCAATGGTAACAGAGGTGGGGCCCAAATTAATAGTAATGCTCAAAGAGGGAACGTTCCCGTATCCCCTAAAGTATGTACTTTTTGTGGCAAGAGAGGCCACCTAGCTTATCAGTGCTGGGCCAAGGAGAGAACCGAGAGATCGGGGCAGACAGTTGCTGCCGTATCTCAAACTCCATATGTTCCTTTAATGCAGGACTCTCGACAGAAAGAGTACCTAGCACCAAAAGTTCCTTTAATGCAGGACTCCCAACAGAAGGAGTACCTAGCAGCTAACGTAAATCATCTAGACAGGGGTGTAGTAGCATGCGTGGTGCAACCCACTAGGGTTAAGCCAATAATAATTTCACCATCAGTGCAGGACAGTTACCGTCCCTTTATTTCATCTGGCAACGTGAGATTAAATGGTTGTATGCATGAGGTAAAAATTCTGAGAGACACAGGTTCTACTAGCACCCTCATGGTGAATCCTTACACTGAGTGCCCACCTGGCGAACCAGTTGTAATGAGAGGTGCTGGAGGCCAATGTTATGCATACTTGGTAAAAGGCGAAATTGAATGTGAGTTACTACAGGGTGAGGCCACCATAGCTTTGTGTAGGTCTCAAGATATCCCTGTGCCCGGGGTAACACTCCTTTTGGGGAATGATGTAGCAGGTGAGAAGGTCCGACCAGACCCCATTTTGTCACTTTCCCCTGTTAACGAGCCACTAACCGGTGAGCTCGAAAAGGAGATGCCAACAGTTTTCCCTGTGTGTGCTGTCACACGTTCAATGTCTCAAGTAGCAGTTCCCTCAGACAGAAATGTACCGAATGTAAGAGTTGATGAAAGGGATGATAAGAGTGTGAATGACGCTCCAACTGTGCCTGATGATGTGACTGAGGTGGATTTATCTGACACCTTTATGGCTCATCTTGACCCTAACGATGACCATGAAACCCCTCCAAATTGTCCTAGTGGCCTGGTAGAGCTACAGAGAGATGATAGTGAATGCAAGGAGTTAGCTGCCAGGGCCGTGAGTGAAGAGGAATGTGAGAAGGAGGGTGGTGAATGTTTCTACCTCAAAGGAGGAGTATTGTGGCGTAGGTTGAGACGGCCACACAGACCAATCGATGACGGGGCCTGGGACGTCCATCAAGTAGTAGTCCCCAAACCTTGTCATAGAGATATCTTGGAAATGGCACATTGTATACCATTGGCAGGACACCTAGGTGTGAGAAAAACTCTAGACAGAATCAGAGCCCACTTTTACTGGCCAGGAATGCGTGCAGATGTAGTGGAGTTTTGTAGAGTGTGTCACACTTGCCAGATGACAGGAAAACCCAATCAGAAGGTGCCTGTACATCCTCTGGTGCCCTTGCCCGTCTTCGAGAATCCTTTTACTCGGGTGGTAGTGGATATTGTAGGCCCATTGCCTAAGACTTCCCAAGGTAACATTTATTTATTAACTATTATGGACATGGCAACTCGCTACCCAGAGGCTATACCCTTAAGGACTACCTCTTCTCCAACTGTCATCAAGGAACTGCTCAAATTCTTCACCAGAATGGGTTTCTCCCATGAGGTGCAAAGTGATCAAGGAACTAATTTTACCTCTAACATTTTCCAGCAGTCCCTGAAGGAGTTGGGTATCGAGCATGTTAAGTCGAGCACCTACCACCCAGAGAGTCAAGGGGTTCTCGAACGATATCATCAGACATTAAAAGGAATGTTGAGTAAATATTGTACAGAGACCGGAGTTGAGTGGGATAAGGGGGTACCTTTTCTTTTATTTGCTACTTGTGAGGTTCCAACTGAATCCCTGGGTTTTTTCCCCTAATGAGCTAGTTTTCGGTCACCAGGTAAGAGGTCCTTTGCAACTATTGCAGGATAGCCTAGTTGGCCAGGAGGGGAACCAAAACCTCCTCCAGTATGTTTCAGATTTCAAAACCCGGCTGAGATCCTCATGTGAGTTTGCCGCTCAAAACTTGACAGTGGCTAAAAGCTCCATGAAGAACTGGTATGACAGAAAAGCCCGTGAGAGGGAGTTTCAGCCCGGTGATGAGGTTTTGGTCCTGCTCCCCCTTTTTGGCCAACCTTTATCTGCCAAGTTCAGGGGCCCATATAAGATCATTCACAGGGTGAGCATTACCGATTATCTAGTAACTACCCCTGACAGGAGAAAGCCCACGCAAGTATTCCATATAAATATGTTGAAACCCTACCATAGGTCCCCTGATTCCTCTCCTCCAGATTCTCCCACTGTGGCAGTGAATGTCAGGACCTGTGGACAGCCTGGTGCAGACGAAGTCTTCAGTTCTCTTACTGACCCGCAACAGACTGTTCCAGAGCCTGAAGGTATCCATGCAGACTTTGACTTGTCATGTAGCTTATCCAACTTTCAGTATAATTCAGTAGCTTGGGGGGAATTACCATCTAAACTATGTCATCTTCCCTCTGATCAAGCGAACCAACTAATCTCTGTTTTATCTCAGTCTCCCAGTGTGTTCCGTGATACTCCAGGGCTCACTTCTTTGGCCTTGCACGACATCGACGTAGGGGATGCAACTCCCATTAAACTATCCCCCTACCGTGTCTCACCACAACGCAGGAGTATACTGCAGGTCGAGCTTGACTACATGTTGTCAAACAAACTGATAACAAGGGCCTTAAGCCAGTGGAGTAGTCTGGTCATACTTGTGCCAAAGCCAGACGGGAGCCATAGGTTATGTATGGACTATAGGCAAGTTAATGCTGTCACAAAGAATGATACCTACCCACTGCCACGGATCAAAGATTGCATTTACCGGGTTGGCCTCATACAGCAGTAAGATAAACTTAATGAGAGGATTTTGGCAATTAGCTCTCCCTTGTAGCGAGGTAAATATCATGCTTTAGTAGTGCGCTTTCAAGCCTTCAGCTGTGAGATGCCTTGCAGTTCGAATAGCGCTCCAGCTACGTTCCGGCTATGTTCTGATGTGGTACCTGGAGACGTTGCCTACTTTGGGTGATATCCTTATTATATCCTCATTATAATCTTGCTGTTGCCAATCTGGTGGTGAATCTATTTATGTATTATGTTTAATATTATGTACTATACTCCTTAAACTCTTTTCTAGGGGGGATGTCTGACATACGGAGCCCTGTATGTTTATTTAAGAGTTAGAATTAAGAGTTGAAGGAGTGCCAAACTACCCAGGCGGCGAAGCAGACCAGCGAGCGAACCAGCGAGGGGGAAACCAGCTCGTCCGCATACCAGCAAACAAGCCTTCACACCTGCGTGCGTCATAGGGGACCCTGCAAACTACTTCGATGACCGACGCTATGACGTATGATCGACGCCAGGAGACTCTATTGGACCACGCACCTGCTACGCAACTCGAGGAGCTGTGATTGGGGCGCGCACCATCAACCGCCTCCTGATTCGTTCCTACACCATCATTGTTTAGTATATAAGACCTGAGTAGTGGGCATTCAAATCAGTCTCATTTGGAGTTGGGAAGGTGAACTTGCAGCTGGAGGAAGACGGGGTGAAGTATTATAATGGGTTTGTGACTGTCAGTCAGATTATATAAGTGTGTTAAGTGTGTTCGGTGTAAACACTTACGCTATGTTGGTTAGTGAGATATGTGATTGGGAATTAACGTTAACGCTACTATTATGTACTTAACTATTTGATTGGGAATTAACGTTAACGCTACTATTATGTACTTAACTATTTGATTGGGAATTAACGTTAACGCTACTATTATGTACTTAACTATTTGATTGGGAATTAACGTTAACGCTACTATTATGTACTTAACTATTTGATTGGAATTAACGTTAACGCTACTAAATGTACTTAATACTTAACTATTTGATTGGGAATTAACGTTAACGCTACTATTATGTACTTAACTATTTTAGTTGACTGACTTGTGGACTAAAGCAACTCTTTAAGTAATTGGGTTATGATGAAAGTAATACTATTGTTTTATATTAATAATTACGAGTTATTTCATGTTCTTTTAATTAAGCTTACATTACTTAACGGTACTTAGTACGGTGATACTATTGTTTCATATTAGTAATATCGCCTTAGACTAACATGGCGGTTTTAATGTTACTTCTAGTGATTTCCTAAGCTGAAGAAAATTCTTTTAGCTTCAAAATATTATTTTGCTTTTCATATTATTTGAGTGAGACCTGAATCGAATCTATGAAGCGATCCTGTAACTTAATTTACTCATAATCAAACCTCAATGTTACGTGGTTTAGAAATACATTTAACTAATTATTAAATATATATCTAACTTTTGATGTGACTTTGATATTAATCCTGATGATAATAATATAATACTATTAAAGTAAGACAAGAACCAAGAATAATTACATTAAATATAAATAAAAGGACATATAAGAAAACTAGCTATTCATTTCAAAAAGGGTAAGAGACAGAAATATTCTTACCTCAATATTTATCTTTCAAGACTTTTTATAGAATTAATAGTCCTTCTTTAGATATAACATTCGGTTCATAACCATAGCCTACTAAGCTTCGGTTAAATAATAATTCTTTATAAATACTACATGACTTTAATTAGTTTCAGTATTTTTTCATAATTAAAGAGTATCAGTCAATAAAGGATACCAAGTCCTAAGATCCAAAAGGAAAGGAAGCAACAACAGGAAATAATTTTATTAGATTTTACTTTTGTTTTGCCTTCAGCTGACTGATACCTTAATATATATCACGGTCCTATCTAGATTCATCAAGTTAACCACTTGAGGATCAAGATACGTAACAATATATATATATATATATATATATATATATATATATATATATATATATATATATATATATTATATATAATAATTATATATATATATTATATAATATATATAATATAATATATATTTATATATATATATATATAACAATCTCCACCACTGCTCTACCACCACCACCACCACAACTGCCACCATCTCCACCACCACCACTGCTGCTCCACCACCACCGCTCCACTGCTGCTCTACCACCACCACAACTACCACCACCACCACAACTGCCACTACCACAACTACCACCACCACAACTAGCACCACCACCACCACAACTACCATCACCACCACCACAACTACCACCACCACCACAACTACCACCACCACCACCACCACAACTACCACCACCACAACTACCACGGGGTGTAGTTGTGGTAGTTCTTGCGGGTGAAGGACCTGAGCGAACTCAGGGACCTCCAGCAGCGCTTCATGGCCGCCTCCGGACTCAACTTCATATACGAAGAAACCACCGATGGACATCTACCCTTCCTCGACCTCCTTGTCTCCCTCCACGACCACAGCTTCAAAACTACCGTGTACACCAAACCTACTAACAATGGCCAATGTCTTAATGGGGAAAGTGAAGCCCTAAACGATACCTACAGTCCACCATCGCCGCCTATGTCAGGAGTGCCCTCACCATTGCACCACCTGGAATGACACACACAATGAACTGGAAAGGCTCACCCCGGTCCTAGTCAACAATGGGTATTCCAACACTGACGTCACCAATGTCATCAACCACCACCTAGAAAAATGGTACAAACAAGACCCCCCTAGCACCAACCCGGCCAATGACATTACATTTTTCTATAGAAACTACATGTCTTCCGACCACACAACAGACGAATCCATTATGAAAGAAATAATTAACAAAAACGTCCTCCCCACCAACCCTGACAATAAAATCAAACTCATTATTTACTACAAATCTCCTAAGACCTCCAACCTTGTCCTCCGTAACCGCCCCATTCCCACCAACCAACCGAAAGACGATCATGTGATATACCAGCATATTTGCACCTCTGGGGACTGTGGACCCCTATCCTATGTTGGAATAACACAGACTCGCCTTTCCCGTCGACTAACCCTCCACCTTCAATCTGGCGCTATAAAAGATCACTATCAAGCCCCCCACCATCTTGCCCTAACTCGCGCCGACCTAGACAAACAAACCACCATACTCGACAAAGAATCAGACCCCAGAAGACTAGCTATTTTTGAAGCTCTATACATCCAAACACTCAACCCCAGCATCAACAACCAAACACAAGACCTTCAAATTCTTCCTTCAGGCATGCGCTACAGGCATGCTGCCCCCCCCCCCCCCTCCTCTCGCCCCGTGCTCCCCTCCCTTACGCTTCCACGCTCAGCACACAACTGACAACACCAACCAATCACAGCCTCCCACAGCCAACAACCAACCACCGATAAGATTTAGTGCCCGTCTCGCGAATAGACTGCCTTCCACCAATGAACAGCCACCACACACCCAGTAGCTCCGTCCACCTCCCTCTACTTGATCCTCGAATTTTGTATAAATATGATGCTTTGTCCCTATTCTAATCATTACCTCTCCATTCCCTGAAGATGCAAGATGTTTACTTGTGAAACGTTGGATCCACCATGAATTTTGCTAACCTTTTGTACCTCATCTCTGAACCCCAGAGGAAAATTGTTAGAACTATTGAAAGCTGTAACAATAAAATCCTGAATGCTGAAACTGCTATTGCTTTTAACCTCGTCTGTTTAAAAGAGAATATATATATATATATATATATATATATATTTGTTTAACAAGCAGCATATTAATTAAGGACCACTAGGTCTGCAGGGGCCATGGGCTAGGAATCCTCCTCCCCTTATATAATTCTTCTACTCGACGAGACAGAAAAACGAGTGAGGTAAGGCGAAAGTGGTCCCAGATCCTGAGAATATAAACTGTAAATGTTGTTTATGTTCGGGCTCTGTCTCGTGTCAGCCACCTCCATCAATGGGGTATGTGCCTGAATAAATATATATGCATACATACATAGGTCTGTTATTGCTTGACTCCCTACCACACTTCTCGAAACGGTAGAGACAAAAGCATTCAGTCTCCTCAACTCACTTTCTCTTACTAATTCCTTTGCTCTCTACTCTCCTTCTCCCTTATGGAGAGCAGGTGGCACCCTCCATTCAACACATTCCCACCCCTACTCTGTCGAACTCTCTAACCTAAGAGTGAACCGATTTTCCCAGTCTTTCCTCTACTCAACAAGTAAACTCTCTCAATTTGTCTTCTTCCCTCATCCTATGACTTGAAATGCTTCAAGCTCCCTGTGCCCAGGTATTTTTCCTCTAACGTACATTGAACTTGGCTTTCTTTCACTCTTTCAGTTTAGGGGGGGGGACACTTGTTAAAGGCAACTTTGTCTTTTATTTCCTTCATACACACTGAAGTATCAAACAAAGTTGACATATATAATATATATAAATGTAGGCCTACACGTCCGGTATGTGATGACGAAAGAACCGATGTGCTTCCCCCAGAGCCGACGCGTGGGCGTGAGAGTGGGTCCGAGGCTACCTTGGGTGTAATCGTGGGCGTTGCGTTGACCTGCCTGACGGTGGTGGCGGTGGTAGTCGGCGTGGGCGTCAGGTCCTGCCTCAGAGCACGGGCGTGCAGGCGGGCCAGGGCCGATAACGATGACAAGGAGAAAGGAGGGAAAGTAACAGGTGAGGTTATCAGGCTTATATTTTGTTTTACACAGTATGATCTGAGAATCTGTGATGGATATACGATGTGAGATGGGTGGCCGGTTTTCAGCTATTCCTTTAAGTAGTATGATGTGCAGTGGTTATAAGGAGAAAAGAAGCAGGAAAACAGGGATAGGAAAGGTCAGAAATTATATTTTCAGATTAATGCTTGGGTAGCGGATATAAAAAAGAGAGGAAGGGAAAGACGAAGGACACCGGGTAGTATGGTATGCGGGATTAGTGGAGTAAGTTATGAAATATTTACCTTTAATTTACCTGATCTTGTATATAAGCTAAATAGAAGGGGAAAGCTATGAGGCCGGTCACATGGATTACAGAAGGGATACATATGAAGGGGGGATAGGATAAGCAAGGTAAGGCGTCTATACGTTATTTAGATGTATGGATAATGATGTGACTTCAGTGTTCCTATTTACTTTGCCGTATAATGAGAACTCCTTATATTCAATATATTCCATACGATTACATATATATATATACAGGTATATATATATATATATATATATATATATATATATATATATATATATATATATATATATATACACAGGGTGTCCCCAAATAGACGTGCCAAACTTCACGATATGATTATACAGATGATTCTAAGCATAAAATATGATATAACAAAACATATATATCTCAACTGTTTTAGAGGTATTGAAGGGTTTATATAGTGTCCTCCCCCGCATCACTGCCATGTGCTCTTCCATGTCAAATAGTTCCCAACTGGTCTAAAGTGAGCTAATATGTCTATAATGATTTTGCAACTTACAGAAATATAATATCTTGATAATTACATGGTAAAATAATTGCAATTAGATGAGGTTTTGGTAAGCTCTAGGACAGCTAGGCAAGCCTTATGAGGAAATACGTAAGAAAATGCAATTTTTAACAGGTGATATCTCTGTAACAAGTATCATTTGGAATTTTGGAACATTTTATGCTTAGAATATTTTTCCTAACCTAATCTTGAAGTTTAGCATGCCTATTTTGGGACACCCTGTATGTGTATGTGTATATATATATATATATATATATATATATATATATATATATATATATATATATATATATATATATATATATATATATATATATATATAAATATATATTTATATATATATATATATATATATATACTGTATATACGAAATATATAAACAAAAAAAAAAAAATGTGGGTCTGTGTGTGTTGGGGTTTTCTTTATCCTGCACAATGAGATATATTTGCTAAAGTATTACAATAATTGTTCATTCTTTCTTATCTATATCTGTTCAGACGCTAGCTATGGTGATGTGTTGGTGGCGGGTGAGGGGCAGGACACCACCACTAACATCACCACCATCACATCATCCACAAGCGGCAAATCACCAGCACCTCCGATTAATTCCCAGGTAATTATATATACTGTATAATTATGTCTTTAATCACTTTATTGTACGCAGAGTAGTATCGCTAACAATGATGCTGCCCACATACTGTGACCCACCCGCCAGCTTGTCTGTCATCAAAGTACAAAGGAAATCAATCAACAACATGTGTAGTGACCCTTCTAGGCTGCTTGTCCTCCAAAACACTGAGGATCAAGTGTCCAAACAGTGGTTTAGAGTGGGTAAGGGAACATTGGGAAGGGAACTACTGCCCTGGAACTAATGTCCGTGGCAGGATTAGAAAGTTAGTAGGGGACAGATGGGTTAGTAACTGAGGGAGATAAAATTAAGTTATTCATTTACAAACGCAGTCAGTCGCGGGTTTGATGCGAGATATTTGTCTAGGCGAAGTTTAAATTAATCAATGGTGCTGCGGTCTATAACGTCTCGGGAAAGCCCATTCCACAAGTTGACAACTCGATTGAAGAAGACATTCTTAGATTCGGGTGAGTTAAAAGTTTTACCAATAATTTTGCAACCGTTTCGCGTGTAATTAGATTGGTCGATAGTGAAGTACTTACTACAGTTCATACTGTAGATGCCTTTGATGATTTTGAACACTTGAATTATGTCGCCTCTTAATCTGCGCTGGGTTAAAGGAAATAGATTTAATTTTCTAAGACGCTCCTCGTATGGTTTGTTCTTTAGGCTAGGTATCATTTTGGTAACTCTACGTTGAACTCGTTCTAGCTTGTCTATATCTTTTTGATAATAAGGGCACCAGGATTGAACGCAGTATTCCAGAAGAAGGCGGATAAGGAATTGTAAAGGGTTAGGATAACGTCTTTGGATTTATGCTCAAATGACCTGCCTATAAAGCCAATTATTTTGATTGACTTCTTAACAACTTCTGAACATTATTGACTCGGTTTTAGGTTACTCGATATTGTTACTCCCAGATCGGTTTCTCTGTTTACATTCTTAAGCTGAGTGCCATTCATCGAATAGTTTGCTTTCTCATTTTGGTATCCGATATGTAGTACTGCACTTTACATTTATCCGCATTATAACTCATTTTTCAAATTTGGGCTCAACATGACAACT
The DNA here is from genome assembly GCA_032716605.1 of Paralithodes platypus. Lineage (NCBI taxonomy): Eukaryota > Metazoa > Arthropoda > Malacostraca > Decapoda > Lithodidae > Paralithodes > Paralithodes platypus. Next base: position 12,050,661 of record CM064545.1, read on the forward strand.
TATCTAGATTGTGTTGCATATCGTCAATTTGTTCTTTTGAGAGTACGCTAATTGCAATTTTTGTATCGTCAGCAAATTTTGAGAGTGTACAGGTGAGACCCTCATCTATGACGTTGATGTAAATTAGAAAGATAATTGGTCCTACTACAGATCCCTGGGGTACCCCACTACTTACATTGGTCCATTTAGATGCCTTACCATTTATGACTACTCTTTGCTTTCTGTCGCTGAGCCAATTTTCAATCCATTTCAACACACCGTATTGTATTCCATGCGCTTTTAGTTTTAGCAGTAAACGTTTGTGGGGAACTTTGTCAAAGGCCTTTTGAAAATCAAGGTATATAATATCTACAGCTTTACTTGCATCGTAGAGGTTGAAGATATCGTGGAAGAAGTCTAAGAGGTTTGTTAAACAGGAAAGTTTTTTTACGAAAGCCGTGTTGAGTATGTTTAAGTATGTTATTTTCCTCTAAGTGATTTACGAGTCTGTCTCTTATGAGTGTTTCTAGCATTTTACATACAACTGAGGTTAAGCTAATTGGACGATAGTTACCGGGTAGGGATTTGCTGCCTTTTTTTAATATCGGTGTTACGTTGGCTAGCTTCCACTGATCAGGCATAGTTCCAGACTGCAAGGATTTATTTAATAGCAATGTCAGTGGTTTGAGAGCTCATCCTTAGCTTCCTTTAGAACTCTAGGTGAGATTGTATCAGGTCCAGGCGTTTTATTTACCTTGAGTTTATCTAAACAATTCAATACTTTTCTCTCTGTAACGGTGATATTGCTTAGAACATTTGAATCGGCGATGGTGTAGGGATATCACTGAGGTCTTCTGTTGTAAAAACTGATGCAAAGAAGGTATTGAGGGCATTACTCATTTGTACTTCGTCTTTGGTGTATTCTCCATTTTCATTGACTAACGGTCTAACAGTTGAAGTAACTACTTTTTTCTTTCTGATATAACTATAGAATTCTTTTGGGTTTGTTTTACTTTGATTAGTAACATGTATCTCCAGGGTCTTTTTACTTTGCATAATTAACTTTTTAGCTTTGCGTCGTAGCTCTACAAATTTCACCCATTCTTCGTCATTTTGTGAGGATTTTAATCTATCATTAGCAAACTTTTTAGCAAGCAGACAGTTTGAAATATCTCTATTCCACCATTTGGGCTTATTAGTATGGCCTGTACGCCGTATTTTCGATGGTATGCAGTCTTACACTGCTTTTAGGTAAGTGTTTTCGAATAATTCCCAAGATGTATTTATGTCGTTATTGTTAATTAAAAAGCTCCAGTCAGTTTCTTTAAACATAACTCTAAGTTTATGAAAGTTTGCTTTCTTGAATTTAGGGACTTTTTCGATGCTGCTATTTGGTTCGTTACTAGTAAACTTTAAAGTGAAAGTTATTGTACGATGGTCGCTGTTACTGAATTCATCACCAATATTCAAATTCTCTAGTAATTCTTCTTTTGTTGCAAGTACAAGGTCAAGAACGTTATTACCACGGGTCGGCGATCGAACAAATTGATAAAGCGAACTCTCTTGCAAGTTCGCATACAAGTCATGTCCGGAGTGTGAAGTAAGAGTATCGCCCCACTTGGTCACAGGTAAATTAAAGTCGCCAAAAATTACGGTATCTTGTGAGTTACTTACATCTGCAATTTGTTCGTAAATTTCTCGGTCAGTTTGCACTGATTGAGCTTGAGGTCTGTATATTAATGCAAGTATTATTTTTGTACCTTTATTATTCTTTATTACCACAAAAGATGTGTCGACCTTCACAATTTGAGGTTTTGACCAGAGGGTCGGGTTAAGACTTTCTTTGATATAAAGTAAAACACCAACTCGATTTCTATTTATTCGGCTTTTCTCAAACATTACATAACCGGGAAGTGAATACTCTGCTAAAAAGTCTCTATCTTCTGTATTGAGCCAAGATTCTGTTATGCCAATCACATCATAATTTTCTGTAAACACTAGTTCCTCTAAATCTGAAAATGTATTGCGTATGCTGCGAGCGTTTGCATAGAAAACCTTTAAAGTTGTGGTTTTAGAACTCACAGAACGCTCCTTAATACAAATTTTGGTTATGGTCGGATCTACATTTGTGTTCATGTCTGTCCTCAGTCCTTGCTGTCCTCGGTTCTCATCGCTGGCGGTCTTCGGTTTTCTCTGTTTTTTGTTTGGCATAGGATGATTTATATCGCTGCTGCTTCTTCTTCTCGAATGGCGTTTTTTTATCCATGGCTGCAGACTGCTTCGTGTAGGAGACAACCCATGCGTGCTGAACCCACAGGGTTTAGATGAGTCCCATCGTTGCGGAACAGAGTAGGCTGGTTATAGAAGTTATCCCAGAGGTTGATGAATTCAACTTCTTCCTTCAGACACAAAGATTTTAGTCGGCTGTTTGTCCATAGTCTGTTGTCTCTCTGTCCAAACACTCCTTACATTCCTCATAGGTCAAGGTCAATGAATATGCTCAGTATTATATTTTTATTGTTTTTATTATTTTTGTTTACTCAAAATTCACCATATTCCATATACTAGTGTTTATCCTGCTATTATGCTTAATATATTTTGGAATAATATTTCGAAAGGTAACGTCAAGGTTAAAGGTCAAAATTCAAATTAAACTAATGATTCCTATTCTGCAAATGGAGATTCACAATATTACAAAGTTACAGTATATACAATTGGCCAATGTGGTAGTCAGTCAAAAATAAAACACAAAAGTTAACCCGTGCATTCCCAGCGATGGCAGAGAGCCGTCAGTAGCTAAATCACTCCCCAGTCTCAGCGACGGCTGCAAGCCGTCAGTAATATACGATCCTTGTAACTGCCAGTATCAGGCAGTGCCTGGTACCACAATGTTTGAGCACTGCTCTAGAAACTTGGCAACACATCTCAGCTTATATCCAAGCCCCCACAGGCTAGGAGAGGCAGTATTCCTCTATCTTTTGAGGTGGGAAATTGTTATATCTTGCCTCTGAAGCCATTTTGGCCACATTGCTTGGGATCGGGGAGGTACATTTATGGTACTACCCTATGGTACAGTAGGGGTTAAGGTCAATATTTATGGTACTACCCTATGGTACAGTAGGGGTTAAGGTCAATATTTCATATTATGAAGGTTTTTCTTAAATTTCCCCATATTCACTACACTAGCTATTCTTCGTATTGCCATAATGCATACTAAAAATTAATTAAATAATCCAAAGGTCAAAATATAACTTTTAATGCTCATTATAAGATTTTCATTAATCTTATAGTAGCTATTCGGAATGCCTATACAAAGATAATACATTAGTAAAAAATATACATTATCCTGAAAGGTCAAGTCTCAATTTTGTTCAAATAATAAGTAAATTAATGCTTACCTTTGTTAGACATTCAAAAATTAAAAGTTCACTGAGTTAGTTACACTTAACATGCAACTGTATATAATACATTGTCAGACAAATTTCATAAATGTACACTCAGTCATAAAAGAAGGGTACCCCGCTGAGCCACGATATTTTGTTGTGGTACCACTGGCCGTGAACCAATGACGTCACGTAAAGGAGTGCCGACTGTGGTTCAGAGCCAGTGTTACCACAACTAAATAGGTTGAGGCAATAGATCTCTTGCTCAGGCGGGGTACCCTTCTTTTATTACTGAGTGTACAAATAAAGGTAACAAGGCAAGTGTCATACTGAAATGTTTGTGGACATGCAGTAATGCAAGTAATGGTCCCTCTTCTGTAAATCTAAAATGGCTTACTTAAGAATGAGAAAAGGGTGGGACCTTCTATTTAAGTCATTATAGTTGTAATATTTCCTAAACTCAGTGATGAATGTTCACCGAATTAATATTTAATTTTCAATATACAGGTCTTGCAGGCAAAAAACTTAATCCTATATAAAGGACGCGCTCAAGAATGATCTCAGAGTAATTATTAAAATATACTGAAAGGAAAAACCTGAATCAGAGCAATCCCACTGTGCTAGTTGCTGCTGTTTATATACATATTACACCTACCAAATGTTAATAGCATTTTCTAATAGCTAAAATCGAAGCTCAAGGTCAGAGGTTAGAGCCAAAATTATCAATATTTTCTCTCAAACTGAATAATTGATGATCATTTAACTTTACCATTATAATTGCAATGCTTATTCTAGATACAGACAAGAAAGAATGAAACTCTAGTCAATGGTCAAGGCCAAAGGTAAAAGTCAAATGGTTTTCTTCTCGACGATGTATTAATGTTTGATCAAATGTGCTTATTTGCCCATTATATGTAAATTACAATTTGTCATTTTCCAGATAAATATATTAAAAGTAAGCAAGAAAGGCAAGAGGCCAAGGACACCTATATTCTTAAATTTTAATAATTTGATTATGCACCAAGCTACTGTAGGTGCATATATTTGTTTTGTTAATATAAAGGTCATTCAAAAGACAAATTTGTGAATGTGGAGCAATGTCATAGGTCAAGGTTAAAGGTATATCATTAAGTGTATTATGCAAACAGTTTGAACTCCAAGAAACTAACGTTATTAATAGCTTGGTAAATATACGTTACCCTTACTATGTTTCGCATAAATAATTCAATGTTATTGTTAACCAGACAGGCAAAAGGTAAGTTACCAGTTAGATATTACAATGTTATTGTTAACCAGACAGGCAAAAGGTAAGTTACCAGTTAGATATTACAATGTTATTGTTAACCAGACAGGCAAAAGGTAAGTTACCAGTTAGATATTACAATGTTATTGTTAACCAGACAGGCAAAAGGTAAGTTACCAGTTAGATATTACAATGTTATTGTTAACCAGACAGGCAAAAGGTAAGTTACCAGTTAGATATTACAATGTTATTGTTAACCAGACAGGCAAAAGGTAAGTTACCAGTTAGATATTACAATGTTATTGTTAACCAGACAGGCAAAAGGTAAGTTACCAGTTAGATATTACAAAATCTGATAGATAGATTTTCGATGATGCACATCCGGAGGCCCTGATTAACAAGATCGCAAGGAAAGGTCACAGGTCAAAGTCAATATTTAGATGTTTTTGCTATGCAAGGGAATATTGCCATGTTTGCCGAATTAGTTGCCTTCACATGAACATATGTTGAACGGTATTTTATTTTCTCAGACAAACACTCAACAGGTCAGAATGTAACATTTTGAAATTGTATAGGTTATAAACAACTTAGTCGTACACTATACATGATTTTGCCAATCATCAGTGAATAAATATATAATTTCATAAACATCACAAGTTAAGGCCATAGGAGAGAATATATATATATATATATATATATATATATATATATACACAGTTGTCTGGGTCTAACAAACCCTTCTCTGTATCCTCCTACTATCTCTATCCTCAGTTTCAAGCCAAAGGACGATGTTGTGTCTATGTATGCAACAATCTCGCTTTCTCTTGTGTTCCCAACTTTGATTCTTCTGAATTCTCAACTCTCTGGCTAAAGCTTTCTCGTCACTGTCAAACTAAATATGTCTGCGTTGTTTATCTCTTCCCTAATTCTACTGACTACCCAAAATTCTTTGACTATCTAACTTCTAAAGTGAAACACATTCCATTTCTTCTCTCGCAGAAATCTCCATCTTAGGAGATTTCAATGATCACCGCCGCCAATGGCTCTCCTCTCTTTCCACTGACCAACCTGGTGAACAAGCCTACATCTTTGCTATCTTAAACGACCTAGAGCAGTTAGTCCAGCAACTCATCCATATCCCTGATCGCCTCAGAGATCGGCCCAATATTCTTGACTTATTTCTAACCTCTAACCCTTCTGCTTAAACTGTAAATTTGATATCTCCTATGGGCTCCTCCAACCATAAACTAATATCTGTCACCTGTCCTATCTCTCCGGTACGGCCACCCGATCCTCCCAACCATCGGCGCTTGTGGCACTTTGGCGCTGCCGACTGGGAAGCATACATTACATTTTCTTTCTCTCAGTCTAATGTAAAACAATCTTGGATTACTCACGCTTGTTCTACTGCTGTCCGCAACAAGGAGGAAGCATTCAAACGATAGCAACGCCTTAAAACTCAAGAATCTCATTTTTCCTATGTTTCTGCTCGGAATCAAGCCAAATCGGTTCTTTGACTAGCCAAAAAAAAATTCATTAATAATAAATACACTGTATTATCCAACTCTAGCTATTCCCAAGCTTTCTGGCATCTAGCCAAAAACCTTTCCAACAATTTTTCTTCCTCGTCTTTCCCTCCCCTGTTTCCACTCTGATGGCACAACCATCACTTCTTCCTCTCACAAAGCTGAACTCTTCACTCAAGCTTTTGCTAAAAACTCCACCTTGGATGATTCTGGTGCTATTTCTCTCTCTCCACCCCCCTCTCTTCTACTTATGCCTAATTCCCTAATCTCTTCTAAAGAAGTACTTTCTACCCTCTTTGGGCTTAATACTAAGAAGGCGTACGGTCCGGACGGTGTTCCTCCTGTTGTACTCAAAAACTGTGCTTCCGTGCTGACTCCCTGCCTAGGCAAACTCTTTCGTCTCTGTCTCTCTTTTAACGTCATTCCTTCTTGATAGAATTTGCTCTCATTTAACCTGTCCAAAAGAAGGGTGACAGCTCTCAACCCTCCAATTATCGTCCTACTGCTCTCATCTCTTGTATCTCTAAAGTTTTTAAAACTATTCTTGCTTCCAAATTTCTTAAGCATTTCTCTTCTCATAATCTATTCTCAGATCGCCAGTATGACTTCCTTAAGGGTCGCTCCACTGGTGATCTTCTTTGATATCATACCAACTCCTGGTCATCCTGCTTTCGGGACTTTGGTGAGACCTTTTCTATTGATCTACACATATTGAAGGCCTTGGAAAGAGTCTGGCACAAATCAATAATTTCCAATCTGCCCTCCTTCGGTTTCTATCCCTCCATATGTACCTTTGTTTCTTATTTCCTTTCCGGCCATTCCATAGCTGCAGTTGTGGATGGCCATCGCTCATTTCCTCATCCGATCAACTCCGGTTTTCCTCAGTGCTCTGTCATAAATGATCATAAATTATCTTCTCAGCTGTACCTTAAGTCCCATCCATTTATAGGCAGACGACTCTACCTTACACTACTCAATTAGTTTTCCAGAACGCCCCAGCCAGCAATCCCTCAAAAACAAATGTAATGAAACCATTCAACACTTATCTTCTGATCTAACTACTATTTCCAATTGGGGCAGAGAAAACCTTGTTACCTTTAATGCTTCTAAAACCCAATTTCTCCATCTTACTACCCATCAGGAACTCCCAGAATACTATCCCTTATTCTTCAACAATACAAAAATCAATCCTTCATCATCTCGCAATATTCTTGGTGTCTCTTTTTCTTCTGTTCTCTCATGGAAGGACTATATTACCAGTCTTGCTAAGGCAGCCTCCTAGAAGCTGGGTGTGCTCAACCGCCTCAAGGGGTTCTTTACTCCTGCACAGCTTCTTGCTCTGTACAGGGGCAAAGCGCGTCCTTGTATTGAGTATTTTTCACATGTGTGGGAAGTATCCTCTCACAACGCACTCCTAGATAAATTAGAAAGGAAAGCCTTTCGTATCATTAACTCCCGTCCACTCACCAAGTCTCTGCAATCTCTCTCTATTAGCCGCAATGTTGCATCTCTCTCGCTATTCTATCGCTACTACAATAATCAGTGTTCCTCAGAGCTCTCCCAATGTATACCACCTCCTCTACGTAGGGTAGGTAGTACCCGTCTTGCAACACAATCCCACCCCTACTCTGTTCAACTCTCCAACCCAAGAGTGAAATGTTATTCTCAGTCTTTCTTCTATTGAACAGCTGAGCTCTGGAACTCTCTCCCAGAATCAGTCTTTCCCTCCTCCTATGACTTAAATTGCTTCAAACCCCGTGTGTCCAGGCATTTTGGCTCGAATGTCACTTGATTTTGGCCCTGTCACTCTTTCAACTCTAGGGGAGGCACTCGCTCAAGGCAATTCTGCCTTTTGTCTCCCTCACTCACATAGAAAAATAAATAAATGAATAATAATATATATACTGTATATATATATATATATATATATATATATATATATATATATATACAGTATATATATATATATATTTTAAATTTTTCCTTCACGTTTCTCCAATGAGGGGAAGAGCCAAAATTAGCAAGTCAAGGTCGTAGAGTTAGGTATGTAGTTGTATTTAATTAAATGCGGAAAACTTCACTTCTAATATATTGTTATTGATTGTAAACTGACATACAGATGCTCACCGTTCCAAAGCGATATATCCGGTATGTTAATGCAAAGGTCAAACATGAAAGCACTTGAATAATACTCAAGGTCACAAGTGATAGTCAAACGTTAAGGTCACTTTATTTATTGCTTTGCTTCTTACAGAATTATCTGCACGGTTTCTGAAATAGTTGCCTGACTTACTTAATAATTTATATGCCAATGCAGAAGTTCAGAGGGAAATATATACATTACTACTCAACTTTAAACTTACGGTCAAATGGCAAGATCGTATTTATTCATGTTTTAACAAATTTGATTGACATGGCAGCTATAATTGCCATTGTTTTAAATAATATATATATATAATAATTGCTATACTATAGGTCCAAATGCAAGGGCAGTTTTTATAATTATTCGTAATCTGACTTAAGATTATTTTACCATGCGTTAGGTACTTTGTTGTCTAGTTTACCATGCGTTAGGTACTTTGTTGTCTAGTTTACCATGCGTTAGGTACTTTGTTGTCTAGTTTACCATGCGTTAGGTACTTTGTTGTCTAGTTTACCATGCGTTAGGTACTTTGTTGTCTAGTTTACCATGCGTTAGGTACTTTGTTGTCTAGTTTACCATGCGTTAGGTACTTTGTTGTCTAGTTTACCATGCGTTAGGTACTTTGTTGTCTAGTTTACCATGCGTTAGGTACTTTGTTGTCTAGTTTACCATGCGTTAGGTACTTTGTTGTCTAGTTTACCATGCGTTAGGTACTTTGTTGTCTAGTTTACCATGCGTTAGGTACTTTGTTGTCTAGTTTACCATGCGTTAGGTACTTTGTTGTCTAGTTTACCATGCGTTAGGTACTTTGTTGTCTAGTTTACCATGCGTTAGGTACTTTGTTGTCTAGTTTACCATGCGTTAGGTACTTTGTTGTCTAGTTTACCATGCGTTAGGTACTTTGTTGTCTAGTTTACCATGCGTTAGGTACTTTGTTGTCTAGTTTACCATGCGTTAGGTACTTTGTTGTCTAGTTTACCATGCGTTAGGTACTTTGTTGTCTAGTTTACCATGCGTTAGGTAGTTGGTTGTCTAGTTTACCATGCGTTAGGTACTTTGTTGCCTAGTTTACCATGCGTTAGGTACTTTGTTGCCTAGTTTACCATGCGTTAGGTACTTTGTTGTCTAGTTTACCATGCGTTAGGTACTTTGTTGTCTAGTTTACCATGCGTTAGGTACTTTGTTGTCTAGTTTACCATGCGTTAGGTACTTTGTTGTCTAGTTTACCATGCGTTAGGTACTTTGTTGTCTAGTTTACCATGCGTTAGGTACTTTGTTGTCTAGTTTACCATGCGTTAGGTACTTTGTTGTCTAGTTTACCATGCGTTAGGTACTTTGTTGTCTAGTTTACCATGCGTTAGGTACTTTGTTGTCTAGTTTACCATGCGTTAGGTACTTTGTTGTCTAGTTTACCATGCGTTAGGTACTTTGTTGTCTAGTTTACCATGCGTTAGGTACTTTGTTGCCTAGTTTACCATGCGTTAGGTACTTTGTTGTCTAGTTTACCATGCGTTAGGTACTTTGTTGTCTAGTTTACCATGCGTTAGGTACTTTGTTGTCTAGTTTACCATGCGTTAGGTACTTTGTTGTCTAGTTTACCATGCGTTAGGTACTTTGTTGTCTAGTTTACCATGCGTTAGGTACTTTGTTGTCTAGTTTACCATGCGTTAGGTACTTTGTTGTCTAGTTTACCATGCGTTAGGTACTTTGTTGTCTAGTTTGTCTAAAAATGTGCTGTATGTAAGCCAACGTAAAGGTGTTAGCAACATTTAATGTGCTGTATGTAAGCCAACGTAAAGGTGTTAGCAACATTTAATGTGCTGTATGTAAGCCAACGTAAAGGTGTTAGCAACATTTAATGTGCTGTATGTAAGCCAACGTGAAGGTGTTAGCAACATTTAATGTGCTGTATGTAAGCCAACGTAAAGGTGTTAGCAACATTTAATGTGCTGTATGTAAGCCAACGTAAAGGTGTTAGCAACATTTAATGTGCTGTATGTAAGCCAACGTAAAGGTGTTAGCAACATTTAATGTGCTGTATGTAAGCCAACGTAAAGGTGTTAGCAACATTTAATGTGCTGTATGTAAGCCAACGTAAAGGTGTTAGCAACATTTAATAATTAAAATTAACTAAGATTATTAATTATAAATGTTCAAAACTGCCATTTATATATTTATATTTCACTAACACTAGCCCCGTTTATTTTCCATTCCATAGACATTTTGCTATATTTTCTTTGATAAATACTCCAACGGGAGAGATGGAGGCCAGGGTACAGGACAAGTTTTTATAAACATTCATCTAAAACTGATCCAAGAAGATCAAGTTTCAGATCAATGTTAATATGTTACCCTGCAAATGTATTTTTTTCTTCTTCTACAAGCTATCATATATGTGTTTGATTAATATATTAGTTCTGATTATACAAAAAATGAACAAGAAATATCACATCAAACAATTTGTACATAATCGGACAATATGTTCTAACAACATATATGTTAACTATGTTACAATTTGCCACCAAAATTGATTTTGAAATACTTGTTTGATAGTTGAACTCTAGGCAAACTCATGAGATCTGTGGTGTCTGCATGGATTGTGTCTGTGTAACTTTGCAAAACTGTTTTCCTGCAGGTGTCACAGATGGGCCCGGGCTTGGTGTACCCTGCAGCTGGTATATACAGTCCAAGCCGCATACAGGGTGTGGTGACTCAGATACTGCCCTCGAATCCACTTTGCACGGAGCCATATAATGTAGAGAAAGCGGCAGAGGGCGGGAAAAGACTGGTAGCCAAGGCCATTCCTCCACCGGCAGCTTACAATCAGGGCTACCATGTCACGTATCATTCAAGTCAGGCACTTGATCGTACCTACCAGCCTTCAGAGTCGTCGAGAATAGGGCCTGGTTATCCAGTTATCTCACCTGTACATCCTGGCAGCCACTTGCCAGCATCTAGTTACCCAATCATGGACAGTAGTGTTGGCAATACTAACTTTCAGTGCATATCATCAGATCCCTTAAATCCAAGCTCTAATCTTGAATTAGGCACCATTAACCCCAAATCATCCTCTGGCTATGGTACTTTGTCACACACAAATGTTTTAGAAACGTCATCGCTGTCCACCCTTCCGGTGGGCAAGGAATCGTATAAAGACGCCAAGATGTCAACATTATACAACCCCTTGAAGCTGCTCTCCAACAGTTCCCTACAGTTTAGATCATTAAGCGACCAACAGAAATCTGTTCTTGAGCAGCATAGCGCACAGGGCCACAATTTCGGGCTGGATGCTGAGCGAGTCCTCAACACTGGGTCGCTGAAGAGAGGCGCAAGACTTGGCCAAAGACATGAAGTTCACAAGACACGAGATAATGGTAGGAGTCGGAGTGCAAGCTTCTCGTCTGTTATCTCAAAGAAGGAGAGCTCAGTTTAATTAACTACATTGGTGATATTATGAGATGGAATCTTGAGTGATGCCAACCACTCAAGTCAGTAACATGGACGTACATAAGGTATATGGAATTGATGCAATTGTCTTAAAACAGAAACATGTTTCAGGGTCGGATGGAACTATACAGGCAGTTCAAAATTAATAATATAATAAGTGCTTAGTACAGAAACATTTAAAAACATGTTTTGATTATGTTGCAGGAGGTATACATTGTGTGCAATAGTAAACAAAATAAAAGACAAAATATTGATTTTAATATTACACTCTGATTGAAATATATGTCCGTTTTTACAGTTTGTACAGTCAAAGTGTTCCTATTGCGGGCACTAAGTGAGTCACTGTTATGACGTGTGACAGAAGTTGCTCACAACTATAATAGTTAAGGCAAAATACTGCCTAGCCTAAGTATTCAACCGAAAACAATTCCAAAACAAATTAACACAATACTATGAGGAGTTTCTACTTGTCTTGTTATATGCCATAAAGTAACATAATTTGGCTTCTTATCTTATATATATATATATATATAACAGAGAGAGAAGTTATTTTCTAGTACATTATGAAATGGAACAAGGTTCAAGGTTAAAATACTCAAATTCTTGTGATCTTTCACAAATATCTTTTAACGTGTGATGCAACTGGAATGAATAGTTATACATTCATACTCTCCTTGTCATTTTATGAAAGGCTCTGTCTGTAATATGCTAAACCAAACAATGATTTTTGTCTCAATATTTAAAGTTATTTGATAAATATAAACAAATTGTATTACTTCATAAGAGATACTAAGAATATAAACATGTAAATGTAATACTTAGTAAATAATATATTGAATGATTGTTTGGAATTGTATGTCTATATACTGTTTATCAAAATAATAATATAATTGGTGGAAGTGGCCATGGTCAAGTTCAAATATATATAATTTGTGTTTGTGCAATCATGCATTTGCTAAATTATATTCTATATCATTTTTAAATTACAGATTTAAAATCTAATACTGTATATACATCAATTATTACATAAATCTAATACTGTATATACATCAATTATTACATAAATCTAATACTGTATATACATCAATTATTACATAAATCTAATACTGTATATACATCAATTATTACATAAATCTAATACTGTATATACATCAATTATTACATAAACTATTAATGTTTCTACTGTCAATAAGACGTTTAAATGTGATATGAACTTTCGTTTGTGAAAATATATTTATATGTAGTAAACTAAACCGGAATAGTGTGTGAATAAGAAATAAAATAAAATATATTTACTCCATTGATTATAATTTCATGTGTTGCCAATCTTCCCTTAATGCATTCCCTGCTCAAGACAAACTACTAATATATCTTTTGGTATGAGGCTCCGACCAGCATCTCACTATATCACTGTTTTGGTATGAGGCTCCGACCAGCATCTCACTATATCACTGTTTTGGTATGAGGCTCCGACCAGCATCTCACTATATCACTGTTTTTCCGAGAGCTCATAAATTGTGAGACTGAGTAAGTTTTTCCTCTTCGAACCCAAAAGTCTTCCGGCCCCAAATGACTTTTACTTGTACCGCATTTAGACGGTCCGACCCGCTGCACAGAAAACGTGTTAAGCCTATTAGGAGGAATGACTATAATTCTCTCTTGTATTCTTGTATTACTCTCTCTGTCTGTCTGTCTCTCTTTGTCTATCTCTCTCTCTCTCTGTCTATCTGTCTGTCTCTCTCTCTCTCTCTTGCTATGGAAATAAAATGTCTATCTCCTATATACAGACAGCATTTGGGTAATGGTTGATTAACTTATATTATGTCGTGGCTGTGTAAGTAAAGACGTGGGATATAATCCTCATTGACCGCGGTTCGAATCCTGAATGGGTCATAGCAAATTTGCCATGTAGATCACGTGTATTTTTGAGATATACTACATATTAAGGTTACCCTCAACTATTAAGGAGGAGAATAAAATTATATCAGTTCATTCCGATTTGCGTGGGATTATCTGCAAACATCCCTTGTATACGGGTCCTTTGACTTGGCATGGAATTACATTTTTCCAAGTAGGGCTTGTTCACCGGCTTGGTCAGTGGAATGAGAGGAGAGCCATTGGCAGTGGTAAACATTGAAATTTCCAAAGATGGATATTACTGAGAAAGGAGAGATGGATAGGATGTGTTCCACTTTTGAGTGTAGATAGTCAAAGAATTTGGGAAAGTCATGTGGCAGAAATAAGTGTGATGTGCTTGTTTAGTGTAGTAAAGTAGATCACTCTTTGTAGGTGAGGCACAAACAAAATCAGTAAGGGAAGCCAGCAACTCCTTATCAAATACCTATAGGCTTCCCCTGGGTATTGCCCTGCTTTATTGGTGTCTACAATCTCCCCACTGCATGCGTGTTGCTAGCCTGAAACACACAAGCAATTGTTGCTTTAACCCTTGTCTAGCGGGGTGTTTTGGGCTCATTTGGGCATATTCAGGCCCTCCTGAATGATCAATCAAGTATCTGCATGAAAATAAATTTATTCAGCAAAAAATAGGCGCTAAAAGCTTCAAAATGAGACCAGAACGAGCTACGTAGCACTCGTGGTTCTCTTGCAGTGGTGCCACGAACATGGGAGTTTAGCGTATAGCGGTATATTTTTCCCAGCTATGCTCACTACTGGCTACACTGCCGGCCTCTCGAGAACACAGGGAACATGAGTTAATGGGCGGCGGTAAGCCCTGGGAGTCGGCTGTCTGGCCCACTGCGCTCCCGGCCATTTGCACTCGATTTTAACCCTTTAAAAGCCTTAACCCTTAAAGAGCAGCGCTTGACTTAAGTCGTGCACCAATTTGCAGCAAGTTAGGAGCATTATTAAGGCTTTTAAAGGGTTAAAGTCGAGTGCAAATGGCCGGGAGAGCAGCGGGCCAGACAGCCGACTCCCAGGGCTTACCGCCGCCCATTAACTCATGTTCCCTGTGTTCTCGAGATGCCGGCAGTGTAGCCAGTAGTGAGCATAGCTGGGAAAAATATACCGATATATGCTAAACTTCCATGTTCGTGGCACCACTGCAAGAGAACCACGAGTGCTACGTAGCTCGTTCTGGTCTCATTTTGAAGCTTTTAGTGCCTAGTTATTTTCTAAATAATTTTGTTTTCATGCAGATGCTTGATTTATCATGCAGGAGGGACTGAATATGCCCAAATGAGCCCAAAACACACCCGCTAGACAAAGGTTAATAATGCTCCTAACTTGCTGCAAATTGGTGCACGACTTGAGTCGAGCGCCGCCAATAAGGGGTTAAACCATCCGAAACATCTCCTTTTATGTATGTACATCAAACAACATATAGAACACAAAACGAAAATTTTAAACCCTAGCATGGATAGATTAAGGATACAACATGTCTCCCTAGGCATGGCCCAGTGGTATTGAGCTCATGATGCTGGTGGCATTGCTCCGGAGGATGGCCATCCCTAGTCTTTGATTGAGACGGTGGGTTTCCTGGTGTTTTCCTGTACTTATTTTAAATTTGCGGCCAATTTAATTCGCCATATTAAGCGTGGTAGGGCTGTAGACTCCTGGGCCCGAATTCAGAACACCGGTTTAAACCTCGGATTTCGGAGCAGGTTTAACCCTTGTCGAGCGGGGGGTTTTGGGCTTATTTGGGCATATTCAGGCCCTCCTGAATGATAAATCATGTATCTGCATGAAAAGAAAAGTATGTATTCAGCAAAAAACTATGCGCTAAAAGCTTCAAAATGAGACCAGAACGAGCTAAGTAGCACTCGTGGTTCTCATACAGTGGTACCACTAACATGGGAGTTTAGCGTATAGCGGTATATTTTTCCAGCTACGCTCACTACTGGCTACACTGCCGGCCTCTCGAGAACACAGGGAGGGTGAGTCAGTGGGCGGCGGTAGGCCCAGGGAGTCGGACGTGTGGCCTGCTGCACTCCCGGCCATTTGCACTCGATTTTAACCCTTTAAAAGCCTTAATAATGGTCCTAACTTGCTGCAAATTGGCTCTCGGCTATAGCCGGGCGCCGACAGTTAAGGGTTAAACCTGGGATTGAGATTACTCGATCCTGGATCGAAAACAAAGGTTTGTCCGTATCAGAACACAGGCTTAAGATGGAGATCGATTAATCCACGGCTTAAAACTATGTTCAAGTCGAAGGTTTGCAACAGCCAATCACAGTGGCGTAAGGAATGCAGTCAGCCAATAAGAACACGAACGAGCCATTGTATCTATATATGTCCTTATTTTCGTCTTTTGCTTTCGCTCAGGTGAATTCTAGTTTGTAATTACCAATTCACAAAATAAATTATATAATATAATAAGTTGTTTTACCGAGAGAGTACACATTAAACAAATATGTATATAGAATTAGCAATGATCCGGTACCGGGTAGCCTATACTGTAGGAGTAGCCTACTACTGACATGTCGCTACTTTCCTCCTATTTATGTCTGTTACTTCAAGCTTTTGAGAGTTTCGAAAATTAAAAAATGTGTCTGAGCATATAGATGATGGCATATATCGGACATAATATTTAATTTACGAGTATATAATTATGTACAGTATGTGTATGTCATCAAAGATAGGCCTACTGTTGGATATTGGCAGGTAGCCTATTCAGAGGAAAAATGCAATCAATCGAGCTTTGCCAAACTCCAGCACTGTGATAACTGCAACCTGTTATTTTTGTTTTGTAATCAATTATCAACACACAAATTGTCATTGATTTCTACATGTACGGATATCAACTGATCCATTTATCCGCACCAATTGCATGGCAACCATAGGCTATTAATACATTTGAAATCGCCAAGCTAATCATAAAAAGAAAGCTCTCTCAGTGTATTTACAGTTATAAATATTGATATTGGCTTATCTATTAATGCAGAACTAATGTGTACTCCGTGGTTCGACTTATAATCTATCAATTAATACATTTAAGAGTGATAATGATGACTAAAACGTTAAACCAAATACTGTAGGCCGCTACATTAGGTACAGTAAGTCAAGCTTATACATAAGATACTGCATCCACCGCATGCTCAGCACTGTTAATACTCCCTCAATTGGACACATGTATATAGGATAAATAGCTCAACTGAAATAATTTGTAACCATTAAGTATGTAGGCGAAAACCGTTACCAATGTGACTCGTGATTTAAACTATGCAGCATTGCAATCTACTAGGCTATGGAAAAGACAACTCATACACATTATCTCTCTTATCCTAGGCTACTTGTTAAATGCATTTGAAGACAATGGTTCACTTGTGATTCCTTATTTATATAAGCTATATATTTTAATGTGTACAAAGGATTAATAACCACATGGATACAGGGAATAATTATAGCCTATTTGCTGTGTAACATGTAGTGAACTAATACTATTGGTTCTATGATAAACTAATAAAATACTAACATATATAATATATGTTCGTGGACATTTAATTATAAAATTAATCTTATTCAGCATAGAGGCATCTCAGGTTATCAAGACACAACTAGTATCGAATAACCACATCAGTGATTAGGCTACGGCGATGCTTCGTTCCCTTGGCACTTATTATTGATGTGTTCGTATGCTTAGACAATTTCCAACGTAATGTAAAAATTGTTGCCGTTTTTTACAATATAATATAATCGGTTTAATGACAGTTTGTGTTAGTTGGAAGTAATAATAAGAACTTTTAGTGGCGAGTAGGAAGCTTTCAATCGATCGTCTGTCAAGCCTCCCGCTGGTTTAAACCTCGGATTGACTGCCCGAGATGCATTCTTACACTTGTCATCCATTATTTATATAAATCCTTGCTTAGAATGACTGCAAATAGTCAGTGCCAGTCTTTATTCATTTATATTATGGATTCCTTTTGGATTAGTGTAAGCTATCATAAGTAATTTGAGTTTTTTATAACTTCGATCTAACTTCAAACCTACTCTCCCGCAGGTTTAAACCTAGGATCGAGTAATCCGCGGATTGAATGGATAAGCGGCTCAGGATTTTATTCTGAATACCGATAGTCCTGGATTGAGTTTCAATCTCGGGTTTAAACCAGCGAGGAGGTTTAAACCACTGTTCTGAATTCGGGCCCTGATGTTTCAAATGCCAAAGGCTCGGACTGATGACGTCTGGCGAGGACTTGGTATTTTTCTTGTTTTCTATTTTCTGCTATCTGGACAGCTTTACCTGCTTCGTTGTTGTTGCTGGTGATGTTGGTAATTGAGAAAGTGTCAACACACGTGGCATCTCACATGAGGCACCAGCCACCTGGCCATTTGTCATCATCTCTGGCAAACTCAGGTGGTTCAAAGATTAATGCACAGTTAGTGCGCTCTGCCAAGCCCATATAATATAATTTAGTGCTGAGCGTGTTGGTAGGCAGCCTGTACTGCGACTAAATGACAGGGCATGGGGACCTTTAGCATCCATCGATGCATCACACTTGCATGTGTGTGTGGGGCACACTGCTGCACCCACTCTGAGCGCGATGGCAACCTGGAGCGTTTCAACAATCAAGTGAGTTCCAAGAGTACAAAGGAGTACAAAGGAAATCAAGTAACAACATATCTTGCGACCCCTCGAGGTTACTTGCTCTCTAACTTACTGCTGTTTTAAGCGTCCAACAGTTTTTCAAAGAGGATGTGATAAAGTGAGAATTCAATTAGGTTTATAAAATAACAATACAGTACAAAGGAATTTGATCTATTCATTTACAAATGCAGTCATCCATGGGTATCGGGCAAGATGTTTGTCTAGGTGAACTTTAAAAGAATCAACGGTGTTGCAATGTATAGCATCTCGGGGAAGCCCATTCCACAGATTGACAACTCGATTAAAGAAGAAGTGCTCAGATTCATGCAAGTTAAATGATTTAACAATGTCCCCTTGTGTAATTTGACTGGTCGATTGTAAAGTACTTACTGCGGTTCAAATTGTCGATGCCTTTAATGATCTTGAAAACTTGAATTAAGTCACTTTTTAATCTCCGCTGTGTTAATCCCTTCTGTACCAGCGACGTCATTATATATTTGATTCAGCTACACATAGAAAATTTTATGAAGTTTAGGAAGGATGTATGGTAACTAAAAGGGATAATTGAGATAGTCTGTAGCCTTTTAATGAGTAGGGGAGGTGTGGTGGAGTGGTCTTGCCACTGGCCTGGTAATCCAAAGGTCCCAGGTTCAAATCCCGATGTATCAATGGGAAGATATTATTGGGATGGAATTTGTGCTGTACCTGGTATCAGTGCATTACCACAAGCCCACCGAAACGTCAATAAAATACCCTCATTGTTCCCTGATTAAATAGCACTGTATGAATATTCCCATATTCAAAATATGCTATAGGGGTGCAATGCCTGGTGAGTTATCTGCTCAACAGGTGGCGTTGTGTGTGTAAGTGTGAGAGTCCGTGTGTAGGGGGTGAGACAGTGAAGCACGGGAACGAGGTGGCTTCAGAGATGGGGTCGTTTCGGGCCATGAGTGAGCACCGTGCCTCATGTGAAGGCAAGATGGCAGATGCTCGTTGTACTCTACGTGCTTCACATGTCTCACTCCCTAGACTGGAACAAGACCTCACGGGCTTCACTGTTCATTGTAAAGCGGTGAATGTTAAGGCTCTCAGCCTATGCCCGAGAGGAAGTAAGTTGGAATATAGAAAAAAAAAAAAAAAAAAAAAACGTCCTTCCTAATTTGAACAAAATTGTCTAATAGTTGCCAGAATATAATGAAAAGGACGTCACCGGGAAAAGGATTCAATTCCTCAAGATGCTCCTCATATTATTTGCTACTCAAATATGGTATCTTTTGGTAACTTTACGTTGAACTCGCTCCAGTTGTCTATATCTTTTTGGTAGTAGGGGCACCAGGACTGAATGCAATATTTCAGAAATGAACGGACTAACGACTTGTAAAGAGTGAGGATTATATCTTTGGATTAATGCTCAAGAGATCGGCCTATAAAATCTGATTTTTTTTGGTTTTCTTATCAACTTCTGTATATTGTTGACTAGGTTTTAGGTTACTCAATATTGTTACTTCCAAGTATGTTTCTCGTTTACACTCTCTAGCCATTGATTGAATAGTTTGCTTTCTCATTTCGGTTTCCGATATGAAGTACTTTGCATTTAACTTCGTTGAAGCTCATTTGCCAGATTTTAGCTCAACATGACAACCTATCTAGATTGTGTTGCATAATACTTCAACATGTTAATTTGTGAGTACAGTATTTGCGATGTTTGTATCATCTGCAAGCTTTGAGATTGTACAGGTTAAACCGTCGTCTATGTCGTTAATGTAGATTAGGAAGAGAATTGGCCCCTTGAGGTACACCCCTAGTTACATTGGTCCATGTTGATGCTTTCCCATGTATGACTACTCTTTGCTTTCTTTCTCCGAGCCGATTTTGTATCCAATTCAAAACATCGCCTTGTATTCTGTGTACATTTAGCTTCATTAATAAGAGTCTTTGCAGAACTTTATCAAAGGCTTTTTGGAATTCAAGGTATATAATATCTAAAGCTTTACTTTTGTCATTTTAGTCCTGGAGCCAAGGGGTGTTTGCATGCATGAATGGGCCAGAAAATCACCCGCTTGATTTAGTTAGAGGGTCCACTGGGACACCTTTTTAGCGAGGGTAGACATCCCGAAAC
Source organism: Paralithodes platypus (assembly GCA_032716605.1). NCBI lineage: Eukaryota > Metazoa > Arthropoda > Malacostraca > Decapoda > Lithodidae > Paralithodes > Paralithodes platypus. Next base: position 12,071,042 of record CM064545.1, read on the forward strand.
CCGGCAGTTATCGTGTTATTCGGGATTTTCGCTGAATTTAATGACATCAAAATAACTCCTTTTTTTACGTGTGACGGTTACATAAATTACAATAACTCGGCAATGAAATGGTCTACAGAGCTCTTTCACCACTCAAAATAAAGCTTAAAGAATTATCTATTCAATGGATACAAACACAATAAGATTGGTCAATACCCAAGGTCACAAGAGGTCAAAGTATGACCTTTTCTGATGAGGAACTAAAATTTATGACTTCAAAATTAAATATTTGTGAAAAATAGGTAAATGGATTGAACGTTTAATGCTTTTATATTCTGGTTAGGTACACCATAGGCAAGTTTTTGAAATTAGTTGGAAAAGTTTATTACGTATTTTAACCCCTGTGTAGCAATCAACGGAATTTGAAGGTAAATACGGGGAAGAGCAAGGTTATGGTCTTCGAAAGGGGTGAAGTCACAGAGTGTGAGGTGAAGCTGAACGGTCAGGCTATGGACATCGTCAACTCTTTTAAGTATCTGGGCAGTGTGTTGAGTAAAGATGGGACTATGGATGAAGAGGTGCGGGAGAGGGTACAACAGGGGAAGAGGGTTGTAGGAACGCTAAAAGCAGTAACAAATAGGGTGGTCAGTATGGAAGTGAAGAAGTCCTTGCATGACAGTGTGGTAATCCCGACACTGACTTACGGAAGCGAAGCATGGACGTTGGTTGAGAGACTCAGACCAAGAGTGAGAGCAGTGGAAATGAATTACTTAAGGAGTGCGTGCGGAGTTACATGGAGGGATAGACAGACTAATGAGGAAGTAAGAAGGAGGTGTGGTGTGGAGGTAGATGTGCTGGAAAGTGTGAAAAGGAACAACTTGAGATGGTTCGGCCATATGGAACGTATGGAAAGCGAGAGAATGACTAAGAGGGTGTATGAGAGCGAGGTGGAGGGACAGAGGGGGAGAGGTAGACCGAATATGAGGTGGAAGGATGGAGTGAGGAAGTACATGAACGAAGGTGGTGCTGGTTGGGGGGAGGGGCGTCGACTGACTGGGGACAGAGGTGCATGGGGGCGGTTCGTTCGTGGCCACCCCTTCGGGGATCACGGCGTCAGGCAATAGATAGATAGATAGATAGCAATCAATAAAAGGTATATATACCGTATCAACGTACTGAAGCATAACAGATATATGCCGTAATTTGTATTCTTTAGGATTGCAATAGGAATGCAAAAATGAGTTAATCCAGTATATTTTATGTTCTCTGTTCATATATTGTTCATTTAAAATTTTGGGAAAACTAATTTTTGTTGTTTTTTTTCAGTGAAGAATGTCTGGCTTACCAAAGAAAAGATTAAGGGCATCACAGTCGCTATCTTCAAGTGGTTCTTGCGATCCCAAGCAATGCATAATCTGCCAAAAGTATGATGATAAATGTGAAATGACCAGCACAGAGAATGGCACGGCACCTATCATTGAAGCAGCGGAAGTGAGAAAGGACGTAGTTTTTGAAAGACTGAAGCAAGTGGACAAAGGCAAATTCTTATATCATGTTACTAACGAATGTTATAAATAGTATACCCTCAAGAAAACACTGGATAAACTCAAGCAGTTAACCGAAGTCTCCACGGATATTGCTGCTTATTCCCCAGAGGATAGCTCATCCTCAAAAAGGAGTAGACGGTCTATGGTGGATTCTCGAGACCCCGCATCTCTGCCAGCTAATATTAACAAGTTTTTAAAGAAATGTGTCATTTGTGGAAATCCAAAACACAACAACGTATACGATAAATGGAGGATTTCTGAAAAAGGACAGGCTGAATCATTCCTAAAGGCAGCCATGATACTTCAGGATGATGTGTTTACCCGAACTTCCGACTTGCAAGATGCGAATGCCGTATTTGGAGCGGATCTTTACTGTCACAGCCAGTGTATTCGTAACTACATCAGGAAAGGAGAGAAAGTAGCAACTGAATCATCGTCAACGCCAACTGGCCAGCAGAAGTTTGATATCTTTGCAAATTTTATGAAAGATTTAGAACCAGGGTTGAACTCGGGGAGATGCTATAACCTGACTTATATTTCCAAGTGCTGTAATGAAGCGCGGAGTAATGATCAAACTCGTTTTACGTACACAAACAGGGATGTGAAAATTTACCTAATCCACCTGTTTGGGGGGGATGTCTCATTTTTTGTCCCAACCGGTTCAAAAAATCCACCATTGTTTTCAAGCCAGGTGCAGCTGAGACAGAGCCAGAGAGAAGTGAAAGGTCGTTAGATAGGGAAACAGTAAGAAAGTGTGGTACCATGTTGAGAGATTGCATCCTCAACGAAGACTTTGAGCTGAATGACAGGTTCTGTGATGCCAATGAACTTGAGAAAGCATATTCTGACATGATAATTCCCAGTGACGTTGCAGACTTTTGTTCAGCTCTTTTTTATGTTGATATTTTACACAGTGACAATATTGTAGATGGTGAGCCTGAAATTTATGAGGAGAGTGACACTAGATCTTCCAAGATAAAAAAAGTACTATCTGTGTATCAACTTGTATCAAGTCATCTTTTACATTGTAAATAATGGTAAAAAGCGAACCCCTTTGCACATGTTGAACTCTGAAGCTATTTATAATGTGTGTAGGTCAAAAAAGCTTATTTCTAGTCTCAATAGGTTTGGACTGGCAATTAGTTATGACGAGCTACTCCGCTATCATTCTGATATGGCATCGTTTGTTACAGAAGCAAGTCAGGGTCAGGTCCCACTTCCTAGTCATTTAAACACATCAAGCTTCACGTTGGGGGCCTTTGATCATTTTGATCATGAGGAAGCAACACTATCTGGCATAGGAGGAAGTCATGACACTGTTATGATTCTTATGCAGGACAAACTTCAAGGAGTGACTCTGAATAGTAAGCCTAAGATATCGGAGACTGGTGTCACCCACAGAGAGAGACAATTCACGCAAGAGTTAGGTTGCCAGACTTTGTTTCCTTACACGAAAACTGCTAAAAAGCAAAGCCTTCCAACAATCTACGAAGTTCCGGAAGAACTGTAGACAATAGACAAATCACATGCAAAAAGTGTCAGCAGGAAGGACGTAGCTTGGACTGTAAGTAGAATGGATCTATCATGTATGACGGAAGGTGTTAAAGAAACAACTATGGACCAAACAATGCCCTCTTGGAGTGCCTTTAACTCTCTTATTACTGATGAGAATGTGTGTCAGAAGGTTGTAGGTTTCCTACCAGTCCTTCCCCACCCTGTTACGGAATATGGCACAGTTTACACAGCATTAAAAAACTTCCAGAATATTTTGAGTCAACTAGACCAAACACACTTGCCCGTGGTATGTGATGAGGGGGTGTATCACATTGCCCGTGAAATCACCATGAGCAAACCATTTGAATTTAATAACTTGGTGTTATGTCTGGGCTCTTTTCATATGATTAAGGTAGTCATGGGTGCGATAGGAAAGCTCATTAATGGCAGTGGAGCAGAAACTATATTGGTAGAGTCTAAAGCATTTGGCCAAAATGTGGTAAGATCAGTTCTTGATGGATCACATTATACGAGGTCGTTGAAGGGTTTGCTCATGCTCTCTGAGTGTATAGAAAGGCTGCAGTGGGCGGAGTTCTTCAAAGTGGAAGGAATTGAGAGATACAGGGATGAGCTTGAGCATCTGAGACTGTTGAAAACTCTGTAGCAGAAAAGAAGAGGGAGGAAAGCAAGGTTCATTTGGAGGCATTTATGTCAAACTCAGAAGTCATGGTTGAAGACTTCAATAAATTTAGATGTCAGAGAAGTGCAGCGTCAGAGACTTTTACATTCTGGGACCACATTCTGGGACCATTCGTCAGAATGGTGGCTGTTCTAAAGGACTTGGTTAGGGCAGACCGTGAGGGAGACTGGAAACTCCATCTCCAAAGTGTTCAATCTGTGCTGCCGCTATTTGCTGGATGTGATAGGGTCAACTATTTTAGATGGGCTTCATTATACCTAGAAGATATGAGAAAGCTACCAGAAGATGTGTACAAGAGTTTCCTGGTAGGCAAGTTCGTGGTGAAGCGGACAGATGGACCATTCAGTGCTGTAGGGGCAGACATGTGTCTCGAGCAGACGATAAATCGATCCCAGAAGAGTGCTGGGGGTATCATCGGTAGCACCAAAAAGAAGCAATTCGTTGCTCAGTGGGAGATCATTTTCCATGAAATGTTAGCTGTTGTCAATTTCCAACATCAGGTCAGTGGAGTCGTCACACCTAGCACATAACTTTTAGTAAACCACGAGTTCAGCTTATCAGCAACAAGGTCATCTGAGACATTGATTCAAGATATGATTGAGTATGTAAAAGAACATGACAACCCCATGACGTTACCGTGTGAAGGAGACAAAGACAAGCTTCACAACATCCTCACACAGGAAATCATGACAAAGGAAATCCGTGACAATCTCCTCGAATTTGATGAAAGATCTAGGAAGAAGTATGAAACATTCCGAAATGAAAGAATCGTAATGAAACACAGATCCATCTTTGACACCATTCACAGGACGAACCTTAAGACATTCAAATCCATGAAGGGAGACCAAAGTACCTATAAGTCTACAAGCAAAGAGACCAAGAAGCAAATGGCAGAAACCCAGAAGATTTATGACATTGCTCGTGTCCGAGGATATGACATGAAACATTTGCTGGGGTTTGACCTGATTGACAGCAGTTACCTCTTTGACAAGAATGGACTAATGACCAAACCAAACAAAAGTGAACTGTGCACTGAGTTAGAAAAACACCTTGAAAAAGCAGACTATATACCACCATCTAAATGGAAGCCAACAAATACAATGACTATCATTGATGTAATGGCAGGCCTTCGTCGTATGCGGGTATCCCAGATGAACACCTTTGGTGAACTCTGCGATAAGTTCTTGGAGGTGTCATATGGACTTGGCAGCAACTCTAAACGTGTCGACTTCGTCTTTGACACATACATTGAGGGTTCAGTGAAGGACAGCGAAAGAACTAGAAGGTGTGGTTGCAGCCCAATTGATTTATATGGGATAGGTACAGGAACGCAATTGCCAGTCACAATGGATGCATTCTGGGCCTCATCTGCAAACAAATCCAAGCTACAGAAACTCATTCGACAACGCATCTTAACCAAGCCAAAACCGATGACAGATACAGTTGTTAGCTCGATTGGACTTCCACCTGAAATTGAACCATGTCTGGCTATTTTGAATGGAAAAGAGACACCATTACCTGATCTAGACACAACGATTGAAGAGGCCGACGTCAGAATTATCCCACATGCTCGTCATGCAGTTGAGAATGGGACTAAGAGAGTGGTTATTATATCAAATGATACTGATGTAGTAATCTTGGCCCTACACTACTGGTCGCTTCTGAAGGCACATGGCCTACGAGAGATGTGGATTCGTGCTGGTGTTGGTAATACCACAAGATACATACCCCTTCATGTTGGTAATACCACAAGATACATACCCCTTCATGTTGGTAATACCACAAGATACATACCCCTTCATGTTGGTAATACCACAAGATACATACCCCTTCATGTTGGTAATACCACAAGATACATACCCCTTCATGTTGGTAATACCACAAGATACATACCCCTTCATGTTGGTAATACCACAAGATACATACCCCTTCATGTTGGTAATACCACAAGATACATACCCCTTCATGTTGGTAATACCACAAGATACATACCCCTTCATGTTGTAATACCACAAGATACATACCCCTTCATGTTCTAGGCGATAAGTTGGGATCAGATACTTGCAAAATCTTAGTTGCCCTGCACCATCTCACTGGTTGTGATTCCACAAGTAAATTTGGTACAAAGGCTGCTGCACTGAAGGCAGATCCGGTGCATTATCTGATTGATTTTGGAAAGGAATTGAACTGTATTAACTTCATCTTGGTGGAAGAGTTCCTTGTGAATGTGTACAAATCAGGAACCTCATGCAGAACAATGGATGAATTACGGTACTACCTCTACCACCACAGCAAAAAGACCATTTTGGAACTGCCTCCCACCAGCCGATCAGTCAAAGGTCATGTTCTCAGGGCATTCTTTGGGACATATCTACAGCTACACTGCCTAAGCAATCCTCAACTGGATCCCAGAGACTTTGGCTTCATTGAAGAAGATGACATTCTTCAACCGGACCATCTTCAAGTCTTGCTACCGGATGACTTTGCAATGCCCTGTAAATGTACCTCCTGCTCTACTAAACGCTGTGTCTGCAGACAACTAGATATTAAATGCTGCCCTTACTGCAAATGTCAGGTGAAAGGATGTCAAAACCTAGGCCATTAATGTGACACATCACAGAATAAATTTCCAACTGTATCCCCGGCTCACCCCTCTCCCCAAAAGTAGGTCATTCATTAATGTGACAAAAAATAATTGAAATCTGCTTTGAAGATATATATGCAATGTATGATACTGTGATACAGAGTGTTTTGATAGAACTTTAGTTTACTCAGTAGTACCATAATTATATAACCAATACATAGCTATTATTGGTATATCATTCGCAAACTTCATATTATTGTACTGGACGCCAAGGGGTTAAAATACGTAATCAACTTTTCCAACTAATTTCAAAAACTTGCCTATGGTGTATCTAAACAGAATATAAAAGCATTAAACGTTCAATCCATTTACCTATTTTTCACAAATATTTAAATTTGAAAAGTCATAAATTTTAGTTCCTCATCAGAAAAGGTCATACTTTGACCTCTTGTGACCTTGGGTATTGACCAATCTTATTGTGTTTGTATCCATTGAATAGATAATTCTTTAAGCTTTATTTTTAGTGGTGAAAGAGCTCTGTAGACCATTTCATTGCCGAGTTATTGCAATTTATGTAACCGTCACACGTAAAAAAAATAGTTATTTTGATTTAATTAAATTCAGCGAAAATCCCGAATAACACGATAACTGCCGGGTTTCGGGATGTCTACCCTCACTAAAAAGGTGCCCCAGTGGACCCTCTAACTAAATCAAGCGGGTGATTTTCTGGCCCTTTCATGCATGCAAACACCCCTTGGCTCCTGGACTATATAGGTTAAGGATATCATGGAGGAAGTCTAAGAAGTTGGTCAAGCAGGAACGGTTGTTTCGAAAATAATGTTGGGTATCCTTTAGTAATTTGTTTTCCTCCAGGTGGTTTATGAGTCTGTCTCTTATCAGAGTTTCTATGGACTCAACTTTGTAAAAGATCAGACTGTATTTATGATGGTAATGCAAGGATATACAGTTTACATTTTGAGACAAGTGCATATGAAAGAAATCTTAAATATGAATTACTAGGCCTCCCATTACCCAAATCAATGCACAGGATAAACGCTAGTGCACTTCTAACTCTTCACTTACCTACTATTTCCAATTATATCTAGTTACCCAGTACTTTAACCCATAATTCACGGCGACCATCATATGACGGGAGAGAGATAATTGGCTTATTCTGTGGCACTCGTCATATGGCGGGCACCATTTTGAGGCAATTATGAGCGCTGAGAGAGAGGATAGGCATTGAAGGGAGCATAAGTGGGCTCCAACCTCTCGCCACGGCCGCATGGAGTACACTGAGGCGCGAGGTACGGCTATCTCATTCATGTATTGTCTCTCACACACCAAAATCAGCCAAATTGCCACTATTTTTCCGATTTTTGCCCTTCGGTTGCACGATCGTTGCAAGATAACCAGATATCGTACAGGGATGATTCAGGTATCTTTGGAAAGCTCTATCATTGCATTTTCACGGATATATAATTGTATTACACTCTGGCTCTTGCTTATACATGAAAAAGAGCATGGAATGAAGGTAATTTTTGGCAAATACACCTGCCTGGCGTTACAGTGATATACACACGACGCCCCGCTTCACAAGAGTTAAATATTTATATAGCAAGCTGTATAGATTATTTAGTATTACTTCTATCTAAGCTTTCAAATACAGTAGCCAACACATGAACCTGATACATAAAGCCTACAGTAATAGTATGGTTGAATTTATTGTCCTCGCAGATTTGTTTATTGTTTGAAGGTGATTATACTCTTTTACTTACTTGAATTGATGTTGTTAGAAGTGGGTAAGAACAATAATTAACCATAGTCCTCTAAAATATCTTGTATAAATTATACAGTCACGTGCAAAAACCTTATCCCAACTCCTCATGTTATTCTGCTTGGTATCATATAGCTATAAGATGAAATAACTCCTTAACCCACAGAACCCCAGCGACGCAGCGTTTGCGTCCAAAATGTATGTAACGCTAAACCCCAGCGACGCATAAGGTGCATCCTGGTTAATTACTCCCGTCCTATGGCACCTAGAGGGCTCAGATTTGTATGGGAACTGTGTAAAAATCCCACGCAACAATGTCAATGGTTGAAAACTCTCAAAGTCCATCCGCGTGCAAATGAGCGCGCAAAAACCTGTTTTTGCCTACCCATTTCCCCATGCTAATTCCGACTTTCGGGCGCACCGTAGGACCCCTTAATGACCTAGGGGACCTTTTTTTTGTGTGGGTTTTCCTTCATTTCTAACTCATTCCTGGTGTTTTCTGGAAAAGAAAAAAAAAATACAACCTGCTGGTCCTGGGGTGCACATTTATTATTAATTAGCTGGTGCTCAGGGGGTTGTTGTTGTTGTTGTTGTTCCCTAAGCTGCCTGGCCGAACAGCCCCGAGTCCCAGAGGAAGGCGATGGCCACGATCGGGGTTTCCCACAGAGTTCTCATTGCGTGTAGATTGTGTTGTTGGCGTAAGTGGTTGTGTGAAATGCGGTCTTCTATGATGTGTTTAATGGTATGGGGTGCTGTGTTATATCCCGGGCAGACGTCGACGACGGAGTCATCCAGTCTCTTCTGATAGCTCAGGAGAGCTGGATGGTGTCCGCATCTCAGCCTGGCCAGGTGGACTCTGTCCTCGCGAGGAAGGGAGGATTCGGAAGGATGGATTTCGGGAGGTCGTGCTTGCAGCTGCGTGTTGTCTGTGAGTGAGTGGATGGATCGGCGAGAGATGTGAGTATGGATGTGCTTCTGGAAGTTGGTTCGGGGTGGACAGGGAGGGAGAGAGGATAGTAATTGTGTGTGATACCGTGTGCTGGATGTTGTTTTGATATTTCTTGGTGTCTGTGGGTGTGTTGCCATGTAGTTTAGTGGGTGGTCCTGGTTCGTGGAGGCTGCTGCCAGGAATTGAAGTGCCTCTCATGTCCAGATGGTCTTTGACTTTGAGAATTTTGGTTTCTTGATGTAGGTGATCTGTGGGTGCAGTAGCTGTGCAGCCTGTAATGATCTTTAGGGCTTTGTTTTGAATAGTCTGTAAGGTCTTATGATGTGTTTCAGGCATTTTGGCTCGAACGTCCCTTGATTTTGGCCCTGTCACTCATTCAACTATGGGGGAGGCACTCGCTATAGGCAGTTATGCCTTTTGCCTCCCTCAATCACATAGAAAAAAAAAAAAAAAAAAAAAAAAAAAAAACTAGGTTAGAAGCCCAGGCTGGGCTTTCGTATTCCATCACTGATCTTTTGTATTTTTTATATACTGTGGAGGTGGTTTCTTTGTTGTGTCCAAATTTTGTGTGAGCAAGTGACCTGAGGGCGTTAAGTCTGGGTGTCAGTTTCTTTTTAATGTTTGTGGTGTGCTGTTTGAATGTCATATGAGTATCATATGTTACTCCTAGGATTTTGGGTGTGTGTGTATGTGTTAGGGGTGTGTTGTTTATGGTGAGTTGAGGGATGTATTCGTGTTCTCCTGTCCAGCTTGTGAGCAGGGTTGCGGTGGATTTGGCTGGAGCTAGATTAAGTCTGTTTGTAGTGCACCAGCCTTGTAGTGTGTTGAGATAGGGTTGAAGGAGATCTGTTGCTCTTTTTGGGTCATGGTGTGTGCATGTGAGTGTTATGTCATCTGCATAGGAGGCTAAGTTTATTTGGGGCGTATTGGGTGTAGTTATATCGTGCATGTACAGATTGAAGAGTGCGGGCGATAGGACGGATACTTGTGGGACTCCGTTTGGAAAGTTTCTGATTCTAGATGACTGACCGGCAAAAGATACGTGTGCACATCTGCCTGCTAGGAAGTTGGCCAGCCACCTTTTTGTGTTGTTGTGCATGTTTGTGTTGTATATTTTGTTTGTTATGTTGTGGCGGGGGATGGCATCGAAGGCTTTACTAATGTCGAGTGTGGCTAATAATGATCTGTGTGGTGGTCTAGCTGAGTTGATGCCGTCAAAAGCTCTTTGTGTAAAGTCTGTGAGAAGAATGTTTGTGGAGTGCAGTGGCCTAAAGCCATGTTGTGTTGGAGCTAGGGGTAGGTCGGGTGTAATTAGTTGTAATACTAGGTGTTCCATGACTTTGGAGGGGGTGCAAAGGAGTATGATGGGGCGGTCTGAGGAGGGTAGCGTGGGGTCTTTGTTGGGTTTGGGGAATGTGATGATGATACCATGCTTCCAAATGTCTGGTATTGTATTGTGTGAATAACTGTAGTTTGATATGTTAGTGAGTGCTTGTATGCCTTGTGGTCCCAGGTGTCTGAGGTGTATGTTGCTTATGTTGTCTAGGCCACAGGCGGGTGAGTGCTTGAGATTATTGATGACATGCTTTGTCTGGTGGTTGGTGAAGAGTGTATAGTCAGGGTCTGTGGGGAATTGTCTCTTACGTCGGATGACACGTCGGTCGTCTTTGTAAGGTTTTAGGTGGCTGACATGTGAGAAGTGATTGATGAGAGTGTTTGCTTGTTGTTTACATGGTGGAGTAGAGTCTGTTGTTGTGATTGCAGTATGTGATTGTGTTGTGTTGCTGTTGGAAAGTGTGATGCTGTTTAGTGTTTTGTAGAGTTTTTTGGGGTTTGTTTTTGCTCAGTGGGTTAAAGGGCATAGCTCACTTACTCAGATATCCCCAGAATCGTCATTGTCAATGTACAGTACACCATACTCCTATGTAAAATATTAGTATGCTGGGTATCTTATATTATTAAATATATGCATTTTTGTGTTTTGGGGGATGAAATAGTGACGTCAGCTTTGGCCCTAGGTGACGTCAGCTATAAGATCATGAGTACCTATATTTTCATAATACCGCCCTTAGTCAAACTAATCTTCTTTGTCTAGTTGTGGAGGTTCCAGTTTTTCTAATATCTATCAATCTATCTATCTATTGCCAGACGCCTTACTCCCCTTCATATGTTTCCCAATAATATATATCTCCATGGAAAAGGAAGGGATGTCTTACATATCACATAATGATTCATATATTAGTAAATGAAAGTAGAGAACATTGGAAATAACCTAAATAATCCATATAGCCGGAAAAAATACAATTGTATTTGGGAATCGACTTCTCTATGCCTTCTTCTTTTTCTTATGGGGGTCGGCCGGGTATTCCTATCCCAGCCACACCTTTGTATCGGCTTCCTCTCTTTTAGGGAAAGCCACAAACAAAAAAAGCAGGAAGAAATATATCCTTACATTTGGAAACCCATTACGCCATCAGACAGTATACTAGAAGTTATAATTTCTTTATTACCATGACCGGTAGGCTACAGTATGCTGTATTTACGGCTCATTAAGACCAACATTCGCTTTTACCGAACTTTGCTGGGAACCTATCTCTCGGTCTTATTGGGGGTTGACTGTATAACCTTACGTGAAGTGCAGAACAACAACGTATTATGATATAACAAATGAGTACCGCGAAGTCAAGATGGCGTCTATATGCTGAAACCTGGCGGTAACCCTACAATATAAATTTGCCCATAGCTGTCATTTCAAAGGGCTAATCTCTTGAACAAACATTAGTGCCAATGTAGCATACATGCCTGTACAGCTAGATCTAGAGGAATTTACTTCGATCTAATAGCATTTTCTTGCATCTAGTGACATGAAGTCTAGTTATATATTAGGAATATTAGGGATATTAAACAATATTAGAGAGATCATGGTATTATTCTATATATTGTTGCCAGTATTTTACTATCTAGCGACATTCTAGCAACTTTTGAGAATGGATCTAGCGCTATTTTGTTTTTCGTTTTGGTACCCTTAGGACCGAGCTGGTTACTTTTTTTCTCTCTTGGATATTTGTTATCAACTATCCAAGGCTGTAGGTGGGTGCAATTGACAAAGGTGGAGGTAAATCTGGAGCCATACATAGAATATAAACTAATTTAGCAAGGACTGGAGCTGGAATGAGTGTATCATTAGTAAAGCGCGGTTCCCATACCTCCGTTTTACCTCCGTTTTGGGACGGGCCTACGTCATCGATGACGTAGGTCCGTTTGGCCGTGAGTGCTCTCCCAGGAGTTAAAACTTCACAAGCGTGAAATCCAATGTTGCCACACTACCTCTTAGCTCGCCCAGTTGGACTTACTTTAAGTATAAATGGCAAATTCATCATCTTTGTGATACTGCTTGACACAATTTATCGTGATATGCACTATGTAAGCAGTCAAAATATGGGAGAGTATTTAAAAAGCCTGAAATCCAATTTAAATTAACGAGCACTAGCATCAAAAGAGGCAATGTACTTCAACCCTAAGTTTGTTGATTTCGGAATAAATATTACACAATATCCATAATTGGTCGTCGTGACATGTACAGCTATCAAATTACACTTTCTATACAACTCTGGCTTCACAAAATGGAAAGTATGAGACTATTTACAAATGTGGGCTACCTTTTCGCTTTGCTCCTGGGCTATAAACATTGGCAGTACTTCAGAACTCGCCCAACATTGTGTCTGTGGCGGAGAAGGCGAGTGTTTCTCTTGTTTACATTATAAATACGCACTATACGTACATCCTGTGTGTGTATGCATAGGTGATAGGGTGTGTACTATTCATTGGTGACCAGTACATGCCGATATAATATATCATGGGCACCATAAATATACGTAATTGTTTTCCGTCGCCCGTCCAAAGTTAAATCCAAGTCAACTTTTTGGGGACAGAATCCGGGATCGGAAGCGCGCAAAACGGAAAAAAAAAACTCGATTCCCGCTCCCCGGAGCCCATGCGTAAAGGGACCTATGTCATCGAAGACGTAGGTCCATCCCAAACAGAGGTCAAAACGGAGGTATGGGAACCGCACTTAAGTCTGTAAACAAATCCAGGCTAGCTTGTGAACCACTGTGAACTGGTCTTAATTTCGGCTCTGTTTTCAAGGGTGGCCCATGCTGACATCATCACCCCCCTTAAAATATAAATATATATTGTGAATTTGTTTGCTATACAAAATATAACAAAGCAAAGCACATGTGCATTATTTGTCAAATTAACATGCTTTGAAGAGTGACAAAAACAGGATGAGATTTTTTGGCAAGCTATGCCATTTATACCTAAGCAAAGCTGTAAAATCATAAAAGACAATAGAGTTTGTTCAGCCAAGTTAAAACTTAATTTCTTCTTAACCCATCTGTACCGGTGATTTATTTTTCATTATATTCTGGCAACTATTAAATTTTTTTTTTTCAGTTTAGGAAGTACCTTTAACCATTATAAGGCTACACACTATCTCAATTTATCCTTTTAGCTACCACATATCCTTCCTAAGCGTCAGAAAAAAGCGTCAAAATGTGGCTGAATACAATAGATGTAACCGATACTGTAAGGGTTAACCATGAGGAGACAACTAGAGTGGGTAGTGTGGATTGGCGAAACTATTTGACTGTGACAGTAAATCCTGAATAATGGTGAACAATAGGTAAATGTCAAAACCACCTCAATGTTATGAGTGGTGGTATTCCAACATAGTGAATGGTGGGAGGTGGGGAATATGTTAACAAAGAGAGTTGCCACCACACTTGCTTATTCTAAGTTTTCTTTCAATTGTTTCATACTTGATGGTAATATAGCATTATCAAATTATCATATTATTTAAGATAAAGTCAAAACATATTCATTGTAGACATTCAAAAAATTTCGTGATGTAAAAAGTATTTAAAACATAAATATATAAAACAAATGATTTCGACATCAAGAGAGAAAAGCAGGTAGGTTTGACAGGTCAGTGTGGACAGTTGTTATAACCCCGGGAGAGAAAGAAAGAAAGTGTGAGGTCCATGGGTGAACTGTCTGACGTCACGAGACCTGCATGTGTCAATACCTTGTACTCTCTACCTTTGGTTAGTATGGGACGCCAAGACAACATTAATAATCTTCAGGTCTTTCTCTCTAGCTCTCAATCCGAGATTCAACACTGCTCGACATAAAATATAGTAGACTATATTACTGAAAGACTATTATCCAGCTCCTTGGTCAAGGGAAATGGTACCAGCTACCAGTGTATGCTAAGAACCTTCATGCCTAAGCGGGGGATTGAACCTGGGTGTCCCAGGTGGAAGACCAAGGCGCTCCCCACTAAACTACCAAGCCGATTAAGCTGAATTCCACTCTCCCTATCTGGCTCATTAACTAAAATAAAACTTCCAAACTTCAGATTGGTAAACAATTGAATCTGTAGATTATATAGTCTATTTGCATAGCAAATGTTGCAGCATATTGAAATACACATTGTCAAAAATATAATTATATGTTTAAGTGCTTAACCCTTAACTGGCGGCGCCTGGCTATAGTCGGGCGAGAGAACCAAGGACTATGTGGCGGGGCCCGGCTATAGTCGCATGCAAATTTGAGCACGTAATGTGCTTTGAGAGAGAGCGGAGCGGTGGGAGGAGCGTAGGTTACCTCATGACCGCTCGCCACGGTGGCCGTGGAGCTACTGAGATGTACTCCGCCCTATTCCACTCTCCCTCACTCGTTTCACACGTAATAAAGTAAGGAAATTACCGTATTTTACCGATTTTGCCCTTCGGTTTCACGATCGTTGCAAGACAACCAGTGATCGTAGAAGGATGGTTCTGGTGTCATTGGTAAGCTGATTTAATGTCCTTTCAGGGATACATACTTGTATTACGCTCTGGCTCTTGTTTATGCATGAAAACGAGCACGGAAACAAGCTCGTTTACGGTAAAATCCCCCGCTGGGCGGCACAGTCAAATATACTCCACCACCCGCTCTTTGAGTGTTAAAGGTCCTAGCTAAGTTGTGTCTGTATGGGAAAATGTTACAATGTACTGCATTAATACATTCCCGAAGGTCCCCATGTAGACAGTCACCAAGGTCATGATCTTGTGTACAGTGGCACTAATAAGTCATGTTTCAGCTCTCATTACTGTTTGGCTCTCTCTGTGCTGTATTAATGGCTTTCAGATGTTGAATAGGGTGGGTAAGTGTAGGAAAATGTTGGTATTTCACACTCAAAATGAAGATATAATTTATAAATATTGCTGACACGAATTATTTATCAAAACATAATTGGTGCCGAGACATCACATATTAGGCCGACTATAGACTGGTGAGGACTCAAAGACGCAAGTACACTACACCTGCTACCTGGTGTAGTAGAGAAAATATAATATATATATATATATATATATATATATATATATATATAATTATATATAAAAATATATAAATATGTTATACCACAACCGAAGAAACCCCGCTCCAAAATCATGTGGGAAGCCACCTCAGAAAATGGCCCCACAATACAGCAGTTCCCCTCTCAGGGAACCAAAACAAACCTCCGTAACACCCCCTCACACCGAAGAGGCAGCGTTTACACGAGGACCCGGATGTGACGTCAACCACACAGCCCGGCCTGGGATTGGCCGACCAGAACAACGCTTCCACCAACCAGGACGCCGTGACATCACCACCCAACCTACCTGCTGATTGGTCCCTGGAGGGCATCCTGAGGCTAATCAATCAGGAGGGTCCTTCCATTGTTCTTCCCCCTAACCCCATCACCGAGACAACAACGGCCTACACCTCACCTAAAACCAGTACATCGATGTGCCCTTTCTCCCTGTGCCTCTTCTAGGACAGGGAGCACCTAGGGAGTAGATAAGTATCCAGGCCAGGTAGGGGAAATTATCTCAACCTCACCTACTGAGATCTGGATGCTTCCCGGTTCCAAAGGTGCTCTCTGGTCCGACCTAACTACTATTGAGATTTATGTTTGTACTTTAGTTTAAGACTTATGTTGATACTTATTCATGCATTGTACCTGTAACTATAAACTATAAATAAATGCATATCAACCTACTTATTTAATTATAAAACTTGTACAGATTACAATCATGTTATATTTGGTAATTAATATAGGAATTATTAATACCCCTTCTCATATAATTTTAAGATAATACCTTGCTGTGGAATAGCAAGTAATTTAATTTTGGGCGTATTACATGTTATATTTGGCAATTAATATAGGAATTATTAATACAACTCTCATATAATGTTAAGGTAATTTACTTGCAGAGAATTAGTATATTTAAGCAGGCAACTGTACACTAGAGGCTAAATCAATGTAATTTCCGGGTGGTTTATTCCCGTGTCAGATATATGCAACACCCTACTTAAGCACTCTCGAGTTCACCAGGCCTTGATCACGTGAATACTGTTCACTGGAAATTTCCATCACCTCTCAGGTGACACTTAAGACAGAGGGCTTAGAGTCAATAAGACGTGTGGAGATTCTCCCTATGTGGGGAATACTCCCTTTTAATAATTATAGTACGTCAATGTTCCTGCATAATTAAGTTTGTTCCTGTTTCATAAATTAAAGTCCTCATCATTTAAACATAATAAATTAGTGGCTGGACAAGAATTTTTCCTTTACCTAAATAGAGTAAGGGTGGTGGCGGCCTGCATTACCTTCTAAATATATTTCAGAAGCAGAGAGTCATCGAGAGAATAATGAGCAGTCTACAATGAACCAAGTACTACATAATACAATTCTAGCACCTTACAAGGTCACAACACATTACATAGACCTGGTTCTTGTATCCTCTCAACACCTCCCCCTCGGCACATCAGGACCCGTGACAGAGAGAGTTAGAGAGTTCAACTATCTTTAATAGAAGTTGGTATCTTACTTGTGGCAGCGGTAGGATGTTAAACCACATCTTCCCTAATTTTGGCCTTCCAAAGGCTTTACATACCGACAACGCGCCAAAATTCTCTGGTTAAATCTGGTCGGCCCTCTCACAAGTGATGGGCTATGACATTTCACATTCATCACCGTACTGGCCAAAAGGCAATGCAATCTGTAAGAGTAGCCACAGGTCTATTAATAACCAAATCAGAACAAAACTCCTCGCGGGAAATAGAAATGATTGGCCCAGTCAGTTACGCATGATCCAACGGGGTTTAAATTCAATCCCACGAGACGATGGCATCACCCAACATGAGAAAGTTTTCTACTTCCCCTCCGCCACTTCATGCACACACCCTCCCCCTCCCTAAACACACACCCCACAGTAAAGCACATTAAAGCGAGGCTAAGACAATTACAAGCTTGCCAGGACTTACCTGCCAACACCCAAAACACAAGAAATCCGTAATGGGTGGGTGACCAAGCCATGATAGCGAATCTGCCTAGAAGTAACAAACGTGCTCCAAAATTCAAGGGACCATTCTAAATGACAAAAATCCCAAATTATTACCAGGTCGTGGTAGACTATAACGGAGAATCACGCATATTTCAAAATCGGCATGCTAGGCAACTCCATGTTGATATCAACCACCAATCCTTTCCTCACCCAAATACCCAACCTCATACTTCATCTATGACCTAACCTGGCTCCGTGCCCCCACGCCACCACCACCTCAACCCCCCCTTACCCCTCCACCGTCTTCTCCTGATGCACCACCCCCTTCCCCACCCCTGCACAACTCCTCACAGCCAAACCTCAAACCCCTACTCCTCCACTACCCTTACCTCAACCTACCACCAACACCCAGATACCCTCAGGGTATCACCTTCCTCACCTCAACCCCAACCTAATGTTCATATACCAAATGCTAACACCCAACCTATCCTACTTTCCACCCTCCCATTTCAACCTCATCCCATTTCCTGACCTCAAAACCCCATAACCCTCGCCATACCTAGCAATGTACCACCTCAAAACGTACAAGCTAGCCCTGTACACACAAGCCTTGAGTCCCACACTTTGCAACAACCTCAATCATCCGCCACCCCACCCACTTATCCATCACAACCCCAAATATACCCACCACACCCCCAGAAAGCCCTCCTGAACCACTACCTAGAAACACAATGACTCATTCAGGCAGAGCATCTAACCCCTCCCCCATAGACTAGGGATTAATGCTATTATCGCATCCGTAGAGATTCTTAAAAGGCCAGGTGACAGGTCACAGGTCATCAGTCACCACCCAGCAGCCGCATGGTCAACACCTCAGCACACGTACCCAGACTTACCCGACAAGATGTTCATCAAAGCTTGTCCTGTAGATCTCAGGAGAGGGAAAGCAATTCAGATTCAAGCACCCGGCCCAACTCATCCGTGCTCTGAAAAAGGAATCTAAACCGACAACACTAGTGGTGGTGAGACACGAGGGCATCCCTTGGTCGCATACCCAACACAATGGTACTACACCCTACAAAACTTCCATCACTGCAACAGAAAACAAGTTCATGCTCCAGCCACGAGGATGTAACTTTACTCGAAGCAGGGGTGGTGTTATACCGCAACCGAAGAAACAACTCATCCCAAACAACACAGCCAACCCCCACCAATATCACGTGGGAACTCCCCCCCCCCGCCCCCCCCCCCATACACACACACACACACCAAAGAGGCAGCGTCTACACGAGGACCCGGATGTGACGTCACCCTCACAGTCCGGCCTAGGATTGGCCGACCAGAACCATCGCCTCCACCAACCAGGGCGCCATAACATCACCACCCAACTGACCTGCTGATTGGTCCCTGGAGGGCATCCTGAGGCGAAATACTGTAGCTTAGTGCCAGTACCGCTTGCCAAAACCTTCAGTGTCTCTGTACACTCATGTTAGCTTCTCACTAGATACTGTCTTCCACCGCATATACAAAACATAAGATAACTCATACAATATTAATATATTGGAAAAAGCAAGGGTGTTTATTATGTTGTGAAGTAAGTACACCACATATTCTATCTCAATAAAATAGTAAGTTGGTTCTCATTATATCCTACAGTATTTAGATGTCAAATTATCTCAAGTCATCCTTACTTTTAACTATTCTCGCACAATCCAAATATATCACACTGCTGTGAGCAGCTCAAAGCAATGTTAAAAGATAAAGCGTCCATTAATCGTTTAACCCCTGCTGTAGCCTACCAGAGGGTATTACCATAAAATTATGAACCCTCCAGTACTGGGCAATGTGGAAAAAATGGCTTCAGAGTCGACAGAGAACACCCTTCCACCTCAAAAGGTGGAGGAATACTGAGTCAGCCAGCTTGAGGGAGCTTGGATATAAGCTGAGAAGTGTTGCCAATGTCTAACAGCAGTGCGTACAAGTCATGGTGACAGGTACCGCTTGATACGGGCAGTTACAGGGACCGCATACTACTGACGGCGATCTTCCGTCGCTGGTACAGCCGAGTTACTTTTTTACTGGCGGCAATTCGCCGTCGCTGGTTCAGTACGGGTTAACAATATTTATTTGTTTCAGCTTAGGCAGGACAACCAAATTCAATTATGGTAAATATTCTCAGTTAACCCTCTAAATTTAACAGAACCATCCCACATTCTCCCTACCAAGGATACACTACAATCATCTGGTGGTTGTGTTGGAACTCTTGTTGAGGTCTGCTGAGAACATCCGGGGCAACCTTCTTTCAATAACCCACACTATACCAGAGGATTTTGCCTTTTATGTACCCCTCAAGACTATAATTTTTCGCAAAAATGACTCTTCGATGGCGCGACTTGATGCATCACTCATGAAAGCTGGGGAATAACTAACTTGTGCTGGTGGGAACGGCTGCCTGACGCTTGAGCAGTTTTACCAATATTTAGCAGTAAGGCCTTAGAGCCATATTACCGGCTACCTCTCGTTATTGGCAGAAAACACAGCTCAAGTACTAGCAACGAACATTGTTCGCCACTAGTACTAGTGTATAACTTGTATACTGATGAATGCTGTTCAGCATTAATACAGGATGGGTTAAGAACATGTATGTAATATTGTGAATGCTTCTTATTAAACGTCCCAGAGCTATACTTTATAGTAGATGAATACACTCAATGTCTACATTGTATAAATGATGTAAGAAATCTCATATGCAGCCGATAATGATTACACACATAATTATATGTATTTTTAGGTATCTATGGCCAGACAGGTTGTCTATGAAAAAACCTCTTCCAAGCCGCCCTGTCCCCTGACAACAATCGTCCGTCTTCCCAGCCTCCCTTACACATCTCTCCTCTCTATCCCTCCACCTCATTCTCGGTGTACCCCAAAGGAGATAGAAATTATAGAGTTGAAAGGGTGAGGTCACAGTTCTGAAAATAGTGATCCGCGCATACAAGAGATGGCAGCACAGTCGCAAAAGAAAATGGGAGGGTACACTCGGATACCATAGTATCTAGCCCTCCCCACTCTGGCACGAGGTGAGGCCAGGACCCTTTCTAGATGGTGGCCCATAGTGTTAGTTACGGCTGGGGTTTGGGAGAGAGAGAAACGCACACACGAACACAGCGTGAAGCATTTGGGACAGGATTCGAAGTCTTCAAATGCTTCACACTGTGCTCGTTTGTGTGTTGTCCTCTCTCTCAAACCCCACCCCTCACCATCACGTGGGCCGCCATCCAGAAAGGGTCCTGGCCTCACCTTTTGCCAGAGTGGGGTGGGCTAGAGATTATGGTATCTGAGTGTACCTATTAATTCGTAAAAATCCCTACCTTATACTACTAACGCTATGAATAATCAAATCAACGTTATCCACAGACACAATACACATGACAAAGTTCAATGGACATTACTAAAGGCTACTGTAAAGGTCAGATCATCGTAACATTGTCGTCATTATGAGGAGGTTCACAGGCAAGCCTTCTCTACCCCCGCCATAGTTGCTGTGCAATTCAGGAGTTGCCAACGGCACACAGGCTACGACAGTGTTACGACCGGGGCTCGTATAAAACAAGGGCTCTTAATCATTGGACTAGAAAGGCACACAGCCACAACGGTAACACTAGATCCAACCCTCGAACTTATAATGCCGGCGCACAAAAAACACCTATACCCTCCAGAGTTAAATCTGCGATAACGGGGTATCCTATAACTCGGAATAAGTGCACTACAACTACAGGCTGATGATCTCTGATACAGCCTGATCACAACAACATACAATTACGTTAAAAAGGTATACAAGGAAAAGATAGAGATCTTAATTAAATCACTGCAATGATTTAATGCAAACTAGAAGAAGGTATATTTAAAGTTACTCTAAACAATAATGAACTGTCACTCCTATACTAAAGAAAGTGAACGAAAGTCCCAAAGCATCGAGCAGGAATCTTCTGAAGAAAGTCTGATGCTGGGGTAAGATGATCGTATCGGATTTTGAACTGTTATATAAAGCAGGGACAATATAGGACAAGTGTAGAGGCAGACAGTGTTAACTGACACGGGAATAACGATAAATGCACACTAGTATTATCTCCAACAACAAAAGAAGTACTTAGTCAGGCAACTCAAAAAGCCTGCTCAGGTTGTGCAACTCAACAACAACCAAGGCTTACAGTCAACGTGAATAAGAATGCTGTATACATAACATAAGAGTTTATAATTCTAAACGGGTGTCTGCTAGGCTAATAAAGTCTAGCTGGGATGTCGTAGGCTAGGAAACAATGGCTGAGCAAGCGGCTCGTAGCCTAGCGAGGTCCTTAAGACTGTGCGGCCAAATTACGTTAATTGATGGGGTGCTCTCTTGAGAGATCCAGATCGCTAGTATCTGGTTCTCTCCTGGCGACCCTCTCAAAGTCAAAACAAACGAGTTAGCACAGTGCTGGGTAGCAGAGGCAAAAGCCCTCACTCGCAGCACAGTGCTAAACTCACAAGGTACACAGTCAGAAAGACCACCTAGGCTTCCCACGTCTCTGTTGCGATTGTACAGGTTAAGCAAAACCTGTTACACATCGGAAATCACAACACAAGTAGCCTTACCACAGTCTAGCATTAAATAGCCCAGCTAACAGCCAAGGAATAGGCAGGGAGACACCGTGAGTGTGTCGAACCTCTACAGACAAAATGGTAACCCCTCCAAAATGCCTAACGAAACATATAATATCTGAGAGCTTCAGCATATAATACGATGGCCGATATATGAAATCGTGCAGAACCAAAGGGGAGTTATGATATTAAATAGAGAGGAAGAATGAGAGGTAAGAAGTTGAGAGAGAGAGAAAGAGCTCTATAGGTAGAAGTCGGTGACAGGTGGCAAGGGATATGTGAAGGGTATGCTGGTCAGGCAAGCTCTGAAGAGAGTAGCTCCTCGGGACCCCTCCAGAATCACACACAAAGGCATGGTGGTCAGCCAATCACAGGCTGCTACGTCACCAGACAGCAGGCCTGCAGAAGGCGCCAGGAACCACCAGCCAATCAAAACCGAGAGAAAGCCACGCGGGCGAGGGACTCCTCCGGGAGGGAGGAGGGGGGAGGGAAAGCAACACTCTCCTCCCACGCTGCTCACTCGCTCTCCTTCACTACAATGCATCTTATGTTCAACTCATGATATAAAATATAATGCATTGTCACAGGCGAAAATAAAGACCACTTCTATACTGCCTGTGACATGACGATTCACAAGAAAGAAAGTACAACATTGTAGATAGACTGTAGCCCATTTCACTGCCCTGGCGAGCGCTAGTGGCTACCGGGAGGCGATTCTGCCAATGCTGGCAGGTGTCACAGCCCGCCCAAGATATAGGACGCTCAACATTAGGCGAGCACGATATTTGACAAGGCAGAATGCCGACAAGACCCGTCACACATAGCCACTCCGCCAGAAATGAAATGCAAAGCTCAATCTTACATAAAACAACATATCAACATAAAGAAAATCTTATAACCCCTCCCAAACATAATAGTATAATTTTAGCCTGCTATGCTCCCAGAGCGAGCTTCACAGAGCCCAGCCTTCTAAGTGAAAGATAGGTTCAACTTAGGAATTTAGCTATAACATTGGCAACTTTACAATTAACTATCAAAAGAAAGAGTTTTTGTGATTTTTTTAATTTTAAATATGTTTATAGCAGCTGCACTTACAGGGGCAGTTACAGTAGGGTAGTGATTGAGAGAGTGAGAGTGAGAACGGAGAAATGGATAGGCGACGAGCAGGGAGGTTTTAGGAAGGGAAGAGGATGTGTAGATCAGATTTTTACCCTGAATTGTGTTGTGGAGAAGTATCTGGAGAAGAAACAAAAGGTGTATGTTGCCTTTATGGACTTGGAGAAGGCCTATGACAGAGTGGATAGAGAAGGTTTGTGGAAAGTACTTAGAATATACGGAGTAGAGGGCAAGTTGCTGAAAGCAGTGAAGAGCATGTATGAGGGTGCAAAGGCGGCAGTACGTGTGGAGAGTGAGCAGAGCGAGTTCTTTGACCTGAATGTTGGTTTGAAACAGGGGTGTGTGATGTCCCCGTGGTTGTTTACTGTATATATGGATGGAGTTATGAAAGAAATACTATCAAGAGCAGTGGATGTTGGTGTATCGCTGAAAAGGGAGGGAATTGAGTGGAAGCTACCTATACTGCTGTTTGCGGATGATACAGTTCTGATGAGTGATAATGAATGGGAGTTGCAGGGTCTGGTAAATGAGTTTGGAACAGTGTGCGAAAAACGGAATTTGAAGGTAAATACGGGGAAGAGCAAGGTTATGGTCTTCGAAAGGGGTGAAGTCACAGAGTGTGAGGTGAAGCTGAACGGTCAGGCTATGGAGATCGTCAACTCTTTTAAGTATCTGGGCAGTGTGTTGAGTAAAGATGGGACTATGGATGAAGAGGTGCGGGAGAGGGTACAACAGGGGAAGAGGGTTGTAGGAACGCTAAAAGCAGTAACAAAAAATAGGGTGGTCAGTATGGAAGTGAAGAAGTCCTTGCATGACAGTGTGGTAATCCCGACACTGACTTACGGAAGCGAAGCATGGACGTTGGTTGAGAGACTCAGACCAAGAGTGAGAGCAGTGGAAATGAATTACTTAAGGAGTGCGTGCGGAGTTACATGGAGGGATAGACAGACTAATGAGGAAGTAAGAAGGAGGTGGTTGTGGAGGTAGATGTGCTTGAAAGTGTGAAAAGGAACAACTTGAGATGGTTCGGCCATATGGAACGTATGGAAAGCGAGAGAATGACTAAGAGGGTGTATGAGAGCGAGGTGGAGGGACAGAGGGGGAGAGGTAGACCGAATATGAGGTGGAAGGATGGAGTGAGGAAGTACATGAACGAAGGTGGTGCTGGTTGGGGGGAGGGGCGTCGACTGACTGGGGACAGAGGTGCATGGGGGCGGTTCGTTCGTGGCCACCCCTTCGGGGATCACGGCGTCAGGCAATAGATAGATAGATAGATAGACTTACAGGGGCAAGCCTAGTTTTTCTCCACTCTCAACACACACTGACTGAACGGCGAGGGTTCTCCTGCAAACAAACCCTCCCGTGACAAACAATCAGCCAAAACATTATCAGTGGCCTTAGCATACCACACATCCAACTTGTGTTCCGGCAGCAAAACAACACCTATGCCCAGTTCATCACAAGACTGGCACTTCTCTTCGCTCTTTCCGGCAACGGGACCTGCCAAAAGCCTTTCACTAGTTCTACCTTCGTGATAGGCGATGCAGCCCCGATGCGGTCTATGGTGTTGTCAACTCTCGATAAGGTATAGGCGTCTGTCAGAGATAATGCACACACACTCTCGCAATCAACACACTCACTGATCTTGCCACTTAACACAGGTTGCAAAGTTACAAGCAACGACCACTCACGACATTCCTTATCCCTCAAACCCTTCGTCAACACGTAATCCAGCTCTGCTTGCACCACAGGCTGTCGAGCAGGATTTATACGGTAGGGAATTAAACCGAGCCTTGCACTGTCTCCAGCTTCCATGTCGGATTCTACCCCGTACATCAGGCCTGGAGAAGCAACAAACATGCGGATGCACTGCCACAGCCTAGTAAACAACTTATCTCGCAGAACAACATGCCTAGTGCCCTCCCACAACCCAGCCGAGACCGCAGCTTCTAACCTGTAGTCTCTCTCCTTCTCCACCTTCGTCCCTAGAACAGTCAGGTCATGAGAGGGACAATCAGTACCACCTGTGCAGTCACTCCCATAGTTCATTATTGCTAAGGCTTCCCCGCCGATACCGTACCTGCGCACCCCCGCATTCCTTGCAACTACATCTGCCTGCGCAGCATCACCGCTTTTAGCGACATGGCCAGATACAGTCGGTCTATGGTAGGGCTGTTGCATTCGACTAGAGCAGCATTGGGAGGCTATACGACGACCGGCCACATCCACTCCACAGCCAAACTCACCAATCTGCTCATGTCCTCCTTTTGACCACCACCCTTGGCAGCCATGGGTCGACCCTGACCTGACAACCATGTCCAAGCCTCGTCGCCCACCTTGAACCACCGAAACAACGAGGCTAACGGTCTTTCAACATTCACGTGGCCTGCCCGCGGAACATCTTGCACCGCCTGAGTTGTGAGGCTCAGCGGCTCGGCACGACCAGTGGGGTATGAACCGAGCTGGTGCTGGACTGCTGCACACTGCTGCTCAGGCAGTTGCTCTAGTGCTTCCACAGCCACCAGACTCGTGTCCCCCGCCCACTGCTCCGCCGAGACATGACAATCCCTACTATACTCCACCTGTGCCCTACTGCCCCCCTCTCCTTCTCCACCTTGGCCGCTGCAGACCAACGCAGGGACAGTAGGCTGCTCAGGTGGTTGCCTCACAAACTCCTCCAACAGGTTCACATGACATGTTTCCCCGTCCTCGTGTTTGATCTCGACAGCACCATTACCACACTTCTGAACTTCCGGATCCTACAACTGCAGTTTACAAATATCTGAGGGAACCAACCTGTCTAGATGCTTCCGAAGCAACCCAAGTCCTCCCTCAATATCAAACTGAGCAACCCTTTTTTCTCTCGGTGTATAACGTTGCTGCCTCTGAGTCTCTTCCTGCCCTACCTCCTCACAGTACTCACTAGCTGTGACAGGTCCTGGGGCTTCTCCAGACTCCAACAATGGTGCCAATACTGAGTTGCCAAGAAGAGCTGCTGGTACTAAACTCTCCAAACTTTTACCAACATCAGCCGTCTTCTTCCAACCGTTCCTCCGCTGATCAGAAGAATGAGGAATAGGCTGTGACACTTTTGGATGCAAGAGGTCTTGTAACAACGCACGTCATAGGTTGTACTTTACACTTCTCTACCCACTCCTGTTCCTCTCTACTCACGTCGGCCGGCTTCTCGGCAACGACTAAGGGGGAAACCTCAGAAGTAGGCACCGCAAAGTCGTTGCCGAGAAGGAGGTCGACGCCCCCAACAGGCAAGTTCTCCACAATTCCCACATCCAACTCTTGTGTCACACCATCTACCTCCAGTTCCATCCTGACTAACGGGTATGACCTGATAGCATTGATACCTTGCACCACAACCACCCGTGCCGCATTTATTGGTCTACCAGTAAAGTTCTTCATTAAAGTCTGAGAGGCACCCGTGTCTCGCAACAGCTCAACTACATGCTTCTTACCAGCCCACTTCACGCAGCCATGCCCTCGATGGTCACAAAAGACATCGCGGACAGGGTTCGAGCCTTCCGGATTCTTCTCCACTGGCTGTGTCCCAGCCTCTGACGATATTCCCCGGTCAAACTCAGACGACTTCGGGGACACCCCAATGGTGCGAGCCAAAGACACAACTGCATTAGGTAGCTTGCTTGGACTGGCTTTTGCAAAATGCCTCTTCTCATGACATTGAAAACACTCTAACTCCCCCATGGGCTTCCCATGAGGTTGGGAAGGGCACTGACCCTTCTTAAACGGGACGGTACTAGGTTTATGGTCAGTTTTGGTGTCGTTGCTCTTGTTCTTAGTGTAATTATGTGTATCAGTATTTCGGGAAGGGGAGGAGTACGCTCCTTATTGCCTGCATCACTTCTCTGTGCAAGACCGCACCCACGAATCAAAGATAACCGAAGGTCAGCCATCTCATCTGCCTCCTGAAGAGTTTTCGGGTTTTTCTCTTTAACCCTTTCACGCATTTATGACGCTGAGGTTGCCAAATTAGCAATAATAAATAGAGTTCTCTCACTCTTATAATTACCTCTCTAAAATTAGTTTTCTGCCCACAGCTAACTCAAGAGACAACTGCAGAGGTTGAAGTAACTAAACTAAAGGTTTCTAAATACCCCTGATGGTAACAAACGCTTCAAAGTATCTCCAATAGGCTCAAAATCGCATCATATGTCGGAGGGGTTTATATTCAAAGTCAGATCGACGCCCGTACACTTGAAAAATTGTTCTAGAAGCATCAGCTGTTTCAACTCCTCAAACGTCGATGCCTTTTCAGAATGCAGCCAGATTCTAAATGCATCGGACAGATCCCGGGCATGCTCAAGAAAGGTGCACTCAAGACCCTTCGTTACACCCCGGAAATTCAATCTGTACGTCTCTGGTTGTAACTCATATGCCCGCAGGGCAGCCTCCTTCAATACCTCATAATCGATGCACGACTCCAAAGGCAACGCATCATATGCCTTGAGTCCTTTGCCAATCAACCTAGAGGAAACAAGGGCTGCCCACTTAACCTCGGGCCATTGGTGCTCCCGGCACTTCTTCTCAAAACGCATACAAAATTCAGTGACACCCGACTCTCGTCAAATACAGGGACTAACTTAAGAAGGTGCGATAAAGACTGATCAAGACCTCGATTCCCAGCACCGAGACGCTGCCCTGTCGACTCCACCCTAGACTTCTCAAGATCTTTGTCTGCACAGTACATGGCCTTTCTCTCCTCAGACTGAATCCTGGGCATCTCAATCTCAGATTAAGTAATTATTTCATAAATGTTTATACATATTTTAATAATACATCACTTAGCTCTACTCCCACTAGTTCTGTATATTTTGATAGAACTAAACTTAAAGATGCCCTTAAATTCCTCCTTTTCAATACTTATGTTAGATTCGGGCCTTACATTTTCAAACAAATATTAGGAATTCCTATGGGTGGAAATGCTAGCCCTTTAATTGCAGACTTATTCTTGCTTGCTTTAGAATTTAAATATATAAAAGACTTAGTTGACAGTAGCAAGAAAAATAAAATCCCAGAAAAATTAGCACTTGCTAAATTGTTAAGTAATAATAGTAGATATATTTATGATATTCTCGTTTGCAATTTGTTAAATGTTTATCAAGTTGCTAAACTTATTTACCCTAATTCTATTCCCCTCACACAATGTAACGTAAATTATAAAGTTGAAAATTGTCTTGATATAAATATAGAGAATGTTAATGAACAGTGCATACTTAAAGTATATCACAAAGTTGATGATTTTAATTTTAACGTAATAAACTTTCCTTTCCCTAGTAGTAATATCGATAGTAAAATAACTTATAATTGTTTTTATTCCCAGTTAATGAGATTTTGTAAAATCTGCACTAAAGTAGATGACTTTTGGGCTAGAGCTAGGTTACTATACAGACTCTTAGTAGACAGAGGTTTTGAGGCAAGTAAATTGTTCCATACATTTAATCTTTTTAGGGTCAATTATTGTGACTGTATTCTAAAATTTGACATAAATTATTTTAATCAAGCATTTTTAACTTGAAGTTTCTTGTATAATCTCTGGTTACTTTTTGTCTGTATTTATTGTTTATCTTTTTCTTTTTCTTTTTCTATTATTAATATTAATATTGATGATTTTTTTAAATTGATTGTTCTTGTTAAAAGAGTACTCTTTGTTTAAATCTGTTGTTACTTCATATTTTGCAATTATTTGTCTTTATATTATATGTATTCATTGTCGATAGTATCAATTGCTTCCTTTTGCTATTTCATTAGTTTATTTGTGCGAAAAATGTAGGTTATTTGTAGGGTAGTTATTGATAGGGGTCACTTGAGGCATGCTATGCTTACAGGTACCTACCCGATAGCACTATCGTTAGTGAGTGCTGTACTTTATTTTATATATTATTTTGTAATAGTATAGTTATCTTATCAATATTTGTATTTTGTACTATTGTTAATGTCTTGTCATGTTGCAAATTTGATTTTAAATAATATTTTGACATTTAACATGTAGTTTCTTTATTCATGCAGATTTTAGTAAAATTTACCAGAACGTCCCGGACTTCCCAAACTTGACTAATTCCTTTAACGTGACGATAGTGCGTTGTTATATGCGCGATTAGTTTGCTTGGGAAACAGATTAACTTGCTCATGTAGTAATGTACACCCTATGTGGTGGATTGTGTTCTTTTATTTAATAATTTTCATTTTAGTAAGCGTTGTTTCCACATAGCGATTTTGATAATTTAATTTGACTTTATATTGTCCTTGTCCCAATTTTGGTTTGTTTAGTTTGCAAGTTTTACATTTTAATTCATGCCTTCGTTGCTCAAGCTCATATCTGGCCCTTCTCTCCTCAGCCTGAATCTTAGCCATCTCAAACTCCCGCTGCTGCTGATCAGATTCCCGTTGCTGCTTAGCCATCTCAAGCTGGAAGAGCATCTCTGCCGTCAAACCTTGAGGAGGAGAAGATGCAACAATTGGAGACTCACCCAAGTGCAAACCACGCTGCCAGTGACGATCGGCCGGCGGGAACGTACCCGGCTCCGGAGCCCGAGGGGGCGCCATGGTAGGAGTCGAGTGGAATGGGGGCTGGGCCGAAGGTGCCCCAGCTCCTGCTCCACCCGAGGCCCCACGCACCCGGCTGAGCACACAGGCCACCAGGTCACCTCTCGACATGCTGCTAGTGCCCACATGCCCCATGACCGTGGCCAAACACTGGAGACCATACCGATCAATCCCCGACACCCGGTCAACAGTAATAGGTATCTCCAGAAACTTCCTTGCATCCTCCTCACTAGTTATGACTCTAATGCCTTCGGACAAACCCCGCTGCTGCACCTCAGAGTCTGTTTCCCGTACTGTATTCCCACTGTATACTGATCTGTCGTCCGACATATTGTCCACCGAAAATTCTCAACGTTTATAAAAAAAAAAAGTACCTAAACTCTTATGTAGTAGCACTATTCACTCAAAAATATAAAATGCTTGAAGACTCTTAAGTGTTATACTACTTGCCTAAAAAATTCCACGTGTCCACTATATTCCTTTAAACAAAAACAAATGACCACAACACTCCTGCAATATTTCTCTAAGTTCACAAAATCCTAAGCAAGGTCGCCATTAGTTACGACCGGGGCTCGTATGAAACAAGGGCTCTTAATCATTGGACTAGAAAGGCACACAGCTACCACGGTAACACTAGATCCAACCCTCGAACTTATAATGCCGGCGCACAAAAAACACCTATACCCTCCAGAGTTAAATCTGCGATAACGGGGTATCCTATAACTCGGTATAAGTGCACTACTACTACAGGCTGATGATCTCTGATACAGCCTGATCACAACAACATACAATTACGTTAATAAGGTATAGAAGGAAAATAGAGATCTTAATTAAATCACTGCAATGATTTAATGCAAACTAGAATAAGGTATATTTAAAGTTACTCTAAACAATAATGAACTGTCACTCCTATACTAAAGAAAGTGAACGAAAGTCCCATAGCATCAAGCAGGAATCTTCTGAAGAACGTCTGATGATGCTGGGGTAAGATGATCGTATCGGATTTTGAACTGTTATAAAGAGCAGGGACATTATAGGACAAGTGTAGAGGCAGACCGTGTTAACTGACACGGGAATAACGATAAATGCACACTAGTATTATCTCCAACAACAAAAGAAGTACTTAGTCAGGCAATTCAAAAAGCCTGCTCAGGTTGTGCAACTCAACAACAACCAAGGCTTACAGTCAACATGAATAAGAATGCTGTATACATAACATAAGAGTTTATAATTCTAAACGGGTGTCTGCTAGGCTAATAAAGTTTAGCTGGGATGTCGTAGGCTAGGAAACAATGGCTGAGCAAGCGGCTCGTAGCCTAGCGAGGTCCTTAAGACTGTGCGGCCAAATTACGTTAATTGCCGGGGTGCTCTCTTGAGAGATCCAGATCACTAGTATCTGGTTCTGTCCTGGCGACCCTCTCAAAGTCAAAACAAACGAGTTAGCACAGTGCTGGGTGGCAGAGGCAAAAGCCCTCACTCGCAGCACAGTGCTAAACTCACAAGGTACACAGTCAGAAAGGCCACCTAGGCTTCCCACGTCTCCGTTGCGATTGTACAGGTTAAGCAAAACCTGTTACACATCGGAAATCACAACACAAGTAGCCTTACCCTGTCTAGCATTAAATAGCCCAGCAGACAGCTAAGCAATAGGCAGGCAGACACTGTAAGTGTGTCGAACCTCTACAGACAAAATGGTAACCCCTCCAAAATGCCTAACTAAACATATAATATCTGAGAGCTTCAGCATATAATACGATGGCCGATATATGAAATCGTGCAGAACCAAAGGGGAGTTATGATATTAAATAGAAAGGAAGAATGAGAGGTAAGAAGTTGAGAGAGAGAGAAAGTGCTCTATAGGTAGAAGTCGGTGACAGGTGGCAAGCGATATGTGAAGGGTATGCTGGTCAGGCAAGCTCTGAAGAGAGTAGCTCCTCGGGACCCCTCCAGGATCAGACACAAAGGCATGGTGGTCAGCCAATCACAGGCCGCTACGTCACCAGACAGCAGGCCTGCAGAAGGCGCCAGGAACCACCAGCCAATCAAAACCGAGAGAAAGCCACGCGGGCGAGGGACTCCTCCGGGAGGGAGGAGGGAGGAGGGAAAGCAACACTCTACTCCAACACTGCTTGGTGGGAGGAGGGAGGAGGGAAAGCAACACTCTCCTCCCACGCTTCACGCTCGCTCTCCTTCACTACAATGCATCTTATGTTCAACTCATGATATAAAATATAATGCATTGTCACAGGCGAAAATAAAGACCACTTCTATACTGCCTGTGACATGACGATTCACAAGAAAGAAAGTACAACATTGTAGATAGACAGTAGCCTATTTCACTGCCCTGGCGAGCGCTAGTGGCTACCGGAAGGCGATTCTGCCAACGCTGGCAGGCGTCACACCCCGCCCAAGATATAGGACGCTCAACATTAGGCGAGCACGATATCTGACAATGCAGAATGCCGACAAGACCCGTCACACATAGCCACTCTGCCAGAAATGAAATGCAAAGCTCAATCTTACATAAAACAACATATCAACATAAAGAAAATCTTATAACCCCTCCCAAACATAATAGTATAATTTTAGCCTGCTATGCTCCGAGAGCGAGCTTCACAGAGCCCAGCCTCCTAAGTGAAAGACAGGTTCAACTTAGGACTTTAGCTATAACATTGGCAACTTACAATTAACTATCAAAAGAAAGATTTTTTTATGTGATTTTTTTTATTTTTAATATGTTTATGGCGGCTGCACTTACAGGGGCATTCCTAGTTTTTCTCCACTCTCAACACACACTGACTGAACGGCGAGGGTTCTCCTGCAAACAAACCCTCCCGTGACAAACAATCAGCCAAAACATTATCAGTGCCCTTAGCATGCCACACATCCAACTTGTGTTCC
This sequence comes from Paralithodes platypus, assembly GCA_032716605.1. Taxonomy (NCBI): domain Eukaryota; kingdom Metazoa; phylum Arthropoda; class Malacostraca; order Decapoda; family Lithodidae; genus Paralithodes; species Paralithodes platypus. Next base: position 12,103,684 of record CM064545.1, read on the forward strand.
GGCAGCAAAACAACACCTGACACTGATAAACTGCCCAGTTCATCACAAGACTGGCACTTCTCTTCGCTCTCCGGCAACGGGACCTGCCAAAAGCCTTTCACTAGTTATACCTTCGTAATAGGCGATGCAGCCCTGATGCGGTCTATGGTGTCGTCAACTCGCGATAAGGTATAGGCGTCTGTCAGGGATAATGCACACACACTCATGCAATCAACACACTCACTGATCTTGCCACTTAACACAGATTGCAAAGTTACAGGCAACGACCACTCACGACATTCCTTATCCCTCAGACCCTTCGTCAACACGTAATCCAGCTCTGCTTGTACCACAGGCTGTCGAGCAGGCTTTATACGGTAGGGAATTAAACCGAGCCTTGCACTGTCTCCAGCCTCCATGTCGGATTCTACCCGTACATCAGGCCTGGAGAAGCAACAAACATGCGGATGCACTGCCACAGCCTAGTAAACAACTTATCTCGCAGAACAACATGCCTAGTGCCCTCCCACAACCCAGCCGAGACCGCAGCTTCTAACCTGTAGTCTCCCTCCTTCTCCACCTTCGTCCCTAGAACAGCCAGGTCATGAGAGGGACAATCAGTACCACCTGTGCAGTCACTCCCATAGTTCATTATTGCTAAGGCATCCCCGCCGATACCGTACATGCGCACCCCCGCATTCCTTGCAACTACATCTGCCTGCGCAGCATCACTGTTTTTAGCGACATGGCCAGATACAGTCGGTCTATGGTAGGGCTGTTGCATTCGACTAGAGCAGCATTGGGAGGCTATACGACGACCAGGCACATCCACTCCACAGCCAAACTCACCAATCTGCTCAATGTCCTCCTTTTGACCACCACCCTTGGCAGCCATGGGTCGACCCTGACCTGACAACCATGTCCAAGCCTCGTCGCCCACCTTCAACCACCGAAACAACGAGGCTAACGGTCTTTCAACATTCACGTGGCCTGCCCGCAGAACATCTTGCACCGCCTGAGTTGTGAGGCTCAGGGGCTCGGCACGACCAGTGGGGTATGAACCGAGCTGGTGCTGGAGCGCTGCACACTGCTGCTCAGGCAGTTGCTCTAGCGCTTCCACAGCCACCAGACTCGTGTCCCCCGCCCACTGCTCCGCCGAGACATGACAATCCCTACTCTCCTCCACCTGTGCCCTACTGCCCCCCTCTCCTTCTCCACCTTGGCCGCTGCAGACCAACGCAGGGACAGTAGGCTGCTCAGGTGTTGGGCTCACAAACTCCTCCAACAGGTTCACATGACATGTTTCTCCGTCCTCGTGTTTGATCTCGACAGCACCATTACCACACTTCTGAACTTCCGGATCCACCAACTACAGTTTACAAATATCTTAGGGAACCAACCTGTCTAGATGCTTCCGAAGCAACCCAAGTCCTCCCCCAATATCAAACTGAGCAACCCTTTTTTCTCTCGGTGTGTAACGTTGCTGCCTCTGAGTCTCTTCCTGCCCTACCTCCTCACTAGCTGTGACAGGTCCTGGGGCTTCTCCAGACTCCAACAATGGTGCCAATACTGAGTTGCCAAGAAGAGCTGCTGGTACTATACTCTCCAAACTTTTACCAACATCAGCCGTCTTCTTCCAACCGTTCCTCCGCTGACCAGAAGACTGAGGAATAGGCTGTGACACTTTGGATGCAAGAGGTCTTGTAACAACGCACGCCATAGGTTGTACTTGACACTTCTGTACCCACTCCTGTTCCTCCCTACTCACGTAGGCCGGCTTCTCGGCAACGACTAAGGGGGAAACCTCAGAAGTAGGCACCGCAAAGTCGTTGCCGAGAAGGAGGTCGACGCCCCCAACAGGCAAGTTCTCCACAATTCCCACATCCAACTCTTGTGTCACACCATCTACCTCCAGTTCCATCCTGACCAACGGGTATGACCTGATAGCATTGATACCTTGCACCACAACCACCCGTGCCGCATTTATTGGTCTACCAGTAAAGTTCTTCATTAAAGTCTGAGAGGCACCCGTGTCTCGCACCAGCTCAACTCCATGCTTCTTACCAGCCCACTTCACGCAGCCATGCCCTCGATGGTCACAAAAGACATCGCGGACAGGGTTCGAGCCTTCCGGATTCTTCTCCACTGGCTGTGTCCCAGCCTCTGACGTTATACCCCGGGCAAACTCAGACGACTTCGGGGGCATCCCAATGGTGCGAGCCAAATACACAACTGCATTAGGTAGCTTGCTTGGACAGGCTCTTGCAAAATGCCCCTTCTCATGACAATGAAAACACTCTAACTCCCCCTTGGGCTTCCCATGAGGTGGGGAAGGGCACTGACCCTTCTTAAACGGGATGGTACTAGGTTTATGGTCAGTTTTGGTGTCGTTGCTCTTGTTCTTAGTGTAATTATGTGTATCAGTGTTTCGGGGTGGGGCAGGGTTACGCTCCTTATTGCCTGCATCACTTCTCTGTGCAAGACCGCACCCACGAATCAAAGATAACCGAAGGTCAGCCATCTCAGCTGCCTCCTGAAGAGTTTTCGGGTTTTTCTCTTTAATATTCAACGTCAGATCGCCGCCCGTACACTTGAAAAATTGTTCTAGAAGCATCAGCTGTTTCAACTCCTCAAATGTCGATGCCTTCTCAGAATGCAGCCAGTTTCTAAATGCATCGGACAGATCCCGGGCATGCTCAAGAAAGGTGCACTCACGACCCTTCGTTACACCCCGGAACTTCAATCTGTACGTCTCTGGTTGTAACTCATATGCCCGCAGGACAGCCTCCTTCAATACCTCATAATCGATGCACGACTCCAAAGGCAACGCATCATATGCCTTGAGTCCTTTGCCAATCAACCTAGAGGAAACAAGGGCTGCCCACTTAACCTCGGGCCATTGGTGCTCCCGGAACTTCTTCTCAAAACGCATACAAAATTCAGTGACACCCGACTCGTCAAATACAGGGACTAACTTAAGAAGGTGCGATAAAGACTGATCAAGACCTCGATTCCCAGCACCGAGACGCTGCCCTGTCGACTCCACCCTAGACTTCTCAAGATCTTTGTCTGCACAGTACATGGCCTTTCTCTCCTCAGACTGAATCCTGGACATCTCAATCTCAGATTCATGCCTTCGTTGCTCAAGCTCATATCTGGCCCTTCTCTCCTCAGCCTGAATCTTAGCCACCTCAAACTCCCGCTGCTGCTGCACAGATTCCCGTTGCTGCTTAGCCATCTCAAGCTGGAAGAGCATCTCTGCCGTCAAACCTTGAGGAGGAGGAGATGCAACAATTGGAGACTCACCCAAGTGCAAACCACGCTGCCAGTGACGATCGGCCGGCGGGAACGTACCCGGCTCCGGAGCCCGAGGGGGCGCCATGGTAGGAGTCAAGTGGAATGGGGGCTGGGCCGAAGGTGCCCCAGCTCCCGCTCCACCCGAAGCCCCACGCACTCCGCCGAGCACACAGGCCACCAGGTCACCTCTCGACATGCTGCTAGTGCCCACATGCCCCATGACCGTGGCCAAACACTGGAGACCATACCGATCAATCCCCGACACCCGGTCAACAGTAATAGGTATCTCCAGAAATTTCCTTGCATCCTCCTCACTAGTTATGACTCTAATGCCTTCGGACAAACCCCGCTGCTGCACCTCAGAGTCTGTTTCCCGTACTGTATCCCCACTGTACACTGATCCGTCGTCCGACATATTTTCCACCGAAAATTATCAACGTTTATAAACAAAAAAGTACCTAAACTCTTATGTAGCACTATTCACTCAAAAATATAATATGCTTGAAGACTCTTAACCTGACAACCGCTAAATAGACCTAGGGGCTAGGGTAGTTATTTGTGCATTTCTAGCCTTGGATTCTGACAGAATTCGTTATATTTACAATATAGAGCATTATTTGTTATCGATACGCTTTATTTTACATATATGATGTATATATGAACCTTCAAGAGTGCTAAAATAAGTGGGAAAAGCATTTGGGTGGTGAAAAACGAAGATATTGGCCACCCCGTCATAATCTCAGGCGAGAGAGAGCCACAGGCAACCCTCCTCTCTCGCTGTCTGTGAGGTAACTGAGACGAGCGGGGCGGTGTGGGCCGGTGTCTGGGTGTTGCATAACGATCTTTTCTGCAACCCACTTGTGCTACATTATCGCGGGAGAGAAAAATAACCGATAAATGATGATAATAAGAGGAAAAATAGGTGATAATTGAGGAGGGGAGGGAGGGGGGAATAAGGTGGGGAAGGAGGGGAGGGGGGTGGGTGAGATTTACATGGATGAGTACTGGAGGGGAATTATCTCACCTAGAGACAAATTCCTTTGTTTTGATAGGCCCTTTTTTTTATGGAAGGCTTTTTTTATGGTCTTGCTTCCGTGAGGCCTATCGCGTTCCCTATAGGAAGCCTTCCATGAGGCCTATCGCGCTTGCCGGGTTAAGTGTTATACTACTTGCCCAAAAAAAATCCATGTGTCCACTATATTCCTTTAAACAAAAACAAATGACCACAACACTCCTGCAATATTTCTCTAAGTTAACAAAATCCTAAGCAAGGTCGCTATTAGTTACGACCGGGGCTCGTATAAAACAAGGGCTCTTAATCATTGGACTAGAAAGGCACACAGCCACAGCGGTAACACTAGATCCAACCCTCGAACTTATAATGCCGGCGCACAAAACACCTATACCCTCCAGAGTTAAATCTGCGATAACGGGGTATCCTATAACTCGGTATAAGTGCACTACTACTACAGGCTGATGATCTCTGATACAGCCTGATCACAACAACATACAATTACGTTAATAAGGTATACAAGGAAAATATAGAGATCTTAATTAAATCACTGCAATGATTTAATGCAAACTAGAAGAAGGTATATTTAAAGTTACTCTAAACAATAATGAACTGTCACTCCTATACTAAAGAAAGTGAACGAAAGTCCCAATGCATCGAGCAGGAATCTTCTGAAGAAAGTCTGATGCTGGGGTAAGATGATCGTATCAGATTTTGAACTGTTATATAAAGCAGGGACAATATAGGACAAGTGTAGAGGCAGACAGTGTTAACTGACATGGGAGTAACGATATATGCACACTAGTATTATCTCCAACAACAAAAGAAGTACTTAGTCAGGCAACTCAAAAAGCCTGCTCAGGTTGTGCAACTCAACAACAACCAAGGCTTACAGTCAACGTGAATAAGAATGCTGTATACATAACATAAGAGTTTATAATTCTAAACGGGTGTCTGCTAGGCTAATGAAGTCTAGCTGGGATGTCGTAGGCTAGGAAACAATGGCTGAGCAAGCGGCTCGTAGCCTAGCGAGGTCCTTAACCCTTATTTAGCGGGTGGTAAGGTATTTTAAACTACAGCTCAGCGGGCATAATCCCGAAATATTCGCTCAATTTAACTCGCCCTAGCGCCGTTACTATGGCTCCAATGCGAACGAAACGATCATTTTTGGAAAGAGCAACTCTTCGTCTCCCCCATATAAGTCTATGTATGGATGTTATGAATGAGTGTGGAGGGTGGGAAGAGGTGAGGAAGAGGAGGTACTTTTTGGTCTATTTCCCGGGCGCGTTCGGATGTGTTCGCTTTGGCCTGTCTTCGGCCTCTCGCGCGTCTACTATTCCTTAGGTAATCAGTCTTATTTTTCTCTTATTTCTCCTTATTTCTGTATTCTCTGTATTATCTCTCTCTCTTTCTTTCTCTCTCTCTCACTCCTGTCTGTCTGTCTCTCTCTCTCTCTCTCTCTAGATATAAACACTTACGAGCTCCAAAGAGCCCTATCCAACAACAAAAGTAGTGCCCCAGGGGAGGATGGGATAACATATCCCATTCTACGTGCAATGACAGAGGTTGCAGGCAATCCATTGCTGGATTTCTTTAACCTTAGCTATCGCAACAGTGTCATCCCTCCTGACTGGAAAAGAGCTGTCATAATTCCTGTACCCAAGGCTGGTTCTGTTACAGCCATGAGACCTATATCACTTCTTTCTTGTTATTGCAAGACAATTGAAAGGATTGTCCTTAATAGGCTACTGCACAAAATAGAGTCACAATTGAGCCCGCATTTGAATGGCTACATCAAAGGCAGAAGTACAATGTCCTGTATCACATCATATCTCTCTAACCATAGGTGTAACTGTACTGTATTTTTAGATTTGAAAGGTGCATTTGATGTAGCAAACAGGGATGTAATACTTTGCGAGTTGGCGAAAATGGGAGTAAAAGGTAAACTATTGGGCTGGATCAAGGAATACCTCAGCAATAGAAGTGCATATGTCGTCTTTCAAGGTAAAAAGTCTGAAATACGTAAGCTTGAGCTGGGTACACCACAGGGGGGAGTATTAAGTCCAATACTATTCAACATATTAATGCACATTATTGTTAGACTCAAATTTCCCAGAGTAGTGATCTGTGAAAGCTATGCTGATGATATTTTGATCCAGGCCGATAGTCACAGGGACATGCAACGTGGCCTAGACTTGGTAGGAGAAGCTTGTGACCAATTTGGCCTGGTAATATCAACAAACAAAACAAAAGTCATAACAAAAGGTTGGAATCGTAACAAGCCTCTACATCTCCATGGTAATGTACTGGAGAGGGTAGACTATTATAAATATCTGGGAGTGTATGTTGGGGGACTACAGGGTAATACTGCTGAATTTGATCATGTAATGACCACCTGTAAAAGACGACTAAGGCCCCTTAAAGTAATGTCATGGAAAGGCTTGGGTGCCTCCATCACTATCCTCAGGACCATGTACATTGCCTATATTAGATCAGTAATTGACTACCATGCACCTGCTCTCTCCTGTTTACCTGCTAATCAGATCGAAAAACTTGACAAACTGCAAAATGAGGCCATGAGACTTATTTTTGGATGTCCGAGAAATGTCAAGGTAAAAAATCTTAGATATGAGTTAAATCTATCGTCCATCACTGATAGAATAAAAGAAACAAATATGATAATAGGCATACGAACACTGAGAGACGACAGAGAAACACGACCTAAGACTGCACTAATGGAGCTACTTAGAATAGATGACTTAAAAGGCAGGGACTGGCCACATGTAACTGCTGCTGACATTCTTGACTACCAGCTTACAGACTACTATATCGGTGACTGGCAACTGACTGACCCCACCCCACCCAGCTTACAGACTACCATCCAGATGACCGGCAATTGAGTGTCCCCCTTCCGCCCTGGGAAGAGGCCACTATTGAGATTATAGTGACTCAACTCGACACAAAAAAGTCTGAGATCCCGTCCTACGCTCTGAAGATAAACTTTATGTCACTAATAGAAGATATGACAGATGGGAACACTGATCAGGTATACTGTGACGGCTCACTTAACACCGTAACTGGGAGGGCAGGAGCTGCCATCACTATTATGAGTGGTGGCAACTTTGCTCATGAAGACGATGAACTATCCAGGCTACAGGACTGGGCCTCCTCCACTCAAACTGAGCTGGTGGCAATAGCGATGGAAATTGGGAGTATCTTTCGAAGAGGAAAGAATATTCTTATCCTATCTGACAGCAGGGCGGCCTTGGAAGCTATCTCCAACCCCCAACCCACCTATCCTTTCCTTGTACAAGATATCAGACGGGGGATAAAATGTGTAGGGGAGAAGGTGCTAGGGGTAAAATTTGCCTGGATTCCTTCACATGTAGGCATCCCCGGCAATGAAAGGGCAGATAAGCTTGCCAAGGAGGCCTCAGAGAAAGAAGAACCTGATCATATGCTTGAACTGTCATTGAAACAAATGAGAACTATAATTAAAAAGACACAAGAAGAAAGAGTGGATGAAGACAGAGCTAGACATCATAATACCAGCCGATCTATAAACTACTACTATAAAGTAGCATTTACGACCAAATACACCTATGGTAAACGTACAACGAGTAGGTGGGTAGACTCAGTACATGCAAGAATAAGGCTTGGCTATTGTTATCCATGGCAGCTCAATTGGCAGGTAGAAGAAAAGCACAGGCAATGTAGGGTTTGCAGAGCTCCCAACAAACACTCTCTCGAGCACTATATCCTGGAATGCCCAATGATTAGGGAATACAGGAATAATCAGTTAAGCACAATTGAGGATCAAGCAATATACATGCTAAAGAATAACGTAGTCAATAACATACTAAAAAAACACAAGAACTTTGCCCCCCCACAATAATATGTACTGTAAACATGAAACATGAACCTTATAAGTATGCACCCCTTGCCCTCCACACATCTCTTCTTTCTTACAAGGTCACACTTAAACCCTTTGTAACGCCCTCTACACGATTTCATATTTTCATTGATCATGTCACACTTATAATACCAGTCAGTATTTCTTTACTTATCACTGCTATTCTCATTTAATAGATTGACAATGTACAGTATATACATATCCCTCTGAGCCTCTAACACAGCTTTTATTTAAATAATCTGTTAAGTGCCAATTCATATCCTTTTGCAAGCCAATATACATGACCCTTGCATATGTAAGCAACATAATTGTCCTCAATATTCTTTGCTAATGGTTTGATCTACAATTAAGTACCTTCGGATATGCGGCATATCCCTCCCGGAGGACTACTAGTATCTTCCTTCTGAATATTGTTTTGCTACTAAACTTAATTGAATCTTGATCTTTGCACGTATACAGTTTCCTTCCTTACTTATTGATATGTTGTGTCAGGTACGATGAAGCGATACTGCTGATATCTGTAGACTTGCGTTGAAATTCAAACTTTCCCTTTTAAGATTTTTTTTTTTTTTTTTTTTGTTAATACCATATATATCTTCAGTACTATGGCTGGCCTTAAACAACTTATTTATATGTAGTATGTCCCACCCTCCCCAACACATACACACACACACACCTCCCCTCTCACACTTTCCTCCTCCCTGGAGTAACTTACCTCCTCTTCCTCCCCCCCCATACTCCTCCTCTCCCACCCATTCCTCTACCTCCTACAAAACCCCTAACCATACTGCTGTATTGTCCTCAATATTCTCGGCTAATGGCTTGATGTACAAGTACCTCCGGATATGCGGCACTGTCCCTCCCGGAGGTCTACTTGCACCTTCCCTCCGAATATTATTTTATGGAAATAAGATAATTTGAATCTGAATCTGAATCTGTATGGCTGTGTGTTTTGGGTGCTGGGGCAATGCCTTCTCTATACATAATTATGTATAGAGAAGGCATTGGCTGGGGTCTGGTGACTGGGTCACGACGGGTAGGGTCCCTCTAGGATGTTTAAGGAGGGACATACACACACACACACACCTCCCCTCTCACACTTTCCTACTCCCTGGAGTACCTTACCTCCTCCTCCTCCCCCCTCCCCCCCTACTCCTCCTCCTCTCCCACCCATTCCTCTACCTCCTACAACCCCCCTCCCTCTCTCCCATAACCACACACCCTACTAAATATTATATTACTATCGGCATGTAAACTTCTCCACTGGTCATATTGCGCTAACTATCCCCTCAATAACCATTATTGTAATAAGAATTTGAACCATGTAACTCATGTTTGTAAAATATTTGTATTACTATAATTCCATTATAACTTCGGTAGTTGGTAATATTAGTCACATTATGTATGTGACTCTTGTATTCAGCTAACTATGACCTCAATAACCGTTGATGTAATGAAGAATGTGAAGTGTCCCTCATATGATTGTAATATATTTGTCGTACTATTATTGCATAATAACTTATGTAGTTCGAAATATTAGTCACATCATGTATGTAATAATTGTATTCAGCTAACTATGATCTCAATAACCATTGATGTAAGAAAACATGAATGGTCTCCTCATAATTATGATTGCACTAGTTTTGTAGTGCTATTATTTACCTGTCAATTAATAATTCAGTCACATTTTTTTTTTTTTTTTCTCTCATGAGCACGTATATACAGCATATACAGCACATGTGGCAATCAAATTAGGAAACTATAATAACACCAGACGACGATACTGTTGTTACAGTAGAATAATGACTCTTTGAGCAGTATGTATTGCCTTAACAGTGGTTGTCCCCTTATTATTATTATTATTTTATTATTATTATTGAAATACCACAGGAACGAAAATTCCTGGGAGCGAAACTTCCACCCCCGACGAGATCCCTCTCTTTCTACCACCTCCCTCCACATGTTACACGTCTCGTTAATCACAGTCTTCTAATATACAAATCACATTTCCTTACCCCTTGACATTCTTGAAATACCCACTAAGTATATTCAATTAGATACCAACCATGCAGACTACGTTCGTTGTGTATGGGTACGAGGCGATCTCAAGACACCTTAGCTCCCAGTGCACAACGAACCGGATCATGATTATGTCCGCCTGTATTAAATTATGTATTATGTTGATTTATACCATTGCCTATTTTTGTAATAATTGTATTCAGCTAACTATGATCTCAATAACCATTGATGTAATGAAAATATGAATAGTCTCCTCATACGATTGCACTAGTTCTGTAGTGCTATTATTTACAACCTGTCAATTAATAATTCAGTCACTACAAGCTTGCTTGCTTGCCTTTTTTTTTTTTTTTTTTTTTTTTTTTGTATACAGACCATGTGACAATTAAATGAGGAAACTATAATAACACATCTGAATAATGCCAACCTGACTTATAAACACAAATATGAATGTAACCAGACGACGATGCTGTTGTTTCAGTGGAATAATGGCTCTTTGAGCAGTATGTATCGCCTTACTAGTGGTTGTCCCCTCACAGGATGGCTCTCTCCAACACCCCTTCTCCCCTCTCAACACTCTTCTCTGAGCTAGTGCCGATACAAATGGCCAGTCCTGTGTAGAATCGTGAGGTTCAGAGTCGTAAAGATTCCAGGACGAGCTCCATAGAAACTGAAACTGAAACTGAACTGGGGGGCGCTGCTCAATAAACTCGCCCCTCGGGGCAAAATCAAATCTCTCTCTGGCTTGCTCCCTTTCCCTCTCTCGCGCGCTCTGTCTCTCTCTCTCTTCCTCATCCGTATATATAATTCTCATTATTATTTTCTCTAATCTCTCTCACTCCTCCTGTCTGTCTCTCTCTCTGGCTCGCTCGCTTTCCCTCTCTCGCGCTCCCTTTCTCTCTTCCTCATCCGTATATGTATTTCTCATTATTATTTTCTCTAACTAATCCCTCTATTTCATTTATTTGCTTGTAATATTTCTGTATTATTATATCTTTTTCACTCTTTCTTCAGTTCAGTTTCTGTATTCTCTCTCTTTCTCTCTCTCTCTCTCTTCCTCATCCGTATATGTAATTCTCATTATTATTTTCTCTAATCCCTCTTTTTTTATTTGCTTGTAATATTGCTGTATTATTATATATTTTTCACTCTTTCTTCAGTTCAGTTTCTGCATTCTCTCTCTCTCTCTGTTTCGCTTGCTTTGCAGGATTTTTGTTTTTGTTTTATAAATAATATTATTTCAACACATTTCCAAATCACCCTATGGAGTAGTGTTCACGACTCATTATTTTTTTTGTGGCGTTCCCAGGAGGTGTAATCCACATGTGATTGAGGTAGGCAAAAGGCAGTTATGTGATTGAGGTAGGTAAAAGGCAGAACTGCCTATAGCGAGTGTATGAATGTATGTATGAATGAATGACATGGATGTATGAGGTGGACCAAGAACCAGATGGATGGGTGAGATTCGAAACTTTGATAGACGTATATATCACGGTATACGGTAGAAGTCATTCCTTACAATGTACCGTACATCGTGATATATACGCCTATCAAATGATTGCAATCAACATACGGTATATATATATATACTGTATATTGGTGAATATTGATTGCAATCATTTGGTAGGCGTATATATCACGGTGTATATATATATATATATATATATATACCGTATATTGATTGCAATCATTTGATAGGCGTATATATCACGGTGTACGGTAGATGTCTTTCCTTACGAAGGTGACCTTGAAATTGCTAGGACTCTTCTCTCTCTTTTCGTAAGGAATGCAATCTACCGTACACCGTGATATATGCGCCTATCAAATTATTGCAATGAATATACACCAATATACAGTATATATATATATATATATATATATATATATACCGTATATTGATTTCACTCTTTCTTCAGTTCAGTTTCTGCATTCTCTCTCTCTCTCTCTCTCTCTCTCTCTCTCCCTGTTTCGCTTGCTTTGCAGGATTTTTGTTTTTGTTTTATATATAATATTATTTCAACACATTTCCAAATCACCCTATGGGGTAGTTTGTTTGTTTGTTTTGTAGATGTTTAGGTGACAATCACCACGGTCGATCTGGGGATCCGCCGCTGATGAGCTCGTCCTGGAATCTTTACGATTCTGTACAGGACTGAACATGCCATTTTTATCGGCAATAGCTCAGAGAAGAGTGTTGAGAGGGGAGAAGGGGTGTTGGAGAGAGAGGAAGGTGTTGGAGTGGCTTTGTTATGTGTGTTTTGTCTGTATACGTCGTCAGGATGTCCCCTGACTGGGTGCAAGCATGTGAAACATGCTAGGACGTACTACCGCACCCACTAAATGTCCTCCGTGGCAGGGATTCGATCCCGGGTCTTTCAGATTCACACGCGAGCGTGCTCACCACTTGACCACCACGGCCTGTGTTGACTAATTTATTTATTTATTTATTTTTTTCCCAGGAGGTGTAATCCACATTTCATTAAGGTAGGCAAAAGGCAGTTATATGATTGAGGTAGACACAAGGCAGAACTGCCTATAGCGAGTGTATGAATGTGATTGAGGTAGACAAAAGGCAGAACTATAGCGAGTGTATGAATGTATGTGTGAATGAATGACATGGATGTATGAGGTGGACCAAGAAGCAGATGGATGGATTAGATTCGAAACTTATGGATGTAATGGGTGATGTTACTGATGATGATGAATGCACTTGTGTTTGGGTAGTGTGCTATTCCACCATATGAATGATTGAATGACATACATTCATGAGGTACTTTGAAATAGATGAATGAATGATTGAATGAAGTTATGAATGACGTGAATTCATGAGGTACTTTGAAATAGATGAATGAATGATTGAATGAAGTTATGAATGACATGAATTCATGAGGTACTTTGAAATAGATGAATGAATGATTGAATGAAGTTATGAATGATTGGCAAGAAGGGAGGAGGTTAGAAGTGTTCCAGTGTGTGGTACTCGGTGTAGCAAAGAATAGGACAGAGTCCCACATTACACAGACTACACTTGGACGCGACTTCCCTCGTATGTCGGGGCCTCCTTGTCGTGTGACTGCAGACGTAGCACACCTTCTTTCCGGCCACCCTGCCAGCAGCAAGTTGGTTAGGGTTGGCAGGTACAGTCACAAGCCTGTGGGTCAAGAGGTAGTCCCGGCACTCAAGGCGGCTGGGCAAATCCACGATCGCCCTCGGAAGTGGTGCCGCATGTGTGGTTCCGTGCTGTGCTTACGGAGGATGGCCTCGATGATGTCCTTGGAGAACAGCCTTACAGATGTCTTCTTTCCTGTGTGCGTCATCCACAGGTTGTATGCGTTGAGGACAGTGACATCAAGAAGATGGAGTACGACCTTCTTGTACCATTTACAGGTCTTCCTCAGGCAGTCAACAGCAGTGATCTGCATATCACCTTTGTCCACCAACCGCATGTTCACATTATACTCCAGGACAGCGTCAGGTTTGGAGATAACTGTTACAGTTTTGTTGCCTGTAACACGGTCCAGCAGGTATCTCCTATTCCCGCTATCTAGCAATGCGGACTTGTGGTAGGTGGAGAGGACATTGACTGGCTTTGTGTCATGCCAACAAATAGCCAGTATGTTCTCACTGCTGCTCTTCTTCCGCAAGATGTCTCCTTTCTGCGTCTTCTCAAACCGGGGCCAGTGTTTCCGGTTTGCCCTAACAGTTCCACAGCTTCCCGTTCTCCTTGTAAGGAGATACCTGGCAAGGAGAGGAGAGGTGTAGAAGTTGTCAGTGAACAGGATACGGTTGGCATCTAGATACGGCTCCATCAGTGTCTTGACAACCGACCCTGAAAGACCCAAAGGGTCGTCCGGAATGTCCACATCGGTAGCGGTATATATGATAAGATCCAGCACATATCCTGTCTCGCAGTCACACAGTACAAAGAATTTGATCCCGAAGCGGTGACGCTTCGACGGAATGTACTGGCGGAAAGAGAGACGTCCACGGAAGAGGACCAAGTACTCATCGATCACGACATTCTGGAAAGGTTTGAAAAACCGGCGATACCTGTAAAGGAGGGAGTTCAGAAATGGCCGTACTTTCCAGATCTTGTCGGCTCCGTGTGGCGCAGTGTTATCCACAAAGTGCAAGCACTTCAGAATTTGCCTATACTGGTCCCTTGGCATGTAGGTGTTGAACACTGGCGTTGCTATGATATCATGCATAACCTAATAATCTAACATGTTGTGTTTCTTTATGTGGGCCATGAGCATGGTGAGGGCCAAAAACACGAGGAGTTCGCCGATGTCAATGGGTGTCCATCTCCGCATGTGGGGCGACATCATTTCATCGGCGTGCTGGCGACTATACAGGTTTGTCTGTGTGACAATGTCCCCGAGCAATTGGTCGTCAAAAAATGCCCGGAAGTAGTCGTAAGGGGTGTCATTCTCCGAGCAGGGAAAGGCAGGCTGGACGCCATTCGGTGCCTTGTGAAAGAGGGGTGGTTGACCAGGCATATTCCGAGGCAGGCAGTCCTCCCACTGAAAGACAGGTGGTGGTACCGCGTTCCTGGCCCCTCCTGGGGCACCTCCTGGGGCACCTCCTCTGGCACCTCCTCGGGCACCTCCTCTGGCCCCACCTCGGGCCCCTCCTCGGGCCCTTCCCCGGGCACCTCGCTGTGGCTGTCCCTGCTGTGGCTGTGCCTGCTGTGGCTGTCCCTGCTGTGGCTCTGCCTGCTGTGGCTGTCCCTGCTGTGGCTGTGCCTGCTGTGGCTGTCCCTGCTGTGGCTGTACCTGCTGTGGCTGTGCCTGCTGTGGCTGTCCCTGCTGTGGCTGTGCCTGCTGTGGCTGTGCCTGCTGTGGCTGTGCCTGCCCGTCGTCAGAGTCGCTTTCCGGCAGCGGGGATATCCTGGCTTCCGGCGAATCGGGAGAGCTTTGGGCCGGCATCGCTCTCCTCCCAGTTCAGCCGACGCCTGGTCACCCTCGTCCGCGACATCTCGGGTCGCGTTGCCAACGTGGGGGGATTTTCACCTGCAGCTGGTGTAGAGGTCGCTGGACCTGGACCAGCTTGTGCATGGGCGGGGGTAGTTGGCATCTGGTCTACCCCCGAGATGGTCAATGGCCTGGTCTGTTTTGCCGGTCTGGGACTGTTACCTATGCAAAATGTGGGAATGGTATTTCGTATGAGGGATGTGCAACACAAATATTCAATCTTTCGTTGTTTGGTTGTTTGTATTAACGTAAGAAATTTACTGAACGCCTGCAAATAATACGCTATAAAATGCTTGCAATCAAACTCTCAAACAATTTCAAGGTCACATGCAATTATATATGTATAGATAGACCCAGAGAGGAAGAGACAAGAGAGAGAGAGAGTGTCGTGATAATATAACAATGATACATATGTATCATATAATTATATGAACAAATAATATATACGGTAGGCCTACATCTGTTCCCCACAATCATATAATGCCAAGCACAAATATTCAATCTTTCGTTGTTTGTATTACCGTAAGAAATTTACTGAACACCTGCAAATAATACGCTATAAAATGCTTGCAATCTCTCTATTTTCTCTAATCTCTCTCACGCCTCCTGCCTCTCTCTCTCTCTCTCTGGCTCGCTCGCTTTCCCTCTTCCTCATCCGTGTATGTATTTCTCATTATTAGTTTCTCTAACTAATCCGTGTATTTCATTTATTTGCTTGTAATATTTCTGTATTATTATATCTTTTTCACTCTCTTTCTTCAGTTCAGTTTCTGTATTCTCTCTCTTTCTCTTCCTCATCCGTATATGTATTTATCATTATTATTTTCTCTAACTAATCCCTCTATTTCATTTATTTGCTTGTAATATTTCTGTATTATTATATCTTTTTCACTCTTTCTTCAGTTCAGTTTCTGCATTATCTCTCTCTCTCTCTCTCTGTTTCGCTTGCTTTGCAGGAATTTTGTTTTTGTTTTATATATAATATATAATAATTTACTTATCATTACTTACTATATCGTATAAACAATAGTAGGTAGCCAACTTACCATAATACCGATACACCAAACCGATACCCATGCGGTTATGTTTATCACCTGTTTACTAAAGTGCCACCATTATCGATTTTCTTCGAGCCGAATCGAGCGGGAGGGTTACCAATTGAAGTTAAATCCGCTAGCATATATTGTTAGATGTAAGACATGATAAATACCAATAGAAATATGAATTGGCAAAATCCATATAATATCACTTCGAAATTGTTCTGAAATTTCAAAACAAAACCGCTAGTGTAAGTCATTGCTGCTAGATCGAAGTAAAGGTCTCTAGATCTAGCGGAAGTCGCTATACGTATTGGCAGTACTGCACACTACCGACGGCGATACGTTGTTGACATTGTTGTTGATGTTCCAGTGGAGGGATGAACAAAATATTTTCCTTGTCCAATAATAGCTATTTCATAGTCCCACAGGACTTATTTTGATATATTTATCAAATTTACTGAACGCCGGCAAATAATACGCTATAAAATGCTTGCAATCAAACTCTCAAGCACTTTCAATGTCACATGCAATTATAAAAGTATTATATAGGTAGACCCAGAGAGGATGAGACAGACAGAGAGAGAGTGTCGTGATAATATAACAATGTTACATATGTATCATATATATGAAAACATAATATATACGGTAGGCCTACATCTGTTCCCCACAATCATATAATGCCAAACACAAAATATTAAATTTTTCGTTGTTTGTATTACCGTAAGAAATTTACTGAACGCCTGCAAATAATACGCTATAAAATGCTTGCAATCAAACTCTCAAGCAATTTCAATGTCACATGCAATTATAAAAGTATATATAGGTAGACCCAGAGAGAATGAGACAGACAGAGGGAGAGAGGTCAAGAACATCTGCTAGGTGTGATTTTTCCCTGGGAGGGAAGAGAAGATTAGTTAGGGGCGTGCCCTGGCCTACATCAGAGAACGAGAGTACCAAGGAGTACAAAGGTGTAGAAACAAAGAGAGTGAGACAGAGAGAGAGAGAGTGTCGTGATAATATAACATGTTACATATGTATCATATATATGATAAAATAATATATACGGTAGGCCTACATCTGTTCCCTACAATCATATAATGCCAAACACAAATATTCAATCTTTCGTTGTTTGTATTATATACCGTAAGAAATTTACTGAACGCCTGCAAATAATACGCTATAAAATGCTTGCAATCAAACTTTCAAGCAATTACAAGGTCACATGCAATTATAAAAATGTATATTGTAGACCACAATCTTCGCCAATCTTCGTTATTGCTTATATTATCGTGAGAAATGTACCGTATACCCTGGTTATCGTGGGAAATTTACCGAACGCCTGCAAATAATACGCTATAAAATGCAAAGGAAATGTCTTGTAGAGTGCAATTTTGAGGACGTAATGTGCTCTGAGAGAGAGCGGAGCGGTGATTAGAGCATAATTTACCTCCTGACCGCTCGTCACAGCCGCCGTGGACCTACTACAGGGAATTATCTAAGGAAATTACCGTAGTTTAGGGTTTTTGCACTCGTGTTGCACGATCGTTGCAAGACAACCAATGATCGTAGAAGGATGGTTCGGGTGTTATTGGAAAATTCAATTTACGCCCTTTCAGGGATACATACTTGTTTTACGCTCTGGGTCTTGTTTATGCATGAAAAAGAGAACGGAAACAACCCCATTTAGGGTAAAAAAAAAAAAACGCTGGGCGGCACAGTGAAATATACTCCACCACCCGCTCGTAAAGTGATAAAATGCTTGCAATCAAACTTTCAAGCAATTATTAAATGTAAATTGTACTTACCAACACCCACACCAGTATGTTCTTCATCAGGAACGTCTCCAATTTGGTCAACGGTCTGTCCAACATCAACCTCAACATCAACCCCACGCAAATTATGCTTGGGGTGAAAGCCTATGATCGGGTTATTTTCGTCTTCCGAGTCATCCACACTACCAAAACTCTCACCCAGACATTCGACGGTTTCATCCAACAGCTTATTAGAAAGTTCTGAAGAGTTCACCATGATATCTAGTTCCTGGGTGGTGAGCCGGGTGTGGTTAGTAGGGTGGCGCGACGCACTAGGGATGGCGGCCACCGAATCGAACTCGGGCAAATCTTGACCTTCCATTATGGCTGCTTGAGGGTCACTGAGTCACGGTCACGCAGTGGGGATGGGTGGATGGGCCCTTGTAGTACACTGCCTGACCACCAGGTTTCGCTTTCCACCTAAATTAGGGTGGGAATACGCCCACGGACTTAAGTCCGACCCCGCCATTTAGTCCAAATTTCTCGTATCGGACTTAAGTCCGACCCCGCTAAATAAGGGTTAAGACTGTGCGGCCAAATTACGTTAATTGACGGGGTGCTCTCTTGAGAGATCCAGATCGCTAGTATCTGGTTCTCTCCTGGCGACCCTCTCAAAGTCAAAACAAACGAGTTACCACAGTGCTGGGTGGCAGAGGCAAAAGCCCTCACTCGCAGCACAGTGCTAAACTCACAAGGTACACAGTCAGAAAGGCCACCTAGGCTTCCCCCGTCTCCGTTGCGATTGTACAGGTTAAGCAAAACCTGTTACACATCGGAAATCACAACACAAGTAGCCTTACCCCAGTCTAGCATTAAATAGCCCAGCAGACAGCCAAGGAATAGGCAGGGAGACACCGTGAGTGTGTCGAACCTCTACAAACAAAATGGTAACTCCTCCAAAATGCCTAACTAAACATATAATATCTGAAAGCTTCAGCATATAATACGATGGCCGATATATGAAATCGTGCAGAACCAAAGGGGAGTTATGATATTAAATAGAGAGGAAGAATGAGAGTAAGAAGTTGAGAGAGAGAGAAAGTGCTCTATAGGTAGAAGTCGGTGACAGGTGGCAAGGGATATGTGAAGGGTATGCTGGTCAGGCAAGCTCTGAAAAAAGTAGCTCCTCGGGACCCCTCTAGGATCACACACAAAGGCATGGTGGTCAGCCAATCACAGGCCGCCACATCACCAGACAGCAGGCCTGCAGAAGGTGCCAGCAACCACCAGCCAATCAAAACCGAGAGAAAGCCACGCGGGCGAGGGACTCCTCCGGGAGGGAGGAGGGAGGAGGGAAAGCAACACTCTCCTCCCACGCTGCTCGTTCGCTCTCCTTCACTACAATGCATCTTATGTTCAACTCATGATATAAAATATAATGCATTGTCACAGGCGAAAATAAAGACCACTTCTATACTGCCTGTGACATGACGATTCACAAGAAAGAAAGTGCAACATTGTAGATAGACAGTAGCCCATTTCACTGCCCTGGCGAGCGCTAGTGGCTACCGGGAGGCGTTTCTGCCAACGCTGGCAGGCGTCACACCCCGCCCAAGATATAGGACGCTCAACATTAGGCGAGCACGATATCTAACAAGGCAGAATGCCGACAAGACCCATCACACATAGCCACTCCGCCAGAAATGAAATGCAAAGCTCAATCTTACATAAAACAACATATCAACATAAAGAAAATCTTATAACCCCTCCCAAACATAATAGTATAATTTTAGCCTGCTATGCTCCCAGAGCGAGCTTCACAGAGCCCAGCCTCCTAAGTGAAAGACAGGTTCAACTTAGGACTTTAGCTATAACATTGGCAACTTACAATTAACTATCAAAAGAAAGAGTTTTTATGTGATTGTTTTTATTTTTAACCCTTATTTAGCGGGTGGTAAGGTATTTTACACTGTACGGCTCAGCGGGCATAATCCCGAAATATTCGCTCAATTTCACTCGCCCTAGCGCTGTTACTCTGGCTCCAATGCGAACGAAACGATCATTTTTGGAAAGAGCAACTCTTCGTCTCCCCATATAAGTCTATGAATGGATGTTATGAATGAGTGTGGAGGGTGGGAAGAGGTGAGGAAGAGGAGGTACTTTTTGGTCTATTTCCCGGGCGCGTTCGGATGCGTTCGCTTTGGCCTGACTTCGGCCTCTCGCGCGTCTACTATTCCTTCGGTAATCGGTCTTATTTTTCTCTTATTTCTCCTTATTTCTGTATTCTCTGTATTATCTCTCTCTCTCTCTCTCTCTCTCTTTCTTTCTCTCTCTCACTCCTGTCTATCTGTCTCTCTCTCTCTCTGGCTCGCTCGGTTTCCCTCTCTCGCGCTCCCTTTCTCTCTTCCTCATCCGTATATGTAATTCTCATTATTATTTTCTCTAACTAATCCCTCTATTTAATTTATTTGCTTGTAATATTTCTGTATTATTATATCTTGTTCACTCTTTCTTCAGTTCAGTTTCTGTATTCTCTCTTTCTCTTCTCATCCGTATATGTAATTCTCATTATCATTTTCTCTAACTAATCCCTCTATTTCATTTATTTGCTTGTAATATTTCTGTATTATTATATCTTTTTCACTCTTTCTTCAGTTCAGTTTCTGTATTCTCTCTTTCTCTTCTCATCCGTATATGTAATTCTCATTATTATTTTCTCTAACTAATCCCTCTATTTCATTTATTTGCTTGTAATATTTCTGTATTATATCTTTTTCACTCTTTCTTCAGTTCAGTTTCTGCATTCTCTCTCTCTCTCTCTCTCTCTCTCTCTCTCTCTCTCTCTCGCTTGCTTTGCAGGTTTTTGTTTTTGTTTTATATATAATATTATTTCACAACACATTTCCAAATCACCCTATGGGGTAGTGTTGAAGACTCATTTTTTGTTTGTGGTGTTCCCAGGAGGTGTTATCCACATGTGATTGAGGTAGGCAAAAGGCAGTTATGTGATTGAGGTAGGGAAAAGGCAGAACTGCCTATAGCGAGTGTATGAATGGGATTGAGGTAGACAAAAGGCAGAACTGCCTATAGCGAGTGTATGAATGTGATTGAGGTAGACAAAAGGCAGAACTGCCTATAGCGAGTGTATGAATGTATGTATGAATGAATGACATGGATGTATGAGGTGGACCAAGAACCAGATGGATGGATGAAATTCGAAACTTTGATAGACGTATATATCACGGTATACGGTAGAAGTAATTCCTTACAATGTACCGTACATCGTGATATATACGCCTATCAAATGATTGCAATCAATATACGGTATATATATAAATATATATATATATATATATATATATATATATATATATATATATATATATATATATATATATATATATATATATATATATATATATATATATATATATATATATATATATATATATATATATATATATATATATATACTGTATATTGGTGTATATTGATTGCAATCATTTGATAGGCGTATATATCACGGTGTATATATATATATATATATATATATATATATATATATATATATATATACCGTATATTGATGGCAATCATTTGATAGGCGTATATATCACGATGTACGGTACATTGTAAGGAATTACTTCTACCGTATACCGTGATATATACGTCTATCAAAGTTTCGAATCTCATCCATCCATCTGGTTCTTGGTCCACCTCATACATCCATGTCATTCATTCATACATACATTCATACATTCGCTATAGACAGTTCTGCCTTTTGTCTACCTCAATCACATTCATACACTCGCTATAGGCAGTTCTGCCTTTTGTCTACCTCAATCCCATTCATACACTCGCTATAGGCAGTTCTGCCTTTTCCCTACCTCAATCTCATAACTGCCTTTTGCCTACCTTACCGTAAGAAATTTACTGAACGCCTGCAAATAATACGCTAAAAAATGCTTGCAATCAAAATTTCAAACAATTTGAAGGTCACATGCAATTATATATGTATAGGTAGACCCAGAGAGGAAGAGACAAGAGAGAGAGAGAGAGAGTGTCGTGATAATAACAATGTTACATATGTATCGTATATATGAAAAAATAATATATACGGTAGGCCTACATATGTTCCCCACAATCATATAATGCCAAGCACAAATATTCAATCTTTCGTTGTTTGTATTACCGTAAGGAATTTACTGATCACCTGCAAATAATACGCTATAAAATGCTTGCAATCTCTCTATTTTCTCTAATCTCTCTCACGCCTCCTGTCTCTCTCTCTCTCTGGCTCGCTCGCTTTCCCTCTTCCTCATCCGTATTATGTATTTCTCATTATTATTTTCTCTAACTAATCCGTCTATTTCATTTATTTGCTTGTAATATTTCTGTATTATTATATTTGTTTCACTCTCTTTCTTCAGTTCAGTTTCTGTATTCTCTCTTTCTCTCTCTCTCTCTTCCTCATCCGTATATGTAATTATCATTATTATTTTCTATAATCCCTTTCTTTATTTGCTTGTAATATTTCTGTATTATTATATCTTTTTCACTCTTTCTTCAGTTCAGTTTCTGCATTATCTCTCTCTCTCTCTCTCTCTCTCTGTTTCGCTTGCTTTGCAGGAATTTTGTTTTTGTTTTATATATAATATATAATAATTTACTTATCATTACTTACTATATCCTATAAACAATAGTAGGTAGCCAACTTACCATAATACCGATACACCAAACCGATACCCATGCGGTTATGTTTATCACCTGTTTACTAAAGTGCCACCATTATCGATTTTCTTCGAGCCGAATGGAGCGGGAGGGTTACCAATTGAAGTTAAATCCGCTAGCATATATTGTTAGATGTAAGACATGATAAATACCAATAGAAATATGAATTGGCAAAATCCATATAATATCACTTCGAAATTGTTCTGAAATTTCAAACAAAACCGCTAGTGTAAGTCATTGTTGCTAGATCGAAGTAAAGGTCTCTAGATCTAGCGGAAGTCGCTATACGTATTGGCAGTACTGCACACTGCCGACTGCGATACGTTGTTGACATTGTTGTTGATGTTCCAGTGGAGGGATGAACAAAATATTTTCCTTGTCCAATAATAGCTATTTCATAGTCCCACAGGACTTATTTTGATATATTTATCAAATTTACTGAACGCCTGCAAATGATATGCTATCAAATGCTTGCAATCAAACTCTCAAGCACTTTCAATGTCACATGCAATTATACAAGTATATATAGGTAGACCCAGAGAGGATTAGACAGACAGAGAGAGAGTGTTGTGATAATATAACAATGTTACATATGTATCATATATGACAAAATAATATATACGGTAGGCCTACATCTGTTCCCCACAATCATATAATGCCAAGCACAAATATTAAATTTTTCGTTGTTTGTATTACCGTAAGAAATTTACTGAACGCCTGCAAATAATACGCTATAAAATGCTTGCAATCAAACTCTCAAGCAATTTCAATGTCACATGCAATTATAAAAAGGTATATTGTAGACCACAATCTTCGCCAAGCTTCGTTGTTGCTTATATTATCGTGAAAAATTTACCGTATACCCTGGTTATCGTGAGAAATTTACCGAACGCCTGCAAATAATACGCTATAAAATGCTTGCAATCAAACTCTCAAGCAATTTCAATGTCACATGCAATTATAAATGTATATATAGGTAGAGAGACAGACAGAGAGAGAGGTCAAGAACATCTGCTAGGTGTGATTTTTCCCTGGGAGGGAAGAGAAGATTAGTTAGGGGCGTGCCCTGGCCTACATCAGAGAAAGAGAGTACCAAGGAGTACAAAGGTGTAGAAACAAAGAGAGTGAGACAGAGAGAGAGAGAGTGTCGTGATAATATAACAATGTTACATATGTATCATATATTATGATAAAATAATATATACGGTAGGCCTACATCTGTTCCCCACAATCATATAATGCCAAGCACAAATATTCAATCTTTCGTTGTTTGTATTACCGTAAGAAATGTACTGAACGCCTGCAAATAATACGCTATAAAATGCTTGCAATGAAACTTTCAAGCAATTACAAGGTCACATGCAATTATAAAAAGGTATATTGTAGACCACAATCTTCGCCAAGCTTCGTTGTTGCTTATATTATCGTGAGAAATGTACCGTATACCCTGGTTATCGTGAGAAATTTACCGAACGCCTGCAAGTAATACGCTATAAAATGCAAAGGACATTTCTTGTAGAGTGCAATTTTGAGGACGTAATGTGCTCTGAGAGAGAGCGGAGCGGTGATTAGAGCATAATGTACCTCCTGACCGCTCGTCACAGCCGCCGTGGACCTACTACAGGGAATTATATAAGGAAATTACCGTAGTTTAGGGTTTTGCACTCGTGTTGCACGATCGTTGAAAGACAACCAATGATCGTAGAAGGATGGTTCGGGTGTCATTGGAAAGCTCAATTTACGCCCTTTCAGGGATACATACTTGTATTACGCTCTGGGTCTTGTTTATGCATGAAAAAGAGCACTAAACAACCCCATTTAGGGTAAAAAAAAAACCCGCTGGGCGGCACAGGGAAATATACTCCACCACCAGCTCGTAAGGTGATAAAATGCTTGCAATCAAACTTTCAAGCAATTATAAAATATAAATTGTACTTACCAACACCCACACCAGTATATTCTTCGTCAGGAACGTCTTCAATATGGTCAACGGTCTGTCCAACATCAACCTCAACATCAACCCCACGCAAATTATGCTTGGGATGAAAGCCTATGATCGGGTTATTTTCGTCTTCCGAGTCATCCACACTACCAAAACTCTCACCCAGACATTCGACGGTTTCATCCAACAGCTTATTAGAAAGTTCTGAAGAGTTCACCATGATATCTAGTTCCTGGGTGGTAAGCCGGGCGTGGTTAGTAGGGTGGCGCGACGCACTAGGGATGGCGGCCACCGAATCGAACACGGGCAAATCTTGACCTTCCATTATGGCTGCTTGAGGGTCACTGAGTCACGGTCACGCAGTGGGGATATGGGGGTGGGCCCTTGTAGTATACCGCCTGACCACCAGGTTCCGCTTTCCACCTAAATTAGGGTGGGAATACACCCACGGACTTAAGTCCGACCCCGCCATTTAGTCCAATTATCTCGTACCGGACTTAAGTCCGACCCCGCTAATAAAGGGTTAATATGTTTATGGCGACTGCACTTACAGGGGCAAGCCTAGTTTTTCTCCACTCTCAACACACACTGACTGAACGGCGAGGGTTCTCCTGCAAACAAACCCTGCCGTGACAAACAATCAGCCAAAACATTATCAGTGCCCTTAGCATGCCACACATCCAACTTGTGTTCCGGCAGCAAAACAACACCTGACACTGATAAACTGCCCAGTTCATCACAAGACTGGCACTTCTCTTCGCTCTTTCCGGCAACGGGACCTGCCAAAAGCCTTTCACTAGTTCTACCTTCGTGATAGGCGATGCAGCCCTGATGCGGTCTATGGTGTCGTCAACTCTCGATAAGGTATAGGCGTCTGTCAGGGATAATGCACACACACTCTTGCAATCAACACACTCACTGATCTTGCCACTTAACACAGATTGCAAAGTTACAGGCAACGACCACTCACGACATTCCTTATCCCTCAGACCCTTCGTCAACACGTAATCCAGCTCTGCTTGTACCACAGGCTGTCGAGCAGGATTTATACGGTAGGGAATTAAACCGAGCCTTGCACTGTCTCCAGCCTCCATGTCGGATTCTACCCCGTACATCAGGCCTGGAGAAGCAACAAACATGCGGATGCACTGCCACAGCCTAGTAAACAACTTATCTCGCAGAACAACATGCCTAGTGCCCTCCCACAACCCAGCCGAGACCGCAGCTTCTAACCTGTAGTCTCCCTCCTCCTCCACCTTCATCCCGAGAACAGCCAGGTCATGAGAGGGACAATCAGTACCACCTGTGCAGTCACTCCCATAGTTCATTATTGCTAAGGCTTCCCCGCCGATACCGTACATGCGCACCCCTGCATTCCTTGCAACTACATCTGCCTGCGCAGCATCACTGCTTTTAGCGACATGGCCAGATACCGTCGGTCTATGGTAGGGCTGTTGCATTCGACTAGAGCAGCATTGGGAGGCTATACGACGACCGGGCACATCCACTCCACAGCCAAACTCACCAATCTGCTCAATGTCCTCCTTTTGACCACCACCCTTGGCAGCCATGGGTCGACCCTGACCTGACAACCATGTCCAAGCCTCGTTGCCCACCTTGAACCACCAAAACAACGAGGCTAACGGTCTTTCAACATTCACATGGCCTGCCCGCGGAACATCTTGCACTGCCTGAGTTATGAGGCTCAGGGGCTCGGCACGACCAGTGGGGTATGAACCGAGCTGGTGCTGGAGCGCTGCACACTGCTGCTCAGGCAGGTGCTCTAGCGCTTCCACAGCCACCAGACTCGTGTCCCCCGCCCACTGATCCGCCGAGACATGACAATCCCTACTCTCCTCCACCTGTGCCCTACTGCCCCCCTCTCCTTCTCCACCTTGGCTGCTGCAGACCAGCGCAGGGACAGTAGGCTGCTCAGGTGGTTGCCTCACAAACTCCTCCAACAGGTTCACATGACATGTTTCCCCGTCCTCGTGTTTGATCTCGACAGCACCATTACCACACTTCTGAACTTCCGGATCCTCCAACTGCAGTTTACAAATATCTGAGGGAACCAACCTGTCTAGATGCTTACGAAGCAAACCAAGTCCTCCCCCAATATCAAACTGAGCAACCCTTTTTTCTCTCGGTGTGTAACGTTGCTGCCTCGGAGTCTCTTCCTGCCCTACCTCCTCACTAGCTGTGACAGGTCCTGGGGCTTCTCTAGACTCCAACAATGGTGCCAATACTGAGTTGCCAAGAAGAGCTGCTGGTACTAAACTCTCCAAACTTTTACCAACATCAGCCGTCTTCTTCCAACCGTTCCTCCGCTGATCAGAAGACTGAGGAATAGGCTGTGACACTTTGGATGCAAGAGGTCTTGTAACAACGCACGCCATAGGTTGTACTTGACACTTCTCTACCCACTCCTGTTCCTCCCTACTCACGTCGGCCGGCTTACTCGGCAACGACTAAGGGGGAAACCTCAGAAGTAGGCACCGCAAAGTCGTTGCCGAGAAGGAGGTCGACGCCCCCAACAGGCAAGTTCTCCACAATTCCCACATCCAACTCTTGTGTCACACCATCTACCTCCAGTTCCATCCTGACCAACGGGTATGACCTGATAGCATTGATACCTTGCATCACAACCACCCGTGCCGCGTTTATTGGTCTACCAGTAAAGTTCTTCATTAAAGTCTGAGAGGCACCCGTGTCTCGCACCAGCTCAACTCCATGCTTCTTACCAGCCCACTTCACGCAGCCATGCCCTCGATGGTCACAAAAGACATCGCGGACAGGGTTCGAGCCTTCCGGATTCTTCTCCACTGGCTGTGTCCCAGCCTCTGACGTTATACCCCGGGCAAACTCAGACGACTTCGAGGACACCCCAATGGTGCGAGCCAAAGACACAACTGCATTAGGTAGCTTGCTTGGACAGGCTCTTGCAAAATGCCCCTTCTCATGACAATGAAAACACTCTAACTCCCCCTTGGGCTTCCCACGAGGTGGGGAAGGGCACTGACCCTTCCTAAACGGTACGGTACTAAGTTTATGGTCAGTTTTGGTGTCGTTGCTCTTGTTCTTAGTGTAATTATGTGTATCAGTGTTTCGGGGAGGGGGAGGGTTTCGCTCCTTATTGCCTGCATCACTTCTCTGTGCAAGACAGCACCCACGAATCAAAGATAACCGAAGGTCAGCCATCTCAGCTGCCTCCTGAAGAGTTTTCGGGTTTTTCTCTTTAATATTCAACGTCAGATCGCCGCCCGTACACTTGAAAAAAAATTCTAGAAGCATCAGCTGTTTCAACTCCTCAAACATTCGATGCCTTCTCAGAATGCAGCCAGTTTCTAAATGCATCGGACAGATCCCGGGCATGCTCAAGAAAGGTGCACTCACGACTCTTCGTTACACCCCGGAACTTCAATCTGTACGTCTCTGGTTGTAACTCATATGCCCGCAGGACAGCCTCCTTCAATACCTCATAATCGATGCACGACTCCAAAGGGAACGCATCATATGCCTTGAGTCCTTTGCCAATCAACCTAGACGAAACAAGGGCTGCCCACTTAACCTCGGGCCATTGGTGCTCCCGGCACTTCTTCTCAAAACGCATACAAAATTCAGTGACACCCGACTCGTCAAATACAGGGACTAAACTAACTTAAGAAGGTGCGATAAAGACTGATCAAGACCTCGATTCCCAGCACCGAGACGCTTCCCTGTCGACTCCACCCTAGACTTCTCAAGATCTTTGTCTGCACAGTACATGGCCTTTCTCTCCTCAGACTGAATCCTGGGCATCTCAATCTCAGATTCATGCCTTCGTTGCTCAAGCTCATATCTGGCCCTTCTCTCCTCAGCCTGAATCTTAGCCACCTCAGATTCCCGTTGCTGCTTAGCCATCTCAAGCTGGAAGAGCACCTCTGCCGTCAAACCTTGAGGAGGAGGAGATGCAACAATTGGAGACTCACTCAAGTGCAAACCACGCTGCCAGTGACGATCGGCCGGCGGGAACGTACCCGGCTCCGGAGCCCGAGGGGGCGCCATAGTAGGAGTCGAGTGGAATGGGGACTGGGCCGAAGGTGCCCCAACTCCCGCTCCACCCGAAGCCCCATGCACCCCTCCTAGCACACAGGCCACCAGGTCACCTCTCGACATGCTGCTAGTGCCCACATGCCCCATGACCGTGGCCAAACACTGGAGACCATACCAATCAATCCCCGACACCCGGTCAACAGTAATAGGTATCTCCAGAAACTTCCTTGCATCCTCCTCACTAGTTATGACTCTAATGCCTTCGGACAAACCCCGCTGCTGCACCTCAGAGTCTGTTTCCCGTACTGTATCCCCACTGTACACTGATCCGTCGTCCGAAATATTGTCCACCGAAAATTATCAACGTTTATAAAAAAAAAAAAGTACCTAAACTCTTATGTAGCACTATTCACTCAAAAATATAAAATGCTTGAAGACTCTTAAGTGTTATAATACTTGCCAAAAAAAATTCCATGTGTCCACTATATTCCTTTCAACAAAAACAAATGACCACAACACTCCTGCAATATTTCTCTAAGTTCACAAAATCCTAAGCAAGGTCGCCATTAGTTACGACCGGGGCTCGTATAAAACAAGGGCTCTTAATCATTGGACTAGAAAGGCACACAGCCACAACGGGAACACTAGATCCAACCCTCGAACTTATAATGCCGGCGCACAAAAAACACCTATACCCTCCAGAGTTAAATCTGCGATAAAGGGGTATCCTATAACTCGGTATAAGTGCACTACTACTACAGGCTGATGATCTCTGATACAGCCTGATCACAACATACAATTACGTTAATAAGGTATACAAGGAAAAGATAGAGATCTTAATTAAATCACTGCAATGATTTAATGCAAACTAGAAGAAGGTATATTTAAAGTTACTCTAAACAATAATGAACTGTCACTCCTATACTAAAGAAAGTGAACGAAAGTCCCAAAGCATCGAGCAGGAATCTTCTGAAGAAAGTCTGATGCTGGGGTAAGATGATCGTATCGGATTTTGAACTGTTATATAAAGCAGGGACAATATAGGACAAGTGTAGAGGCAGACAGTGTTAACCACGGGAATAACGATAAATGCACACTAGTATTATCTCCAACAACAAAAGAAGTACTTAGTCAGGCAACTCAAAAAGCCTGCTCAGGTTGTGCAACTCAACAACAACCAAGGCTTACAGTCAACGTGAATAAGAATGCTGTATACATAACATAAGAGTTTATAATTCTAAACGGGTGTCTGCTAGGCTAATAAAGTCTAGCTGGGATGTCGTAGGCTAGGAAACAATGGCTGAGCTGGCGGCTCGTAGCCTAGCGAGGTCCTTAAGACTGTGCGGCCAAATTACGTTAATTGACGGGGTGCTCTCTTGAGAGATCCAGATCGCTAGTATCTGGTTCTCTCCTGGCGACCCTCTCAAAGTCAAAACAAACGAGTTAGCACAGTGCTGGGTGGCAGAGGCAAAAGCCCTCACTCGCAGCACAGTGCTAAACTCACGAGGTACACAGTCAGAAAGGCCACCTAGGCTTCCCACGTCTCCGTTGCGATTGTACAGGTTAAGCAAAACCTGTTACACATCGGAAATCACAACACAAGTAGCCTTACCCCAGTCTAGCATTAAATAGCCCAGCAGACAGCCAAGGAATAGGCAGGGAGACACCGTGAGTGTGTCGAACCTCTACAAACAAAATGGTAACCCCTCCAAAATGCCTAACTAAACATATAATATCTGAGAGCTTCAGCATATAATACGGTGGCCGATATATGAAATCGTGCAGAACCAAAGGGGAGTTATGATATTAAATAGAGAGGAAGAATGAGAGGTAAGAAGTTGAGAGAGAGAGAAAGTGCTCTATAGGTAGAAGTCGGTGACAGGTGGCAAGGGATATGTGAAGGGTATGCTGGTCAGGCAAGCTCTGAAGAGAGTAGCTCCTCGGGACCCCTCCAGGATCACACACAAAGGCATGGTGGTCAGCCAATCACAGGCCGCTACGTCACCAGACAGCAGGCCTGCAGAAGGCGCCAGGAACCACCAGCCAATCAAAACCGAGAGAAAGCCACGCGGGCGAGGGACTCCCCCGGGAGGGAGGAGGGAGGAGGGAAAGCAACACTCTCCTCCCACGCTGCTCGCTCGCTCTCCTTCACTACAATGCATCTTTTGTTCAACTCATGATATAAAATATAATGCATTGTCACAGGCGAAAATAAAGACCACTTCTATACTGCCTGTGACATGACGATTCACAAGAAAGAAAATGCAACATTGTAGATAGACTGTAGCCCATTTCACTGCCCTGGCGAACGCTAGTGGCTACCGGGAGGCGATTCTGCCAACGCTGGCATGCGTCACACCCCGCCCAAGATATAGGACGCTCAACATTAGGCGAGCACGATATCTGACAAGGCAGAATGCCGACAAGACCCGTCACACATAGCCACTCCGCCAGAAATGAAATGCAAAGCTCAATCTTTCATAAAACAACATATCAACATAAAGAAAATCTTATAACCCCTCCCAAACATAATAGTATAATTTTAGCTTGCTATGCTCCCAGAGCGAGCTTCACAGAGCCCAGCCTCCTAAGTGAAAGACAGGTTCAACTTAGGACTTTAGCTATAACATTGGCAACTTACAATTAACTATCAAAAGAAAGAGTTTTTATGTGATTTATTTTTATTTATAATATGTTTATGGCGGCTGCACTTACAGGGGCAAGCCTAGTTTTTCTCCACTCTCAACACACACTGACTGAACGGCGAGGGTTCTCCTGCAAACAAACCCTCCCGTGACAAACAATCAGCCAAAACATTATCAGTGCCCTTAGCATGCCACACATCCAACTTGTGTTCCGGCAGCATAACAACACCTGACACTGATAAACTGCCCAGTTCATCACAAGACTGGCACTTCTCTTCGCTCTTTCCGGCAACGGGACCTGCCAAAAGCCTTTCACTAGCTCTACCTTCGTGATAGGCGATGCAGCCCCGATGCGGTCTATGGTGTCGTCAACTCTCCATAAGGTATAGGCGTCTGTCAGGGATAATGCACACACACTCTTGCAATCAACACACTCACTGATCTTGCCACTTAACACAGATTGCAAAGTTACAGGCAACGACCACTCACGACATTCCTTATCCCTCAGACCCTTCGTCAACACGTAATCCAGCTCTGCTTGTACCACAGGCTGTCGAGCAGGATTTATACGGTAGGGAATTAAACCGAGCCTTGCACTGTCTCCAGCCTCCATGTCGGATTCTAACCCATACATCAGGCCTGGAGAAGCAACAAACATGCGGATGCACTGCCACAGACTAGTAAACAACTTATCTCGCAGAACAACATGCCTAGTGCCCTCCCACAACCCAGCCGAGACCGCAGCTTCTAACCTATAGTCTCCCTCCTTCTCCACCTTCGTCCCTAGAACAACCAGGTCATGAGAGGGACAATCAGTACCACCTGTGCAGTCACTCCCATAGTTCATTATTGCTAAGGCTTCCCCTCCGATACCGTACATGCGCACCCCCGCATTCCTTGCAACTACATCTGCCTGCGCAGCATCATTGCTTTTAGCGACATGGCCAGATACACTCGGTCTATGGTAGGGCTGTTGCATTCGACTAGAGCAGCATTGGGAGGCTATACAACGACCGGGCACATCCACTCCACAGCCAAACTCACCAATTTGCTCAATATCCTCCTTTTGACCACCACCCTTGGCAGCCATGGGTTGACCCTGACCTGACAACCTTGTCCAAGCCTCGTCGCCCACCTTGAACCACCGAAACAACGAGGCTAACGGTCTTTCAACATTCACGTGGCCTGCCCGCGGAACATCTTGCACCGCCTGAGTTGTGAGGCTCAGGGGCTTGGCACGACCAGTGGGGTATGAACCGAGCTGGTGCTGGAGCGCTGCACACTGCTGCTCAGGCAGGTGCTCTAGCGCTTCCACAGCCACCAGACTCGTGTCCCCCACCCACTGCTCCGCCGAGACATGACAATCCCTACTCTCCTCCACCTGTGCCCTACTGCCCCACTCTCCTTCTCCACCTTGGCCGCTGCAGACCAACGCAGGGACAGTAGGCTGCTTAGGTGGTTGCCTTACAAACTCCTCCAACAGGTTCACATGACATGTTTCCCCGTCCTCGTGTTTGATCTCGACAGCACCATTACCACACTTCTGAACTTCCGGATCCTCCAACTGCAGTTTACAAATATCTGAGGGAACCAACCTGTCTAGATGCTTCCGAAGCAACCCAAATCCTCCCCCAATATCAAACTGAGCAACCCTTTTTTCTCTCGGTGTGTAACGTTGCTGCCTCGGAGTCTCTTCCTGCCCTACCTCCTCACTAGCTGTGACAGGTCCTGGGGCTTCTCCAGACTCCAACAATGGTGCCAATACTGAGTTGCCAAGAAGAGCTGCTGGTACTAAACTCTCCAAACTTTTACCAACATCCGCCGTCTTCTTCCAACCGTTCCTCCGCTGATCAGAAGACTGAGGAATAGGCTGTGACACTTTGGATGCAAGAGGTCTTGTAACAACGCACACCATAGGTTGTACTTGACACTTCTCTACCCACTCCTGTTCCTCCCTACTCACGTCGGCCGGCTTCTCGGCAACGACTAAGGGGGAAACCTCAGAAGTAGGCACCGCAAAGTCGTTGCCGAGAAGGAGGTCGACGCCCCCAACAGGCAAGTTCTCCACAATTCCCACATCCAACTCTTGTGTCACACCATCTACCTCCAGTTCCATCCTGACCAACGGGTATGACCTGATAGCATTGATACCTTGCAGCACAACCAACCGTGCCGCGTTTATTGGTCTACCAGTAAAGTTCTTCATTAAAGTCTGAGAGGCACCCGTGTCTCGCACCAGCTCAACTCCATGCTTCTTACCAGCCCACTTCACGCAGCCATGCCCTCGATGGTCACAAAAGACATCGCAGACAGGGCTCGAGCCTTCCGGATTCTTCTCCACTGGCTGTGTCCCAGCCTCTGACGTTATACCCCGGGCAAACTCAGACGACTTCGGGGACACCCCAATGGTGCGAGCCAAAGATACAACTGCATTAGGTAGCTTGCTTGGACAGGCTCTTGCAAAATGCCCCTTCTCATGACAATGAAAACACTCTAACTCCCCCTTGGGCTTCCCATGAGGTGGGGAAGGGCACTGACCCTTCTTAAACGGGACGGTACTAGGTTTATGGTCAGTTTTGGTGTCGTTGCTCTTGTTCTTAGTGTAATTATGTGTATCAGAGTTTCGGGGAGGGGGAGGGTTACGCTCCTTATTGCCTGCATCACTTCTCTGTGCAGAACCGCACCCACGAATCAAAGATAACCGATGGTCAGCCATCTCAGCTGCCTCCTGAAGAGTTTCGGATATTTCTCTTTAATATTCAACGTCAGATCGCCGCCCGTACACTTGAAAAATTGTTCTAGAAGCATAAGCTGTTTCAACTCCTCAAACGTCGATGCCTTCTCTGAACGCAGTCAGTTTCTAAATGCATCGGACAGATCCCGGGCATGCTCAAGAAAGGTGCACTCACGACCCTTCGTTACACCCCGGAACTTCAATCTGTACGTCTCTGGTTGTAACTCATATGCCCGCAGGACAGCCTCCTTCAATACCTCATAATCGATGCACGACTCCAAAGGCAACGCATCATATGCCTTGAGTCCTTTGCCAATCAACCTAGAGGAAACAAGGGCTGCCCACTTAACCTCGGGCCATTGGTGCTCCCGGCACTTCTTCTCAAAACGCATAAAAAATTCAGTGACACCCGACTCGTCAAATACAGGGACTAACTTAAGAAGGTGCGATAAAGACTGATCAAGACCTCGATTCCCAGCACCGAGACGCTGCCCTGTCGACTCCACCCTAGACTTCTCAAGATCTTTGTCTGCACAGTACATGGCCTTTCTTTCCTCAGACTGAATCCTGGACATCTCAATCTCAGATTCATGCCTTCGTTGCTCAAGCTCATATCTGGCCCTTCTCTCCTCAGCCTGAATCTTAGCCATCTCAAACTCCCGCTGCTGCTGCTCAGATTCCCGTTGCTGCTTAGCCATCTCAAGCTGGAAGAGCATCTCTGCCGTCAAACCTTGAGGAGGAGGAGATGCAACAATTGGAGACTCACCCAAGTGCAAACCACGCTGCCAGTGACGATCGGCCGGCGGGAACGTACCCGGCTCCGGAGCCCGAGGGGGCGCCATGGTAGGAGTCGAGTGGAATGGGGGCTCGGCCGAAGGTGCCCCAGCTCCCGCTCCACCTGAAGCCCCACGCACCCTGCCGAGCACACAGGCCACCAGGTCACCTCTCGACATGCTGCTAGTGCCCGCATGCCCCATGACCGTGGCCAAACACTGGAGACCATACCGATCAATCCCCGACACCCGGTCAACAGTAATAGGCATCTCCAGAAACTTCCTTGCATCCTCCTCACTAGTTATGACTCTAATGCCTTCGGACAAACCCCGCTGCTGCACCTCAGAGTCTGTTTCCCGTACTGTATCCCCACTGTGCACTGATCCGTCGTCCGACATATTGTCCACCGAAAATTCTCAACGTTTATAAAAAAAAAGAAGTACCTAAACTCTTATGTAGCACTATTCACTCAAAAATATAAAATGCTTGAAGACTCTTAAGTGTTTTACTACTTGCCAAATAAAATTCCACGTGTCCACTATATTCCTTTAACCCTTAAAAAGCGGTCCACCACTTAAGTCGAGTTAAATAAAGCTGGACTATGTGGCGGCGCTCGACATAACTCGAGTGGCAATTTCAGCACGTAATGTGGCTGAGAGAGAGAGACAAGTGGTGGCAGGAGACTAGCGAGCGTATGACTGCTCCAGACCACCGCGGCGAACCTACTGACACAAATCTCAGCTCCCTCCTCTCTCTCTCACTCGCTACATACTCAATTATGTACCGAAAGTACCGAATTACCTGCTTTTTGCACTCGCGTTGCACGGTTATTGCAAGAAAACTATCCATCATACAAGGATCGTTATGGTGTCATTCGAAAGCTCTGTTTATGCCCTTTCAGGGATAGATACTTGTTTTACGTTCTGGGTCTTATTTAGGCATGAAAATGATCACGTAAACAGCCCTATTTTGGCTAAAAACACCCCGCTGGGCGGTACACATAAATAAACCGCATAGGCCACTCGTAAGGTGTTAAACAAAAACAAATGACCACAACACTCCTGCAATATTTCTCTAGGTTCACAAAATCCTAAGCAAGGTCGCCATTTGTTAAGACCGGGGCTCGTATAAAACAAGGGCTCTTAATCATTGGACTAGAAAGGCACACAGCCACAATGGTAACACTAGATCCAACCCTCGAACTTATAATGCCGGCGCACAAAAAACACCTATACCCTCCAGAGTTAAATCTGCGATAACGGCGTATCCTATAACTCGGTATAAGTGCACTACTACTACAGGCTGATGATCTCTGATACAGCCTGATCACAACAACATACAATTACGTTAATAAGGTATACAAGGAAAAGATATAGATCTTAATTAAATCACTGCAATGATTTAAAGCAAACTAGAAGAAGGTATATTTAAAATTACTCTAAACAATAATGAACTGTCACTCCTATACTAAAGAAAGTGAACGAAAGTCCCAAAGCATCGAGCAGGAATCTTCTGAAGAAAGTCTGATGCTGGGGTAAGATGATCGTATCGGATTTTGAACTGTTATATAAAGCAGGGACAATATAGGACAAGTGTAGAGGCAGACAGTGTTAACTGACACGGGAATAACGATAAATGCACACTAGTATTATCTCCAACAACAAAAGAAGTACTTAGTCAGGCAACTCAAAAAGCCTGCTCAGGTTGTGCAACTCAACAACAACCAAGGCTTACAGTCAACGTGAATAAGAATGCTATATACATAACATAAGAGTTCACAATTCTAAACGGGTGTCTGCTAGGCTAATAAAGTCTAGCTGGGATGTCGTAGGCTAGGAAACAATGGCTGAGCAAGCGGCTCGTAGCCTAGCGAGGTCCTTAAGACTGTGCGGCCAAATTACGTTAATTGACGGGGTGCTCTCTTGAGAGATCCAGATCGCTAGTATCTGGTTCTCTCCTGGCAACCCTCTCAAATTCAAAACAAACGAGTTAGCACAGTACTGGGTGGCAGAGGCAAAAGCCCTCACTCGCAGCACAGTGCTAAACTCACAAGGTACACAGTCAGAAAGACCACCTAGGCTTCCCACGTCTCCGTTGCGATTGTACAGGTTAAGCAAAACCTGTTACACATCGGAAATCACAACACAAGTAGCCTTACCCCAGTCTAGCATTAAATAGCCCAGCAGACAGCCAAGGAATAGGCAGGGAGACACCGGGAGTGTGTCGAACCTCTACGGACAAAATGGTAACCCCTCCAAAATACCTAACTAA
The DNA here is from genome assembly GCA_032716605.1 of Paralithodes platypus. Lineage (NCBI taxonomy): Eukaryota > Metazoa > Arthropoda > Malacostraca > Decapoda > Lithodidae > Paralithodes > Paralithodes platypus. The sequence continues at coordinate 12,140,797 of CM064545.1, forward strand.
ACATATAATATCTGAGAGCTTCAGCATATAATACGATGGCTGATATATGAAATCGTGCAGAACCAAAGGGGAGTTATGATATTAAATAGAGAGGAAGAATGAGAGGTAAGAAGTTGAGAGAGAGAGAAAGTGCTCTATAGGTAGAAGTCGGTGACAGGTGTCAAGGGATATGTGAAGGGTATGCTGGTCAGGCAAGCCCTGAAGAGAGTAGCTCCTCGGGACCCCTCCAGAATCACACACAAAGGCATGGTGGTCAGCCAATCACAGGCCGCTACGTCACCAGACAGCAGGCCTGCAGAAGGCGCCAGGAACCACCAGCCAATCAAAACCGAGAGAAAGCTACGCGGGCGAGGGACTCCTCCGGGAGGGAGGAGGGAGGAGGGAAAGCAACACTCTCCTCCCATGCTGCTCGCTCGCTCTCCTTCACTACAATGCATCTTATGTTCAACTCATGATATAAAATATACTGCATTGTCACAGGCGAAAATAAAGACCACTTCTATACTGCCTGTGACATGACGATTCACAAGAAAGAAAGTACAACATTGTAGATAGACTGTAGCCCATTTCACTGCCCTGGCGAGCGCTAGTGGCTACCGGGAGGCGATTCTGCCAATGCTGGCAGGTGTCACAGCCCAACCAAGATATAGGACGCTCAACATTAGGCGAGCACGATATCTGACAAGGCAGAATGCCGACAAGACCCATCACACATAGCCACTCCGCCAGAAATGAAATGCAAAGCTCAATCTTACATAAAACAACATATCAACATATAGAAAATCATATAATCCCTCCCAAACATAATAGTATAATTTTAGCCTGCTATGCTCCCAGAGCGAGCTTCACAGAGCCCAGCCTCCTAAGTGAAAGACAGGTTCAACTTAGGACTTTAGCTATAACATTGGCAACTTACAATTAACTATCAAAAGAAAGAGTTTTAATGTGATTTATTTTTATTTTTAATATGTTTATGGCGGCTGCACTTACAGAGGCAAGCCTCGTTTTTCTCCACTCTCAACACACACTGACTGAATGGTGAGGGTTCTCCTGCAAACAAACCCTCCTGTGACAAACAATCAGCCAAAACATTATCAGTGCCCTTAGCATGCCACACATCCAACTTGTGTTCCGGCAGCAAAACAACACCTGACACTGATAAACTGCCCAGTTCATCACAAGACTGGCACTTCTCTTCGCTCTTTCCGGCAACGGGACCTGCCAAAAGCCTTTCACTAGTTCTACCTTCGTGATAGGCGATGCAGCCCCGATGCGGTCTATGGTGTCGTCAACTCTCGATAAGGTATAGGCGTCTGTCAGGGATAATGCACACACACTCTCGCAATCAACACACTCACTGATCTTGCCACTTAACACAGGTTGCAAAGTTACAGGCAACGACCACTCACGACTTTCCTTATCCCTCAGACCCTTCGTCAACACGTAATCCAGCTCTGCTTGCACCACAGGCTGTCGAGCAGGATTTATACGGTAGGGAATTAAACCGAGCCTTGCACTGTCTCCAGCCTCCATGTCGGAATCTACCCCGTGCATCAGGCCTGGAGAAGCAACAAACATGCGGATGCACTGCCACAGCCTAGTAAACAACTTATCTCGCAGAACAACATGCCTAGTGCCCTCCCACAACCCAGCCGAGACCGCAGCTTCTAACCTGTAGTCTCTCTCCTTCTCCACCTTCGTCCCTAGAACAGCCAGGTCATGAGAGGGACAATCAGTACCACCTGCGCAGTCACTCCCATAGTTCATTATTGCTAAGGCTTCCCCGCCGATACCGTACATGCGCACCCCCGCATTCCTTGCAACTACATCTGCCTGCGCAGCATCACCGCTTTTAGCGACATGGTCAGTTACAGTTGGTCTATGGTAGGGCTGTTGCATTCGACTAGAGCAGTATTGGGAGGCTATACGACGACCGGGCACATCCACTCCACAGCCAAACTCACCAATCTGCTCAATGTCCTCCTTTTGACCACCACCCTTGGCAGCCATGAGTCGACCCTGACCTGACAACCATGTCCAAGCCTCGTCGCCCACCTTCAACCACCGAAACAACGAGGCTAACGGTCTTTCAACATTCACGTGGTCTGCCCGCGGAACATCTTGCACCGCCTGAGTTGTGAGGCTCAGGGGCTCGGCACGACCAGTGGGGTATGAACCGAGCTGGTGCTGGAGCGCTGCACACTGCTGCTCAGGCAGTTGCTCTAGCGCTTCCACAGCCACCATACTCGTGTCCCCCGCCCAGTGCTCTGCCGAGACATGACAATCCCTACTCTCCTCCACCTGTGCCCTACTGCCCCACTCTCCTTCTCCACCTTGGCCGCTGCAGACCAATGCGGGACAGTAGGCTGCTCAGGTGGTTGCCTCACAAACTCCTCCAACAGGTTCACATGACATGTTTCCCCATCCTCGTGTTTGATCTCGACAGCACCATTACCACACTTCTGAACTTCCGGATCCTCCAACTGCAGTTTACAAATATCTGAGGGAACCAACCTGTCTAGATGCTTCCGAAGTAACCCAAGTCCTCCCCCAATATCAAACTGAGCAACCCTCTTTTCTCTCGGTGTGTAACGTTGCTGCATCGGAGTCTCTTCCTGCCCTACAGGAAGCTGTGACAGGTCCTGGGGCTTCACCAGACTCCAACAATGGTGCCAATACTGAGTTGCCAAGAAGAGCTACTGGTACTATACTCTCCAAACTTTTACCAACATCAGCCGTCTTCTTCCAACCGTTCCTCCGCTGATCAGAAGATTGAGGAATAGGCTGTGACACTTTGGATGCAAGAGGTCTTGTAACAACGCACGCCATAGGTTGTACTTGACACTTCTCTACCCACTCCTGTTCCTCCCTACTCACGTCGGCCGGCTTCTCGGCAACGACTAAGGGGGAAACCTCAGAAGTAGGCACCGCAAAGTCGTTGCCGAGAAGGAGTTCGACGCCCCCAACAGGCAAGTTCTCCACAATTCCCACATCCAACTCTTGTGTCACACCATCTACCTCCAGTTCCATCCTGACCAACGGGTATGACCTGATAGCATTGATACCTTGCACCACAACCACCCGTGCCGCGTTTATTGGTCTACCAGTAAAGTTCTTCATTAAAGTCTGAGAGGCACCCGTGTCGCGCACCACCTCAACTCCATGCTTCTTACCAGCCCACTTCACGCACCATGCCCTCGATGGTCACAAAAGACATCGCAGACAGGGTTCGAGCCTTCCGGATTCTTCTCCACTGGCTGTGTCCCAGCCTATGACGTTATACCCCGGGCAAACTCAGACGACTTCGGGGACACCCCAATGGTGCGAGCCAAAGACACAACTGCATTAGGTAGCTTGTTTGGACAGGCTCTTGCAAAATGCCCCTTCTCATGACAATGAAAACACTCTAACTCCCCCTTGGGCTTCCCATGAGGTGGGGAAGGGCACTGACCCTTCTTAAACGGGACGGTACTAGGTTTATGGTCAGTTTTGGTGTCGTTGCTCTTGTTCTTAGTGTAATAATGTGTATCAGTGTTTAGGGGTGGGGGAGGGTTACGCTCCTTATTGCCTGCATCACTTCTCTGTGCAAGACCGCACCCACGAATCAAAGATAACCGAAGGTCAGCCATCTCAGCTGCCTCCTGAAGAGTTTCCCGGTTTTTCTCTTTAATATTCAACGTCAGATCGCCGCCCGTACACTTGAAAAATTGTTCTAGAAGCATCAGCTGTTTCAACTCCTCAAATGTCGATGCCTTCTCAGAATGCAGCCAGTTTCTAAATGCATCGGACAGATCCCGAGCATGCTCAAGAAAGGTGCACTCACGACCCTTCGTTACACTCCGGAACTTCAATCTGTATGTCTCTGGTTGTAACTCATATGCCCGCAGGACAGCCTCCTTCACTACCTCATAATCGATGCACGACTCCAAAGGCAACGCATCATATGCCTTGAGTCCTTTGCCAATCAACCTAGAGGAAACAAGGGCTGCCCACTTAACCTCGGGCCATTGGTGCTCCCGGCACTTCTTCTCAAAACGCATAAAAAATTCAGTGACACCCGACTCGTCAAATACAGGGACTAACTTAAGAAGGTGCGATAAAGACTGATCAAGACCTCGATTCCCAGCACCGAGACGCTGCCCTGTCGACTCCACCCTAGACTTCTCAAGATCTTTGTCTGCACAGTACATGGCCTTTCTCTCCTCAGACTGAATCCGGGACATCTCAATCTCAGATTCATGCCTTCGTTGCTCAAGCTCATATCTGGCCCTTCTCTCCTCAGCCTGAATCTTAGCCATCTCAAACTCCCGCTGCTGCTGCTCAGATTCCCGTTGCTGCTTAGCCATCTCAAGCTGGAAGAGCATCTCTGCCGTCAAACCTTGAGGAGGAGGAGATGCAACAATTGGAGACTCACCCAAGTGCAAACCACGCTGCCAGTGACGATCGGCCGGCGGGAACGTACCCGGCTCCGGAGCCCGAGGGGGCGCCATGGTAGGAGTCGAGTGGAATGGGGGCTGGGCCGAAGGTGCCCCAGCTCCCGCTCCACCCGAAGCCCCACGCACTCCGCCGAGCACACAGGCCACCAGGTCACCTCTCGACATGCTGCTAGTGCCCACATGCCCCATGACCGTGGCCAAACACTGGAGACCATACCGATCAATCCCCGACACCCGGTCAACAGTAATAGGTATCTCCAGAAACTTCCTTGCATCCTCCTCACTAGTTATGACTCTAATGCATTCGGACAAACCCCGCTGCTGCACCTCAGCGTCTGTTTCCCGTACTGTATCCCCACTGTACACTGATCCGTCGTCCGACATATTGTCCACCGAAAATTCTCAACGTTTATAAAAAAAAAAAAGTACCTAAACTCTTATGTAGCACTATTCACTCAAAAATATAAAATGCTTGAAGACTCTTAAGTGTTATACTACTTGCCAAAAAAAATTCCACATGTCCACTATATTCCTTTCAACAAAAACAAATGACCACAACACTCCTGCAATATTTCTCTAAGTTCACAAAATCCTAAGCAAGGTCGCCATTTGTTACGACCGGGGCTCGTATAAAACAAGGGCTCTTAATCATTGGACTAGAAAGGCACACAGCCACAACGGTAACACTAGATCCAACCCTCGAACTTATAATGCCGGCGCACAAAAAACACCTATACCCTCCAGAGTTAATTCTGCGATAACGGGGTATCCTATAACTCAGTATAAGTGCACTACTACTACAGGCTGATGATCTCTGATACAGCCTGATCACAACAACATACAATTACGTTAATAAGGTATACAAGGAAAAGATAGAGATCTTAATTAAATCACTGCAATGATTTAATGCAAACTAGAAGAAGGTATATTTAAAGTTACTCTAAACAATAATGAACTGTCACTCCTATACTAAAGAAAGTGAACGAAAGTCCCAAAGCATCGAGCAGGAATCTTCTGAAGAAAGGCTGATGCTGGGGTAAGATGATCGTATCAGATTTTGAACTGTTATATAAAGCAGGGACAATACAGGACAAGTGTAGAGGCAGACAGTGTTAACCACGGGAATAACGATAAATGCACACTAGTAATATCTCCAACAACAAAAGAAATACTTAGTCAGGCAAATCAAAAAGCCTGCTCAGGTTGTGCAACTCAACAACAACCAAGGCTTACAGTCAATGTGAATAAGAATGCTGCATACATAACATAAGAGTTTATAATTCTAAACGGGTGTCTGCTAGGCTAATGAAGTCTAGCTGGGATGTCGTAGGCTAGGAAACAATGGCTGAGCAAGCGGCTTGTAGCCTAGCGAGGTCCTTAAGACTGTGCGGCCAAATTACGTTAATTGACGGGGTGCTCTCTTGAGAGATACAGATCGCTAGTATCTGGTTCTCTCCTGGCGACCCTCTCAAAGTCAAAACAAACGAGTTAGCACAGTGCTGGGTGGCAGAGGCAAAAGCCCTCACTCGCAGCACAGTGCTAAACTCACAAGGTACACAGTCAGAAAGACCACCTAGGCTTCCCACGTCTCCGTTGCAATTGTACAGGTTAAGCAAAACCTGTTACACATCGGAAATCACAACACAAGTAGCCTTACCCCAGTCTAGCATTAAATAGCCCAGCAGACAGCCAAGGAATAGGGAGACACTGTGAGTGTGTCGAACCTCTACAGACAAAATGGTAACCCCTCCAAAATGCCTAACTAAACATATAATATCTGAGAGCTTCAGCATATAATACGATGGCCGATATATGAAATCGTGCAGAACCAAAAGGGAGTTATGATATTAAATAGAGAGGAAGAATGAGAGGTAAGAAGTTGAGAGAGAGAGAAAGGGCTCTATAGGTAGAAGTCGGTGACAGGTGTCAAGGGATATGTGAAGGGTATGCTGGTCTGGCAAGCTCTGAAGAGAGTAGCTCCTCGGGACCCCTCCAGGATCACACACAAAGGCATGGTGGTCAGCCAATCACAGGCCACTACGTCACCAGACAGCAGGCCTGCAGAAGGCGCCAGGAACCACCAACCAATCAAAACCGAGAGAAAGCCACGCGGGCGAGAGACTCCTCCGGGAGGGAGGAGGGAGGAGGGAAAGCAACACTCTCCTCCCACACTGCTTGGTGGGAGGAGGGAGGAGGGAAAGCAACACTCTCCTCCCATGCTGCTCGCTCGCTCTCCTTCACTACAATGCATCTTATGTTCAACTCATGATATCAAATATAATGCTTTGTCACAGGCGAAAATAAAGACTACTTCTATACTGCCTGTGACATGACGATTCACAAGAAAGAAAGTGCAACATTGTAGATAGACTGTAGCCCATTTCACTGCCCTGGCGAGCGCTAGTGGCTACCGGGAGGCGATTCTGCCAACGCTGGCAGGCGTCACAACTGAATATCCCTAGATGTCATAAGACTTAGTATACCTTAACTATATATTTCGTCAAAATGTCCAGTTTTAATACAACTTTACAATTTAACATCTACATAACATGTATCTATAATTTAATTTCAAAATTAATTTTGTATTCTTGTTGTGTTGCTTGGAGTTATACTTGCATCTTATAATATTTGTATTTTATATATTGTGTATGTATACTTACTTGTTTTTCGCTCTCTCTATTATATATCTATTCTATTCTGAATAATTTGCAAATGTTTTTACCCACATTAATTCACTCTTAATCTAATCCCCCTCATTATGCGGAAGTTTCCCTAACTATGGTAACACTGCAAACAAGCCAGGCGTGCAAATATCAAGGAGTATCTAATAAGAAGTGATCACTGAGATTTTTTTTTTTTTATATTTTTCTCTATGTGAGTTAGAGAGACAAAAGACAACTGCCTGTGATGAGTGCCTCCCCCAGAGTTGAAAGAGTGACAGGGCCAAAATCAAGGGACGTTCGAGCCAAAATGCCTGGACACACAGAGTTTGAAGCAATTTAAGTCATAGGATGAGGGAAAGGCTGATTCTGGGAGAGAGCTCAGCTGTTGAATAGAAGAAAGATTGAGAATAACTTTTCACTTTTGGGTTGGAAAGTTGCAAAGAGTAGGGGTGGGATTGTAATGCAAGATGGGTGCTACATGCTCTATGATGAGAGGGTAGTATACACTGAGAGAGTTCTGAGGAACACTGATTATTGTAACAGCGGTAGAATAGTGAGAGAGATGCAACATTGAAGCGAAGAGAGAGAGGCTGCAGAGAATTGGTGATTGGACGTGAGTTAATGAGACGGCAGGCTTTCTTTTCTACTTTTTCTAGAAGTGCTGTGTGAGAGGATCCTCCCCACACGTGTGAAGAATACTCAATACATGGGTGCACTGTGCCCTTGTACAGAGCAAGAAGCTGCACAGGGGTGAAGAACCCCTGGAGGTGGCTGAGGAAAACCAGCTTCTGGGAAGCGTGTTAGCAAGAGTGGTAATATGATCTTTCCAAGAGAGATCAGAAGAAAAAGAGACACTGAGAATATTAAGAGAAGATGAAGGGTAAATTTGTATGTTGTTGAAGAGTAAGTCATAGTTTTCTAGAAGGGGGCGACAAGTAGGTAAATGGAGAAATGGAGTTTTGGAAGCGTTGAATGTAAAAATATTTTCTCTGTCCCCATTAGAGATAATATAGAGATCAGAAGATAGATGCTTTATAGCCTCCTTATCTGAGTTTTGGAGCTCCTGCTGTGAATGATGTTGTTGAAGGGTAGTTGAATATAGTGTAATGTAGAGTCGTCAGCATATGAGTGAATGGGACTGGAGTTACAGTTGAGAAGGTCGTTTATGAATAATAGGGAGAGAATTATAGATAGGACCGAACCCTGAGGAACACCGGAGTTGATAGGTTGAGGAAGTGAATGGTGGCCGTACACAACCGCAGCTATGGAACAGACGGAAAGGAAATTAGAGACAAAGGCAGAGATGGAGGGATAGAAACCGAAGGAGGGTAGTTTTGAAATAAGGGATTTGTACCAGACTCTATCGAAAGCCTTCAATATATCTAGTGCAATAGAAAAAGTCTTACCGAAGTCCCAAATGGAGGATGACCAAGAGTTAGTAAGATAAGAAGGGAGAACACCAGTAGAGCAGCCCTTAAGGAAGCCATACTGGCGGTCTAAGAGTAGGTCATGGGAAGATAAATGCTTAAGACATTTTGAGGTAAGGATAGTTTTAAAAACTATAGAGATGCAAGAAATGAGAGCAATTGGACGATAGTTGGAGGGTTGAGAGCGGTCACCCTCCTTTGGTAAAGGTTGAATGAAAGCGAACTTCCAGCAAGAAGAGAAGACGTTAAAGGAGAGACAGAGACGGAAGAGTTTGCCTAGGCAGGGAGTCAGCACAGAAACACAGTTTTTTTAGTACAACAGGAGGAACACCATCCGGTCCATACGCCTTCTTAGTATTAACCCAGAGAGGGTGAAAAGTACATCCTTAGAAGAGATTATGGTGTTAGGCATAAGTAGGAGAGAGGGGGGTGGAGAGGGAGGAATAGCACTCTTTCCTACCATCATTACGCCATTTTTATCCTTCACACCAGTATACTACCTCCTTTACCACCCTTTCTTACTTTTGTCACCTCATTACCTCATTTCAAAAAAATTTCCTGCTTTCATTTCACTTCGCACTTAGACTCCTTCCAAATTAATCCTCCACTCTTAATTTACTCATTCTCGCTACTCTCTTCTAATTTCTACATATAGCTCTGTCTTCACTCTTTCTGTTTCCTCATTACCTCTACTCCCCAGCCATTCCTTATACGCTTTTGTCTTCACTTCCACCGCTCGTCTAACCTCCTCACTTCCCCATGCTGTTCCCTTCACTCCTCTACCTCTCTTCCTTATGCCTCACACCAACACACGTTCTGCACATATTTCATCCTTACACACCCTGCACACTTCCTCCAGCTATTGCAAGTTATGTCTCCCCAATCTCTCCTTCACCTCCCTCCCGAAATCTCCCCCTTTCTCCTTCTTCTGTAATGCTTCTACTTTTCTCACCGCACTTCAAGTCTCCTGTTTTATTCCACTCATATTCACCCATTTATTCTGTACCGGTACCCTATGTATTGCCCCAATATAAAAAGTGGTCCAACAGACCTGAACCCAATCCTCTACTGCGTTCAATCCTGGTGCCCTTATTACCAAAAAGATATAAACAAGCTAGAACGAGTTCAACGTAGAGTTACCAAAATTATACCTAGCCTGAAGAACAAACCATACGAAGAGCATCTTAGAGAATTAAATCTATTTCCTTTAACCCAGCGCGGATTAAGAGGTGACTTAATTCAAGTGTTCAAAATCATCAAAGGCATCGACAATATGAACTGTAGTAAGTACTTCACTATCGACCAATCTAATTACACGCGGGGAAACTGTTGCAAAATTATTGCTAAATCTTTTAACTCACACGAATCTAAGAATTTCTTCTTCAATCGAGTTGTCACCTTGTGGAATGGGCTTCCCCGAGATGTTATAGACTGCAGCACCGTTGATTCATTTAAACTCCGCCTAGACAAATATCTCGCATCAAACCCGCGACTGACTGCGTTTGTAAATTAATAACTTTATTTTATCCCCCCCTCAGCTACTAACCCATCCGTCCCCTACTAACTTCCTAATCCTGCCACGGACATTAGTTCCAGGGCAGTAGTTCCCTTTCCAATGTTCCCTTACCCACTCTAAACCACTGTTTGGACACTTGATCCTCAGTGTTTTGGAGGACAAGCAGCCTAGAAGGTCACTAGACTGTTGTTGCTTGATTTCCTTTGTACTCCTTTGTACACTAAAAGCTGTCGCGTCCATCACTGACCTCCTCATTATTTCATCACCACACACATAATCTACCATTCCTTTGCTCTCAACTACTTCCCCTTCCCTCCTTCTTTCCGCCTTCCATGTGTGTTGGAAGAAAGTATTGGCGATAAACATCACTCTTCCCGCACAGATGTCCAACAATGCACTCCCATTATCATCCATTCCCACTGGAACCCCCCACTGTCCCACCACCCCATTCACTTTGTCACTCCCTATACCATTACCATTCACATCTCCAATCAGCATAACTCTTTCGCTTCTATAAACCTTTTCCATGGAAACTTCCTCCTTTTACCAGAATTCTTCTGCTTTCATTGTCTTATTTTCATCCTCTGCACTTTTTTGTTTATGTGAGTGAGGGAGACAAAAGGCAGAACTGCCTGTATCGAGTGCCTCCCCCAGCGTTGAAAGAGTGACAGGGCCAGAATCAAGGAACGTTCGATACAAAATACCTGGACACATGGAGATTGAAGCAATTTAAGTCACAGGTAGAAGGAAAGACTGATTCTGGGAGAGAGTTCCAGAGCTCAGCTGTTGAATAGAAAAAAGACTGAAAATAGCGTTTCACTCTTGGGTTGGAGAGTTGCACAGAGCAAGGGTGGAATTGTGTTGCAAGACGGGTACTACTTACCCTATGTAGAGGAGGTGCTATACACTGGGAATGTTCTAAGGAACATTGATTATTATAGTATCGATAGAATAGAGAGAGAGATGCAACATTGCGGCGAAGAGAGAGAGATTGCAGAGAATTGGTGAGTGGTCGGGAGTTAATGATACGAAAGACTTTCCTTTCTAATTTGTCCAGGAGTGCAGTGTGAGAGGATCCTACTCACATATGAGAACAATACTCAATACAAGGACGCACTGTGCTCCTGTACAGAGCAAGAAGCTGTGCAGGGGTAAAGAACCCCTTGAGGCAGTTGAGCACACCCAGCTTCTGGGAGGCTGCCTTAGCAAGACTGGTAATATGGTCCTTCCAAGTGAGAGCAGAAGAAAAAGAGACACCGAGAATATTGAGAGAAGATGAAGGATTGATTTTTGTATTGTTGAGTTGTAAGGGATAGTTCTCTGGGAGTTCTGAATGGGTAGTAAGATGAAGAAATTTGGTTTTGCATGCATTAAAGGCAACAAGGTTTTCTCTGCCCCAATTGGAAATAGTAGTTAGATCAGAAAATAATTGTTGCATGGCTTCATTACGTTTGTCTTTGAGGGATTACTGGCTGGGGCGTTCAAGAAAACTAATTGAGTACTGTAAGGTAGAGTCGTCTGCGTATGAATGGATGGGGCTGGTGGTACAGTTGAGAAGATCATTTATTAAAATTAGAAAGAGAATGGGAGATAGGACAGAGCCCTGAGGAACACCAGAGTTGATAGGATGAGGAAGTGAGCGATGGCCATCCACAATCGCAGCTATGGAACAGCCGGAGAGGAAGTTAGAGACAAAGGCACAGAGGGAGGGATAGAAACCGAAAGAGGGTAGTTTATAAATTAATTTTTTGTGCATATCGAAGCCCTTCGATATGTCTAGTGCAATAGAAAAGGTCTCACCGAAGTGCCGAAAGGAGGATGACCAAGAGTTAGTAAGATATGAAAGAAGATCACCAGTAGAGCGACCTTTAACCCGAGAACAGTGAGAAGACTCTTAAGAGGTTTTGGTGGTGAAAGGCGACGAACCTCTTAACCCTTAACTGGCGGGGCCCGCCTTAAGTCGGGCTCCAATTTGCAGCAAGTTAGGAGCATTATTAAGGCTTTTAACCCTTAACTGTCGGCGCACAACATAAATTGAGTTAAATAAAGCTGGACTATGTGGCGGCGCTCGACATAGGTCGTGTGGCAATTTCAGCACGTAATGTTGCTGAGAGAGAGAGACAAGTGGTGGCAGGAGAGTAGCGAGCGTATGACTGCTCCAGACCACCGCGGCGAACCTACTGACACAAATCCCACCTCCTCCCTCCCTCTCTCACTCGCTATATATGGAATTGTATGGGGAAAGTGCTTACATGCTTTTTGCACTCGCGTTGCACGGTTGTTGCAAGAAAACTAGCCATCATAAAAGGATCGTTATGGTGTCATTCGAAAGCTCTGTTTATGCCCTTTCAGGGATAGATACTTGTTTTACGTTCTGGGTCTTATTTAGGCATGAAAATGATCACGTAAACAGCCCTATTTTGGCTAAAAATACACCGCTGGGCGGTACATATAAATAAACCGCCTAGGCCACTAATAAGGTGTTAAAGGATTAAAATCGAGTACAAATGGCCGGGAGCGCAGCAGGCCACACGCCCGACACCCAGGGCTTACCGCCGCCCACTGACTCACGCTCCCTCTGTTCTCGAGAGGCCGGCAGTGTTGTCAGTAGTGAGCGTAGCGGGAAAAAATAGGCCGCTATACGCTAAACTCCCATGTTAGTGGTACCACTGCGTGAGAACGACGAGTGCTATGTAGCTCGTTCTGGTATCATTTTGAAGCTTTTAGCGCCTAGTTTTTTGCTGAATACATTTCTTTTCATGCAGATACTTGACTTGATTGATCATTCAGGAGGGCCTGAATATGCCCAAAATAGCCCAAAACCCCCCGCTAGACAAGGGTTAAGATCTAAGGCCTAAAAAAAACTTTTAAAAGGCCCCAGCAGCACTTAAAATAAAGGAATATGTGAGATAATTCCTCTCCATACCTTCTATCATTCCTCCACATGTGTCAAAATCCCCTCCTTGCCCCCTTTCCCCCTCTTTCAATTATCACCTATTTGTCCTCTTATTCTCTTGTTTATCGGTTTATTTACTGCACCAATATCTCCAACAAGGTTCCAAGGTGTTCTCCTGCGCCTATCGAGTGCGTGGGGAGAGAGAGACCTCAGTCTTGCTTCAGGCCTCGAGAGAGGTGGGTGTAAATCTCGTTTGCCTCACACTTCACGACTGGAGGGTCGGCAATAATTCGGCTTTTTCACCCCCCAAATACTATTCTCACTTATTTTATTCATGTTACATGTTATTTTCTTCATATTAAACGTAAAATAGGCGCATATGAATAAGTAATAACGATATTTATCGTAAAATGACGATTTAAGACGGGAATGAAGCCTAATATCGTCGCTTTGTGGTTAGGTGTGCACTACCAATAGCTCGCGCTTAACGGGTTAAGGAAGCCATACTGGCGATCTAAGAGTAGATTATGAGAAGAGAAATGCTTAAGAAATTTGGAAGCACGAATAGTTTCAAAATGTTTAGAGATACAAGAGATGAGAGCAATTGGATGATAGTTAGAGGGTTGAGAGCGGTCACCCTTTGGGAGAGGTTAAATGAGAGCAAACTTCCAGCAAGAAGGGAATACGTTAGAGGAGAGACAGAGACGAAAGAGTTTGCCTAGGCAGGGAGTCAGCATGGAAGCACAATTTTTGAGTACAACATGAGGAACACCGTCCGGACCGTACGCCTTCTTAGTATTAAACCCAGAGAGAGTAGAACATACATCTTTAGAAGAGATTAGGATTTTAGGCATAAGTAGGAGAGAGGGGGGTGGAGAGGGAGGAATAGCACCGGAATCATCCAAGGTGGAGTGTCTAGCAAAAGTTTGAGCGAAGAGTTCAGCTTTGTCAGAGGAAGAAGTGATGGTTGTGCCATCAGAGTGGAAAAGGGGAGGGAAAGACGAGGAAGAATTTTTTTTGGAGAGGTTTTTGGCTAGATGCCAGAGAGCTTGGGAAGAGCTAGAGTTGGATAGTTCAGTGCATTTATTAATTATTGATGAAAGAGAGTTTGGCAAGTCGAAGAACAGATTTGGCTTGATTCCGGGCAGAAACATAGAAAGAATGAGATTCTTGAGTCTTAAGGTGTCGGTACCGTTTGAATGCTTCCTCCTTGTTGCGGAGAGCAGTAGAACAAGTGTGAGTAAACAACGTTTTTTTGCATTAGACTGAGAGAAAGAAAATGGAATGTTTGCTTCCATACCCGAGAGGATTACCTCGGTAATGCGTTCAGCACTCTCCGAGGGTCCCCTGCCACGAAAGCAAAAATAATTCAAAGGGAAATCAAAGAACTACAAACAAAGAGCCTCCCAGTCGGCAGCGCCAAAGTGCCACAAGTGCCGCCGGTTGGGAGGATCGGATGGACGTACTGGAGAGATAGGACAGGTGACAGATATTAGTTCATGGTTGGAGGACCCCAAGGGAGAGAAAAAGATTTACAGTATAGGCAGAAGGGTTAGAGGTTAGAAATAAGTCAAGAACGTTGGAACGATCTCCGAAGCAATCCGGGATAGGGGTTGGTTGCTGGACTAACTGCTCTAGGTCGTTTAGATAGAAAAGATGTAGGCTTGTTCACCATGTTGGTCAGTGGAAACAGAGGAGAGCCATTGGTGATGGTGAAAATGGAAATCTCCTAAGATGGAGATTTCTGCGAAAGAAGAGATGCATAGAATGTGTTCCACTTTAGATGTTAGATAGTCAAAGAATTTTGGATAGTCAGTAGAATTAGGGGAGAGATAGACAGCGCAGAAATATTTAGTTTGAGAGTGACAAGAAAGCTTTAGCCAGAGTTTAGAATTCAGAAGAATCTAAGTTGGGAACACGAGAGAAAGCAAGATTGTTGCGTACATAGACGCAACATCCACCTTTGGCTCGAAACTAAGGATAGAGATAGTAGGAGAATACAGAGATGGGTTTGCTGTCAGTAGTCCCAGACAACAGTGTCTCGGTGAGAAAGAGATCAGGGTTGGCAGAGGAGAGGTGGTGTTCCACAGAGTGGAAGTTATAGGAAAGGCCACGAATATTACAGAAATTAATAGTAAGAGTAGAAGTAGAGAATTTTGGCGAGTCGTTACCATGGGACAGGCTGATGGGAGCATTTCTGGTTCCCCCCCCCCCCCCCCTGAGGTCGAGGTTTCGTAATTTTTTGTTTTCTTTGGAAAAGTTAGTGTAGAATGTAAGGTGTTTGTAGTAAAATGTATTGATAGGAGGAGAAGGTGTTTTGGAGGGCAGGCTGGGGTTGCCCTCAATATTGATGAGACACTGAAAGGATCAGCTAGGGAGCCAAGGTGGTGAAACAGATGTTCCAGCGGCCCTTATAAGTGACCTAGCACTTCCCAGGAGTACCGCCCTGTTCGGCTGGCGTCTACAGCCTCCTCCTAACAATTCTGGAGGTGGGATTCCCGGTCCCAACCTCCAGGGGATATCTGCGTCACAAAGTGATGGGCGGTAGGGTCGCCACATCCCTACTTAGGCACCCACGTTTGTATTCCTACTTTCAATCTTACCCATACAATCCTTTACCCAACTGTTCCATACTCTGTTATCTTCTCCTTCCAACCCTTTCTAATCACAAGGCAAACACCCTTTTTGGCTTTTTTATTCTCATTCACTCCAGCACATATACCAGCACCATACTCCCACTCTCTCATACATATATGCCTTTCATTTAGTCTCAGTAAGTGTCCATACATCTACTTCCGCATCCTCTAAAACCTTCACAACTTCCTTCTCTTTCATTTCATCATTCACGCCTCTCGCTTTCCAGGTGTTCAATCTCATTTTCGGTTCGAGGTCAACGTAAGGTCTGTCCCATTCCGAGGCCTGTTCGTTCAATGCGTAGCTGTATCATCAGGCGATTACGGGGCTCTCTGCACCATAAACGTGGTGGGCGGTGGGTTCGCCACATCCCTACGCCTTAGTTTTAATGAAATATTATTATCATAACTGTAGTATTTATTTTAGTTTCTAATACGATACTACTATTGTGGGGGATAAATCGACAGTCATTTAGAAGTTCGTATACTTTATTTAACAAACTTCCTAACTACTCTAATAACGGGTCCTTTGTTCGGGCCGAGATGAGTTCAAGACACAGATTGAATATTACGTCGATTCATGATAGGTTGTACTTTGGACCCTAGAGCTCCCGTTACTCCCTAGCTGAATTCCCGCTATTCAGGTATTGACTCAAGTCGACTTCGATCCAACAAATACGTTATTAGTTACTAATCCTAAATAATTTAATCTGAGCCCTGCTGTGTCTACTGTTGAGATCAGGGCCTAATGAATCAATCCCTATTTACCTAATCTAAACAAAAGTTATATTCTTCCTCTATTCTTAAGAATTAACCACGTCCACTGGTCCTTCTGTGTCTATTCCCGAGACCAAGGCTTCAATACATATAATCTATTAACTCATCCGACACAAACGTCGTTACTACACAAGTACCTTAACACTTATATAAAGTCTCACAAATTTACCGGCCGGAATCACAACTTCCCTCTCAAATATAATATTGGGTTCTGTCACCCAGTTACTCCAATTTCATTGATTTACAATATTTACCTCAATAACACCCTCGAATTATACTCTAACGTAATCCTATTACAAACACGCTATGTTTACAATATACCTTAACCCTCTCACCACGGAAGGGCTCTTGAACGCCCATAAAAAAGCATATAACAGGTACCCGGATGGCCTCTTGAACGCCCAGTGGTTGAAAGCCTGTGAGCTTCGTGTGCGAGGCGTCGGTCCGACGCATGTAAACAACAGCCGGCTGGACCGACGCCCCGCATCTCCGGCCACAAGAAGGAGAGCGTCGCTTGTTCGTGTGTGCCTGTATGTTGTTGTTAACCCTCTCGAATCTATAGGACGCGATCGAGTCATAACGCCACCCCTCCAAGAGTGCTCGTATGACGCAATCGCGTCATAATGCCACCTGTAAGTTAGAAATATTCGCCAAAAATTAGTTTATGACTCGATTTTGACTCAATTGGGACTGGTAAGTTAGGCATCAGTAAGTTACAAAAGGAAGTATCTAGCAACCCCATAGCGTCCCTCTCTGAGGAGCGCGGGCCTCTGTAAAGTCAGTAGTTTCCTGGCCCCCAGACTGTGAGGCAGGGTCCCGGCCCTTTAAATTCTGGGCTCCCTCCCTCTGGCCCACCATGCCTAGCTATAGGCAGGCAATTATGGATTATTTCATCTACCCAGTGAAAGTGTTTAGTGAATAATTTGAACTATATATGTTCTGACATACGGAGCCCTGTATGTTAATTTAAGAGTTAGAATTAGAGTTGAAGGAGCCACACTACCCAAACGGTGAAGCAGACTAGCGAGCGAACCAGCGAGTGGGGAAACTAGCTCGCCCGCATACCTGCAAACTAGCCTTCACACCTGCGTGCGTCATAGGGGACCCTGCAAACTACCTCGATGACCGATGCTATGACGTATGATCGACGCCAGGAGCTGTGAGTGGACCAGGCACCTGTTATGCGACTCGAGGAGCTATGATTGGAGCGGGCACCACCCCCCGCCTCCTGATTCGTTCCTACACCATCATTGTTTAGTATATAAGACCCGAGTTGTGGGCATTCAAATCAGTCTCATTTGGAGTTGGGGAAGGTGAACTTGCAGCTGGAGGAAGACGGGGTGAAGTATTATAATGGGTTTGTGACTGTCAGTCAGATTATATAAATGTGTGTTAAGTGTGTTCGGTGTAAACACTTACGTTATGTT
Source organism: Paralithodes platypus (assembly GCA_032716605.1). Lineage (NCBI taxonomy): Eukaryota > Metazoa > Arthropoda > Malacostraca > Decapoda > Lithodidae > Paralithodes > Paralithodes platypus. Next base: position 12,158,572 of record CM064545.1, read on the forward strand.
GTTTAGTGAGATATGTGATTGGGAATTAACGTGAACGCTACTATTATGTGTTTAACTATTTGATTGCGAATTAACGTTAACGCTACTATTTATGTACTTAACTATTTGATTGGGAATTAACGTTAACGCTACTATTTATGTACTTAACTATTTGATTGGGAATTAACGTTAACGCTACTATTATGTACGTAACTATTTGATTGGGAATTAACGTTAATGCTACTATTATGTGCTTAACTATTTTAGTTGACTAACTTGTGGACTAAAGCAACTCTTTAAGTAATTGGGTTATGATGAAAGTAATACTATTGTTTTATATTAATACTTACGAGTTCTTTCATTTTCTTTTAATTAAGCTTACATTGCTTAATGGTGCTTAGTACGGTGATGCTATTGTCTCATATTAGTAATATCGCCTTAGACTAACATGGCTGTGTTAATATTACTTCTAGTGATTTCCTAAGCTGAAGAAAATTATTTTGCTTCAAAATATTATATTTTGCTTTTCATATTATTTGAGTGAGACCTGAATCGAATCTATGAAGCGATCCTGTAACTTTATTTACTCATAATCAAACCTCAATGTTACGTGGTTAAGAAATACATTTAACTAATTATTAAATATATATCTAACTTTTTATGTGACTTTGATATTACTCCTGATGATAATAATAATATAATCCTATTAACGTAAGACAAGAACCAAGAATAATTACATTAAATATAAATAAAAGGACATAGAAGAAAACTATCTATTCATTTAAAAAAGGGTAAGAGACAGAAATATTCTTACTTTAATATTTATCTTTCAAGACTTTTTATAGAATTAATAGTCCTTCTTTAGATATAACTTCTTCGGTTCATAACCATAGCCTACTAAGCTTCGGTTAAATAATAATTCTTTATAAATACTACATGACTTTAATTAGTTTCAGTATTTTTCATAATAAAGAGTATCAGTCAATAAAGGATCCTAAGTCCTAAGATCCAAAAGGAAAGGAAGCAACAACAGGAAATAATTTTATTAGATTTTACTTTTGTTTTGCCTTCAGCTGACTGATACCTTAATATATATCTCTGTGCTATCTAGATTCATCAAGTTAACCACTTGAGGATCAAGATACGTAACAATGTATATAAGATGTTACTTGTGACTTTTGGTGACTGAGGGGAGTGAATCTTGGTTAACCCCTTGAGTATTGATGCAGTTTTGTCTAGGTATCATTGATGACTTTACACTATTTTTTGCTTGAAAGACAAATATATTTATCAATAAATACTGCCTACGAAATAAATACATTATAATCACGAAGATGTCACAGGAATGCTTACAGGAAGTATGGTAAGTACTCTATGGAATTTTAGTTATATTACAGTATATTATTATATATATATATATATATATATATATATATATTATATATAGCCTATATACAGTATATAACAGCCCCAAGGTCCCGAGCAAGCCCAAGGCCCATAATCGAGTATTTATATTATTATCATATTTTGTATTTTATTTAAATATTTATATATTTGATTTATTAGTTTTTATTTATTTTATTTTATTTATTTTATTTTGTTTATGTTTATTTTATTTATTTTATATATATATACCGTATATATTTGTTTTGTTATTCCTGTTCCCCAGGGTGTCTAGCAGATCAGCCCCAAGGTCCTGAGCAAGCCCAAGGCCCATAATAGAGTATTTATATAATTATTATTTTTTTATTTTATTTTATTTATATATATTATATTTATATATTTATATATATATATATATATATATATAATATATATATATATATACCCGGTATATATATATATATTTTTTTATATTATTCCTGTTCCCCAGGCTGTCTAGCGGATCAGCCCCAAGGTCCCGAGCAAGCCCAAGGCCCATAATCGAGTATTTATATTATTAATATATTTTTTATTTTATTTATTTATTTATTTTTTATATTATATTATAATATATATATATATATATATATTATATATATATATATATATATATATATATATACCCGGTATATATATATTTTTTTCTTTTTTATTCCTGTTCCCCAGGGTGTCTAGCGGATCAGCCCCAAGGTCCCGAGCAAGCCTAAGGCCCATAATCGAGTATATTATTATATTATTTTATATATTTATTTTAATTTGATTTTTTATTTCATTTTATTTATATTTATTTCATTGATTTATTTATATAGATATAATATATATATATATATATATATATAGTATATATATATATATATATATATATATATATATATATATATAGATAATATATATCATATATATATATATATATATATATTATATATATATATATAAATGTTGTACATTGTGGCAAAGATATACAACTGTATAAACATTCTCATATATTTACATAACAATAACAATGCATGGAAACAATTGCACATAGCTCGCGAACCAATAACGCTATATTATTTTTGTTTTCACCATTAGAAAGAGCATAATTTTCCGATGACGGTGATATAAACAGTTATATACGTATCCGAGCAAATAAACCAATGCCGAGGTGGGGAACAGCTCGGAACCCGGCTAGCATTGGCGGAAAAGAGATGGGTGAAGCGTAAATATTCGCATTTTGGCTCTGCATTTCAAATATTCATAGCGCAAAAAGTATTTGTCATAGGAACTTCTAGTTTGTTTTATACTCATCAGTATTATTTGCCGTATTCATACAGCTTAAATTTAAAACCATACACTTCGTAGCAACGAAATAAATCGAAAATGTTAGAAACCATATCTATTTTTTTTTTCGGTCACTGCATGGAAACAATTGCGCATAGCTCGCGAATCAATTACGCTATAGTATTTTTTTTTTCACCATTGGAAAGAGCACAATTTTTCGATTCTGGTGATATATACAGTTATATACGTATCCGAGCAAATAACGTAACCACGAGGTGGGGAACAGCTCGGAACCCGGCTAGCATCACCGGAATAGAGATGGGTGAAGCATAAATATTCGCATTTTGGCTCTTCATTTCAAATATTCATAGCGCAAAAAGTATTTGTCCTAGGAACTTCTAGTTTGTTTTATACTCATCAGCATTATTTGGCGTATTCATACAGCCTAAATTTAAAACCATACACTTCGTAGCAACGAAATAAATCGAAAATGTTATAAACCATATCAATCAAAATATATATATATTTTTTTTCGGTCACCGCTTCAGAACTATTGAAGATAAACAATTTCAGTTTTCAGATTTGGAAAGAGGAGAAAAACTACTATTATTTGAGCAAAAAAAAAAATATGGTCATCACTCACAATTTAGAGCTAGGACGGTGTGAAGACAATTGCATGGGAAATAATTGTATTCCGGACTCATTTACACTTTCATATTTCGATTTATTTACATTTTGTTTTGTTTTATCATGTACTATAAATATTCCTCTTTCCATTGACATATGATACATCACAATAAACAGCATTCTGGTGGATGAAAATACAGAAAAGCACAAGGCTTCGAAAACTGGCCCAGCCTGATATTTCATGACAAATTAGAGAATGTCTGACCGTAAGTTAGATAAATAAGTTGCTGGATGCGGGAGGGTTAAGTATCGAAAAGTGGTGTAAAGTGGCTGTTTTGGCCATAAAGTTATCTCCAATGAAATCATCATCACAGCTCAACCAGTTGACTTAGAGAGCTCTACTTAATGCCATTCTACAGGTAAATAACACAGCTACGCTTGGGGATGCGCGGGAATGCGGGAAGCAGTCTGATTAACGAATATACGGTAGTCTAGCCTAGACGTTTTTCGGCCAAATCACCCGGGTTTCGAGGAATATATATATAATACATAGCCGGGGCTGGAGGGTTAATCAATAACCGTTCAAACAAAAGATAAGCCGTGCCTCCAAAACACCTACACGGAACAGATTCACGATTATATTCCTTTGCATAACTTCTGAGGAATTCTTTGTTATACGTGACATCCTTTACACTTTTCCAAGACTGCCCCAATGACCCTTCCTATTTATATGGATATAACTTCCTTTCTAAACATAAGAAACCTGTGAGTCGTATGGACTAGTGTCCTTCTATATAGTTTCCTTATTGTTACGACCGGGACTACGAATAAAACATGGGCACTCAATGATTGGACTAGTAATAGGGCACTATGCAACAACGGTACGCTAGATCCAAACCCTCGAACTTATATGCCGGCGAACAAAACACCTAGGGTTAATCTGCGATAGCGGAGTATCCTTAACTGGGCATAAATGTACTCTACTTCAGGCTAACCGACACTGGTATAGCCTGATAACTAACAAGATGCAAGTTACATTAAAATGCATAAAAAGGAATCTATGGAAAGATCAATTAAATCACTGCAAGATTTATTACAATAAAAAGATGCTTCAATACAGTTACTCTAAACAACAATAAACTCTTCACTCCTATCTGAAAGAAAGTGAAGTATAGTCCTACAGCATAGACCTGGAAACTTCTGAAGAATGTCTGATGCTCGTAAGATGCTCGTACTGATCTTGAACTATATAAAGGCAGGAGGCAGGACACCACACATGTAAATCGAATACACAAAAAGATAGGACATATAATGTTAACTGACACGAGAATACTATAAATGCGCAACGGTAGCAATGCTCGACACTAAAAGAAGTACTTCCTCATCAACGAAACAGTCTGCTATGGTTGTGTGGCTCAACAACAACCTAGACTAATAAATGCTTTGAATAATAATGCGTACATATCAAAGAGCTTATATTAAATACTAACAAGTGTCTACTCGATTAATAATGTCTAGCTGGGATACTCTAGGTAAGGAACTGGGGTTGAGCAAGACAGGCTCGTAGCCTAGCGATGTCCTTAAGACTGCATCCTTTAAGTTACGTTAATTGACGAGGGGGCTCTCTTGATAGATCCAGATCACAAGTATCTGGTTCTATCCTGGCGACCCTCTAAAGACAAGCAAAGAGGCAGCAAAGTGTGGAACTGGTACAGACCAAACCCTCAGTCAACACAATGCTGCACTCGCAAAGGACGCAACCGAAAAGACAACCCCGGCTACCACAGGACCGGCCTAAGTAGTGTAGGTATAAGCAAACCGTACACACATCGGAGACAACGACTACAGTTACCTTATCCCAGTCTAGCATTAAATAAAAGAGCAGAAACACTAAATCAATAATGGAGACACACAAAGTTCTTAACCTATACTAACTAAGAACCCTCAAACCTATTCTAAGTACATGTAAATTTCTCTTAGGACGGCGCATGCAATACAATGGGCCGGCTATGAAAACCGTATGCAGAACCCAAGGGGATAAGTAATTGAATAAAGGCAAGAAGTAATGGAAAAGAAGAAGTTCAGAGAGAGAAACAGTGATAAAGGTGGTGATCGGGAGAGATTATGCAAAGGGATGTTAGAAGCATGCGCGCCAAGCCTGTCCTGACGAGGACAGCTCCTGGGGACCCTCATGTAGGAGGTAAGTTACACAGGAGCCCGCAAAGGCGCGATGGTCGGCCAATCACGGGCCGAGACGTCACAAGACAGCACGTGTCACGTAACACAGCAAGACACGCCGTCCAATGGCGAGCGAGAAGCGGGAATGCACCCGCACCTACAGACACTCACTACCTTCTCGCTCTGAAAGTCTTTCTCATTCACACGATGGTACTATCATCACTACTGTTGATATAAAATATAACCCGTTGGCACAGACGAAAACAAAAACCACCACTGGACTGTCTGTGACAATGCGATTACTAGGAAAGAAAGAACAACATTCTCTGATAACTGTAGCCCATTTCGATGTCCCTGGCGAGCGCTAGTGGCTAACGAGAGGCGATTCTGCCAACGCTGGTAGACGTCACATTATTAACAAATTAGTTCATGATTTTAGGTGGACTAGTTTCCTTTCCTAGCAATAGCTGATCTATCGGGCAACTAAACGAAACTGTTTCCCCTTGAGCTTATTGGTTGCCCATCAGTCTAGAAGAATTTATCTTTTCCTCCCCTTTTTACTTTATACTTAAATCATTCCTATCAGATCCTATCTAATAACAACTCTTGGCATTACGCCTTGGCTAACAAAAATAACTAATTAATACATATCATAATTTTATAAATACATATTAGTCTGAATTCTTTTTCCTTTAGTTTTGTCCTAGAAGGACACATCAATTTTTATTGGAAACCCCAGGTTAGTCAAACATTTTCTCTTTCTTTTTTAATCTTATGCGGGCCCAATATGTGTCCTTAAACAAATATATTGATGGGTGCTGGAAACAGGTGTGAGTACTGGAACAGTGTTTTACCACCTCAGAGCTGGCCAATAGCTCCTCTGGAAATCCTCACTCCCGTCCACTTTCTGTCGTCCCTCTTGAATTGCTTGACTGTGTGTGTGTAGACTAACAATGTGACGACAGGCGGCAGGCTACTGAAGGTGTATCCACCGAGTGGGCGAAAATGAGGAGAGATCAGGGGTGGTCTATACTGTTGCTGTAGATAAGGGCAGGGTAGCTGGAATGGTTGGCTCCTGGTTTCCCTTTGTGCCCGAGCAAGAGAGAGCAAGCGGGTTGCAAGAAGCTAACCCGGTGAGTTCCGAGGGGTCAGTGACCCCTGTAACCTTTCCGCGCCAGACTTTATAGTCCCGCCTCCCGCTCTCCCGCGCTGGGATTGGCTGAGCAGCACGCGCGGCAGCCCGCTCGCTTTGACTTCTTGCCTCCTCCACCTCCACTCTCTTCTCCTCAAAATAAGTTCCTGGAAGCTGGTTATAAACATCTTTCAGTGGCTTACGGGAGTACAGGGCTGGCACCGAAGTATTGGATCGAGGATAACCAGAGGAAGCTGCTCGGGAAGAGAAAGAGAGCGACTTTTGAGGTGAGGTAGAGAGTTCAGCTCCGTGCTCCGATAATGGAGGCCGCTGATTGGTTGGCTGGGAAGGTGTGGCGTGTTGTGGACGAGAACTGTCAAAGTCAGCTGACGGTGCAAGCAAATAGAAGGGAGCGCAGTGATTGGCGGAGGGCTTTTCTACTTTAATAACTAATAGCAAAAATACCTTTCTCCTTGTTGTAATGAAGTCATTTTTATTATTATTATTATTATTATATATTTTGTTTGGATTAGGAGTGACTTTACTAAATGATATGGAATTGTATGCAATGTACTATATAATGTATTTATTAGCTACAGAAATTCCAGTAAACAGCTTATAGCAGTACAGTGTTTGGGGAGAGAAAGGGAGGGAGGGAGAGAAGCCGATATCGGTGATATTTGGTCGCTTATATTTCACAAAGTGCTTTGGAGGATGACTTTAATCAAACCTTGGTAGGGAAAATTGACTACAGTTGCTTAATGATAGCCAGCATGCAAGAATCATAGTGATTGTACTGAAAGGCTTACGCTTAAAAAGGTAAATGGGCCCTAGCTTTCTGGTTACTATATGTGTGGTTAATTAAATTCTCATTTCACATTAAATGTTATGACAATGAACCAATATTATGTAAACTATAAACAAGAATATTGAGAGAAGATTAAGGTTTAATTTGTGTGTTGTTGAAGAGTAAGGGATAGTCGTGTGGACGATGGTGACATGTAGATGGATGAAGAAATTGGGTATTGGAAGCATGGAAAGTAACAAGATTTGCTCTGCCGCAAACAGGAATAGTTGATAGATCAGACGATATGTGTGCTATGGCCTCATCATGTGAGTTTTGGAGTAATTGCTTGGTGGGACTTTGTAAAAAAACTAGTTGAGTAGTGTAAGGTAGAATCATCAACATATTAGTGGATAGGACTAGATTTTTTTTTTTTTTCCTATTGGTATGAAGGAGACACAAGGCAATGCTGCCTTTAACAAGTGCCCCTGGCAAAGTTGAAAGAGTGACAGGGACCGCAATTCAAGGTACGTTACAGTCATAATGTCTGGACACAAGGAGCTTAAAGCAGTTTAAATTCATAGGATGAGAGAAAGACAGATTGAAGGAGACAGCTCCAGAGTTTACTTCGTTGAGTAGTAGAAAGACTGTGAAAATTGGTTCATTCTTGGATTAGAGATTTGATTTTGCCCCGAGGGGCGAGTTTATTCAGCAGCGCCCCCCATCCTGTGAGGGGACAACCACTAGTAAGGCGATACATACTTGCTCAAAGAGCCATTATTCCACTGAAACAACAGCATCGTCGTCTGGTTACATTCATATTTGTGTTTATAAGTCAGGTTGGCATTATTCAGATGTGTTATTATAGTTTCCTCATTTAATTGTCACATGGTCTGTATAAAAAAAAAAAAAAAAAAAAAGCAAGCAGGCTTGTAGTGACTGAATTATTAATTGACAGGTTGTAAATAATAGCACTACAGAACTAGTGCAATCGTATGAGGAGACTATTCATATTTTCATTACATCAATGGTTATTGTGATCATAGTTAGCTGAATATAATTATTACAAAAATAGGCAATGGTATAAATCAACATAATACATAATTTAATACAGGCGGACATAATCATGATCCGGTTCGTTGTGCACTGGGAGCTAAGGTGTCTTGAGATCGCCTCGTACCCATACACAACAAACGTATTATAGTCTGCATGGTTGGTATCTAATTGAATATACTTAGTGGGTATTTCAAGAATGTCAGGGGTAAGGAAATTTGATTTGTATATTAGAAGACTGTGATTAACGAGACGTGTAATATGTGGAGGGAGGTGGTAGACAGAGAGGGATCTCGTTGGGGGTGGAAGTTTCGTTCCCAGGAATTTTCGTTCCTGTGGTATTTCAATAATAATAATAAAATAATAATAATAATAAGGGGACAACCACTGGTAAGGCAATACATACTGCTCAAAGAGCCATTATTCTACTGTAACAACAGTATCGTCGTCTGGTGTTATTATAGTTTCCTCATTTGATTGCCACATGTGCTGTATATACGTGCTCATGGACAAAAAAAAAAATGTGACTGAATTATTAATTGACAGGTAAATAATAGCACTACAAAACTAGTGCAATCATATGAGGAGACCATTCATGTTTTCTTACATCAATGGTTATTGAGATCATAGTTAGCTGAATACAATTATTACGTACATGATGTGACTAATATTTCGAACTACATAAATTATTATGCAATAATAGTACGACAAATATATTACAATCATATGAGGGACACTTCACATTCTTCATTACATCAACGGTTATTGAGGTCATAGTTAGCTGAATACAAGAGTCACATACATAAGAACATAAGAACATAAGAAAATGGGAGTCTGCAGAAAGCCGATTGGCCTAAGCAAGGCAGATCCCTGTCCCACACAACCCCAAATCAATTACAAAGCCCAATTATAGGCTCAACACTCTAATACCCTGAGGATCATCTTACCAAAACGGTTAGAGATTAACGCAGGATTATGGGGGTCTGCAGAGCGCTGATTGGCCCAACCCGGCTGATCCCCCTTCACACCCAACCCTTCTCGTCCATATGCTTATCCAATTTTATCTTAAAGCTCCCTACAGTTTTAGATCCCACTATAGCACTTGGTAGTCCATTCCACCCATCTACAACTCTGTTACCAAACCAATATTTGCCTATATCTTTTCTGAAACGAAATTTATCTAATTTGAAACCATTGGTACGAGTTCTTTCGCTATCACTGAGCTTTAGTACATTTGTCATGTCCCCTTTGTTAATCCCACTAACCCACTTGAACACCTCTATCATATCCCCTCTAACTCTGCGTCTCTCTAACGAATGCAAACCTAATTTCTTCAACCTTTCTTCATACGGAAGATTTCTAATATTATGGATCATTTTTGTCATTCTACGCTGTACTCTCTCCAATGAATCTATGTCCATTCTGTAATAAGGACACCAAAATTGGACAGCATAATCCATATGGGGTCTCACTAATGACAAGTAAAGTTTTAAGATAACATCAGCAGTTCTGTTACTCACACTCCTAGAGATGAACCCAAGAATCCTGTTTGCCTTATTACGAACGCCTATACACTGTTTTCTAGGCTTCAAATCATTGCTAACAAACACACCTAGATCTTTCTCGCAGTCTGAATTTTCTAATTCTAAATTAGCTAGTTTATATTTAACATTTGTTTGCATCTTCCCTATCTTTAATACCTTGCATTTGTCAATGTTAAACTTCATCTGCCAATTTACTGACCATTCATGTAAGGTATCTAGATCCCTTTGGAGGCACTCTATATCGCTATCTGAATCAATTGATCTCCCCATTTTAGTATCGTCTGCGAATTTACTTATCCTACTAGTTATACCTAAATCTAGGTCATTTATGTATATAAGAAACAACAGGGGACCTAATACCGATCCCTGGGGGACACCACTTTTGACTGCTCCCCACTCTGACTTGGTACCATTTATGCTGACTCTCTGTTTCCTACCAATTAGCCATGACCTAATCCATCCCAACAACGCCCCACCTATTCCATGTGCCTCAACCTTTCTCATCAATCTCTCATGAGGGACTCTGTCGAAAGCTTTACTAAAATCTAAATATATAATATCGTATGCCTTGTCATTATCTACTGCTTCATATACCTCTGAGAAAAAACTAAGCAAATTAGTAAGGCAAGAACGTCCCTGTGTGAATCCATGCTGAGAAGAATTGATTAAGTTAAATGTTTCGAAGTGGTTTCTCATTTTCCTAGCAATAATTGACTCTAGTAGCTTTCCTATGATTGAAGTGAGACTAATGGGACGGTAATTGGATGCTATTGATTTATCACCTTTTTTGAAAATCGGAACTACATTTGCAAGTTTCCAAGCTTCTGGAACTATACCTGTTTCTAATGAATTGTTAAAAAGAAATGTTAATGGGTAACTTAACTCATCTCTGCATTCTTTTAATACTCTGGCATATACCTCATCGGGACCAGGCGATTTCTGAGGTTTCAGTCTGTCAATTTCCTTAAGCACATCATTTCTACTTATAGTAACCGTACTTAACCTATTTTCTATACTATCTCTATATACCTTACGGACTTCTGGAATCTGTGCCAAATTTTCATTAGTGAAAACGGATAGAAACTGACTATTTAATGTACTGTGACTAATAATGTGACTAATATTACCAACTACCGAAGTTATAATGGAATTATAGTAATACAAATATTTTACAAACATGAGTTACATGGTTCAAATTCTTATTACAATAATGGTTATTGAGGGGATAGTTAGCGCAATATGACCAGTGGAGAAGTTTACATGCCGATAGTAATATAATATTTAGTAGGGTGTGTGGTTATGGGAGAGAGGGAGGGGGGTTGTACGAGGTAGAGGAATGGGTGGGAGAGGAGGAGGAGGTAAGGTACTCCAGGGAGGAGGAAAGTGTGAGAGGGGAGGTGTGTGTGTGTGTATGTCCCTCCTTAAACATCCTAGAGGGACCCTACCCGTCGTGACCCAGTCACCAGACCCCAGCCAATGCCTTCTCTATACATAATTATGTATAGAGAAGGCATTGCCCCAGCACCCAAAACACACAGCCATACAGATTCAGATTCAGATTCAAATTATTTTATTTCCATAAAATAATATTCGGAGGGAAGGTGCAAGTAGACCTCCGGGAGGGACAGTGCCGCATATCCGGAGGTACTTGTACATCAAGCCATTAGCCGAGAATATTGAGGACAATACAGCAGTATGGTTAGGGGTTTTGTAGGAGGTAGAGGAAGGGGTGGGAGAGGAGGAGGAGTATGGGGGGGGGGGGAGGAAGAGGAGGTAAGGTACTCCAGGGAGGAGGAAAGTGTGAGATAGGAGGTGTGTGTGTGTGTATGTGTTGGGGAGGGTGGGACATACTACATATAAATAAGTTGTTTAAGACCAGCCATAGTACTGAAGATAAATATGGTAAAAAAAAAAAAAAAAAAAAAAAAATCTTAAAAGGGAAATTTTGAATTTCAACGCAAGTCTACAGATATCAGCAGTATCGCTTCATCGTACCTGACACAACATATCAATAAGTAAGGAAGGAAACTGTATACGTGCAAAGATCAAGATTCAATTAAGTTTAGTAGCAAAACAATATTCAGAAGGAAGATACTAGTAGTCCTCCGGGAGGGATATGCCGCATATCCGAAGGTACTTAATTGTAGATCAAACCATTAGCAAAGAATATTGAGGACAATTATGTTGCTTACATATGCAAGGGTCATGTATATTGGCTTGCAAAAGGATATGAATTGGCACTTAACAGATTATTTAAATAAAAGCTGTGTTAGAGGCTGCATATACTGTACATTGTCAATCTATTAAATGAGAATAGCAGTGATAAGTAAAGAAATACTGACTGGTATTATAAGTGTGACATGATCAATGAAAATATGAAATCGTGTAGAGGGCGTTACAAAGGGTTTAAGTGTGACCTTGTAAGAAAGAAGAGATGTGTGGAGGGCAAGGGGTGCATACTTATAAGGTTCATATTTCATGTTTACAGTACATATTATTGTGGGGGGGCAAAGTTCTTGTGTTTTTTTAGTATGCTATTGATTACGTTATTCTTTAGCATGTATATTGCTTGATCCTCAATTGTGCTTAACTGATTATTCCTGTATTCCCTAATCATTGGGCATTCCAAGATATAGTGCTCGAGAGAGTGTTTGTTGGGAGCTCTGCAAACCCTACATTGCCTGTGCTCTTCTTCTATCTGCCATGGATAACAATAGCCAAGCCTTATTCTTGCATGTACTGAGTCTACCCACCTACTCGTACGTTTACCATAGGTGTATTTGGTCGTAAATGCTACTTTATTGTAGTAGTTTATAGATCGGCTGGTATTAAGATGTCTAGCTCTGTCTTCATCCACTCTTTCTTCTTGTGTCTTTTTAATTATAGTTCTCATTTGTTTCAATGACAGTTCAAGAATATGATCAGGTTCTTCTTTCTCTGAGGCCTCCTTGGCAAGCTTATCTGCCCTTTCATTGCCGGGGATGCCTACATGTGAAGGAATCCAGGCAAATTTTACCCCTAGCCCCTTCTCCCCTACACATTTTATCCCCCGTCTGATATCTTGTACAAGGAAAGGATAGGGGGGTTGGGGGCTAGAGATAGCTTCCAAGGCCGCCCTGCTGTCAGATAGGATAAGAATATTCTTTCCCCTTCGAAAGATACTCCCAATTCCCATCGCTATTGCCACCAGCTCAGTTTGAGTGGAGGAGGCCCAGTCCTGTAGCCTGGATAGTTCATCGTCTTCCTGAGCAAAGTTGCCACCACTCATAATAGTGATGGCAGCTCCTGCCCTCCCAGTTACGGTGTTAAGTGAGCCGTCACAGTATACCTGATCAGTGTTCTCATCTGTCATATCTTATATTAGTGGCATAAAGTTTGTCTTCAGAGCGTAGGACGGGATCTCAGACTTTTTTGTGTCGAGTTGGGTCACTATAATCTCAATAGTGGCCTCTTCCCAGGGCGGAAGGGGGACACTCAATTGCCGGTCATCTGGATGGTAGTCTGTAAGCTGGCTGGGCGGGGTGGGGTCAGTCAGTTGCCAGTCACCGATATAGTAGTCTGTAAGCTGGTAGTCAAGAATGTCAGCAGCAGTTACATGTGGCCAGTCCCTGCCTTTTAAGTCATCTATTCTAAGTAGCTCCGTTAGTGCAGTCTTAGGTCGTGTTTCTCTGTCGTCTCTCAGTGTTCGTATGCCTATTATCATATTTGTTTCTTTTATTCTATCAGTGATGGACGATAGATTTAACTCATATCTAAGATTGTTTACCTTGACATTTCTCGGACATCCAAAAATAAGTCTCCTGGCCTTATTTTGCAGTTTGTCAAGTTTTTCGATCTGATTAGCAGGTAGACAGGAGAGAGCAGGTGCATGGTAGTCAATTACTGATCTAATATAGGCAATGTACATGGTCCTGAGGATAGTGATGGAGGCACCCAAGCCTTTCCATGACATTACTTTAAGGGGCCTTAGTCGTCTTTTACAGGTGGTCATTACATGATTAAATTCAGCATTATTACCCTGTAGTCCCCCAACATACACTCCCAGATATTTATAATAGTCTACCCTCTCCAGTACATTACCATGGAGATGTAGAGGCTTGTTACGATTCCAACCTTTTGTTATGGTTACGATTCCAACTTTTTTTTTTTGGATTAGAGAGTTGGACAGAATAAGTGTGGGAATGTGTTGAAGGGTGGGTGCCACCCTCTTCATAGGGGAGAGATTCCGAAAGAACATTGATTATTGTAATAGCAGTGCACCTGTGTATCAAGCATTGTTTGCATGCGTGGGAATATTCCACTGCACTTTTCCAATGAGTAGAGTCAATGCATTTTGCCTCATCAACTCACTTCCTCTTACTAGTTCCCTACAATCTCTCACTACACGCCGCAATGTTGCATCTCTTTCACTCTTCTATTGCTATTACATAAATCAGTATTCTTTAGAGCTCTCTCAGTGCATACCCCCTCCCTTGCGGTGAGTGCGAGGCACCCGCCTTTCAACACAGTCCCACTCCTATTCTGTCCAACTCTCCAACTAATAAAATATTTTCAGTAAATTTTTTCCAACCCTCTAGATGTACATTCCCCCTTTTCATCTAGAAGTTCCTGGTAGGGGGCGGAGCCTCTCCAGTTCCCTCGTCATCCCATTGCCCGATGCAAAATCTTGCAGATGATGATGACAAGGAATGCCTGCCCTCCTATTGGCCAAGACACTCACTCCGCCTTCCCTCCCAATGGCCGAGACGGGCAGCCGAGGATACAGCAAAGCATCATCAAAATTCCAGGATCAAAAGCCAAGCTGGGAGAATCTGGAAGCTCGCTGATTGGCTGAAAGAACACTGCCCAATCTTCCAGCCTGCTATAATAAACCCCAGAACCAGTCGCTGTTCACAAGTAATGGTCCACTCTTCCTGCAGCCCCAGTAGTCAACCCCTTCTTCTCCTGTAACACTATAATTATGCTGCGGTGGATCTACCTTAGTGGACGAGTGCACTAAAGAGGTCATATTGAAAAGAGGTGATTTCTTAACTGCCTTGAATGAAACTAGACAAACCTGGTGACTCCCACAGCCACTAATGTACCTACCATTAATGTACCTACAAGTTTCGAAGTTAGCCCCCTCACGCACAATGTACGTCACTCATGTCGGATCTAATGACGTGCGGCGGACCCGATCGGAGGACCTAATGCTGAAATACCAGAAGCTGATTCAGACGTATAAGGAAAAGTCACGCAGAGTCATCATATCAGAGATCGTCCCCAGAATCGGTCTGAAGAATTCTTCAACATAGCCAATAGCGTAAATCGTCGTCTGGCTGACCTCTGCAGGGAAAAAAACGTTGGATCCATCCATACCTGGAATTACTTCTACCGTGATGATCATCTGTTTGTAGTGGATGGAGTCCATCTGAACCAGGAGAGCAGCAAGAGTTTTCCGCCTTCTTCACAACGCATTAAAAGGATTTTCCGAAAAGAAGCAGAGCCAACCAAGGACCACCAGGGACGAGGATCGAGGCCCGAGGACCACCATGAACGAGGAGGACCGTGGATTACCAGGGATGATGATCGAGGACCGAAGAATACCAGGGACAACTATCGAGGACAGCGAAGACCGAGGACCACCAGAGACGACAATCGAGGACCGAGGACAGACAGGTACATAAATATAGATCCGACCAGAACCAAGAATTTGAATAAAGAGCGTTCCGTGAATTCCAAATCTAAACATTTAAAGGGTTTCTGTGCAAATGTTCGTAGCATACACAATACATTTTCAGATTTAGAGGAACTAGTGTTTACAGAAAATTACGATGTTATTGGCATAACAGAATCTTGGCTCAATACTGAAGACAGAGACTTTTTAGCAGAGTATTCACTTCCCGGTTATGTAATGTTTGAGAAAAGCTGAATGAATAAAAATGGAGGTGGCGTTTTACTTTTTATTAAAGAAAGTCTTAACCCGACCCTCTTTTCAAAACCTCAAATTGTGAACGTCGACAAATCTTTTGTGCTAATAAAGAATAATAAAGTTACAACAATAATACATGCATTAATATACAGAGCTCCAGCTCAATCAGTGCAAACTGACCAAGAAATTTATGAGCAAATTGCAGACGTAAGTAACTCGCAAGATACCGTAATTTTTGGCGACTTCAATTTACCTGTGACCAAGTGGGGAGATAGTATTATTTAACACTCTGGACAAGATCACTATGAAAAACTTGCAAGAGCGCTTGCCATATACATTTGTTAGATCTCCAACCCGTGAAAATAACGTCCTTGACCTTGTACTTTCAACAAAAGAAGAATAGATAGAGAATTTGAATGTCGGTGATTAATACAGTAACAATGACTATTGTACGATAACATTCAATTTAAAGTTTACTAGTAACGAATCGAATAGCAACATCGAGAAAGTCCTTAATTTAAAGAAAGCAAACTTTCGTAAACTTAGAGCAATGTTTAAAGAAACTGACTGGAGCTTTCTAATTTACAATAATGACATAAATACGGTTCCATGTCATCTCAACCAGTAGACCATTTTAACCAGCAGCTCTCAACCAGTGCCAAATTAACCCAGACCAACCAAACCAGTGCCAAAATATAGTACTAACCTAACTTACCCTAACCAAACCTAACCTAACCGTATTGGTTGATTTGATACTGCTTGAGAGCTACTGGTTGAAATGGTCTACTGGTTGAGTTGACCGGTCACCCATAAATACATCTTGGAAATTATTCACAAACACTTACCTAAAAGCAGTGCAAGACTGCATACCATCTAAAATACGGTGTATAGGACATAATGATAAGCCCAAATGGTGGAATAAAGATATTTCAGACTGTCTGCTTGCTAAAAAGTTTGCTAATGATAGATTAAAATCCTCACAAAATTACGAAGAACGGGTGAAATTTGTAGAACTACGACGCAAAGCCAAAAGTTAATTAAGCAAAGTAAATAGACCCTGGAGTTACATGTTGCGAACCAAAGTAAAACAAACCTGAAAGAATTCTACAGATATATCAGAAAGAAGAAAGTAGTTACTTCAACTGTTGGATCGTTAGTCGATGAAAATGGAGCATACACCAAAGACGAAGTACAAATGAGTAATGCCCCTCAATACCTTCTTTGCATCAGTTTTTACAAGAGAAGACCTCATTGATATCCCCACACCATCGCCGATTCAGATTGATAATTCTGATGTTCTAAGAAATATCACCATGACAGAGAGAGAAGTATTGAAATGTTTAGATAAACTCAAGGTAAATAAATCGCCTGGACCTGATACAATCTCACCTAGAGTTCTAAAGGAAGCTAAGGATGAGCTCTCCAAACCACTGACATTGCTATTCGGTAAATCCTTGCAGTCTGGAACTATGCCTGATCAGTGGAAGCTAGCCAACATAACACCGATATTAAAAGAAGGCAGCAAATCCCTACCCAGTAACTATCGTCTAATTAGCTTAACCTCAGTTGTATGTAAAATGCTAGAAACACTCATAAGATACAGACTTGTAAATCACTTAGAGGAACATAACATACTTAAAGATACTCAACACGGCTTTCGTAACAAACGTTCCTGCTTAACAAACCTCTTATACTTCTTCCACGATATCCTCAACCTCTGTAGATATTATATACCTTGATTTTCAAAAGGCCTTTGACAAAGTTCCCCACAAACGTTTACTGCTACAACTAAAAGCGCATGGAATACAAGACGGTGTGTTGAAATGGATAGAAAATTGGTTCAGCGACAGAGAGCAAAGAGTAGTCATAAATCGTAAAACATATAAATGGACCAATGTAAGTAGCGGGGTACCCCAGGGATCGGTACTAAGACCTTTTATCTTTCTAATTTACATCAACGATATACATGAGGGTCATACCTGTACAATCTCAAAGTTTGCTGACGATACAAAAATTGCAAATAGCGTAATCTCAAAAGAACAAGTTGACGATATGCAACACAATCTAGATAAGTTGTCAAGTTGGGCCCAACTTTGGCAAATGAGTTTCAATGCAGATAAATGTAAAGTACTACATATTGGATACCAAAATGAGAAAGCAAACTATTTGATGAATGGCACTCAGCTTAAGAGTGTAGACAGAGAAAACTATCTGGGAGTAAAAATATCGAGTAGCCTAAAACCGAGTCAACAATGTTCAGAAGTTGTTAACTCCTACTGTACCATAGGGTACTACCATAAATGCCCCCCCCCCCCCCCCAGTCCTAAGCAATGTGGCCAAAATGGCAAGATATAACAACCTCCCACTTTAAAAGGTGGAGGAGTACTGCCTCTCCCAGCCTGTAGAGGCTTGGATATAAGCTGAGAAATTTTCCCAAGGTCTAGAGCAGTGCTCAAACGTCGTGGCACCAGGCACTGCCTGATACTGGCAGTTTCAAGGATTGTATATAACTGATGGCTCTCTGCCGTCGCTGGGACGGGGGAGTAATTTATCTACTGACGGCTCTCTGCCGTCGCTGGTACTGAATGGGTTAAGAAGGCAAAGAAAATAATTGGCTTTATAGGCAGGTCATTTGAGCATAAATCCAAAGAAGTTATCCTAACTCTTTACAATTCCTTAGTCTGCCCTCTTCTGGAATACTCCGCTCAATCCTGGTGCCCTTATTACCAAAAATATATAGACAAGCTAGAACGAATTCAACGTAGAGTTACCAAAATGATACCTAGCCTAAAGAACAAACCATACGAGGAGCTTCTTAGAGAATTAAATCTATTTCCTTTAACCCAGCGCAGATTAAGACGCAACTTAATTCAAGTGTTCAAAATCATCAAAGGCATCGACAATATGAACTGTAGTAAGTACTTCACTGTCGACCAATCTAATTACACACAGGGAAACGGTTGCAAAATTATTGGTAAATCTTTTTACTCACACGAATCTAAGAATTTCTTCTTCAATCGAGTTGTCAACTTGTGGAATGGGCTTCCCCGAGACGTTATAGACTGCAGCACCGTTAATTCTTTTGAACTTCGCCTAGACAAATATCTTGCAATAAACCCGCAACTGACTGTGTTTGTTAATGAATAACTTTATTTTATTCCCCCCCACGATATTCATCAAGGATTATTGCGTATATATATTACTAAGACATTACTCTCTTTTCCCCAGATATACGAAAGATCACTTATAACTGTGTTATGTTACTAACCCATCTGTCCCCTACTAACTTCCTAATCCTGCCATGAACATTAGTTTCAGGGCAGTAGTTCCCTTTCCAATTTTCCCTTACCCACTCTAAACCACTGTTTGGACACTTGATCCTCAGTGTTTTGGAGGACAAGCAGCCTAGAGGGGTCACTAGACTTGTTTTTGCTTGATTTCCTTTGTACTTCTTTGTACCATCTGCATCCGAGTGCCCAGAGCTGTTAGAGGTAAAAGCCCTCGAGAGTTAGAAGTTGAGCACCCAAGATCCTACTTCGAGGAGCTCACGACACACTGGGAATTGGAACTCCCGAAGCTGCTGAAGTCGGGAGCCGAAGCCAGCGACTGATGCCCCCGTACCGTATTATTGAGCCGGCCGCCCCTAATAACACCTTGAGAAGTCCGCTACCCGAGAAGCCCTGCTTTCGACGCCCTTTGTGTTGTTGTGCTTCCAATGCCCTTGTATGGTGAGTTATCTGCTCAACAGGTGGCATTGTGTGTGTGTAAGTGTGAGAGTCCGAGTGTGGGGGATGAGACAGTGAAGCATGGGAACGAGGTGGCTTCAGAGATGGGGTCGTTTCGGGCCTCATGTGAAGGCAAGATGGCAGGTGCTCGTTGTACTCTACGTGCTTCACATGTCTCACTCCCTAGACTGGAGCAAGACCTCACGGGCTTCACTGTTCATTGTAAAGCGGTGAATGTTAAGGCTCTCAACCTATGCCCGAGAGGAAGTAAGTTAGAATATATTAAAAAAAAAAAAAAAAAAAAAAAAAAAAAAAAAAAAAAAAATCTGGTCCAGCTAACTACCAGGCGAGGGATCTTGCTGCTACCACTCCAGGAGGTGTTTGCTGAAGGAGTGACGAGCTGCCAAGACCTGGAAGATCAACCCACCACCTTCTGACTAGCTGTATTATACAGCTATAGAATCATTGGACGATGGTTAGAAAACTGTTAGGAGTGTTGTTACGACGTATATCTGACAACTATCGGCTGTTCAGAAGAACCCAGATGAGTTATTAATCACAAACTTGTAACTTGCTGCACTATAAAATCCAGTTAATATTGAGTCATGTATTAGATAGATAAATCACTTATTGTTCACAAGAACCTAAGTGCTTGCTGTTAACAAAAACTCAAGTTGCCAAGCCAGAAAGATAATTACTCAGACAGATAGAAACTCGCTGTTCACAAGAACCCGAGTAGTGAAAGCTAGACTACTCTATTATTTAATCAGCTTAGTGCATGTTCAGCTTAGTATTGCAAAACCCATAAGTATCTGCTGTTCACAAGAGCTCAAGCAAGACAGGAATCGTGATATTACCATACTGAGATTCTTCGTTATCTAAATCCATATGAACTATATTATTTCACAATTACGAGAGTACTCAAGGTATAGCCAGATGTTGTACTTAATAAGAAGTGTAAAGTTTGTCTGTGGTCGCCAAAAACCCAGGATTATGATATAACTTAAAGACGTGATATTGTATATTGTCGCTGTGTATTGATTATTTTGATTTCATATACCCTTTCCCTAATATTTAATAAATTAGTTGTATGCATATGTTACCTTTTTGTTTTACTTATCCAACTGAGTATGCTATAACCCATGCCTTACAATAATAGCATAACAATGTATAGTTTTTCCTACTTAGCTAGTTAGCTTATCTTTTTAACTCTCTCTCTCTCTCTCTCTCTCTCTCTCTCTCTCTCTCTCTCTCTCTCTCTCTCTCTCTCTCTCTCTGTCAAAACTATATCATCCCCACGACACTTCACATTCCACTAATTAATTAGCTCAAGTTTGTTCAACACGAAAATGTGTTTTTCCTCTACTCGAATTTATCCGATTGGGTTCCCAGAAGTATTAGAGAGCTAATGGCTACTAGTAATAATAATGGTAATACAAAAATTAGTTCAAATAATTAGGTAATGAGATAAGCACTTATGAGGTGCTGAAAATGGATTACTTAAATTGTATTATTGTGTTTGTGCAATTATTTGGCAGTTTTCATTGGTTAACCAGCTATTATTTGGCAGTTTTCATTGGTTAACCAGCTATTATTTGGCAGTTTTCATTGGTTAACCAGCTATTATTTGGCAGTTTTCATTGGTTAACCAGCTATTATTTGGCAGTTTTCATTGGTTAACCAGCTATTATTTGGCAGTTTTCATTGGTTAACCAGCTATTATTTGGCAGTTTTCATTGGTTAACCAGCTATTATTTGGCAGTTTTCATTGGTTAACCAGCTATTACACACTAATATTCCTATCATTGGTTAACCAGCTATTACACACTAATATTTCTATTATTGTTCCCTGTTTCATACCTTGAACACCATAAGTGAACCTCTGAAATAAATATCTTAGCTCAGGATTAAGATTTAATCCAGTAAGATAACTCGAAATATTATATTCATTATGAGGCGCAACCTACACTAACGTAACGTATTGTCCCATACATTAATATGATAACACTGGCAACAGGTAAATATCCCCACAAACAATGAATACATGAAAATACAGGCACAATTCAACGCAGCGTAAATAGGAAAATGTTTATGTATACAATTGAGGTTTGTTTAACTATACGAGAAATCATAAAATGTGAAAGTGGTATATATACAGTATATACATTATGCGTAATTATATACATATTTATAATTTATAATGTGATTAGGTATTCAAAGAAAACTAGAAAATTATAGCCATTGCATATAATTATTTTTGAAAACTTCCAATATTACAAATTGTTCATAGAATATGCCTCGCAACATACCGTTTAGCTACATGAATGTGTTACAGAATGAACATTGCAAATGTCGGCCAAGTTTGCCTGGGACGGGTTTAGTGCTTTAGAATATAAAATCGTATTGTATTGGTCATCGACAACCTCGATGAAGAACTATATAGTTTGAATATTAAGTGCATATAACTAGGTAGTCCTCCCTTTTTTTAACCTTTTCACTGTGGTTGCCGTACAATACGTCCTGAAAATATCCAGGAATTTAAAGCTCATTAATTAAGGCCTGTGGAGATGAGTGTGAGTGATCAAGAGCGTGGCAGGGCCCCGTCCGTTCTCCAGCATGTCTGCCACGGCACTGAGGCTCTGTGGTGTTGTCTCACGAGATGTATTCAGTGTTGCCAAAGGCAAATGTAGCGGAATATTGCAAATTATTTACGAATATTGCAAGTGTCTGTACTAACACTGCGGGTGAACCACGCTAGCTACGGAGTTCGTTCTGGTGTCATTTGAAAGCTAATTTATTCTAGTCTTTTACTGCAAACATATAATTTCATTCAGGCACTTATTTATACAATCAAGAGTGCCTGAACTAGCCCTATTATAGCGGAGAATTACCCGCACTGAATGGGTTAAACATCCATTAACTGTTTCCCACTAATTGCTAGTAAGATTTTATTATTTGCACATTTCTGGTATTTACATAAATTCTCAGTATCAAACCACCTGGAAAATATCCCCACCCATCCACCCAAGTTCAGCCCGGCTGCCCAATTTTAGCTTGCCCGCCTAATTTTGGTCCACTTAGCCAATTTTGACCCATCAAGCTAATTTTAGCCTGCCTAACCAATTTCAACTTGCCTGGCCAATTTCGGCCTGTCTGTCAGTTTAGGGTTACCCTGCCAATTTAGGCCTGTCAGGGCATGTTTGGTAAGGCTGGCTATTAATCAGCTGACTATTATTCAGCTGGCTGCCATGGCCAGACAACAACATTGTGGTGCAAATGTAAAATGTTCCTCATGAAAAGCAGATCCAGTGTGTGTAAACCCGGTAGAAAATAACCATTAATTGGGGAAGAGGGAGACATAGCCATCTGAAATTTGACATACATCATGTATCCTGTAGACCTAATGTACAGTTGGCTACATAAGTTCTATTTCTCTCTGTGATCTTATACATGGAAATATAATACTCATGATTGATTTACGAGTGTAGTTTGTTATGTAGTGATGAACTCATATGATTAGTCAACTGATAATTAATAGAAACTACACTCGCAATTAATAGAAACTACACTCGCAATTAATAGAAACTACACTCGCAATTAATAGAAACTACACTCGCAATTAATAGAAACTACACTCGCAATTAATAGAAACTACACTCGCAATTAATATATGCTATTTTACTTTCATGCAGAAGATCACAACGAGGAACAGGATTTATGTGGGCAACTGCAGCCCAGTTATTAAGATAATGATTAAAAGCCATACAGAAAATGGACCCTTGTAGGGATTGGGAGAGAATTTACTCAACATAAGCTTAAAAAGAATTATAAACTTTCCTTGATCAAAAGCAATACAAATACATTTTAAATATATTCATCTAATGTGTAACTAATGGTGGTTGCGGTAGGATTAGGGTCACTTGGGTTGGGATGAGAGGGGGGGGGGGGGGGGGAACTTCTTACTCGGAACATGTCCTATCTGCTCACCAAATTTCAAGGTCATCGGCTCATAACTTTTGAGATATCCTTTTTACAGACAATCAGACAAACGGAGGTAAAAACATAACCTTCGTACAATTTCGTTTGCGGAGGTAACAATGAGGGACACTCTAGAAAGCATGTACCTCTGCCTAAGCTGACGGAGGTATACGCTCTACCGATTGCCTCCTAAATAAAATTACTTCTCCCTGGTTGCATATCGTATTTGCCTACTAAGTTTCGTGAACATCCGTTCATAACTTTGCGAGCCGTCTACGCTGGCGGAGGTATGCGCTCTACCGATTGCCTCCTAAATTGAATTCCGTCTTCCTTGGTGCATATACTATCTGCACACCAAGTTTCGTGAACATCGGTTTGTAACTTTGTGAGCCGTCTACGCTGGCGGAGGTATGCGTTCTACCGATTGCCTCCTAAATTGAATTTCGTCTTCCTTGGTGCATATAGTTGCATATAGTGCATATAGTTGTTGGAAGGAACATAATAATTGATATTAGTTCAGGAGTAATTTATCGAGAGGACTTCCCTAAGTGGTTAAGGCCCCATTAATTGCTCTTTCCATTCACATATGCATAGCCTACGTGAGTTGCAGTTGGGATGTGTGTACATGCTTAGATTGATATGCAGGATTCGAAGTTGCATAATAAATCGTAGGCAGTGTCCACCAACCTTTAACTGTCTTCGTGGTGCGATGTATAAGGTGTTGATTTTCGGTGTGAGCATCCTGGGTTCGAGTCCACGGACTGCCACATGTGTTTGTAAATTTCATTAATCGATTTTAGGAGTATGGTTGGTTGTTGGAAGGAACATAATAATTGATATTGGTTCAGGAGTAATTTATCGAGAGGACTTCCCTAAGTGGTTAAGGCCCCATTAATTGCTCTTTCCATTCACATATGCATAGCCTACGTGAGTTGCAGTTGGGATGTGTGTACATGCTTAGATTGATATGCAGGATTCGAAGTTGCATAATAAATCGTAGGCAGTGTCCACCAACCTTTAACTGTCTTCGTGGTGCGATGTATAAGGTGTTGATTTTCGGTGTGAGCATCCTGGGTTCGAGTCCACGGACTGCCACATGTGTTTGTAAATTTCATTAATCGATTTTAGGAGTATGGTTGGTTGTTGGAAGGAACATAATAATACTATCTGCACACCAAGTTTCGTGAACATCGGTTTGTAACTTTGTGAGCCGTCTACGCTGGCGGAGGTATGCGTTCTACCGATTGCCTCCTAAATTGAATTTCGTCTTCCTTGCTGCATATACTATCTGCACACCAAGTTTCGTGAACATCGGTTTGTAACTTTGTGAGCCGTATACGCTGGCGGAGGTATGTGTTCTACCAATCACCTCCACAATTAATTGGCTTTATCCTTGGTGTATACGGTAACTGGCCTCCAACTTTCGTAACAATCTGTTTATAGCTTTTTGATAGGCTATATCTTGTGTACAGACAAACAAATATACAGACAAAAAGACAAACAAATGGAGGCAAAAACAATATCCTCCAACTTCTTTGGCGGAGGTATTGATAATCATGTGCAGTTGCACGTAACGTATTTCATACCATCGGATCACATTTTCTTTCACTCCTGCACGAGAGAACCAATACTGGGGCACACTGGGCAAAATGTGAAAATAGGACTCTGACCGTGTCTAAGAATTTGATGAGATTATGTACAGTTGTCTACAGATGATACAAAGACACCCTGGGTCTGTCCCAGACCTCAATCAAGAATAGTCTAATAAGGATAGAGCTCTTAAAGGAGCTCCCAATTGATCCCTAGTCTTGACCAAGCACCCCTGAAGATGGCTCTGCCATCGGTGGTACATCGTCTGCACACTTACAAATGTAAGTGAAATGCTTTTGCTTTTGCTTGAATTTTCCACAAACACAGCTGTGACCGTGTTGTTTTGGTACCGTGCTTGTATCTGCCGCCACGCCAGATGGCGTGGCGGCAGATACAAGCACGGTACCAAAACAACACGGTCACAGCTGTGTTTGTGGAAAATTCAAGCAAAAGCAAAAGCATTTCATATGTCACTTCTCTCACAAAGGTAAGGTGAAGTGCTTAGTCAGGACAAACTGGATTTTAGGTCACGTATGGGATATAATGTTCTAAATGTATACTATAGCTTTGTCATAGAGTATTAGTCACCACAATATATGTCTTTACCGCTGCATATTAAATTATTTTTCCTTAGACTTTGTGGGTTAAATAAGGGTGATGGCGGCCATCTTGGATCAGCTGAAAACTAATATTTTTCATTTTGTTACCGTAGTTTTTGTATTTTGTCATATTCTATATCAATACTAACCCTGCGGGGGTCTGCGTGCGGCAGCCCCCAGGTTAGGTTAGGTTGTTAGGTTAGGGTAATGACAAAATATGGTTTTAGGGGGCATGTTTTAATATTTCAAAATAATGGGTAAATATGAATTTCCAGAAGGAAAAACACCTTAAAACACACTAATCAATGAAGGAACTGATGAGAAAAAAGATTATAATACAAAAAACACATACGTGACCTGAAATCCAATTTGACCCTTAGTCATAAGTAGGGTGTATCTATGAGTATACAGTATATAGTATACTCACTTACGAGTAGGCCTATATACAGTATAATCATGGCTGACTGAGTCAAGATTCCAGAGACATTATCTTGGTAAATAGCTGACTCATAGATGCTGGCATTTGTGTCATTACAGATGTTTGTTATGGCTCAAGAACCTTGACATCAATCTGAAGACGAAAACACCTGATCAGCTGTACAGTCCCGTGTTGTGTGAAGCAGCCACTTTTAATATGACTATAGTATAGCGGGGTTGGTCGTCTGACGTCTGATGCTCAACAATTTACAGATGTTTTAACCCTTGTGTAGCGGGTGCTCTGTGGCCGTTTTGGGCCTTTCCGGGCCGTTCTGACTGCTATATCAACCATCAGTATGAAAGGAACGGTATTGCGCCGAAAACTAGGTGGAAATCGCTACACAATGACGCCACATACAGCTACGTAGCACTCGTGGAACACTGACAGTGTTACCTCGAAGATGGAAGTTTAGCTGATTTTGCTACCTTGCTCACTTTTAGCGAACTATTGGTTACACTGTCATCCTCCCGCGCGGTGGGGGAACTGGAGTTAGTGTGGGCCGGGAGGCCACAGATGTCAGACGTATGGATCATTACTATCCCACCCATTTTCACTCGATTTCCACCCTTTTTTCACCCGTTTTTTGCCAGTTTTTTCAACTCGACTTATGTTGCGCGCCGCTCTTTAAGGGTTAAATAATATAAATAAATAGCTTAATCTACTCACGTTGTATTATATGCCATTCACTTGATCGGTTATCTTTAATGTAAGACATACCCTCAATTTCATGTTCTTGGTTTGTGTGGAGTGTGAGGTTGGAATTACTTGCTTATAGAATATTATTCATGAATACACAGAAAAACAATAAATGGTCTACTGGTTGAGTTGACCGGTCACCCGTATCGGTATGTCTTTATTTACTCCTCACCAATTAAGCAGCGTAAGTAATATGAGGACCTGTATGATTCACAGTGTGTGTGTGTTTGATTATTTACTTTTCAGTAAACGTACGAACACTATGGGGAACATATATGGACGAAATCCATCCATACAGGTACTGATACAAATTTAAATTGTAGGAACAAAACCAATACAATATATAGACGTTGAGTAACCTGCACATATAACAAATGCATTATATTATATAAAGTATTCTATACAGAAAACGGTGAAGTTGCTGCACAAATACTAGATTGTATACATGGAATGTAGCACAATATATTTAGTTGTAGTAGCATATGGACTGTAAGGTAGGACAATAATCATAATGACAGAATGGGGATCACAATTAAAACATCATGAGTGACAACAGTAGCCTACTATTTAGACATAGCCTATAAGAGCTATTATGGAATGTGAACAATTATGAGATACTGAGTACTGCAAGCGGTAGCCTATATATATTAGAAACTATATAGTTGTTCATTCTTAGTATCTAGTATGAACAGTCTCGATGTTACGTAATCTGGGTTGATTTAGCATTACGTATCTTTCCGTAGTCTTAAGTTGAACGCTTTCCGTAGTCCTAAGTTGAATGCTTCCGTAACCTTAGGTTGGACGTCCACAATTGGGAAGAATATATTATTCTGTAGTTGTATATGGGAAAGTATTGTAGGATTATAATTCCCATATACAGTATATATTTGTATATTATATATTAAAATTGTTTATAAGTATCTCATTGTATAAAGATGGGATACATTTTCCATATGCTATGCGCATGCGCGGATAGTCACGAGAGACACAAAGACGTGGCTCTCGTTCTCCTCTCCAACCAACCTCCGTCCCCGCTACACACGCTAAGCCTTCTTCATAGTTCATATATTATATTAGGTGTTTTTGCTTCACTATCATCTCATCTTCATATAGTCACTACATCATTTGTAAGTTATCATGAAATGTAAAGTAAATATCTAGCCTATCCTAGCCTCTTTCCATACGCTTCTTTATCCTACTAACCCACTCAAGTCAACTAGCCTATCTTCCGCCCTCTTTCAATCACCAGCTGAGTTCATTATAAAAGGTAAATAAATATTCTATATGTGTTAATCTTCCAAATTAAATATATACAGTCCACTTCATCTAAATTAACCATATAAGTGGTCCTTCGACCTTTCACTAGTTCCCCCCCCCCCCTCTTTTTTTGTTTGTGTGTTTCGGCGGTTGGTGGTAGCCTAGCCTTAGTGGGTTTTTTTGTGCCGTACTTCGTCCGTACCTCATGACCCAGGGCTTTTGGCCTCATGGTTCCGCGGGTGGTGGGCTAGGGGATGATTTTCCTGCGGTTTCTGATAGGCCTGTGTACCCGGGGCCTCTTAGGAAAGTGGCGATTTTGGGCCACTTCTACGTGAGAACTATTTACGTGCACAGCCCCGTGTACCGGCCTTTCTTTGCGGTTACTCCTCTGGCCGCCCCAGGTGCCCGTCTGTTTTCAGAAACTCTGGCAATATGTCGCCGGTTCTTTGCACAAGACGAGAATGTGCAAATAGACAGGGCATACGACCATGATATTAGAGTAGACCAACAAAATCAGTATAGTCTAGAATAATAAACTTCTTCATAGACGGTACAGTATTTACTAATTAAATTGGCACTAAGATTAAAATCATCCATACTGTACTGTTTAATAATTTCAAAAGTTAAGGTTATTCAATGTAGATCAAAATTATACTGTAAACTAACTTCCTTATTTATTCACATATCTTTCTAAATTCTACTCTCGTCGTGTGCCCTGAAGGCGGGGTAATATGATAGTTGATAGGCTGAGTGTGTGTTAATCCAACTCAAAACTTTTTCCCTTGTGACTTCTTGATATGAACTTTTCCTGTGTACAATTTCCATAATTATTAAATTTAATAATATCAAATTAGCGGTACCCATTGAGTTTAGCCTGATTAAATTACCCTATTGGCTCTCTCTCTCTTAAAATTCTTGAATTTATTATAACTTAAAATCGGTACCTCTTTTTTTACATCGAGAAACTTTTGGCCTATACTGTATTGTACTAAATTACCCTCCCGGCTTTTCTTAAATTATGATTCTATAATTTCTAAAATCTAAATAAAAACTATTATGTAAAGAGTTAAATTGAAAGGCTCCAGACTGCTAGTCTACATTTTGGGCAAAATTCTTATTCCGCATTTCGTGAGGGTGTTTTATTTTCAGCTCGCGGTTTAATTTGATTTCTCGGAGTACTGTATTGTTGTCTGCAACGTATTCGGACTAGCATTGATAGTTTGATTTAACATCACTAAGTTTCCTTCCCCTATAATCATGGCTACAAGTTTACAACGGCGTCAGGCTGGGCTTAAGGGCTCTTTGACGGTATTGACTTCTGACATCGACGACTTCCTTGAATCGGCGTCTGGGGTGGAGGTGGAGGCCAGGTTGCTCAGTATTCAAAAGCAACTTGACAAGTATGAGGTCACACAGGAGGACCTGGCCGACATTTACGAGACGGACGCCGAGTATATCAAGGAGTTGAGAGAGGATACCCGGTATTTGGAGGGCATACAAGTAATCGTTGCCACTTTAAAGGGGGTCTTGGTTCCAGAGGTCAAGAGGGAGTCGACTCGACCTGAGCCAAAGAAGTCCACCGTTAAATTACCATATCTTACTCTTCCAAAATTTGAGGGTGATGCCACATTGTGGTCGGGGTTTTGGGAGATGTTCAAGTGTACCATCCATGACAATCCCGACTCACAGATATACAACGCTTCACCTATCTGAAGGGTCAGCTTCTGGGTGATGCATATAAGCTAGTCGAAGGATTCATTGTCGAAAGTGCAAGTTATGCCCCAGCAATAGAGCTCCTGCAAGAGACATATGGGCATCCAGATCGAATCAAGGCAGCTTATGTTACCCAATTCAATCAATTAGCGTCACCCAAATACCAAACAGCTGACCTGAAGAACTTCTATGCCAATACAGAGAGTGTGATGAGGTCAATCATTAGCCATGGAATTTGTTTGGAGGAATTTTGTGTGGTGACTCTTGTCAATAAATTACCATCACCACTAAAAGAAATCATAAAACGGGAAATGGGAGACTTGAGCCTGGATTATAAGACATTCACCCATTGCTTCCAAGCTGAAGTGTATTTGGCAGGTCAAGACAAAGTAGGGGGTTACGGCAACATTTACCACCCAAAGTGAATACAGGAAATTGAACTGTGTCCTGTGTAGTGGCACCAATCATTTGTGGTACAAGTGTATGAAGTTTAACTCTTAAAGTTAAAAGAGCCCGTCAACTACGTCTCTGCACTGGGTGCTTGTCAAAAGAGCATGGCCATTCGGGTTGTACTAACCCTAACATAAGAAACTGAAAGTTTTGTAAGGGCAAACACTTTCATTCTCTATGTACACAGAAACAAGGGAAGGACAGTATAACAGCGGAGGATAACACCAAGAGAGAGCATACTGCTGCTACTTCGACTACAATATCCGTTGCCACAGGTAAAAATACAGTAATCTTGCCCACCGTACAGCTGCCAGTATAGGGTAAGGATAATAATTGTGTTAAAATCAGATCGCTACTAGACCAATCTTCTCAGAGGACCTTTGTGAAGTCTTCTGTTCTATCCTCCCTTTCCTACAATTCTAAAGGAACTGAAGAGTTATGTCTTCACGGATTTACCGGAAAACATGCCTGTAGGGAATATAATGTTGTGGCACTGCAATACAAACACAGAGGTAAATTTCATCATCTAGACGTAATAGTGGTTGATGAATTGCCAGAACATAAAGGTGAACTTAGCCTAAAGTCTAAACTGGTTAGTTTACAAAGTAAAGGCATAACATTGGCCGATCCTCATGCAACGGACACAGATCAATTGGAGCTGCTCATCGGTGCGGATCACTACTACGATATAGTGCGACCTGGGTATAAAAGGTCAGGTAGCCTAATTCTGCTTCCTACCAAGTACGGGTACGTCATAAGTGGTTCATATGTGGCACAACCTACCAGCTCCAGCACTGAAGTAATTACTGTATTGAAAGTAGCAGTAACCCCAATGGACGAATACATGTCCACTGGCAATATTCCACCATGCAAAAATGACTTAAATGTTTTGTGGGAAATAGATCATATCGGGATAACCCCGAAGGAATACTCACAAGTTGAGCGTCAAGCACTATCGTCGTATGAGGATACCGTTACCTACGATCCTGACAGCCAACAATATAAAGTGAGACTACCCTGGAACAATTACAAGGATCAGCTGCCAACTAACAAGGGTTTGGCCATAGGCCGTCTTCGAGGTCTTCAGAGAAGATTCATCAAAGAGCCTAACTTTTGCGAGGAATACTCAAAAGTCATAAAGGAGCAGGTGTCCCGTGGTTTTATAGAAGAGGTGCCTTTTGACAATTCAGATACCGGACATTACTTTGCTCATCATGGAGTGGTCAAGGAGAGAAATGTACGCCAGTGCGTATCGTCTTCGACTGTTCAGCCAAGGTGAGTGATCGTCAGCCTAGCCTTAATGACTGCTTGCATTCTGGACCTTCACTGGTACCAGACTTAGCGCAGGTTTTACTCCGGTTTAGACTCAATAAGTATGCCTGGGTGTCTGATATCGAGAAGGCGTTTCTGATGTTAAAACTCCATGACGACGACCAAGACTATACTCGGTTTATGTGGCCAAAATGTCCACAGCAGCTAGATTCCCCCCTCATTTGTTACAGATTCCGGACGGTTTTATTTGGCGCTACATGTTACCAATTTCTTTTAAACGCCACCATTTTAAATCACTTGTCAAATGTCAGTGCAGATCCGCAGGTTATTCAGCAGATTCGGTCAGGGCTATACATCGACAATTTACTGGGTACAGGTAATGATGAAGATTTCCTGATTCATACCTATGGTGAAGTCTGAGAAATTATGAATGACGCCCATCTACATCTACGTGAATGGGCGACAAATAGTTCTGTTATGCGGACTGTACTGCAACGGGATGGTGTGGCGGCGGTACAGCAGGAACATGTGAGGGTGCTGGGATTGTTTTGGGAGACGGACACAGATACCCTCTCATTCGGCGTTCAGTACGCGCAATATTCGCAGATTACAGAACGGATTTGTTTGAGTATGACGGCTAAACTTTTTGACCCCTTGGGGATAGTTCTACCGGTGTCGATCAAATCAAGATTATTCCTTCAGCAATTATGAAGGATAAAATTAAGTTGGGATGAGGTTTTGACTGGCGATTTGGTTCAGGAGTGGGAAGACATTATTTCGGATCTTCGTCTCTGTAAGGGTTTTAATTTTCCTCGGAGAGTTGTCATGGACCATCCTGTTTCCATTCATGCCTTCTCAGACGCTAGCAAGGTCGCGTACGGCACCGCCATATACTTTGTTGACACAAGTGGCAGCCGTCTAGTCATGGCGAAGGCGAAAGTCGCCCCAATCAAATACCTTTCCATCCAAAAATTAAAGCTAACTGCAGTTCTGTTGGCTGCTAGACTCGTTCACTTTATCGAGGAAACTTTTAAAAATTTGCTAAACATCTCGGAGACAGTTATATGGAGTGACAGCCAAATTACGCTCTACTGGTTACATAGCCGAAAGAAGCTACCAGTGTACGTCACCAACTGTGTCGATGAGATTCATACCCTGCTCCCAACCGCACAGTTCCGGTATCTGTCTACCAAACAGAATCCAAGTGACTGCATTACTCGTGGTGTATCTGCTAAATTTCTCAAATCTTCTGCATTGTGGTGGAATGGCCCATGCTGGCTTAATAATCCCAAC
Source organism: Paralithodes platypus (assembly GCA_032716605.1). NCBI lineage: Eukaryota > Metazoa > Arthropoda > Malacostraca > Decapoda > Lithodidae > Paralithodes > Paralithodes platypus. The sequence goes on from CM064545.1 coordinate 12,191,513, forward strand.
GAATGGCCAGAAAACACAGATTTGAGCGAGCAACACACTGCTATTGTGGCACCGGTAATTGACTCGGTGCCTGAAGATGACACACGGCTATGGGACTGGGATAGATTCAGCAGCTATGAGAAGTTACAACGTGTAACAGCATGGGTGATACGGTTTGTAGAAAATGTAAAAGCAAAAATTAAAGGCACACCGCCCACAGGTAGTGCTTACCTCAATGTGAAAGAGATCAGAATTGCAGATCAATTATTACATAAGCTCTGTCAACAAGAAATATATACGCAGGAATATAAATTACTGGTTAAGGGAACAAAGTCCAGGAATAGCCTGATCAACCAGTTAGGCTTACACTTGAAGGGGAATTTGATACATTGTGGAGGCAGATTACGATTGGCAGTACTCTCCGAGGCAAGTAAGTATCCAATACTAATGCCCCCCAATCATCCCTTCACCCATCTTATCATCGATAGGTGTCACCGACTCTGTTGTCATTATGGGGTTGGTCATATAGTCACCTATGTCCGACAAAGATGGTGGGTGCCTAGAATCAGGCAGGTGGTCAAGAAAGTCCTACACAAATGCTTAAAATGTAGGCGGGTACAGGGAACACATTATGATCCCGTCGGACTTCCTCCCTCACCAAACCTGCGAACCACCCTAGGTGATCCTTACAAAGTTACCGGGGTTGACTACAGTGGAGCAATCCCTTCCCTGTGAAAGATTCACCCAATCTTAACCCCCTCCGACTCATATGACGCGATCGCGTCATATGGCGGTTTTGCCAAAATACTCATATGACGCTAGTGCGTCATATGAACCTATATTAATATCTCTCTAATAAGTTATATGACGCTCTAGCGTCATTTAGGCCTCAGTAAGTTAGATAAGTTTGATCAGAATCTGTCGAATGGCTCCGTTACGGCCTAGAGGATATATAATTTATATGCATGTGTAAGGTCATTAAATTTGGTTTAGTAATAATCGAGAAAAAGCCATTTATAACCCATTGCTTGTGGGAGACGTTCATGAACTCCATGGCAATTTATATAATGGGACTCAATAATGGAGTTATAACTTGTGTACAACCCATGGACACTGCCACCACTCTCGATATCTTGAGAGAATATATTTATTAAATATATATAGAGTAATATCAGTCCTTAATACCTTACGAGCGGTCTAGGCGGTAATTTACATGTACCGCCCAGCGGGGTGTTTTTACCCTAAATAGGGTTGTTTACGTGATCATTTTCATGCCTAAATAAGACCCAGAGCGTAAAACAAGTATCTATTCCTGAAAGGGCATAAACAGAGCTTTCCAATGACACCCCAACCATCCTTGTACGACCACTGGTTTTCTTGCAACGATCGCGCAACATGAGTGCAAAAACCATGTAATTAGGTACTTTCCCTACATAATTCCCTGTGTAGCGAGTGTGAGGGGAATGGAAGGGTGGTTTTCACTTCAGTTGGCCCACCGCGGTGGTGGGCGGCGGTCATAGCCTTACTACGCTCCTCACACCGCTCAGCTCTCTCTCTCTGCAACATTACGTGCTGAAAATGGCACATGACATAAGTTGTGAACCGCCACTTAGTCCAAATTTATTTCACACGACATAAGTTGCGCGCCGCCAAAGAAGGGTTAAAGATATAACAGAAAGGGAACAGAAATGTGAATAAACTTCACATCAAATTTATTAAATGTTAACTTAGAACTTATATTGGATAAGCTATAAGTGTATGGGGTCCGAGGTATTGCTCACAATTGGATACAAACTTATTTAAGCAATAGACAACAATTTGTATCATTTAATGAATCTAAATCTAACAAGTGTCCAATTACTTGTGGAGTGCCACAAGGATCAATACTAGGGCCCTTGCTGTACCTTCTATATGTAAATGACATAGTAAATATTTAATCTGTCTTACCAATAGTATTACCTGTGGAGTGCCACAAGGATCAATACTAGGGCCCTTATTGTACCTTCTATATGTAAATGACATAGTAAATATTTCATCTGTCTTAACGATATTAATTGCTGATGACACAAATGTATTCCTTGCAGGCAAAAATATTTATGATTTGATAATTAATATGCACCAAGAATTGAACAAACTTTACGAATGGGTAAATGTCAATAAACTAGCCATAAATATTTCTAAAACTAATTTTATGAATTTGGTAAAGGTCAATTTCGATAATAATAACGTGAATTTCCATATTAACAATGTACAACTAAAGAAAGTCGATAAAACCAATTTGTTAGAGGTCATAATCGTTTCCAAACTGACCTGGAAGGAGCATATATTGTATGTGAGAAATATGATCTCGAAGGGAACAGGCATTTTATGCAAAGCAAGAAAATTACTGAATATGTCGACACTTATATCACTGTATAATAGCTTTGTATATCCTTACATAACATATGGTGTGGAGGTGTGGGGCGCTGCTAGTGAATGTCATATTCAAAGTGTAATAACAACACAGAAGAAAATCATAAGAATAATTGCATCTGCCAAGTACAGAGACCACGCAGGCTCTCTATTTCTTCATTAAAGATATTACCATCCTCAAAAGTCTATTTGTACTGCATGTAAAAAAATTATGTTTACCTTTATTAAGCGCACTGTACCCCCATCCTTGCATGATATGTTCACCTTTATTAAGCGCACTGTACCCCCATCCTTGCATGATATGTTTACCTTTATTAAGCGCACTGTACCCCCATCCTTGCATGATATGTTTCACACAAATGAGGAGTTTCATACATATTTCACCAGAGAGAGAGGACAATGACGAATTGAAAGAGGTAGGACATCTATGGTATTTGCGACTTTTAGATATAGGGGAGCATATATATGGAACAATATATCAGCGAAGTTCAACTATGAATGTTAATTTGTAACCTTTAAGAACAGATTAAAACAGTATTTATTAAATGAATAATGTGTGTGTGTGTGTGTGTGTTAATCATTATGTAGATATACAGTATAGTACTTGGTCGAGCTTATGTGTGTGTGTGTGTGTGTTAATCATTATGTAGATATACAGTATAGTACTTGGTCGAGCTTATGTACAGTTAATGAATAATGTGTGTGTGTGTGTGTGTGTGTGTTAATCATTATGTAGATATACAGTATAGTACTTGGTCGAGCTTATGTACAGTTAATGAATAATGTGTGTGTGTGTGTGTGTGTGTGTTAATCATTATGTAGATATACAGTATAGTACTTGGTCGAGCTTATGTACAGTTAATGAATAATGTGTGTGTGTGTGTGTGTGTGTGTTAATCATTATGTAGATATACAGTATAGTACTTGGTCGAGCTTATGTACAGTTAAGAGCATAATTATGTTCCGGCTCAGGTGGTCATCTCCTCTCTCCCCTGTTTTACCAGGAGAAAAAACGGTGTTCTGCTGGTTCCCCTGAACTCACCCCTCCCCCCCTGATTCCCCACACCCGTGTTCCCTACTTCTCTCTCCCCCCACCCCCTCCAACACACACTTGTCTCTCCCTCCCCAATTCTAAGTTACTGGAACTTTCCATGCTCGTTTAATTTCCTGAACATATATTTAATGTATGTTATGCTGTCATTCAATTTATCATGATTCTAAAGCATGCAAGTAAATATTCATCATCTATTCCTTACTACCTATTTTTGTATTTGCTTAATGTCAATATTACCCTGCATTCTTTGTATAATTATGAAGGTAATGAGAATCTATTTTGACAAAATATTCATCCTTTATGTTACGTCTATGTTTAAGAACACAGTCTATGTTAAGTAATATATATACACACATACACACACACACGAGTTTAATGTTACAGTATCTACTCAATCTTTAGAATACTCTGTATATTATTTTGTATATAATATCAAATAAATCCTGCTACTCCGTAGCAGTTGATAACACATTATGCCATGTGCTTCACATTAGAGATGTGACATAGTCTGATGACCTTAGCATTATGTTAGGGATTCAATTAATTATCTTCATGTGGGAGAGAGAGAGAGAGAGAGAGAGAGAGAGAGAGAGAGAGAGAGAAAAATGGAAATCATTCCACCACGCTAGACCTGAAGGTAAGTTAGGATGGGCGCTACCCCACCCGCAAGGTAACGTGTCGGCGGCGGGACTCGAACCTGTGACCCCCTGATCAAAAGTTGAGCGCGCTAGCCACAACGCTACGCCCGCCCCCGGAGAGAGAGAGTGTGTGTGTGTGTGTATGGCCACATAATCCCTTGTCTATTACTTGCAGATAAAAGGGTAATGTTTGGTTGGTTGTATGTTACCGCTTACATTATCCAGATTAAACAATTAATGTGTTCATTATTAATGGGTGTGGTTTAAATTCACCAGGCACACCCTACACACATGTAATCCACGCCCTGAACACATGATCAAGGAAGGATCTAATATGATGATTAAGCAGGTTCCCATGACCCCTCTCTGAGAGATCAGATGAATACCCTCTAGCTTTCCTCACAAATACAATAGGAAAATATAATACAAGAAATATAATGATGATTATATCTATGTTAAGCTGTTATAATAGGAATATAAGTCAAGTGGGTATAATATTGAGTAATTCATGCAAATATGTATGTATGGAATAAAATGGTTAATAAAGCATTGGGGCTATATATACTGTATATGACATTTACAGCAATTTAAAGGCTTTTAAAGTCTCTTAAAACCTGTAGAATCGAGTGCGAGGGAGCGGGAGCGCAACAGACCACACATCCTTCCCCCAGCCAGCCGGCCGCAGCACTGAAGACTCTGATCAGAGTCTCGCGAGATATACAGCGCTTCCAAAGGCAAATATAGAGCGACATTAGCGATAATTGCTAATTTTAGCGAATGTCTATGGTAGCGCTGCGGGTGAAGCCCGCGAGCTATGAAGCTCGTTTTGGTGTAATTTTGAAGTTATTTTCTTCTAGTTTTTGGCTGAATACATTTCATTTCATTCAGACACTTGCCTAATCAATCAGGAGTGCCTGAATGAGCCCTAATATGGCTGAAATATGCCCACAGCCAAAGTGTTAATTTACGTCATACTACTGCAGAAGGTGGTGTTATGACTGAGGTTTAAATATATCAGGGCTCTTATTCATTGGACTAGTAATGGCATAAATGCTACAACGGAAAGCGCTAGATCCAAGCTCTGATGTATATTCCCAGTGAACAAAGAACACAAATACTCTCCAGAGTTCTATATGCAATAATAGGTTATCAAACTCTCAATAAATGTGTGTCTACTCTAGGCTTAATGTTATGTGAAAACAGCCTATTACTACCTATAACCGAAGGTGCTTGGTTATGGTATGCAAAGTAAGGTGGTAAGAGAAGTTACAGCTTACGTTACTTTAACCCATAACTGTCGGGGCGCAACATAAGTCGAGTATAATAAATCTGGACTATCTGGCGGCGCTCGACATAGGTCGTGTGGCAATTTCAGCACGTAATGTTGCTGAGAGAGAGAGACAAGTGGTGGTAGGAGAGTAGCGAGCGTATGACTGCTCCAGACCACCGCGGCGAACCTACTGACACGAATCCCACCTCCTCCCTCCCTCTCTCACTCGCTATATACGGAATTGTATGGGGAAAGTGCCGAATTACATGCTTTTTGCACTCGCGTTGCACGGTTGTTGCAAGAAAACTAGCCATCATAAAAGGATCGTTATGGTGTCATTGGAAAGCTCTGTTTATGCCCTTTCAGGGATAGATACTTGTTTTACGCTCTGGGTCTTATTTAGGCATGAAAATGATCACGTAAACAGCCCTATTTTGGGTAAAAACACCCCGCTGGGCGGTACATATAAATAAACCGCCTAGGCCGCTCGTAAGGTGTTAATCAATAAATGTCAGGCACTCCTGCATGAAAGAAAGTGCACTAAAGTCCTTCAACACCAACAAGGAATCTTCTTTAAATGTTAGATGCTATCAAGATGCTCGAATCGGAAATGGAACCCCAAAAAGGCTGGCAGCGGAACAATGCTCGTGCAGGCTATGCACACAAAAAAGGCAGGAGATATAATGCAGTCGGAGCCAAGAATATCCTAAATGCTACAACAATAATAATCGCCACGACAATGCAGTATTCCTATCAACAAAAAGAGCCTAAGTCGTTTGTGTCTCAATACATCAAACTAGGCTGCGAAATGCTTGTGTAATCATAAACGGGTATGCATAAAAAGAGTAATTGGTTTAATATACTTAATGTTTACTGTGACTGATAAAGTCTAGCTAGAGTCAATGATACGAGATACTGGTGTGCATGGCATGCCGCATAGCCTAGTGCAAATCTCAAGTCTGTGCGTCAAGTATTACGTTAGAGTGAAGGGTAGCTCTCTTGAGAAACCTTAATACCAAAGTATTAAGCGTTCTCCTGGCGTACCTCAAAGACAAACAATGAGCTTAGAACAGTGCAGAATGGTATAGGCAAAAAACCCTCATTCGTGCATGCTCTATTCTCAATGGCACACAGACTAGAATTTACTCAATCAACTCCAGTTCTCAGGTATGTCGTGCAGCTTTTAACTAAAGCCAGCACCCATCGGAAACAATACCTTATAGTATCAGACTCCTAGTCTAGCATTATCTAATCCAGCAGAACACTAATAATTATAGGAAGTGGTACTGAACAATATGAATGCCAACCAATGCTTCGTGATCAACTTATCTTAACAACTAACATACATGGGTTATATAAGACCTTAACGCACAATACAACTGGCCAGCATGAAGCTGATTATGCAGAGTTAACCAGAGGGGGTATAATATTAATAAAAGGTGGTGAAAGATATGGAAAATGAGAGAGATAGGCAGAGGAAAAGGTTCTCAGGTGCAGGGAGGGAGACAGGTATCAAAGGGATAAGAGGGATGCGTTCTAGAAACCAGATCTGAGGGAGAGAGTGGCAAGAGAGAGGTATATATACTAGCACTAGCTCGCACCGCGTAGTCAAAGCGGTAACAATTCCTTCAGCCAATGCCAAAGAAGCCAGCCAAACATGACGTCACCAAGCATGGTAAAAAACTCCTCCAACCAATCCCCAAGAGGCCAGCCAGCCGTGACGTCATCAAGCATGGCAAAAAACACTGCGTGCCTCCTCTCACTCTGTTCTACTCTCTCTCTCTCTCTCTCAAATCCTATCATTACTACTTAATGATAAAACATATACTTTGCAATTAAATATATAAAGCCTTGACATGGGCGAAAACAAAGAGCCTTTCTGGACTGCCCATGACACGAGCTTTCATATGAAATAAAGCACACAATAATACATCAACTGTAGCCATATCCACTGCCCTGGCGATCCTAGCGAGTCACTGTAGGACAAGCCATGCGGTTCTAACGGAGTGGTTAACGTCACAGTGGCGATTTGAGGGGCGCCCAGGCCAAAATTTAAACAAAGGGCTCCGTTAAGGGGAGCATCCGCCATGTATTTAAAAATGGTCCGATCATTTTCATTTTTATACAGGTGATAGATATTACTTCTAGGAACAACATACCCGAAAATGAATAAAATCAGACCAATAGTTTGTTTTCACTATCTCTGATTTTCGCATTTTTTTCGCCTTAATTTACAACGGCACCTCCTATTTTCTATTTTCTGAAGAGTGTAGAAAGGGGAGAAGAGGTGTTGGAGAAAGAGGAATCTGTTGGAGTGGATTTGTTATGTGTGTTATTAGTCTGTATACGTCGTCGAGGTGTCCCCCGACAGGGTGCGAGCATGTGAAACATGCTAAGACCAGGCCGAGGCTAATCTGCATTCATGCTTGAAATTGACATTAATATATGCTCTGCTATATTATTTTTAATAACTAATAAGTAATATCAAAACTCTCACAAGCATATATTATATTATTATAATATTCCTGAATGATAATAATGAATAAAACGTGAAGAGAGAGAAAATATTTTACCAACAAAATATGTTGTTACGAAAGAAAACTTATATTTTGCGGCCAGTACGTAGGGTAACTATGCTGTATATTATTTTCTGTTAGTAAGTTGTGACTGATGGGCATGCCATAATCAATTGTTTTACAACAGTTGTAAATCTATTTCGTAATTATATTCATAATTCATCGATTATCGTAAGAATATACCTCATTTCATCATTTATGATTTTCATCTTACTTTATTTTTACGACCATTATAGTATATAACACAGGTCTACTCTCTCAACATTCCATAATTAAAAACATTTAAATTCCGACCTCGTTTTGGCGCCCCCCTACATGCTGCACCCGGGGACAGATGTACCCCCTTGCGGGGGGCAAGGGGGTACATCTGTCCCCGGGTGCAGCATGTAGGGGGGCGCTACGCCACTGGCATGCTGTAGATATGGTGATAGCTTGGATACCGCTAAATATTAGCACAAACCTAGCTCAAGTCGTTGGCAACACTGTCTGGGTTGTGGAGACTGTGATGCATGGCCGTATGTGGCTATTGGCTAACTGACTGGGAGTCCCAGTCAGTTGCCTCTCAGAGTTCAATAAGTATAGTTACCTCGCACCAATCTCCTGACCATTTTTGCCAGGGGTTGACGGGTAGCTATTTTGCAAAATATGCTGAGCTGGTAGGGGTTAATACACATCAAATGTTTTGCTGTGGAAAAAAAGCCTGGTTGTACATACTTTAAATATTGGCTTCAAGGGCAACTTCCTGTTGAAAAAAACTAGTAATTTCTCCTTCGAACACAATAAACATTTTCGGAGTTAATTTTTATATAGTGCTATTCACGTCATGCACATTACATTGGATTTTGTCCTGCTGTCTGATTAGGTAGGTGTTCTTACATTTGAGTGGTGTTGATCATTTTAATTTAGATAACAAAAATATAAATAATATAATAATCAACTCTGCGAAGCAGAGTGGTATCGCGCACACAGATCCCACCCGTATACTGTGCACCACCATTTAGCTTGTCTGTCGTCGTCGTCGTCGTCGTCGTCGTCGTCGTCCGTCATCGTCGTCCGTCTGTCTGTCCGGAAACTCCTCCTAGACCGTTCGATGGATTTTCACCAAATTTCACAGGTATATTCATTTGGTCAATGCGAAGGTCAGTCAAAAAGAAATATTCCATTTATCTTAAAGGTTAAGGTCAAAGGTCAAGGTTAAAAATAAGGTCAATATTTCATTTTTTTTTAGTTCTTACTCAAATGTCTTCATTTTCACTTTACAAGTTACTGGTAACTTCTATATCGCGTTGACCAAATTTCAGGTTAATATTCTTAAGGGTAAGTCAAAGGTCAAAATATGTTTTTCACTAGTATTTCTTATATTAACTGTTGGATTCTCACTAGGTTTACCTTGTATATTCAGAATACCTAGGCCAAGGTCATACAAGAAACTATACAATTCTATAAGAAAGGTCAAGGTCATAGGTCAAGGTCAAATAAAAGGACAATGTGCTAATTTCTTTACTTTTCATGCAAACTTCACAAAATTTGGTGAGATAGTTGCACTTAAAGGAAAAGGAAAATAATACATTTGGACACATAAGATAAAGGTCAAAGGTCAAGGTCAACTATTCTATTAATATATATGACACTAACTGATGGGTTTTAATGAAATTAGGCATGCTTATTTGATTTTCCGGGGCAATGTCAATAAACAAAAAAAATCCTCTAACATAAAGGTCAAGGTCAAAGGTCAACTTTTACTATTTATTTTACTTTTTACTCAAATGTCTTCATTTTCACTATACAAGTTACTGGTAACTTTGATATCGTATTGCCCAAATTTTAGATAAATTGTCCAAAGGGTAAGGTCAAATATCAAGGTCAAAGGTCAAAATAGGTTTTCTACTAGTATTTCTTATACGAACTGTTAGATTCTCACTAGGCTTAACATGTATATTCGGAATACCTAGGCCAAGGTCTTGCAAGAAACTATACAATTTCATATCAAAGGTCAAAGTCACAGGTCAAAGTCAAATAAAAGGTCAATATGCTATTTTCTTTGCTTTTAATGCAAACTTCACAAAATTTGGTGAGATAGTTGCACTTTAAGTGAAAAGGAAAATAATAAATGTCGAGACATATAAAGATCAAGATAAAGGTCAAAGGTCAAGGTCAGCTATTCTATTGGTATATATGAAACTAACTAATGGGTTTTAATGAAATTATGCATGTTTATTTGATTTTCATGGGCAATGTCAATGCAAACAAAATTGTACTCTTACATAAAGGTCAAGGTCGCAGGTCAAGGTCAAAGGTCAACTTTTATTATTTATTAAAAAAGATTACTCAGATTTGGGAAAACTGGCTGTGTTATGGCTTATTACTTAAATATTATATATATCGAATTTTACATAAGTATTGTAATAGTTACGGTCAGAGGTCAAGGTCAAAACAAGAGTATTTGTCGTTTTCCCTAAACTCCTCCTATACTGTTTAATGTATTGTCACCAAATTATACAGGCAAATTCAGTTGGTCAATGCGACGACCATCCAAATATATGTATTTTATTTTAAGTCAAAGGTCAAAGGTCAAGGCCACAGTATATGATCACTATTTGTAATCAATACATTTTTATACGAATTACACCATAATCATAATGCTAGTTAATACTAACATTGCTGTTGAGCTAACTCAATCCCCGATAAGAAATTATAAGGTCGAAGGTCAAGGTAAAAGTTCAAAATATGAATTTTACTAGTATTTCCCATTTAATGTAAGATTCTCAATAAGCATATCATGCATATTTTGAATGCCTAGACCAAGGTCATACAAAAATAAATATAATTCCATTTGATAGGTCAAGGTCACAGGTCAACATCAAATATAAGGTCAATATGCTAATTTCTTTACTATTAATGTAAATTTCACAAAATTATTTGAGACAGTTGTGCATTTATGGAAAATTAACATTTTAAATTTTCAGACATCATGAAGGTCAACTATTTGTTGACCTATTTGTTGACTATTTGTTGGGGATGTGTCGGATGGTTGAAAGCCACAGTTGCTCGCGCGTTTGGGGCTAGCAACACGTATTATGAAAAACATGCATCCTCCTTCATTCACTGTCCCCCCCCTTCACTCACTCAACCCCACAATTTGCCGGAGGATAACAGGTTTTTCACAATACGTAGACGGAGGTCTTTTTTAAAAAAAAACTATTTGTTTAATACCTCTGAAACTAACTGATGCTCTTTAATGAAATTTGACACATTCATTTGATTTTCTAGGGTTACATCAAAGCAAACAAAAATTTAATCCTACATAAAGGTCAAGGTCACAGGCCAAGGTCAAAAGTTAACCTTCATCATAAAAAAATACTAAATTTTTGATAAGCTGATGACTTTTAGTTGCATTTTACTTAGATACCATATATTTCAATCATATATATATATATATATATATATATATATATATATATATATATATATATATATATATATATATATTATAATACTTAAGGTTAAAGGTCAAGGTCAAAGAACAAAAGAAGAGTGTTAATAATTTTCTTTAAACTCTTCCTCAACTGTTTAACCCTTTGTGTACCGGTGACGTATTTTTTTTTGTATTCTAGCAATATTATGACGATTTTGTGGAGCTTATGAAGGATCTGTGGTACTAAAAAGGGATAATTAAGATAGTTGAAAGCCTGCTAATCTTATGGAGGCCCTTCATAAACGAAATAACATCTTCTTAATATCCAGTATGAAATGAAACCGACAGAACAGTACTGAACGGGTTATGTATCGTCACCAAATGTTGCTGGCAAATTCGGTTGGTCACTGCAACGCTTGTCCAAAGTTTGTGTTTTTGTTATTCAAAGGTCAAGGTGAATGGTGAAGGTCACAGATTATGGTCACTATTTCTTTCCTATATATATTTTTAAAATGAATTACACCATATTCAAAATGCTACAAAATAGTGATACGCTCACCTTATTATAGATATACAGGTATATTCCAATGGTTAAGATTCAATGTGATAATAAATGTAATTATATACATATATATATATATATATATATATATATATATATATATATATATATATATGTATATATATATATATATATACTCCCAGGCGGACATGAACCACCAACAGTTAGGACGAGCGTCTATGCTTCAATACACTACACACAAGTATCCTCTATCACGATGTGGTATAGTGGATTAAAGTATGGGCACTTGTTCTGACTGTCGGTGGTTCAAGTCTGGCTGTGAGTATAAACCATTTAATATATATACAGTATATACATTATACTGTATATAAACCAATTTTACCTAAGAGATTCAATACTACTTGCAGAATTTTAGGTCGCAGAGTTGCGTATGCATTTTTTTTTTTTTTTTTTTTTTTTTGGTAATGCGAAAACTGCACACCTACTTTATTGATAATCGTTTTATAACAAAATTTAATAACCAGGTATGGTATACATCGTCTGGTGATGTTCTTCGTTTGCCCCAAAACAATAGTGTTGTTTTCAACACTAAATATGAATATGTGAACATTATTACTGGTATGCACAGTTGCCAACATGAACTCAAACCCACTCCTTACTTATATTCATAGAAGGAAATAAGTTGTGCTTAAATTACAACTGTTGATATATCATATAGATTAAGTACTGCATAGCAGACTACACTCCTACATGGACTGGTATTCCTAATCAACATAGAGGTCAGTAGTGATTACACTGATAGAGACTATGGTTCTGAAATATATCGGCATCAAGATACGAGATAGTTATGGTATAACTATGACTATATAATTATAGAACTTGTCAACATTGCGTACGAGCTACGTTCTGCCTGGGAAGGAAATGTAAATTATAAGCATAATTTCATTCCAAGTACAACAATATACAGTATATACAGGATATAATATATCTTAGGCTCCTTGACTGCATATTGCCTTAACAACACAGCCGTGTTCCTGGGGCCAGTTACGGCCATATATTGCTCTGGCCTTCCTCCTCACCTAAGGCTGGCTGGCTCTCTCTCTTTATATATATATATATATATATATATATATACAGAGAGAGAGAGAGAGAGAGAGAATATTCATCTAGCAAAATATTATTTGTCGCCTTTTTTTCATCAACAAAAGATCACTCCACATTCTCACGAAGGGTATTGAGAGGGCAATATTCGAATTCATAATAATTGTTAGGCGCTTTGCTTTAGGAATTCCTCACTTAAAATTAGTCATGGGTGAAACACCTCCAGGCTACTTCTCCAAATAAGTTCCCTTTGCTTGTACCTTTCACTGTTGTTCTCTCAATATATTTGTTCCACTTCCCAAACCATAGGTGGTCTACCACTGCCAGATGCGCCAGTTAGATGACTTTCAAGTACCATTCTTGTACAGGTACTTCTGTTCTCAGCACATACCGAACCACGGATAATAGACCTATCTATCTATCTATCAATTGCCAGACACCTTTATCCCCGGGGGGTGCCCATGAACTAATCACCACCAGGCTTCTCTGTCATCCGTCAACTAGCAACCCACCTCCCTTCCTACACCATTTTTACTTATATAACTCTCAACTCCATCCCACCACCTCACTCTTGGTTTGTATCTCCCTCCACCATATCCCCATTCACTCCACATCACCTCATGTACCTCATTGCCACTTTTCTTACTCTTGATATGTCTCCAACAACATCCATGTATCCTTCCCGTATGTCAATGTCGGGATCACCAGACTGTTATGCATTGATATCCTATTTGTAGTCTCTGCTTTCAGCGTTCCTACAACCTGCCTCTTCTGCTACACTCTCTTGCATTTCATCCTCAAACTCCCATCTTTACTCCTCACACTGGCAACAATTTTAAATGTTTTGAATTCCCCCCTTACCTGACCATTTATCCCAAATTCACATTCTGTGACTGCATCAATTTCAAAGATCATAACATTATTATTTACCACATTTAGGTTTCATTTCTCATACATATTTAATCATAATTAACATATTTATCAAACCCTGCAACTCCCATGTTTTATCACTCATCAGAAGTCTATCATCAGAAAACAGTAGCACAGGCAACTTCCATTCACTTCTTTCCCTTACCAAGGGTACTCCAACATCCACTGTGCTTCCTTGTATTTCTTTCACGACTCCATTTACATACAGGATATACTGAACAACCATGGAAATATCATCACCTACTAAACTGCCATGTATTCAATGCACAGGGCTTGCTCTGCCATTCAAAAAGACTCTTATATTCCCCTACTACGTAATCCATCTATTCTTTTCACACCAGATACCATTCTGAAATAACTCAAAAGTGCTTTGTTCGGAGAAATCCTCGATACCTCTTGTCCATGTCTCTCTTTCTTAGGAGAGCGATGGGTGAAACTACGGTTTTCAGTCTTTTTATTTCTTGACTATTCAATTATTTCAGGATACAATAATGTTTATCATTCACCATTCTCCTTTACATTTGTTTATATTTATATCATTCACCATTATCCTTTACATTTGTTTATGTTTATATCATTCACCATTTGACTGTATTTGCACATTACCATACCAAGACACATGAAAGTTTCAATTCGTGATTTATCAGTTTATGTTATTACAATTATTTTGTTATTAAATTTGTTGTGCTTTATTTACTCTGTGTTTTGGCTTAAAAACTATAGCTTCACTTGTTGTTTCCTTAAAACCATTAACTTAAAATTCCCTACATTTAGATTTTCGACACTTGCTGCCAACAGGAAAGCATCGTCCGCATTCAGGCATGTTGTACTTCTTTATCTAGTTAGCTCTTATACCCATTGATCCCACCCACCAATATCTGAATACTCAATCCATGCATTCACTCTCTTTAATAAAACAAGCAATGATGACATGACACATCCCTGTCTCACTCCTAAATTTACCTCATTATTTACCACTTAGCTTATTGTCCACCTTCGCAGTTGCAAATTCATTCTTACTGCTATAAAAATCATCCCTCTCCCACCATATACTGACAACTACTCTCACAGACCATTCTAATCTAAATATTCAAAGGGATTTGCCAAATTCATGAATGCTGTATAGAGTTGTTTTCTGTGTTTCAATTTACTCTCAGCTAGACATTTCCTTATCAATATTTGCATTGAAGTCTTCTGAAAATGTTCTACTCTTCTCCCATGTGTTAATTCGTAGTTACTAATTGTTGCCTATTTATTCTTTAACACAATTACTGTGGCAATTGCCATATGACAATTGCTTGGCCTGCACTGTACCATACAGGGATTTTGGAATAAAAGTTACCTTCATTCCCTGCACATTTTCATGTAAAAACAAGAGCTAGAACGTAATTCAATGATATATCACTGAATGTGGAGGAATAGCCCTTTCCAATGACACCAGAATCATGGCTGCACGACCACTGGTTATTGAGCAATAATATTGCACAGGTTGGGCTATATCTGTAGAAATAGCGGATTCAAGCAGTTTTCGTTATTCCCAAGTCTGTAGGGGAGAGTGAGATGTCTCAAACCTACCTCAGTATACTCTCAGACATGCTGGGCGGTGATGGGAGCTGTTCCGCGCTGCCTAGAATCGATTGCCTGTCTCTCATGCCACCTAGTACGCAGATTTTTGGCGATGTCATATGACAATTGCCGCAGTGATGGCCGAAGTTTGTATATAGTATGCCTGCAATGATTGAGTTAAATATAGTTATTATCATTACCGATTGTTTATTAACAAAAAATTAACATTAACCCCTCTTTGGAGGCGACTGCCTTAAGGCGGTTAGAGAACCAAGGCCTAAAAAGCGGCGCCCGCCTTATGTCGTATGCGATTTTTAGCACATAATCGGCTCTGAGAGAGACTCCGACCGGTGGGAGGAGCGCGGGTGAGGTCTGACCGTTCGGCATGGACCCAGTCCCGCCACTGAGGGTAACATCACATCCCACCACATCCCTGGTCCCGCAATAAAGGGTAAAAACTGACGAAATTACTGTATTTTAGAGATTTTCCCTTCGTGTTGCACGATCGTTACAAGAGAACCCTTGGTCGTACAAGGATTCACGTGTCATTGGAAACATCAATTATCGCCCTTTCACGGATACATAATTGTATTACGCTCTGGCTCTTCATTATGCATGAAAAAGAGCATGGAATGAAGCTCGTTTAGGGTAAAACTACCCGCTGGGCAGGTAGTAGCGTTACAAAACTAGCTGCTCGTTGAGTGTTAAAGACCATTGCTGAATAATTTAATTACACGTGCAGAATCGCTAAGCTGTGATACGTAAAAGTAACTAATATTCAACTACATCCGAGCACATTGCCAGCAAAAACGTCTCCGCCTCATTACCTGATCAGTCTAAAACTCCAACAGCACCAGTCATCAACGCCGTCTCTCCTACAACACAGTATTCCTCTTCGAAACAGCAGCGAGACAAGAGAAAACGAGGATAGGGATATGGCAACCCCACCGCTCATCACTTTGTGGTGCAGATAGCCCCTGGAGGTTGGGACCGGGAATCCCACCTCCAGAATTGTTAGGAGGAGGCTGTAGACGCCAGCCGAACAGGGCGGTACTCCTGGGAAGTGCTAGGTGACTTATAAGGGCCGCTGGAACACCTGTTTCACCACCTTGGCTCCCTAGCTGATCCTTTCAGTGTCTCATCAATATTGAGGGCAACCCCAGCCTGCCCTCCAAAACACCTTCTCCTCCTATCTAATACATTATACTACAAACACCTTACATACTACACTATCTTTTCAAAAAAAAAAAAAAAAAAATATATGAAACCTCGACCTGCCTCGGAGTCCCCAGGGGGGGGGGGGGGGGTAGACCAGAAATGCCCCCATCAGTCTGTCCCCTGGTAACGACTCACCAAAATGCTCTGGACCACCACCTTCTACTCTTACTATTAATTTCTGTAACATTCATGGCCATTCTTCTAACTTCAACTCTGTGGAACACCACCTCTCCTCTGCCAACCCTGATCTTCTCTTTCTCACCGAGACACAGTTGTCTGGGACTACTGACAGAAAACCCTTCTCTGTATCCTCCTACTATCTCTATTCTCAGTTTCGAGCCAAAGGTGGATGTTGCGTATATGTAAGCAACAATCTTGCTTTCTCTCGTGTTCCAAACTTAGACTTGTCTGAATTCTCAACTCTCTGGCTAAGGCTTTCTTGTCACTCTCAAACTAAATAGTTCTGCACTGTCTATCTCTCCCCTAATTCTACAGAATATTCAAAATTCTTTGACTATGTAACTTCTAAAGTGGAACACTTTCTTTCCAGCTTTCCTTTCGCAGAATTTAATGTTCACCACCACCAATGGCTCTCCTCTGTTTCCACTAACCAACCTGGTGAACAAGCCTACATCTTTTCTATCTTAAACGATCTAGAGCAGTTAGTCCAGCAACCCACCCGTATCCCAGATCGCTTCGGAGATCAGCCCAACATTCTTGGCTTATTTCTAACCTCTAACCCCTTCGCTTATACTGTAAATCTTTACTCTCCTTTGGGCTCCTCCGACCTTAAACTAATATCTGTCACCTGTCCTATCTCTCCAGTACGGCCACCCGATCCTCCCAACCAGAGGTGCTTGTGGCACTTTGGTGCTGCCAACTGGGAGGCTCTTCGGCAGTACTTCTTTGATTTCCCTTGGAATGACTATTGCTTCTGTGGCCGGGGACCCTCGGAGAGTGCTGAACACATTACCGAGGTAATCCTTTGGGCATGGAAGCATACATTCCATTTTCATTCTCTCAGTCTAATTAAAAGAAATCTTGCTTCACTCACGTTTGTTCTACTGCTCTCCGCAACAAGGAGGAAGCATTCAAATGGTACCGACTCCTTAAGACTCAAGAATCTCATTCTTCCTATGTGTCTGCCCGGAATCAAGCCACATCTGTTCTTCGACTTGCCAAACACTCTTTCATCAATAATAAATGCACTGAACTATGCAACTCTAGCTCTTCCCAAGCTTTCTGGCATCTAACCAAAAACCTCTCCAACAATTTTTCTTCCTCATTCTTTCCTCCCTTTTTCCACTCTGATGGCACAACCATCACTTCTTCCTCTGACAAAGCTGAGCTCTTCACTCAAACTTTTGCTAGAAACGCCTCCTTGGATGATTCCGGTGCTATTTCTCCTACTACCCCCCCCCCCCCCCCCCCCCTCTCTCCTACCTATGCCTAATATCCAAATCTCTTCTCAAGATGTATTTTCTACCGTCTCTGGGCTTAATACTAACAAGGCGTAGAGTCCGGACGGTGTTCCTCGTGTTGTACTCAAAAACTGTGCTTCCGTGCTGACTCCCTGCCTAGGCAAACTCTTTCGTCTCTGTCTCTCCTCCAACGTCTTTCCATCTTGCTGGATGTTTCCTCTCATTCAACTTGTCCCAAAGAAGGGTGACCACTCTCAACCCTCCAACTATCATCCAATTTCTCTCATCTCTTGTATCTCTAATGTTTTTTAAACTATTCTTGCTTCCAAATTTCTTAAACATTTTTCTTCTCATAATCTACTCTCAGATCGACAATATGTCTTCCTTAACGCCTTACGAGCGGGCCCGTCAGTAACTTCTACTACCCGCCCAGCGGGTGGTTTTACCCTAAACGACCTTATTTCTGTGCTCTTTTTCATGCATAAACAAGAGCCAGAGCGTAATACAATTATTTATTCCTGAAAGGGCGTTAATTGAGCTTTCCAATGACACTAGAACCATCCTTCTACGACTACTGGTTCTCTTCAATGATCGTGCAACACGAAGGAAAAATCGCTAAAATAAGGTAATTTCCTTACATAATTTCCTATGTAGCGAGGTAATGGGTGGGGATGAGTGAGGAGGGGAGGTTAGTCGCGGCATGGGGACCGTGCCGAACGGTCAGAGTGAACCTACGCTCCTCCCACCGCTCGTCTCTCTCTCAGAGCCAATTATGTGCTCAAAATTGCTACCGACTTAAGGCGGGCCCCGCCACATAGTCCTTTCTTCTCTAGACCGACTTAAGTCCAGCCCCGATAGACAAGGTTTAAAGGTCACTCTACTGGTGATCTCCTTTCATATCTTACTAACTCTTGGTCATCCTCCTTTCTGGACTTCGGTGAGATTTTTTGTATTGCACTAGACATATCAAAGTCCTTCGATAGAGTCTGGCATAAATCTTTAGTTTCTAAACTACCCTCCCTTGGTTTCAATCCCTCCATCTGTGCCTTTGTCTCTAATTTCCTTTCCGGCCGTTCCATAGGTGCGATTGTGGACGGCCATAGCTCACTTCCTCATCCTATCAACTCCGGTGTTCCTCAGGGCTCTGTCCTATCTCCCATTCTCTTTCTAATTTTCATAAATGATCTTCTCAACTGTACCTCCAGTCCCATCCATTCATATGCAGACGATTCTACCTTACACTACTCAATTAGTTTTCCTAAACGCCCCAGCCAGCAATCCCTCAAAGAAAAATGTAATGAAGCCATGCAACAATTATCTTCTGATCTAATTACTATTTCCAATTGGAGCACAGAAAACCTTGTTGCCTTTAATGCTTCTAAAACCTAATTTCTTCATCTTACTACCTGTTCAGAACTCCTAGGGGGCTATCCTTTACAATTCAACAATACAAAAATCAATCCTTCATCTTCTCTCAATATTCTCGGTGTTTCTTTTGATTCTGTTCTCACTTGGAAGGATCATATTACCAGTCTTGCTAAGGCAGTCTGCCAGAAGCTGGTTTGCTCAATCACCTCAAGGGGTTCTTTACCCCTCTCACACCGCACTCCTAGACAAAGTAGAAAGGAAAGCCTTTCGTATCATTAACTCCCGCCCACTCACCAACTCTCTGCAATCTCTCTCTCTTCGCCGCAATATTGCATCTCTCTCGCTATTCTATCGCTACTATAATAATCAATGTTCCTCAGAGCTTTCCCAGTGTATACCACCTCCTCTACGTAGGGTACATAGTACCCGTCTTGCAACACAATCCCACCCATACTCTGTGCAACTCTCTAACCCAACAGTGAAACGGTATGCCCAGACTTTCTTCTATCAACTGCTGAACTCTGGAACTCTCTCCCAGAATCAGTCTTCCCTCTTCCTATGACTTAAATTGCTTCAAACTCTGTGTGTCCAGGCATTTTGGCTCGAACGTCCTTTGATTTTGACCCTGTCACTCTTTCAACTCTGAGGGAGGCACTCGATACAGGCAGTTCTGCCTTTTGCCTCCCTCATTCACATAGAAAAAAAAAAAAAAAAATCCTTACCTGGCTACCATCCTCACTGCCACTAATTACCTCTCTGCATGACATGCCGGAGAACAAAGGGCATAAGATTAGTAAGGTCCTAGGGATACCTGTAGCCTTTCTTCCCCAGAACCTCACCACCAACAAGAGGCACAAGAACTGGATACAGGACCGGATGAAGATATTGTTCAGCAGCTACGCCACTTCTTTGCTAGGTCCTCCCAGCAAAGCACACTTGCTGTATCCACCGAGCAAGGCCCCAGTGCATTCGCTGACTGAAGAATAATTGCGTCTGCTGAATGGTTGTGGATTGCTGCGTCCGCCGAGCTTTTCTAAACTCTGACACTTGCTGTGTCCACCGAGGAAGGCCCCAGTGTGTCCTCCGACTGAAAAACCATTGCGTACACCAAGTGGTTGAGGATTGCAGCGTCCGTTGAGTTTCCAAAAATCTCACTCTCGGTGCATCTGCCAAGCAAGACTCCAGTGCATACTCCGACTGAAGAATCATTGCTTACGACGAAGGGTTGTGGATTGCTGCATCCGCCGAGCTTTCCCAAAGAGTTGCATACTCCGAACTCTGTAAAAGCATACTCGCCTAATGAGGAACCAGAATGTATTCATACGCATGGTAAAGTACCTCCTCCACAGTGTACTGACAGCCCAGCAGATTAAGTCTGTGATCCCAACGAAGGGGCCCTGACGAGAATACAGCCAAACAAAGAAGTTGAAGAAAAGAGAACAAAAAGCCCTGGTCCACCCTTGCCCGAGACCCCAGGTATATCAATGGGAGCGAAGGTACAATGATAATATTTTGCTGTTCCTCATTTGCAAGATTCCTTTTATATAATTATAAACTCACTACTCACACACTCTGTCCCCTTGTAGATGATATTTTTATATATTATTGTATTAAATGCGCCTCCGTGTATATTCCAGAGAATGTATAATTATATATACTGTATAATTATATACACTGTATATATATATATATATATATATATACAGGGTATTTTAAAACAACACTGCCAGACCTCATCTGCTAATTAGTAAATACAATAACGAAGAAGATTATCTAAGGACAAAATGCAAAATAATATACCATTAATGATTTAAACCGCATATAGTAAAATAATTAGTGACACCCAGGTATGAGCTATAATCCGAACACGGGCTAGTGTCCCCCCTCCCCCCCAAATAGCCTACCTCTTGCCTCCCATCCCAGTTCGAGTTTTTCTTCGAAGCTTTGGAGTCATAACGACTCTTCTCATGTGTTTAATCATCTGCTCGGCCATGGTGCTGTCTTCTGTCATAGTGATTTTATTTACCTTATAATATCACATAAATATGGATTGTCGTTATTTATAAAGGTGTGTCTCTGCCTTTGTTATTTTATACTCGTTAAGTCCAAGTGACGTAAATTGTTTGTTTTGGGTACCATTAGATGATTTTAAATATTCATTAGTGAACACCGTATACTTGTATGTCTACAGCTACGTAAAATCGTCAAACTTCAACCATAAGACTGATAGACATAATTATTTCGTTAGTACTCTGTGATAATAGTAACGTAATGAGGTATTTCTATTGAAACAGTAAATTGCGCAGGATTTTTTTTTTCCCATTCAAACAGTTTCACGAACGATTAAATTACCTATAGCAGTGTTCGGATACCTGACCCAGACTTGAGATTCATTATTTTACCTCTTGGTCATCGTTACAAATGGTGCATATCTTTTTACGCTACTTGGATTATAATACTTAGCAGTTTTCTTCTAATTGCAAACTATCATTACCAATTTTATGTTACTTTGATTTTGTAATTATTCATATGTGATTAGGTCATTAGATATCTCCTCTATACCTTTTTTACTTGGTAATCATTCATATTATGTATCATATGTTTTGTGCTGAGCTCAGAACCCTGTTTTGCTACATTTCTAAATAACCATTTATCTCCGTTACAATATATTTTTGGTAAAAATAGAATAGAATTATGTGTATTATATATTTTTATCAATGTGGTCGTCATACTCTGGCAGTGTTGATTTAACCCTTATTTAGCGGCGAGCAACATAAGTCGAGTTAAATAAACCTGGACTATGTGGCGGCGCTCGACATAACTCGAGTGGCAATTTCAGCACGTAATGTGGCTGAGAGAGAGACAAGTGGTGGCAGGAGACTAGCGAGCGTATGACTGCTCCAGACCACCGCGGCGAACCTACTGACACAAATCTCAGCTCCCTCCTCCCTCTCTCACTCGCTACATACTCAATTATGTACTGAAAGTACCGAATAACCTGCTTTTTGCACTCGCGTTGCACGGTTATTGCAAGAAAACTATCCATCATACAAGGATCGTTATGGTGTCATTCGAAAGCTCTGTTTATGCCCTGCAGGGATAGGGACTGGTTTTACGTGCTGGGTCTTATTTAGGCACGAAAATGACCACGTAAACAGCCTATTGGAAAACACCGCTGTGCGGTACACATAAATAAACCGCATAGGCCGCTCGTAAGGTGTTAAAACACCCTGTATATATACACAAATATATATATATATATATATATATATATATATACTGTATATATATATATATATATATATATATATATAAATATATATATATATATATATATATATACAGTATATATATATATATATATATATATATATATATATATATCTATATATATATATATATATATATATATATATATATATATATATATATATATATATATATATATATATAATTATACAGTATACGGTAAAAGGAAAGATATATTATATCTTTCCTTTTACCGTAGCAATTACATACACCACTCACCTACACAGCCTTCTAATTATAACCACTCTCCGCTATCCCTTCCTTACATTTGTCTTTCCTCCCTTCCAGGGTCCATTAATCTGTATACTGTATGTACAGATAAGCATACCTAAAGATATTCTTATTCGCCACCTTTTTCTTATATAATTACCTTACTTGTATGTTAATTTCATTAACTATATATTTTGTCCCTGTGTATGAGGGAGATAAAAGGCAAAGCTGCCTGTAACAAGTGTCTCCCACAAAGTTGAAAGAGTGACAGAGCCAAATTTAGGGTTGTTGTTGGTTATCTTCAATATATACAGTATATATATATATGTTGGTGTAGCCAGGTAATACATTTTCTTTAAGGCAGGCGAGGTTGAAGGAAATATATGTGTCAGCATTAATTATTTTATTATTAAGACTTTCAATTGAACGAACAGCAATTCTCAGGTGTTCTGGGAGATTGTGCAAAAAGTTAGCAAAATTCATGATGATCCGACGCGTTTCGATAGACAACTATCATCTTCAGGGAATGGAAGGTAAGTGAATAGGGAACTGGAACTGGAACTGGAGGGGGATAGACAGGTTGGGGAGGTGAGAGGTCTCTAAGGATTAGAGAGAAGTAAAGATGGAAATGAAGAGAAAAGTTGAAGAGTAAAAGGTGGAGGGCCGTCCTCCGTGCAATTCTTTGGTGATTCTTGGATGATATAAGTAAGAGTAGTCGACGAGTATCAGTGCATCTTGTGAAGTGCTAGGTGGTGTTGGTGGTGTGGAAAGGCCGTTGATGTTGGTGAAGGTGGGAGATGGTGTTGTTTATGAAGCGGATGGTGAAGCTGAAGATTCTTGGTGGATTTCTAGTTATTTATTAAGCTTTTTTTTCATATGATTCTTAACCTTCGATACGCGTGCTCTCCCCTCCGGTGTTGGTCTCGAATCATCTAGCCAGGTAGAGGGGTAGTTTTGTCTCATTACAGCTAGAGTACAAGTTTCAAGGTCTTCTGCAACATTTATAAATTGTTCATCTGTCACATAAGCAAAGTTTGGGTCATAATCTGGCTGCTTCTCCCTCACAACTTGTGGTGTTAGAACAGGAGGGAGAGGAGTTGTCATGATGGTCGGTTCTGGTGATGAAGTGGTAGACTGGATCGGTGTAGAGGAGGTCTTGTCTTCTTCTTGTTCTTCAGCATCCAGTAGCTCGACATCCACCTCTTCTTCCTCGGAGTCTTCTTCATCCGATTGCTGTGTCTCCATTTGGTGGCAGGTCGACTCCGGTGTTGGTGATGATGGTGTTGATTTCTCCTTAATTGAAGTTGAAGCTGAAGCTGCTGATGTTGTGGAGGAGTGCCCTTTTTGGCTTCTGTCTAGGCTGAGAGGTCTTGGCAGAAACAGTTGTTGTTTTGGAGCACTCCTCGGCTTCTTTGGTGGAGCTGGGTCTTCTTGGGTCTTGGTGGGCTTCTTCCTCTTTGGTGATTTCCTCTTGGTGGTTGTTGGAGTTGCAGAGAAAGCCTCCTGAGGAATGATGATTGTAGGCAGGTTGTTGTACTGCAGCAGATAGGGGATCAGCTGGCAAATTCTAAGCTCATCCGAACCAGCGATGGCTATAGCTGATTGAATGCAGGCATAGGTCTTTGCCCTTAGAACTGCTTCCCCTTCTGCTGCAGTTGTTGTTGTCGCCTTTGGTGGATGATTCCGGGGGGAGAATGAGGAGCCCTTGACTGGGGGAGCCCCAGGGCCTTTGATGTTAATGGCTTCAGGTCCCTTCCTCCCGGAATAGATGTTGAATTCCACTGATTCGCCATTCTCCAACGAGGCCTTCTTGCTGCTTTTGTTGTTATTGTTGATATTAGAATGGTGACAAAATATATCCTCATTGTTGGTTGTGGTAATGAAGCCATAGCCTGCTTTAAAATTGTACCATTTAACTTTACCACTGGTTGTGGTATTGCTGGTGGCCATGGTAGTGGTGGTACAAAGCGAGTGGAGAGGCAGGTGCTCGAACAGCTTATTTATACATTTTAGGTAGATCACAGTAAGGTTTATTGGGTGTTGGCTAGCATATGATTGGCTAGTTGGCGACCAATGAGGCGCGCGCTTTTCCTGCCTCCTGGTTGGCTGGGAGGGTTCGTAGATGCTAGATGTTGTCGTAGGGGGTCTGCTGGGCGAGGGGGGGGCGGGGCCCTTGTGAGGGGCGGCGGGCCAGTTGTATCTTGGGTTTGAAGCGTAGGGTTGAGGGGCGGCGCGCGTTGGTTAAATGAAGTATGAAGAAATGAAGAAAATGGACACCATCTTAAGTGATAAAAATAAATTCAAAAGGATCACTTGCAACCCCACAGATGAAATAAAAAGGAAAGCCAACACCACCATCACCGCCATCAACGCTAAAACTGAAGGGGTACACATGAAAAAACTCATCGGGGAATTTTCACCTGGCTATGCCTATGGTACTGTAAAAACACACAAACCAGGAAACCACCTCCGCCCAATCATCTCCCAGATACCTACGGCCACCTACCAGATCGCCAAGACCCTCAACAACCTCCTCACCCCCTACATACCTCGACAATATAACCTCAACTCCGCTAATGATTTCCTAGAAATTTTACGAGACGCCCCCCGAACTAACGACCACATCACCGCCTCTCTCGACGTGGAGAGCCTATTCACCAACGTACCTGTGAACAGGACCATCAACTTAATCCTGCAAAAAGTTTACCATTGCCCTGACACACCCAATCTTGTCATACCGGAGAAGGCACTGAAGACGCTGTTGCAGCTCTGCACCAAAGAGGCACCTTTCCTCTGCCCCCGTGGAAACATGTACCAGCAAATAGACGGGATAGCGATTGGTAGCCCCCTGGGGGTCCTGTTCGCTAATTTCTTCATGGGAACTATAGAAGACGAGCTCCTTGATGCCCACCGCCCCTCGGTCTACTGCAGATATGTGGACGACATATTCGTACTAGTAAAGGACCTCAACGAACTCAGGGACCTCCAGCATCGCTTAATGGCCGCCTCAGGACTCAACTTCACCTATGAAGAGGCCACCAATGGACAGCTTCCCTTCCTCGACCTCCTTGTTTCGTTTAATAATCAAGAATTCAAAACTACCGTCTACACCAAACCCACGTACAATGGCCAATGCCTCAACGGGGAAAGTGAATGCCCCCAACGATACCTGCTGTCCACCATCGCAGCCTACATCAGGAGAGCCCTCACCCATTGCACCGCGTGGAGCGACACCCATAAGGAACTAGAACGCCTTACCCAGGTACTCGTTAACAACGGATACTCTAACACAGAATTCACCAACACCATAAGAAAACACCTTGATAAATGGTACAACCAAGCCCCCCCTACTACCAACCAACCAACGACATCACTATCTTCTACCGCAACTACATGTCATCTGATCACAATACCGACGAATCAATCATGAAAGAAATCATTACCAAAAACGTCCTCCCCACCAACCCCGACCACAAAATAAAACCTCCAACCTCATCCTACGTAACAGACCTATCTCTCCCAAGACTCCGAAAATCGACGACCATGTGATATACCAACACAATTGCAATAATGTGGACTGTGGACCTCAAACCTACGTTGGTATGACACAAAATCGTTTATCACGCCGTCTCACCCTCCATCTCCAGTCTGGAGCTATCAAAGACCACTATAAAGCCCCCCACCACCAAGCCCTTACTCGCCCTGACCTAGATAAAAACACCTCCATAATTGATAAAGAGACAGAACCCAGAAGACTTGCTATACTTGAAGCCCTATATATTCAAACTGTTAATCCTTCCATAAATAATCAAACTCTCGACCTCCAAATACTCCCATCAGCTAAACGTTACTCTCAAACACCCCCTAACATTACTCCCCTTACCACCCCGACTCTGTTCTTGCCCTCTCTCTCCTCCCCTCCCCTTCCCCCCCTTACCGTCCCCCCCACTACTTCATTTAACCAACGCGCACCGCCCCTCAACCCTACGCTTCAAACTGGACCAGAAACCCGAGATACAACTGGCCCGCCGCCCCTCACAAGGGTCCCGCCCCCCCCTCGCCCAGCAGACCCCCTACGACAACATCTAGCATCTACGAACCCTCCCAGCCAACCAGGAGGCAGGAAAAGCACGCGCCTCATTGGTCGCCAACTAGCCAATCATATGCTAGCCAACACCCAATAAACCTTACTGTGATCTACCTAAAATGTATAAATAAGCTGTTATGTTATATCCTATTCACTTCGAGGTGGTACTTGGTGACGCTCTGGTCTCTCTCACAGGCCTGTAGCCCCCCCCCATCTACAAGCGGAAGAAGAAAGAAGGAAGGAGAAAGAAGAAAGAAGAAAGAAGGAAGAAGAAAGAAGAAAGGAGATCTTCAAGCAGCAGTAGAAGAAGAAGATGGACGAGTTGAGGACCAGAAAAACCTAGCCCCAACGCTTCCTCCATCAGTTCTCTCTCCTCCTCCAATCGACCCTCGATCTGCGCTCGCCCGGCCAATCAGCTCACTGCATCTCACCTCATATCTCATCATCATCCTTGTCCATTCTCATTACTTTCCTATACTCTTATCTTTTCCCCAAAACCTTTCCCACTACTTTTCCTTTTCTAAATTATTAAATATTACCCACTACCGCCCATTAGAAGCCCACTTGTAGTACGACGCCGAACCCTGAAGGCATTGCCATGAAGGGGGGGGTTTAGCCCCTGGTTATAGGAGGCAAGTGGGTAGGGTTTATACTTCAAGTAGGTTAGGGTCTGGTGACATAGGCTTGCCTACAGTCCAAGGACATAGGTAGGAGTTAGGTTTTTTCTGGGGACATCCCATAGGGGTGCCCCCTGGGTACAGTTTTAAAATTCTCCATAAAAATGTTCAATTAACTCTACCTCCCTAACTTGTTATTTTCCCCATTCATTTTCACTTTTCTTATAGTTAGAAATTAAACTTGTTTCTCCCAATGATTCAGTATGGCACTGTATGTTAAATTTAAATGCATTAACAATCCCCCTGATGACCCAGGCTCTCACATATTTAGTATCACTCAAACCCAAATAGTCAGAGTTTTCAAAAATCTCAATGTAATCAAAATAAGACTTGCTTCACAAAAAGATCTTGATGCATATCTCAACCCCGCCACTCTAAAGAAACTCCAATCTGCTGGTTATGAACTAGTTCCTAGCCCAGAATTAAAAGCTGCCTGTACAGTCAAAATTCTGCACCCTGACAAGAACATCTTCAACAAAGACGAAGATGAGATTGCCAGGGAAATTTCCAAGAAAAACTCCATCACTGTCTGTGAAGTATATAAAACCCAACGTCAAGCCCTCAAAATTCGATGTGCCTCCCCTCAGGAGGCCAGTAAGCTTCTAAAACAGGTCTCAAGGCATTTCATGTGATTTTGCCGCCTGATTTTCTGACCCCTGAGTCCTGGATCAATCTCAGGCAGTGCTATAACTGTTATGCTTACGGACATCCCACAGCCCAATGTCAAAAAACAGTAACTTGCTCTCGTTGTGCTGAGTCAGGGCACTCATTTACCACCTGCTCTTCAATCACTCTGAAATGCTCAAACTGCAATGGCCCTCACATTGCAATCAGTGCCGAATGTCCCTTCCGTCTCAATGTCTTAAAAGACACTAGAAAAAACGCAAAGGCCACTCCAACCAATCCCAACCAAACACGTCCTTTATTCTCATCCCACCCAGTCACTGCCAAATCATATGCTTCAGCGAGCACCTCACACATCCCTCAATCCTCCCCCCCTACCCCACCCAACATCAATCCTCCCGGCCCATTGTTCAACCGCGAAATATTCGCCCAAACTTCAGTCCTTGTTAATGTTGCACTCCACCTCACGAACCAAAAAGTCACCCCACAGTTTAACAAGCTACTAAATGATGGCCTGACTGCCCACAATCTCCCTGCCATCATGATCCCTGAGTCTTGGTTCCAGCATAGCAAGAACTCTCATAATCCATCTCTCTCAGCCACTCCTCTTCCTATTCCACTACCCTCAACCTCAACCTCCAACTCATCCTCCACTACCCCTATTCCTCAACCCCCAAGCACCAACGAAATCCCTGAAATGTCAATCCCTCTCACCACTGAAAATGAACCTCAAGATCTCCCTACCCAAACCCCCCCCCTCACAAATGTCACTGACCCAACTCTCAATGCATCTGACCCTGACCTTCCTAACCTTACTACCCCAACATCCTTCATGCCTCCCCACCCCCTCCTACACCAAAAACGCCCACCATTCCTCCCCAATCTCCTCTAAAACGAAAACCCACCAGTCCAGCTGAGATATCCTCCCCTGAATTAAACCGTTCTCGGTCAAAGTCACGTAAAGTCGAAACCCCAAGAAAAAACACCAAATCTACCTCCAAATCTCCATCTTTTGGAGGAGTCCGCTCCTTATCCTCTCCCTCTCCAACCCGGGCCCCACCATCCCCCCACTTCCCCACACATAGCTCACTTCACGATACCCCATCATGTTAAGAGTCATCCAATTCAACATAAGACACTACTACAATAACAGACACCTACTCACACAATTAATTTTAGATAATGACCCAGACATAATACTAATTAACAGCACCTGTACGTACAACACACATAAAATTAGATTCTTTGGTTACACAACACGACAGACCGACGGCGATGCCAACGATGGAGTTGCAATCATGATAAAAAGCACCATTCAACACGAATTCATCACAGACTGGACATACAAGCATTTCCTTGCAGTTAAAACACACACAACACTCGGACCCCTCATAGTTGCCACCACATATGTCAGACCCAATACCTACATCCCTTACACAGACTTAAATACCTTATTCAATAACAATGCACCTACACTTATACTTGCAGACTTTAACGCTAGACACCAAGCTTTCCAACATAATACCATTAATCAACGTGGAATTCAACTATTAGCACTACACAACCACAAAAGATTAACTTTTCAAGGCCCAGATTTCAACACAGTTTTCACACCAAACGGTAATGGTAAACCTGACTTAATTTTTTCAAACCAAGCTTTTAATATATTCCATCATGATATTTCCCCAGGGCCACTTTCAGGATCAGATCACATCCCAGTTTTCATGTCAATTTCTTCAAACCCAATTCAAGTCCCATGTCAATCTCATTTTAACTACTCACAAGCAAACTGGGAAGAATTCAAAAACATTTTATCAGAAGACAACTACATACACGACTATGAGGGACAACACTACACACACATAGACCAACAAATTGAGAACCTACAGAACAAAATCATAAATGCAGCCAACACAACCATCCCAAAAACTACATACAAAATCAAACACACTTTCAGACCCTCCATCAGAACACAACGACTCCTAGTGTGCTATCGTCGTCGATTCGAACAGAACAAACACAACCACATACCAGGCCGAGTACGTTACGATCTCTCCAACCTCAGAACTCACATCCTCAACAGCCTGCAATCTGATCATGATGCTCACTGGACTCACCTAGTACACTCAGCAGAACAAAACAGGAAAACTAAGCCCTGGGAATTCTGGCAACATATAAAACGTTTAAAAGGTAATACCACTCCCAGAACATCCTCCCTCACTGTTAATGGCAACAAAATTACTGATCCTAGGGCTATCACAGATACATTTAAACAGACATGGCAACAAGTATACCACCCACACCCCATTGAAAGGCCTGCCGAACAACACATCCGCAATATAGAACAACATCTCACTACCATCCCTGACAACATCTCCCATGACACACACATTAACCTAAACACACTTGACCCTCAAAACATACTCACTGCTCCCATTGTGCCAGACGAAGTCAAATTCATCCTGTCTAAAGCACGGAGAAAGGCGCCTGGTGCCACGGGTATTAATCACCACCTTGTAAAGCACCTACCTAACACTTTCATAACAGCACTCACTCGCCTCTACAACGCCATCCTGGCATCAGGCTACTTTCCCGTCTGCTTCAAGACAGCGACCATTATCCTCATTCCCAAGAAAAACCAAGACAAGACTAATCCACTAAACTACAGACCCATTAGTCTACTTGAGACTCTTGGGAAGACTCTAGAACGTATCATAAACCACCGACTCAGACTATTTCTCGAAGACGAAGGACTCCTCACGAACATGCAATTTGGTTTTAGACAACACAGATCGACACAAGAAGCACTAAACATTATCACAAACTACCTTCACATAAACAAACAGTCCAGACGAAAAAACAAGACAGCCTTAATTACAAAAGACATAAAACGAGCTTTTGACACAGTGTGGCACGAAGGCTTGAAGTACAAAATCTGCGAAAATTTCAACTTCCCATTAATTACTCAGAAACTTCTCTGCAACTTTTTGGATAATAGAACAGCCAAAATTAAGTTTTCTAATCTTTATTCAGATTCATTTCCACTAAACGCAGGCGTACCTCAAGGCTCAGTGCTCGCTCCTACCCTCTACATCCTATACACAAATGACTTTCCCAACCCCACTCACAATGACTCTCTCACAGTAATGTACGCAGAGGATGTGACGCAAATAATAAGAGCAGACACAATAGACGCATTGACAAACAAAGCTCAAAGAGAACTTGACAAAGTAGCACAATGGGAGCAAAAATGGCGGATTCAGGCTCATCCTCAAAAATCACACGTCACATACTTTGCCAAGGGACATCTCCGCCCAAGACCCTTATTCCAGAACTCCCGAGCACCTGTCCGTAACCGCACACAAATAAATGTCTCTCCCACAAACAAAGTACTCGGCCTCACATTCGACAAAAACATCCGATTCCACAAACAAGCACAAACTTCCATTGCCATTGCATCAAAATCACTACAAACCATCTATCGTTTCAGAAATGCCTCAATAAAAACCAAGCTTCACTTATACAAAGCACTTATAAGACCTCTTTTGTGCTACGTCCCACTCAGCATTTCACTTTCGGCCCCTACCAACCAACTAAATATCAAAGATTACAAAATAAAGCACTGAGGTGGATGTTCGGGACTCAGTGGTATGAGTTCCAGACGGCACAACATCTTCACAATCTAGCCCACATCCCCCCTCTAAATACTTATTGGCAGCAATTAGCAGAAAAACAAATTATAAAACTTGAGACCTTTCATGATAACTTCATCCAAATTTTCAACATAATTTTACACCGCCCCATGTCAAACCTCCTTCACCCCAACAACAGAGAGGCACCCATTCCAATATTCACTTAAAATCAGGATTGGTAGAGGAGGTGGGTCATGCCGGCTCGTCCACAGTCCAGCCTCCCTACCACTCCTGACCTAGATTCCTAGCTTCACTTCCCATTAAAATGTATAATTTCACAGACAAAGTACAAGACAACAACCTTTTAACGTAACTCCTATAATAATAACAGTACAGCCTTCTTACAGGTTCTGCCACTGACAGACTTCCCCAGCAGTACCCCTTTTGACTCAATGCCACCCAAAATTACCTCCCCCTATACCATTTTCGAATACTACCACCCAAAAATACAACCCCAAAACATGCAAGCACTTTCGATCTTATACCATCCAAAATTAACTTGCTCCCCATCCCTTGCCCCCTTCTTGGCAAGCCATCCTGAATCACTAAAGTAACTTCTCCAACTAAATCAACTCAACCCCAGCTCAATTATTCAACTCACGCACGTTGGGTCAAGCCCCGACACCCTATTTCTCCCACTATTATCACTGTCTCTCCTACTTAACCAATAAAAACTTCCCTTCTTTCACCCTCACCCACCTTTTCTATATTCATTCATTCATTCATCATCCTATTCAATGGGCAACCCTGCCTAACGCTTGCAACCCTGATAATAGATCAGAAGGTTAAGCAACGTAGGGTCTGGTCAGTAGTTGGATGGGTGACCGCACCTGTTGGGTGATTGCACCCTACCGACATTGACCAGATGTTGCCCTAGGGGTGGGTGAAATTTCCCTGGCTTGCCACAAGGGTTTAAGTAGCCCAGGAGTGTTGAACAAACTCCATTCCCTGTCAGTTCCGTCTCACTCAGACGAAAATGAGTACCTGGATTCATGGTGGCTAAAAATGAATTCAGGGGCATTATTGGTGGCTTCCTACAACCAATCAACACACGAGACTGAGAACTTGGTTAGCCACCAGGATTGCTCAGTGGCCACTGGGCAGGCCTTCTCTCATGTTCGCCTCGTCCCACCCATACGTTAAACTGGGTACCTGGAGAGTAAAATCGGCCTTGGCGTAGGTCGTATCACTAGGGTAAATTTGATTACTTGCCTCACCTTTACTATATACATCCATTCCCTATGTGTTGTCCGTCCTGTCCCCTCTCGAAAAGTATCCTCAAAACTGTCTCTCCAACATAAACCAGCTCACGCAAGTTGGGTCAAGCCCCGACGCCTTCATCTCCTACTAAAATTCACTTCCTCACCCCCTACTACTTCCTCTGTACCAAATCTAGTATTCGAAGCATAAGAGTGATCAAAATTATTATTACTTGCCTCACCTTTAGTATATACGTCCATTCCATTCCATCCTATTCACTTACCTTCCATTCCCTGAAGATGATAGTTGTCTATCGAAATGCGTCGGATCATCATAAATTTTGCTCACCTTTTGCACAATCTCCCAGAACACCTGATAATTGCTGTTCGTTCTATTGAAAGTCTTAATAATAAAATAATTAATGCTGACACATGTATATCCTTCAAACTCGCCTGCCTTAAAAAAAAAAAAAATATATATATATATATATATATATATATATATATATATATATATATATACTGTATATATACTGTATGTATATATATTTCTTTTTCATTTTGTTATTGGCAAGAAGTGCGGTGTGCATGTTTAGTTTAGTAAACTGAATAGGAGGAGGAGGTGTTTGTGAGAGCCAGCTAGATTACTCTCTGTGTAGGTGAGACACAAACAGAAACAGTGAGGGATGGCCTCCCTCAACCAATGAAACAGAAGCTCCAGCAACTCCTTATCAAATACCAATGAGGCCTCCCCTGGGTATTACCCTGCACAATTGGTGTATACAATCTCCCCAATAATATAATATGACTGTGTTTGCTCTTAGTGTAACTTATGAATAATACCTTAAATACTCTTGGTGTAACTTATGAATAAAACCTTACATACCGTATCCGAGTACCCGTTCAAGTATTTAGCTACCCAGTTAATTAATTGTATCCTTAACCCAAGAACGGCGAGCGTCCTCATAATTATTATGAGTGAGATGACGGGGTTGCAAGCAGCCATATTAGCAACCCCCTCAGATACACTCCTAAACCGAGAAGAGGCTCAACCAACCAAAGTCAGGATAGCACAAATAAAGGAGAAGAAGAAGAGAACACAGAAAAGGACCCACATCCAGACCGAGAATGACCCATAAATGATACACGTTCTCCATGGGATCAGCAAACAACGCACCGATGTCAATGCCACCTACCAGGACCTACAGGAAATGCAGGGCCACTGATTGAGCATGATCTGTTTCCAGGCCAATCACAGGGGCCCCTCCTGGATCAATCACAGGATCCAGGATGCGTGAAAGAGACGTACCCACCCCAGGAACCAGATATGAGTTATGATGAGGAAGAATTTATGCTAATTCCTCATCAAACCCCAATGTCATATTTTCACAGATAGGACCAAAAGAATCATCTCTACAGTACAGAAAATCACCTGTAACCACAATAGCTGATAAATAAAGAGTAACAAAAACCTGGTATGTAATGTTGAAAAGCAGGGAAAGATAAATACATGCAAAACATTTATCCTGCAACCATGCAGGCTTTCTAAAATATAAGTATAATCTTAAGAAATAAAGCATAACTATACCCATATATTCCTATGTCCATTGTATTTTTAAGGCCATTATTAGCTGAACAGTAATTAAAAGATCGAAAACCCCATGTCCCTACTATTCCAAAATGGAGTAAATTAGATTCAAATTAGCATCCAAATATAGCCTGACTGAAATTTATGATCGGTAGGCAAACATAAGGAAACACCTTCCACTGGCATTTGCTTTTAGTTTCTATAGTACTGTGTCGGAGTTACTTCTGAATAGGTCTAGCCATTCTCCCTATAAAAAATTCAACATGTGTGGCGACCCAGCAGTGTGTTAGAGGAACTAGAAGAGACCGTCTCTAGTTGTGTGTGAGAGGCAGTTCACATTGGTGTCCAGCCGAAGGAGGAAATACGAATCTTACGTCGTCCACATCCCCTCTCTTGGATATCACTTCTCTTCACCACCCATACCCTAAGTGTCTCTGTGTTGCTATATTTTGGGGATTATTGTGAAGGTAATATAAAATATGCGAGTGTTCAATTTAACTTTGTTTTAGAGGCCATTTCTGGACTCTCCTTGCCCAACTTGTTCGCGTAGTACGAGAACCTAACTTCTATCTGTGCAGTTGATTTGTTTATGTATTATTTGTGATCTAACCAATCTAGGTCCAGGTTAACATTATATGTATTTTTCACTTACGTTAAATAACCAATACTTTACGTAATACTTAGTGAACGCTCACAGATTTTATTCAGTTGTGTTATTATTGATTGAGTGTCCAAGTTCGAAGTGGAATGTGTAACGAGAGCAATTTTCATTCCTTAAACTTAAACTCAAACTCAGGACAGTGCTTCGTCCATTTTATGTAAGAGATCACTTAGTGTATTAGTTCGCCCTCTTTCAATGTAAAAACCCACTCCGCTGAGTTGAATTAATCTTTGTTCAAGATTTCTTTCCTATATTAGTTCTTGTGAATAATTCGATCAATTACGATATTCGGTTAATGATATCATTTCACCACCGAAGCTAGGAATTCCGATTATACGTTCCTATAGTCATCAGCCCTGACTTTGGCTAATTATCAAACACTACATTGTTTTGTGTCTTAACCCTTTCCCTGTGGGAGACATTCTGGAATGCAAAGGCAATTTACAGCAATTTCCAGGCTTTAAAAGCCTGTAAAAGCCGTACTAGAAATCGAGTGTCAGTAGACGGGAGCGTGAGGGACCTCTGTCCGACCCTCAGAGCAGCCAGCCGCTCACTGAGTTAGACTGTGGTCTCGCGCGGCTGTCTCGACAGTGTTGCCGAGCGAGCGAGAGCTAATAATTAGCGAGTTTTCCCGAATGTCTATGGCAACGCTGCGGGTGTACCCCGCCACCTACGAAGCTCGTTCTGGTGTCATTTTGAAGCTATTTTTGCATAGTTCTCGGCAGAATTCAGTTCATTTAATGCAGATACTTCATTAATCATTCAGCAGTGCCTGAATATGCCCTAAATAGCGCAAATATAACCGCAGCCTGAGGGTTAATTGTACTCTATACTTTTTCAACCTGTTTTCGGGTTATTATACGTTGCTACATTATTCTGTGTCTGTATCCTATTTTATAATATCACTAGCCCTCGTTCCGGCTATTCATCCGTCACTACTTTGTTCTGTGTCTGATTTATTTACAGTAGTTTGTTGATTTATTCAAACTCACTGCTTCTATAGCTATTATTCCGCTATAATCGTTTCACTATATATTTGGTGAATCTGAATTCCTCATCGAGCGTGATTTTAGTTAATATACGATTGAAGTTATTTTTCGTATGTCGTGTGAGAGATTATTCACAATTGTTCTTATATGATTAAATTGTAAATTTAATTCCCTTTCCAACAAGAGTAAAGCGAATTTCATATTCCGTGTTATCGAATTAACGTTGCACTAAATCAAGTATTTATTTAGCTTGACCGCAGTACGTTTGAGCTTAACCTCACGCCGCGGCACCTTTGATCACCGACCTAGCTGGGCGACCTATATGCATTTCGAGCCTCGCTTACTGTGTGTACCTGAGTAGATGATCTCAGCTACCCACATTTATTAACTATTATTCCTCTCGATATACACTTGACCCGTATAGGTATTGTCATCATATCATAATGTGTGTATTTTCTATAATTGTATATTTCATGTTTGATGCTTTGTAAGTGACATAATTATTCATGAAGGAGTATAATTTAGTTAACTCTTTCCTAGTCACCTTATTTAAACATTGGACTGACACTCTGTAGTTGAGATCCGGATGTGATTATTGCATGTACCACTGTGCTAATAATAACAAACTAGTGTAATTATTCTGTGTGTTTATTTTGTTTATAGTGTGATTGAGTAACCCGGAAAGACCATTATTAAGTGCTAGTTGTGTTCCTGTCGGGCAGGATTATATTCTAAGCATTCTAAATAAGAAGCTTTATAGAACGAATATTTAAGCGAGTTGAATTACAACCACGCATAACAATGAGTCTGAACCCTACGAGGGCGAGCGTGCTCATATGAGGCAAGGCCTAAAAAAAGCCTTTCAAAACATCCCACTGGCACTCAAAAGAAAGGAATGTGTGATTAAGTGAGATAATTCCCCTCCATACCTCCTATCATTCCTCCACATGTGTCAACCCCCCCCCCTTCAATTATCACCTATTTTTCCTCTTATTCCCTTGTTTATCAGTTTATTTTCCGCGGCAATATCTCCCACCCGGTTTCAAGGTCATCTGGGATGCATATAGAGATCGTGGAAAGAGAGATACTTCACTAGCGAGACATCAGTCTGGCTTCAGGCCTCGAAAGGTGAGGATGTATGTCGCGTGCGCCTCTCACTTCATGACTGGACGGTCAGCAATAATTCGTATTTTTCACCCTCCAAATACTATGTTCACTTATTATATTGTTATTACAAGTTAATATCTTCATATTAAACATACAATAGGCGCATACGAATAAGTAATAACGATATTTAACGTAAAATGACAAAATTCGTCCAGCGGGACGTTTTAAATACCATTGGCTCGCTGTTCTCAGGTTAAGTAAGTTATTTAACATACTTAAGTAGCCTCAAAAAGCGTCAGGTACAGTACATGATCTTTTAGTAACATTTATCTTATAAACTCAAAAGAAGCGAATGACATTACAGACAAATATACAGATAATATAATAGCAAAAATACAAGAAATCTGTAGTTTTCTGCATGTGGATTTCTGGAAATTCCCTTTAAATTTGAAAATAGTCTAATATATACTTTGGCTTTGTGTAATGATTTTATAGTGAATAAATGAATGAGTAAGTTCATTTGGGCACTAAGTTTACCATACTTAGTTTAGTTACTTTAATTTTAGGCATAATTTAAACAGTGTAGAGCCCACTGTATGTCTTTAGCTAAAACTGGTATGGACATGCCCTACGGTATTTACATCATCGTACATCAACATCAACTTCGTAAGTCATTTACTGTATTGATATACAATGATTGAACTAACACTTACATGCAATATATTAGCAACCCTTTGGTAAGAGAAGTTGTAAGCTGCCTTCATGGACTTGGAGAAAGTCTATGACTGAGTAGAAAGAAGGTTTGTGGAAAGTACTGAGAACATACGGAGTAGAGGGTTGTTGAAAGCGGTGAAGAGCTTGTATGAGGGTGCAAGAGTAGGTGTGGTGGAGTGGTTTTGCTACTAGGCTGGTAATCTTAACACTCTCAGTCACCCATAAGTTACAAAGTTACCCGTGGACAGGCACAATTGGTTTTGGGAGGAATATTTCGCCCGGGAGCGTTTTCGAAGCCTTGTGTATTTCTGTATTCCCATCCACCAGAATGCTGTTTATTGAAATGTATCATATGTCAATGGAAAGAGGAATGACTATGCTACATAATAAAAAATTGTTTTTAAATAAATCGAAATATGAAAGTGTAAACGAGTCCGGAATAACATTATTTCCCGCGCAATTGTGTTCACACCGTCCTATCTCGAAATTGTGAGTGATGACCATATATTTGTATATGCTCAAATAATAGCATTGTTTTTGGTCTTTCCAAATCTGAAAACAGAAATTGTCTATCTTCAATAGTTCTCAAGCAGTGGCCGAAAACAAAACAAAACTATTATTTTGCATGATATGGTTTGTAAAATGTTCAAAGTATTTCTTTGTTCCAAGGTCTATGGTTTTTCAATACAGTTTGTATGAATAATGTAGATAATGCTGAAGAAAATAAAAGAAACTAGAAGTTCCTACGACAAATACTTTTTGCTCTATGAATATTTGAAATAAAGGGCCAAAATGCGAATATTTACACTTCACCCGTCTCCGTTCCGCGGATGCAAGCTGGGCTCCGAGCAATTCCCCACCTCGGCGTTGCGCTATTTGCTCGGATACGTATATAACTGTTTATATCACCGGAATCGGAAATGTATGCACTTTCTAATGGTGAAAACCAAAACACTATGGCATAATTGGTTCGCGAGCGATGCACAATTGTTTCCATGCATTGTTATTGCTGTGTAATTAAATGAGAATGTTTATACAGTTGTATATCTTTGCTACAATATACAACACCTTTGTACAAATTTCCTTGTCAATAGTTGTATAATATTCATAGAACACCTGTTAGTCATGAAATAATTATATACAAAAATAGATTTCCTGTAAAAAAAATTGTACACGCACACAAAATAAAAGAAATATGAAATACAGTTTAAAAAAAAAAAAAAAAAAAAAATATATATATACATATATATATATATATATATACAAGGTGTCAAACCAGAGAAATACAAGAAGTTTTCCACGTCACCCAATGAGGTACTGCCTCGACTCGTTATATTATTATAGTGGTTTCCCCAGTAGGCCTTTATCCACTTTGATGATAAAGTGATGAATGAAGGTGAATGGATGAAAGTGAATGGCGACAAAAATAAATAAAGAAAACGAAAGAAAAAAATATTATAAATAAATCAGTAAATCAATAAATAAATAAATATATAAATAAATAAATAAAAAATAAAACAACAAAAACAAACAAATAAAATTACATAATTATATACTGTATATATAATTATATTACATACATTATACATATATATTGTATATATATATATATATATAAATAACCCCCCCTCTTAAAAAAATAATAATAATAGGCCTACAATAAAAAAAATCAATACAAATTAAATAAATATATATAAATAAAAATAAAAAAATAATTAAAATAATACAAAACAATATATAATCAAAACAATCAAAACTAAAATCAATAAATCAGTAAATAAAAATAAAATAAAAACAAAAACAAAAAACAAATAAAATCAAACAAATGTTTAATATATATATATGTATACTGTATATATATATATATATATATATATATATATATATATATATATATATATATATACATACTTATGTGAATAGGTCCCCCAAAAAAAAAATATACCTACAATAAAAGAATAAATAAATAAATAAAAATTGAAAAAATAAAAGAAATATAATCAAAACAAACAATAAAACAAAATCAAATCAATCAATACATCAATACATAAATCAATAAATACATCAATAATTAAAACTAAGAAAATATAAATAATTAATTATATATATACCGGGTATATATATATATATATATATATATATATATATATATATATATATATATATATATATATATATATATATATATATATGTATATATATATATACATATATATATATATATATATATATATATATATATATCTACATATATATATATATATATATATATATATATATATATATATATATATATATATATATATATTTGCCCTGGGGGTAAGGGATTAAAATATGCCCTACGTGCCTTCTGCGTGTCGTAAGAGGCGACTAAAGAGGTTGGGCCGGTGGGCTTGCGACCCCCACCCGGAAATAAATACGTAGCAACGATAAACGAACAATCAGCCTCAGATGCGAACGGACCCTGTGTTGACGAACCCCGACCGACTATGGACAAGCATACGGACATTCTGAGAATAGGTACGTGGAACGTGAGTGGCATGAATGATGGCACAAAAGAGAGAGAGGTACTGGAAGTGTTAGTGAATGCCAGGCTGGATGTACATGGAATGACGGAGACCAAATGGAAGGGTACAGATGTGAGAGAGTGGGAGTGTGGAATGGGTGTGTGTGCTGGAGTGAGTGAGGGTGCAGCGTGCATGTTTGTTTGTAAGTAACAAATGGAAGGAGTGTGTAAGAGAATATGGGTCTGTGGGTTCAAGGATTGCGTGGGTGAGAATGAAAGTAGGAATATAAACGTGGGTGATTTTGTGTGTGTATGCTCCGACAGAGGATAAACTTGTATGAGAGAAAGAGGAGTTCTGGGTGAATGTGGAGGCGTGCCTGGATAAGTTTGACAAGAACGAAAGAATATTTCTAATTGGGGATATGAATGGTAATGTGGGTGATAGGAAAGTTGATGGAGTGGTGGGAGGGTGGGGGGTACTGTCAGAGGTGAATGGGAATGGTAGTGCACTTGTGGACGTATGTGGGGGGAGGAGGTTGTGGATAGCCACCACCTTCTTCCGACACAGAATGATACACAGGTACACATGGAAAGTTGTATGGACGATGAAGGATAAGACGGTGGTGGAACGAGAGTCACTGATTGATTATATATGTGTGGATGAAAGATTTATGAAATCTGTGATGGATGCTAGGGTGTATAGGGGTATTGGAGGGGGTCTGTCTGATCATTATGTAGTAGTATCTAAGGTTAGGATACAAAAGAAGTGGGTGAGGAGAGCTGGAGGGAGGCGAGAGGAAGGTGGAATGGTGAGGAGGGTGGAGAGGCTACAGGAGAAGGAAATCAGGGAAGAGTACAGGAGAGCAGTAGAAAGACGACTAGGTGGGTTCGACCTGGAAGATATGGAGGAAGTGAAGGAGATAAGCAAGGTGTTTAAGGAAGAGATCTGTGCACCATGTGAGAAGGTGTTTGGAGGGAGGGGAGTAAAAGGTACAGCATGGTGGACAGAAGAGGTAAAAATAGCCATGGAAGACAAGAAGAAAGCGTATAGAGAGTGGTTGGGTAGTAGAGGGAATGAAGATTTGGAGAGGCACAAACGAGCGAGGTACGTGGAGAGAAAGAGAGTGGTGAAGAGAGTAGTGAAGGAAAGTAAGAGAAGATTAGATCAAGAATTTGGAAGGAATCTGAGTGTAAAATGGAGGGAGTGTAAGAAACTGTTCTGGAAAGAAGTCAAGAAAGTTAGGGAAGGTAGCAAGGGAAACAGTAAGGGTGAGAAAGATAAGAATGGGAGAATGCTAGCCGAGAAGCAAGAGAGAGTCGAAAGATGGAGGGAGTACTTCAATGAGTTGCTAAATGTAAGGAATGAAGAGCCAGCAAACATAGTTGGATATGGTATGGGAGGGAGAAGAGGAGAAGTAGTGGAGGAGGAGGTGAGGATCAGAAGGTCAGAAGTGTGGGAAGCTATGAAAAGAGAGAAGTTTGGGAAAGCACCAGGAACAGATGGATTGTGTAGGGAAATGTTGAGGTATGATGGTGAGATAGTGATCGAATGGGTATGGAAAATGTGCAAACTAGCATGGGAGAAGGAGAATGCACCCGATGACTGGAAGACTGGCAAAATAGTCCCCTTATATAAGGGCAAAGGGGAAAGAGGAGTGTGTGGTAACCACCGAGGAATATGTCTTTTAAGCGTAGTAGGGAAGGTATACAGTAGGGTAGTGATTGAGAGAGTGAGAGTGTGAACGGAGAAATGGATAGGCGACTAGCAGAGAGGTTTTAGGAAGGGAAGAGGATGTGTAGATCAGATTTTTAACCTGAATTGTGTTGTGGAGAAATATCTGGAGAAGCAACAAAAGGTGTATGTTGCCTTTATGGACTTGGAGAAGGCCTATGACAGAGTAGATAGAAAAGGCATGTGGAAAGTACTTAGAATATACGGAGTAGATGGCAAGTTGCTGAAAGCAGTGAAGAGCATGTATGAGGGTGCAAAGGCGGCAGTACATGTGGAGAATGAGCAGAGCGAGTTCTTTGACCTGAGTGTTGGGTTGAAACAAGGGTGTGTGATGTCCCCGTGTTTGTTTACTGTATATATGGATGGAGTCATGAAAGAAATACTAGGAAGAGCAATGGATGTTGGTGTATCGCTGAAAACGGAGGGAAATGAGTGGAAGCTGCCTATACTGCTTTTTGCGGATGATACAGTTCTGATGAGCGATAATGCATGGGAGTTGCAGGGTCTGGTAAATGAGTTTGGAACAGTGTGCGAAAAACAGAATTTGAAGGTATATGCGGGTAAGAGCAAGGTTATGGTCTTCGAAAGGGGTGAAGTCACAGAGTGTGAGGTGAAGTTGAATGGTCAGGCTATGGAGATCGTCAGCTCTTTTAAATATCTTGGTAGTGTGTTGAGTAAAGATGGGACTATGGATGAAAAATTGCGGGAGAGGATGCCACAGGGGAAGAGGGTTGTAGGAACGTTGAAAGCAGTAACAAGAAATAGAGTGGTCAGTATGGAAGTGAAGAAGTCCTTGCATGACAGTGTGGTAATCCCGACACTAACTTACGGAAGCGAAGCATGGACGTTCGGGAAGAGACTCAGACCAAGAGTGAGAGCGTTGGAAATTAGTTACTTGAGAAGTGCGTGCGGAGTTACATGGAGGGATAGACAGACAAATGAGGAAGTAAGAAGGAGGTGTGGTGTGGAGGTAGATGTGCTGGAAAGTGTGAAAAGGAACAACTTGAGATGGTTCGGCCATATGGAACGTATGGGAAGCGAGAGAATGACTAAGAGGCTGTACGAGAGCGAGGTGGAAGGACAGAGAGGGAGAGGCAGACCGAAGGAGAGGTCGAAGGATGGAGTGAGGAAGTATATGAATGAAGACGGTGCTGGTTGGGAGGAGGAGCGTCGACTGACTGGGGACAGAGGTGCATGGGGGCGGTTCGTTCGTGGCCACCCCTTCGGGGATCACGGCGTCAGGCAATAGATGGATAGATATATATATATACTGTATATATTTATATACATATAATATATATATACATATAATATATATATATATATATATACAGTATATATATATATATATGTATAATTATTATATACAGTACATAGGCATATAATATAACTAAAATTCCATAGAGTACTTACCGTACATCCTGTAAGCTTCCTGTAAGCATTCCTGTGACATCTTTTATATAAAATAAGTTTCCACACTACACTGTCAAATAGTCAGTAAAATATAACTATGTACTCACTAAAAAATTGCCCAAAATGTGCAAAATACGTAATTATAATTCGTAATTATAATGTATTTATTTCTTAGGCAGTATTGATAAATATATTTGTCTTTCAAGCTAACAATAGTGTAAAATCGTCAATGAAAGCCAGACAAAACTGCATCAATACTCAAGGGGTTAACCAAGATTCAATCCCCTCAGTCACAAAAAGTCACAGTAACTAATTATATACATATATAATTGGAATTATTCACTAAACTTGTCAACACTTCCACTAGGTAAATCAATTATCCATAGTT
Source organism: Paralithodes platypus (assembly GCA_032716605.1). NCBI lineage: Eukaryota > Metazoa > Arthropoda > Malacostraca > Decapoda > Lithodidae > Paralithodes > Paralithodes platypus. Next base: position 12,235,880 of record CM064545.1, read on the forward strand.
GCCTCCCTGTAAGCACGGCATGGACGTAGGGCAGGAGGGAGAGAGAGTCGTAGATACGTGAGTTAACCCACTGAGCCCCAGCGACGCAGCGTTTTCGTCAGCAATGTATGTAACGCTAAACCCTAGCGACGCAACAGTTGCGTCAGTGTTACTCCGGTCCCAATTACTTCGGTCCTATGGCACCTAGAGGGCTCAGATTTGTATGGGAACTGTGTAAGTATCCCACGCAACCATGCCGATGGTTGAAAACTCTCAAAGTCCAACCGCGTGCGCGTGAGCGCGCAAAAACCTGAATTTTGGGCGTTATTGCCTTCAATTTTTTACTCTTGTAAAATCCGTTTTCGGGGGCTCCGTAGGACCAATTTTTGACCTTTTTGATTGTTTTTTGTGTTTTTTCCTTCATTCCTAACCCATTCGCTATTGTTTCTGGAAAAAACAAAAAAATCATAACCGGCTGGTCCCTGGTGGTACATTTATTAATAACTAGCTGGGACTCAGCGGGTTAAAGGGACGGGAGGCCTAGCTCACACACTGGCTGCCAGGAAGATACTGATAAAACAATATAGCGCGCTCATTTGCTAGAGATGCCATGGGGTTGTTAGATACTTTCCTTTGTAGAATTGAGTTACCTAACTTACCAGTCCAAATTGCGTCCAAATCGTGTCATAAACTTATTTTGGGGAATATTTATAAGTTGCGAGTGGCAATATGACGCACGTGCGTCATAACTTAATTTTTCGGATATGTCGATATGACGCGATCGCGTGCTAAATGACTGAGAGTGTTAAGGTCACAGATTCAAATACCGATGTGTCAATGGGAAGATATTACTGGGGTTGAATTTATGGTGTACTTGGTTTCAAAGTTAATCGACACTACATACAGATATGTTCACTGTTTCTAATATACATTAGCATTATATGAATAATTCCATATTCAAAATGTGCAATAGGGAGCAGTGACTAGCATGTTCTAAGCTCATTAGATGGCGTTTAGGAGATAGAGGTTGCTAGATGAGTCCGTGGCATAGTTTCAACATGATGCAGCTGCGATGGGTCAATGAGAGATAGCTAAGCGCTGTAGGTCTACGAAGGTAAGACTACGAACAAGCAGGTTGTGACACCCTCTTGTTTAATTGCTTCATTCGCAATCTGGAATTGATCGTTCGGAGCAATTGAATCTATAGGTTATAAGCCTATGTCCGGGGATAGAGTTTGATCATAGAAAACAAAGGGATGAGCAGAATAAGTTACTATATCTGAATGTTGGGTTATAGCAAGGATGAGTGATGACGTATCCATGATTGTTCACTATGCAGAATCTATGGATGGAGCCATAACAGAAATACAAGGAAGAGCAGTTGATGTTGGAAAACCTCTGGTAAGGAAAGAGGTGTGAGAGGAGGTTGCCTGTGCTACCGTTTGATGACGATATATTTATATTGAGTAATGATGAGTGAGAGTTGCGGGTTTGGTAAACATTATTTACTGTTGTTTGTGAAAAAAGGAATGTTATGGTAATGAGTATGGCTACAATCATTGAGAGGGATGCAGTCAAACAATGTGAAGTAAAGATGCATGATAAGGGTAATAGGATAATATTAATCAGCTCATATTTAAGCATTTGAGCAGTGTGAGGATTGAAGATAAGAATTCGTAGGATGAAATACCAGGGAGAGTACAGCAGAGGAGGAGGGTTGTAGGAACGCTGATAGCAGTGACAAGGAATAGGTTGATGGGTATGGAAGTAAAGACGTCACTGCATGTAAGTGTTATGAACCCGTTTTTGATGTGAAGCAGTGAAGCATGGACGATGTTAGAGATATACATCAAGAATGAGAAGGGTGGGAATGTACAAAGGAGTAAAAAGGAAATCAAGCCACAACAGGTCTAGTGACCCTTCTAGGTTGCTTGTCCTCCAAAACACTGAGGATCAAGTGTCCAAACAGTGGTTTAGAGTGGGTAAGGGAATTACTGCCCTGGAACTAATGTCCGTGGCAGGATTAGGAAGTTAGTAGGGGACAGATGGGTTAGTAACTGAGGGGGAGATAAAATAAAGTTATTCATTTACAAACGCAGTCAGTCGCGGGTTTGATGCGAGATAATTGTCTAGGCGGAGTTTAAATGAATCAACGGTGATGCAGTCTATAACGTTTCGGGGAAGCCCATTCCACAAGTTGACAACTCGATTGAAGAAGAAATTCTTAGATTCGTGTGAGTTAAAAGATTTACCAATAATTTTGCAACCGTTTCCCCGCGTGTAATTAGATTGGTCGATAGTGAAGTACTTACTACAGTTCATATTGTCGATGGCTTTGATGATTTTGAACACTTGAATTAAGTCACCTCTTAATCTGCGCTGGGTTAAAGGAAATAGATTTAATTCTCTATGACGCTCTTCGTGTGGTTTGTTCTTTAGGCTAGGTATCATTTTGGTAACTCTACGTTGAACTCGTTCTAGCTTGTTTATATCTTTTTGGTAATAAGGGCACCAGGATTGAACGCAGTATTCCAGAAGAGGGCGGACTAAGGAATTGTAAAAGGTTAGGATAACTTCTTGGGATTTATGCTCAAATGACCTGCCTATAAAGCCAATCATTTTGTTTGCCTTCTTAACAACTTCTGAACATTGTTGACTCGGTTTTAGGTTACTCGATATTGTTACTCCCAGATTGGTTTCTCTGTTTACATTCTTAAGCTGAGTGCCATTCATCGAATAGTTTGCTTTCTCATTTAGGTATCCGATATGTAGTACTTTACATTTATCCGCATTGAAACTCATTTGCCAAATTTGGGCCCAACATGACAATTTATCTAGATTGTGTTGCATATCGTCAACTTGTTCTTTTGAGAGTATGCTATTTGATTTACGAGTCTGTCTCGTATGACCGTTTCTAGCATTTTACATGCAACTGAGGTTAAGCTAATTGGACGATAGTTACTGGGTATGGATTTGCTGCCTTTTTTGAATATCTGTGTTACGTTGGCTAGCTTCCACTGATCAGGCATAGTTCCAGACTGCAAGGATTTATTGAATAGTAATGTCAGTGGCTTGGAGAGGTCATCCTTAGCTTCCTTTAGAACTCTAGGCGAGATTGTATCAGGTCCAGGCATTTTATTTACCTTGAGTTTATCTAAACAATTCAATACTTCTCTCTCTGTAACGGTGATATTGCTTAGAACATCTGAATTATCAATCTGAATCGGCAATGGTGTAGGGATATCACTGAGGTCTTCTGTTGTAAAAACTGATGCAAAGAAGGTATTGAGGGCATTACTCATTTGTACTTCGTCTTTGGTGTATTCTCCATTTTCATCGACTAACGGTCCAACAGTTGAAGTAACTACTTTTTTCTATCTGATATAACTACAGAATTCTTTCAGGTTTGTTTTACTTTGATTCACAATATGTAACTCTAAGGTCTTTTTACTTTGCTTAATTAACTTTTTGGCTTTGCGTCGTAGCTCTACAAATTTCACCCGTTCCTCGTCATTTTGTGAGGATTTTAATCTATCATTAGCAAATTTTTTAGCAAGCAGGCAGTTTGAAATATCTTTATTCCACCATTTGGGCTTATTATTATGGCCTGGACGCCGTATTTTCGATGGTATGCAGTCTTGCACTGCTTTTAGGTAAGTGGTTTCGAATAACTTCCAAGATGTATTTATGTCGTTATTGTTAATTAAAAAGCTCCAGTCAGTTTCTTTAAACATAGCTCTAAGTTTATGGAAGTTTGCTTTCTTGAAATTAGGGACTTTTTAGATGCTACTATTTGGTTCGTTACTAGTAAACTTTAAAGTGAAAGTTATCGTACGATGGTCGCTGTTACTGAATTCATCACCAACATTCAAATTCTCTATTAATTCTTCTTTTGTTGCAAGTACAATGTCAAGAACGTTATTACCACGGGTCAGTGTTCGAACAAATTGATAAAGCGAACTCTCTTGCAAGTTCGTATACAAGTCATGTCCGGAGTGTGAAGTAAGAGTATCGCCCCACTTGGTCACAGGTAAATTAAAGTCGCCAAAAATTACGGTATCTTGTGAGTTACTTACATCTGCAATTTGTTCGTAAATTTCTCGGTCAGTTTGCACTGATTGAGCTGGAGGTCTGTATATTAATGCAAGTATTATTTTTGTACCTTTATTATTCTTTATTAGCACAAAAGATGCGTCGACGTTCACAATTTGAGGTTTTGACAAGAGGGTAGGGTTAAGACTTTCTTTGATATAAAGTAAAACGCCACCTCCATTTCGATTTATTCGGCTTTTCTCAAACATTACATAACCGGGAAGTGAATACTCTGCTAAAAAGTCTCTATCTTCTGTATTGAGCCAAGATTCTGTTATGCCAATCACATCATAATTTTCTGTAAACACTAGCTCCTCTAATTCTGAAAATTTATTGCGTATGCTACGAGCATTTGCATAGAAAACCTTTAAGTTTGTTATTTTAGAACTCACGGAACGCTCTTTAACCTAAGAAGTGCGCATGGGGGTAATTAGAAATGTCTGCCTGTGCTGACATATTTGAGCTGTTTCCATCACTAAAATATTAATTTTACCATAAATAGCATTAATACTTATCCATACGTGCCTATTATGGGTTGATTATAAAGGTATTAACCTGAAACAACAATAAAACGAGTGAAAACAGAGTTTGGATGGTCAAAATCGGAGATACAGGCCGCGAGTTATATAATGTATGGGTGAGGCAACCTTCTTTCCCGCCAATTTCCCCCAAGGCCACTGAGACACAGTCGATCGATACTCTCTCTCTCTCTCTCTTGCACTCGCTTGCTAACAGTGATGACAATGCCCTGCTTGCAACTCGCTAATGTTAGCACGAAAATATACCTCAGAATAAGGGAATAACAGGGAAAATAGGTGATACCTGAAGGAAGGGAGGAAAGTGGGGAAGGAGGGGAGGTAGAGGAGTGATATTTTGCATGGCCCAGGGGCATTTTTTTTTTTTTTTTTTGTCGATGTTTAAAGTTGATTTTTTTTTTCTCTGACTCTTAAGAGTCTTCCCACAGTCTGCCGGGGGAACTCTTAAGAGTCTTCCTGCAGTTCCCGGGTTAATAATATTTTTTGGTTCTTGTCGGATCTACATTTATGTTCATGGCTGTCCTCGGTCCTCGCTGTCTTCGGTCCTTATCGCTGGTGGTCCTCGGTTGCCTCTGTTTTTTTCTTGGCGTTGGATGATTTATGTCACTGCTGCTTCTTCTCGGATGGCGTTTTTTGATCCATGGCTGCGGATTGCTTCGTGTAGGAGACGACCCATGCGTGCTGAACCCACAGGATTTAGATGAGTGCCATCCTTGCGGAACAGAGTAGGCTGGTTGTAGAAGTTGTCCCAGAGGTTGATGAATTCAACTTCTTCCCTCAGACACAAATATTTTAGTCGGCTATTTGTGCTGAAGGCCTTGTCGTAGAATTTGTCAGGTGCGTCGATCTTGGGGAGAATGCCTGAGATGATGATATTCCTTGACTTGTTTTTGTAGTGCTGGATCATCTTGCGATATTTCTCCATCAACTCTTCCGATCTGGTGCGCATGACGTCATTTGAACCAGCATGGATGACAAAAAGGGTATTTTCATTTGCATCCTTTGTGGTATCTTCGAAGGCTTCCACAATGTCGTCCAGTCCAGCTCCTGGGATGCAAAATCTTTTTCGTTGATTTGGGACTCTGTCGCAGAACTCTTCGACCTGTCCTCGTAGGATGGAATCCCCAACGAGCTTGGTCTCTTCTGGTTCGTCTTCCATCTCTACCAATATCTCAAATCTGTTTGACATTGTGACTGGTAGATGAGACCTTTTCTGCATTGGCCGTGCACCGTTCCTCACTGGTGTAAATCCGGAAACCTGTGGTGGCGGGACTCTACGTACAGGTCGGGGAGAGGAGTGGTTAGAACGGGGGCGAGGTGTTGGTACTGTTCGTGCTAGCAGGCTTATTGCACGAGGAGTGGGGGAGAGACTAAGGGGAACAGGGCGGCTGTCCTGGTTTGATGTCGGCTCAGGTTCGTCAGAAGCATCTGCTGCAGTGTCTACTGCAGGTGTTGGATTGTTGGCAGATGACGTTGGGGCGGTGGTGGATGCTGGAGTTGAAACAATTGGAGTTAGTGATACTCCAACGTTGAGTGTTACAAACTCTTGGATTGATTCCAGCTTCCTGGTGATGGCGTTGATCTTGTTGTGGGCTTCATCCAATTTTGCTGTCAAATCCTCTCGTTGCTGGCAGAGTTGGCAGACTTGTGGATCGGCAGGAGCAAACATGGAAGCACCAAACCTACCGGCGCAGTTTGTACAGGCACGAGGCATGGTGACGATCACTTTCTTCAGATCACTTCACTCACTTAAAAACACTTAACTCACTTTAAAAACACTAAACTCACTTTAAAAACACTTCACTCCCTTCAGGTCGCTTCACTTGCTTAAATAGGCCTAACCGAAAACAACAAATTTGAAATACACACAAATAGGTTATCAGCGGTGATAGCCTAACCGAAAACTAAAACAAAAGAAAATTAAATTTGAATACGCAGTGATAGCCGAACAGAAAACAATTTTATGTTTATTTAAACAGAAATAGGCTACCAGGGGTTATAGCCTATCCTAACCGAAAACAAAAATTATGAAATACCGGTACGCAGAAATAGGCCACCAGCGGTGATAGCCTAACTGAAAATTTAAAAATTGAAGTAAGCAGAAATAGGCCACCAGGGATGATAGCCTAGACTAACCGAAAACAAACATAACCAAAAACAAAAATGATGAAATACCGGTACGCAGAAATAGGCCACCAGCGGTGATAGCCTAACTGAAAATTTAAAAATTGAAGTACTGTACGCAGAAATAGGCCACCAGGGATGATAGCCTAGACTAACCGAAAACAAAAATAACCAAAAACTAAAAAGTATGAAATATGCAGAAGTAGGCTACCAGGGGTGATAACCTACCTAAAAAAGCAAAACAAATATATATATATATAATAGAATATGTAACTAAATATACAATTCACCAAATAGAGATTATATAAAAATAAAGTGTAACTGCACACAAGGGGTTAATATACTGTATCAACAGATGGCGCTGGTGTCACTGTAGGCTAGTCAAGCAGGATTATATTTAGATAAACAAAGTTATCAGTCAAAGGTTACTACAAGATCATGCAAGCAACAATTAAAATTACAGATATATATAGATACAGTAAGATACTGAATACGATAACTACTAGAGTTAATAAAAAAATACAAAGCTAGGTCGATTAGAGGTGCGCGTGCGTCGTCTGCTACAAGCTAGGATAACAAATGTAAACAACAATGTTTATCATTCAGAAAAGCAATAAAATAACATGCACGGCAACTACAGAACTATGTGGAGGTTAAACAAGCACTTAACTACTGTTCATGCAATGAATAAATGGAATTGGGATATGAAATACTCAAATTAGGATCGAGTTTTCTCAGTGGCGATGCGGAGCTGTTGGCGGTGCTAAAGCCGACGGGTGAGAGGAAGTGTAGTATATATGAAGTGTGCATTAGCTCCCATGGAGAGATAGACAGACAAATGAGTAAGTATGACACCGATGTGGTGTGGATGTGGATGTGCTAGAGAGTGTGGTGAGGATCACATTGAGGAATTTTGATAATATGGAGAGTATAGTGAGTGAGAGAATGACTAAACTAATGTTGGAGAGTGAGGTGGAAGGGCATAGAGGGAGAGAAAGACCAAAAATAAGGTGGAGAGATGGAGTTGAGAGGTATTCAAGTCACTTGTAACTGGTTTTGGGTTGGAGGAGTGGTGCCGGCTAATGGATGACAGAGGTGCATGAAGGCGATTCATTCTCATCCACGCCCTCGGGTATTAATAGATATTATCACCAACCAACCAATAAACTTACAAATAAACCTAACTAATACCATCAATGACAGTAATGAATATATGTGGTACTCATATATTTGAATTTGGATATAGCTCCACAAACACGACCCAAATTCAAAACCGCATGGGATAACGACCGAGGACCGAGGACAGCCATGAATGTAAATGTGGATCCAAACAGAACCAAAAATTTGATTAAAGAGCGTTCTATGAGTTCTAAAGCCGCAACTTTAAAGGTTTTCTATGCAAACGCTCGTAGCATACGCAATACATTTTCAGATTTAGAGGAACTAGTGTTTACAGAAAATTATGATGTGATTGGCATAACAGAAAATCTTGGCTCAGTACAGAAGATAGAGATTTTTTTAGCAGAGTATCAACTTCCCGGTTATGTAATGTTTGAGAAAAGCCGAATAAATATAAATGGAGGTGGCGTTTTACTTTATATCAAAGAAAGTCTTAACACGACCCTCCTGTCAAAACCTCAAATTGTGAACGTCGACACATCTTTTGCATTAATATACAGACCTCCAGCTCAATCAGTGCAAACTGACCGAGAAATTTACGAACAAATTGCAGATGTAAGTAACTCACAAGATACTGTAATTTTTGGCGACTTTAATTTACCTGTGACCAAGTGGGGCGATACTCTTACTTCACACTCCGGATATGACTTGTATGCGAACTTCCAAGAGAGTTCACTCTATCAATTTGTTCGATCGCCGACCCGTGGTAATAACGTTCTTGACCTTGGACTTCCAACAAAAGAAGAATTGATAGAGAATTTGAATGTTGGTGATGAATTCAGTAACAGAGACCATCGTACAATAACTTTCAATTTAAAGTTTACTAGTAACGAACCAAATAGCAGCATCGAAAAAGTCCCTAATTTCAAAAAAGCAAACTTTCATAAACTTAGAGCTATGTTTAAAGAAATTGACTGGAGCTCTTTAATTAACAATAATGACATAAATAATGAAACCACTTACCTAAAAGCAGTGCAAGACTGCATACCATCGAAAATACGGCGTACAGGCCATAATAATAAGCCCAAATGGTGGAATACAGATATTTCAAACTGTCTGCTTGCTAAAAGGTTTGCTAATGATAGATTAAAATCCTCACAAAATGACGAAGAATGGGTGAAATTTGTAGAGCTACGACGCAAAGCCAAAAAGTTAATTAAGAAAAGTAAAAAGACCTTGGAGTTACATGTTGCGAATCAAAGTAAAACAAACCCGAAAGAATTCTATAGTTATATCAGAAAGAAAAAAGTAGTTACTTCAACTGTTGGACCGTTAGTCGATGAAAATTGAAAATACACCAAAGACGAAGTACAAATGAATAATGCCCTCAATACGTTCTTTGCATCAGTTTTTACAACAGAGGACCTCAGTGATATCCCTACACCATCGCCGATTCAGATTGATAATTCAGATGTTCTAAGCAATATCACCGTTACAGAGAGAGAAGTATTGAATTGTTTAGATAAATTCGAGGTAAATAAAATGCCTGGACCTGATACAATCTCACCTAGAGTTCTACAGGAAGCTAAGGATGAGCTCTCCAAACCACTGACATTGCTATTCAATAAATCCTTGCAGTCTGGAACTATGCCTGATCAGTGGAAGCTAGCCAACATAACACCGATATTCAAAACAGGCAGCAAATCCCTACCCAGTAACTATCGTCCAATTAGCTTAACCTCATTTGTATGTAAAATGCTGGAAACACTCATAAGAGAGAGACTCGTAAATCACTTAGAGGAAAATAACATACTTAAAGATACTCAACACGGCTTTCGTAAAACACGTTCCTGTTTAACAAACCTCTTAGACTTCTTCCACGATATCCTCAATCTCTACGATGAGAGTAAAGCTGTAGATATTATATACCTTGATTTTCAAAAGGCCTTTGACAAAGTTCCCCACAAACGTTTACTGCTACAACTAAAAGCGCATGGAATACAAGACGGTGTGTTGAAATGGATAGAAAATTGGCTCAGCGACAGAAAGCAAAGAGTAGTCATAAACGGTAAGGCATCTAAATGGACCAATGTAAGTAGTGGGGTACCCCAGGGATCGGTACTAGGACCAATTAACTTTCTAATTTATATCAACGACATATATGAGGGTCTCACCTGTACAATCTCAAAATTTGCTGACGATACACAAATTGCAAATAGCTACTCTCAAAAGAGCAAGTTGACGATATGCAACACAATCTAGATAAGTTGTCATGTTGGGCCCAAATTTGGCAAATGAGTTTCAATGCGGATAAATGTAAAGTACTGTATATCGGATACCAAAATGAAAAAGCAAACTATTCGATGAATGGCACTCAGCTTAATGTAAACAGAGAAACCGATCTGGGAGTAACAATATCGAGTAACCTAAAACCGAGTCAACAATGTTCAGAAGTTGTTAAGAAGGCAAACAAAATAATTGGCTTTATAGGCAGGTCATTTGAGCATAAATCCAAAGAAGTTATCCTAACCCTTTACAATTCCTCAGTCCGTCCTCCTCTGGAATACTGCGTTCAATCCTGGTGCCCTTATTACCAAAAAGATATAAACAAGCTAGAACGAGTATAACGTAGAGTTACCAAAATGATACCTAGCCTAAAGAACAAACCATACGAGGAGCGTCTTAGAGAATTAAGTCTATTTCCTTTAACCCAGCACAGAATAAGAGGCGACATAATTCAAGTGTTCAACCTCATCAAAGGCATCGACAATATGAACTGTAGTAAGTACTTCACTATCGACCAATCTATTTACACGCGGGGAAACGGTTGCAAAATTATTGGTAACTCTTTGAACTCACACGAATCTAAGAATTTCTTCTTCAATCGAGTTGTCAACTTGTGGAATGGGCTTCCCCGAGACTTTATAGACTGCAGCACCGTTGATTCATTTAAACTTCGCCTAGACAAATATCTCGCATCAAACCCGCGACTGACTGCGTTTGTAAATGAATAACTTTATTTTATCCCCCCCTCAGTTACTAACCCATCTGTCCCCTACTAACTTCCTAATCCTGCCACGGACATTAATTCGAGGGCAGTAGTTCCCTTACCAATGTTCCCTTACCCACTATAAACCACTGTTTGGACACTTGATCCTCAGTGTTTTGGAGGACAAGCAGCCTAGAAGGGTCACTAGACCTGTTGTTGCTTGCTTGATTTCCTTTGTACTCCATTGATTTAAACCTAGGATACTCACATCGAAATTCTGCGCACTAACCATTACATTATCAAGACAGTTAAGGGTTTATGCACCAGCCTTTGAAGGATTATCCATTCTTGAATACTGGATATTAATCTAGGTATGTACATATACCCAACAGCACTATAATAGCCTAATGATTACACGAATGGAAGGGGTAATTGATGGGCACTTAACCACAAGGGAAAGCCTCCTTCGAATTATTCCTGAACCTGAATAAATTCATATTATCACCAACCCACCAATTAACTTACAAATAAACCTAATTAATAAAATCAATGAAACTAATGAATACATGTGGTACTCAATGGATTCGAACCTAGGAAACTCACACAGAAATTCCGCGCAGTAACCATTACGCTATGAAGACAGTTAATGCATTTGGCATTAAATGTATAAACAGATAGGACACCTCAAATACCTAGTTAACATTGCATTGCAAGTATTGTCTTACAAAAGAGGTATATCACGTGGCACTTACAGTAACCATATGCGTTTATGACTATTTTCATTATAGAAAATGTGCTTACACAGTATTATAATATACAGATACCTTCACTCCAGAGCTACCTACTTAGCATTGCCAATGCTGTATCAGACGTTTTGTGAACACGATTCAAAGCACTCACTAAGTGAAAGGGGAGAGATGGGTTTGGGGTTTACTAGGTGACGGTATTGAAGGATAAACATTTGCAACGGCAAAGGCACCTCGTATCCACTTTTCAAAGAGTGTTCAGTAGTTTTGGAGAGAGAGGAAACTGTTGGAGTGGCTTCGTTGTGTGTGTTATTAGTCTTTATATGCCGTCGAGATGTCCCCCAACTGGGGATAAGCATGTGAAACACACTAGAAAAGTATTACCTCTCCCACTAAAACTGTCCGCCTTGGCTGGGATTGAACTAGGTCAAGCATATTAACACATAATCATGCTATCCACTCAGCTGCCGCAGATCTATGTGCTGGGAGGAGAAGCGGTAGTGTGTAGCTGCTGAGAGTAGGGTGGTGGGTAGGGGGGGTTGATAAAAGAGAATCAGGTGACTGGTAGCAAGAAAAAACATTAATCAATATGCTTAAACCTCTCCATCAACGAGTATCTATTAACGCAAAACAAAACAAAAAAATGTGTTGGGGGGGGGGGGGGGGAATATCTTTGTAACGCCTGGCCTGGCGGGTAAATTTGCCGAAAAGTAGCTTCAATCCATGCTCTTTTTTTTATCCATAAGCAAGAGCTCTCGCTCCTGCCCGTGCTGGGGGTGTTAATTTGCCTGAGGAGATATAGTAGGGTTGGGGAAATCCAACCAAAGTGACAGGAGACGCACTGGCCCAGGGCCGGCAGTCACTTGGTGGATTGTGGATTCCCTGGTTGATATATGTTATCTTGCAAAGTTCGTGCAACTGAAGAGGAAAATCGCCGAAAATTAGGTATTTTGGCGGTTATTTCCGTGTAAGAGAGGTGTAGGAGGTGAGAGAGGTATTAGGTAGACCCCAGTACCAGACATGGAGCCGTGGCAAGCGGACCAAGGTCGCCTGTCGTCCCTGCAACGCCGGTCTCTCTCTCATTGCTCATAATGGCCTCATATTGGCACCAGTCATTTGACAGGCGCCGCAGGAGTGGCCAATGTTCTCTCTCCTGTCATATGATGGTCGCAAGTTGAGAGTTAAGGAGAGGGGACTCTCTGCTTTTGGTTGTAAGCCACTGATACGTCCATGTAACGGCAAGCACCTATCAATATAGCGTCCTCTAAACAACATTTATTGGTATGGAAAGTGATATCCCCTATGCGTGAGATTGACAATTTGTATAGGGATTACTGAAATGAGTGAAAATATCATAAACGTTTTTTAAATGGAGGTCCAAATCTACCCTGTAAATTTTACCGCCCTAGACAATCTGGTTTCACGTGGCAGTGGCCAGAAGTTGGGTGCTTGACACACATAACCATATCCCTTGTATTTCTCTAAAGATCCGCTTATACGAATATTTGCTTTATACCACCTCATTAGAGTCATTACAATGTTTTTCCAAGGTACAGTCGTCAGGATTAATTCGCTTCAGTTTCCCTGGACTCAGGCGTTAGTAGCACTTCACGACGGAGAGGTATCCCCTCCACCTCCTCTCCTTGTTGTTACCATACCCCCACCGAAACCCTCCCATTTTCTCTCCGACCCCAGAACTACACCCACCCTCCCTTCTCTCGCTCTCATCCATCAATTGCATGTAATCCGAACACCTAATGAAGGAATGCAATATATCATAGGCAGAGTCAGGTATTAGCTTAGAGAGAGAGAGAGAGAGAGAGAGAGAGAGAGAGAGAGAGAGAGAGATAGAGAGAGAGAGAGAGAGAGAGAGAGAGAGAGAGAGAGAGAGAGAGAGAGAGAGAGAGAGAGAGACAGCGGGGGGGGGGGAATGTTCGCCGAAAACCTTACATATGATTATACCGATAAATTTACCATTGACCCCTTAAAGGTTCATACCAATGTACTGATGGTTTAATACTGTATCATACTCTAATATAGCTGCCAAACTAACCCCCGTGAAGATGTATTTCATTGTCATCGTTGTATTATAATTGGCTCAGTCTGGACTACGTAACAAGCCTAAGACAACGAGGACCGTCTGTGTCAGTTCCACCATGAACACACAAACTAAACCATTCAAGTATTTTGAATTATTTATTTTTATACAATTATTAAATACTAATATCACTACTTATTAGCACCGTTTACAAGAACAAAACATTTGCCTAATCATATTCCCCACAAATCTCTCTGCTTCCAGACAGTTCAGGACTCATTAAGTGTAAACAGCCCATTTGCCAATTAATGCTATGAATTATTGCAGAGAATGTACCCAGTGAGTCGGCCATGTGATTTAATTACGCTAACTCAATACTCATCCTCTTAACGGAGCTATCTACCCAATCATTAGGCCATATTGTTTTCCTAATGGGCCATAATGTAAGATTATATATTCTATTCTATATGCTCAGGCCCAATCCCCACTTTTCCTATTTTTTTATTTTATTTTTCTCTATTTTATAATTTTTGTTTGTTTTTTCTTTTTTTCTTGGGGACACGGGACACGAACTACCCTCGGGCAAGGTACTGGGGGTTTCGAAAAGAGGCTCCAGGCTTGAAAATTTTACTTGACATAAACAGGCTTAATAATCCTGAAGGGTTGATAACCAATATACTGTATATGCCCTATTTTAATTAACTACCCCTTGGGTACTCTTACGTTTACGTTCATCTATCCATTAGGGAGGGTCTTATTTTAAAGTTACCATGCCCTTAACGCTTACGCTCACCCATACATTAGGGAAGGACTTATTAATGTTGTCACCTTACTCTGAACACCTTGCTATAAGGTTACTCTATTGAATCAGGTATCTTGTTTTGTAACCAAGTTAAGGGGGGCGTTCACTATGGCTATGTAGCAATATTGGTTGAAACATAGCAAATTGCGTTAAATACTCCCTGAATAATGGCAAGACGTAGGGTATCTACTCCACCTAATACTATTGAAAGCTTCACGCCTATTCAAGCTTATTCTCTTGAGATAACTTTCAAGATAATTTGAATTCACACCTGTTAAGAATAATTACTAAATAACTATATAACACCCATTTATTAAATCCCAGATTAACTAGAAGTTATAATATTGAACTTATCAATAATTCTTCTACTATAATAACACTCTGTATAACAGGGTGGGTGCCCAACCCCGAAAGGAGTTGAAATAGGGGAGCTATCCCCCCGCCAAAGGCGGCTTTCTAGGGCCTTTCCTAGCTGTTGCTGAGAGGATTGGGTTCTAGTTATGTGGTGATGGCCTGGTCTATCAGAGTGAGAGCTGAGTGATCTCTGCCATACCCATAGCTTACTCTGACTGTTCCTTTTACTTATATAACTTCTAGATCTCAAGTGACGGCGTCTTTTCCGTGGATTGACCTCCCTACTGCCAACCTAGAAGTTGGCAGATTGGGAGCCAAAGCGTCACATTTTTCCCTTGCCCCTCAACTTTCCCTTCATAATTGCTGAGGGGCACATGGCCTTGGGTGGGGCTTTGGTTTCCCGGGCGTTTCCGCACCCTCCTTAGCTCCCTGCTTTGGAGTGGCTTCGGTCACCCGGGCTTTGTTAGTGGTAAGCAGGGAGGGTTTTGTGGAGGCGATCGTTTATGGCCTTGGCCTTGCTCGAGACCTTGGGGCTGTTCGGCCAGACAGCCTGGGGAACAATAACAACAACAACTGTTTCGTGTATAACCAAATAATCTCATTATACCTTATCATTATATAATTATACAAGTGTGTATTTCTACTCCTCATACCTGGTATGTCCATATCCTTATACAGTTAACCCTACTAGTAACGGTAGTAATTAACAGCTTCAGGTTAGGTTTTGTTTAGTTCATATGTTTAATGTGCAGGAGATGGTGGCCGAGAGATGTGTGTGAAATACTTCATTCTTTCATTAGGTGTTCAGAATACATTTAATCGGCGAGGTCCCAGAAGTAGCTCCTAGCTGGGTGAGAGCGAGAGAAGGGAGGGTGGGTGTAGTTCTGGGGTCGGAGAGAAAATGGGAGGGTTTAGGTGGGGGTATGGGAACAACAAGGAGAGGAGGTGGAGGGGATACCTCTCCACCGTGCAGTGCTACTAACAGGGAAAATGAAACGAATTAATCCTGACGACTGTACATACGCTAAATATTATGCTATAATGTAGGGAGGATGTGTTGAAGGTATAGAAATGGGTTTGCAGTCTAACATAAATCAGAAATATGTGAAAGATAAGGGGTAACAATATGTGGTGTAAGAAGGATTTGTGGTGGAAAGAGGAGGAGGGGGGAGGGAAAGATGAGAGTCTGTGGTGTGTGTCATCCTCCTTCCCCTATCCACCGCATGTTGTGGTACCGAAAGGGGCTTCGGCAGTTGTGTATGGGGGAGGGGGAAATTGGTACGTGTATAATAAATTCGTTCTAGTTTTTGGAAAATAGGTACGTGGAAATAGGTTGGAAAACCTGCAAACTTGTTTTCCACGAACGAATTTTCTGGTTTTGAACAGGGACTTGGAAATATGATCGTATGTAATATTATAAAATTTAGTTAGAAATACGTATGTGGTAATAAGTACGTGTTGATAGTGCAGGGTTTGAAACTGATACATGTTCGAATTTCTTTCCAAGTAAACGTCAGTAACTTCGAAAAGGCCATTGGAATTAGGTTCGAAATATTCTGAGGAACTCCACTTGTCACATCTCTCCATTCTGACTTCATACCATTTACAAGAACCCATGAATGGGGGCCGTGTGCACACTGGCCCGTTTTTTATGAACCTGTAAATTTTGTGTCTGGATAGGATACTTGCAGCCACACATATAGGACTTTTGAAAGAATACTCGTAGTATAGAGGTTATATACAATTTCCTTACACAGTATAATATGTTTTGGGGTGTTTAAATACTTCCATTCTCTTACGTGCTTGTCAGGCCTCGGTGAGTATTCAGTCTTTTCCAAGAGTTTCCGTAAGTCCTGAACTCCTTTATTTTCCACAGGGAAGGTCTGTTGCTGCTGAAGGAGTAGGGAGGAGAGAGAGAGAGGTAAGTTCTGTGCTCGTGGGGAGCGTTCAAACTTGTTGGTCCAGGAGAGGGTTTTCGGACATGATATGGCCCAATTTGGATCAAGTGGCCTGTCTGGTCCTCTTCTTTGGACCAATCACAAACTGGGGTAGATTAGCATTTTTTTTTTCTAACACTGTCAATGGGCGAAGGATGAAGGTGATCTGGCTGTGGTCATGGGGCGAGGGGCTTGACAAATTCGCTTCTTCGATGTTTCCGCTCTCGCTCCTGCCCAGTGCTGGGGTTGTTAACCCGGGAACTGCGGGAAGACTCTTAAGAGTTCCCCCGGCGGACTGCGGGAAGACTCTTAAGAGTCAGAGAAAAAATAAATAAACTTTAAACATCGGAAAAAAAAAAAAAAAGAAAAAAAAAAAATTGGCCCCTGGGCCATGCAAAATATCACTCCTCTACCTCCCCTCCTTCCCCACTTTCCTCCCCTCCTTCAGTTATCACCTATTTTCCCTGTTATTCCCTTATTCTGAGGTATATTTTCGTGCTAACATTAGCGAGTTGCAAGCAGGGCATTGACATCACTGTTAGCAAGCGAGTGCAAGAGAGAGAGAGAGAGAGTATCGATCGACTGTGTCTCAGTGGCCTTGGGGGAAATTGGCGGGAAAGCAGGTTGCATCACCCATACATTATATATCTCGCAGCCTGTATCTCCGATTTTGACCATCCAAACGCTGTTTTCACTCGTTTTATTGTTGTTTCAGGTTAATACCTTTATAATCAACCCATAATAGGCACATATGGATAAGTATTAATGCTGTATATGGTAAAATGAATATTTTAGTGATGGAAACAGTTCAAATACGTCAGCACAGGCAGAGGTGTCAAATTACCCCCATGCGCACTTGTTAGGTTAATTGGCCTGAGGAGGGATGGTAGGGTTGGGGGAATCCAACCAAAGTGACAGGAGACGCACTGGTCCAGGGCCGGCAGTGACTTGGTGGATTGTGGATTCCCTGGTTGATTTCACACTTGTATTCTGCAAAGACCTGATGTAATTGCTACCCAGAGGTAAGGTGGGCCTCGCTCCTGACACTCTGGGAGTCTTGGGAAGTGACGCTGCTTGGGGCGATGAGGGTACTGGTGGTGTCTTCTGTACAAGCCCCGCAGATAGGTTTGCTAGGAGTCTCAGGCAGGGGAGGACTCTGTATTCTCTTCCTCTTTGCCTGTCTTCTCTTTTCCAGGGGTACAGCTATAGGTTACAGTATCTTTTTTTAATTATTTGTTTTTCTATGTGAATGAGGGAGACAAAAGGCATAACTGCCTGCAGCGAGTGCCTCCCCCAGATTTCAAAGAGTGACATGGCCGAAATCAAGGGACGTTCGAGTTAACCTGGACACACAGAGCTTGAAGCAATTTAAGTCATAGTTAGAGGGAAAGGCTAATTCTGGGAGAGAGTTCCAGAGCTCAGCAGTTGAATAGAAGAAAGTCTGAGAATAGCGTTTCACTCTCGGGTTGGACAGTTGCACAGAGTAGGGGTGGGTTTGTGTTGCAAGGTGGGTACTATGTACCCTACGTAGAGGAGGTGGTATACACTGGGAAAGCTCCAAGGAACACTGATTATTGTAGTAGCGATAGAATAGCGAGAGAGATGCAACACCGAGGCGAAGAGAGAGAGATTGCAGAGAGCTGGTGAGTGGACGGGAGTTAATGATACGAAAGGCTTTCCTTTCTACTTTGTCTAGGTGTGCGGTGTGAGAGGATCCTCCCCATACATGTGAATAATACTCAATACAAGGACACACTGTGCCCCTGTACAGAGCAAGAAGCTGCGCAGGTGTAAACAAAACTTTGAGGAGGTTGAGCACACCCAGCTTCTGGGAGGCTGCCTTAGCGAGACTGGTAATATGGTCTTTCCAAGTGAGAACAGACGAAAAAGAGACACCGAGAACATTGAGAGAAGATGAAGGGTTGATTTTTGTATTGTTGAAGAATAAGGGATAGTCCTCTGGAGGTTCCTGACGTGTAGTAAGATTGATAAATTGAGTTTTGGAAGCATTAAATACAACAAGGTTTTCTCTACCCCAATTGAAAATAGTAGCTAGATCAGAAGATAAGCGTTTTATGGCCTCATTACGTTTGTTTTTTAAGGGACTGCTGGCTGGGGCATTCTGGAAAACTAATTGAGCGGTGAAAGGTAGAGTCGTCTGCATATGAATGGATGGGACTGGATGTACAGTTAACCCGCTGAGTCCCAGGCAATTTAAAATAAATGTATCACCCAGGAACGGCAGGTTTTGAAAAAAAAAAAAAATCCAGAAAACACCAGGAATGGGATAGGAATGAAGGAAAACCCACAAAAAACCGATCCCCTAGGTCATTAAGGGGTCCTACGGTGCGCCCGTAAATCGGATTTACAAGAGGGGAAATGTGTAGGCAAAAACACCCCAAAACAGGTTTTGGCGCATTCACGCGCAAGCGGTTGGAATTTGAGAGTTTTCAACCATCGGCATTGTTGTTTGGGATACTTACACAGTTCCCATACAAATCTGAGCCCTCTAGGTACCATAGGACCGGAGTAATTAACATTGACGCATACGTATGCGTCGCTGGGGTTTAGCCTTACAAACATTTTGGACGCAAACAGTGCGTCGCTGGTGTTCTGTGGGTTAAGATCATTTATGAAAATTAGAAAGAGAATAGGAGATAGGACAGAACCCTGAGGAACACCGGAGTTGATAGGATGAGGAAATGAGCGATGACCGTCCACAACCGCAGCTATGGAACGGCCGGAAAGGAAATTAGAGACAAAGGAACAGATGGAGGGACAGAAACCGAAGGAGGGCAGTTTGGAAATTAAAGATTTGTGCCAGACTCTATCGAAGGCCTTCGATAAGTCTAGTGCAACAGAAAAAAGTCTCACCGAAGTTCCGAAAGTTGGATGACCAAGAGTTAGCAAGATATGAAAGAAGATCACCAGTAGAGCGACCCCTTTACCGGTCACTCATAGAAATACTTATAATATCGATTTTCTGATCCTCGACCATGAAAGTAGACCACATTCTAAGACATATTTACTTCTGAGTTTTGTTTTAAATTTGTAATTTTTAGGTTGCAAATTGAAATTTGCAAAATTACCATACTGTATATGGTTCCTCGCCGGTCTAGGGTCATAAAATTGCAGAATATTGCAATATTGAAAACAAAAAATTATGGATAAATAAACACTACATAACAGTATAATCTTTGTTTTATTTAAAAAGTTACCAAAAATTTATTAGAATAAAAATACCTTACAGTATAATGGTTTGATAAGCATTGCTTTGGGGCCAGGATTTCCCACCTCCTTGCCTTTTGATCCTAAGCAACAGGTGTGTGGTAGTCCAGGAAGCAGTACCTTTCCGCGTTGAGGCACAGGTGTACCTTGCATACCCGGCAGAGCACATTAGACCGGATGATGTTACCTTTCCGGCTACAGTGCTTGCAGGTCTGCCGGGTGACATACAGTGGCACGTGGAAGAGGGTCTTTTCAAACTGCACCGAGGCGTCAGGCACTTGGCGGTGACCACGGATGGGTTTGGGGAGATCGATCACGTCGGTGGGGCTGTAGGGACTGGGGCTGCCAGGTGACGAGGACAAGGAGCTCCTCAGAGGCCGAGAGATGACTGGCTCCTTGTTGCTGGTGCAAAGGAACACCTGTATCCGGAAGTCCTTGAGGCAAATCCCAGTTTCGCCTAGTGCCCGCAGTCCCGCCTGTAACACAGCCAGGCATTGGTCAGGCAGATGTCCATACAATAGGCGAAGACCCTCATGTACCACCTCTTGGACCTCATGGGGGTACGATACAGGTGCACCAGCATGTCACTCTTGTCGATGCCCCCCATGTTTGCATTGTAGCTCTTGATGACATTGGGGCAATCGACTTCCTCCTTCTTCTTGGTTTCCTTGCAGTACCTCTTGCACTTCGCCACCGGCTCCAGCCCCAGGTCATTGGACAGCACAGTCACAACCTTGTTATCCTTCCACCTCAGGGCCAGGATGCCATCGTCGGTACAGAGGTAGTCATATGAACCACAAGGGACAGCCTTCTTCTCCATCTCCTTGACCGCCTTGAGAGGAAAGTTGCCGATCCTGTTGTCCCTCGCAGTCCCTGTGTACCGACAGTCCCTCCCCTGCAGGTACCTCACCAGCTCCAGACTCGTAAACAAATTGTCGGCAAAGATGGCTGTGGTAGTGGATGTGGTCATGGTGCTGGCAAGAACCGAAACAATCTGGCTGGTGGCTCCGAGGACCTCCTGTTCTGGGGTTAGGGGGATACCGTGGGCAGACAGCATAGTCTTCCCCTGTCCATGTCGTGGATGAAACCATCCTCTGAGGCTCTGGAGAACAGTTTGAATCCCCACTTGTCAGGCTTATTCTTGATGTACTGCCTGAGATTCCCTGCCGTCTTTCCCTTGTAAGCCACCATGACCTCATCGACGGACTGCTTGGGTGATTGAGGCTCACTCCTGAAGGCATCAGTGATAAAATTGAAGAGGAGACGGACCTTGTAAAACCTGTCGATGATGCCACCCAGCTGGGAGCTGTCATTGAAGTGGATCGTTCGGCAGAGGAGTCGGAAACGCTTCGATGACATGAGGTCGGCCACCTGAGGATCCCGAATATACATAGCCCAGTAGTCGTCCATGGAGGGACACTGAACAACACCCATGTAGAGTAGGATACTGATGAACACCGACATATCTTCCTCAGTGGTTGAAAAAAGTTGTGGTGATGTCCTTCTGGGTGGCATATAGCTTGGTTTGATAGGTGCTTGAATGTGCTTGATTACCTGTGGAGTGATGAATCTGCTGAAATACTGGTGAGGAGCCTGGATGTATTGAGGAGGCTGGTGGTGATAGGTGGGCAGGGGCGGGTTCTTGATGTCCACCTTCTTCCAGGTTGTGGGCCGTGCTTAGGACTTCTTACACTTACCCTTATCCTTGGACACTTTAGCCCTAGTGCCCTCCTCTAGCTCTGCCTCCACATCCTCATCCTCCTCATCTTCACCAATTTCCTCAACTGCAGGCCTGACACACTTCCTCTTGCCGTTGGGGTCATACGACGTGTGAGGTGTGTTCAAATCGTGGGGTGGTGGCATGAAGTCCGGGTCAGCGTCTTTGTTGTCAGACATCGATTCGTCATCGCTGATGTTAGGGTCGGCAGGCCTCGCAGCGGCGGCCACGCTTGTAAAAGAGTCCTGTCTGGAACTGAAAGAGAAATAATTTGTTAAAATTTATCCCAAAAAAGTCAATACACGAATAAAAATGTGCATATAATATATATATATATATATATATATATATATATATATATATATATATATATATATATATATATATATATATATATATATATATATATATATATATACCTGTATATAAATATATATATATATATACTGTATATACTGTACATATATATATATATATATATATATATATATATATATATATGTTAGTATAGCCAGGTAATAGATTCTCTTTTAAACAGACGAGGTTAAAGGCAATGGCAGTTTCAGCATTCAGGATTTTATTGTTATAGCTTTCAATAGTTCTAACAATTTTCCTCTGGGGTTCAGAGATGAGGTACAACAGGTTAGCAAAATTCATGGTGGATCCAACGTTTCACAAGTAAACATCTTGCATCTTCAGGGAAGGAGAGGTAATGATTAGAATAGGGACAAAGCATCATATTTATACAAAATTCGAGGATCAAGAATAGGGAGGTGGGCGGAGCTACTGGGTGTGTGGTGGCTGTTCATTGGTGGAAGGCAGTCTATTCGCGAGACGGGCACTAAATCTTATCGGTGGTTGGTTGTTGGCTGTGGGTGGCTGTGATTGGTTGGTGTTGTCAGTTGTGTGCTGAGCTTACAGGAGGGGGGCACAGGGCGAGAGGAAGGGGGGCAGTATGCCTGTAGCGCTTGCCTGAAGGAAGAATTTGAAGGTCTTGTGTTTGGTTGTTGATGCTGGGGTTGAGTGTTTGGATGTATAGAGCTTCTAAAATAGCTAGTCTTCTGGGGTCTGATTCTTTGTCGAGTATGGTGGTTTGTTTGTCTAGGTTGGCGCGAGTTAGGGCAAGATGGTGGGGGGCTTGATAGTGATCTTTTATAGCGCCAGATTGAAGGTGGAGGGTTAGTCGACGGGAAAGGCGAGTCTGTGTCATTCCAACATAGGATAGGGGTCCACAGTCCCCGGAGGTGCAAATATGCTGGTATATCACATGATCGTCTTTCGGTTGGTTGGTGGAAATGGGGCGGTTACGGAGGACAAGGTTGGAGGTCTTAGGAGATTTGTAGTAAATAATGAGTTTTATTTTATTGTCAGGGTTGGTGGGGAGGACGTTTTTGTGAATTATTTCTTTCATAATGGATTCGTCTGTTGTGTGGTCGGAAGACATGTAGTTTCTGTAGAAAAATGTAATGTTATTGGCCGGGTTGGTGCTAGGGGGGTCTTGTTTGTACCATTTTTCTAGGTGGTGGTTGATGGCATTGGTGACGTCAGTGTTGGAATACACATTGTTGACTAGGACCTGGGTGAGCCTTTTCAGTTCATTGTGTGTGTCATTCCAGGTGGTGCAATGGGTGAGGGCTCTCCTGACATAGGCGGCGATGGTGGACTGATGGTATCGTTTAGGGCATTCACTTTCCCCATTAAGACATTGGCCATTGTTAGTAGGTTTGGTGTACACCATAGTTTTGAAGCCGTGGTCGTGGAGGGAGACAAGGAGGTCGAGGAAGGGTAGATGTCCATCGGTGGTTTCTTCGTATGTGAAGTTGAGTCCGGAGGCGGCCATGAAGCGCTGCTGGAGGTCCCTGAGTTCGCCCAGGTCCTTCACCCGCACGAAGATATCATCGATGTACCTGCAGTAGACAGTGGGCCGGTGGGCAGCCAGGAGTTCCTCTTCGATAGTTCCCATGAAGAAATTGGCGAACAGGACCCCCAGGGGGCTTCCCATCGCTACACCGTCGATTTGCTGGTACATAGTTCCAAGAGCGTCTTCAGGGCCTTCTCTGGGATGTCCAGGGGGGGCGTGTTAGGGCAGTGGTAAACTCGACGTAGGATAAAATCTATGGTCTTGTCAACGGGCACGTTGGTAAACAAACTCTCTACGTCGAGGGAGGCGATGATGTGGTCGTTAGCTGGGGGGGCATCTCGTAGAATTTCTAGGAAGTCATAAGCAGAGTTGAGGTTGTATTGCCGAGGAACAAAAGGGGTGAGGAGTTTGTTCAGGGCCTTGGCGGTCTGGTAGGTAGCAGTAGGGATCTGTGATATGATGGGGCGGAGGGGGTTCCCGGGTTTGTGGGTTTTTATAGTACCGTAAGCATAACCTGGGGTGAATTCGCCGATGAGTTTCTTCAGGTGTACGCCATCGGCTTTGGCGTTGATAGCAGTGATGGTGGTGTTGGCTTTCCTTTTTATTTCATCAGTAGGGTTGCGAGTGATCCTTTTGAATTTGTTTTTATCACTAAGAATGTCGTCCATTTTCCGTAGGTATTCTTCTTTTCCGTGTATCACAAGGCAGGAGGCCTTATCAGCTCGTCGGATGATGATGTTGGGGTTCTCTTTAAGTTGTTTAGCGGCTTTGAAGTGGTGTTTATTGAGGAGCTTGCTTTGGTGGGATCCTCTGGTTTTGGCGGCTTCTTCTAGTAGGGTGGGTTGTAGGGCTGGGGTGGTGGTGATCTTGCCGTCTTTCTGGAATCGTAGGATGTCATTCAGTAGGACTTCAATTTCAAGGCGTTTTCGGTGGGGTCCCGGCTGGGAAATGTAGTGGCAATTTAAGCCTTTGTTCAGGAGGTCTTTTTGGTCCGGCGTTAGGGTGGTGTTGGTGAGGTTAATATATTATCCTTTTGTTGGCTTGGGAAGTTTTATGTTTCCACCATATAGACGGGAGAGTTTTTGGATGGTAGTGTTCTCTGTTTGTCGTCTGTGTTGTTCGCCAAAACCAGAAGATCCCACCAAAGCAAGCTCCTCAATAAACACCACTTCAAAGCCGCTAAACAACTTAACACCTTACGAGCGGCCTAGGCGGTATATAATATGTAGCCACCAGCAGGGTGTTTTTAGCCAAAATAGGCCTGTTTACGTGATCATATTCATGCCTAAATAAGACCCAGAGCGTAAAACAAGTATCTATCTCTGAAAGGGCATAAACAGAGCTTTCCAATGACACCATAACGATCCTTGTATGATGGCTAGTTTTCTTGCAACAACCGCGCAACGCGAGTGCAAAAAGCATGTAATTCGGCACTTTCCCCATACAATTCCGTATATAGCGAGTGAGAGAAGGGAGGAAGGTGGGATTCGTGTCAGTAGGTTCGCCACGGTGGTCTGGAGCAGTCATACGCTCGCTACTCTCCTGCCACCACTTGTCTCTCTCTCTCAGCAACATTACGTGCTGAAATTGCCACACGACCTATGTCGAGCGCCGCCAGATAGTCCAGATTAATTATACTCGACTTATGTTGCGCCCCGACAATTAGGGATTAAAGAGAACCCCAACATCATCATCCGACGAGCTGATAAGGCCTCCTGCCTTGTGATACACGGAAAAGAAGAATACCTACGGAAAATGGACGACATTCTTAGTGATAAAAACAAATTCAAAAGGATCACTCGCAATCCTACTGACGAAATAAAAAGGAAAGCCAACACCACCATCACTGCTATCAACGCCAAAGCCGATGGCGTACACCTGAAGAAACTCATCGGCGAATTCACCCCAGGTTATGCTTACGGTACTATAAAAACCCACAAACCCGGGAACCCCCTCCGCCCCATCATATCACAGATCCCTACTGCTACCTACCAGACCGCCAAGGCCCTGAACAAACTCCTCACCCCTTTTGTTCCTCGGCAATACAACCTCAACTCTGCTTATGACTTCCTAGAAATTCTACGAGAGGCCCCCCCCACAAACGACCACATCATCGCCTCCCTCGACGTAGAGAGTTTGTTTACCAACGTGCCCGTTGACAAGACCATAGATTTTATCCTACGTCGAGTTTACCACTGCCCTAACACGCCCCCCCTGGACATCCCGGAGAAGGCCCTGAAGACGCTCTTGGAACTATGTACCAAGGAGTCCCCTTTCCTCTGCCCCCGCGGGAATATGTACCAGCAAATCGACGGTGTAGCGATGGGAAGCCCCCTGGGGGTCCTGTTCGCCAATTTCTTCATGGGAACTATCGAAGAGGAACTCCTGGCTGCCCACCGGCCCACTGTCTACTGCAGGTACATCGATGATATCTTCGTGCGGGTGAAGGACCTGGCGAACTCAGGGACCTCCAGCAGCGCTTCATGGCCGCCTCCGGACTCAACTTCACATACGAAGAAACCACCGATGGACATCTACCCTTCCTCGACCTCCTTGTCTCCCTCCACGACCACGGCTTCAAAACTATGGTGTACACCAAACCTACTAACAATGGCCAATGTCTTAATGGGGAAAGTGAATGCCCTAAACGATACCATCAGTCCACCATCGCCGCCTATGTCAGGAGAGCCCTCACCCATTGCACCACCTGGAATGACACACACAATGAACTGGAAAGGCTCACCCAGGTCCTAGTCAACAATGGGTATTCCAACACTGACGTCACCAATGCCATCAACCACCACCTAGAAAAATGGTACAAACAAGACCCCCCTAGCACCAACCCGGCCAATAACATTACATTTTTCTACAGAAACTACATGTCTTCCGACCACACAACAGACGAATCCATTATGAAAGAAATAATTCACAAAAACGTCCTCCCCACCAACCCTGACAATAAAATAAAACTCATTATTTACTACAAATCTCCTAAGACCTCCAACCTTGTCCTCCGTAACCGCCCCATTTCCACCAACCAACCGAAAGACGATCATGTGATATACCAGCATATTTGCACCTCCGGGGACTGTGAACCCCTATCCTATGTTGGAATGACACAGACTCGCCTTTCCCGTCGACTAACCCTCCACCTTCAATCTGGCGCTATAAAAGATCACTATCAAGCCCCCCACCATCTTGCCCTAACTCGCGCCAACCTAGACAAACAAACCACCATACTCGACAAAGAATCAGACCCCAGAAGACTAGCTATTTTAGAAGCTCTATACATCCAAACACTCAACCCCAGCATCAACAACCAAACACAAGACCTTCAAATTCTTCCTTCAGGCAAGCGCTACAGGCATACTGCCCCCCTTCCTCTCGCCCTGTGCCCCCCTCCTGTACGCTTCCGCGCTCAGCACACAACTGACAACACCAACCAATCACAGCCACCCACAGCCAACAACCAACCACCGATAAGATTTAGTGCCCGTCTCGCGAATAGACTGCCTTCCACCAATGAACAGCCACCACACACCCAGTAGCTCCGCCCACCTCCCTATTCTTGATCCTCGAATTTTGTATAAATATGATGCTTTGTCCCTATTCTAATCATTACCTCTCCTTCCCTGAAGATGCAAGATGTTTACTTGTGAAACGTTGGATCCACCATGAATTTTGCTAACCTGTTGTACCTCATCTCTGAACCCCAGAGGAAAATTGTTAGAACTATTGAAAGCTATAACAATAAAATCCTGAATGCTGAACTGCCATTGCCTTTAACCTCGTCTGTTTAAAAGAGAATCTATTACCTGGCTATAACATATATATATATATATTATATATATATTATATATATACAGTATATACAGTATATATATATATTTATATACAGGTTATAATATATATATATATATATAAATCTATATATATATTATATATATATATAATATATATATATATATATATATATATATATATATTATATGCACATTTTTATTCGTGTATTGACTTTTTTGGGATAAATTTTAACAAATTATTTCTCTTTCAGTTCCAGACAGGACTCTTTTACAAGCGGGGCCGCCGCTGCGAGGCCTGCCGACCCTAACATCAGCGATGACGAATCGATGTCTGACAACAACGACGCTGACCCGGACTTCATGCCACCACCCCACGATTTGAACACACCTCACACGTCGTATGACCCCAACGGCAAGAGGAAGTGTGTCAGGCCTGCAGTTGAGGAAATTGGTGAAGATGAGGAGGATGAGGATGTGGAGGCAGAGCTAGAGGAGGGCACTAGGGCTAAAGTGTCCAAGGATAAGGGTAAGTGTAAGAAGTCCTAAGCACGGCCCACAACCTGGAAGAAGGTGGACATCAAGAACCCGCCCCTGCCCACCTATCACCACCAGCCTCCTCAATACATCCAGGCTCCTCACCAGTATTTCAGCAGATTCATCACTCCACAGGTAATCAAGCACATTACCTATCAAACCAAGCTATATGCCACCCAGAAGGACATCACCACAACTTTTTTCAACCACTGAGGAAGATATGTCGGTGTTCATCAGTATCCTACTCTACATGGGTGTTGTTCAGTGTCCCTCCATGGACGACTACTGGGCTATGTATATTCGGGATCCTCAGGTGGCCGACCTCATGTCATCGAAGCGTTTCCGACTCCTCTGCCGAACGATCCACTTCAATGACAGCTCCCAGCTGGGTGGCATCATCGACAGGTTTTACAAGGTCCGTCTCCTCTTCAATTTTATCACTGATGCCTTCAGGAGTGAGCCTCAATCACCCAAGCAGTCCGTCGATGAGGTCATGGTGGCTTACAAGGGAAAGACGGCAGGGAATCTCAGGCAGTACATCAAGAATAAGCCTGACAAGTGGGGATTCAAACTGTTCTCCAGAGCCTCAGAGGATGGTTTCATCCACGACATGGACAGGGGAAGACTATGCTGTCTGCCCACGGTATCCCCCTAACCCCAGAACAGGAGGTCCTCGGAGCCACCAGCCAGATTGTGTCGGTTCTTGCCAGCACCATGACCACATCCACTACCACAGCCATCTTTGCCGACAATTTGTTTACGAGTCTGGAGCTGGTGAGGTACCTGCAGGGGAGGGACTGTCGGTACACAGGGACTGCGAGGGACAACAGGATCGGCAACTTTCCTCTCAAGGCGGTCAAGGAGATGGAGAAGAAGGCTGTCCCTTGTGGTTCATATGACTACCTCTGTACCGACGATGGCATCCTGGCCCTGAGGTGGAAGGATAACAAGGTTGTGACTGTGCTGTCCAATGACCTGGGGCTGGAGCCGGTGGCGAAGTGCAAGAGGTACTGCAAGGAAACCAAGAAGAAGGAGGAAGTCGATTGCCCCAATGTCATCAAGAGCTACAATGCAAACATGGGGGGCATCGACAAGAGTGACATGCTGGTGCACCTGTATCGTACCCCCATGAGGTCCAAGAGGTGGTACATGAGGGTCTTCGCCTATTGTATGGACATCTGCCTGACCAATGCCTGGCTGTGTTACAGGCGGGACTGCGGGCACTAGGCGAAACTGGGATTTGCCTCAAGGACTTCCGGATACAGGTGTTCCTTTGCACCAGCAACAAGGAGCCAGTCATCTCTCGGCCTCTGAGGAGCTCCTTGTCCTCGTCACCTGGCAGCCCCAGTCCCTACAGCCCCACCGACGTGATCGATCTCCCCAAACCCATCCGTGGTCACCGCAGCCAAGTGCCTGACGCCTCGGTGCAGTTTGAAAAGACCCTCTTCCACGTGCCACTGTATGTCACCCGGCAGACCTGCAAGCACTGTAGCCGGAAAGGTAACATCATCCGGTCTAATGTGCTCTGCCGGGTATGCAAGGTACACCTGTGCCTCAACGCGGAAAGGTACTGCTTCCTGGACTACCACACACCTGTTGCTTAGGATCAAAAGGCAAGGAGGTGGGAAATCCTGGCCCCAAAGCAATGCTTATCAAACCATTATACTGTAAGGTATTTTTATTCTAATAAATTTTTGGTAACTTTTTAAAATAAAACAAAGATTATACTGTTATGTAGTGTTTATTTATCCATAATTTTTTTTTTTCAATATTGCAATATTCTGCAATTTTATGACCCTAGACCGGCGAGGAACCATATACAGTATGGTAATTTTGCAAATTTCAATTTGCAACCTAAAAATTACAAATTTAAAACAAAACTCAGAAGTAAATATGTCTTAGAATGTGGTCTACTTTCATGGTCGAGGATCAGAAAATCGATATTATAAGTATTTCTATGAGTGACCGGTAAAGGGGTCGCTCTACTGGTGATCTTCTTTCATATCTTGCTAACTCTTGGTCATCCAACTTTCGGAACTTCGGTGAGACTTTTTCTGTTGCACTAGACTTATCGAAGGCCTTCGATAGAGTCTGGCACAAATCTTTAATTTCCAAACTGCCCTCCTTCGGTTTCTGTCCCTCCATCTGTTCCTTTGTCTCTAATTTCCTTTCCGGCCGTTCCATAGCTGCGGTTGTGGACGGTCATCGCTCATTTCCTCATCCTATCAACTCCGGTGTTCCTCAGGGTTCTGTCCTATCTCCTATTCTCTTTCTAATTTTCATAAATGATCTTAACCCACAGAACACCAGCGACGCACTGTTTGGTCCAAAATTTTTGTAAGGCTAAACCCCAGCGACGCATACGTATGCGTCAATGTTAATTACTCCGGTCCTATGGTACCTAGAGGGCTCAGATTTGTATGGGAACTGTGTAAGTATCCCAAACAACAATGCCGATGGTTGAAAACTCTCAAATTCCAACCGCTTGCGCATGAACGCGCCAAAACCTGTTTTGGGGTGTTTTTGCCTACACATTTCCCCTCTTGTAAATCCGATTTACGGGCGCACCGTAGGACCCCTTAATGACCTAGGGGATCGGTTTTTTGTGGGTTTTCCTTCATTCCTATCCCATTCCTGGTGTTTTCTGGATTTTTTTTTTTTTTCAAAACCTGCCATTCCTGGGTGATACATTTATTTTAAATTGCCTGGGACTCAGCGGGTTAACTGTACATCCAGTCCCATCCATTCATATGCAGACGACTCTACCTTTCACCACTCAATTAGTTTTCCAGAATGCCCCAGCCAGCAGTCCCTTAAAAACAAACGTAATGAGGCCATAAAACGCTTATCTTCTGATCTAGCTACTATTTTCAATTGGGGTAGAGAAAACCTTGTTGTATTTAATGCTTCCAAAACTCAATTTATCAATCTTACTACACGTCAGGAACCTCCAGAGGACTATCCCTTATTCTTCAACAATACAAAAATCAACCCTTCATCTTCTCTCAATGTTCTCGGTGTCTCTTTTTCGTCTGTTCTCACTTGGAAAGACCATATTACCAGTCTCGCTAAGGCAGCCTCCCAGAAGCTGGGTGTGCTCAACCTCCTCAAAGTTTTTTTTACACCTGCGCAGCTTCTTGCTCTGTACAGGGGCACAGTGTGTCCTTGTATTGAGTATTATTCACATGTATGGGGAGGATCCTCTCACACCGCACACCTAGACAAAGTAGAAAGGAAAGCCTTTCGTATCATTAACTCCCGTCCACTCACCAGCTCTCTGCAATCTCTCTCTCTTCGCCTCGGTGTTGCATCTCTCTCGCTATTCTATCGCTACTACAATAATCAGTGTTCCTTGGAGCTTTCCCAGTGTATACCACCTCCTCTACGTAGGGTACATAGTACCCACCTTGCAACACAAACCCACCCCTACTCTGTGCAACTGTCCAACCCGAGAGTGAAACGCTATTCTCAGACTTTCTTCTATTCAACTGCTGAGCTCTGGAACTCTCTCCCAGAATTAGCCTTTCCCTCTAACTATGACTTAAATTGCTTCAAGCTCTGTGTGTCCAGGTTAACTCGAACGTCCCTTGATTTCGGCCATGTCACTCTTTGAAATCTGGGGGAGGCACTCGCTGCAGGCAGTTATGCCTTTTGTCTCCCTCATTCACATAGAAAAACAAATAATAAAAAAAAGATACTGTAACCTATAGCTGTACCCCTGGAAAAGAGAAGACAGGCAAAGAGGAAGAGAATACAGAGTCCTCCCCTGCCTGAGACTCCTAGCAAACCTATCTGCGGGGCTTGTACAGAAGACACCACCAGTACCCTCATCGCCCCAAGCAGCGTCACTTCCCAAGACTCCCAGAGTGTCAGGAGCGAGGCCCACCTTACCTCTGGGTAGCAATTACATCAGGTCTTTGCAGAATACAAGTGTGAAATCAACCAGGGAATCCACAATCCACCAAGTCACTGCCGGCCCTGGACCAGTGCGTCTCCTGTCACTTTGGTTGGATTCCCCCAACCCTACCATCCCTCCTCAGGCCAATTAACCTAACAAGTGCGCATGGGGGTAATTTGACACCTCTGCCTGTGCTGACGTATTTGAACTGTTTCCATCACTAAAATATTCATTTTACCATATACAGCATTAATACTTATCCATATGCGCCTATTATGGGTTGATTATAAAGGTATTAACCTGAAACAACAATAAAACGAGTGAAAACAGCGTTTGGATGGTCAAAATCGGAGATACAGGCTGCGAGATATATAATGTATGGGTGATGCAACCTGCTTTCCCGCCAATTTCCCCCAAGGCCACTGAGACACAGTCGATCGATACTCTCTCTCTCTCTCTCTTGCACTCGCTTGCTAACAGTGATGTCAATGCCCTGCTTGCAACTCCACCTACAGTAGAGAGAGACTAACTGGCCGGGCTCCTGGGGTGACTAACCCACAAACATTTATGAGAGACAACATTTTAGGAGAGACAATTTTTAGGAGAGACTACCTGGCCGGGCTGCTCCCACCCAGAGAGATTTTTGTGGGATTATTTTGGTTAGGCGTCTGACTGGGGGTGCGACACATTATACGAAGCATGACCTAGCGACTACCTGGCCGCACTGCTCCATCTAGAGAGAGACTACCTGGCCGGGCTGCTCCATCTAGAGAGAGACTACCTGGTCGGGCTGCTGCGGCGTCGCCGCTGTGCGGGTCCCTGTCGTGATTTTCACACACAAATCTTTAGGCGATCTTCTGCTGTCCAACGTGAGTCGGTGGAATTGGGATCGATCGGAAATACTTCGATCCGAGAGCTACGACCACTCCAGTCAGACGACTCACCAAAAATAAATTCTGCTATACGACTTGAGTTGGCGATGAACCTTTTTTCTTCAGGAGGGTCTAAATTTGTGTGTGTGAAAAATTTAATGAAATCGAATTGTCAATTATTTTGCCACGACATCTTTCACCGAGAGAAGAAATTGTATAAACTAGGAAGGACAAATAAAAGAAAAACATGAACAATTCCATTTAATTTTCCGATCTACATTATCCGAAGCATGACCTAGCTATACGACGAATTATAAGTACGAAGCACCACAGTACCAGTTACTCCCATTAATTTTAGGTCACTTCACTTGATCCTAAAGTTAAGAAAGTGGAGGATCTGATGGGAAGGGATGGAGAGGTGCTTAGTCGGCCGTTGTCAAAGATACCCTGAGAGAGATTACCTGGCCGGGCTGCTCCACCTACAGTAGAGAGAGACTAACTGGCCGGGCTCCTGGGGCGACTCACCCAGAAAAATTTAGGAGAGACAAAATTTAGGACAAAGACTTCGACGACGACGAGCTGCGCCTTGTTGCCTGTGTTGGTGCACCTGTGCGACGCATTATACGAAGCGGTACAGCGAGAGAGAGAGTGTGTACATCGTCGGAGCACAGCCACCGCCGCCGTATTCTGTGTGCTTGCTGCGCCGTGTTGCCTGTGTTGGTGCACCTGTGCGACGCATTGTACGAAGCGTGACAGCGAGAGGGAGAGTGGGTAACTCTCTCTCTCTCTGACAAACTGTATCTGTCTCTCTCTCTCTCTCTCTGAGTCAAAGATTTTTTAGCTAATATAGGAGAGAGACTACCTGGCCGGGCTGATCCACCCAGAGAGATTTTTGTGGGATTATTTTTGGTGAGGCGTCTGACTGGGGGTGCGACACATTATACGAAGCATGACCTAGGACAGTAGACGACGCATTAAACGAAGCATGACCTAGCTATACGACGCATTATACGAAACGTTACAGCGAGAGGGAGAGTGTGTACCTCGTTGGAGCACAGCCACCGCCGCCGTATTCTATGTGCTTGCTGCACCGTCTTGCCTGTGTTGGTTCACCTGTGCCAACACAGGCACACACAAGACCGTATTCGGCCCCTCGATGGGGTTGTGAAACGATCTTTCACCCACAAAAACTAAGGAGAGAAGAAATTGTAAAACTAGGAAGGACAAATAAAAGAAAAACATGAAAAATTCCATTTTATTTTCCGATTTACATTATACGAAGCATGACCTAGTTATACGACGAATTAGAAGTACGAAGCACCACAGTACCAGTTACTCCCATTAATTTTTGGTCACTTCACTTGATCCTAAAGTTAAGAAAGTGGAGGATCTGATGGGAGGGGATGGAGAGGTGCTTAGTCGGCCGTTGTCAAAGATACCCAGAGAGAGACTACCTGGCCGGGCAGTTCCGCCCAGAGAGGCGACTACCTGGCCGGGCTGCTCCACCTACAGTGGAGAGAGACTAACTGGCCGGGCTCTTGCGGCGACTCACCCACAAAAATTTAGGAGAGACAAAATTTAGGAGAGATTACATGGTCGGGCTGCTCCCACCAAGAGAGATTTTTGTGGGATTATTTTTGGTGAGGCGTCTGACTGGGGGTGTGACACATTATACGAAGCATGACCTAGGACAGTAGACGACGCATTAAACGAAGCATGACCTAGTGACTACCTTGCCGGGCTGCTCCACCGAGAGAGAGACTACCTGGTCGGGCTGCTGCGGCGGCGCCGCTGTGCGGGTCCCTGTCGTGATTTTCACACACAAATCTTTAGGCGATCTTCTGCTGTCCAACGTGAGTTGGTGGAATTGGGATCGATCGGAAATACTTCGATACCTGGCCGGGTTGCTCCACTCAGAGAGGCGACTACCTGGCCGGGCTGCTCCACCTAGAGAGAGACTACCTGGTCGGGCTGCTGCGGCATCGCCGCTGTGCGGGTCCCTGTCGTGATTTTCTGGGGGTGCGACACATTATACGAAGCATGACCTAGCTATACGACGCATTATACGAAACGTGACAGCGAGAGGGAGAGTGTGTACCTCGTCGGAGCACAGCCACCGCCGCCGTATTCTATGTGCTTGCTGCACCGTCTTGCCTGTGTTGGTGCAGGAAGGAATTGAGAGGTGCTTAGTCGGCCGTTATCAAAGATAGCCAGAGAGAGACTACCTGGCTGGGCTGCTCCACCCAGAGAGGCGACTACCTGGCCGAGCTGCTCCACCTACAGTAGAGAGAGACTAACTGGCCGGGCTCCTGCGGCGACTCACCCACAAAAATTTAGGAGAGACAAAATTTTAGGAGAGACAATTTTTAGGAGAGACTACCTGGCCGGGCTGCTCCCACCCAGAGAGATTTTTGTGGGATTATTTTTGGTGAGGCGTCTGACTGGGGGTGCGACACATTATACGAAGCATGACCGAGAGTATTTGCAACCAGGTCGGAAGGGCAGTCACCAATTAATGTGCCGTCGTCTTCGTGTAGAGTTTCACTGTCATCATCGCAACATATTTTTCTCTGAAGAATATAGTCTCTAACGCATTGTTCCACTCCATAGTCCACGCTTACATTGGAATTATTATTCCAGCCCAGTCAGACGACTCACCAAAAATAAATTCTGCTGTATGACTTGAGTTGGCGATGAACATTTTTTCTACGGGAGGGTGTAAATTTGTGTGTGTGAAAAATTTAAAGAAATCGAATTGTCAATTATTTTGCCACGACATCTTTCACCAAGAGAAGAAATTGTAAAAACTAGGAAGGACAAATAAAAGAAAAACATGAACAATTCCATTTTATTTTCCGATCTACATTATACGAAGCATGACCTAGCTATACGACGAATTATAAGTACGAAGCACCACAGTACCAGTTACTGCCATTAATTTTAGGTCACTTCACTTGATCCTAAAGTTAAGAAAGTGGAGGATCTGATGGGAAGGGATGGAGAGGTGCTTAGTCGGCCGTTGTCAAAGATACCCAGAGAGAGACTACCTGGCCGGGCTGCTCCACCCAGAGAGGCGACTACCTGGATGGGCTGCTCCACCTACAGTAGAGAGAGACTAACTGGTCGGGCTCTTGGGGCGACTCACCCACAAAAATTTAGGAAAGACAAAATTTAGGACAAAGACTTCGACGACGACGAGCTGCGCCGTGTTGCCTGTGTTGGTGCCCGGCCAGGTAGTCGCCTCTCTGGGTGGAGCTGCCCGGCCAGGTAGTCTCTCTCTGGGTATCTTTGACAACGGCCGTCTAAGCACCTAGAGATTTTTGTGGGATTATTTTTGGTGAGGCGTCTGACTGGGGGTGCGACACATTATACGAAGCATGACATAGGACAGTAGACGACGCATTAAACGAAGCATGACCTAGCTATACGACGCATTTTACGAAACGTGACAGCGAGTCGTTTATATTGTGCTGTTTCCCCAATAATTTAGAGTAATATGGATTTATATCGACACATATATTTCAATATGACTCAATCTACAAGTTTGCGTGATTATGTTTTATATTTGGAGCATATATGAGGAAATATTTTGAACTCTTCGGAGGTTGTAGCGTCGCCGCTGTGCGCGTCCCTGTCGTGATTTTTACACACAAATCTTTAGGCAATCTTCTGCTGTCCAACGTGAAGTTGGTGGAATTGGTATCGATCGGAAATACTTCGATCCGAGAGCACCAACACAGGCAACACGGCGCAGCTCATCGTCGTCGAAGTC
The DNA here is from genome assembly GCA_032716605.1 of Paralithodes platypus. Taxonomy (NCBI): domain Eukaryota; kingdom Metazoa; phylum Arthropoda; class Malacostraca; order Decapoda; family Lithodidae; genus Paralithodes; species Paralithodes platypus. Next base: position 12,272,281 of record CM064545.1, read on the forward strand.
TTCGTCCTAAATTTTGTCTCTCCTAAATTTTTGTGGGTGAGTCATCCCAGGAGCCAGGCCAGTTAGTCTCTCTCTACTGTAGGTGGAGCAGCCCGGCCAGGTTGTCGCCTCTCTGGGTGGAGCAGCCCGGCCAGGTCGTCGCCTCTCTGGGTGGAGCAGCCCGGCCAGGTAGTCTCTCTCCTGTGCCAACACAGGCACACACGAGACCGTATTCGGCCCCTCGATTGGGTTATGAAACGATCTTTCACCCACAAAAATTTAGGAGAGAAGAAATTGTAAAAACTAGGACAAATAAAAGAAAAACATGAAAAATTCCATTTTATTTTCCGATTTACATTATACGAAGCATGACCTAGTTATACGACGAATTATAAGTACGAAGCACCACAGTAGCAGTTACTCCCATTAATTTTAGGTCACTTCACTTGATCTTAAAGTTAAGAAAGTGGAGGATCTGATGGGAAGGGATGGAGAGTCAGACGCCTCACCAAAAATAATCCCACAAAAATCTCTCTGGGTGGGAGCAGCCCGACCAGGTAGTCTCTCCTAAATTTTGTCTCTCCTAAATTTTTGTGGGTGAGTCGCCGCAGGAGCCCGGCCAGTTAGTCTCTCTCTACTGTAGGTAGAGCAGCCCGGCCAGGTAGTCGCCTCTCTGGGCGGAGCTGCGCGGCCAGGTAGTCTCTCTCTGGGTATCTATGACAATGGCCGACTAAGCACAAAGAGATGAAAGCCTCTCCGTCGTCGTCGAAATCTCCGTCGTCGTCGAAGTCTCCGTCGTCGTCAAAGTCTCCGTCGTCGTCGAAGTCTCCGTCCAAGCACACAGAATACGGCGGCGGTGGCTGTGCTCCTGTGCGACGCATTATACGAAGCGTGACAGCGAGAGGGAGAGTGGGTAACTCTCTCTCTCTCTCTCACACTGTGTCTGTCTCTCTCTCTCTCTCTCTGAGTCAAAGATTTTTTAGCTAATATAGGAGAGAGACTAACTATCCGGGCTGCTCCACCCAGAAAGATTTTTGTTGGATTATTTTTGGTGAGGCGTCTGACTGGGGGTGCGACACATTATACGAAGCATGACCTAGGACAGTAGACGACGCATTAAACGAAGCATGACCTAGCTATGCGACGTAATATACGAAACGTGACAGCGAGAGGGAGAGTGTGTACCTCGTCGGAGCACAGCCACCGCCGCCGTATTCTATGTGCTTGCTGTACCGTCTTGCCTGTGTTGGTGCACAAGAGGCAGAGAATAAAGAGAAGCTACACTGGCTAGTATCATTGGCACTCTTCGTTCACAGGAGGCAGAGAACGAAGAGAAGCTACTCTGACTAGGTGCTTAGTCGGCCTTTGTCAAAGATACCCAGAGAGAGACTACCTGGCCGGGCAGCTCTGCCCAGAGAGGCGATTACCTGGCCGGGCTGCTCCACCTACAGTAGAGAGAGACTAACTGGCCGGGCTCCTGGGGCGACTCACCCACAAAAATTTAGGAGAGACAAAATTTAGGACGAAGACTTCGACGACGACGAGCTGCGCCGTGTTGCCTGTGTTGGTGCAAGGTCATGCTTCGTATAATGTGTCGCACCTCCAGTCAGACACCTCACCAAAAATAATCCCACAAAAATCTCTCTGGGGACGAGGAGAGATACGATGAAAATAATATTATGGACATCGAAGAAGGGGGCATTGTTGACGTTAACGAGATTTTAAAAGATAAAGATAATGGAGGTGAAGATAATTGGACAACCTAGCCAGAGTAGCTTCTCTTCGTTCTCTGCCTCTTGTGCGCCAAACTCCAACACCGAGAGTATTTTCAACCAGGTCGGAAGGGCCATGAGACAGCTAGCGTTAACAATGATTGATTTTCTCATTTGTGCGGGGGAGAGTCCGCCAATAGCCATAGGATGATTAAATGTGGGAGACAAAATTTTAGGAGAGACAATTTTTAGGAGAGACTACATGGCCCGAAGAAAAAAGGTTCATCGCCAACTCAAGTCGTCTAGCAGAATTTATTTTTGGTGAGTCGTCTGACTGGGGTGGAATAATAATTCCAATGTAAGCGTGGACTATGATGCCGACCGATCCGGCCTGTTGAATCTGGTTAAAGTCCCCCTTCAGGATTAAACTTTCTAAATTATTATCTTCTCTTTCACCTTTACCTTCTTCCTTGCATAATCCTGTGTAGGCGGGTAGACCTGTATTTATCTCAATAATTTGGTAATGTTACAATATATTTTTACATTTTACATTCATAAATAGTCCACTAATATACTAGGTTAGGTTAGGCTAGGTTAAATATATTGTTCAATGATTCTTAGTAAATAGGCATCTGAAAAACAGTTCCTCCTGCTACACAACCGAATGTTTTCGTTTCATACCAATCGCCGTGGCGTAGGTATAGGAAGTGGTTATTTAGCTGCAAGTGGTGTAGCTATTTTAGCATTAATTCACTTAGTTTATGTCTATCCGCAGCCCTTCTCACAATCAAAACACACAATTATGTAGCAAAATATATATTTCGACGTCATATACTTGAGATATCAATGAGATTAAATGCGAGCTGTAAAGAGGCTGACACTCTACCTCCATCAAAAACTGGAGCTTCCCACCCAGTAGGGATGGAGAGGTGCTTAGTCGGCTGTTGTCAAAGATACCCAGAGAGAGACTACCTGGCCGGGATGCTCCGCCCAGAGAGGCGACTATTTGGGCGGGCTGATCCACCTACTGTAGAGAGAGACTAACTGGCCGGGGTCCTGCGGCGACTCACCCACAAAAATTTAGGAGAGACAAAATTTAGGGGAGACAATTTTTAGGAGAGACTACCTGGCCGGGCTGCTCCCACCCAGAGAGATTTTTGTGGGATTATATTTGGTGAGGCGTCTGACTGGGGGTGCGACACATTATACGAAGCATGACCTAGGACAGTAGACGACGCATGATTAAACAAAGCATGACCTAGCTATACGACGCATTGTACGAAACCTGACTGCGAGAGGGAGAGTGTGTACCTCGTCGGAGCACAGCCACCGCCGCCGTATTCTGTGTGCTTGCTGCACCGTGTTGCCTGTGTTGGTGCATTTAAAGCATGACAAAATACTTCGATCCGAGAGCTACGACCACCCCAGTCAGACGACTCACCAAAAATAAATTCTGCTATACGACTTGAGTTGGCGGTGAACCTTTTTTCTTCGGGAAAGGGTGAGATTTGTGCTGGAGATTGACGGTAGCTCCACTTTTTGCTGAAGAGTGACGAGAATTGGCCCAGTGTTATACCCTCTTAATTTAATTAAAAATTAAGCACCTCTCCATCCCTTCCCATCAGATCCTCCACTTTCTTAACTTTAGGATCAAGTGAAGTGACCTAAAATTAATGGGAGTAACTGGTACTGTGGTGCTTCGTACTAATAATTCGTCGTATAGCTAGGTCATCTATCTTTCTATCTATCTATCTATATGCTCAGGCCCAATCCCCATTTTGGGGGTAGCTAGGTCATACTTCGTATAATGTAAATCACTGGTCGCGATGGCACGAGGGTTGAAGGGCGTGAGCGTAGCTCTCTCCCTTTGTATCATCCTTCTCAACATCCAGAGGGGATGTGCCGATATACAGGTGCAGAGGGGACCGGTAGTGTACCAGGTCAACACTAAGCAAGTATTGAGGGACCTCGTCACACAGAAATCACACACAAGTGAAATCTTTGTCACCATTCCTGCCTGGGCATCTACATATATCGGTAAGCCGCAGCGTCTTAACAAACAGTCTGGCACAACCTCGCTACATCACCTATTGTGCTACACTCTAATTAGCTGTGGAGACATAGAGACCAACCCAGGCCCCAGCTCAACGTTGAAGAAACCTCACCACAAATCAAGTAAGGCAGACACCGACATTTCAACAGTCCCTAGCAGTAAAATTCGTTATATCAAACTGGGCAAGCAGGCACCCCAGTCTCCCGTTACGCTTCAACTCCCAACCAAGACCGCAGGGCAACCGCCAGCACAGTGCCAGCACTCTACCTACTCAACATTACCCTCAACTGTATCATCACTACCACAGCTATCGGTGACCCAAGTAACACAACATGCAACCAGAACACCCCAAAAAACAGGAAGCTCTAGCAAACACATCGACAATGAAGTAACAGCAACGAACAAGAAAGACAAGAGAAACCCCCCACCCCCCACAACACGACGCGGCTGCACAACAAATCAACCAAACCTACTACAACACAACCCAACACTATCGGCAACCCAGGTAGCTCAACATGCAACCAGAACAGCTAAAAAAGAAGGGATCAGTCGCAACAATATCAACAATAAAGCAGCAACAACGGCCAAGAACAAGGACATCAAACAACAAATACAGGTAGGGGTGGGAGGGGGGCAAGGGGGCGCCACAACCTGTCCCCATCTCACGCGCTCACACCCCAGCAGCCGCTCACGGCGCTCAGCTGATCACCACACTGCCAGACGTACGATGAACAGTAACAGGAAAATATGTATAGTGTGCGATATTGGATTCAACAAAAGGAGTACAACTTCATGATGTAGTAGTTGTAATGAAACAGTACACGATCGATGTACTTACGTTACTAGCAGAAAAGAAGTGGAATGCAATAAATGTAGGGAAGTAGCTATTAAAGGTCCTAAAATCATTTGTGATATATGAGAATCACTCATAACAAGAAAACAAAGGATCCTAAACTGTGTTAAGTGTAAAACTGTAGCTCACATGAAGTGCATCTCTAAGAAGACCAACAGTGAAGAACGGGAATTCCTATGCAACATGTGTGCCTTGCATTCATTACCGAATATTAATGTAAATGAACCAATTAGTATTAACAACTCAGAATCCAGCCAGGACACATTCAAAATCAAAGATGAATACAGAGTGTTCACCAACAAAGGGCTCCATCTTATCCACATTAACGCCAGATCAATGTACCATAAATTGTCAGAAATAAACTTGTTAGCTAATAAGGCCAAAGCTTCAATAATTGCAATCACAGAAACCTGGCTGGATTCAAGTATAAACGATGGTGAAATAAACATTCAAGGTTTCAATATGGTTAGGAATGATCGCAATAGGCATGGGGGAGGAGTATGTCTGTATGTAAAAAACAACCTCACAGGACCGACCTCCATGTAGAAAATCACGAAGCTCTGTGGATCGACCTACACCTGCCGAGGACAAGACCCATCACAATTGGGGTATGCTATAGGCCACCAGATAACACAACATTTTTGACCAAATTTGAACGAACTTTGTCATCGCTAGACCCTCGGAATGAATCCATCATACTAGGGGATGTTAACCTGTGTTACAAACAACGAAATAATAGGCTTGTACGAGAATATAGGCATATACTGACAATGCACAACACGGAAAACCACAAAAATTACCCTAGAGAATCACAAGGTTATCAAAACAAGGTCACTCAGAAACTACAATAAAGAAATATTTCTGGACATTTTATGGAATACAGACTGGTCTCCAGTGTTTGGAAGTACAAACGTTAATGACTCATGGGTTGGCTTCAGAACCATCATCACAAACATCCTAGACGAAATAGCTCCTCTGAAAGACATACGAATTAAAGCAAGGTCAGACCCATGGATCAACAATGACATACTACACCATCTGGAACACAGAGACAATCTGTTAAAAAGGCTAGCGAAACATAGACAGGATCAAGGTCTGAAACATGAGTTCAACAGGGCCAGGAATAAACTAAGTAGGAAAATGAAATCAGCGAAAAATAATTATTTTCACAATAAGGCAAAGGAATATCAGAATAACCCAAATAAACTATGGAGGCCCCTAAAAACAACAGGCTACAGCAACAAGACAAGGGATTCGTCTAACACTAATATTGTTCTCACCATTAATGATCAGGTTTGCCACGATAAACGACAAATTTCAACCTACTTCAACTCCTTCTTCACCTCCATAGCAAACACACTTGCACAGAACCTACCTCAACCTCTCAATAAATACACGACAACAACGGCCACCTTTCGAAATTTCTACAGAGATAAAGACATACACCCGAACACATTTGGATTGCAAAATGTTACACCAAAATACACTTTTGACGAGCTGTCTAACCTAAATGTACATAAAAGCACACGACCAGACAAACTTCCTGCCAAATTTCTACGAGATGGAGTCATTGGTATAGCAGGCCCCCTAACTCACATCATCAACTTGTCAATTAACACCAACACTGTACCTGCTGAACTGAAGGAAGCTATTGTAACCCCTCTATTCAAGAAAGGAAATAAACTAGAAGTTGGCAACTACAGACCAGTTAGCATATTATGTATTGTATCTAAAATCCTTGAAAGAGCGGTATACACCCAAATTGAACACTACCTCAAACAAAATTATCTATTCTATAAGTTTCAATCAGGTTTCAGATGCATATACTCGACAGACTCCTGTCTCATCCACTTAACGGACCACATTCGTAAAGAAATGTCTAAAGGTAACTACACCAGTATGTTCTTCTTGATCTACAAAAAGCGTTTGACACAGTAGACCATGATATCCTATGTAATAAACTACAAGCAATGGGCATAGGGTCTGTGAACTGGTTTAAATCTTATCTTAGTAGTAGAACCCAAGGAGTCAAAATTGATGATAATATATCTGATCCTATGCCAATTAACTGTGGGGTCCCGCGGGGAAGCATCCTTGGTCCCTTACTCTTTCTCTGTTATGTGAACGACATGGAACTGGGTGTTTCATGTAAATTATTACTGTATGCAGATGACAGCGTGCTTCTGGTTTCAGGAAAAGACCCAATAATTATTGCCGCTTCACTTTCCAAAGAACTAGAATCATGTAGTGAATGGCTAGTGGACAATAGACTATCTCTTCACCTGGGCAAGACGGAAGCCATCTTATGTGGAACAAAACGCAAACTGAAAGACATTGTGGGCTTCTCGGTCAACTGTAATGATATTCCTATAACAACAGTGTCACAAGTTAAATATCTCGGACTAAAACTGGATGCGAGTTTGTAAGGTGAAACAATTTTGGAATCTATCCTGAGTAAGTGTAGAGCACGTATAAAATACCTGTATAGACAGGTTGGATGCTTGCCCGCGGCGACCAAAAAGATCCTCTGCCAAGCGCTTGTTCAATGTCATTTTGACTATTCTGTGTCATCCTGGTACTCTGCATCATCTAAATCAGCACAGCACAAACTTCAGGTCACTCAAAATAAAATGGTTAGGTTCATGCTGAACCTAGGACCCAGATCACATGTTGGCCAGGAAAAACTTCAGTCACTAGGTATGCTCAATGTCTCTGACAGGGCCAAACAAATCAGGCTCACTAATGCCTTCAAAATTGTCTATGCCAGAGCTCCAGAGTATCTAAAGAATGATTTTGTTAAAGCAAATGAGAGGAGTGGACATAATACAAGAAACAGGATGTTTAATTTTAAGGTCCCAAGAATCCAAGGACAGGGTAAGCAAACATTCTTCTTCACTGCCATCAAAGACTGGAACGACCTACCCCAGTCAGTCCGTGAAAAGAGAACACTGTATTCCTTCAGACGTAGCCTGAAGGAACACCTGAACCGGACAGCTGCGAGAAGGGAGCACCAAGCTTATGTCTACTACTAAATACGACATAAGAGATAGACAAACCAAACTGAAATTATTACTGATTACGGATTACTGATATTTACTATAGGATGTAAGGTATCTTAAAATAACCCCCTAGAAATACTTTCTCTAAGGTATCTATTTCTTTATCCTCCCCATTTCCCCAGCTAACCTACTCCCACAAGGACCCCAATGGAAATACGCCTAACGGCCTTATTGGGCTATCTTTAGTTGGAATTATGCAAGGCTGGTACATGTCATATTTGTAACATACAATGTGGTACCAACTCTGTAAATTGCTAACTGAATAAATATTATTATTATTATTATTATTATTATTATTATTATTATTAATCGGAAACTAAAATGGATTTGTTCATGTTTTTCTTTTATTTGTCCTTCCTAGTTTTTACAATTTCTTCTCCCCCAGTCAGACGGCTCACCAAAAATAATCCCACAAAAATCTCTCTGAGTGGAGGAGCCCGGCCAGGTAGTCTCTCTCCTATATTAGCTAAAACATCTTTGACTCAGAGAGAGAGAGATAGAGACAGACACAGTGTGTGAGAGAGAGAGAGAGAGAGAGTTACCCACTCTCCCTCTCGCTGTCATGATTCGTATAATGCGTCGCACAGGTGCACCAACACAGGCACCACGGCGCAGCAAGCACACAGAATACAGCGGCGGTAGCTGTGCTCCGACGATGTACACACTCTCTCTCTCGCTGTCACGCTTCGTATAATGCGTCGCACAGGTGCACCAACACAGGCAACATGGCGCAGCTCGTCGTCGTCAAAGTCTTCATCCTAAATTTTGTCTCGCCTAAATTTTTGTGGGTGAGTCGCCCCAGGAGCCCGGCCAGTTAGTCTCTCTCTACTGTAGGTGGAGGAGCCCGGCCAGGTAGTCGCCTCTCTGGGTGGAGCAGCCCGGCCAGGTAGTCTCTCGCCAAGCGTCCTGGCTGCATGAGTCTCCGACACAACAATAACAACGTCCGAACTTAGCCTATATTGGTCCTTTCACCTATACTGTAATGTATAGCAATATGAATTTACATCTACAATTATAATGCAATATGACTCAATCTATGCCTCGATACAAACATAATCAACGTGTGCTCAAGCTTGGGAGAACTCGCACTCCTGTTGCATGTACCTGTTGTGCTCCTCCCCTGACCGAACATTTACACAAAATCCTCCGAATATCATCACATTCTAATCCTTCCTAGTTTTTACAATTTCTTCTCTCCTAAATTTTTGTGGGTGAAAAAAGATTGTTTCATAACCCAATCGAGGGGCCGAATACGGTCTTGTGTGTGCAAATTACTGTCGATAACACCTCCCCTAACTATGACCCCCTACAAGACATCCTCGACCGTCTTCAAGCCTGGACCACAGACAATCATGTGACTATCAATCATGACAAGACAGTGGTCATGCACATCAACACTTCCGTTACCGACCTTCCTCCACCCACTGTCACAATTGGTCCTCATCCCCTTCAGCTTGTTGAGTCCACCAAACTCCTCGGAATCACTGTGGACAACAAACTGAACTGGAAGAAACATGTAACTACCACAGTCAGGACCGCCACTTACAAGTTGTTTATGCTAAGGCGGTTGAGATCCCTGGGGGCGCCGGAGAATGAGCTGAAGAGTATATATAACACCTTCATACTCCCTAACCTCACCTACGCCTCTCCCGCCTGGTCCTCCTCTCTAACCCTAACACAACAACGTCAACTGGAGAGAGTTCAGAGGAGGGCATGCAGGATCATCCTGGGTGGCACATATCCAGGGTACGAGGAAGCTCTCACCACCCTTAGCATACCTGCACTCTCAACCCACCACTACAACACACTCAAACAGTTTGCATCTAAGCTGCTTGTTCACCCACGACACAGAAACTTACTTCCACCAGACGCCCCTAGACCTACACGTGCAGCTCGTCATTTCAACACACTCCAACCAATAAGAGCAAGAACTGACAGATATAAAAATAGTCCTATCCCAACCACTGTTAATATTATTAATAATGTGTAATAACGGCCTGTCACACCATATATACGCGCCCACCTTTAATAATATATGCATAAGTGTGTGTGCGTGTGTGTATTTGAATATAATTATGTATGTATTTGCTTGAGTTTGTTTATGTATATGTGTATATATGTATCTATGTATGTGCAGTATATGTGTATGTATGTGTGCGTATATGTGTATGTATGTATGCGTTATTTATGTATATATATATGTATAGTGTATACTGTTTGTGGTTCGAGCCCGGCTGAGAGTATCAGGTAGGATAAGAGAAGAGCATATATGCATGTAATGTGCATATATTTATGTATATGTATGTCTGTGTGTATGTGCTGTCAATGGTTCGAGCCCGGTTGAGAATATAAGGTATATAATATATGTATGTACGTGTATTTATATTTATATGGTCATATGCACATATGTATGTAAATATACGTACATATGAGCGAGAACATATTGCTCACTAGCGCAACTTCTGATTATAAATCTATGCACAAGCATTATCTATTATTAAGTGTTCGCGTATCTTCATCCATGTATTTCCACCCTTAACAATAGAACGCCCAGCTCTTCCATATTTCGCCTTCTGTCACACACACACACACACACACACACACACACACACACACACCTACACTACTGAGGATTAACCTCCCATTGTAGTACCTGCACCCTCTTTACCTGACCTAACCAAAAGAGTTTCTGTATGTATGTATGTTTGTGTGCATACGTGAGCGTTTGTGTATACGGACATGTGCACACTTACTGCATGTTCTTATGTTCCTATATATGTATGTATATGTATGTGCGCACGTACGTGTATATACGTATGTTCTGTATTATAAGTAAATAAATGTGTATATGTACTGTATATCACTTACTCTCATGGTTATTTTATGATAATTTGCATTCTGCACATGCATCATTATTGTATTTATTTATTTTGTTTGTAAACTAAGCTTACCATCCTCATATCTGTACATCTCATGTTCATCCACTAAATTGTAAAATGTGTATTTTCAGCTCATGAGGCTGCCATTCTTTAACACCTTAAGAGCGGCCTATGCGGTTTATTTATATGTACCGCCCAGCGGGGTGTTTTTAGCCAAAATAGGGCTGTTTACGTGATCATTTTCATGCCTAAATAAGACCCAGAACGTAAAACAAGTATCTATCCCTGAAAGGGCATAAACAGAGCTTTCGAATGACACCATAACGATCCTTTTATGATGGCTAGTTTCTTGCAATAACCGTGCAACGCGAGTGCAAAAAGCATGTAATTAGGCACTTTCCCCATACAATTCCTTATATAGAGAGTGAGAGAGGTAGGAGGGAGGTGAGATTCGTGTCAGTAGGTTCGCCGCGGTGGTCTGGAGCAGTCATACGCTCGCTACTCTCCTGCCACCACTTGTCTCTCTCTCTCAGCAACATTACGTGCTGAAATTGCCACTCGAGTTATGTCGAGCGCCGCCACATAGTCCAGCTTTATTTAACTCGACTTATGTGGTGAGCCGCTAATTAAGGGTTAATAAACCGTTTATTATTATTATTATTATTATTAAATCCAACACCGAGAGTATTTTCAACCAGGTCTGAAGGGCAGTGACCAATGTGGCGAGAGAGAGACTACCTGGCCGGGCAGCTCTGCCCAGAGAGGCGACTACCTGGCCGGGCTGCTCCACCTACAGTAGAGAGAGACTAACTGGCCGGGCTCCTGCGGCGACTTCACCCACAAATTTTTAGGAGAGACTACCTGGCCGGGCAGCTCCCACCCAGAGAGATTTTTGTGGGATTATTTTTGGTGAGGCGTCTGACTGGGGGTGCGATACATTATACGAAGCATGACCTAGGACAGTACACGACGCATTAAATGAAGCATGACCTAGCGACTACCTGGCCGGGCTGCTCCACCTAGAGAGAGACTACCTGGTCGGGCTTCTGCGGCGTCGCCCCTGTCGTGATTTTCACACACAAATCTTTATACGATCTTCTGCTGTCCAACGTGAGATGGTGGAAATGAGATCGATGGTGTTATGGGAAATAACCTTTTCTGGTGATAGATTATCTTCAACAGTGTCTACCGAAACCGTATCGTTAACATCTGCATCAGGTTCATCTTGCTCCTTCATATTTTGATGGGTGAAAATTATCGGGGATATGTTAGATTCAAACCGTACCATCCCTACCAGGTAGTCTCTCCTACATTTTTGTGCGTGAGTCGCCGCAGGAGCCCGGCCAGTTAGTCTCTCACAAATAATTGACAATTCGATTTCTTTAAATCTTTCACACACACAAATTTAGACCCTCCCGAAGAAAAAAGGTTCACCGCCAACTTAAGTCGTATAGCAGATTTTTTTTCCGGTGAGTCGTCTGACTGGGGTGGTCGTAGCTCTCGGATGTCCATAATACCCCCTGTCATACGCCTCCCCAAAAATAATCCCACAAAAATCTCTCTGGAGCACGACCTAGGACAGTAGACGACGCATTAAACAAAGCATGACCTAGCGACTACCTGGCCAGGCTGCTGAGAGACTATATTCTTCAGAGAAAAATATGTTGTGATGATGACAGTGAAACTCTACACGAAGATGACGGCATGTTAAACGATGTACACACTCTCTCTCTCACTGTCACGCTTCGTATAATGCGTCGCACAGGTGCACCAACACAGGCAACACGGCGCAGCTCGTCGTCGTCGAAGTCTTCGTCCTAAATTTTGTCTCTCCTAAATTTTTGTGGGTGAGTCGCTCCAGGAGCCCGGCCACTTAGTTTCTCTCTACTGTAGGAGGAGCAGCTCGGCCAGGTAGTCGCCTCTCTGGGCGGAGCAGCCCGGCCAGGTAGTCTCTCTCTGGGTATCTTTGACAATGGCCGACTAAGCACCTCCCATCAGATCCTCCACTTTCTTAACTTTAGGATCAAGTGAAGTGACCTAAAATTAATGGGAGTATCTGGTACTGTGGTGCTTCGTACTTATAATTCGTCGTATAGCTAGGTCATGCTTCGTATAATGTAAATCGGAAAATAAAATGGAATTGTTCATGTTTTCTTTTATTTGTTCTTCCTAGTTTTTACAATTTCTTCTCTCGGTGAAAGATGTCGTGGGCAAATAATTGACAATTCGATTTCTTTACATTTTTCACACACAAATTTAGACCCTCCTGAAGAAAAAAGGTTCACCGCCAACTCAAGTCGTATAGCAGAATTTATTTTTGGTGAGTCGTCTGACTGGGGTGGTCGTAGCTGTAGTCTCTCTCTGGGTATCTTTGACAACAGCCGACTAAGCTCCTCTCAATCCCCTCGGTACAGTCGAGTGGTAGCAGGGGTTACGGGACATGAAGGGTAATCGACGGTGTTGGGATCAGGGGACCGTGAAGGAAGATGTCTTTTCCAAGGTCTGGTAGTAGGTGGGGTTGGGTTCGTCTCAGAAACGATACCTCGTTTTCGAGAAGGTTGCCACCTGCTCTTCCCTGCTCTTCTGTCCCAACGTCGAGTGTGCAGTTTGTATTCGCCTATGGGAGCACAAGAGGCAGAGAACGAAGAGAAGCTACTCTGGCTAGCATCATTGGCACTCTCCGTTCCTTTGAGGGCGGAGGAGGAGATAATGGGACCACGCGACTGTACCGAGCTAGGAAAATGTCTGGAGAGAGATCGGAAAATAAAATGGAATTGTTCATGTTTTTATTTTATTTGTCCTTCCTAGTTTTTACAATTTCTTCTCTCGGTGAAAGATGTGGTGGCAAAATAATTGACAATTCGATTTCTTTTAATTTTTCACACACACAAATTTAGACCCTCCCGAAGAAAAAAGGTTCATCGCCAACTCAAGTCGTATAGCAGAATTTATTTTTGGTGAGTCGTCTGGATGGGGATGAGTCGCACAGTAGAGAGAGACTAACTGGCTGGGCTCCTGCGGCGACTCAACCACAAAAATTTAGGAGAGACAAAATTTTAGGAGAGACAATTTTTAGGAGAGACTACCTGGCCGGGCTGCTCCCACCCAGAGAGATTTTTGTGAGATAATTTTTGGTGAGGCGTCTGACTGGGGGTGCGACACATTATACGAAGCATGACCTAGGACAGTAGACGACGCATGATTAAACAAAGCATGACCGTTCTATACGACGCATTATACGAAACGTGACAGAGTACAAAGGAGTACAAAGGAAATCAAGCAACAACAGATCTAGTGACCCTTCTAGGTTGCTTGTCCTCCAAAACACTGAGGATCAAGTGTCCAAACAGTGGTTTAGAGTGGGTAAGGGAACATTGGAAAGGGAATTACTGCCCTGGAACTAATGTCCGTGGCAGGATTAGGAAGTTAGTAGGGGACAGATGGGTTAGTAACTGAGGGGGGATAAAAATAAAGTTATTCATTTACAAACGCAGTCAGTCGCGGGTTTGATGCGAGATATTTGTCTAGGCGGAGTTTAAATGAATCAACGGTGATGCAGTCTATAACGTTTCGGGGAAGCCCATTCCACAAGTTGACAACTCGATTGAAGAAGAAATTCTTAGATTCGTGTGAGTTAAAAGATTTACCAATAATTTTGCAACCGTTTCCCCGCGTGTAATTAGATTGGTCGATAGTGAAGTACTTACTACAGTTCATATTGTCGATGCCTTTGATGATTTTGAACACTTGAATTAAGTCACCTCTTAATCTGCGCTGGGTTAAAGGAAATAGATTTAATTCTCTAAGACGCTCTTCGTATGGTTTGTTCTTTAGGCTAGGTATCATTTTGGTAACTCTACGTTGAACTCGTTCTAGCTTGTTTATATCTTTTTGGTAATAAGGGCACCAGGATTGAACGCAGTATTCCAGAAGAGGGCGGACTAAGGAATTTAAAGGGTTAGGATAACTTCTTTGGATTTATGCTCAAATGACCTTCCTATAATGCCAATTATTTGTTTGCCTTCTTAACAACTTCTGAACATTGTTGACTCGGTTTTAGGTTACTCGATATTGTTACTCCCAGATCGGTTTCTCTGTTTACATTCTTAAGCTGAGTGCCATTCATCGAATAGTTTGCTTTCTCATTTAGGTATCCGATATGTAGTACTTTACATTTATCCGCATTGAAACTCATTTGCCAAATTTGGGCCCAACATGACAATTTATCTAGATTGTGTTGCATATCGTCAACTTGTTCTTTTGAGAGTACGCTATTTGCAATTTTTGTATCGTCAGCAAATTTTGAGATTGTACAGGTGAGACCCTCATCTATGTCGTTGATGTAAATTAGAAAGAGAATTGGTCCTAGTACCGATCCCTGGGGTACCCCGCTACTTACATTGGTCCATTTTGATGCCTTACCGTTTATGACTACTCTTTGCAGAGAGAGGGAGAATGTGTACCTCGTCGGAGCACAGCCACCGCCGCCGTATGCTGTGTGCTTGCTGCACCGTGTTGCCTGTGTTGGTGCACCTGTGCCAACACAGGCACACACGAGACCGTATTCGGCTCCTCGATTGGGTTATGAAACGATCTTTCGCCCACAAAAATTTAGGAGAGGAGAAATTGTAAAAACTAGGAAGGACAAATAAAAGACAAACATGAAAAATTCCATTTTATTTTCCGATTTACATTATACGAAGCATGACCTAGCTATACGACAAATTATAAGTACGAAGCACCACAGTACCAGTTACTCCCATTAATTTTAGGTCACTTCACTTGATCCTAAAGTTAAGAAAGTGGAGGATCTGATGGGAGGGGATTGAGAGGTGCTTAGTCGGCTGTTGTCAAAGATACCCAGAGAGAGACTACCTGGCCGGGTTGCTCCACTCAGAGAGGCGACTCCCTGGCCGGGCTGCTCCACCTAGAGAGAGACTACCTGGCCGGGCTCCTGCGGCGTCGCCGCTGTGCGGGTCCCTGTCGTGATTTTCACACACAAATCTTTAGGCGATCTTCTGCTGTCCAACGTGAGTTGGTGGAACTGGGATCGATCGGAAATACTTCAATCCGAGAGCTACGACCACCCTAGTCAGACGACTCACCAAAAATAAATTCTGCTATACGACTTGAGTTGGCGGTGAACCTTTTTTCTTCGGGAGGGTCTAAATTTGTGTGTGTGAAAAATTTAAAGAAATCAAATTGTCAATTATTTTGCCACGACATCTTTCACCGAGAGAAGAATTTGTAAAAACTAGGAAGGACAAATAAAAGAAAAACATGAAAAATCCCATTTTATTTTCCGATTTACATTATACGAAGCATGACCTAGCTATACGACGAATTATAAGTACGAAGCACCACAGTATCAGTTACTCCCTATAATTTTAGGTCATTTCACTTGATCCTAAAGTTAAGAAAGTGGAGGATCTGATGGGAAGGGATTGAGAGGTGCTTAGTCGACCATTGTCAAAGATACCCAGAGAGAGACTACCTGGCCGAGAGAAGAAATTGTAAAAACTAGGAAGGACAAATAAAAGAAAAACATGAAAAATTCCATTTTATTTTCCGATTTACATTATACGAAGCATGACCTAGCTATACGATGAATTCTAAGTACGAAGCACCACAGTTCCAGTTACTCCCATTAATTTTAGAGCGGCGGAGGGCGAAGCCCGTGCTTGTGACATCAAAATAAATAATGTAGTCCTCTATACACAGTAACACGAGTTAAGAAAATACTATAGTCTGTGTATTAATGTACATTTTCTTATATGCACCTATTACATTTTCTATGTTAAGAACGGTAGAATAAATTAAAAGTATGCAGACAATTCGCACGTATCACCAATCATTTTGATAGTTTCTCGGTTATATATCGCCTCATTCTGATATATATGCTTAGATAATATTATGATACATCTATGGCTCGCTTTCCAAAGCGATTTGTTAGGAAAGGCGAAATGGTGGATATTTTACGGTGATGTATTGGGAAAACATGGCGGTATCTGAAAACTATACCTATGGCGGGTGGATTTCGAAGCTAAATGGATTATATAACCTATTTTCAGCCCCACCAGTATAATTAATCAAATATATAATGCATTTCGTAATAGATAAAGGTATCAAACGTTTTCAATAGGGGCTGCAATTAATGGAATAGGTATTAGGAAGACTTTGCACCTCAAATCTGACCAGTGTCACCAGATCAGATGGAGGTCTATTGTAGGAATGTGTTACCAGACGCATCGACCTATAATAATTAATTTCTCTATCAATATGGAATGTTGAGAGTTCTGCTTCTATCGTTAATCGATAGAACTTTTGGACGGAATTCTGTAGAGCTCTTCAAAATTCGAGTAGCTATTATGGTTGATGAGAAAATAGACTGTATTTTGGTGCTGCCGTTTCGAAGCTCCGCCCCCCTCCGAGTCGTCTTATAGAAGTTTTGGGAACGAATTGTTCTCGTAAAATAATGAAGCTCAACATGCCACTAACATACCAAAATATAGCGATTTTGGTGCCACGTATGTTATATTTGGCTTTACCACTTCCATTTTTTTCAGTTATTATAAAATGGATGCAATATTTGGAATAAGCATAACATTCTACTCCTATTGCATATTTTTGGTAATGCTAGCCCTATTTCTGCCAGTTTTGCCCTTAAAATAACTTAAGTAACTCATATAACATAAAAACCAATATTCAGTTTTTGTACAGGATAGTTGTCTGTTGACGGACAGGCTCCTGGAAAATATCATTTTTTCGGGACAGGCTAGTTTTGCCAAATCTGGGCCGGTCAGAAAAAAATTCACGTTAGGGAACCTTAACACCTTACGAGCGGCCTATGCGGTTTATTTATATGTACTGCCCAGCGGGGTGTTTTTAGCCAAAATAGGGCTGTGTACGTGATCATTTCCATGCCTAAATAAGACCCAGAACATAAAACAAGTATCTATCCCTGAAAGGGCATAAACAGAGCTTTCGAATGACACCATAACGATCCTTTTATGATGGCTAGTTTTCTTGCAATAACCGTGCAACGCGAGTGCAAAAAGCATGTAATTAGGCACTTTCCCCATACAATTCCGTATATAGCGAGTGAGAGAGGGAGGGAGGAGGTGGGATTCGTGTCAGTAGGTTCGCCGCGGTGGTCTGGAGCAGTCATACGCTCGCTACTCTCCTGCCACCACTTGTCTCTCTCTCTCAGCAACATTACGTGCTGAAATTGCCACACGACCTATGTCGAGCGCCGCCACATAGTCCAGCTTTATTTAACTCGACTTATGTTGCTCGCCGCTAATTAAGGGTTAATGACACACCTTAGGGAATGAATGACCAATATTCAGTTTTTGTACAGGATAGTTTTTGGCCTGTCCGAAAATTGTGCCTATCATAGGTGAACGTTCAGGCCAATAGCAAAAAAAAGTTTCCTAACAAGTGAGCGTAGCAATTTTTGGAGTTTGGCAGGTCTTCTTTGGGACAGGTTGAATGACAGTAGATGTTCTGGAAGAGGCTCTTTTAGAACTGTGCATCAAGCCCTTACCTGCACCATAAGTGGTGGTTGAAGCAGTGGCAGTCACTAATATTTGATCATACTTTAGTTTAGCTTTATGATTAATATATAGATCTTGTCTACTCCATACCTTGGCTAAATTATGCTCAAACGTTTGTAAAGATTCTAACTAAATCACATACTGAGGCAGTACATTCCAATCACTTACCACTCTATTAAAATATAGATCTTGTCAACTCCATACCTTGTCTAAAGTATGCTCAAACGTTTGTAAAGATTCTAACTAAATCACATACTGAGGCAGTACATTCCAATCACTTACCACTCTATTACAAAACTAATTATATCTCTTTTTAAGCCTTGACCTTTCCTTGAAAATTTTATTGGAAAGTCCCGTCGTCCTTCTGTCTTCTTGAATCACAAAAACATCGTTTCACACATCCTGATCGTACACTCCTGTCAGTATCTTGAATGTTCCAATCATGTTGCATCTTGCTCTCCTATATGCCAGTGTTGGTAGTCCTAGTTTCTTCAACAGCTCTTCATAGCTCATATTCCAATGTGTCGGTACCAATTTGCTCACTCTCCTCTGTACATTTTCAACAGCATCAATATCTTTTATCAAATATGGAGCCCATAGTTGATTCGCATACTCTAAATGTGGCCTAACCAGTGCTACATACAGATATTAACAAAATTCCAAATCCAGTGATACAAATGTCCTCATTATAAGCCCCATAATTATATTATCCTTGTTTATCTACTACTCCTGGAGACAGAGAAAGAGGCGAGGGAATGCGAAAGTGGTCCCGAACCCTGAGAATAGGAACTTTAAATGTTGTTTCTGTTCAGGCTCTGTCTCGTGTCAGCCACCCCCAGTATTGGGGTATGTGCCTGATATACATACATACATATGTACATCTTTTCAGCCAAATGGTCTGAAAAGTTTAATCTATTATCTATTACTGTAGTATTTATTTTCTTATCTCGAATATACTACTAGAGTGGGGGATAAATCGACAGTCATTCAGAAGTTCGTATACTTTATTTAACAAACTTGCTACTACACTAATAACGGATTCTCTGTTCGGGCCGAGATGAGTTCAAGACACGGATTGAATATTACGTCGACCCAATATAGGTTGTACTTTGGAATCCGAGAACTCCCGTTACTCCCTATTTGAATTCCCGATATTCAGGTATTGACTTAAGTCGGCTTCGATCCAAAGGCACGTTATTAGTTTCTACAATAAATAGGTTTTTACCGAGCCCTGCTGTGTCTGCTCTAGAGACCAGGGCATTAATGCATCATACCTTTACTCACTTATCTAAACAAGGGTTATATCTCTAAACTAAACTTCGAAATTATATTCTTTTACCGGGCCTACTATGTCTACTCCAGAGACCAAGGCGTTACTACATATTACCTTTCAATTAATATATCCTCTTAACCATATACAATACATTTACTCATATGACCAGGGTGTATTTACAATTTTACCTCAATTGCCCTCTGAATACTCTTGGATTATATATTGTCCTTGTTACTTCATATATTACACGTCTTCTAAATGACCAGGGCGTTGTTACAAGTTACCTCTAAATACTCTTGGATTATATATACATACACGTAATCCTATTACAAAACAGTTTATCTTCACATCTATTCCCTGGTCAATAATAATTCTTAACCTAATGCAAGTGGCACCTCGATATTTCTACACGGCCAAGGTTCTCCGCTTTTATCCCTTTACATAGATTCTTATGATTACAATATTATCCTGGACTTAAACCCGTAACGCTTAACACAAATCGAATATTCCTTTAACTATGATAACAGATAATGTTTCCTTTATAACCAAAGATTTCGTTAATCATACGGACTAGTGTCCTTCCTACCTATTTCTCAAACTAAAGCTGGTTTAATGGCAACTATTATTTGTTCCCCTGAGCCTCATAGTTGCGTGTCTATCTTCAAGAATGATTCCCTTTTACTTTACTATTAATATCTATGTACTGTCGTAGCAGATTCTATACTAGCTATAACTAAGCGGCATTGGAGCCTTCTCTAACAAGAATAACTATTTTCCTCTTAAAGGTGGAGGCTCATGGGTTGAGGTAAACATGGAAAAATAATCGCCAACCTGCATATAATTATCTTGTAAAATGCAATGTCACTGAAATAATTATTAACAATGGTATAACGGATTTTGCGGATCGTCTATACCGGGCCTGTGACGTCATAGTGACGTCACACCAGTATCCTTAGCCTAGACTGGATGGTGGACTTACACTCTTGTGACGTCA
Organism: Paralithodes platypus; assembly: GCA_032716605.1. NCBI lineage: Eukaryota > Metazoa > Arthropoda > Malacostraca > Decapoda > Lithodidae > Paralithodes > Paralithodes platypus. Next base: position 12,292,639 of record CM064545.1, read on the forward strand.
CAGGCCCGGTATAGACGATCCACAAAATCCTTTATACCATTGTTAATAATTATTTCAGTGCCATTGCATTTTGCAAGATAATTATGTACAGCTTGGCGATTATCATTCCATGTTTATCTCAACCCATGAGCCCCCACCTTTAACACATCATCATTTTATTTAGCAACAAAAGTCTAGTATCTTTTCTCTTTAGTCTGTCCTATAAGAACACATCAATGATTATGGAACCACTGGGTTAGTCAAGCATTTTCTCTCTTTCTTTTAAGCCTGGTTCGGGCCCAATATGGGTCCTTTAACCCTAGTCTAGCGGGGGGTCTGTGGCCGTTTTGGGCCTTTTCAGGCCATTCTGACTGCTATATCAACTGTATTGTGCCGAAAACTAGGTGGAAATCGCTACACAATGACACCACATACAGCTACGTAGCACTCGTGGAGCACTGACAGTGTTACCTCAAAGATGGAAGTTTAGCGGATTTTGCTACATTGTTCACTTTTAGCGAACTATTGGTCACACTGTCATCCTCCCGTGCGGTGGGGGAACTGGAGTTAGTGTGGGCCGGGAGGCCACAGATGTCGGACGTATGGTTCATTACTGTTCCACCCATTTTCACTCGATTTTCACCCATTTTTCACCCGTTTTTTGCCAGTTTCTTTAACTCGACTTATGTTGCGCGCCGCTCTTTAAGGGTTAAAAATATATATTTATGGAATACTGCTAGGAGTGTACTGGGACAATTTCACCACCTCAGAGCTAGCCAATAACTCTTCTGGAAGTTCTCACTCCCATCTACTATCTGCCCTCCCTCTTGAATCGCTTGGCTGTAAGTATGCAAACCAGCGATGTGACGACAGGCAGCCGGATACTGAAGGTGTATCCGCCTAGTAGGTGAGAGCAATGCTAGGCCTGAGGTGGTCTTTACTTGAACATTTGATGAGGGCTGGGTGGCTGGAATAAGTAGTTCCGAGTTCCCTTGTGTGCCCAAGTGAGGGAGAGGAAGTGAGTTGCAAGATGCAAACCCAGTGGGTTCGAAGAGGTGAATGATCGCTGCAGCCTCCCCCACCTTCCTAATATAGTCACGCTTCCCGCTCTCCGGCGCTGTGATTGGCTGAGCCAGCCGCCCAGGCCCCCCGTGCGTCTTGAATCCTTTGTCGCTTCACCTCTACTCTTTTCTCTTCATAATATATTCCTGGAAGCTGGTTGCAAACGTCTTTTAGTGGCTTACGGGAGTATAGGGCTGGCACTGATATATTAGACCCATTGCAACCAAGGGAAATGGCTGATGAAGAGAGCGAGAGCGAGTTTAAAGGTGTGGCGATACATGTAGCCGGGCGCTCCGAAAATGGAGGCTTCTGATTGGTCGGCCGGGAAGGCGTGGCATGTTTATGACGTGAGCCCAAAGTGTCAAACTCAGCTGATGAAGAGAGCAGGTAAAATGGAGCGCGCTGATTGGTGGATGGCCTTTTTACTTTATCACTCTCTGCGAAATTAAGGCGACCTCCTGATCGCCGTAATACTGTTCCTCTGAAATCACGGCCATCACTCTGCCAATCTACCAGTCCCCTATGCTCACAAATGCATCTGTATAACTGGAGAGCTGGATTTTGGTTTCCAACTGCAGTTTTAGCCAATAGGACTTGCCCGGGTTGACTGAGGAGTTCCTTGAGTGCTCGGGTAGTATTTACTCTCTGTCCTTTCTCACCGACCAAGGCTATTAGTCAGCGGAGCCGGTACTGAGGGTCAGAGGGGAGAGGCATGGTGCCTTTCGACTGACAGGCACGCGCCTCGGGGATCCTATTTATACCCTCGTCCGGGTTCCTGATTGGTGGACGGCCAGGACTGCTAATTCTACCACTGCGGGTAATGGTTTCGGTGGGGCCCTTGGGCTTAGACGCTTTGGCCGGACTTTTACCCGGAAAGTCAGTCATACGATTTTCCTTTGATTCATCGATTTTAATTGAAAAGAGCCGAGTGAGTTTCTATCTTCAAGAAATACGTCTGTCTCTTTTCCCTCGGTTCGGAAACATTCTTCCTCACTACTTAGAGTCTTGTTGAAATATCTCGGGAGATCTGAAACTTCGCTGTCGGGGACCGTAGACTTTTCCTCATCGGTATGTTCACAGTAATCTCTTTCCCCACTTGTCGTAGTCTCTTCGTCTCCCCCATTCCCCTCTTGACCGAACTCAGGGAAATTCTCGTTTGGCTTGCGACTAACAGACCACCAGAACGGAGAGTCCTCGGTATAATGCCTTCTCAGATTAGAACCTTTAGCATTAGGTCGAGCTGAGTAAGTACTAGAATCACCAGCCCCAAATCCTATCTCTTCCTCACTACTCCACACGCTCGGATCTGGTGGTAAAATACCTTTGTACCGTTTGGTATGACGGATATGGTTAGTCGACACAATACCTCCATAATGCAAGTACCACACCTGATATGGCCCGTTTACCTCCACAACCTTGAAGGGACCCTCGTACTTCTCTTCCAGCTTACCAGCTCGGGTGGGGTCATGTCTCTTCACCAGAATATATTCCCCCTGGTAATATGGATTATTTAGAGTAAGTTTCTTGGGCTGTTGCTGTGTAATACGGTCACGGAGTTGCTGCCGTCGCTCCCCTTGTTCCCTCAAATATTGTTCTGGTTGGGAATATTTGGTGGAATGAATGGGGTAGGGTAGTAATCGTTCTTGAGGCAGTTTCGGCGTGATTCCCAAAATAATCTCATAGGGAGAATGCCCAGTAGTTCTACAAACAGTGGTGTTTATCCCCCAGATAATCTCTGGCAGAAGTTCCGGCCAGCCTCGGACCACTTCTTCCCCTTGTGAGCTCAGACTAGCCCGTACACAATTCGCCAACACCCTATGGTTTCTTTCACAGACCGCATTCCCCTGGGGATAATACGGGGAGGTGTGTTGGATCTGGTAGCCCAAGGTATCTCCCAAGTGTTGCCAGATTTCGTTATTAAATTCTTTTTCCTCTATCACTCAAAATGCATCCAGGGGTGCCATATACAAAAATGACCTTCTCCAAGATGACCCTAGCCACAGTTTCAGCTTTCTTGTCCGGAATGGCACAAGCAACCGTATATTTGGAAAAGACGTCGACACAGGTTAGAATGAACCTTTTGTTCGTCTGTCTGGGTAGAGGTCCCATAACGTCCACAGATAACTTTTCCCACGGTTTACCGGCCATAATGTGTCCGGGCGACTGCTTGGGGGTCCCCGTCCATCTTTGCCCCTTTGACATCCCAAACAATTTTGGATAACTTCTTTGACAATTTTGTCGGCTCTCGAGGTCCAGTATCTTTCGTTAAATTGCTTCAAAACTCTTGACTGACCTAAATGAGCCTCCCTTCCCTCTTGTCCGTGGAGAATTTGGATTATGTGTTTAGCCTCCAGATAATCTAATACGACTTAGTCTTTAGAATCCCTCCAGGCTCCCTCCGAAAATGTTATTTTGTCACCATACATAGGGTCCTTCTGTTCTTTGTTAGGTTGAGTGTGTTGGACGGATGCTACCGGTAATCGAGATAGGCCATCGGCATTAGTGTGTAATTTACCTGGTCGATGTCTAACTTCAAAAGCGTATTCCTCCAGGATCCCCTTCCACCTAACAAACAATCCGTCTTCCGTTTTCATCATTCGGAGCCATTGCAAACTATGGTGGTCCGTGATAACTTCGAAATGAACCCAGGCTAAATATGGACGGAAATATTGTACAGCCCACACTAGAGTTAGGCATTCCTTTTTAGTAACGCTGTAATTCTTCTCGCCTTTATTCAGCGTCCGGCTAGCGCACGCTATTATGCCTTCTTTTCCATCCACTTTTTGGGCCAATACGGCCCTGAGCCCTTCATCGGAAGCATCGGTGTATAGTTGGAACGGCTTGGTAAAATCCGGATGACAAACAAAATGGGGTTAGAAGTCAATTTTGTTTTCAGTTGATCAAAAGCTATCTGACAATCCTGATCCCAGTCAAACCTCCTCCCCTTTTCCAGTCTCTTAGTCATGGGGCGAGCAATTTTTGAGAAGTTGGGTATGAACCTCCGATAATAGGATGCCATTCCCAGAAATGCTCGGATCTCTTTGACAGAGGAAGGGGGTAACATTTCTGCAATAGATTTTACTTTATGGGGGTCTGGTTGGATACCTTTCTTTGAAACTACATGCCCTAGGTATGCCACCTCGCAGGCCCCTAATTGGCATTTGGAAGGCTTCAATTTAAGTCCTGCCCCTCTGATTCTCTCTAATACTTCTTGTAGTCGATTGATATGTTCCTCCCAACTAGTCGAAGAAATTATAATATCATCCAGGTAAGCTAAGCAGGTTCTCCAGGTTAATCCCCGCTGTACTTCGTCCATTACTCTAGTGAAACTGGCTGGTCCATTACAAACTCCAAAGGGCAAGACCGTGAATTGATAGAGTTTGCCTCTTTCGCTTGTGGCAAATGCGGTTTTCTGCTGGTCCTCTGCACTAACCGGTACTTGCCAGTATCCACTTTGCAGGTCTAAACCATGTTGACCCATTTAGTGATTCTAAGCGAGTCATCAATACGAGGTAGGGGTTGTGCATCTTTGATGGTGACATAATTTAACTTTCTATAATCTACACAGAACCGAGTGGACCCATTTTTTTTTTTGACCAGGACTACTGGGGATGACCACGGACTGTAGGAGTCTACTACTATTCCTTGCTTGATCATCTCCTCTACTTGTTCCTTTTCCTTCTGTCTCATAATGGGATTTTGTCGCCTATAAGATTGTCTAATAGGGGGCCCTTGAGTGTGTATCTCGTGGGTGTGTCGGGTTCGGGCCGATCCGTGGTCCCTTCATTTTGAGCGAACACGTCTCGGTAAGTCCAGAGCAATTCATGCAATGTAGTGGCTTGATCTGACGTTAATTGTTTCGGGATCTCAGGTAAGTTAACTGGTCCGTTAGTTCCAACAGTGGTGGGTTGCACGGGTGTAACTTGTCCTAACAGTTTCCCTTTTTGATAACTAATCGTGTCATCGCCAAAGTTAGCCAGAACTAATTTCCTCTGATCGGTAGTAATAAAGGTGGGAGATATTCTCACTTGATTTTGTGTATCAGGTTCAAAAATCCCGGCAGTCATTCCTTGAGATTTGGGAATTTCTATCATTCTCCAAGATTTAGGGGGAATAGAGAGTTTCCCTGTGGTAGCTACTATTTGAGGTTGTAGGGTGGTCGTCGTGTGTTTCGGCCCGCACTGTATAGTTACTCCCAACTGACTCATGACATCTATTCCCAGATATCCATCGACTCCGCTATTAGATTTTCCTGATAGAACACAAAAATCTGTGGTGAATTTAATTCCTTTCCATTGTACCACCACCGTACTAGTTCTCCCTAGAATCGTCAGTGGTTGACCCCCGGCTCCTGACAACTGAATACAAGTTTGATTTAAGGGGCCAATGTCTTTCTGACTAACCCTCACAAAATTCTCCAAAAGAAAACTTCTGTTTGCCCCTGCATCAATTAACATGTTTGCGGCTTTCCCATGTATTTCTATAGTTTCACTAGGCGTTTGTCTTTCTTATATGTTGACCTCACTATACCGCCTTTCTATGTGAGGTTTAACGGAAAATGTTCTCTCTCTTCCGGCATCGTGATTTTTGGCTGGGTTTCTGTCTCCCGATACTCTACTGGAAGCATTCCTCCCTGGTTTGGATCGGTTCCCCTTGGTAGGGGTCGATCGTTTGGAAGTGCAGGCCTGGAGTTAAATCTAGGGGTTGGGGTTTGGGGACAGTTGTAACAGTTCCTAGCTAGGTGTCCGGTTTGTCTGCATATAAAGCATCGGATCATTGTTCTCGGATACCCTTTGTTTGGGTTCTCCTCCTCCCCTTTCTTTTTCTCCTCCTTTATCTCTCGGGCTTCCATTATTTTCTTGATTACCTCCACGAGTTCCTTAGTGGTAGTCACTTCATGGATAATGCAGTGCCTTCTAACTTCCGCAGGGCATGCTTGGATCATAATTTCTCTAATCTCTGTTTCCTGACTCTCTTGGTCCATATGGGGATACGCAAGTCTGAAATTTTCGCAATTATCCTCCTCAGGGCTCTCACATTTTGGCCGTCTAGTTTCAGACTCTTAAGTTTGTCACTGGCATTCCTAGTGGAGGTTTCTCGGCCAAATTCTTCAATTAGGGCACTCCTAATTTCTGCCCATGACACTAGTCCCTCTAGACGTACTCTTACATCGTTCAGGGCCTTGCCTAAGTGTGCCTTTCCATAGGCGATCTTCTTTCCATTTTCTCCTACGTCAAGTAGCGTGAACTGACATTCTAATTGTTTTCGATCCATAGCTCGATTTCTTCTTTCCCCTCTTCCCATAATCTGAATGGTAATACGGCCGTCATTGTTCTGTTAGATAATTATACTCAATCTAAATTATTTGTCGAATCCCACCGCTTGCCACCAAAATGTAGTATTTATTTTCTTATCTCGAATATACTACTAGAGTGGGGGATAAATCAACAGTCATTCAGAAGTTTGTATACTTTATTTAACAAACTCGCTACTACACTAATAACGGTTTCTCTGTTCGGGCCGAGATGAGTTCAAGACACGGATTGAATATTACGTCGACCCAATATAGTTTGTACTATGGAATCCGAGAACTCCCGTTACTCCCTATTTGAATTCCCGATATTGAGGTATTGACTTAAGTCGGCTTCGATCCAAAGGCACGTTATTAGTTTCTACAATAATAAGGTTTTTACCGAGCCCTGCTGTGTCTGCTCTAGAGACCAGGGCATTAATGCATCATACCTTTACTCACTTATCTAAACAAGGGTTATATCTCTAAACTAAACTTCGAAATGATATTCTTTTACCAGGCCTACTCTGTCTACTCCAGAGACCAAGGCGTTACTACATATGACCTTTCAATTAATATAATTATCCTCTTAACCATATACAATACATTTACTCATATGACCAGGGCGTATTTACAATTTTACCTCAATTGCCCTCTGAATACTCTTGGATTATATATTGTCCTTGTTACTTCATATATTACACGTCTTCTAAATGACCAGGGCGTTGTTACAAGTTACCTCTAAATACTCTTGGATTATATATACATACACGTAATCCTATTACAAAACAGTTTATCTTCACATCTATTACCTGGTCAATAATAATTCTTAACCTAATGCAAGTGGCACCTCGATAATGCTACACGGCCAAGGTTCTCCACTTTTATCCCTTTACATAGATTCTTATGATTACAATATTATCCTGGATTTAACACCCGTAACGCTTAACACATATCGAATATTCCTTTAACTATGATAACAGATAATGTTTCCTTTATAACCAAAGATTTCGTTGATCATACGGACTAGTGTCCTTCCTACCTATTTCTCAAACTAAAGCTGGTCTACTGGCAACTATTATTTGTTCCCCTGAGCTTTATAGTTGCGTGTCTATCTTCAAGAATTATTCCCTTTTACTGTACTATTAATATCTATGTACTGTCCTAGCAGATCCTATACTAGCTATAACTAATCGGCATGGAGCCTTCTCTAACAAGAATAAATATTTTCCTCTTAACACATCATCATTTTATTTAGCAACAAAAATCTAGTATCTTTTCTCTTTAGTCTGTCCTATAAGAACACATCAATTATTATGGAACCACTGGGCTAGTCAAGCATTATCTCTCTTTCTTTTAACCTCTCCGCTGTGCACCCTGTGTAATTTACAACACACCCCTGTGCAGAGGTATGACGATTTGGGCGACCCTTGCAAATATCGATGAGAAGTACATCACCGTGTAGGGAATGTTCGCGCGCATCGAGCCATATATATTTGACCCCCCAAAAAATGTCTGGGGGGGCGGTCCGTAGTTGAAAAAAGTGGAGCGAATGGCATCGCGCGGCCAGATTGTCATCGTGCGGCAAGATTTCCCGGGTGAATATCCGAGCGCCCAGGGGGAACAACCAGAGGGAAGGAAGGGTGGGTTAGGGCGTAATATCGCGTATTTATCCTATTTTGAGCACTTTTATGCTATGTAGAGTATGTGCAGTGGTGGGCACAGTTTCCGCTAATCAGCTAACAGCTAATAGCGCAGCTAATTTTTTCGTTAGCTGGTTAGCTTTTAAGCTAACTTTGAAAATCGTTAGCGGACCGATTAGCTTCTGCTAAATTTACTACCACTAACTGTAAGTCCGATAACGATAATGTGCATTCAATGGTAAAAAAAACATTTTTTTTTTTTTATTGGTCAAAAACGTTTACAGACCCTAAAATTTCACCTACTTATGTGAGTATTTGCAACATTCATTCATTGAATTTGTGTTCAATATATCTTTTATTTTGTTTATTTTGTATTTGTTTTTGCTTCTTTCTTTGTTGCTGTAGTCTCTCTCCAGTGCCTCCAGGTGTTTTGTTTGGATTCATCTTGTTGGTGTTTATGCACCCTGGTTGAAGTCTTCGGCATCTCATATAATAATAATAATAATAATTACACTGACTATATCACGGATTCACGGCACATTCACATGTAGACAAATCTCTGGACACGTTCTATTCGTGTGAGGTGCTGGCCTGTTCTCGTGTTGGCGGCCTCTGCTCGCCTCTCCTGTTCAGTCCTAGGCAAGCGTATTAATAGGCCTAGTGCTACCAGGAGTGAATGTCAGTGGTTACCGTGACAGCATACATTATTATTGAGTCATTGACTGACGAGTAACGACTCATACTTTCATAACTCTAGACGTGACTCTTGATTGACTTGTACGACTATTTTTTTGTTTTTATTAAGTGTTGTGAGCCTAGCGCCGACTTGAGAAGTTCGCTACAGAAAAATAAATTTACATTTTCAAAGTTTTATGAAAGATTGTTGAGGTATCTATTTGGGTTTATATTTGTTTTTATATATTTTATTGTTATATACTTATATAGAGTTGACCAGTGTGATTGACCGATTGTAGAGTACTACTGGAAGATGCTTTGAATAGCCTACTATTACTTTGGAATAGTTTTTATTGTTTTGACTACTGACTGGTGAACTCTCCACTTAAGCACTAAGGTAATTTTATGATTTTTATATTATTTATGTTTTATATTGAAATACTGTAGGTTATCCTAAATATATCAACCCAACCTAACCTAGATTAATGTAACCTTACCAGATTAACCTAACTTATCCTTGCCAAACCTATATTAATCTAACCTATCCAGATAAAATACCAAGATTAACAAGTCGATATCAAGTTTATGACAACATATTCCTAATTCTTCATCAATTATGATTATTTTTTAGGGTGATCTGATTTGTGATTATTAGCGGAATAATCGGATTTTTCAAATTTACCCATTATATTTCGATTTTAAAATATGGCACTGATAGACAGGGCTATAAGGATGAGGGAAACTGAGGGGTAAAAGCAGTAAAAAACATAACATTAAATGAAAAACTGAAATTCAACCTAACCAACTAACCTAACCAGTGTGTCAAAACTCAAAAGAAAGCTGATTCCATTCTGTTTAATCTAGATCAACCTAACCTAACCTAGATTACTCAATTTAAATTCAGAGGTAAGCGGGCATCATGGTGCTGAAGGGGTTAATCTTACTGAGTTTGTTCTACTGTCCATCCCCATCTAAGTTTTCTAACTCAATAACAATATTTTCTATTCGACAGAAGTGTCGTTGATTGTAAGCTAATGCTTATTTTATTTGTTCATATAATTATTTATGTACAACAGGATGCACATGCACATTCATTAATCATCTGATCTTGGCATTCTATGATTCTTTTAGCCTATGTTTTGGAAAGCTGTGTATAAGCAGTAAGCTACAACTACAACCTACAGCATATTATAGTTTTAGCTTTCTAGGTCTGTGTTTAAGGGTTTTAGAGGGAAAAAAAAAAATGCTAAATTCATATGATAAAAGTTAGCTATTAACTGTTATCGTTAGGTTCTGCTAATTTCTTCAGTAATTTAGCGATTTAGCGTTATCGAAGCTAACGTTTTAAGTTAGCTGATTAGCGGTTATCTCAGCTAACTTTTCGGTTAGCTGTGCCCACCACTGAGTATGTGTACGTATGTGTACATATGTATGCCACCCGTATACCAAGGAATATGCCGCATATAGACCAAATATGCGATATATAAGCGAATTACGAATGAGTTTAGAGGCGGTAAGGAAGAGGTGATGAGTTTAGGCGGGAAGGAAGGGGAGGGGAGGGTGTGTTGGCCGTAATATCACGTATATATCGTATTTTCAGCACTGTCATGCTATATAAAGTATGTGCACGTATGTAGGCGACCCATATAACAAGGAATATACCGCATATAGACCAATTATGCGATATATAAGCGAATTATGAACGTGTTTAGAGGCGGGAAGGAAGAGGTTGGGTGAGAGGGAGGAAGGGAGAACTGTTGCTACGAGGGTGGCGGTGCCCGAGGCATGGATGACATGGGATTCTCACCCTTATAGCCCGGCCAAGTACAGATGGTTGTTATTGCTCGAGAGCCGGTAGGGGCTGGTAGGGGTAGGGGGGAGCAGAAAGTGAGAGTTATTACATAGAACAGTTGTTTATGTCGCTCGTATAGATGACTTTCAGACTTGCATTTGTATGCAAGCAGACATTGCATTATACACATGTGAAGTATGCACACGAATAGGAAGGCCATTGACAGTAATAAAGCACAATAGTATAGAATAGCTTTGAGGAGGGGAAGATGGAGGGAGGGAAGTAATATCTGTGTGTAAACAAAGTGAGCTATATTTAGACTGGTGTCCAATTACGCGTGATAAAGGGTAGGCAGATTGCCATATGAAACACTTGGATTTATTCATTTTCAAATTATATACAATACAAATGTATATTCGAGACTTACTTGGTGTATATTGTACGATATGCATCACTATAATTATATACAATACAAATTTATATTCGAGACTTACTTGGTGTATATTGTACGATATGCATCACTATAATTATATACAATACAAATGTATATTCGAGACTTACTTGGTGTATATTGTACGATATGCATCACTATAATTATATACAATACAAATGTATATTCGAGACTTACTTGGTGTATATTGTACGATATGCATCACTATAATTATATACAATACAAATGTATATTCGAGACTTACTTGGTGTATATTGTACGATATGCATCACTATAATTATATACAATACAAATGTATATTCGAGACTTACTTGGTGTATATTGTACGATATGCATCACTATAATTATATAATCGAATATACGCGCGTAGGCGACATATAGAGGGATGGTGGAGCAATTTTCGACACAAACACAGTTGTCCTTCATTATTTACAAGATTATACAATACAAATGTATTTGTGAAGGTTATTTTTTGCATGCTGTATTATAAATAAAACCGATATACGACTGTGTATAGGGGCCGAGGCAGAGAGAGATGGTGGTTGTGTGGGTGAAGGGAAGGGTTATCAAAATCACACTGAGAGGGGCAATGGGGGAGTGTTGGGGCAATTTTTGAAAGAATAAAGTTCTATAACAACTATAATTTTGAGAGAGAGATTTTTTTTCTTTTTTTCTATGTGATTGAGGGAGGCAAAAGGCATAACTGCCTATAGCGAGTGCCTCCCCCATAGTTGAAAGAGTAACAGGGCCAAAATCAAGGGACGTTCGAGCCAAAATGCCTGGACACAGAGTTTGAAGCAATTTAAGTCATAGGAAGCGGGAAAAACTGATTCTGGGAGAGAGTTCAAGAGCTCAGCTGTTGAGTAGAAGAAAGTTTGAGAGTAACGTTTCACTCTTGGGTTGGAGAGTTGCACAGAGTAGGGGTGGGATTGAGTTGCAAGACGGGTACCACGTGCCCTACGTAAAGGAGGTAGTATGCACTGGGATAGCTCTGAGGAACACTGATTATTATAGTAGCGATAGAATAGTGAGAGAGATGCAACATTGCGGCGGAGAGAGAGAGATTGCAGAGAGTTGGTAAGTGGACGGGAGTTAGTGATACGAAAGGCCTTCCTTTCAACCTTGTCTAGGAGAGCGGTGTGAGAGGAACCTCCCCACACATGTGAACAATACTCAATACAAGGGCGCACTATGCCCCTGTACAGAGCAAGAAGCTGTGCAGGGGAAAAGAACCCCCTAAGGCGGTTGAGCACACCCAGCTTCTGGGAGGCTGCCTTAGCAAGACTGGTAATATGGTCCTTCCAAATGAGAGCAGAAGAAAAAGAGACACCAAGAATATTGAGAGAAGATGAAGGGTTGATTTTTGTATTGTTGAAGAATAAGGGATAGTCCGCTGGGAGATCCTGACGGGTAGATAGATGGAGAAATTGGGTTTAGGAAGCATTAAAGTTAACAAGGTTTTCTCTGCCCCAATTGGAAATAGTATTTAGATCAGAATTTAAGAGTTGTATGGCTTCATTACGTTTGTCGTTGAGTGATTGCTGGCTGGGGCATTCTGAAAAAGTAATGGAGTAGTGTAAGGTTGAGTCGTCTGCGTATGAATGGATGGAAATTAAGGTACAGTTAAGGAGATCATTTATAAAAATTAGAAAGAGAATAGGAGATAGGACAGAGCCCTGAGGAACACCGGAGTTTATAGGGTGAGGAAGTGAACAATGACCGTCGACAACCGTGCCTATGGAACGGCCGGAAAGGAAATTAGAGACAAAGGCACAGATGGAGGGATAGAAACCGAAGGAGGGTAGTTTAGAAATTAAAGATTTATGCCAGACTCTATCGAAGGCTTTCGATATGTCTAGTGCAATAGAAAAAGTCTCACCGAAGTCCCGAAAGGAGGATGACCAAGAGTTAGTAAGATATGAAAGAAGATCACCAGTAGAGCGACCCTTAAGGAAGCCATACTGGCGATCTGAGAGCAGATTATGAGAAGAGAAATGCTTAAGAAATTTGGAAGCAAGAATAGTTTCAAAAACTTTAGAAAGACAAGAAATGAGAGCAATTGGACGATAGTTGGAGGGTTGAGAGCAGTCACCCTTCTTTGGGACAGGTTGAATGTGAGCAAACTTCCAGCATGAAGGGAAGACGTTAGAGGATAGACAGAGACGAAAGAGTTTGCCTAGGCAGGGAGTCAGCACGGAAGCACAGTTTTTGAGAATAACAGGAGGAACACCGTCCGGACCGTACGCCTTATTAGTGTTAAGCCCAGAGAGGGTAGAAAGTACATCTTTTGAAGAGATTAGGATATTAGGCATAAGTAAGAGAGAGGAGGGTGGAGAGGGAGGAATAGCACCGGAATCATCCAAGGTGGAGTTTCTAGCAAAAGTTTGAGCGAAGAGTTTAGCTTTGTCAGAGGAAGAAGTGATGGTTGTGCCATTAGAGTGGGAAAGGGGAGGGAAAGACGAGGAAGAGAAATTGTTGGAGAGGTTTTTGGCTAGATGCCAGAAAGCTTGGGAAGAGCTAGAGTTGGATAGTTCAGTGCATTTATTATTGATGAAAGAGTGTTTGGCTAGTCGAAGAACAGATTTGGCTTGATTCCGGGCAGAAACATATGAAGAATGAGAGTCTTGAGTTTTAAGGCGTCGGTACCGTTTGAATGCTTCCTCCTTATTGCGGACAGCAGTAGAACAGGTGTGAGTAAACCACGATTTTTTAGCATTAGTCTGAGAGAAAGAGAATGGAATGTATGCTTCCATGCCTGATAGGATTACCTCGGTAATGCGTTCAGCACTCTCCGAGGGTCCTCGGCCACGGAAGCAGAAATCATTCCATGGGAAATCAAAGAAGTACTGCCGAAGAGCCTCCCAGTCGGCAGCGCCAAAGTGCCACAAGCGCCGCTGGCTAGGAGGATCGGGTGGTCGTACTGGAGAGATAGGACAGGTGACAGAGATAAGTTTATGGTCGGAGGAGCCCAAAGGAGAGAAAAGATCGACAGTATAAGAAGAAGGGTTAGAAGTTAGAAACAGGTCAAGAATGTTGGGCCGATCTCCGATGCGATCCGGGATACGGGTGGGTTGCTGAACTAACTGCTCTAGGTCATTTAGGATAGAAAAGACGTAGGCTTGTTCACCAGGTGGATCAGTAGTGTGAGAGGTGAGCCATTGGCAGTGGTGAACGTTGAAATCTCCTAAGATAGAGATTTCTGAGAAAGGAGAAATGGATAGAAAGTGTTCCACTGTAGAGTTTAGATAATCAAAGAATTTGGGAAAGTTGGTAGAGTTAGGGGAAAGATAAACAGCACAGAAATATTTAGTAAGAGAATGACAGGAAAGTTTGAGCCATAAAGATGAGAATTCAGAGGAGTCGAAATCGGGAACACGAGAGCAAGTGAGTTTGTTGTGCACATATGCACAACATCCGCCTTTGGCTTTGAAACTAGGATAGAGAAAGTAGGAGGATACAGAGAAGAGGCTGCTGGATGTTGCTACAGACACCTGAGTTTCGGTGAGGAAGAGAAGATCAGGTTTGTAGGAGGAGAGATGGTGCTCAACAGAGTGAAAGTTAGAGGAAAGTCCACAAATGTTGCAGAAATTAATATAAAGAGTAACAGGCCGAGGTCCAGGTAATTGTGTGGGGTCGTCAGGGGATGGTCGGTCGGGTGTGGGGGCATTTATGGTCCCCCCCTGGGGACTCCGAGGCTGGGCTAGAATTCATCATTTTTTGTTTGTTTTTAATTTTGGTGTGGAGGAATGAAGTGTGGTGTGCATGTTTAGTGTAGTGAAGTGGAGAGGAGGAGGAGGTGTTTGTGAGAGCTAGCTGGATTGCTCTCAGTGTAAATGAGGCACAAAGAAAATCAGTAAGAGAGGCCAAGCAAATGAAACAGGAGTTCCAGCGACTCTTTATCACATGCCTATAACCTCACCTGGGTCTAGCTAGCCCTGATCGATTGGTGCCTACAATCTCCCCACAACCTATATACCTTTGCATGATAGGACTGATTATTCCATCAATTTACAAAAGTAAATTGGTGGGATAAAAACAAAAAATGTTGTACCAAGTGACAGCTCGAATGTACAGAGCAAGTTTTGAGTGATATATTGCATGAGCTGCCATGGCCTATAGTCAGTAAGGTGACAGACTGGGATTCTGAGGGTAGGGTAGGGTAGTGGGTTCGAATCCGGGAGGGGGTTATGGGGAAGGTTTTATAATGTTTAGAAACATTTGATATATTTATTTTTTTTACAAGCCCATGTCATTGTATTCAAGCAATATGAAATATTCATAGAATATATCATATTGCAAGAATACAATGACATGAGCTTGTATTATTATATATTTTTTTTTTTTTTTATATTTTTTTTTTATAAGTAAGATACATAGGATTGAATATACATATAATTATTTGTTTACAATACAATATTTTTCAGGTTGAAATAAACAAGAGAATAACATACACAAATATTTCTATTAGGAACAAATAAAAGACATATAACAATATATCACAGGGATAATATTGTACTTAGGAGAATTATATATAATATATATATATATTTATTAGGTAACATAAATATTTAGTGACATAAAAGCGTGATCAGGTAGGTCAGGTCAGGTCAGGTAGGGCCCGAGTCCAGGGCAGGGGCAGGGGCGCGGCACTCAATAGTTCTTGTACATAATTATGGTAGTCCCGGAAGCAGTCACCCAAGCAGAATGCAACCTTGCACTCGTTGCAAATGGAGGTAACTTTTCGAGACACCTGGGATTTCCTAGTGGTGTTGCTGCAAACGTGACACTTCACCTGCTTGTGACGATTACCAAGTATCTCCGTGTGGACTGCAACGTGTCTACAGACCCCCACCTGGATGCGGTCAAGGACGTGATCACCACGCCATGCCACATTCCTCAGAGTGGGGGTGCCATATTTTTCCAGGAGTTGGTACGAGACGTTGTACACGAACTCCCAGAATTTGAGTTTCATGTTTGGAGCCATGTCTTTTTTGACAAGCCACAGGTTGTAGGCGTTGAACATCGTGATGTCGACTAGGTGGAGGAAGAGCTTGTGATACCATTTCACAATCTTCCTCAGACACTCAACGCCTCCAAGTTGACAATCTGACTTGTCCACCAGCTGCATGTATTTTGTGTGGTCCACTACCATGTCGGGTTTTTCAATTGTCTTCTTGGTGCGGTAGTGGACTTTACCAGAGTCGACCTGGGCACCTGTGTGGAGTGTCGAAAGCAGATGAACGTCACGTTTGTCCTTCCACTTCAGAACCACCACTTTCCCGGACTTCTCCAGCATCTTGTACTTGCCGGCCCCCCTTCGTCGCCTTCGTCGTAACCTCCTCTTGTGGTGTTCTTGTGCCAGTTCATCTTCAGAAGGTGTGTCACTGGAGGGGGGATCCGGAAGTGGAGTGACATGACCGACGAACTTTGGAATGGACTTTCTTGTCTTTCTGACAGTCCCACATGACCCCGCTTGGTTGTCATGAAGAAACTGACAGAGAGCAGGAGAAATATACCAATTATCGGTGTACAATACGTGTCCATGGCCCATGTAAGGTGCCATCATTTTCTTTACGATGGCCCCTGACATACCCATGGGGTCTTTGGCACCGACTCTTGGCACGTCTACGTCAGTTCCTGTGTACACGATCATGTCAAGCACTATACCGGTCTCACAGTCGCACAACACGAAGAGCTTGATTCCAAACCTGTGCCTTTTCAAGAGGATATACTGTTTCAAGACAAGACGACCTTTTAACAGCACAAGACTCTCATCAATCACCAAGTTGTTGAAGGGTAAAAGTATTTCTTGTACCTCGCCAGCAACATGGTGAACACCTCCCGAACTTTCCATATTCTGTCAATCCTGTTAGGATTTTCATTGTCTGCAAAGTGCATAAATCTAAGAAGCAAACAAAATCAGTCACGAGTCATGAACTTATTGAAAGTTGGGGTGGCGATGAGAGGGTCGTGCTTCCAATAATGTTGAAGCACATGCTTCTCGCAAAGAGGCATGAGCATCACTAAGGCAAATAACGTCATGAATTCATTTACAATCGTATCTACCCAGCCTCGCTCTTGGAGAAATGACGTCCATTTTGCTCCTCACACACCTGTAGTAGGCGTTGGTTTGGGCAACTATGTACGTCATTAGCTGCAAGTCGAAAAAGGCGAGGAAGAAAACCATCTCGTTCGAGTTGTCATCACAGGGCCAGTCAGCAGTTGTACCTGACCTACCAGCATCAAACTGGTGCAAATCAGGCACAACGTATGGATTTTGGCGTCGGGGATTGGAATATCGTCTGCGTCTGCGCCACCATCAGACAAATCACTACCATGGTCACGGTATAGCACATCGTCGTCACTCTCCTCACTTGAAGTACGCCCCTCCTCATTGTCTTCACTTCGCTCTGATTCACTGTCACTATGCCCCCACCCCCCCACCCACACGCCCGTGCATCGGCGTTGTCGTTGTATAATTCCTGCGTGTCACCATCCTGGGAATCAGGAAACAGCAGGGCGTTGTACTTCGACGGAGTAAGGTGCTTCATCCATCTCAATCGGGCAGGTGTCCTGTGGGCAGGGGCAAAAGGGCCGGCAGTGGCGGCATCGGCAGGGGCGGCGTCGGCAGGGGCAGCGTCGGCAGGGCCAGCAGTGGTGGGTGGGGCAGAGGTAGAGGTCCTAGACGCAGGCAATATTATTGTTGTCCCTGTCGCCTTTGTCGCTTGGCCCTTCTTCCCTTTCTTACCTTGGGCAGGGGCAGTGGCAGGGCCAGCAGGGGCGGCGTCGGCAGGGCCAGCAGAGGTTCTAGATGGAAATATTATGGTGGTCGATGTCGACTATGTCGCCTTGCCCTTCCCTTTCTTCACTTGGGCAGTGGCAGGGGCAGGGGCAGGGGCAGGGGCAGAGGCAGAGGTGGCAGGGGCAGGGGCGGTTGGTGGTGGTGGTGGTGACACGGTGGTAGTGGCAGAGGTACAAATTTTTTTACCCGTGCCCTTCCCTGTCTTTCCAGTGGCCCCCGCAGGTCCTGCAGCCCCAGGTCGGCCTCCTGC
Source organism: Paralithodes platypus (assembly GCA_032716605.1). Classification (NCBI taxonomy): domain Eukaryota; kingdom Metazoa; phylum Arthropoda; class Malacostraca; order Decapoda; family Lithodidae; genus Paralithodes; species Paralithodes platypus. The sequence continues at coordinate 12,310,583 of CM064545.1, forward strand.
GTCGGTGGTAGTGGTGGCAGTGGTGGTAGCAGTTGCCTGGGTGGTGGTGGCAGTGTCCCTGAAGGACAATGACCTCTGTGCACTGCCCTTGCTTGCACGTGTTTTACGTGCTTTACGTACAGGTCCCTCGTCCTCGGAGCTACTCTTGTCGTAGTAATAGTAGCTAGGGTTTCTAGCAGCCACTCTCTGCCTTCCACGCTGCTGACACCACCAGGAAGGCTGGTTGTGTCATCAGGGCGAGAGCGTGAGGGACGAATAGACTCCATGACAAGTGCGTGTGTACTGCTTGAGTGCGTCCGACCCGAGCGTGTGGGGTGTGGTATCGAGAGTTGCCAAGTAGTATTACACCCACACCAATTTGTAGCCGCCTGGCTTTAAAGCCGCGGTTTTGGTACGCGTTCAAAAACTGAGATCATAAGAGTCTCCCCGCAGTCGCCCAGTAAAACTCATGAGTCTCCCCGCACTTGACGGGTTAATCCTAGTTTGAGCCCAATATGGGTCCTTTAACACCTTACGAGCGGCCTAGGCGATATATAATATGTAGCCACCAGCGGGGTGTTTTTACCCAAAATAGGGCTGTTTACGTGATCATTTTCATGCCTAAATAAGACCCAGAGCGTAAAACAAGTATCTATCCCTGAAAGGGCATAAACAGAGCTTTCCAATGACACCATAACGATCCTTTTATGATGGCTAGTTTTCTTGCAACAACCGCGCAACGCGAGTGCAAAAAGCATGTAATTCGGCACTTTCCCCATACAATTCCGTATGTAGCGAGTGAGAGAGGGAGGGAGGAGGTGGGATTCGTGTCAGTATGTTCGCCGCGGTGGTCTGAGCAGTCAATACGCTCGCTACTCTCCTGCCACCACTTGTCTCTCTCTCTCAGCAACATTACGTGCTGAAATTGCCACACGACCTACAGTATGTCGAGCGCCGCCAGATAGTCCAGATTTATTATACTCGACTTATGTTGCGCGCCGCTAGTTATGGGTTAAAAATTTTTATGGTATACTGCTAGGTGTGTACTGGGACAATTTCACCACTTAAGAGCTGGCCAATAGCTCTTCGGGAAGTTCTCGCTCCCATCTACTATATTCCTCTTGAATCGCTTGGCTGTAAGTATGCAAACCAGCGATGTGACGACACGCGGCCGGATACTGAAGGTGTATCCGCCTAGTAGGTGAGAGCGATGCTAGGCCTGAGGTGGTCTTTACTTGAACATTGATGGGCTGGGTGATGGAATAAGTAGTTCCGAGTTCCCTTGTGTGCCCAAGTGAAGGAGGAGGAAGTAGGTTGCAAGATGCAAACCCAGTGGTTCCAAGAGGTGAATGACCGCTGCAGCCTCCCCCACCTTCCTAATAATAGTCACGCCTCCCGCTATGATGGCTGAGCCAGCCCCCAACACCCCCCGCGTCTTCCTTCGTCGCTTCACCTCTACTCTTTTCTCTTCATAATATGTTCCTGGAAGCTGGTTGCAAACGTCTTTTAGTGGCTTACGGGAGTATAGGGCTGGCACTGATGTATTAGACCCATTGCAACCAGGGGCAACGGCCGATGAAGAGAGCGAGAGCGAGTTTAAAGGTGTGGCGATACATGTAGCCGGCGCTCCGAAAATGGAGGCTTCTGATTGGTCGGCCGGGAAGGCGTGGCATGTTTATGACGTGAGCCCAAAGTGTCAAACTCAGCTGATGAAGAGAGCAGGTAAAATGGAGCGCGCTGATTGGTGGATGGCCTTTTTACTTTAATTACACAACACCCTATATCCTTCTCTGAATTCACGTTTATCATCTTTTCATACATACAGTAACCTACATTTTGGAGGTCACATATTTTCCCTCGTATTAACATTTCTTCGGATGAAAATACAAAAACCACTTCTCGGACCATTCTTTCATAGAGTCTATGTAACTTTCAACCTAATGTATGTAATGTTGGCTCCTGATCTGTTATACACTTTCGTATCCACATATTTATTACTATTTTAGACTTCAGGAAATCATCAATTATATGACAACCAATAATGGCCCTGATACAGGCCCCTGAGGAACTTCACTTGTCACATCTCTCCATTCTGACTTAATTAAGTAACATCCCGTTCTTAACATTATTCATCAACTACAAACCCCAATGCACTTGAATTAAACTAATGAAAGTATAATGGTCCATTTACCATTACACATTGCCTTCTATCTATCAAAAAGGCCTCCATCCACTTCAACATTTCCCCCCAATATTGTAACTCTTAGATTTTTCTAATAATTTCTGTGTGGCACCTTATCATAGGCCTTCATAAAATCACAATATGTCACGTCACGTCAACTGCATCTCCCTCTTCTAGAATTTGTGTCCCATTCATCATACTTTTATGAGTTGAACAACTGTTGACCGCAAGGCAAAATCTGCTTTTGACTAAAAAGTTGATTTAATTTCATCTGTACCATTATTTCCTCTCTAACTATTGTTGCCATCAGTTTACATACTACACTTGTGAAGCTTACCGGTCTGCAAATCCCTGGGTCACATCGCTTTCCCTGCTTGAAAATAGCAGTTATGTTTACTATTTTCCAATCTATCGGAATATTTCCGTTATTGAATGAATTTTCGAATAATATTTTTAGAAGAAGTGCAAGCTGTTACCCTCCTTCAATAATAATTCTTGGGTGCAATCCGTCGGCCTGGTGACTTATTCCTGTTAATTTGATTAATGGTCGTCTATATCTTGGCAAATGAGAACTCCATGATCACCAATGCTGGTACTTGCTTGATTGGAAGACTAGTTGCCTCCCCAACCGGTTCCACAGTCGCTAAAGTTCTTTGCTAGTACCTCCGCCTTTTCTTTATCTGTTTTTGTCTTTGTAATATTATCTTCACCCACAAAGAGATCTGGAATTCCTGATCTACTTGTTAACTTCTCCCAGACATACTTCCAAAATTTTGGATTTTCCTTAACATGCTTTGCTACAACGCATTATCCTTTCCTTGTTTCATTTCTAACTAAAATATTATTTGTTCAATATTCCAGATCCACTTCTTGAAATGCCATCATGTTGTTATTGGTATATGTTCTCATTGTGTTATTCGTCACCACAGACGCATTCTTTCTTATTATTAGTGACCTCAGTTTCCGGTTCATTGGTAAATTCTCATTAGTCCTTCTCCTTAAATTCTTTAACTGGTTCACATATATTTATCACTTTCTCTATTTTGGCTTAACATATTTTACCACATTTTCTCAACTATATCCAACACCCAGATATTCCTTCCAGTCTAAATTTAGGTAATGTCTCATTTGTTCATAGTCCGCTCTCTCAAACATATATATTTTCTTTTCACAAGTCTTTTCCTCTACTTCGATATTGCAAGTAATAGTTATACAAACATGATCACTTCGCCTGATAGGACTCTCTAATTATATCCTCAACAAAATCTTCATTACTAAATATCAAGTCTAAAACACTACCTCGTGTCTCCCCTCTGTAGTTAGTTATTGCATTAATATATTGTGTCAGGAAGCAGTCCCTCACAATCTTGTAAATGTATACTCCATACTATATCTTCCTGCCGGTATAGTACACTTAACCCAGTTAATATTTGGCAGGTTAAAGTTAACCAGTATAATCTTGTTTCTTTCTAATATTATTTCTTGCATCACTTTCAATAAATTATCATCATCCACCATATTACCCATCCGGCTGCTATATAATGAGACAATTAACATTGTTCCAGTCACACATTTCATTTCAATACACAAGTATTCACAATATTGTTGTTCCGTGTTTACCTCAATAACCAATGTATCTTTCCTGACATATACGAGCAAACCCCCACCTTCCTCAACATTAATTTAAGTTTTCTCAAATATTTCATATCCGTCTAGATTATACTGAACTAACATCCTCTCGAATCTATAAGTTGTTGTCCTAACTTCCTGCAAAGTAATCACATAAGGTTTGTCATTACTTTCCTGTAGTCTAGTGTTCAGTTCTCTAAGCTTATCTGCGGAGAACACATCAACATTACCAAACATGACCTACAATTTGTTAACACTACATTCATGGGGTGTGGATTTACCTACTTCCCACTATTTGCTTTATTTTCTCCGGTGTTAATGAGTCCCCTGCTTCAACCTTGTCTGTGGTCCGTGTTCCTTTAGTTCACTAGGTCCCTCATCATGCCCTCTGCTGCAACTATGCCATTATCCCTCATTCTTGCTCATTGGTGTCCGCTGTAACCTCCTCTCATCTTGGTTTCTTCGTCTTTTCTCTTTTCTTGCTCAGATTCTCTTCCCATTTCCATTCTTCCGCCGTCACCCTGCCATTTTCTTTTGTGTTTTGTTCTTTGTTGGTCCGGATATACCACTTCTTTATCTGCCCCTCCTTTACTCTTCCAAAAAAAAACAAAAAAAACAAAAAAAACAAAAATCCTCTTCTGATAATTTGTCACTATCTACATCAACCTTAGCTTTTAAGGGGGGGTGACCTGTTTTTGTTCTGTCCTTTTCTATCTATTTCTGGCTTGTATCCATTTGGCCCCATTCAGCCTACTGTTTTAAGACGTTTATCCCCATCCAGGTGTCAATTTTTTACTGGTGAGCGGTAGCGAGCCAGCATATTTTTTATTTTTGTTTGACAGCAGGCTAAATTTGTAAATTTTTTGATAGGAAAATTTCTCTGGCGAAGCCGGATTTCTTCATATAATGCTGGCTCGCCAGGAAGAAATCGACACCTAGATGGGGATAAACGTCTTAAAATAGTTGGCTGAACGGGGCCGAATGGATACAACCCAGAGAAAGAGAGAAAAGGACAGAATAACAAAAAACAGGTCACCCCCCTTAAGTCCTTTAACTTTATTCTTTCTCCTGTACTTAGGTCCTTCTTAACCCTGATAATTATGCACTATCATTCAGCCTCCAGCTATAGCTGGCCGCTGCTTCTATTGTTGGTCTTGACCTAAACAAAACTTTCACCGGCCTCATCTCATCTTTCTTATATTTTCCCAATCTACGCACCTCCTCCACGTCTTGTTCCCAGCCGAATACATCCTCGTCAATACACTCAACAATCTGTATAACCTTCCCCATGCCTTTGTCTTGTACAACTTTACTTTCAAAATCCTGCTTTTTCTTTTTTTCTTTCTTTTTTATGTTCCTTCCCTATTTCTTCTAGTATTACCCTTTTTCACTCTCTTGTCTAGACCAATCACTTTTCGCTTCACTGATAGCCTTCACTTTATTATCAAAGTAACTATCATATTCCTTTATTTGTTCTTTCCACGCTGTGTTTTCTGCCACAAGCTCGTCCATTTTTTTTTCATTAAGGCCTCCAGAGTATCATTTCGAGGCCTAGGCTTGTCTTGACTGGCGTTTGCACCACAACCTTCACATAACATGGTCACCTTAGCATTTATTTCCCTTCCCCAGTTTTCAACCACTCCTTTCCATCAAATAATCACCATCACTCGATTCTTAAAACTTGCTGACGGATTTTCGATTCCATCAAAGAACACCAAATGTCATAGTTTTCTTCCACACACGCCAGACTATTCAGACATTTGGCGGCCATATTGTCTACCTCCCAAACCATAACAAGCGGCCCCAACTAACTTTCACTCTTTTAACTAACTCATAATATAGTTTTGGTCAATCTATCACTGCATGTATGTTCAATGTACTTCCTCCAACACGCTGACCCAGTATGCGACTCAAATATATATTTATCGACGAAATATCGGCAAAATACGGATCTGTAACTCCAGCCTGCCACTGTCACTTACAGTATGGTTATCAGGGCACGTTCTCTCCATTCACGAACTTCCTCTGCTGGGATGGTGATGCTCTCGGCAAAGGAGGCACTTTATCAGACGTATGAATAGCTACGATTCTTCGCTAGGTGAGTATGCTAGTGCAGTGTTCTGTTAAAGCAACACAGAAGTTCTGTATAAGCAATTCTCAAGAATCTTGTGTAAGCAACTGTTTCAGATGATTCTGTGTATGCAGCAATAGCAGCAATATATACCCTGAACTTTCCCAACCCGTATCTTATTCTGACAATAGTGGCGGCCTTGGCCCCACCATCGGTGGAGATGGTATCTCCCAAGTAACAAAACTAGTCCACCATCTCCAGCGACTCCTTGCCAAAGTTAACACTCTCGAGCCTGTCATTAAACACAAGCTCACCTTTGGATACTATACATATAAACCCTCTCATACTTGGATTACGTATTCAAGAAGGGTGTCTCTTAATGTAGGGACCCGTGACGAGCGTATTGGATACTTTAAAAATCAATTGGAAAAAAGAAATGAATACTCGAATTGTGTATACAGTGGGCTACAAGAAGTTTTGGTAGTGGCTCTCTGAATGAAACCCTTGGCAATGCTGCTCTGACAAATTTGTCCTTATTATATATATGTATTTGTAAGGTAATATCAGTCAATATTATACATAGTTTCAATATTTACCACATTACGAGTGTTATTATTCTTGTCCGACGATTCCCTATTCATAAATAATCTTGTATAATCAAATATTAGGAGTAAGGACTTCAAGTTTGTTTTAGTTTCTTCTTTTTACCTTGAGCTATTTGTGTCGATATAATTAATAGCTATAGACCCCCTTACAAGCAAAGTGAAACAGGAATACTGTAGACAACTGTATACGAATGCAAGTCCAAGAACCGTGATACTTCTGCTATTATATTCATGTAAAAATAACTATAGACAATAGACACATTATGATTGCATTTGTTGATAGTGCATGCAAAATACTTGTCATTTGATATATAAAACCTAAATTAGTATTTATGATGTAAACTTAAACAATGTTGCAATAAGAAAGAAATTTCAATCAACATCGCGTTTATTGATCATAATTAAGTTTGTTGAACTTTTTGTTATAGCAATATTGTAGATCAACCTTTCATCTTTCTATTGAGATATAATATTGTACTAAACATAATTGTTGTTGGTGATATCCGAAGTAGAGTGGATATTGTGGTTGTGCATGCATATTTTTTCTTAGCCAAGTACCTATTATTTAATTCATAGCAATATATTTGTGATAACTATATTCTGATTTCAAATTTGGATTGAGCGTGAAATATTTGTTTGTAATTTCATAATTATATACACACATGTTATTGCTCAGCTTATAACAAAATTATGATGGTATATACTCTGGAAAAATTATTAAATATTTCTTATATATCAATTTTCAGTGTGATAACTTGATCTTATGAGATTTATCTTCAGGTTTTATAATAGTATGGGTTTTGCCCAGAGAGATTATTGCGATAATGTACATATATCGTTTCACAGTAATGCAATTAGTGCTTGAGAGTGAACGGAAGTGGTAATAAGTTCCCAGGAAACTTAACCGAACCTAAAAGAGTAAATATTTTAACTTTAGACTTCTTCCTCAGCAGAGGTCCCTTTCTTCTAGTACAGCGCTGCTTCCCATGGCGTGCCCAACATCGGCAGGCGCTACACTCAACCGAGTTTGCGCCCATCCTTTTCTGCCTATTGCACATGGATATACACTACTTCTCACTACATTTCCAAGCCCTAATCTTCTGTGCATATCCTTGTTTATATTGATATTAACTCTTAATCCTTTACTTGCCAGGGCCTCTTTTCATCTTTTGAACTTGGGCTCGGCATCCTGCACATTATCTGTGATAAGTACTATATCATCTGCATATAGCAGTTCCCAAGGGAGCCCAGTTCCAAAATTTCCCGTTAGTGTCTCCACATTCATAACAGAGAGGATGGGGTAAAATACAGAACCCTGGTGGACTCCCAACGAAAACTGCAAACTCCTCACTCAGTACATCTTTCACCCTCACTGACGTTCAAGAATCCTCATACATCTGGGTATATTATTTTTGTTATTTTCAATAATACTTGTTTTTTTCATCCTTTTTGTTTCTGTTATTATTGTTATCATTATTGTTACTGTATTATTATTCATGTGTTTTTACCTTTATCACTAATACCTAGCTTCTCTGCATTTCATCCTCTGTCACACACAAACACACACACACGCCTATACTATACTATAACCTAAGCGGTTTCCACTTTTGTCCTTGTTGATCCCTCACTGGATCTCACCTGAGGATTGACCTCGCATCATTACCCAAATTCTAGGGCTCCCATTTTCTTGTTCAATTCCCTTAACTTGACCCCACCTGCACATTCACACAAACAATGCCTCCTTCTCTTAACATATACAATTGCTCCCATACTTTCTCCTGGCATTGCAGCAATATTTCAATATACACGTTTTTGCTGTTGCAAAGGTATGTACAGTTGATCAAAGTTCCAGCTGACCCACCCTCGCTCTGGGGCTCGCAGAATTATCTGGCAATACTGGTGTAGGAAAGTGTACAAAGATTGGGATTGGTAGATCTGATTTCGGCTATATCATTGTTAGAGCATATACTAAACAAGGGAAAGTAAGCCTATCTCAAATAAAAATGCATACATCGCTATATGTATGATCCCGAACATTCACCCAAAGTTCGTAGATTTGCTTAAATATTCAAGTTATTATATCCACTGATTGGCAACGCATATAAACCTGCTGGCTGCCACAACATACGGTACTCGATTTTATAAGAATACATATTTCTGTTTTATTGGTGGCTGCTTAACCCTTAATTAGCGGCGCGCAACATAAGTCGAGTATAATAAATCTGGACTATCTGGCGGCGCTCGACATAGGTCGTGTGGCAATTTCAGCACGTAATGTTGCTGAGAGAGAGAGACAAGTGGTGGCAGGAGAGTAGCGAGCGTATGACTGCTCCAGACCACCGCGGAGAACCTAATGACACGAATCCCACCTCCTCCCTCCCTCTCTCACTCGCTATATACGGAATTGTATGGGGAAAGTGCCGAATTACATGCTTTTTGCACTCGCGTTGCGCGATTGTTGCAAGAAAACTAGCCATCATAAAAGGATCGTTATGGTGTCATTGGAAAGCTCTGTTTATGCCCTTTCAGGGATAGACACTTGTTTTACGCTCTGGATCTTATTTAGTTATGAAAATGATCACGTAAACAGCCCTATTTTGGCTAAAAACACCCCGCTGGGCGGTACATATAAATACACCGCTAGCCCGCTAATCTAGTGTTAATGAAAGAGCATTTAGTCTTCACAACGTGAACATTACATAGTCTAATTTGCAGTAATATTCAGGACAGACACAGGTAATACATTAATGGCAAGTGGTATCCCTGCACCAATACACCAGTTTTGCCAGCTAATTCTGCGAGCCCCAGAGCGAGGGTGGGTCAGCTGGAACTTTGACCAATTGTACATGCATAAGTATGTGTGCACATGTATATGAAAGTGTATATTTGTGTATTGTTTGTATAGTTGTTTGTATACATGAACATGTATGTACTGTATATGTGAATGTGCGTATATATTAATACAATTCAATATGCTTGTATATGTGTTCAGACATTATGTTAAATATATACTATAAGTTATATCTGTATGATGTACTGATAGGTATGTTTTTTTTAGCTATTTATGTATGTTTTCACAAACAAAAAATGTTTCCCCCTTAATCTATAAACAGTGACCTTACTCTCAGAATGTTTCCTCCCTTAATCTATAAACAGTGACCTTACTCTCAGAATGTTTCCCCCCTTAATCTATAAACAGTGACCTTACTCTCAGAATGTTTCCCCCCTTAATCTATAAACAGTGACCTTACTCTCAGAATGTTTTATTGGGCGACGTCGATGTTATGTTCCTTCCGGTATCTTACACTTAAAAAACTAATAACAAAGCACCAGTTTCGGGGATGTGGATGCAATATATGATTAAGTGCCATGTCTCCATACCACCACCTCCTCTCTTTTCATTGTCTCACCTGCACCCTCTCCCTCCCTCCCCCTTCTCCCTCAACCTCTTCCCCCTCCACTTTTCTACTTCTTCATTCACCCCTCAAATACCACCATTTGCCCATCCTCTATCTCTCCACTACCCCCCCCCCCCCCCCCCCCCCAAACCCATCCATCTGTGAAACCTAGCCAGTGCGGCGAAAGCCTCGGACAAGAAAGAGGTATGCCTCGCCGCCGCCTACCTGTCCATCACGCTCCTGTCACAATAAAAAAAATTTCTTATTTCCGGATTTTCGGTTGTTCAATGATCACATGTTCCTTACACAAGATGGGCATAATTATAGTGCAATAATATTGCTTTATGAGGTAGATAGAATTTTGTTTTTCCGAATCGAAGTCTAATCTTTCTGGTGCCTATCTCATTTTATGGGTTAAGCTCACAACTTATATATCACTTAGACTTTGGTATAAATGTAAATTGGTATGTTACACTTGCACTCAGTATGTTTGATGTATTTATGTTCTAATATATATTATACTCAAACACTGTATACTGGGCTTACCATTTGCGTATTAACATTAATGTACAGCTAAGTGCATAAGTTGTGACACAGGGGTTCCCTCCTCTATCCCTTATTTGATTAAGAGAGAAACTATGAAATATGCCCTGTTGGTACCCCTGAGCCTTCCCCCCCAACCCCAGGGTTTACCATACCATCAATCTCCTCTACCAGTGTTCCCCTTTTACCTCCCCCCCCCCCCCCCCCACCCCCGCAAAACAAACATTTACACACTTCTCTCTCCCTCCCCAAATGTTAGTAACTGGAACTTTCCATGTTCTCTCCATTCCTTTACCGGTGTCATATTTTGTTTATATTCTGTCAATTATTATAAAATGTTGCAGTTTAGGATGGGCATGGATACATTAATATCCTTCTTACTATCCCAGTTGAACCCTTTAGCAACCACAGATCCTTCCTCAGCTGCATAATTTGTATTATAATAATACTAGCAGGGGTACCCGGCGTTGCCCGGGTAATCACCATAATCACCATCACTACTACTACCATAATCACCATTATCAATCCCTACTACCACAATCATCACAATACTACTACTACCATAATCACCGGCCTCGACCTCCCTGTGCCTCATTAAACGGCGACCTCGATTTTGGCCGCTAAATGACCTCCGATTTAGGATCTGACCTCATCCGTACCCCCATATTGGGGGGCTGCGAACAACTTTCGTTCCATACACCTTTTCGATCGGAGGCCTCCTTCTGCCCCAAACGGCAATTTGTTTTCGCATTTTTTTCACTCCCGTATACTACATAAGCTCTGCCGAGAATTGTATTAAACAAAAGTGTCTCTGATTTCCACTAAACTCGCCTAAACCCATCTCCAAAGCCTGGCCTTTCCAACGGTGCCCCACACTCCCACCTTGCACCAAAACTGTGGGAGGAGTTTAGTAACAAAGGTCGGGCAACTGATCGGGTAACTGACAAACATTGACCTTTATTTATTAAGATATATGCAATATAACCAGAGACAATCCTGGCACTAAAGGATTTAATATTTGTTTATGGTTGTCATGTAATCTCATCTATTCAAAAAATAAAATAAAATAGAGTATGCAGGTAAAAGGGAAATGGTTTATTACCACCGCCTAAACAAATGGAAGAGGTTATGTTTATGCCTGCGTCTGTTGTTTGTAAATAAGATGTCTAAAAATATATGAACCAATTAGCACGAATTCGGTGGGCTGATAGGATATGCACCAAGTAAATAGTGATTCTTATTAGTAGGCAATTGGTAGAGCACATAATATATCAAGTCAGCATAGGCAGCCCACAATGTTATGAACCAATGTTCACTAAGTTGCTGTGCATATAGGACTTGCAGCAAGGAAGAAGTTACTCAACTTAGGTGATCAGTAGAGGCCATCTCTCCACCAGCGTACGCAGAAGTCTGCCCAACCTCAAGTGCCTCTCTAGTAACTTGTTACTAAGTTACTGCTTACAGAATCCAGATAAAACAAATTAAATATTAATTATTTTAGTGATGGGCCCGTGACTGAAGTATATATTTTGTCATTATCTTATGTATTTGTGATTCTTGAAACGTTTCAGTAAGATAAATATTGAGCATTAAGAAAGTCCTAGTGCCAGGTGACCAAGGCAATACGGTACTGAAATATAGGCAGCACGGGTAAACAACAACACAAAATAATGAAAGCGGAAGCTAAATACAATTAATAAGGTGAGGATGATAAAGGAAAGACATGCTACGTTGAAAAAAAAAAAAAAAAAAAAACTAAAAACGAGGAGTATGGAAAAAGAGACACCAGTGAAAGTAGCGTGGACGGGCTAGAGAATAAAGGCAACAGTCAAGGAAAGTATGGGTAACAGAAAGCTGAACATGATAACGGGAACATAAAGGTGAAGGAAATGAGTATCATATTATTTTTCCGCTAATGCCACTACTCCATACAAGATAGCATTACCAACCATTACAGGAGAACGAAAAAAAAAATACCTGTATTCGTTAACCTTGTTTAATGCTTAGGAGGCATATTTCCTCAGTACGATTGTTAGGACAAACATGGGACAGGTTAGGAGAGAGGTATCCAGGATTCGAACCCATTCACCTCAGCACATTACATTATATTAATTGTGTTTTGGGAAAATTGTATAGTGTAAAATTGTGAGGCAAAAATGTCCTCGCTCTTAGATGCATATTAATGCAATTAATTAACCCTTTAACTTCTTGATTTCATATTGGCTTCCATTAACCAAGTGTATTCAGTTTGGGGAAACACATATATATCTCAGAGAGTTACGAGGAACCATATACAGTATATACCCTTCAATACCTATACATTCTTCCAAAGCTGAGTCAAACACGGCTAGAGGTTGATTGTATTAGAAGGGTTTAAACTAATTACACAGAAGGAAGGGGTTATTTATGGTCATATGTAACTGATTTGGATGATCTATTTTATAATACACAAACAGAAAAACTACAAGAAAGGTAAAGAGGGCTATACGTACAGTAATACAGTTGAGTGGAGTATGTATAATAGGTAAAGAGGGCTATACATACAGTAATACAGTTGAGTGGAGTATGTATAATAGGTAAAGAGGGCTATACGTACAGTAATACAGTTGAGTGGAGTATGTATAATAGGTAAAGAGGGCTATACGTACAGTAATACAGTTGAGTGGAGTATGTATAATAGGACAGTAAAAATAGGACATGACTTCACATAAATTGCAACACAAATTATTTCACTTGTATCGCATGCCTAAAGGTGTCCTCTTTGACAAATAAACAGTCTTAATGAATATTCCAAGGGGAAAATCCTGAAATCCGGGAAATTCAAAATGGCCGCCATCTGCCCTAGTGAGTTAGTAAAAATAATTATATATATCTAAAAGCGTTACAATCTAATAAAATGGTAACTATTTTTGGGTGTCGAAAGTCGTCCCAATGATCCCAATTGTCATCATTATCATCATCATCATCATTTTTCAATAATTTTCAAAACGCTTTGTGCCAAGAACATCTCCACTGACTCATACCCCTGTCGGAGGGGGGTGGGTGTGGGGATTGGTAGGGTGGGGGTTGAGGGTGGGGATGAGGTAAGTACAAAGGAATACAAAGGAGTGCAAAGGAAAACAAGTAACAACAGTTTGTGCGACCCTTCGAGGTTACTTGCCTCCCACAATACTGTTCAAAGTGTCCAACAGTATGTGAGATGGGTTGGGGTTGCCTTTGATGCCCTAGCAATGTTTAGGCCTACATGGTTTTTACTAGTGAACTGTGGGAATGTATATCCTGCTTTTGAGTTAATTTCGTATAATGAATTCTGGGCCAGATTGTCTTACGTTTGGGTGGCTTCCATGCAGAGATGAGCTTCCTTAGCTCCATTGGACTGATGGCTTCATCTGGGCTGCAAGAACTGTTTCAGTTGATATATGACCCAAATGCAGTAATCCACATGATGTCTGGCAAAGCTGTTGCACGTGCAATTCTTGCTCACTTGATTGTTGATGCAGTCCTCAATGCACTCATGCTGGAAAATGTGTTCAATGTCCATCTACAAAAACAATCCAAAAATCCCGACGACAGTAAGGAAGGAGAATCAGATTTTGCCGGAGAGGTTGCAAGGCTATCAGATCATGAAATAAGATATTTGAGAACAGATGCGGACCTGGATGGAGCTTTCAAGATCTATGAGAAGCTTATGAATGGAACTATTTCTGCTGAAGAAGTGTGTCTGTCTGATGTTGTAGCGAAAATCAAAGATCGTCTTAAGAAGCACATCGAGTCCACCAGGATATCCTCTTGGACTTCAGCTCTCTGGGTTCAGTACATAGATAATTATGATAGAAGTCCTATGAAAATACATCAGTGCAGAGCGGACTGGAAACTGGCCCTTACATCTGAAGGCAATCCAGGATATGCTACCCTATCTGGCTGCTTCAGGACATAATCTTTACACCAAATCTGCCAGGATATATCTTCAGCTGAAGAAGTGTGTCTGTCTGATGTTGTAGCGAAAATCAAAGATCGTCTTAAGAAGCACATCGAGTCCACCAGGACTGATCATCCTGAAGTCCATCAACATTTCAAGGAAGGATTCCATGTGATTCGACGAAGTGATCACTTTTGGGCAGGTCTCTCTCCTGACCTAATCATTGAGCATGTTCTGATGAGAAGTTTGAAAACTAGTGGTGGGCTTACTCGGGGGAGGGGGATGACAAAACATTTGTTGTGGGTACTATCGATGCCTGCCTGTGCAGAAGTAAACCAGGCAATGGAAGGACTCACAAGGGTCAACTACAACACTGGAGAGCAGAACAAGGACATGACCAAAGCAAGGCAAGCCTGTGACTTGAAGGACACACTGACAGTTCTCAGTTAACTACAGGAGCGAGATCCATTTGCCAGTGACCCTAGTCTGTGGAACATTGCCACTGGGGAACATGCCCTTATTAGTGTTAATGTTGATACAGCATGGTCGGCTGGCTCTGCGATACTGAAGTCTATGGATGGACTAACACCTACTAATTATGTCTTCAAGAGAAAGGATAATGCTTTTACTCCTGGCATGAAGTGCTCTGTAAGGATTATTCAAGATCATATTCAAGTTGACCCACAACTTCTGTTCCAGAGACTGGTCCTAGCTGCACAGAAATATGATGAACTCGAGCTAGCCCTTAGATATGAACTATGTAATGTGACGTTAACCACTCCGTTAGAACCGCATGGCTTGTCCTACAGTGACTCGCTAGGATCGCCAGGGCAGTGGATGGGGCTACAGTTTGTGTATTAGAGTGTGCTTTATTTCATATGAAAGCTTGTGTCATGGGCAGTCCAAAAAGGCTCTTTGTTTTCACCCATGTCAAGGCTTTATATATTTAATTGTAAAGTATATGTTTTATCATTAACTAGTAATGATGGGATCTGGGAGAGAGAGAGAGAGTAGAACAGAGTGAGAGGGAGCGCGTAGTGTTTTTGTCCCGCTCGATGACGTCACGGCTGGCTGCCTCGTTCGCGGGGGTTGGTGGAGAGAGGTCCTTACCATGCTGCAAGCTCTCTTGCTAGTGGTTAGAGGACTTGTAACCGCTTTTTTCCCACGCGGCTCGAGCTGGTGCGAGTATATATACAGTTCCTCGCCACTCTCTCCCTCAGATCTGGTTTCTAGAACGCACCCATCTTTTTCCTTTGCTACCTGTACCCCGCTCGCACCTGAGAATCTTTTCCTCTGCCTATCTCTCTCATTTTCCATATCTTTCACCACTTTTTATTAACATTATATCCCCTCTGGTTAACTCTGCAAAATCAGCTTCATGCTGGCCAGTTGTATTGTGCTTTAAGGTCTGATATAAACCATGTATGTTAGTTGTTAAGATAAGTGGATCACGAAACATTGGTTGGCATTTATATTGTTTAAGTACTGCATCCTTTAATTATTAGTGTTCTGCTGGATTAGATAATGCTAGACTAGGAGTCTGATATTATAAGGTATTGTTTCCTATGAGTGCTGGCTTTAGTTAAAAGCTGCACGACATACCTGAGAACTGGAGTTGATGGAGTAAATTCTAGTCTGTGTGCCATTGAGAATAGAGCATGCACGAATGAGGGCTTTTTGCCTATACCATTCTGCACTGTTCTAGTCTCGATTGTTTGTCTTTGAGGTACGCCAGGAGAACGCTTAATACTTCGGTATTAAGGTTTCTCAAGAGAGCTACCCTTCATTATAACGTAATATTTGACGCACAGACTTGAGATTTGCACTAGGCTATGCGGCATGCCATGCGCACCAGTATCTCGTATCATTGACTCTAGCTAGACTTTATCAATCATAGTAGACATTAAGTATATTAACCTAATTACTCTTTTTATGCATACCCGTTTATGATTACACAAGCATTTCGCAGCCTAGTTTGATGTATTGAGACACAAACGACTTAGGCTCTTTTTGTTGATAGGAATACTGCATTGTCGTGGCGATTATTATTACTGTTGTTGTGTTTAGGATATTCTTGGCTCCGACCGCATTATATATATTCTGCCTTTTTGTGTGCATAGCCTGCACGAGCATTGTTCCGCTGCCTGCCTTTTTGGGTTCCATTTCCGATACGAGCATCTTTATAGCATCTAACATTTAAAGAAGATTCTTTGTTAGTGTTGAAGGACTTTAGTGCACTTTCTTTCATGCAGGAGTGCCTGACATTTATTGATTAAAGTAACGTAAGCTGTAACTTCTCTTACCACCTTACTTTGCATACCATAACCAAGCACCTTCGGTTATAGGTAGTAATAGGCTGTTTTCACATAACATTAAGCCTAGAGTACACGCACATATATTGAGAGTTTGATAGCCTATTATTGCATATAGAACTCTGTAGAGTATTTGTGTTCTTTGTTCACTAGGAATATACATCAGAGGTTGGAGCTAGCGCTTTCCGTTGTAGCATTTATGCCATTACTAGTCCAATGAATAAGAGCCCTGATATATTTGAACCCCAGTCGTAACAAATGGCGACCTTACCTAGGATTTGGTGAACCTACATTTATTAGCAGGGAACATTTGTTGTTTTGGAGAATATTTTGCGGGGATCAGCAAGAATAATTTTTTTTTTTTGCAACATAGTATAGGCCTAGCCCTTGAGTATTTCCGAGAATTTGTGTGTGTATATTGAGGTATAAGAGTTTGGGGTGCTTCTTTTCTGAATATTGTGGTGAGAAATTTTTGTGAGCATCATGTCTTATACCGGATCAGAGGAGAATGGAGACACAGTACGTAATGTCGAAACTGAGGAACAGCAGCATGATGAAAGGGTTAATCGGGTGAACTGTGAGGAGGATGCTAGGATATTTTTGCAATGGCCTGTTACTGCCGAGCGGTTGGAGGGTATGGATCGGTACGGTCTTCAATGCCTGGCCACAGCTATCGGTCATGCGGTTACTAGCAGCATGACCAAGGATAACTTGATAACGTGTGTACTGGGCAGGGTGACTGGTGAGCGAGATGGGTTTGAGTGCTCAGAGCCCTTCGGCCATGCTTCCCCTACACTCGACTCCCAGCCATCCCAGTAGTTTGCCGACCCCGGGTACGCTTCCGCAGTTGGGTGGTGACTGGCAGGGTGGGTTGCCCCTGGGGGACCACCGGTAATTTCAAACATTGTAGCACCTTCAGTTCCTCAAGGGTTATCTCCAGAATTATTGCTTCAGCTCGAATTAGCTAAGATCGAAGAGAGAAAGGCTATCAGGGCAGGTGAGCTTCAGCAGCAATTACAATTAGCCAAGATAGAAGAGAGAAAAACTATCAGTCAGCAGTCTCAGCACATAGAGCTAGCAAAAATCCAAGCGGATTTAGAGTCGACTAGGTACTGTGCCGACATGGACGTAGAGAAGTCGCGAGTAGAAGCAACGGGACAGCGACTTGGGGCTGGTAACCTTGTTTATGAGCAGTTTCTCTCGCACTTATTGAAATTGGTTCCGGTGTTTGATGAGAGTGGTGTAACAGAATTTTTCACACACTTTGAGAAGAAGTGCCAGGAACACCAGTGGCCAGAGAATAAATGGGCAGCACTTGTATCCTCTAGATTAATAGGCAAGGGTCTTAAAGCCTACGATGCGTTACCTTTGGAGTCATGTATTGTGTACGAGGATCTCAAGGAGGCTGTCCTGAGGGCTTACGAACTGCAACCAGAAACGTACCGTTTGAAGTTCCGGAGTGTAACTAAGGGAAGAGATAGCACCTTTTTGGAACACGCCCGGGACTTGTCCGATGCTATGGGGAACTGGCTCCGATCTGAGAAGGTAACAACGTTTGATGGAGTTAAGCAGTTAATGATGTTGGAGCAGTTCTTTAAGAGCACGGGCGGTGATCTAACTTTGAACTTAAAGGAGAAAAACCCAAGAACTCTAGTAGAAGCAGCAGAAATGGCTGATCTACGGCTGTCGTTGATTCGGGGTTGTGGTCCTCACAGAAGTACGATGCAAGTGCTAGGGACCGTTATCCTCCCCCTCCCCGTAGCAATGACACATTTAAACCAAAGAGCAATGAAACTAAAACTGAAGCCAAACCTACCACCACACCGTATGTGAAAAGTCAGGGGCCTTTTACATCACAGTATAAGCCGAAACCAAAATTTATGTGTTTTAGTTGCCACCAGGAGGGTCATAAGGCAAATGAGTGCCCTAGTCGACCTCCTCCGGCAGCCGTGTCTTTTGCCCACGGCATTGGAGTGTTCAAGAGGACATCGGAGTTTGTTAGAGGCATTTCTTCCGAGGTAAATACACTGCCAGTGCAGAAGGATCCGGAAGGCTTATTCCCTGTCCGTGATGCCTTTAGTGACCACAGGGGACTCGGTTGTGTGGAGTGGGGGGTAGAAGACATGAGGTGAGAATTTTGCGTGACACTGGGGCATCGCAAACACTGTTGAGAAATTTCACTGGTAAACCTGTCAATACGGCGCGGGTGGTTGTGGTTCAGGGAGTTAATGCGACAAGGTCATACCCGCTTGTAAGAATGAAGGTGGAAGTTGATGGTGTGACTCGTGACCTGGATGTAGGAATTGTGGGGAAGTTACCTGTTGGGGGCGTCGACCTCCTTCTCGGCAACGACTTTGCGGGACCTACTTCTGAGGCTCCACCCTTAGTCGTTGTCAAGAAGCCGGCCGACGTGAGTAGGAGGAGCAGGAGTGGGTTGAGAAGTGTCCGGTGCAGCCTATGGCGTGTGTTGTCACCGGAGATTCTGCATCCAGGGAGTCACACTCTGGTCAACAATCTTTAGATCAGCGGAGGAAGGGTACCGAGAAGGGGTTGGAAGTTGATGCGGTTGAGAGTTTAGTGTCAACGGACCTTCTCGGGGACTCGTTATTAGGACCACATTTCGAGTCTGGAGAAGACCCAGTAACTGTTCCTGAAGGGGCAGGGGATGGGCTTAAAAAGACGAAAGAGTTGAAGGAGGACAGTGATGCACAGTCGGGAGATGTAGCAACAAGGTACCCTGACGCGTACCCTATGAGAAATGGGTCGGCGAAGACGGTGGTCCGAAGCTTGCTAGTGTATTTTTCCCGGTATGGTTACCCGCAGGGGATTCGGTCAGTCCGGGGACCCAACTTCACTTCTAGCCTCTTTGTACAAGCAATGCCGCAGCATGGGATTGTTGGGGTTGTGTCATCTACATATCATCCGGAGAGCCAGGGTGTGTTAGAGCGATGGCACTCAGCCTTGAAATCTGTGCTTCGTTGTTGTTGCTTTGAGAGTGGGAGGGATTGGGATCTTGGCCTGCCATGGTTTTTGTTTGCTGTGTGGGAGGTACCTGGGAAGAGTTTGGGATTCAGCCCTAATGAGCTCGTCTTTGGACACCGTGTCAGAGGGCGTCTCCATATGGTTGAAGAAGTATGGGAGGGCGCAGAAAAACCTTGTTCTATGCTCAAGTGTGTCCTCAACAGTCGAGAACGGATGTTGCGCAGTCGGGAGTTGGCTGGCCGTAATTTGACTAGCTCTCAGGCCCTCAGGAAGGACAGGTACGACCTCAAGGAGTTTCACGTTGGTCAGGAGGTGTTGATTCTACTGCCCCTTGTAGGTCACCCCTTTTCCGCGAAGTACGCTGGTCCTTATAGGGTGGTGGAGGAGCTATCGGACCTGGTTTACTTGGTAGCCACTCCAGACAGACGGAAGCGCAATCAGTTATATCATGATAATCCCGTGAAGGAGTATGGGAGGCACCCCCCGGAGCCTCTCACTGTGCCTGTGATGACGTTTAGCAGTCAAGGTGGAGAAGGAGAACGGGACAGTCAAGCTCAGGTGGAGGATAACTGGAAGGATAAGAAGTTCAAATGGGCGCCTGAGTGTGAGAAGGTGTTTAGAGAAGTAAAACACCTGTTGTGCACTCACCCGATCCTCAGGGCCCCTGACTTTAGCCTACCTTTCCAACTAGCAACGGAGGCTAGTGGTGTGGGGGCTGGTGCCGTCCTTGTGGAAAAGGACGATGATGGGCTGGAGCATCCTGTTAGTTTCTGCTCGGAGAAGTACAATTCGGCCCAGGGGAGCTGCTCTGTTGTCAAGGAGGAGCTGCTGGCGGTTGTACTTGCTCTGAGGCATTTCGAGGTCTGTGTTCCAGCCTATGGTCCGGTCGTTGTAGTTTACCCAGGTCATCACCCTCTCATGTTCTTGGACCAGTTTCACAATCGGAATATGAGGCTGACCAGGTGGTCACTAAGGTTATTGGTATATAACCTGGACATACGCCATATTGCCGGTTGTGACAACGTGGTTGCAGATGGTCGTTCAAGGGTATATGATCCTGGGTAGATTGACACACGGGTAGCCTCCTGCTTTAGTTTGAATAGTATTTTGCGCTTGGTGCTTGTTGGCTCGCGGTTGTAGCCCAGCGTATTGGGTCGTAAAGCAGGAGTTGAGCGTTTGGTATAGAAGAAAAAACTAGGCTTGCCCTTATAGTGCAGCCGAAATAAACAAATTATAAACATAAAAAAATCAAATAAAAACTCTTTCTTTGATAGTTGAATTTTTGTAGTTTGTTATAGCAGTAATTCTGAGTTGCACTCCTCTCAGAATGCTGGGCTAGAGAAGCTCGCTCTTGAGGAGCATAACTACATATAATTTAACCTATGGTGTTGGGGAGGGTTATAATTTTGAAAAATGTTTTGTTGAAGAACTGTGCCAGATATTTTACTGCCGCTGGGTGATGGGAAGTGGAGATATAGCATGGGTTCTAACCATCGGATTTTTGTGAGCCTTAGGGCCTCTGAGAAAAATCTTGGGGGGGGGTGTGACGTTAACCACTCCGTTAGAACCGCATGGCTTGTCCTACAGTGACTCGCTAGGATCGCCATGGCAGTGGATGGGGCTACAGTTTGTGTATTAGAGTGTGCTTTATTTCATATGAAAGCTTGTGTCATGGGCAGTCCAGAAAGGCTCTTTGTGTTCACCCATGTCAAGGCTTTATATATTTAATTGTAAAGTATATGTTTTATCATTAACTAGTAATGATGGGATCTGGGAGAGAGAGAGAGAGTAGAACAGAGTGAGAGGGAGCGCGTAGTGTTTTTGTCCCGCTCGATGACGTCACGGCTGGCTGCCTCGTTCGCGGGGGTTGGTGGAGAGAGGTCCTTACCATGCTGCAAGCTCTCTTGCTAGTGGTTAGAGGACTTGTAACCGCTTTTTTCCCACGCGGCTCGAGCTGGTGCGAGTATATATACAGTTCCTCGCCACTCTCTCCCTCAGATCTGGTTTCTAGAACGCACCCATCTTTTTCCTTTGCTACCTGTACCCCGCTCGCACCTGAGAATCTTTTCCTCTGCCTATCTCTCTTATTTTCCATATCTTTCACCACCTTTTATTAACATTATATCCCCTCTGGTTAACTCTGCAAAATCAGCTTCATGCTGGCCAGTTGTATTGTGCGTTAAGGTCTGATATAACCCATGTATGTTAGTTGTTAAGATAAGTGGATCACGAAACATTGGTTGGCATTTATATTGTTTAAGTACTGCATCCTTTAATTATTAGTGTTCTGCTGGATTAGATAATGCTAGACTAGGAGTCTGATATTATAAGGTATTGTTTCCTATGAGTGCTGGCTTTAGTTAAAAGCTGCACGACATACCTGAGAACTGGAGTTGATTGAGTAAATTCTAGTCTGTGTGCCATTGAGAATAGAGCATGCACGAATGAGGGCTTTTTGCCTATACCATTCTGCACTGTTCTAGTCTCGATTGTTTGTCTTTGAGGTACGCCAGGAGAACGCTTAATACTTCGGTATTAAGGTTTCTCAAGAGAGCTACCCTTCATTATAACGTAATATTTGACGCACAGACTTGAGATTTGCACTAGGCTATGCGGCATGCCATGCGCACCAGTATCTCGTATCATTGACTCTAGCTAGACTTTATCAATCATAGTAGACATTAAGTATATTAACCTAATTACTCTTTTTATGCATACCCGTTTATGATTACACAAGCATTTCGCAGCCTAGTTTGATGTATTGAGACACAAACGACTTAGGCTCTTTTTGTTGATAGGAATACTGCATTGTCGTGGCGATTATTATTACTGTTGTTGTGTTTAGGATATTCTTGGCTCCGACCGCATTATATATATTCTGCCTTTTTGTGCATAGCCTGCACGAGCATTGTTCCGCTGCCTGCCTTTTTGGGTTCCATTTCCGATACGAGCATCTTTATAGCATCTAACATTTAAAGAAGATTCCTTGTTAGTGTTGAAGGACTTTAGTGCACTTTCTTTCATGCAGGAGTGCCTGACATTTATTGATTAAAGTAACGTAAGCTGTAACTTCTCTTACCACCTTACTTTGCATACCATAACCAAGCACCTTCGGTTATAGGTAGTAATAGGCTGTTTTCACATAACATTAAGCCTAGAGTACACGCACATATATTGAGAGTTTGATAGCCTATTATTGCATATAGAACTCTGTAGAGTATTTGTGTTCTTTGTTCACTAGGAATATACATCAGAGGTTGGAGCTAGCGCTTTCCGTTGTAGCATTTATGCCATTACTAGTCCAATGAATAAGAGCCCTGATATATTTGAACCCCAGTCGTAACAAATGGCGACCTTACCTAGGATTTGGTGAACCTACATTTATTAGCAGGGAACATTTGTTGTTTTGGAGAATATTTTGCGGGATCAGCAAGAATAATTTTTTTTTTTTGCAACATAGTATAGGCCTAGCCCTTGAGTATTTCCGAGAATTTGTGTGTGTATATTGAGGTATAAGAGTTTGGGGTGCTTCTTTTCTGAATATTGTGGTGAGAAATTTTTGTGAGCATCATGTCTTATACCGGATCAGAGGAGAATGGAGACACAGTACGTAATGTCGAAACTGAGGAACAGCAGCATGATGAAAGGGTTAATCGGGTGAACTGTGAGGAGGATGCTAGGATATTTTTGCAATGGCCTGTTACTGCCGAGCGGTTGGAGGGTATGTAGAGTATTTGTGTTCTTTGTTCACTGGGAATATACATCAGAGGTTGGAGCTAGCGCTTTCCGTTGTAGCATTTATGCCATTACTAGTCCAAAGAATAAGAGCCCTGATATATTTGAACCCCAGTCGTAACAGTAACTATCCACCAGCCCTGTTTGATTCCTCTCTAATGCTCCGAGAAACAAAGAAGCCAGCCCTCGCTGATGCCATTAGGGATCTTATTGGGCCTTATGCCCCACCAGATTATATACCAGAAGGTAGCCAGTATGATTTGGCTGGTGGAGCAATTATTCACCGCATTCCATGGGCCCCACGATCTACATATAAGGAAATATGCTGCCAGTATACAGAGTATGTAAAAAGAAGTATGGTAAGGCTGAAGTGGTGTTTGATGGGTATGATAGTAACCGAACAAAGGACATGACACACCACAGACGATCAAAAAGGAAGATTGGTGCTACTGTGATATTTACAGCAGACATAATTGTCACACTACAGATGGAATAATGCTTAGCTAACAGGCAGAAGAAGCAGCAATTTGATTCCATGCTTTGTGAAGAGCTGGAGATGCTGACCTGCTGATTGCCCAGAAAGCTGTGCAGTGTGCTATCACCAACAATACTGTGTTAATAGGGGATAACACAGACCTGTTAGCCCTTCTCTGTTACCATGCTAGCCTAGACTCTCATGACCTGTTATTTTATTCTGAGTCACGGAAAGGTACAAAGAAACCTCAAATGTGGAACATCAAGGTTACAATGCAACAACTTGGCCCAGACATATGTAAGCACATCCTGTGCTTGCATGCAGTGCTTGGATGTGATACTACATCTCGTCTCTATGGGATTGGAAAGGGAGCCTCCCTCAAGAAATTCAGAGAAAGTGATATGTTCCGAGAGCAGGCAGAATTTGTTTATGCACATTCAGCTTCGAAGGAGGATGTAACAGAAGCAGGAGAGAAAGCGATGGTGATTCTCTACAATGGGAAATCAAGTGACACCCTGGACTCTCTCCGATATCATCAGTTTTATGAGAAGATGGCATTAAGCTCAACATATGTGAAGCCAACGATCTTACCACCAACATCACGAGCAGCAAAGTATCACAGCCTGCGTGTGTACTTGCAAGTACAAGAATAGAAGGGATCTACAGATGGACCTCATCCGACAGACTGGGGATGGCAGAAGTGTGAGGGGGGGTTTGAGCCAGTTAAGACAACCCTTCCCCCCGCTTCTGCGAAGCTTCTGCAGGTCATCAGGTGCAACTGCCAAGAAGACTGCAGCACCCTAAGATCACGTGCAAAAGGAACAATATCGAGTGTACACCAGCCTGTGGACACTGCAGGAGATCCAGCTGCACTAATTCAATACAGACACCCGGTGATGAGCTTGAAGATGACTTGTAAGGCCGGTACGGAGATTGAAGAAGGCATGTACGGTCACTGACGTCAGGCTAAAATGGCATTTATAATAGGATTTTGTTAAGGCAATTTTGTTGTACTTTCCCTCCATGTGATTCCTTAAGACTTTTTTTCTCGGATTTAGAATATACTAATGATCCAAAATCCGTTGAGTTTGTTTTTGTTGCAATTTGTGTGAGGTTGACCACCATTTTTGGGTAAAATGCCTGTACTATAAGGAGAGAGTTTGGGGTATGGAGGGGGGGGGGGAATAATCGGTGAGTGGAGGATTCTGGTGGGTTGTGAAGGGATGCCAACATTACGGACTACTCCTCTGCTAGTCTGCTTAGGAGGGTGGATGGAGGGAGTCAAATGCTACACTTCTTATGCAGATAGCTGTACATCATCCTTTTCTCATGCTTATCCACAAGAGTGTAAAATGTGTATTTTCAACTCATTGGGCTGCCATTTTTAAATAAACATGTTATCATTATTATTAGTATCTTCATTATCACACGCCACTCCTCTACTCCAAGTTGTCTCATAGTTCATTTCACAACACATTTGATAGGGTAATCAAAGGCCTTCTCCAGGTCTACAAAAACAAGGTACAAATCCCTATCTTTATGTAAGTATCATTCCTGCATCTGCTTGACTATGAAGATAACATCGATTATATCACGCGCAGGCATGAAACCGAACTACTTATCATCGTTAGTAATGCTTTCACTTATCATACCTTCAAAGACTGTCTCACAGACTTTAATGAATTGGTCAAACATTTTCAGGCCCCTATGATTTCCCTTGTCTGACGAATCCCCCTTACCTATTATATATGTTTACTATTATAATTGTATGCAAAACAGCTAGGAGTGTCTCCTTGTTAAGCTTAATTAGCACTCTCACTTCTATATCCCCTGAGGCTTTTATTTCCTCAGCAACAATGCCAGAACACCCTGCAGCTTTTCCGTTCTTAATAATTATTATTCATTGCACTGCTTATAACAGCTGACGTTATAAACCAGAACAAGTATTGTCTTTTCGTTACTAAGCTGCTCTCAATTCCACTCACTCCACTTCGAGTAATCATTGGAAGTGTACCTCCCAAGCTTCTCCGATTTCTTCGTCAACATAAACAATTGCCCCATTACCATTCCCATTGACGCCTCTACTGCCATCTCTACTAACTCGCCTAGTGAAGTTGAAGGTCCCATTGGGATTTTCTACGTTACAAACTTGGCCATTGACTTAGTCCTGTAAAATGTTCTTTTATTTGTATACTCCTTCTATGCTTTGAAGCATCTTCTTTTCTCTTTAATTGCATTTTCAACTTCGTCATTCCACCATCAGGAAATCTTGTGCCTGGGGGAACCTTTAATTTTGCCACAAACTTTGTCAGTGGCAACAAGAAGGCAACGTTCAAGGAAGTTCCAGTGGCTATTTACATCTTTGGCCCAGCGCCTCTATTCCTATCCATTTCCTCAAGTTTACTGTGCCCCTGTATTTAGATTTATTCAACAACCACACTTTCCTTTTTAACATGTATACATTCTTGTGCACAGGATCTCGCTTTAAGCTCATGCCACAAACTAGGGGCTTATGTTGGGAGATATAATCTTTGCTCGGAATTACCTTCACATCCCTAACCCACTTCCAGTTGTTCCTGTTCACCAAAAAGTAATATACAATATCTAACTACTATAGTAGCTACAGCTTTACATGATCAGATGACTCAACCTTTTCTTCAACTTAGTGTTACACACAACCATGTTGAGTGTAACACACGACTTCAGTATATATTGGCCTTCTAAAATTATTTGTCATTATCCATTTCCTCCATGCACACCCTCATACCCATCAGCACATGCTCCCAGATGCCCATTTAGTTAACCACTTATTACTGTAGTAACATTCTCCTAGAGGCCCGAAACGTCACTAATCAGGTCATTCCAGAAGTCCTCTCGAGCTCAAGCACACTTTTCTCCCACTCCTCGGATAACAGGACACCCACTCCTCCTTTCGATTTTTACAGACTCATCCCCCTACCAATAGATATAGGATTTATTGGTAGGGGGATGAGTCTGTAAAAATCGAAAGGAGGAGCTTTTTCCAACTATCCACTTCACACCACACCCTTCCCATCAAGTTTCCTGGGCACAGCACACAGTCTTCTACTCAACAAATTAATAAGCTTTGGAACTCTCTCCCTCAATCTGCCTTTCCCTCATCCTATGACTAACACTGCTCAAGCTACGTGTGTCCAGACATTATGACTCTAACGTACCTTGAATTTGGCTCACTGTCACTCTTTCAACTTTGGGGAAGACACTTGTTACAGGCAGTCATGCCTTTTGTCCTTTTCATTTACATAGATACATTTGTTACCGATACTTCAAGCATTAGTAACCAAAAACTGTTTTTTTCATTTTTGAACTTAAGTAAGGCTTTTGACACGGTCAACCCTGAAATGTTAACAAAAACTATACCTGTATATATACAGTATATGGAATTAGAAGGGTTGCCTGCTTTTGAATGGTTAAAATGTTATATGGAGCTCAATATGTAGCTTATAATGGTGAACATATTTACTATAGTAATGTAAAGTGTGGTGTCCCGTAAGGATCAGTTATAGGTTCTTTATTATATTTAATATATGGTAATGATATAGTGAATGTGTTTCCTAAAATATTTACAATAGTATATGCTGATGATACAAGTATATTCTTGGAGGGGAATAATATTGCTAATGTTATAAAGATGATGAAATTGGAGTCAAACAAGCATGTGGAGTGGACAATTGCCAATAAGCTGAAAATAACTCATTGCATGGTGTTCACAATGAAAGGAAAGCACATTTATACAAATGTAAGTGTCTGTATTATCAATACACCAATATAGACAGTACAAAACTCAAAATTCTAGGGAATAATTATAGCTGACAGATTATTTTGTAAAGAACATGTTAAATATTTAAAAAAAAAATGTGTTTATAAATGTAAAGGAATAACAATTATATCAACATTAGTGACAATGTATTATTCGTTTGTTTACCCCTATAGTACTTATGGGTTAGATGTTTGGGGCAATGCAAGTGAAATAAATATTAAACCTATAATCATTTTACAAAAAAAAAAAAAACAAAAAAACAGCAACAGTGGTAAGAATAATGTAATCAGCCCAGTACAGAGAGCATAAGGCACCAGTACTACTGCCGTTTAAAGACTTATAATTCTTCCGTAGGTAAATTTATGTTTAAGAAATGAAAGATCTTACTTCAAGCTTCTTAAAAAAATATGTTTACACCATATATTAACATATACCATAATTTAACCAGACAGAGTCATAAGCTACATACTCCCATAGCCAGAACAAATGTAATTAAATAAACAATTATACACAAGTGAGTTTTTATATGGAACAATAACATGGATAACATAAATTAAGATTGTAGTTTTGGAATATTAAACAAATGAATAAAGGAATATTTAACGAATAGGAAAATAATCTTCCAAGATAGTTTTAAGTATGGGCATATAATTTAAATAATAACATTTTAATAGCATCAAGGTTTTCATTCTCGAGCACTCTTCCTTGTTTTGTTGACACATATTCGAATAATTAAGTGTTGGTAGACATTAATGCAGGATGGCATCAGTTCCCTGTTGTCTCATTGTAAATACCGTGTATATGATTTTGTGAAATTGTAATTTTATGTACAGTTCCAAGCACATGAAACTGATATGCCGCATAAATCCGTCTGTTTAGACCCGAAGAATTACCGGTGTGTCCTATCTGGCTGAAGAGTTATGATGGGGGAGAAGGAGAGTAGAAGTAGGCAATGGTAGTCAAGTGATGGTTTGCCGAGTGGGAGTAGAAGTGTTGCGAGGAAGGAAGTGGAGGGTGTGATTGGGGGGCGGTCAAAGGTAAGGTGAAAGCAGGGGTGTATTGGAATTCGTTAAGAAGTGGCAAATAACCAATAGATTACGTAATGTGGTTTAACAAATAGCGATTAAAAGCAGGCTAATATGTGGAAATTCATATAAAATAGCCATACATTGGTGTTGCTATTCAAATTGTCGTGAATTATAACTAGGATACATTACTATAGGTTTGAATCCCGGAGGGAAGAATGAAAACCTAATATTTAGTAGTGGCCCCGAAATCATTGACGATATGCCTATATTAGCTCTCTTTCAAACACCCGCGGTCAGCCTGTTTGAAACACCCGCCGCAGGGGAAAGAGTACTAATATCATAAGTGCAACGCTAATTCTCTTATGGAATAGCCTTTATGATTGGGTACTCACTACGAAAAAACTTCGTAAAAAAGAAAAAAGAAAAATTAACTTAATAATTGTTATATTAAGGCTTTCCAACTCCTGCATGTCTTTTGTGGAATCTACCCGAGACGCTGAACCAAGAGACGCCATTCCTTCTTCAATGATATATCAAGGTTAAACTCAAGACATCAACGAATGGGAAGGGGATGGAAGGGAGGGCCCTACATCGTTAATGATTTCGGGGCCACTACTAAATATTAGATTTTCATTCTTCCCTCCGGGACTCCAACATATAATTTATTAGTGGCCCCTCCATCATTGACGATATGCCAGATATCTAAGGTCTGGAGGGGGACATTCGTGACAACATCTAAGCCACTAACAAGTTACCATAGGTAGATAAAAAGAATCATATAACAATCTTAAGGTTATTGTGTACATACAATATTTTTAGAAACAATTGGAAAGAAAAGCAGTGCGTTGCTTTGAAGAAGGTCTGCTTATAAGTAACCATACAGGTACACTCACGCGTACTAAAAGTTGCTCAGGGTTGCGTCTTTCCTTCCCCTAATCCACCCTGGGCAGGTGGAAGGGGGGAGTCGGGTCCAAGTCTACCCCTACCTTCCACCCCCAAACTATCCCCAACTTCCCTCTCTAGCTGGTAGTTAGTTTTTAGCGACGATTGTTCTTATGTATTGCAAATTATTGTTAAACCATCATTGCACATGCTTACAATGGCCGACATTAAACATTGAATAGGAATCTAAAAATACAATATACTGTATAATTGTATTCTCAAAATGAGTGTCTATACTTAAAAACGTGGGTTACACGAATCTAGGATGTAGTGGTCTTGTCTCTCTCTCTCTCTCTCTCTGCGTGTGTGTGTCTCTCACTCTCATTGTACTACTTTCTACCATCAAGACTTAATGTGATTTCAATACAATAATACCGTAATAAAATCCAATCTCATACATAATTCAGGATATTATGTTCCCTAGTATTGCAATTCATATCGACGTGCCCTATACGATCTACCCCTAGGTTCTCAAAATACTTACACAGTCGGGCTTTTATATCATAACAGGAAATGACTAAAGGCAAAGATTGGCTGGAATAGTGTTGCGACTGTTAATGATTGTTTCGTCTATCATTTCAATCAGTTTTTCCCATTTATTCAATACCATACATACTATAAACGGTCTGCATTTCATTCTATGTGGCCTTTACACTTGTTTCGATAAATTAAATGTAGAACGATACAAATGACTGTCAAAGTCGGTGTGAACTTTTAGTAAGGTTTGAGTATATAGCCCTTGATTCTAAGAGTGATCAAAATTATTACTTGCCTCACCTTTACTATATACTTCCGACTCGCCTTCTCACTTCCCCCTTCTCTGTCTCTATCTGTGATCCCAGCCTCTCACCTCTACAAACCCCCAAATAACTAATAGGATTAATAGACAGTTTTACCATCAACTTTCCTCTATGTGTATCGAATACAGGCAACATTAATCACACACACTAATGAAGGGAAATATACAACATTCAGACTCGTTATACCTTGGTTGTAGAAAGTGTGTGCCATGAGAGAGTTACACGGAGTTACAAGGAATAGTTAGTATCTCAAAAAATCTTGCGGTCCATTTACGGGGAAATATTCGAAGTGGAAGGAGATACATTTTTCAGTGCACTACACTCCTTACAGAGTGTCCAAAATTCTATATATTGTATTCTTGAACTATTTAACTGAGGAAATATTTACAAATTCTGAGAAAAGTTAGTTCCAGGTAGAACAGATCATAAATGGGAAACAGTTTCCACAAAAACTAATGCTGAACCTTTTCAATTCTAACTGCCAGCCATGGATGTGTATCGTATTCATATTAAGGCTAAACATTTTGCTATGATACACATTATCAAACCCATTACATATTTTTGACTTGAATGAACTGACCTCGTAGTCTGTGTGTTAAGAGAGAGAGAGAGAGAGAGAGAGAGAGAGAGAGAGAGAGAGAGAGAGAGAGAGAGAGAAATCCACTACAGCCGAGATTCTTGTAACCCACGTTGTGTATATACACTCATTTTGAGAATGCAATTATAAAGTATATTGTATTAATAAATTCCTAATATATTTTACATGTTGACCATTGTAAGCATGTGCAATGATGGCTTAACAATAATTTATAATACATGAGAACGATTCGTTGCTAATCACTAACTGCCAGCTAGAGAAGGAAGGTGGGGGAGTTGGGGATAGTTTGTGGGTGGAAGGTGGGGGTAGACTTGGACCCGACTCCCCCCTTCCACCTGACCCCACCCTGGGCAGGTGGAAGGGGGGAGTCGGGTCCAAGTCTACCCCTACCTTCCACCCCCAAACTATCCCCAACTCCCCCACCTTCCTTCTCTAGCTGGCAGTTAGTGATTAGCAACGAATCGTTCTCATGTATTGCAAATTATTGTTAAAGCATCAATACACATGCTTACAATGGCCGACATTTAACATTTATTAGGAATTTATAAATACAATATACTGTATAATTGTATCATTAAAATGAGTTTCTATACACGTGGGTTACACGAATCTTTGTTGTAGGGGTCTTGTGCCTCTCTCTCTCTCTCTCTCTCTCTCTCTCTCTCTCTCTCTCTCTGCGTGCGTGTGTCTCTCTCTCTTTGCACTACTTTCTACGATCAAGACTAAATGTGATTTCAATATAATAATACTGTAATTAAATCCAATCTCTTACAGTATTCAGGATTTTATGTTAACCATTATTGCAGTACACATCAACGTGCCTTCTACGATCTACTCCTAGTTTCTCAAATTACTTACAAAGTCGGGCTTTTGTATTATAAAAGGAAAGGACTAAAGGCAAAGATTAGCTGGAATAGTGTTGTGGCTGTTATTGATTATTTCGTTTATCATTTCAATCAGTTACTCCCATTTATTCAATACCATACATACCGCCGTATACACGGTCTGCATTTCATTCTATTTGGTCTATGCACTTTTTTCAATCAATTAAATGTAGAACTCGATACAAATTACTATCAAAGTTTGTGTTAACTTTAAGTAAGGTTTGAGTATATGACTACACTTCTTACACAGTGTGCAAAATACTATCTACTGTCTTCTTGAACTGTTCAACTGAGGAAATAATTACAACTTCTAAGGAAAGTTTGGTCCAGGCAGAACAGATCTTAAATGGGAAACAGTTTCCACAAATACTAGTGTTGAACCTTTTAAAATTATATAATTAGCTGCCATGGTTGCGTATTGTATGCATTATGAGGGTAAACATTTTGCTATGATACACAATATCAAACCCATTACATATTTTAGAAACTTGAATGAACTGACCTCGTAGTCTGCGTGTTATGAGAGAGAGAGATAGACCACTACAGCCGACATTCTTGTAACCCACGTTGTGTATAGAAACTCATTTTAATAATACAATTATACAGTATATTGTATTAATAAATGCCTAATATTTTGTTAAATGTTGGTCATTGTAAGCATGTGAAATGATGGCTTAACAATAATTTGTAATACATGAGAACAATCGTTGCTAATCACTAACTGCCAGCTAGAGAAGGAAGGTGAGGGAGTTGGGGATAGTTTGGGGGTGGAAGGTGGGGATAGACTTGGACACGACTGACTCCCCCCTTCCACCTGCCCAGGGTGGAGTAGGGGAAGGAATGACCCACCCCTGAGCAACTTTTAGTACGCGTGAGTGTACATAAGAATATCACATTGAGATTCAATAAAAAAATATTTTCCTAGAATGTCTTTATTCTTGTTCAACATTTAAAGGCACAAATCAATAATTTGATTATATCTTTTGTCCTTAATTAAAATTAATATGTATATATTTATATTTTGTACAAACTTATACTTAATATCCTATAGTTGCAACTATCACAGATATCTTACAAAAATACAAAAATTGAGCTGTATAACCAGCTCGACTCATCAAGTATTACAGCTCGTGAACTTATCACATAGTCCGGCGGAGGGTCTAGGGGTCTTGGCTCTCCAGCAACCCCCCCTCCTTTTACCATTAAAATTATTCTTAAATTTAGTAGCACACAGACCAACTAGACCCGCTGGCGCAAGGCCACACAGGTAAATTTTGGTCTATCCAAAGCCACAGATACGGTAGGTATCGCGTCATGAAAGTATGATTGGAAGCCTACAACTTAGTGTTGGCTATGTCATCAATTGAATAATTATGCAAGAAACGTAACGAAACAGCCCATTTCCTGATGTCGTGGGCCCTTCCCACTACACCGGGGTTACTTTCACGAATTACATCTACGAGTAAAGAAGCCAATTTCCTTCTCGTGACGAGATTACCTGCACCATTGACCCATAAGGCTCCCTGCTTTTGGGGCCGTGACACTCTCAAAAACTTTATTAAAGCCTGAACCGGGCATAATACATGGTGTGTGTCCCCACGTTTGAGCACCGGGACTGTAAACTCATAAAAAACATGCTCACTATGTTCGTTCTTCCCAACAAAAGTGGGAGATGGAGCAATTTGTAGATTAACATTGAGTCTCCCAAACCTGAGGCAATTAGGTTCGTTGCTCAACGCTGCCAGCTCAGACACCCTGTTACCTGTGGCCAAAGCCATAAGGAACACAGCCTTCTTTAACCGTGAGCCAAAATCCGGCGCATAATTATACTTACGCGAATGAAGCAAAGACAAAGCTTTGTCAAGTGACCAGGTAGGCATGAGCTGACGAATGAGGTGGGCGAAGCTTGAAACATGCCCTCATAAACCCTTTCTCCTCCGCCTGCGGTATAGATAGCCCTGTTAAGTCATAAAAGGGGGTTCTGATAGCAGACAAATTATTCTTCAGTGTAACTACAGAAAGGCGTTTTTGTTCAAACAAATATTCCAAATACTTGAAAACCAAAGCTACTGATGCGTCAGTTTGCGCCGTTTCAACTATCCAGGTTGTGAAAGACTTCCAATGAGATTGATATTGTCGCTTGGTAAAAATAGTATACTGATTTAGAAATTTATAAGTGACGCTTTCCTCCATACGGACGGACGGAGTTAACCATTTGGCATTCTGAATGTCCAAAAGGCAAAAGTCAGCAAGGTCTTTAGGCTGCCAATTGTCTCCAAGTGGAAGTACGAGATCGGGAGTGACACCGGGTTCTCGCACCACATTTTCAACTGGTGGTACCACACCTGAGCCGGCCATAGAGGCGCAATCATCGAGACTAAGCCCCGGTAACCCCATAGTTTGTGAACTACCTGACACATGAGTGAAGTGTCTGGAGGTGGAAATAGATAGATGGAATTCCACCATTCCAGTCCTCCAACAATGCGTCTGGACCCCCCGCTGAAGTCATATCCCGGCGGGTGAGGTAGAAAGGAAGCTTGTGATTTTCCTTGGACGCGAAAAGATCCACTTGTGGACGGTATGGCTCTGCAATCATCTGGTTGAAGATGTTTTGCTTGATTGCCCATTCTACTTTGGTGCTCTGTCGCCGGGACAGAGCGTCTGCCCAGACGTTCGCTACACCTGGGAGGTATGATGCACGGAGATGAATGTTCAGCTCTTCGGCCAGAACAAAAATCTCTTCTGACAACTATAGCAACTTCTGAGACCTCGTTGACCCTTGCTTTTGAATGCAGGATACTGCATTCAAATTGTCCATTCGAAACGCTATTGATTTTGCCCGCAAGGAGGAGCCATGGTTTTGAAGGAAAAATAAAGGGACTAAGAGCTCTTGCTCGTTGATATGAAAATTCTCGGTTTTGGACCAAAGATCCTGACCCAGTTAGCCTAGGCTCGACTGATAACCCCAGCCTATTGTCCCTGAAGCATCTGTGTCTACCCGTACTGTAGGTGAGGGAGAAGCCCACGTTATTATTGAGTGCAACGTTTCTCTCCTCGCCCATACAGACAGTAAGTCGTGAATTAATGGAGGAATTTTCCACAAATTTCCCGCCGGCAATAGCGGGACATGTTTATTTTCTTCCAAGATTAACCTCTTTACTTTCAATCGGCCCAACTTTACAGTTAGTTGAATCCAATTGAGAGAGCCGACCAGGGATTCCCATGCCCTTCTCGTGGTATTCAGACTGTCGAGAAACAAAAACAATTTCTTTCGAAATCTGTTGCGGTTGTCCACACTCTGACTGAGAGTAAGATTTGCTGTGTCCCAGACCAGCACTATCCACTGAATTACCCTTGTGGGAACAGGATGTGACTTTGCCAAGTTGACCTTGAACCCTAGGGATTGTACATGGTTTATAATGTGATTGACATGGATATCGCAGACTCTCTGACTCCGCCACTACCAGCCAGTCATCTAGGTACCACAACACCTTGATTCCCTGATTTAACATCGGCATGAGGGCCTGCCGGACTAATTTTGTAAATATTCTCGGTGACAGGTTCAACCCGAATGGCATTCTCTGAAAGACATAAGTCTCTTGCCTGATCCTCAATGCGAGGAATTTCTGGAACCTTTTGTTTACCGGGACATGCAATAGGCGTCTGTCAGGTCAAACGAGCACATCCACCCTTGTGGCAGAAGTGTTATACTGATGTGACTCACAGTGAGCAGCTTGAACGATGTGTTGTGAATGTGTCGATTCAAACAAGACAGGTCTACGACTGGTCTCATCTGAATACTGTCCCTCTTTGGTACGAGAAAAAGTCTGGACGTGAAAACAGGGCAAGTTGGATTGACCGGGACAATGATACGCTTGGTGATCATTTCCTGGACGAGTGACTCCACCTCTAAAGAAACATGATTGACTTCTAGCGTTTGACGTAAACGAGGTCGCTGGAACCACCGTCAGGTGATGCCCTTGCATACCACTGTCCTTGCCAAAGTTCGCCGGGGCCAGGCCCGGTGACACGCCCGAAATGCCCAGTTACTTGACTGGGCCTGTCCGGTGGAAATACCCTCGGATCCAACTCGCCCTCGATAGGCCCCGGGAGTGAGAGAGTTTGTACTGTGACTAGTTTTTTTATGGTGGTGGGGTAGGATTAGACGGCTGACTGGTTTTGGTAGACGTCGATCCCTGACCTGATCTGTGTTGTGACTTGTTCTTATTCTATTGCCCTGACTGTTTTCCCTGTTTAGGCTTGAGCTGAGTACTTCCCTGTGCCGGGGGAGACACAGGGCCCTGAAAGGGCTTAGACCCACTGGGCTGGGATTTACCACTGCTCTTAGGCTTGGAGTACGGTTTCAGAAACTTGAAATGCTCCTTCCTAGCCTGGGAAGTACTCGGCTTCATGCTGTCTACCATATTGTACACAGCCTTCCAAGTCTCAGGGCTAAGTAAAGATGACGTTAACACAGGGGAAAGAGTTACCCGGCGGCCAACGTCATCCGGTAACTTTTTCACCATATAGACTCAGGTCCTGACGTGTACAGACAGCCTCCAACAAGGCTATCCTTACGTCCCCCAAAGATTGGATAGAATTTTGCAGAAGAAGCCACCGGGATAAGTCTGTGGCCTTCTTAACATCATGATCAGTAATAGCAGCAATAGTTCTCATGAGGGACTGGGCTATTTGGTGACTTAGTAAAAATTGGGAAAAGAGTCTGTATGCTTTGTTTCTCAACTTATAGTATTTATCCAGATGTATCGGAGGAGGGGTGGAAAAGGGCTCCTGCAGGTCCCACAGTGACAACTTAGGGGCAGAAAGTAACTCAAATATTGCAGGCCGAACCCCTCCGGCTTGATTAATTGGCAATGAAAACCAAATATGGTTGTCTTGAGGAATTTGATGGGAGGATTTAGACGTTATTGTTGCTGCGAACTGCTGCGCCTCAATCTCCCAGTCTACCCACGGACCCAGACCTACCTGCCCCACCTGCAGGACCGGATTACTTGACTGATTCAGCACTGGAGTTGTATCCAACTCTGGCGTTAGTGTTTTAAGGAACTTTATATCATTCACTCCATCAGTCTTAGTCCAATCCTCAATAAGTCAGGAGGTAATGCCGGGGTAGGGGAATACACGAAAAACTCATAGTAATAAACATTGGGGATGGCCTTGACCGTTACGTCTAAAAGTTGACCTTGTTTATCTTTAGCCCTTAACTTCTTACTCTTATTCATCTCAATTATCCACTCACTAGGAACTGAGACCTACCCGATATGGTTGTTTGTGCTATGTCCGGGTTTTGTGCCGTGACCGTAACCCAAGAGCAATCGGGCCCATACAAGAGAGGCATAGGGCCTTTCTTATGGGGAACTTTGTCTAAAGAAGTGGGATTAATATCCGTGATGACACCTACATTGGTAGTAGTTAAAGCGGCGAGCACTGTAGTGCCACTCGCCAAGGCAGTCGTATGAGTTATGTTAATTGGAGGAAGTGACACATTAGGTGGAACAACAACTCTGGCCGGCTCTAACGGCCGCACAACTGAACCAATCGGAGGAGCTCACGGCGTAGCTGTGGGAGTCTCCTGAGATTTCTTTGGCACATTATATTGCTTCATTACCCTGTGTAAAATGTAATCTAAATCATCTGTTGTAATACATTTGCTATGTGAACCTTTTGATGACTCAGACCCTACTTCTGAGCCTTCCTCAATATATTCCGGCTGAGCTGAGGACAGTTCTAAGTCTTTACTTCCATTACTTCCGGTTGTTGCCGGCGCTCAGACAACTGATCATTGTCTGGCCACACTAAATCAGGGACAGATGAAGGGAGATTGTCCACATTAGCACTTTCCCTGTTATCCTCCTGATACTGATTACTGGGTTCTACACTCAAGGGTTCAGAGTGCCTCCACACACTACACCCTTGTTCAACATTAGTTTGGGAATCTGGGATAACCTGACCTAACTGGGAACCTTCATAGTCTTGGGGCTCACTCGCCGTGTACCCATGGTATTGTTCAGCCAACATTCTGAGATACTATAGGAGGCCTGCTCAGTGGTAAGTTTAAGTTAAATTTTGGGATTGCAAAAATTTACGTCCTTTAGTGCAAAGTAACCCTCACCAGACCCATCCCTGGGAGTTGACTCAGCTCCCTCCGTCCCTACCTCGGAACTGCCAGATTGGACGTTAGGCCCTGTAGAGGTAGAGGCGGAGGGCGGTGGCCGTGACTCCGGCGGTTGCCGGTGCCGCGACTGCGTCTCCTCCTTACAGGACCGTTTATGACCCTTATCAGATTTTCTATGGCTTGACCACGCCGCGTCATCCTTATGTCTCTTGCTAGACCTTGAAATCTCTGCTGAAGACTGAGAAGATCGCTTGAAGGGTGACCTCGACCTGGACCGGTCCCGTGGCGAAGTAGAACGTGCCCTCTTATGGTGGCTGGGGGGGGGGGGGGGGGGTGCCTTACTAGAGTCACTGTCACTGCTACTCACTTAATCTTTCGAAAAAAATTTGGGCTGAGCTTTAGTTTTGGAACTTGACTTAGAAGGGGGAGATTTCAGCACTGGTGACTTTATAACAAGATGGTCCCACAGAGCCTTATCATCACAATGTAATGCCTTACGGGCAATGTCTTTGGAATAGGCATTAAACATGTTCCTAATCTCTTTTAGTGCCACTAGGCATGACTGGTCTTTCTTGTTAAACAATTAATTACGGAGGTCCGAGCAACTAGGACACCACTTAGATACCCAAAGGCCCCGAGACCTATCAAGGCACACCCCCCCCCCC
Source organism: Paralithodes platypus (assembly GCA_032716605.1). Classification (NCBI taxonomy): domain Eukaryota; kingdom Metazoa; phylum Arthropoda; class Malacostraca; order Decapoda; family Lithodidae; genus Paralithodes; species Paralithodes platypus. The sequence goes on from CM064545.1 coordinate 12,349,265, forward strand.
CCCCCCACCCCCGCCGGGATCGGCCCCTTCCCCTGTAGTCATGTGCCGCTACAGATCTGCTGTGACCTGGAAATAAAAATGTCCAGGAATCAATGCTCATAAGGATAAACCGAGAGGTTCACACATCATAAACACCCCAAATACACCGGAAAATTAGCTGTAGACCAACCGCTACTCTAATCTTCCGTTGTACTTGTTTGTGAAAAGGCCTTGATGACCCTTCCGTGTTGTGAACTGCTTACCTGTGACTAAATGTCACCGGCCCATATTAACCATTTAATTAACTAACTAATCGTCTACCAGGACCTGAGTGATAGTTAATTACCTCACTGGACTTATCCGCCGGGCGTTATTAGTCTAAACATGCCACGTGAGGCTATCTGTTTGGGCGAATTCGCTCGGCCGGGCCGACATCACTCCCTTAGGAATCTGCACTTCCGCCGGGAGTCTAGTGGTAAACCACACCACGCCGGGTTTATTGGAATTTTCCTTTCTCGCCTGCAAGGCGAGCATCTGGCATCAATACTCGGTAAAGATCGCCGGATGAAAAAAACAAGGTACCGACTTGTCTGAGTAAGTCAGCCACCAACAAAAAACCCACCAAATCAGTCAGAACGTCTCCTGACACCATGCTTAACATGTATAATATCACTACATGAAAGCGAAGGACACATCTTAGGGCTAATACACAGTATTAATTAAGCAATAAAAAATACCCCTAGCCTACTAAGAATACCCCTACTGAGGCTGGCCACGAGCCTCATGGTAATAATTACACTGAATATGTTACCCTTACCTCCGATGATGACACAGCAGCAGCGAACGCAGAAAACCCCACGCCCGAGGGGAAAAAGAGCCAACTAGGATTCTGGAAAGTTCCACACCACGTGGGACAACTCTTAAACCAGAAAGTCTGCTATTAACACTCAAAGAGCGGGTGGTAAAGTATTTTACACCGTGCTGCCCAGCGGGCATAATCCCGAAATATTCGCTCACTTTCGCTCACCCTAGCGCCGTTACTATGGCTCAAATGCAAACGAAACGGTCATTTTTGGAACAAGCAACTCTTCGTCTCCCCATATAAGTCTATTCTGGATCTTGTGAGTGAGTGTGGAGGGTGGGAAGAGGTGAGGAAGAGGAGTAACATTTTGGTCTATTTTCCCGCACGCGTTTGGATGCGTTCGCTTTGCCCTGACTTCGGCCTCCCGCACGTCTACTATTCCTTCGGTTATCAGTCTTATTTTTCTCTTATTTCTCCTTATTTCTGTATTCTCTGTATTCTCTCTCTCTCTCTCTCTTTCTCTCTCTCTCTCACTCCTCCTGTCTGTCTCTCTCTCTCTGGCTCGCTCGCTTTCCCTCTCTCGCGCGCTCTGTCTCCCTTTTTCTCTTCCTGATCCGTATATGTAATTCTAATTATTATTTTCTCTAACTAATCCCTCTATTTCTTTATTTGCTTGTAATATTTCTGTATTATTATATCTTTTTCACTCTCTTTCTTCAGTTCAGTTTCTGTATTCTCTCTTTCTCTCTCTCTCTTCCTCATCCGTATAGCCTATGTAATTCTCATTATTATTTTCTCTAATCCCTCTATTTCTTTATTTGCTTGTACTATTTCTGTATTACTATATTTTTTTCACTCTCTTTCTTCAGTTCAGTTTCTGTATTCTCTCTTTCTCTCTCTCTCTCTTCCTCATCCGTATATGTAATTCTCATTATTATTATCTCTAATCCCTCTATTTCTTTATTTGCTTGTAATATTTCTGTATTATTATTATATCTTTTGTCACTCTCTTTCTTCAGTTCAGTTTCTGCATTCTCTCTCTCTCTCTCTCTCTCTCTCTCTCTCTCTCTCTCTCTCTCTCTCTCTCTCTCTCTCTCTCTCTCTCTCTCTCTCTCTCTCTCTCTGTTTCGCTTGCTTTTCAGGATTTTTTTTGTTTTTGTTTTTTTGTTTTTGTTTTATATATAATATTATTTCAACACATTTCAAAATCACCCTATGGGGTAGTGTTGACGACTCTTTTTTTTTTTTTGTGGTGTTCCCAGGAGGTGTAATCCACATGTGATTGAGGTAGGCAAATGGCAGTTATGTGATTGAGGTAGGTAAAAGGCAGTTATGTGATTGAGGTAGGTAAAAGGCAGTTATGTGATTGAGGTAGGTAAAAGGCAGTTATGTGATTGAGGTAGGGAAAAGGCAGAACTGCCTATAGCGAGTGTATGAATGTGATTGAGGTAGACAAAAGGCAGAACTGCCTATAGCGAGTGTATGAATGTATGTATAAATGAATGACATGGATGTATGAGGTGGACCAATAACCAGATGGATGGATGAGATTCGAAACTTATGGATGTAATGGGTGATGTTGCTGATGATGATGAATGCACTTGTGTTTGGGTAGTGTGCTATTCCACCATATGAATGATTGAATAACATGAATTCATGAGGTACTTTGAAATAGATGAATGAATGATTAAATGAAGTTATGAATGACATGAATTCATGAGGTACTTTGAAATAGATGAATGAATGATTGAATGAAGTTATGAATGATTGGCAAGAAGGGAGGAGGTTAGAAGTGTTCCAGTGTGTGGTACTCGGTGTAGCAAGGAATAGGACAGAGTCCCACATCACACCGACTACACATGGACGCGACTTCCCTCCTATGTCGGGGCCTCCTTGTCGTGTGACTGCAGACGTGGCACACCTTCTTTCCGGCCACCCGGCCAGCAGCAAGTTGGTTAGGGTTGGGAGGTAGTCACAAGCCTGTGGGTCGCGAGGTAGTCCTGGCACTCAAGGCGGCTGGGCAAATCCACGATCGCCCTCGGAACTGGTGCTGGACGTGTGGTTCCGTGCTTACGGAGGATGGCCTCGATGATGTCCTTGGAGAATAGCCTTACAGAGCTCTTCTTTCCTGTGTGCGTCATCCACAGGTTGTATGCATTGAGGACAGTGACATCAAGAAGATGGAGTACGACCTTCTTGTACCATTTACAGGTCTTCCTTAGGCAGTCAACAGCAGTGATCTGCATATCACTTTTGTCCACCAACCGCATGTTCACATTATACAGCGTCAGGTTTGGAGATAACAACTACAGTCCTGTTGCCTGTGACACGGTCCTGCTGGTATCTCCTCTTCCCGCTATCTCTCAATGCAGAATTGTGGTAGGTGGAGAGGACATTGACTGGCTTTGTGTCATGCCAACAAATAGCCAGTATGTTCTCACTGCTGCTCTTCTTCCGGAAGATGTCTCCTTTCTGCGTCTTCTCAAACCGGGGCCAGTGTTTCCGGTTTGACCTAACAGTTCCACAGCTTCCCGTTCTCCTTGCAACGAGATACCTGGCAAGGAGAGAAGAGGTGTAGAAGTTGTCAGTGAACAGGATACGGTTGGCATCTAGATACGGCTCCATCAGTGTCTTGACAACCGACCCTGAAAGACCCAAAGGGTCGTTCGGAATGTCCACATCAATAGCGGTATATATGATAAGATCCAGCACGTATCCTGTCTCGCAGTCACACAGTACAAAGAATTTGATCCTGAAGCGGTGACGCTTCGACGGAATGTACTGGCGGGAAGAGAGACGTCCATGGAAGAGGACCAAGGACTCATCGATCACGACATTCTGGAAATGTTTGAAAAACCGGCGATACCTGTAGAGGAGGGAGTTCAGGAATGGCCGTATTTTCCAGATCATGTTGGCTCCGTGTGGCGCAGTGTTATCCACAAAGTGCAAGCACTTCAGAATTTGCCTATACTGGTCCCTTGGCATGTAGGTATTGAACACTGGCGTTGCTATGATGTCATGCATAACCCAATAATCTAACATGTTGTGTTTCTTTATGTGGGGCATGAGCATGGTGAGGGCCAAAAACACAAGGAGTTCGCCGATGTCAATGGGTGTCCATCTCCGCATGTGGGGCGACATCATTTCATCGGCGTGCTGGCGACCATACAGGTTTGTCTCTGTGACAATGTCCCCAAGCAATTGATCATCAAAAAATGCCCGGAAGTAGTCGTAAGGGGTGTCATTCTCCGAGCAGGGAAAGGCAGGCTGGACGCCATTCGGTGCCTTGTAAATGAGGGGTGGTTGACCAGGCATATCCCGAGGCAGGCAGTCCTGCCACTGAAAGACAGGTGGTGGTACCAGCCTCCTGGCCCCTCCTGGGGGACCTCCTGGGGGACCTCCTGGGGCACCTCCTGGGGCACCTCCTCGGGCACCTCCTGGGGTACCTCCTGGGGCACCTGCTGGGGCACCTCCTGGTGCACCTCCTCAGGCACCTCCTCTGGCACCTCCCCGGGCACCTCGCTGTGGCTGTCCCTGCTGGGGCTGTGGCTGTCCCTGCTGTGGCTGTCCTTGCTGTGGCTGTGCCTGCTGTGGCTGTGCCTGCTGTGGCTGTGGCTGTCCCTGCTGTGGCTGTGCCTGCTGTGGCTGTGGCTGTCCCTGCTGTGGCTGTGCCTGCTGTGGCTGTCCCTGCTGTGGCTCTGCCTCCTGTGGCTGTCCCTGCTGTGGCTGTGCCTGCTGTGGCTGTGCCTGCTGTGGCTGTCCCTGCTGTGGCTGTGCCTGCTGTGGCTGTCCCTGCTGTGGCTGTCCCTGCTGTGGCTGTCCCTGCTGTGGCTGTCCCTGCTGTGGCTGTCGCTGCTGTGGCTGTGCCTGCCCGTCATCAGAGTCGCTTTCCGCCAGCGGGGATATCCTGGCTTCCAGCGAATCGGGAGAGCTTGGGCCGGCATCGCTTTCCTCCAAATCCAGCCGACGCCTGGTCACCCACGTCTGCGACATCTCGGGTGGCGTTGCCAACACGGGGGGATATGCATCTGCAGCTGGTGTAGAGGTCGCTGGACCAGCTTGTGCATGGGCGGGGGTAGTTGGCATCTGTTCTACCCCCGAGATTTTGGCGAGCGAAATCAATGGAGGCTCTGACACGGCGGCTCGCTGCATGGATGGGGGGGCTGGCTGGGGGGTCAATGACCTGGTCTGTTTGGCTGGTCTGGCACTGCTGCCTATGCAAAATGTGGGAATGGTATTTTGTATGAAGGACATGCATACTCCAACTTTATAACTGTACGACATGATTTATTTGAAAGAAAGAGAGCATTAGAGAGAGAGTGTTGTGATAATATAACTATTTTACATATGTATCATATATATGATAAAATAATATATACGGTACATATGTTCCCCACAATCATATAATGCCAAGCACAAATATTCAATCTTTCGTTGTTTGTATTACCGTAAGAAATATACCTAACGCCTGAAATAATACGCAAATAAAATGCTTGCAATCAAACTCTCAATCAATTTCAAGGTCACATGCAATGTACCGTACACCCTGGTTATCGTGAGAAATGTACCGAACGCCTGAAATAATACGCTATAAAATGCTTGCAATCAAACTCTCAATCAATTTCAAGGTCACATGCAATGTACTGTACACCCTGGTTACCATAAGAAATCTACCGAACGCCTGCAATAATTCGCAAATAAAATGCTTGCAATCAAACTCTCAATCAATTTCAAGGTCACATGCAATGTACCGTACACCCTGGTTGCTGTTGCCGTAAGAAATCCACCGAACGCCTGAAATAATACGCTATAAAATGCTTGCAATCAAACTCTCAATCAATTTCAAGGTCATATGCAATTATAAAAAGGTATATTGTAGACCACAATCTTCGCCAAGCTTCGTTGTTGCTTGTATTATCGTGAGAAATGTACCGTATACCCTGGTTATCGTGAGAAATATACCGAACGCCTGAAATAATACGCAAATAAAATGCTTGCAATCAAACTCTCAATCAATTTCAAGGTCACATGCAATGTACCGTACACCCTGGTTATCGTGAAAAATGTACCGAACGCCTGAAATAATACGCAAATAAAATGCTTGCAATCAAACTCTCAAGCAATATCAAGGTCACATGCAACTATAAAAAGGTATATTGTAGACCACAATCTTCGCCAAGCTTCGTTGTTGCTTGTATTATCGTGAGAAATGTACCGTATACCCTGGTTATCGTGAGAAATCTACCGAACGCCTGAAATAATACGCAAATAAAATGCTTGCAATCAAACTCTCAATCAATTTCAAGGTCACATGCAATGTACCGTACACCCTGGTTATCATGAGAAATGTACCGAACGCCTGAAATAATACGCAAATAAAATGCTTGCAATCAAACTCTCAAGCAATTTCAAGGTCACATGCAATTATAAGAAGGTATATTGTAGACCACAATCTTCGCCAAGCTTCGTTGTTGCTTGCATTATCGTGAGAAATGTACCGTACACCCTGGTTAGCGTCAGAAATGTACCGAACGCCTGAAATAATACGCTATAAAATGCTTGCAATCAAACTTTCAAGCAATTACAAGGTCACATGCAATTATAAAAAGGTATATTGTAGACCACAATCTTCGCCAAGCTTCGTTGTTGCTTGTATTATCGCGAGAAATGTACCGTACACCCTGGTTAGCGTGAGAAATGTACCGAACGCCTGAAATAATATGCTATAAAATGCTTGCAATCAAACTTTCAAGCAATTACAAGGTCACATGTAATTATTAAAAGGTATATTGTAGACCACAATCTTCGCCAAGCTTCGTTGTTGCTTGTATTATCGTGAGAAATGTACCGTACACCCTGGTTATCGTGAGAAATCTACCGAACGCCTGAAATAATACGCTACAAAATGCTTGCAATCAAACTTTAAATCAATTATAAAATGTAAATTATACTAACCAACACCCACACCAGTATGTTCTTCGTCAGGAACGTCTCCATCTTGCTCAACGTCCCCTGCAGCATCAACCTCAACTTTGGCGGCACGCAAATTATGCTTGGGGTGAAAGCCTATGATCGGCATATTTTCGTCTTCCGAGTCATCCTCACTATCAAAACTATCACCCAGACCTTCCATGGTGTCATTCAACAGCCTATTAGAAAGTTCTGAAGAGTTCATCATGATATCTAGGTCCTGGGCGGTTAGCGGGGCGTGATAAGTAGGGTGGCGCGACGCACTAGGGGTGGCGGCCACCGAATCGGACACGGGCAAATCTTGACCTTCCATCACGGCTGCTTGAGGGTTACTGAGCCATGGTCATGCAGTGGGGATATGTGGGTGGGACTTTGTAGTACACCGCCTGACCACCAGGTTTCGCTTTCCACTTAAATTAGGGCGGGAATTAGCCCACGGACTTAAGTCGGCCCCCGACACATAGTCCAATTTTTTCGATACGGACTTAAGTCGGGCCCCGCTAAACAAGGGTTAAATAAATAAAATGCAACTACCTCATAGTGGCTAGAAGCATGGTTCCGCGGATGTGAATAGCCTCCTAAATAACTAGTATATAGCAAAGCTAAGGCGCAGAAACAAAAACAAATACACATGGCGCGAGTCCGATGCGGACCGACTGGGCGCCTATACACAAGTACCCTATTTTAACACTTCCCTGCGGACGTTCCAATGGGGCCGTCAGTCCTAGCTAGTCTAAACCTATTCTACAACAACTCAGATAAATACAAATGAGCAAAAGACTCACAGGACGGCCGCAGGGGAAGGAAGGAGGAATGGCGTCGCTTGGTTCAGCGTCTCGGGTAGAATCCACATAAGACATCCACGAGTTGGAAAACCCTAATATAACAATTATTAAGTTAATTTACCTTTTTATTTTTTTACGAAGTTTTTTCGTAGTGAGTACCCAATCATAAAGACTATGCCATAAGAGAATTAGCGTTGCACTTACTCTTTCCCCTGCGGCGGGTGTTTCAAACAGGCTGACCGCGGGTGTTTGAAAGAGCTATTATTTAACAGGCATATCTTCAATGATGGAGGGGCCACTAATAAATACCTGGATATAGCAAAATATGTTTATGTTAATGCCATAACATTTTCGGGCTTCCTTTAATCCTTTAATGGTGTATGTTTCGGTATGTTTGTATATTGCCTGATATGGGAGTATGCTATAATATACTCATCCATAATTAATTGTCATTTGTAATAATGTCATTCAAGTTCAAACAGTAGTGGCAGAAATGGTAATTTTTCAATATGAACCTTCAACAATGTTAGTAACTGCTAGTTGTTGTTGTTGTTCCCCAGGCTGCCTGGCTGAACAGCCCCAAGGTCCCGAGCAAGGCCAAGACCATAGAGCGCCCCCACAAAACCCTCCCTGCTTACCACTAACAAAGCCCGGGTGACCGAAGCCAGTCTAAGGCAGGGAGCTGAGGAGGGCGCGGAAACGCCCGGGAAACCAAAGCCCCAACCAAGGTCCTGTGCCCCTCAGCAATTATGAAGGGAAAGTTGAGGGGCAAGGGAAAAATGTGACGCTTTGGCTCCCAATCTGCCAACTTTTAGGTTGGCAGTAGGGAGGTCGATCCACAGAAAAGACGCCGTCACTTGAGATCTAGAAGATATATAAGTAAGAGGAACAGTCAGAGTAAGCTATGGGTATGGCAGAGATCACTCAGCTCTCACTCTGATAGACCAGCCGATCACCACATGACTAGAACCCAATCCTCTCGGCATCAGCTAGGAAAGGCCCTAGAAAGCCGCCTTTAGCGGAGGGATAGCTCCCCTATTTCAACTCCTTTCGGAGTTGGGCACCCGCCAGTAACTGCTACTTGTTCTAAATAACTGCGGAAATATTTGCAACCTGACATATGTTCTGACATATCTTCATTACAAGTGAACATATTACCTCAAACACAGGCTTGTTACTTGGGAATCGTAATGTTAAGGAGCTGTAGCCCTGGCCAATTTTCCGGAGTCCTTCATCAAATCCACGATTTACGTTGTCCTTCATCTCCCGTTCCGAGGTCTTTTGGGCAGCCCACGGTCACCCAAGTAGACCGGATAATCGTGGTCAATCCCACGATAATAGTAAACTCAAATGACCATTAACAGTATAAATGTATGCATTAAACATATTAATTACAACTTAATTCCGAACTAATGATAATAACACGGAAATTTGATTATTATGAACTGCAAAACAACTAAATGTCCATGCAATAATATTAAGCAGCTATATTTTGATTTGATCGCATTTATCTTCATTAATGGTATTCAGTGGATTATTGCGGGTGGCACCGGGTGTGATATTAAAACGGGATCGAGTCTCCCGTGGCTGCGATATTTTGGTATTTATTTTGTTTTGTTTGGTTTAGGTTTAACTTAAAATGGCATTATATGAAGTGAAATATGATCATTTGTAAATATTGTTATTATCATGTAAATTACGTTTTGATTGTCTTGGGTTATTATATATATAATACTACAGTTTAGGATATAATTAGGATATGTTAATCTAGGTTAGGATATAAGATCATGTTTGGATAGAAGTTAAGTTATGAAAGGATAACATTATGTTAGCAAAGTTTGGCTAATTAAATTAGGGTAATTAGTGTAATAATATTAGATCCGAAAGCATTGCAGACCTACAGTATTTGTTAACAAAACACATATATTATTAATAACTACACACATTTTAACATATTTTAACATGATAGACTACCATTCAATCGGTTGAAATTATCCAAATTAGGAACGAAAACAAATAGTGATCCGAGAGGCTCTCTCCTACACATTGAACTCATACCCATAACAGTTACCACTGCGCTACTTAATCAACTGACAACCGTCGGTGTATGCTCGTTCATAGCTTACACGGGAGTTGATACCTTCAATTTGTGTCGATTTTTTCATTATATTATCGGTCATAATGATCGTAATTGCGTTATTATGGTATGAACTCCAAATTTTTGTTAGCGATAGTGAAACATTACTGATACCGAGGAAATCAATTTAGGCCAAAAATGTAAATGAAGCCGAGGAGCGTTCTAAGAGTTCAGCCGATATTAGTAGATGACGACGGCCGTTATTCATATTATTGTTCATCAACCCACCAATTAGCTTACAAATAAACCTAAGTAATGCAATCAATTAAAGTAAGCCATTTTGATAGTCAAATGACGATTCCATGCCCAAGGTCGAAGAAAGACGAAATATATGCCCAGCCCGTATTGGAGAAAGAGGACCAGGGTAATCACGGACTGCAAAGGTGTTTTTTTTTAGTAATACAATATAATTCCCGTGTATTATATTTGTTATATAAACATATATATATATATATATATATATATACTGTATATTTTTTTGGCTCGTTTTTAGTTGATATTCCCCTAGTGATTTCGAATCTATAAATAAAGTAGACGTGCCGTTTCGCCCAAAATCAAAACGGCATACCCAAATCTGCGATGGCTCAACATCATCACTACTATTCACTATCACCATTACTATCATCAGCGCTACTACTATTATATTCATCATCACTACTACTCTCACCATCATCACTACTACTTTCATCATCACTACTAGTCATCATCACTACAACTTTCACCATAATCACTACTACTCACCATAATCACTACTACTCACCATCATCACTAATACTGTCACCATCATCACTACTCATCATTATCACTATAATTATCATCATTACTTGTCAGCATCATCTATTATGACCATCATCACTACTGCTAGTACTGTCACCATCATATCTACTACTGTCATCATCATCACTCCCATCATCATCAATACTGTCATCATCACTACTATTATCACCATCATCACTACTAAACCTAACAAATGCGGGGCTAGTTGTTTTCGCCCCCATGTTTTGGATCTAAAATCATAACTATTGCATACATATATATATATATTTTTTATTGACGTTCGCATTCAACCCACAAAATGTTCGTGTGAAATTTGGTGAAAAGCAGTCCAACGGTCTAGGAGGAGTTTCGGGACAGACGGACGACAACATCGACCACATCGACGACAACAGACATTTTTTGCCGGTGGTACCCACTATACGGGGTGGGGGGATTGGGGGGCAAACTCTGATTACGCAGAGTTGATTAAATTTAGTTTTATGGAAAATTAACACAATAGGTACGGTCGTCTCCATAAGAAGTGTCACAGGGTACTCTCCCATCCACCCTCCCAGGGAGGAAGGGATTATTTGGTAATGTTGGTATCCCTACACAAACCACCGGAATCCCCCACTCTCCAATGTCTTCCCTCCCTTTACCCCCAACACTTTCTCTCTCCCTCCCCCACTCACCCGTCATGTAACGTTCTTTACCCTTAGTTGTTTGTTGTTGTTTATGTGTTTTATTGTAAATCTTGCAACATTTATTTACACGTGACCATAAATACCCCTTCTTTCTCTGTACACACTATAAAACCTTCCACTACAGCCAGGCTATCATTAAAAGATTTTACTCAGGTTAGGAAGGACCAATACGAATCAAAGGTGTAAATACGAAATCAGGTAACCCTCTGACTCTCACATGTGCTTCCTAACTTGAATTAATTCGGTTAGTGATGGCCAACATTAAATCCATAAAGATATCGTCCTATTGAAGAGTTTTTTTTTATTGCATGTATCCAAGTGTGAAGATGAATAATTACAAACACATATTTTGGCTCAAATGTATTCTGTAGTATACTAAATTTTCAATACACAATTAAAATAATGTTTTGTGCATGATTAATATAGTTACACAATTTTAGTTAAATTGAAATAAAAATACATACAATACAACAGCATACCGGTTGTGATATCATCTTTTGCAAACAATGGACAACAATAATTCAAGCACACCCACATACACAGCCATATATACAGAAGGTAAATACACAGAAATATAATTCAAGCACACCCACATACACAGCCATATATACAGAAGGTAAATACACAGACATATAATTCAAGCACACCCACATACACAGCCATATATACAGAAGGTAAATACACAGACATATAATTCAAGCACACCCACATACACAGCCATATATACAGAAGGTAAATACACAGACATATAATTCAAGCACACCCACATACACAGCCATATATACAGAAGGTAAATACACAGAAATATAATTCAAGCACACCCACATACACAGCCATATATACAGAAGGTAAATACACAGACATATAATTCAAGCACACCCACATACACAGCCATATATACAGAAGGTAAATACACAGAAATATAATTCAAGCACACCCACATACACAGCCATATACAGAAGGTAAATACACAGAAATATAATTCAAGCACACCCACATACACAGCCATATATACAGAAGGTAAATACACAGAAATATAATTCAAGCACACCCACATACACAGCCATATATACAGAAGGTAAATACACAGAAATATAATTCAAGCACACCCACATACACAGCCATATATACAGAAGGTAAATACACAGACATATAATTCAAGCACACCCACATACACAGCCATATATACAGAAGGTAAATACACATACATATAATTCAAGCACACCCACATACACAGCCATATTTACAGAAGGTAAATACACAGAAATATAATTCAAGCACACCCACATACACAGCCATATATACAGAAGGTAAATACACAGAAATATAATTCAAGCACACCCACATACACAGCCATATATACAGAAGGTAAATACACAGAAATATAATTCAAGCACACCCACATACACAGCCATATATACAGAAGGTAAATACACAGACATATAATTCAAGCACACCCACATACACAGCCATATATACAGAAGGTAAATACACAGACATATAATTCAAGCACACCCACATACACAGCCATATATACAGAAGGTAAATACACAGAAATATAATTCAAGCACACCCACATACACAGCCATATATACAGAAGGTAAATACACAGACATATAATTCAAGCACACCCATATACACAGCCATATATACAGAAGTTAAATACACAGACATATAATTCAAGCACACCCACATACACAGCCATATATACAGAAGGTAAATACACAGAAATATAAACCGAAAGAGTAATATTGATAATACAGGAATATGATATAACATTTAAATGTTAATGTTGAAATTGAGTGATTGGTACTAAATCACTGTTGACTGTTAGTTCAATAATCAAAGACTGACATGGAAAAATATTGATAGACAGATAATGTAAGAAGAAATTGTATATAAAACATATAAGAACATAAGATATAGCATACTAATATAGCATACTAAGATAAGCATACTAATATGGAAATATACAAATGAACGATTGGGTCAAATAAAGCAAATCTCTTGTAGATCTAATTCATAGCTTCCAATGCATTTTGAGGAAAATACAGCACTTGATCATAATACCAAATAATATAAAACTGATGTTAATCATGCGAAACCATTAGTACAGATTTACTAATAATTCGGTCATTCCTTATTGTCCCCTTTATAAACTCCCTTATAGGACTTATCGATCATACTTTGTAACCTTGCAATTAGCAGTCTTAAATAAACTAAGGACAATGCCGGATACGTTTCTTCAATTAATGGGGGGGGGGGAGACTATAAACAACAGAATTATGACTGAACATAATATATGCATTTAAGCAGGTCATGCATACTAAAGTGCACAATAGGCAGTAAAGCTTACTTAATGCAAATAACATAACCACACATACAAACCCAATAATAGGGTACCGGGTATATTATATATGAAAATATGGGCGGCCAGGGTAATAGGTCGGAACAAAAGAAACTTAAAACAAGCTACGGAAAACGAATTGGGGTGAAGTAAATTATGATTAATAGACAGGAGGCAAACTCATGAGATTGGATGAAGAAGAGAAACGCACAAGACAAAGGAAAAACATAATTACAGACACTATCGTAAGGCAAACCAATGGACAGACAAGAATAAGGACGAGTAGTAAAAACAATATGAAGACATTTACATAAAAAAAACTGAGGAAATGTTACTCGAAAAAGTGGTACGGAGTCGTAAATTATAAATAATAATAAATATTGTAGGCATGTATAGAATGTAATAAACCGATAAACGGTAGAACAGCTAGAAGAAAGTCCATTAAATAAGAAAAATAACTAGAGGGGCACTCGGGAGAGCGCATGCCTCCGCCGCCACTGGCGGAGGTATGCGCTCTACCAACCGCCCCCTTGATGTAATAACTTCGTCATTGGCGCATATCCTATCTGCTCACCAAATTTCGAGAACATTGGTTGATAACTTTGTGAGCCGCCTATGCTGGCGGAGGTATGCTCTCTACCGATCACCTCTTAAACTGAATCACTTCTTACTTGGTGCATATCCTATCCGGCCACCAAATTTCGTGAAGATCGGTTCATAACTTTTGAGAACTGGTTTACAGGCAGACAAACAAACAGACAGACAAACAAAGGCAAAACAATACCTCCCGAACTTCGTTGGCGGAGGTAACAAATACACAAATGTGCAGTGGTCATTATAGAATGAAGACTTAAGAGTGAGCAAGTGGAAAAAGCATGATTGACTTAGTTGAAAAACAAAACAAAAATAGTTTGGATACAATTAACTTATGGAAGAGAAGGACATGAAATAAGATGAAACGGATACCTTAAATTTTAACTTGTTTAATGTAATGATTTCACATGCTACTAAGTGGATATTTTGTATCTCATATGCTTTAAAATCTTGGAATTTGTAATTCCGGATCTACTGAATAATATGAGGAATCCTTTATATTCGAAATTAACTTCTATCACCCAATTTTTTAAATTACATTCTCCCATTTAAATTATAACTTCAGCAATACAAATGTCCGTTGTGCATTAATTCTAATTTATTGTTATGTATTCATTCTTTCTCATTCTTGGAATTCAATTATATTTAACCTTAACTAAGATATTGTTTTCATAACTGGGTATCAAATGACGCATGCTGTTCGCATTTTTGTGTCGTGAATAAGTGCAATGCTATCTTTCTTTATAATCGTGCGAGATGGTGATCAGTAACTTGTTACATAATGCCAAAAACCTAACAATCAGGGAACGCACTTTGCCACATAACTGCATGCATATCGAAAGTTGCGAGTAAGCAAGACAATTTTGGGAACAAGTCAGTGAGTCATAGATAGCACCAAATGAAAGGTTCGTATTATTTTAGTGTTATAAAGTGAATTACCTTACGGTAGTTCATAATTTGTCCTTGCTACTATAGGCCTAATTAAAATATAAATGTCCTTTTCCTGATACATCACAAACGTTGCAGTTCTTAATAGGCAGTCCGACCTTAAATCTATAATGGTCGTTGGCTACCAAATTGATGAAAAGATCAATGAAGCGCACACGAGAGGGAGAGAGAGAGAGAGAACTAGTCAATGTAGATTGTTTCCAGAGGTCAAAGATAGACGTTGGTTCAAGTTGCTAAGGTAATAACAATAACAAACAGTACAGAGACACAGGGGAAGGCCATGGCAGAATACCCCCCCCCCCCATTCCACACACACCCAAACACACACGCGTATACGCTGATGTTAAGAAATCCTCATATATTAGTTCTAAGGAAAGTTGTGTGTGTAGTTATTACTTGTTAATCATACTTGGATTATTATGACACATAAATATTAAACGAGCAAAACGAATACGAGATGGTCTTCCTTCGTTGTAGATTATTGTGAATGCTAATGCTCTCCAGTATGGGATAGGGGCATCATAGGTGACTAAACATTAATGTAATAATGTTAATGCTCTCCAGTATGGGATAGGGGCATCATAGGTGACTAAACATTAATGTAATAATGCTAATGGTCTCCAGTATGGGATAGGGGCATCATAGGTGACTAAACATTAATGTAATAATGATAATGCTCTCCAGTATGGGATAGGGGCATCATAGGTGACTAAACATTAATGTAATAATGCTAATGCTCTCCAGTATGGGATAGGGGCATCATAGGTGACTAAACATTAATGTAATAATGTTAATGCTCTCCAGTATGGGATAGGGGCATCATAGGTGACTAAACATTAATGTAATAATGTTAATGCTCTCCAGTATGGGATAGGGGCATCATAGGTGACTAAACATTAATGTAATAATGTTAATGCTCTCCAGTATGGGATAGGGGCATCATAGGTGACTAAACATTAATGTAATAATGTTAATGCTCTCCAGTATGGGATAGGGGCATCATAGGTGACTAAACATTAATGTAATAATGTTAATGCTCTCCAGTATGGGATAGGGGCATCATAGGTGACTAAACATTAATGTAATAATGTTAATGCTCTCCAGTATGGGATAGGGGCATCATAGGTGACTAAACATTAATGTAATAATGTTAATGCTCTCCAGTATGGATCAGGGGCATCATAGGTGACTAAACATTAATGTAATAATGTTAATGCTCTCCAGTATGGGATAGGGGCATCATAGGTGACTAAACATTAATGTAATAATGTTAATGCTCTCCAGTATGGGATAGGGGCATCATAGGTGACTAAACATTAATGTAATGTTAATGCTCTCCAGTATGGGATAGGGGCATCATAGTGACTAAACATTAATGTAATAATGTTAATGCTCTCCAGTATGGGATAGGGGCATCATAGGTGACTAAACATTAATGTAATAATGTTAATGCTCTCCAGTATGGGATAGGGGCATCATAGGTGACTAAACATTATAGTTATAATGTTAATGCTCTCCAGTTTGGGATAGGGGCATCATAGGTGACTAAACATTAATGTAATAATGTTATGCTCTCCAGTATGGATAGGGGCATCATAGGTGACTAAACATTAATGTAATAATGTTAATGCTCTCCAGTATGGGATAGGGGCATCATAGGTGACTAAACATTAATGTAATAATGTTAATGCTCTCCAGTATGGGATAGGGGCATCATAGGTGACTAAACATTAATGTAATAATCATTTTACTCAAAGTATAAACAAGCATAAATACATAACGCAAGAAAGACAAGGACAACGAAATACTCCAGTTACGTACCAGTCACCATTAATAATTAACACATTAATTGTTTAATCTGGATAATGTAAGCGGTAACATACAAACAACCAAACATTACCCTTTTATCTGCAAGTAATAGACAAGGGATTATGTGGCCATATACACACACACACACACTCTCTCTCCCATTCACCCGCCGGCTTTAGCACCGCATACAGCTCCGCATTGCCACTGAGAAAACTCGATCCTAATTTGAGTATTTCATATCCCAATTCCCTTTATTCATTGCATGAACAGTAGTTAAGTGTTTGTTTAACCTCCACATAGTTCTGTAGTTGCCGTGCATGTTATTTTATTGCTTTTCTGACTGATAAACATTGTTGTTTACATTTGTTATCCTAGCTTGTAGCAGACGACGCACGCGCACCTCTAATCGACCTAGCTTTGTATTTTCTTATTAACTCTAGTAGTTATCGTATTCAGTATCCTACTGTAGCTATATATATCTGTAATTTTAGTTGTTGCTTGCATAATCTTGTAGTAACCTTTGACTGATAACTTTGTTTATCTAAATATAATCCTGCTTGACTAGCCTACAGTGACACCAGCACCATCTGTTGATACAGTATATTAACCCCTTGTGTGCAGTTACACTTTATTCTTATATAATCTCCATTTGGTGAATTGTATATTTAGTTACATATTATATTATATGTATATATATATATATTTGTTTTGCTTTTTTAGGTAGGTTATCACCCCTGGTAGCCTACTTCTGCATATTTCATACTTTTTTCTTTTTGGTTATTTTTGTTTTCGGTTAGTCTAGGCTATCATCCCTGGTGGCCTATTTCTGCGTACGGTACTTCAATTTTTAAATTTTCAGTTAGGCTATCACCGCTGGTGGCCTATTTCTGCGTACCGGTATTTCATAATTTTTGTTTTCGGTTAGTCTAGGCAATCATCCCTGGTGGCCTATTTCTGCGTACTTCAATTTTTAAATTTTCAGTTAGGCTATCACCGCTGGTGGCCTATTTCTGCGTACCGGTATTTCATAATTTTTGTTTTCGTTTAGGATAGGCTATAACCCCTGGAGGCCTATTTCTGTTTAAATAAACATAAAAATGTTTTCGGTTCGACTATCACTGCGTAGTCAAATTTAATTTTGTTTTGTTTTAATTTTTGGTTAGGCTATCACCGCTGATAACCTATTTGTGTGTATTTCAACATTTTTGTTTTCGGTTAGGCCTATTTAAGTAAGTGAAGCGACCTGAAGGGAGTGAAGTGTTTTTAACACCTTACGAGCGGCCTATGCGGTTTATTTATATGTACCGCCCAGCGGGGTGTTTTTAGCCAAAATAGGGCTGTTTACGTGATCATTTTCATGCCTAAATAAGACCCAGAACGTAAAACAAGTACCTATCCCTGAAAGGGCATAAACAGAGCTTTCGAATGGCACCATAACGATCCTTTTATGATGGCTAGTTTTCTTGCAATAACCGTGCAACGCGAGTGCAAAAAGCATGTAATTCGGTACTTTCCCCATATAATTCAGTATGTAGCGAGTGAGAGAGGGAGGAGGGAGCTGAGATTCGTGTCAGTAGGTTCGCCGCGGTGGTCTGGAGCAGTCATACGCTCGCTAGTCTCCTGCCACCACTTGTCTCTCTCTCTCAGCAACATTACGTGCTGAAATTGCCACTCGACCTATGTCGAGCGCCGCCACATAGTCCAACTTTATTTAACTCGACTTATGTGGTGAGCCGCTAATTAAGGGTTAAAGTGAGTTTAGTGTTTTTAAAGTGAGTTAAGTGAGTGAAGTGATCTGAAGAAAGTGATCGTTACCATGCCTCGTGCCTGTACGAACTGCGCCGGTAGGTTTGGTGCTTCCATGTTTGCTCCTGCCGATCCACAAGTCTGCCGACTCTGCCAGCAACAAGAAGATTTGACAGAAAAATTGGATGAAGCCCACAACAAGATCAACGCCCTCACCAGGAAGCTGGAATCACTCCAAGAGTTTGTAACACTCAACGTTGGAGTATCACTAACTCCAATTGTTTCAACTCCAGCATCCACCACCGCCCCAACGTCATCTGCCAACAATCCAACACCTGCAGTAGACACTGCAGCAGATGCTTCTGACGAACCTGAGCCGACATCAAACCAGGACAGCCGCCCTGTTCACCTTAGTCTCTCCCCCACTCCTCGTGCAAGAAGCCTGCTAGCACGAACAGTACCAACCCCTCGCGCCCGTTCTAACCACTCCTCTCCCCGACCTGTACGTAGAGTCCCGCCACCACAGGTTTCCGGATTTACACCAGTGAGGAACGGTGCACGGCCAACGCAGAAAAGGTCTCATCTACCAGTCACAATGTCAAACAGATTTGAGATATTGGTAGATATGGAAGACGAACCAGAAGAGACCAGGCTCGTTGGGGATTCCATCCTACGAGGACAGGTCGAAGAGTTCTGCGACAGAGTCCCAAATCAACGGAAAAGATTTTGCATCCCAGGAGCTGGACTGGACGACATTGTGGAAGCCTTCGAAGATACCACAAAAGATGCAAATGAAAATACCCTTTTTGTCATCCATGCTGGTTCAAATGACATCATGCGCACCAGATCCGAAGAGTTGATGGAGAAATATCGCAAGATGATCCAGTACTACAAAAACAAGTCAAGGAATATCATCATCTCAGGCATTCTCCCCAAGATCGACGCACCTGACAAATTCTACGAGAAGGCCTTCAGCACAAATAGCCGACTAAAATATTTGTGTCTGAGGGAAGAAGTTGAATTCATCAACCTCTGGGACAACTTCTACAACCAGCCTACTCTGTTCCGCAAGGATGGCACTCATCTAAACCCTGTGGGTTCAGCATGCATGGGTCGTCTCCTACACGAAGCAGTCCGCAGCCATGGATCAAAAAACGCCATCCGAGAAGAAGCAGCAGTGACATAAATCATCCAACGCCAAGAAAAAAAAAGAGGCAACCGAGGACCACCAGCGATAAGGACCGAAGACAGCGAGGACCGAGGACAGCCATGAACATAAATGTAGATCCGACATTAACCAAAAATATTATTAAAGAGCGTTCCGTGAGTTCTAAAATAACAAATTTAAAGGTTTTCTATGCAAACGCTCGTAGCATACGCAATAAATTTTCAGATTTAGAGGAGCTAGTGTTTACAGAAAATTATGATGTGATTGGCATACAGAATATAGAGACTTTTTAGCAGAGTATTCACTTCCCGGTTATGTAATGTTTGAGAAAAGCCGAATAAATCGAAATTGAGGTGGCGTTTTACTTTATATCAAAGAAAGTCTTAACCCTACCCTCTTGTCAAAACCTCAAATTGTGAACGTCGATGCATCTTTTGTGCTAATAAAGAATAATAAAGGTACAAAAATAATACTTGCATTAATATACAGACCTCCAGCTCAATCAGTGCAAACTGACCGAGAAATTTACGAACAAATTGCAGATGTAAGTAACTCACAAGATACCGTAATTTTTGGCGACTTTAATTTACCTGTGACCAAGTTGGGCGATACCCTTACTTCACACTCCGGACATGACTTGTATACGAGCTTGCAAGAGAGTTCGCTTTATCAATTTGTTCGAACGCCAACCCGTGGTAATAACGTTCTTGACATTGTACTTGCAACAAAAGAAGAATTAATAGAGAATTTGAATGTTGGTGATGAATTCAGTAACAGCGACCATCGTACGATAACTTTCACTTTAAATTTTACTAGTAACGAACCAAATAGTAGCATCAAAAAAGTCCCTAATTTCAAGAAAGCAAACTTCCATAAACTTAGAGCTATGTTTAAAGAAACTGACTGGAGCTTTTTAATTAACAATAACGACATAAATACATCTTGGAAGTTATTCGAAACCACTTACCTAAAAGCAGTGCAAGACTGCATACCATCGAAAATACGGCGTCCAGGCCATAATAATAAGCCCAAATGGTGGAATAACGATATTTCAAACTGCCTGCTTGCTAAAAAATTTGCTAATGATAGATTAAAATCTTCACAAAATGACGAAGAACGGGTGAAATTTGTAGAGCTACGACGCAAAGCCAAAAAGTTAATTAAGCAAAGTAAAAAGACCTTAGAGTTACATATTGTGAATCAAAGTAAAACAAACCCGAAAGAATTCTATAGTTATATCAGAAAGAAAAAAGTAGTTACTTCAACTGTTGGACCGTTAGTCGATGAAAATGGAGAATACACTAAAGACGAAGTACAAATGAGTAATGCCCTGAATACCTTTTTTGCATCAGTTTTTACAACAGAAGACCTCAGTGATATCCCTACACCATCGCCGATTCAGATTGATAATTCAGATGTTTTAAGCAATATCACCGTTACAGAGAGAGAAGTATTAAATTGTTTAGATAAACTCAAGGTAAATAAAACGCCTGGACCTGATACAATCTCGCCTAGAGTTCTAAAGGAAGCTAAGGATGAGCTCTCCAAACAACTGACATTACTATTCAATAAATCCTTGCAGTCTGGAACTATGCCTGATCAGTGGAAGCTAGCCAACGTAACACCGATATTAAAAAAAGGCAGCAAATCCCTACCCAGTAACTATCGTCCAATTAGCTTAACCTCAGTTGTATGTAAAATGCTAGAAACGGTCATACGAGACAGACTCGTAAATCACTTAGAGGAAAATAACATACTTAAAGATACTCAACACGCCTTTCGTAAAAAACGTTCCTGTTTAACCCTTATTTAGCGGCGAGCAACATAAGTCGAGTTAAATAAAGCTGGACTATGTGGCGGCGCTCGACATAACTCGAGTGGCAATTTCAGCACGTAATGTGGCTGAGAGAGAGAGACAAGTGGTGGCAGGAGACTAGCGAGCGTATGACTGCTCCAGACCACCGCGGCGAACCTACTGACACAAATCTCAGCTCCCTCCTCCCTCTCTCACTCGCTACATACTCAATTATGTACTGAAAGTACCGAATTACATGCTTTTTGCACTCGCGTTGCACGGTTATTGCAAGAAAACTATCCATCATACAAGGATCGTTATGGTGTCATTCGAAAGCTCTGTTTATGCCCTTTCAGGGATAGGTACTTGTTTTACGTTCTGGGTCTTATTTAGGCATGAAAATGATCACGTAAACAGCCCTATTTTGGCTAAAAACACCCCGCTGTGCGGTACACATAAATAAACCGCATAGGCCGCTCGTAAGGTGTTAACAAACCTCTTAGACTTCTTCCACGATATCCTCAACCTCTACGATGAGAGTAAAGCTGTAGATATTATATACCTTGATTTTCAAAAGGCCTTTGACAAAGTTCCCCACAAACGTTTACTGCTAAAACTAAAAGCGCATGGAATACAAGACGGTGTGTTGAAATGGATAGAAAATTGGCTCAGCGACAGAAAGCAAAGAGTAGTCATAAACGGTAAGGCATCTAAATGGACCAATGTAAGTAGCGGGGTACCCCAGGGATCGGTACTAGGACCAATTCTCTTTCTAATTTACATCAATGACATAGATGAGGGTCTCACCTGCACAATCTCAAAATTTGCTGACGATACAAAAATTGCAAATAGCGTACTCTCAAAAGAACAAGTTGACGATATGCAACACAATCTAGATAAATTGTCATGGTGGGCCCAAATTTGGCAAATGAGTTTCAATGCGGATAAATGTAAAGTACTACATATCGGATACCTAAATGAGAAAGCAAACTATTCGATGAATGGCACTCAGCTTAAGAATGTAAACAGAGAAACCGATCTGGGAGTAACAATATCGAGTAACCTAAAACCGAGTCAACAATGTTCAGAAGTTGTTAAGAAGGCAAACAAAATAATTGGCTTTATAGGCAGGTCATTTGAGCATAAATCCAAAGACGTTATCCTAACCTTTTACAATTCCTTAGTCCGCCCTCTTCTGGAATACTGCGTTCAATCCTGGTTCCCTTATTACCAAAAAGATATAAACAAGCTAGAACGAGTTCAACGTAGAGTTACCAAAATGATACCTAGCCTAAAGAACAAACCATACGAGGAGCGTCTTAGAGAATTAAATCTATTTCCTTTAACCCAGCGCAGATTAAGAGGTGACTTAATTCAAGTGTTCAAAATCATCAAAGGCATCGACAATATGAACTGTAGTAATTACTTCACTATCGACCAATCTAAATACACGCGGGGAAACGGTTGCAAAATTATTGGTAAATCTTTTAACTCACACGAATCTAAGAATTTCTTCTTCAATCGAGTTGTCAACTTGTGGAATGGGCTTCCCCGAAACGTTATAGACTGCATCACCGTTGATTCATTTAAACTCCGCGTAGACAAATATCTCGCATCAAACCCGCGACTGACTGCGTTTGTAAATGAATAACTTTATTTTATCCCCCCCTCAGTTACTAACCCATCTGTCCCCTACTAACTTCCTAATCCTGCCACGGACATTAGTTCCAGGGCAGTAATTCCCTTTCCAATGTTTCCTTACCCACTCTAAACCACTGTTTGGACACTTGATCCTCAGTGTTTTGGAGGACAAGCAACCTAGAAGGGTCACTAGATCTGTTGTTGCTTGATTTCCTTTGTACTCCGGGGGCGGGCGAAGCGTGGTGGCTAGCACGCTCAACTTTTGATCAGTGGGTCACAGATTCGAGTCCCGCCGCCGACACGTTACCTTGCGGGTGGGGTAGCGCCCATCCTAACTTTCCCTAGTAGTGCATTATGGTCTCTTCAGGTCTAGCGTGGTGGAATGATTTCCATTTCTCTCTCTCTCTCTCTCTCTCTCTCTCTCTCTCTCTCTCTCTCTCTCTCTCTCTCTCTCTCCCACATGAAGATAATTAATTGAATCCCTAACATAATGCTAAAGTCATCAGACTATGTCACATCTCTAATGTGAAGCACATGGCATAATGTGTTATCAACTGCTACGGAGTAGCAGGATTTATTTGATATTATATACAAAATAATATACAGAGTATTCTAAAGATTGAGTAGATACTGTAACATTAAACTCGTGTGTGTGTGTATGTGTGTATATATATTACTTAACATAGACTGTGTTCTTAAACATAGACGTAACATAAAGGATGAATATTTTGTCAAAATAGATTCTCATTACCTTCATAATTATACAAAGAATGCAGGGTAATATTGACATTAAGCAAATACAAAAATAGGTAGTAAGGAATAGATGATGAATATTTACTTGCATGCTTTAGAATCATGATAAATTGAATGACAGCATAACATACATTAAATATATGTTCAGGAAATTAAAAGGAAAGTTCCAGTAACTTAGAATTGGGTAGGGAGAGACAAGTGTGTGGGTGTGGGTATGTGTGTTGGAGGGGGTGGGGGGAGAGAGAAGGGGGGAATACTGGTGGAAGGGAACACGGGTGTGGGGAATCAGGGGGGAAGGCGGGAGGGGAGGGGTGAGTTCAGGGGAACCAACATAATCCCGTTTGTTCTCCTGGTAAAACAGGGAGAGAGGAGATGACCACCTGAGCCGGAACAGGGAGAGAGGAGATGACCACCTGAGCCGGAACATATGCTCTTAACTGTACATTAAAGAGTCTTAGTTCAACTGTATAAAATACTCTAGGTCCTGAGGTTTTGAATGTTGGTAATTTTAGATCCTGATAATGACTATTAGATGAGCAGTCGAAATGTTGAAAACAATACAGATTGTTCGTGATTACACAGGTCCTCCCTTTGCACCGTGAACATATTAATTGTTTATCATAGTAAGAGTAGCCTATACTAACAATGTTATAACAATATTAATTCTATAAAATAGGAAAGATCAGAGTATTCATAACATTTTGAAACAGATGCCATTATTGAGCTAATAATGTTGAAGTCAGTCAGTAACCCTTTTACAAGTGCAGAGCTGGAACAGGTGTTGTGCCTCCAAATCTTCGTTAAAATAAGGCCTCAGAGACTATCAACCCCTCTGGATTATTTAGCCATGCAGAGCCAGCGTAAGGCCTGTAGCCCCTTTTCGAGAACTCCAGTCCCTTATATTCCTCTAAAGTTAGTTAGTTAAAATAGGACTTTAGAGGCTATCAACCCTTTTGGATTATTAAGCCAGCACACTGTAAGTCAAGAATAGCGTCAGGACTGGAGCCCCTTGTCGAGAACCCCAGTCCCTTCGCCTCCAAAAATTCAAGCTCGTCTATTTATGACCTCGTACAGGCTAAACATTTCCTACTTCCATAATTATGAAATATCATATGTACTCTCATAATCCCTAAACTGACTATATCATCCAGTAGTATGATATCATAATCATACACGAAATTCATATTTAAATTATATTAACCAACTGATTTACTTACGAAGGGTATTTTACGTCAGGTACCAATGCAATTGGAGGAAAGAATGGAGGGAAAGAAAGGAAGATTGGAGCTAATAGTCTAAGCGAATTAGGGTTGAACCCGGAAGTAATTAGCATCAAGACATGTTTGGTACCATGAGAACCGCAATTTCTTGTAGATTAACATACTAAAAGCCTCGCTTCATAGCTTTTGGGTAAATTCTCTTGCAGATGTAAGCGTGGAGGGTGGTTTTTAGTATTTTTTTTTTCACTTTTTCGGTTTAGTATCGTTTGTTCAATTGGGTAAAACAAAATACAAATACAAAATACAAAAACACAAAAACAAAAACAAAAGGAAAAGTGGGGATTGGGCCCGAGTAAATAGATAGATAGGTTCAATTGAACTATAGTTGACAGGGATATTAATGTACTTCTTCTATTATCTTTAATAGAGTTTCCAGAGCTTTTCAGTACCATTATATTTAAGAAATGACAGTTTTTATTCTTTGGATTGTATAATTCAGCTGTAACCCTTCTGGCCCGGCTGTCATTTTTAAAATGACAGTGCGGCAGATGGGCCGGAACCTGGGTGCCCTTTTAAAATCCCTAAGCTTGAAAGCGTGCTTTGAAATTCGCGCGGCGAAAATTTACTTTGCAGGGGCGATCTCAGCGCCACCAAGCCTGAACTACTACTGTTATTAGTTCCCACGTGACCGCCATGGCGAGTTATAGTGAAATCATGAATTCCGACGTGTCCGATTCTATGCAACCTCCCGCGCACCCCAGTGCTACCCCGCTCGCTACATCGACGCCTGTTGCAAGCAAGAAAAAGGCTCAACGCAAGAAAGTGAAGGTATTGTTGAGTGATAGTGCTATACAGAGACAACTTTTTGCCATTGAAGAAAGCAGTGGCGAAAGCTTAGTTGATAAAGAACAGTTTATTACTACTGCAAGTGAAGACGATGATTTTGTGGGGTTTGGGGATGATGGCAATGTTGACTTGTTTGAGGGAGGGGATAGTAGTGATGATCCTGATGTGGAAGTGTTGCAGGAAGGTGCAGTCGAACTTCCGAGTGTGCTAGAACCTAGGCCTACCCCGTCGCCATCACTGCTTGGTCACCCTAGGCCTAGCCCTAGCCCTAGCCCGGGACCTTCCCCTTTGCCTGCCCGTACGCCCTTGAAAGTGGGTAAATACTTTTACAAACAATCTCTTGTGAAAAGTGCAGCCAAGAAAGCACGTAGGGCAGCAGAAAAAGCTAGGGAAGGCGAAGATAGTGATAGTGACGCCGACCCTGGTCTAGCAACCACCCGCATTCCTTTGTCACGACGCCTTGACCCGGGACGCCGCGCGGGTCACCCACAGCCCTCTGCTTCATCGCTCCCTCAGGATGTGCAAAGGGCCTCTACATGTGGTACTAGTGGGGCGGCATTGTCCTCCCACAGTGTGCCACCACAGTTCCCGCATCGTAGGGCATTATTTGCTGCGGATAAGCCCTCGGCTCACCGCAAAAGGAGCCCAACTCCCGAGGCTGAGGCTCCCATTGTTCAACCTCCCGCAGCCTCCCGTCCCCCACGCCCGGTCACTTCTTCACCGGAATTGTCTCCTGAAGAAGATGCTGACGACCCCAACATTGCCCCAGATGACCTGACATCGCCTGAAGAGGAGGAGGACGACGAAGAGGATGTGGAAGAGGAGGAAGTCCCGACACGACGAGTTCGAGGGCGAGGTCGTGGGCATGCGGCTCAGCCTGACGACGCCACTGCCCCTGGGCGTGGGCGTGTACGGCGTCCGCGTGGGCAAGGGCGTGTGTCTGCTGCACGTGCGCGCTAATCCCACTTGTTTGTGTGGACAGATGGGGCGGATTTTGAGCCAGATTGTCCTGCCTTTGACGAGCAGCAGGTTGGTTCCGGGGTGTCACCAGCATATCCCTGTGGCCCAAATGCTACCCCCAGTGAACTTTTCTGTGGCTTCTATGACAAGGAATTCATGGAATACCTCGTCGAGGAGACCAACAACTGACATCAACAGACATCTGTGCCAACTTGCTTGGCAGGAAGACCAGTTCCAAGATGGTGGCATGGAGAGCTGTCACTGTGGCAGAACTGTATGTGTTCTTGGCACTCACTATGCTGATGACACATATCAGGAAGCACCCTCTGGCAGACTACTGGATCACTGCTGACCTCATCATGACTCCAGCATTTGGCAAGTACATGTCCAGGGACAGGTACTTTGACATCCTCTCCTATCTCCACCTGACCAACAATATGGCACTCCACTTTCCCGACTCATTATGGAAGATCAGGAAGCTGTATGACATGATACGTCATCGGTTTACCACCTACCTGATTCCATATCAGAAGATGTGCCTGTATGAGTCTCTGGTCCTGTTCCGTGGTAGGCTGCATTTCAGGCAGTATATCCCGTCCAAGAGACACCGCTTCGGCATCAAGCTCTTCGTCCTCTGCGACTGCAAGACGGGATATGTGCTGGACTTTGTGGTCTACAGCGGCAGTGGTGGGGAAATTGAGACTGACCCCGAGATTGGATTTGGCGGCGCTGTCGTGCAGAGACTGATGGAGAAACACTTCCATAAGAACCACATTCTCTACACCGACAATTACTACACGTCGCCCATCCTAACCAAGTACCTCCATGACCGCAAGACCGGAACTGTCGGCACAGTCAAGGCCAAGAGGAGGGGCATGCCAGCCTACCCAACAAAGACGAAGAAGACGGACATCTTCCACAACAAGAGTGACCCCATCCTCTCCATCCACTGGCATGACCAGCGCAAGGTCAACCTCCTCACCACATGCCACAAGGCCGAGATGGTCGCCACAGGGAAGGCGGACCGAAGAACCAAAAACCCCGTCCAGAAACCAGCTGCTGTCCTGGACTACAACCTAAATATGCGCCTCGTCGACAAGTCCGACATGCAGATGGGCTTCATCGACTGCCTGCGTACATCTTGCAGGTGGTATAAGAAGTTTATTCTGCATACGGTAGATATGTCGGCCCTCGATGCCTACAACAACTACCGTCTGTGGACTCCTGGAGACAAGAAGTACAAGTCCCTGCGGAAGTTCCACAAGCAGGTGATAATTGAGCTCCTGGCTAAATATGCGGAACCTGGGAGACCACTACAAGGACCAGGCCAGCTGGACCACAATGGATGTGCAGACTTTTCAGGAAGCACCAGCTCCACCCCCTTCCTTTCAAAGCACCCGGTAGTAAAGTTAGGAGTCAGAAGAGGTGCCATGTGTGCAGCCACACAACTCGCAGACCCCACAAAGTGAGCAAAACCACATGGAAATGCCTCGAGTGTCAAGTAGCACTGTGCGCTGGACAGTGCTTCAACGACTTTCACACTGTAATCGATTATTGAAGTGCCTGTGACAATGTCAGTGAAAGTGACACTCTCTAAAATGTAGGCTAATAGTAATAATAAAACTAAGTATAAGTGAAAGAGACACACATAAGTAATAATAAGTGCCTTCATAACAATATGAACAAGTGAAAGTGACACTATACAGTATATATTATTAGCTTACCTAACAATACATAAAAGTGAAAATGACACTACCAATTATTATAGTCCAGTGAAAGTGACACTATAATAATAATAAAACTAAGTATAAGTGAAAGAGACACACATAAGTAATAATAAGTGCCTTCATAACAATATGAACAAGTGAAAGTGACACTATATATATTATTAGCTTACCTAACAATACATAAAAGTGAAAATTACACTATCAATTACCATAGTCCAGTATAAATAATAATAACTACTCATAATAACAACAATAAAACTAAGTATAAGTGACAGAGACACAAATAACTTCATCAAAATTACTTTATTGAGTGAAAATAACATAATAACTATAATAAATGGCATTCGGGAATTTAGATAAAGAGGTTAAATTGCATATCACTGGTACATGAAAATATCCCAACAAATAGTTAAATGTTAATTACTAATATGGCGAAGTTAATAGATGGAGTCCATTCCTATTTCACACTGCTAATTCATCTGCATGACATGTAGGAATGTTTACATAGTACAATATCGATACATAATGAACTTAGCTGATAGGACTGGTGATGTAGGACTGTTGTTATATATTATCAATGGTAGTTCATGGTGGACTAAAGGTGAGTCAAGAGCCGGGGGGAAGTTGTTGGCTGTATGGTGGTTATTGAGAGACTAAAGGGCCGGCGTCCGATCGCTTCGCGAAATTACATATGGCTGCCGGCTCATAATAATTATAACCCATAACTTGGTTTCATGATACATCTAGAGCTGATGTAGATATTTATACATTACAGTTAATATTTAACCTACACTTAATAATAAACTACAATACACAAAGAACTAGCCGAAATCGTACATGCGATACGATACCGCCAAATTCAAATGCCCTATTGGACCTAAAACTGTCGGGATCATTACCCTATTCCCGTCATACTGCCCGCCACCAAAAACAATATACAGTAACTATATACAGAAAACAAAAGGACATCGAAGATTCAAAGATCACCTTGTTTGATCTTAGATCTCCAAAGATCCACGGAACTCATAGCCGCCCTCCTTTTGGGGCGAGCGCCATCTGAAGTCAGAGGAGGATCATCCTTCTCATCATCAACTGCCCCACCCTGAGGAGCACTGTCACCAGCACTCTCCCGCGGAGGGGTATCAGTAGAGACGCCAGTATCATCCGGCAGTTCTACATCCTGCTATAAGGGATATAACCTTACGACTGGGCGAGTAGTAAACCCAGTCGAAGTTCGTAATCTAGCAACCCTTATAAGACCATCAATGCCCTGGATTAAATCGACAATCCTCCCAAGCTTCCAAAATAACCTAGGACGCTCATCATGAATCAGTACGATATCCCCGATACGAGGCCATCGTTGATTCGTCCCTTTGATCATATTGGAGTGACGCTCGCGAAGAGACAGCAAATATTCTTGGGTCCACCTTTTCCATAGATCATCCGACACCTTGTTTACATACTGGAAGCGACGACGGGTGGCGTCAGCATCGCCGAACGTAGGGTCTTGTAGATCTTCGTCGGTTACTGACGATCTAGGAAAGGTATTAAGGGTTCGTCCACGTGTTAGCATAGAAGGCGAAATGGGTAAGAGGTCATCAACATCTGCCGAGGTATAGGTCAAGGGCCTGTCATTGACTGACATCTCAATCTCTATTAAGATGGTTTGCAACTCCCTTCTGGTCACCAGTGCCCTTCCTAATACCTTCTTCATGGCAGATTTGACAATACCGATTGTTCTCTCCCAAATCGCCCCGAACCATGGTGCACGTGCTGGTATAAATTTCCACTGACAACCCTTTCCAGTGAGGGTAGCCACAACTTGCGGGTCATCCATTAAACTCTGGAGATATTTATAGGCCCCGACAAAACAAGTCGCATTATCGCTCATAATAATTTGAGGGAAACCATTGCAGCCTGCAAAGCGTCTTAGAGTATGCAAAAACCCCTCACTGGAAAGGTCGTCAATCAATTCAATATGAATCACTCTGGTTACCGCACATGTGAATAGAACGGCATACACCTTTATGATATTACCGGGCGATTTTCTAACTTGAATCGCTCCGGTGTAGTCTACCCCGGTTACCTGAAATGGTTCAGTCCTTTGTACCCTGAACTCAGGTAATGGAGGTAGATCTACTGGGGAGTAAGGCTTACCCTGTAATCTTTTACAGATAGTACAGCTATTGTGGATCCCTTTAATTGCTTGATGCATCTTAGGGATCCACCAACGTTGTCGCATATACGCCAGAACATAATTTACGCCAAAATGTAGGCAAGTCCTATGGCATTGGCGAATCAACAGTTTGGTAATCAAATGAGAGGAGCTAAGGAGGACAGGATATTTCGCAGAATCAATAATGTCCGCCTTTTGTATCCTGCCTCTACCCTTAATTATGCTTCCTTCCATATATAATCCTAGCTGCCTCATTAGGTTAAAGGGTTTGGCCTTTGACTCCTTGCTCAGGATTTGATGTTCAGTAGGATAAGATTCCCTTTGTACTAAACATATTAGTTTCGCTTCCGCTGATCTCAATTCATGGAGTCTGATATGCTTCGAATCTTCACTAAGGAAAGACCCGTTAGCCCGACTTCTCATGTTGTTAATGAAACGGTATATCCATGCAAATACCCGTATTACTTGATCATAGCTGCCATAACGTTCCCACTCTACCAACTTGTTATCCTGATGTGTAGTACTCACTGTCGAACTACTTAACACATCATATTGGGGCTGACTTGAAGGATTAGATATGCATTCCCTGAAATCCTGAGGCCATTCAGTTGGAGACGTAAGCCATGAAGGTCCTTGCCACCAAATAGAGGATGACAGAAACTGTTGCGCAGAGATCCCTCGGGAAATTATGTCACCAGGGTTATCCTTGGTGCTCACATAGCGAAATTGAGCTGTAGGAACTAGGTTATGTATCTCATCAGTGCGATTGGACACATAAACAGGTAACACCTTCTGGCTGTGTACCCAAGAAAGTGCTATCTGACTGTCGCTCCAGACATAGACGTTATTAATCCGCAGTATGTCTGTATAAGCATCCAGCGTAAACTTTACTAGACGAGCAGACAGAAGCAATGCAGTAAGTTCTAATTTAGAAACCATTAATTTCTTAATAGGTGCTACCTTGGCCTTTGCTATAGCTAGTTTTGCTCCACTACCATTGCATAAATAGATGGCAGTACCGTACGCACTATTACTAGCATCAGAAAAGGCATGTAGATCCACCTGTTGACCACTAATAACCTGACGATTAAGTCTGACCTTGCAACATGTGGAAAGGTCCGACCGAATTAACCGCCAAGTATCTTGTAACTCAGTCGGGAGTGGCGTGTCCCAATCTAGCTTTAGCCACCACAGTTGCTGTAAAAACATACGAGCACGGATAGTTACAGGCAGCAAATAACCTAGGGGATCAAACAACCTCACTGACAAGCTTAAGCAGTTTCGCTTGGTCATAATCTCACTGCCGCATGGGGTGTGACAGAAGGATATACAATCTGTGGTAGTGTCCCATTTGTGGCCTAAAAACTTCACCTCACTATTCTCAGTAGCTACACCGTCAGAAGCAAATTGACCTTTCAAAAGATCACTATTAGTGGCCCATTCTCTCAAGTATAGATGAGCCTTGGCAAATATGTCGTGGATCTCCCAGCATCTTTCCAGCAATAAATCTTCATCGTCTCCAGTGCCTTGAAGATTGTCCACATAGATCCCCTGCTTGATCTCGTTCTTGAAGTCAGGATCTAGTCCAGCTTCCTCAAGATGTCGCAAGATAGTAGCGTTGAGAAGGAACTGGGAACAGGTCGCCCCGAATAAGACGACTTGGAATCTGTATACCAGATACTCTGAATCTAGATCCATTGGGTCCCGTGGCTATACAAATCTTGTCGAGTCCCTGTCTTCACGATGGAGTTGAAGCATCAGGAAGGCCTTCTCAATATCGGCGACCCACGCAAAGTTATGACATCTGAAGCGTAACATAATTTGCGCGAGATCAGAGACCAGGGATGGACCCGTGTACAGACAATCATTCAGGCTATAGGAGCGATCACTGGATTTAGCAAAGCAGTCATACACAATACGAACAGGAGTGGTGGAACTGTCCTTTTTAATCCCATGGTGAGCAAGGTAATGGATGTTGTCCCCATACTCACTGAGATCTACTCTTTCCACAAATCCACGTTGTACCTGCTTGTTTAGTACTGCCGCATAAGTCTCGCAATAATTTGGATCCTTGACAAACTGCTTCTGAAGGCCACGTAATCTACCAAGTGGTAGATGGAAATTAGTAGGTAATTTACTCTTATTATCATTCCAAGGGAGCCTTACCACATACTGACCCCTGCCAGAGTCATACGTTACAGTCTCTTCATACGAGCTCAACGCTAGCTTGGACTCCCGATCAAGTTCATGAGGGTCAATTCCAATATTGTCCAAGTCCCATAGCTTATCTATATCAGTACATGTATTATCAGGCACATTTGGCCTAATATATTTATCTATGGGGCTTACTGCTACCTTGAGGACCGTAACCACCTCCACCTGTGTGTCTTGAGAGGAAGTGGCATAGGATCCAGAAAAGGGATACCCTTGGATCGTGGGGAGCATTATTAGCTTATCTACCCACCGATATCCAGGGTGAACCAGGTCGTAGTAATAATCAGCTCCGACCAGTAGCATAATTCCATTGATAGCAGAGAGTTGATCATCAGCCAGTTTATAACCCTTGCTTCTGAGATATTTCAAATGTGGTTGAATCTCTGATGCTATATAGAAACTGGGTAGTTTGTCGACCACAACAGCCTTGATGGGACATACCTTTTTCTATAAACATAGGAAATCTCCACTATATCATAGTCACTGGAATCTACTTCACCAGTGAAACCATGGAGACGCAAATTCTCTTGACCCTTGCTGGTACACTTGAGCTGGGGTAATGATGACCGCAGAACGAATGACCTCTGTGAGCACTGGTCGAGTCAGGTGCGCGTCATTGTAGGCTTATTATTACTCCCCACTACTGGCAGCATCATAGTAGGAAGCAATTGACATTCCCGAGAAGCAATGGACATAGCAGATACTTTATTACCCTCGCTTTTACCTTTCTCATGTGACTCTTTGGTGGTTCTCCCCTTTTCTTTGCCGTCGTGCCGATCAGACTGGGTGCAAAGGGAAAACCAATGTTTCCCCTTGCAATACTTACAAGGTTTGATTTAGGAATTGGTGCAAGTACTGTTGAAGTGGTCTCTTGCCAGACAGCTGGTACATAAATTAAGCGATTTAGCCTTGCCAATTTTCTGTGTAGCCTTAGGATACTTAGGACACTGGTACCACAGATGACCTTGTACACTGCACAACTTGCAACCTAATGATATTGGCTTTTTCTGTTTAGGAGAAGTCTGTACCGGGAAAGCTGCAGTGGATGACGACATCTCCACGGGTCGGTATTGTCCAGTACTCTCCATATTAAACACTTCAGTCTGGTACACCTGCACCAACGCTTCCAAGTTGAGTGGAGAGTCGCTTAGTTGTCGTCTTACGATTTCCTTTAGGGGAGAGGGTATCTTGTTCAAGATATTTACACTAAATATTTCCTCCTTGGTGATGGCCATTGTTTCCATAGATCGGAGGAGGCTCTCAAAGGAGGCATAGTTCTCCTTTAGGTCTGTCTCATCATAGGATGGAGGATCTAGAGTGAAGAATTTAGTAATTAATGCAGTCTTGATGACTTCCTCTCTCCCATAAGTTCTTTTCAGCAACTCCACTGCAGACTCGTAGCATGTAGCTTCTAGCTTGTACCCATCGATCAACTTCAATGCCCACCCTTTCAATTGGCCACGGAGATAGGTGAACCTTTGGATGGATGTGATGTTTTATTCCGATGGATGGAACACTCAAAGATATCCCAAAATCCAGTCCAGGTAGTCGAATCCCCGGAAAAGGTAGGCAAAGTAAGCTTCGGCAGGTTAAAGCCAGTCGCCTTTGGTGTACCGGTATCCTTAACAGGGTGTGTTTCTTGTGTGGAAGATAGTCTGGCTAAGGCTGTATTAACATCCTCAACGTACTCAAGATCTGCTGACATTTCTTCTTCCACATCGTCAGTACTTGTCAATAAACCATATACTTGCTGAGTATAATTATTATAAGTGGTTAGCGATTTAGTTACAGTAGCAAATTTACCCTTAATTTGATCAGCCGAGGCACTTAATAAAAATTCATCAATATCTCTTAAACACCTATTTAAACTTCCCTTCATCCCTCCCTTCAGAATCTTAAGCTTCTTTAATTCTGTCATCGTTAAATTATTATTCTAATAATGGTATAAACTACTATGAGGTCCAACTACAGACTGTTAAACGCTTAGGAATCAACAGCGGCAAACGCTCATAATGAAAAGTTATAACTCAAGAAAAT
The DNA here is from genome assembly GCA_032716605.1 of Paralithodes platypus. NCBI lineage: Eukaryota > Metazoa > Arthropoda > Malacostraca > Decapoda > Lithodidae > Paralithodes > Paralithodes platypus. The sequence continues at coordinate 12,384,379 of CM064545.1, forward strand.
TATTTAATAGTTTCATCCCCCTTAATCTAAATTACTTGGCAAAGGAAGTTATCTACTCGGAAACAACATAAGGTACACTGTATCCACGTACATAAGGTACATAAGGTATCCACGAGGAGACTGTCTACTGCGACGCAAGATAGTCCCTTACCATCTTGATGATCTGGGCTAACAAACGATCGCTGCCTTCATGAGTGAGGTGGACGCCGTCCTCGGACATGTAATTGCTCCCGAAACTATATGGGGAAAATCTACCACCAAGGTGCTTGTGCTTCCTCTTGAGGAGAGCATTCACTGAATTTTTCTCCTTGTGATACTCATCGGCCGGAATACCCTGAAGAGACGCCCTTTGCTCTATCCCCAGTACGAGACAGCGACCGTTCAAAGACCGCCTCTATTTCAAAGGTCAAATCCTTGATTTTGGTCGCCAGCTCCTGTGGGACTACCCCAGAAACTATGTCATTTTCGCCTAATACCAAGACTGTGATCTCGCCTTATACTCAAAAGATCATCCCACGCTGGCTTTGATGTTATGTTATTGAGAGTGGCTCCTGGGGCACTAAACGCTCTCAAAACAAAACCCGGGTCATAAAGTTCGCTGCGGGAGACTCCTAGGCGACTCACAAAACTGTGGCCTAATATACCCACGACCTTTCCCGGGCTCTGATTATACGAGGTGGATGGTATAAAATTTACCCCAATGCCACTCCCTGACGCGGCTGTGGGATGAGTCCTTCGAGCCATTTCGTACGAAACACAGAAAGAAAGTCTATATCCATTCAAAATATATAGGGTAAGGTGAAGAAAGAACTAAGGGAAACCCTTTATAGGTAAGCCCAGCTGCTCAAGCCACAATCATGAGGTCTGACTATTGACTGTCAATCGCTTAGGAATTAACAAAGACCGACACTCATGACCGTAACTATGATCAACTAGGCCTAGGCTATGTTATGAAAATTAATCAAACAAGTTCACATGAGAACCCTCCCCACCCGCAAAATTTAAATCGAGTCCCTCAACGACAACACATCCAGAACACCAGACTACCAAAGAAGAATGAAATGTAACCACAGACACTCGGGGGCCACGCCTAGCCTAAGAGCGTGAAATGGTACCCGACGAAATTACCCCCACCCCTATCACCAGCCCAGCTAACCCTCCAAAAAACGCCAAGGAACACACGCCCAAAAAAACCTGGAAACCAGCCCCCCAAAAGTATAGGGACGGTGCCTATCTGGAAAAAAACACGAGGGAAAAAGCTGTTGCTACAATAGGGAAAGGGCAGTCAGCCCAACATTGCGTGAGGCGGCAGCCATTTGTAAGCCCACAAGCGTCATGGAAGTAAACATAACGTTACTACGGCAATATATGAAGCCCTACGGCACGAAGGACCATTATTTGTCGGGAATTTAGATAAAGAGGTTAAATTGCATATCACTGGTACATGAAAATATCCCAACAAATATTTAAATGTTAATTACCAATATGGCAAAGTTAATAGATGGAGTCCGATCCTATTTCACACTGCTAATTTATTCATCTGCATGACATGTAGGAATGTTTACATAGTACAATATCGATACATAATGAACTTAGCTGATAGGACTGGTGATGTAGGACTGTTGTTATATATTATCAATGGTAGTTCATGGTGGACTAAAGGTGAGTCAAGAGCCGGGGGGAAGTTGTTGGCTGTATGGTGGTTATTGAGAGACTAAAGGGCCGGCGTCCGATCGCTTCGCGAAATTATATATGGCTGCCGGCTCATAATAATTATAACCCATAACTTGGTTTCATGATACATCTAGAGCTGATGTAGATATTTATACATTACAGTTAATATTTAACCTACACTTAATAATAAACTACAATACACAAAGAACTAGTCGAAATCGTACATGTTTTTTTTTTTTTTTTTTTTTTTAAGAGACAATGAACGGAGGAAGGAAAAACACAGATAAAACAAAAAGGTCCATTTGCCTAAAGGCATCCTCCATTCATAAAATGTTTGTAACAACTGGATTTAAACATTTGTAGATTGTAAGTTTGTGGAAAGCAATTCGAGGGAAGTGAATTCCAAAGAGTAGTAGCTCTGGGGATAAATGAATTCTGATAAGCAGAAGTTCTGCATTGTGGAGGAGAAAGTGTAAATTCATGGGCGCTCTCAGCTGCCCTAGTTCTGCGGGGAAAGATGTGGAGAGGCGACACAATTGAAGCAAGTTCTCGGATCAATTGCTGTGAAAATATCTGTAGAATAATGCAAGGGATGCAAAACGTTTCTTCGTATGGATAATGTAGGAAGGTCCCTGTGTGATTGCAGGGTTATTGATTAATCTAATAGCTTTATTTTTGGATTTTGTCCAACTGCCTCAATGCAACCACTCCACTTCCACCCCACAGAGGTGAACAGTAATCCATCTGAGAACGCACATGACTTTTATATATCACGGCCAACTGCTCGTCAGTGAAGAATTCTCGAACTCTGTACAGGAGTCCCAGTTTTTTTAGAGGCATTCTTAGCAATGCTTCTAAACATAATGTGTCCAGCTCAAGTTAGTAGTTAATGTTACCCAAGAATGTCAATACTAGGGGAAGTGGGAATAGTTTACACCATTAAAAAATATATGGGAGTCAGTGAGATTCTGTCGGTTAGAAAATTGAATGTATTTGGTTTTCTGTGCATTAAAGGAAACTAGATTCTTTTGTCCCCATCCATTAATTCTAGAAAGGTCCTGGTTCAGAGAAATTGCAGTGTTTATTTTTGAATTTATAAGATCGGGTAGGGTGAAAGAATTGGTAAATGTGAAGGAACTGTGGAGTGTTGAGTCATCTGCGTAGGAATGTATTGGATTATGAGTGGTAGATATGAGATCATTGATATGAATGAGGAACAGAATTGGGGCCAAAACTGATCCCTGGAGAACACCAGCATTAATTGAGTGAAATTGAGAATAAAGGCCATCTATCATTACACGCATTTTTCTGTTATGAAGATAAGAAGAAATTAGTGGAACTAATGATGCAAGGCCGTAGTGTGACATCTTCGACAATAAGGGTTGATGCCAGACTCTATCAAATGCCTTTGATATATCCAGTGCTATTGTATGTGTTTCACCATGTTGGTCTGTAGCTTGGTTGATTTGATGCGTAAGAAGGCATAGCATGTCTGCAGTTGATCGACATCGTCTAAAACCATATTGCCTATCACTGATTAATTTATTATTCTCAAGATGCTTAATTATGTGATTATTTATATAATTTCAAAGACTTTACCCAAGAGTGGAAGTTATAGCTATTGGTCTGTAGTTTGATGGATCTGAAGAGGCACCTTTTTTAGGAACTGGATGGATGTTTGCTTCTTTCCAGGATACTGGGAAGCATGAGGTATGAGTACACAGACGGAAAATTTTTGCCAATACAGGAGCGAGCACCAAGGAGCAATTCTTAAGTAGTACTATTGGAGGAATTTCATCTGGACCAGGAGCCTTATCTATGAGAAGATTCTGCAAAATAGTTTTGACATGTCTGGTGTCGACCTTAAGTGAGCGAATCCCAGGCGAATTAAAATTAAGTACAGGGACATCTTGATTTATTTCATCTAAGGTCGAGTTGGTGGAGAAAATATCCGCAAGAAGGTTAGCTTTACCTCGTGGGTCACTTAGAAGATTGCCAGTCGGAGATTTTAATGGTGGAATGGATGAAGCAGTAGTGAAGTTGGATTTAAATGAGTTAAGAGTAGACCAAAATATTTTGTTATCATTTGGATTATTTAGAAGTTGATTTGCCTGCTTGTGGAGAAAGTTTGATTTAGTTAGGTTTAATACAGTTTTGGCCTGATTTCTGATGTTTCTAAAGTAATTAAAGGCTTCATGAGTTTTTGATCTTGTGTATGCATTGTAGGCTATTGCTTTTTGTTCAGTTACTCTAGCACAATTATGGTCAAACCATTTAGGTGAATTAGATCTTTTACTGTACTATTGATGAGGAATAAAAGTTTCCTTTCCAATTTTTACAAAATCTTGTATGTGGCTCAAGGTGGAGTGTGCATCATTAGAAAAGAAAGAGGTCCAGGGAATATCAATAAAGAAACCTTGAAGACCCTCCCAGTCTGCCCTATCGTAATGCCATTTAGCCATGTGATACGATACCGCCAAATTCAAATGCCCTATTGGACCTAAAACTGTCGGGATCATTACCCTATTCCCGACAATAAACAATAAAACACTCTCAAATCGCTTCCCGGCATAATTGCGTGTGGGGCGACGAGTGCAACAGGGCGTCATAGCCGGGGCCGCGGTTGAGTGTTCGGACGCGTCGAGGTAAATACGCGGCAAAAGTTACCTCCACTAACATCGCCATAACTCCGGAACCAGTTGAGCTAGAGAGCTCTACTCAACGCCAGTCTACGCACCAAGGTAAGGCTTTTTTTTTATAAAATCGCCTTACCTTGCTGCGTAGACTGGCGTTTATATGTTTGAGTAATGTTGCTCTTGTATTAAGGGAGATAGGCCTTTGTTTACGAGTCTTATTTTTCAGCCAGATCGCCCGGATACGAGCTCCGTCCTTTAGAAAGGCAGCCCGGGGCAGAAGGGCTAATCAGGGGATAAAGTAAGCGAAATCATGGGAGTGAAATACCAGATTTTGTGTTTTATTGAGTGCAAGTTTCGATTTGAAAATTTGTTTTATCAATTTCTATTATGTTCAATTCTAATATATTGTTATTCGGTCATTTTTCAGATCATAGGTTGCAAAGTGGACACGAGCTGACCAGTGATGGAGTGTGAGGAAGGTAGTGGCTCGAATACACGAGATGGTACTGACATGGATGATGCATGCATTACATGAACTTTTACTCCCTTTTTCACAGTTGTGAGGTCTTCATGTTGCGACTTTGGATTTTTGCATTTAACACAGCAAGGTTCATGTAATGCATCATCCATGCCAGTATCATCTCGTGTATTCGAGCCACTACCTTCCTCATACTCCATCACTGGTCAGCTCGTGTCCACTTTGCAACCTATGACCTGACAAATTATCGAATTACAATATATTAGAGTTGAACATAATAGAAATTGATAAAACAAATTTTTAAATCGAAACTTGCACTCAATAAAACACAAAATCTGGTATTTCACTCGCATGATTTCGCTTACTTTATCCCCTGATTAGAGAGGAATTATATAATCCAAAGAATAAAAACTGTCATTTCTTAAATATACTGGTACTGAAAAGCTCTGGAAGCTCTTTTAAAGATAATAAAAGTACATTAATATAGTTCAATTGAACCTATCTATATATTTATAGGCCCAATTCCCACTTTTCCTATTTTTTTTCCCCAATTGAACCAACGACACTAAACCGAAAGTGAAAAATAAATTATTAAAAACCACCCTTCACGTTTACATCTGCAAGAAAATTTCCCCAAAAGCTATGAAGCGAGGCTTTTAGTATGTTAATGCACAAGAAATTGCGGTTCTCATGGTACCATACATGTCTTGATGCTAATTACTTCCGGGTTTGGCCCATTTTTGGCCTAATTCGCTTAGACTATAATTATAGATGGGGGAATAGAGAGTAGGAGAAAGAGGGAGAGCTGGAACTAAGTGGAGAAATGGATAATTCCACTATCACCCACATGCAAAAGTGGAGGGTACAGTACAGGCCTTAAATAGTGTACCTACCCTACCGAATCAGCTTGATAATCCTAACACTAGATGTATTAGAAAGTATTGCTTTTCTTACACATACATGCATAAATCAGATGCCTTTCTTCCAGAGGAATCACCCCCCAAAAAAAGGATGGCCATGACAAAAGCTGCCTCCAGGCTCACAGACATATGCCCCCACTGTCCCACTCCTGTGTCACCTCTATCGATTGGATTTACACCATTAGCACTAAAGGAGTAGGCCCAGAGCAGGCCCTCACCCAGATGGCATTTCCACCACTGTTTTGCTATTATTTTTACGCCCATGGAGGCCCTGGCAGGAAGCATACCGAGCACATGAGTTTTCTGAAGATAGGAACCAGTGATTCACTGCTACAGAAGTTATACCATTGTGCAGCTCGAAATTGCCATTTATCAGTATGAAATGACACTATAGTTGCTAGTTTGAATGTTAATCATATTTATTTTAGTAATGTCCATTGGGTTTCGACAATCTGTTCTAAAATGGGGCAAAATACAAATTTGAAATTAAAATTATTAATTTGTTTCGACGTAATGCAGTTGAAAACGGTAAATCCCACAAAATTCGTCATTTCGAAGCCTGACTTTGACAGAGTGAAGTCAGGAGAGTCACGCAGCTATCAAATTCGGCAGTTCTAACCCACCAAATGGATATTTTGTGTGTACATTTCGACATTTGCAAATATAATTTACACCAAATTCGACAATGCTACATTTGAAATTGAATTACTTAATTGTACATTACAGGCATAATACCACTTTATTATTCAAAAGTAGGTTATAAATTATGTATATAATTATGAAACAGTTAATGAAGCACTAAATTTCGGAACCGATTATATACAAGATGAGGAAAGGGTGATCCTAATCCTAGATAATGCTAGAGTAGCCTACACAGCAACCTGAACTATGTTGAACACTGACTGCCCTGTCCGGAAGCTCCCTCTTTACGGTCCTTTACTTAATCCTATAGAAAATGGTTTCTCAAATGTAAAATGCGAGGTAAGACAAAGGTTAAATCTAATTCATCAACTTGTGGATAATGAGAGGGCAGCCGGTGAGGAATGTTATAGCATGAAGGCTTGGAGAGAACATCACCTCCAGCAGATAACAGAGATGAGTGTACAATATGTCACCCAGGAGGATGTAGTGGCCTTCTATAGACGATCCATGGGGTACCTCCATAAATGTGTGAGGCGGGAGGACATTTGGGATGACTCAAACTGTAGGCTAAACAATATAGAACACCATGATAACCTTTGTTTATATATTTGTTATGTATAGTTATAAGATTTTGTTATCAATATTTTAACACATTATAATTATAATAAATAAATATAAAGCAAAGTTAAATAACATGTCAGCTTGTACAATCTATTTATTGGTTCTTAACACTAGATTAGCGGGCTAGCGGTTTATTTATATGTACCGCCCAGCGGGGTGTTTTTAGCCAAAATAGGGCTGTTTACGTGATCATTTTCATGCCTAAATAAGACTCATAACGTAAAACAAGTATCTATTCCTGAAAGGGCATAAACAGAGCTTTCCAATGACACCATAACGATCCTTTTATGATGGCTAGTTTTCTTGCAACAACCGCGCAACGCGAGTGCAAAAAGCATGTAATTCGGCACTTTCCCCATACAATTCCGTATGTAGCAAGTGAGAGAGGGAGGGAGGAGGTGGGATTTGTGTCAGTAGGTTCGCCGCGGTGGTCTGGAGCAGTCATACGCTCGCTACTCTCCTGCCACCACTTGTCTCTCTCTCTCAGCAACATTACGTGCTGAAATTGCCACACGACCTATGTCGAGCGCCGCCAGATAGTCCAGATTTATTATACTCGACTTATGTTGCGCGCCGCTAGTTATGGGTTAAATAGCGTGAACCATTGTCGAAAATATATGAAAAACGTAATTTCAAAATATTCAAAATGTTAATCTAGATGCTTGATTGTCATTTGTTGGCTTGCATTAACGGGTTTAAAAAGTAATATGTCGATGTAGGATATTGATAAGTCTATCTGGATGCAAGAAGTCGAAATTAACATGAAATGTAATTTATTTATGCAACATGTCGATCTATTGTTATATGTCAATATTGGACCAATGCATTGCCTTTTAGAGATTGTATCAGTCGATTTAAAATGGTATCTTGTCGAACATATATGCAATATGTCAAATTGTTAAACTCAATACTGGAAAACTCTGAAAAAACGTCAATTCGAGCTGCAAAATGGTATAATTAGAAGCCCTACACACAAACTTCTTGTGGTGACCACCAGATGGAGAAGGATCGCTTTGGAGACTGAACATAGGACACGTGGTAATTTACTTGGCAAGTCAACAATATAACAAGATTCGTTTAAAAGACACTCCACTCATAAATGTGTGTGTTTTTTTTTTTGTTTTTTTTTTGTTTTTTAGTAATATACAGTATATATTTGTGAACATGCAATTAATATATGTATCAACTTTTACCCTAAAGAACATTACGCATGACGAGAAAAATACATTTGATAAACCACAATTAACTTGCAAAGGAGGAATGCTAAACACCAAATCCTTTAATATATAGAAATATAATATATAATAAGCACATGTTTTAGTAGAATTATTATTAGTATGATACTCCCTCTCCCTAACCCCTCTCCCAACAAACAAACTTACACGTGCGCGCGTAACTGATCGACATTTGCATATAACAAAATATATCGACAGCTTATAAAGGCTTATCCCTCAATACTTTCACCTCACCTGAGTACATTTCCAGAACTTCTGTTGATTTCTTGTAAAAAGATATCTTATTACAATAATATATAACATCAATTAATAGAGCATACTATTTAGATGAAAAAATAGTCATGCGTCTAATTAATAGAGCATACTATTTAGATGAAAATATAGTCATGCGTCTAATGATAAAGTGTAAGGGAATGCGAAATAAGAGACAGCCGAATTAAGCAGTCCTGTTTACGTGTAGAAGTTTTCGTACCGTAAAAGCAGCAAAAGTTACAACTATCTTATTTCATGGACTATTATAATTGTCTACACTACGTGAGGCTTAAACACTCTATACAGGGTGTCTAAAAAAAAAATATATATATATAACAAATTGTTGCCCTGGCCATAATTGTGATCTGATTGTATTTTTCTTTTCAGCGTATATTGAGCAAAGATGGGAATCTCTGCGCTGAAGATTTGGTAGCCATCTGACAATTATGACACTGACTATTGAACAAAACACTAAAATCGTAGAATTCTACCTAGAGACGAAATCGTGGGTCGGAGTGAAGCGTGCCTACCAGAGGCATTTCAATGTCAAGACTTCGCCTGACCCTAAAACTTTGAGAGAAGTGGTTAGGAAATTTCAGACAGAAGGGACTGTTCATAATCTGAACAAGAAAATGTCGGGAAGACCATAAACAGTAAGGACAGTTGAAAATGTGGATACCGTTCGTCAGTCAGTGACACAGAGCCCAAAAAAGTCATTACGCAGAAGATCTCAAGAACTTGGACTGACCCATGCAACTACCCACAGAATTTTGAGACAAGATCTCAATTGTTTTCCCTATAAGATCCATATTAACCCTCTCCGACATATGACGCGATTTTGAGCCGATTAGGGATACTTTAAAGCCTTGTTACCATCAGGGGTATTTAGAAACCTTTAGTTTAGTTACTTCAACCTCTGCAGTTGTCTCTGAGTTAGCTGTGGGCAGAAAACTAATTTTGGAGAGGTAATTATAAGAGTGAGAGAACTCTATTTCTTATTGCTAATCTGGCAACCTCTACGTCATATGAGTCTGAAGGGGTTAAACACAAACTTACTAACACTGATAAAGTGGCTAGAGTGGCAATGTGCAACTGGTTCAATGAGAAAATGGAAAGGGATCAGGACTGGATAACAAAATTGTGGTTTACTGATGAGGCTCATTTTCATCTGGCTGGAGAAGTTAATTCTCGAACTAATGTGTACTGGGGCACCCAACCACCACTTGAAGTTGTCGAGAGGCCATTGCACAGTGCCAAAGTGACAGTCTGGTGTTCGCTACGCAGCCAAGGGATCTATCTATCTATCTATTGCCTGACGCCGTGATCCCCGAAGGGGTGGCCACGAACGAACCGCCCCCATGCACCTCTGTCCCCAGTCAGTCGACGCCCCTCCCCCCAACCAGCACCGCCTTCGTTCATGTACTTCCTCACTCCATCCTTCCACCTCATATTCGGTCTACCTCTCCCCCTCTGTCCCTCCACCTCGCTCTCGTACACCCTCTTAGTCATTCTCTCGCTTTCCATACGTTCCATATGGCCGAACCATCTCAAGGGATTACTTTACTTTTTTGAGGATGAAGATGGCCATACCGTCACCATTAACCAGCAGCGATACCGAGTGATTGTTCGCAGATTTTGTTCCTCTCTGGAACATCGCCAAGGTGTTCCATTCCAAACCCAGTGGCTTATGCAAGATGGGGCTACACCCCATACAGCTAATCAAACACTAGAAATGCTTAGAGACATGTTCGTGTAATCTCTAGAAGAACTGAGAATCCATGGGCACCTCATTCTCCAGATCTCACTCCGCAGGATTTTTTCCTGTGGGGATATGCCAAGGACAATGTGTTCAAGGTTCACCCAAACAGATTACAGGAGTTAAAGGAAGCAATTACTGATTTTGTAAGGGCAATCCCAAGAAATGTGAGTAGAGTATAGAAGTCCCAGGTGGAACCATTTTTAATTACCCCCCCCCCCCCTCCCCATCGACTTGGAGCGTGGAGTGACCCCCCCCCCCCTCCCCCCAACTTGGAGTGCGGAGCGACTCCCCACCCCCGCCCCCACCCCAATATCGGCGGAACAGTGGTGCCTCCTGGAACCATTTTTGCCCCCCCCCCCCCCTCCTCTCAAATATCGTCGAAACAGTAGTGCCTCCTGGAGCTAATAATTATACCTTCCCACCACACACACACTTCCCCTATAGGTGAGCGAAATTAATTATTTATGAGGCTCGAGCGTCTCCCTACACCACCCACCACAGGCTATGTCTCATCTTTAGATTATTACAAATATGATCTATAATATATCCATAAATGTTCCCATTTTGTTTCCCATGTTCTTAGACAATACTCTTTGAAAAATAATTGTAGATAATGATAAGCTATTTTCCAAGTTTTCATGTTTTCGTATTTTCATTTCATATTGTCGTATTTTCATTCAATACTCATTGTATACATAAATTATAATATCTCGTCTTCCATTGTTAGCTCGAATCTTAAGAATTCGCCCATTTTTTGTTTTGTATTCAATACTATTTGACAGAGTCCCCCATAGGCGGGAGAAATGAATTATTAATGAGGTCTCAGTGTCTCCCTTATTCACCACCCGCCACAGGCCCATACCTCAACACGCGACCTTTCCGGAAATCGGCTACTACCACCCTCTCCTTAGATTATTATAAATATATAATCTATAATGTATCCATAAATGTTCTCATTTTGTTTTGTTTTTCATTCAATACTTTGCGTATACATAAATGATAATATCTCTTCTTCCATTTGTTTAGGGAATTGTGACGCGCACACACACACACACACACACACACACGGGACATGGTTATCCCGCCCACCGAATTTACAATCAGTTACCGGTGGGGGGCTTAGCGAAGCGCCCACTCGGCTGTAACAGTGATTATGGCTGCCAATTTACTCCTTAGTCAAACCCCCCCCAACCCAATCCCACATTTCCCACCCTAATAATAATAATACTAATACTAATAATATTAATAATAATTGCTCCCAATCCCCACACACGAGTGAAAGTGAATTAAGCTATGAACGGGAACACGACACTAGCCATACTTTTACGAGTGAAAGTGAATTAATCCCAAATTCGCCTTTTAGTAAATGGTGTGTGTTATGAAAGTGACGGCGATAACACCCTTTTAACTCTTAGTGACGAATCCGTGCAAACCCCCGAAAGTGAATGGAAAACATATTCAAGCGTTTCTAGTAACATCCTAGATCTTTCACTTCCCGTCAGTGAAGACGTAGGTAAGTAGGGGGAAAACGTGCCAGAACCGGTGATGCCAGAACAGGTGATGCCAGAACAGGTGATGCCAAAACAGGTGATGCCAAAACAGGTGATGCCAGAACAGGTGATGCCAAAACAGGTGATGCCAGAACAGGTGATGCCAAAACAGGTGATGCCAGAACAGGTGATGCCAAAACAGGTGATGCCAAAACAGGTGATGCCAAAACAGGTGATGCCAAAACAGGTGATGCCAAAACAGCCGATGCCAAAACAGCCGATGCCAAAACAGCCGATGCCAAAACGGCCGATGTAAAAACAGCCGATGCAAAAAACGGCCGATGCAAGAACAGCCGATGCCAAAACGAGCAATGCCAAAACAGCACAAAACTGCCAAGCCCAACTGCCAAAACCGAAACGGGCAAAACCAAAACGGCGGGCGCGGCGGTCGAAAGCGGGCGGGCGCGGCGGCGGTCGCGGGCAAAACCAAAACGACCAAACCCAAAACGGCCAAAACAGCCAATGCCAAAACGACCAATGCCAAAACAGCCAATGCCAAAACGACCAATGCCAAAACGACCAATGCCAAAACGAAAAACCGAAACTGCCAAAACCGAAACGGCCAAACCCAAAACGGTCAAAACCAAAACGGGAAAAAACAAAACTGTCAAACCCCAAAACGGCCAAAGTTGTCTGATGATATCGGAGTAGCCTAGTGGGGTGTGAGGCTGGGCTCCCTCTCTCTCTCTCTTACTCGATAAAAAACACGCCATACCCTATAAAAACAAGTCTACCCAGGTGCAGGACTCTCTCTCTCTCTCTCTCTCCCTTGTCTTATAAAAACACCCCTTACCCCACATAAGCTGTCTGTGGTGATATCGGAGCAAAACCGAAACTGCCAAAACCAAAACGGTCAAAACCAAAACGGGCAAAACCAAAACTGTCAAACCCCAAAACGGCCAAAACCAAAACGGCCAAAGTTGTCTAATGATATCGGAGTAGCCTAGTGGGGTGTGAGGCTGGGCTCCCTCTCTCTCTCTCTCTTACTCCATAAAAAACACGCCATACCCTATAAAAACAAGTCTACCCAGGTGCAGGACTCTCTCTCTCTCTCTCTCTCTCTCTCTCTCTCTCCCTTGTCTTATAAAAAACACGCCTTACCCACATAAGTTGTCTGTGGTGATATCGGAGTAGCCTAGTGGGGGTGTGGGGCTCTCGTACGATCACAGGCTACTCCAATATCACTCGATGTAGGGGGGTCCATGTATGGGTGCGTGCGTGCGTGTGTGTATCATTAGCAGTGTATATAAGCAGTCACGTCTCTACATTAACAATCATAGACATTCAGGATGAAGCCCCAACTACCTCCTGAAAGCCCTCCCTCCGCCAGCCTCCCAAGGGGCATAGGGGCTGGTCGTAAGGACATTCGAATGTCTCAAACCCCTCCCGCTAATCACGACACTGATTCCTACAGCGATATAACACTCTACAGAGAAGGATCTCAGGATGCGATTGACAATGACAGCGTGCTTCCTTCACCCGCTGCGGGGGTTATCGAGTGTATCTCCCCTACCCCCGACCCTCAACCTATCAGGACTTCCACATCCAAATCGGGTAAGTAAAATATGTATGTGTGTGTGTGTGTGTGTGTGTGCGTATGTGCGCGCGTGTGCGTGCGTGTGCCTGTATGTGTGTGAAATAAAGCCGATGTCAAAAATATAACTTGTAATTAACACCCAAATCTCGCGAGTAAAATATATATTTATTGCTATAAATTATATGTTTAGCTTGTATACTTAACTTTCATCACTGTTTATTATGTATGCTATTAAACCCCTTTGAGTGTATAATTGTAATAAGTATACGGTAATGCATGCGTGTGAAATAAAGCCGATGTCAAAAAATATAGCGCGTAATTAACGTATACTTTCCCTCCATTATAGGACGTATGAGTGACAGCCCCGTCCCCGCCCCCCCGTGCTCAGTCGGAGACGTCGAAAAAACATCTCGGGGGTTGTGATGGTCATAACGATTTCCCTCCTCCATCCCCCCAGCGGGTATCAAGCCAGGTAAATGAAATTCTACGTATACATACACGCATGTACATCCCACACACGCACATACATACACACACACACATACACATACATACATACATACATACACACACACACACACACACACACACACACACACACACACACACACACACGCACATACACATACACACACACACTTCTAAGTTTAATTTCCGATAAATCTAATGTATTTTTCCACATATAGATTTTGTTTAGTATTTACCATTTTGAAATTTTTTATTCTGATAATTTAGTTATATTAAGTTGAACAGTAGCCTTTTACCTCGTTTTCAAGTTTATACAATTTTAATTTCATTGTTTTATTCTATTTCAGATCCTGCCCCCCGCCGCCGTCCTCGTCATCGCCATCCTCATCACCCCCATCAACCCCACCTCCAATGACACCCCTCCCCGCTGAAATACCCACCAACTTCGAGGGGGGGATGCAATATATAAACTTTCGCATCCCTAGAGACGTTGCCAACGATGGGATAGGATTCCTGAGCCGCATGCGACCCCTACTCATCCTTCAAATCCAAGAGCTTTTCGAAGAATACAACGATGGTCTAGGTCACTTCCCGGCTCTTAAGGTGTACGCTAATTTTTTAATCAGACTGGTTCGACAAGACCCCGAAAGCGACACCCCCATGTATAGAGAGCACTATATGTGCACCTCCGCTCGCATCCTATTGCACGATGAAGTAGAAGACTTCATCGATGAGCTAATTGAATACCTTCTCAAAAGATGCGAGGACAGTATATCGGAAGAAGAGGGTAGCGGGTATTCGATGGATATTATCCTAAAATTTGGGATCTTCTTCGGCTTAATAAAACTCAATATGTATTTAGGTCGGCATGAGTGCTATCCTCATAAAGTCCGAGGAAAGGCCCACATCTATAATCCTACAAGCCCGAACGATGACTGTGTGATGACGGCTCTCAATGGCCACGCCCAGCTGAAGCGAGGTCTACCCCTTCCAGCTCGACGTCGATGTAGATATAGATGTCATATTCCAGCCGGTCTTGTGGAGATGGGCGATGTACCCAGCCCGGTGGCGTGGATGACCTCAAGAAACTCGAGATGCTAAACGGTTTTAGCATCCGAGTCTATGGCCTCGAACAACCACGCAACGGCCCACCCCACCTCATCTTACTCCGGAAGGGGGCTAGTACCGGGGACCCCGTTCATCTTCTACTTCTGAATAACCGCCACATAGTCCTCATTAGCGACTTTAACGCGTACCTACGGAGTCTCACTCGCTCGGGGAGGTTCTACTGCTGGCGATGTCTCTTCGGGTTTATGCGTCAGGAGGAGCTAGTCGAGCACGGATCAACATGCCCCACCGGGCTAACCCGACTTAAGTTTCCCCCCTCGGGTTCTAAGGTTAAGTTTGCCCATCATGCAAAAGCGTATGAGCCCTCTTACGTCTGCTTCTACGACTTTGAGTCGTTGCTCATACCCCCACCTCCCGGATCGTCTCCCTGCGTCGAGAAGCGTCACAAGCCTATCGCCTACAGTTACATCATCGTCAGCCGGGCGGACGAGGTAACGAGGAGTGGATCGTACACCGGCGTGGACTCTGCGGATCATTTTGTTACGACCATGCTGCGGACCTGGGCTGATGTGAAAAAAAACAGCGTGTATTACCCAATACACATCACCCCTGAACAGCAGGGCCGGCACGAAGCGCAAACGCATTGCACGATATGTGAATCGGCATTCCTCAAAGGGGAAGGCTCGGGGCACAGACATCACGACCACGAAGTACCGGTCAACAATTACCTAGGCGCTGCCTGTCCTAGATGTAACCTTCAAATGACTAACCACAAGGATCAGCTGACCCTCATCGCGCACAACGCCAACTACGACTTAAGTATGCTGCTGCGTGAGCTTACTTACACCGCTCTTAAAATCGATCTACGTCCCAAACAAACCCCCTACAAGTTTCACGAGGTCATGATAAACAAGAAACTACGATTCATCGATAGTTACGCCTTTATGCCGGGATCTCTGGCTCAATTGGCCAAGCAGTTTATCGCCGGGGGTAACAAACCGCGGTACACCGAAGCCATGCTGAAGGATGTTGGTGTTCCCTCGGAGGCCCTGTCTCTACTAACATCTTGAAAACAAGTCCTCTGCTACGACTACCTCGACTCTCCCGCTGGTCTCTCCGAACCGCGTCTCCCACCGCGTGAGGCCTATTACAACTCTCTCCTGCAGCAAGAGCTCTCCCAAGCCGACTATGAGCATGCTCAGAGAGTATGGGTCATCGCGGGATGCAAGACCCTCGGGGGTTACATGACCCTGTATATGAGAGTCGACGTTGGACTCCTCTGCGACTGTTTCCTCGAATGGCGCACCATCCTCAGGAACCAGTGGCGGCTGGATCCTATAAACTACACGTCTCTCCCCGGATTCGCCTTCGACTCCTTCCTCATGTCCACGGGTGTGGAGTTGGACGTTCTCAGCGATCCCGAGATATATCACCGGATACAAGCCAACGTTCGAGGTGGCTTCTGTAGTGTCGTGCGGCGCCACGTCAAAGCCAACAATAAGTTCACCAACCCAAGCTTCAACCCTCGGACGGACACTAGTACCTTCCTGAGCTATCTGGATTTTTGTAGCTTGCATCCGACGGTAATGCGGGAGAAGTTACCCTGCGGGGAGATGAGGGAGCTACTCAATCAAGAACTCGAGGGATTCCTGAGGTCCCCACTAGCGGAGGTGAAGACCGACGGTGAATACGGGTATCTAGTCTACTGCGACACCGCTGCGGCTACCCGTGAAGTGGCAGAAAAGACCGACGACCTCCCCCTCATCATCACCCAGCAGAACATAACCCCGGACGTCATGTCTGAGGCCACGCGGGGGTGGTACGAGGCTGAAGACCGCAAGCCGCCGAAGCAGAACGTGAAACTCATCGGAACCCACGCCGCTCAGAAGAATATGCTCTTTGCCCTTCCCCTGCTGCAGCAACTGATTAGCCTCGGGTTGGTGGTAGAGAGGGTTACCCGAGTCTATACTTTCCGCCAGGCAAGTTTTTTGGCTGGGTTCATAGCTGGAAACATCGAGGCTCGGAGAAATGCAACGTGCCCCATCAAGAAGAATGCGATCAAGTGCATATCTAACTCCATCTTCGGGCACACTTTGATGAACCCCGCAAAGTACAACCAGAGCGTGGATGTGGTGACCAAACGAGAAAAGTTCCTCACGATAGTACAAAGCCCGTACTTTAAACGTGTCGACTCACTCGTTAAGGATCGGGTCATGATGATCCGACACCGCCGTAACGTCCAAGTCAACCATCCCAACTATGTGGGGTTCTACATCCTCGAGCTATCCAAGTTAAAACTCTACCACTTCTATTACGGGGTTCTCAAAGCCCACTACGGTGAACGAGTGAAGCTAGTCTACTGCGACACCGATTCGCTCGTCACTTCTATAGAAACGGACGACCTGATGGAGGAGTATGCCCGGGAACCCCTCAAGCAGTACCTCGACCTCAGCAACTTCGCCCCCTCGCATCCTCTGTACAGCGAGACCAACAAGGGTCGGCTGGGATGCCTCAAGTCTGAAGTCGGTGAAAGGGTGATCTCGGAGTTTGTGGGTGTACGCCCCAAGTGTTATTCCATTCTGATGACCGGCAATGACAGGCTGAGCTCGGCCAAGGAAGTGCCTCAGCGGGTCAAGGCAACTATCACCCACCAGAGATATCTGGATGCCCTACAACTACAACGCTCCTTCTCATTCGTCTATCGGGGTTTTACCAACCGCCGGGGGGACATGTGCACGGTCTCCTACCCGAAAAGAGGCATATCCACGGTGGAGGATAAGAGGTACTACCTCAACGTCTTCGAGTCACGATCCTACGGGCATCCTGATAATCGGGAGGGTCAGCCTGAGGAGGAACAACAGCGGCAGCGGGAGGGAGAGGTGAGAGAACAACGACGACGGAGACGAAGACGGGAGGATGAGCAACGACGGGAGGATGTGGGACTACGACGGGATGCGGGTCCCGCACGCGGGCTTTGGTACGCTCGGGATGCGAAGGCGGGAATGTACTTTCCCGAGGCGGTGAATGAGGAGGATATGCTACTAGCCGACGAGCTGATTACCAGTAAACCATAAATGATGTATTTTCAATAAAGCGGATGCGAGGTAAATTTCCAAACATGATGACTCGTAAACCAAAAATGATGAATTGTCAATAAAGCTGATGAACTGTAAAATTATGAATTTTAAATTTCTCCTCTCCCATAAATGCTGATGATGAATTGTTAATTTTCCCGCATGATGACCTCTATTCTCTAGTTATTAGGCGGTAAGATACGTTGAGGGATAATAAAAGCTTAGTCTGTCCATTTTTTGTGTTTTTTTTATTGGGTCAAGAGCGCAATCGGCGTAACTATTCTCTAAGCGCCGATACTCCCGCAGCGGGTGGCGGGGCGGGGCGGGCGGGCGTGCGGGCTGGCGGGCGGGCCCGGCGCGGCGGGCGGGCGCGGCGGCGACGACGACGGCGGGAGACAGCTCACAATCTAGAGAAAAACGGGGTTAGAGACGGCGAGGATGACTAAGGGTAGGTTAACATCTCAATTCATATACCGTATGAGAGAGAGAGAGAGAGAGAGAGACTATAGTCTTCTACATACTTACGGGCACACATTGAAGGTCCGTTGACAGGCGTGCATGCTAAACTTGTTATACGCGAAACGTAAGACACGTTCATCATTCCCGGAGTAGTCAGTCCGGGAGAACTCGTTACGTATCTTCCCTAGCGTTTCTCCGGCCCCCGTGTGAGTGATGAGGTGAGTAAAATACATGGCGTAGGCCCCGCACACGTCGCTACGGGTTCCTTGGAGTCTAAACGCATTTTTAAATATGGGGAGCCCGGGTCTCTCGAGTCCTTTAAAATAGTCGGAATAGAATCGAGGGTCTAGGCCGTAGCTATCCAGACCTACTATTCTACGAGCATCGCGGTAGATACAGAGACAATGCCCCATATATTTTTTAGACCAACTCGGTAGAGTGTTGATTATACACACGGCGGGTTTCCCCGCGTGTACTCGGAGTAATGTCTCGACCTCATCCGCTAATAGCACCCCCAGAAACACCGCCTCCTTTCCCAGAGCCCCCCGTACCCCTCTTTAAATTTCCAAATTGTTCATCCCTATCCTCCTCAGGCTCGCACGTCGCACTGTAGTCGTCGGTCACCGTTTATAGTTAATATACCGACCGTCTCACCGAATAATAAAACTAGGGTATTACCCTCCGAGCCTCCGGTCATATTTAGGTTGACCCGCAGCCCTCCATTTATTTCCACGGGCATATTATCATTCAGGTTTTCAGCCCTCAAATCAAAGCAGCAAATCGTGGCTCCATTGGCGAAAGCCTCTTTAGTAATTGAATGCTCTCGATGGAGACCCAGAGCATCCAACGTGCGGTAATACAGCTCGGAACAGGCGTGGGGGAAACCGCAGGACACATTATAGACGACGCGACCGTTAGCCGTCACGTTCACTCTACTTAAGTTCCTGTGTGTCAGATACAGAGGGTTAAGCGTATAATCACCCGCTTGGGCGGTCATACTCATCATGACCATCGTTAGCTTTTCGGGGATGACGCTGCCCCACGGTTGGTCGTAAGTGGCGGAGGTCTGGCCTTGAGCCAGCACGTATGTTTTAAAGAGAGTTTTGGCGAATGTGGATTTTATAACGGATCCGCCGCTTAACGAGGAGTTTAGAGCGTGTAAAGCGTCGGGGTAGGGGAATAACCGGATATAAAGCAATTTGATGGAATCGACGTGGAGTCGCGTCTTATCTCCCTCGATGGGTACGTTCATTAGCCAAGCGTTACTCGCCAGTTCGAGACGGAGTCGCACGGGAATACCGTCGGGTAGATAACTGTCTAGCGTACTAATGTCGAGGAATAAAGGAGCGCATAGCTCCAGACCGTGGGTCTTGAACCGCTTAGAGAGATCCTTTCGAGCAGGAGTAAAGTAACTGTCCTCTATCTTCAGGGTGAAACCCCCGGGTGGGCATGAGAAATTAGCCAAGGATCCCACCGTGTTCATTTTGCCCGGGGTCAAGGTGGTGAGGGCTTTAACGTAGGAACTGTAACCGTAGAGAACATTAGTTTCAACGGGTACATCACCGAGAAAACACTGCACGGATTTGAAAAGACTGTGGGCTGTGTTATTCGAGAACTCAATGTTCGAGGCATCCCCGAGGGCGGTTGCATTATCCTCTTGGGTTAGCCGTAGAGCGGCGTGTATGACCAATTGACTCAAGTCAATAAAGCTCCCCGGAGTCCCGGGAATGAGGAAATCAACGTATCGGTCGGTTAACTTCATGTTGAAACCTAGATTGCTAGGCAACACGTCGGCATCTTGCCGGGAGGCTATGGTAGCTTCCAAGAGACGGGTCTTGTTGGGACGGGGGAATAATTCACTGACACCGGCGGCGTATTGACCCACGGGGGTCTGCTGACCCACAGCCCCCTCCGCGGTTGCCCTGTTCGCCATCTCGACGCTAATACGATACTGATTTACAGCGAGGAAAATACATCTTTCTTATAGCGTCTCCCCATCGTCTTCTTTTTAATTTTCCTTTTAACCGTTACCCTATTTCTACCATCCCCCCTCGTCATCTTTACGGCCGCGTTCTTCAGAGCGTTCAACCCGTGTCTTTTTAGGGACCCCCTTAGGTTATTACCCTGAGAGATATCCTCCATGACATTGCTTCCAAACTCACGCGCGGAAGGAGCTATGACATTTCGTAATAGAAACGGGAAGGCTCTTTTAGCGAGACCCGCTAAGGTAGAGAACAGACCCCCACCCCGACGGTAGCTGGGCTCGTAGACGAGGGTGGCAATATTGTTGAGACCGCCCCCGTGAGATACTCTCCGTCCACCGGGAGCGAAAAGAGAGCGATACTCCCCCGCGGAGGGAGGGATGAATGTAACTCGCATGCTGTTAGGGAAAAGACTGCCGACGCTTGGCTCGACGAGCTATTAATATAGCCTGACAGGGCGAATGTGAAGTAAGCACGTTACGTGTTGACCCTCCTCGAAATACATGGGACGGCCTTTCTGGTCTGTGATTTTAATGGAAATGCTATCTATAATTTTAGGTTTGAGTGGTTTATAGATGATAGGATGCACGCCTTTCGATAGCCCGTCGGAGAGGGAAAAGGCATTGAGAATATTTACATTGACCCCGGCGAATCTCGAAGGGTTGACCAGGTCACTGTATATGAGCACGCACTGAGCATCACCGTTCGTTAAGACGGGAAACGGGCTAGTATGATATAGAAACGCGTTACCCCCTTCGGTGAGAACGTCTACGGCAAAGGTAAACACGTCGTAGGATTCTAAGGGACTTAAACCGAGAAGTCGGGCTACTCGCTCTTCGAACCGTATCTTCACGGATGAGATGCTCGGATGGGAATCGCGATAGCAGCGCACCGTAAGATGATGGTCCAGACTCATTTGACCGAGGGAGAGTATCGGATATGGGCGGGCCAGACGGTCATAGGCGCTTGTATCGTAGGCCCGGTCGCGGGTAAGGAGCCCCATTAACCCTTAATTAGCGGCTCACCACATAAGTCGAGTTAAATAAAGCTGGACTATGTGGCGGCGCTCGACATAGGTCGAGTGGCAATTTCAGCACGTAATGTTGCTGAGAGAGAGAGACAAGTGGTGGAAATCGCTAGCGAGCGTATGACTGCTCCAGACCACCGCGGCGAACCTACTGACACGAATCTCAGCTCCCTCCTCCCTCTCTCACTCGCTACATACTGAATTATATGGGGAAAGTACCGAATTACATGCTTTTTGCACTCGCGTTGCACGGTTATTGCAAGAAAACTAGCCATCATAAAAGGATCGTTATGGTGTCATTCGAAAGCTCTGTTTATGCCCTTTCAGGGATAGATACTTGTTTTACGTTCTGGGTCTTATTTAGGCATGAAAATTATCACGTAAACAGCCCTATTTTGGCTAAAAACACCCCGCTGGGCGGTACATATAAATAAACCGCATAGGCCGCTCGTAAGGTGTTAATATTGACCCTAATTCAGTATTAACCCGATCGATAAGGTATTCAATGTCCTGACTCAAGATATTCCCCCAATTAGTCGTAACCATCTTACTCTTTTCAATAGCGCCTTCGGGACTAATCTGCGCGTAATCTATATGCACGCCACAGCCCGCCTCGTGGTTCTTAATGATATAGTAACGTTGAGGGAGTAACACATTTAACAGGCCAACTTCGTATTCCATGTCCTTGTTCAGCGTTAAGGTTTGTAAGTTGTTGGTAAAACTACCGGTATTATTGGGGTATATGTCGCTGTCAGCGGCGCTGGTAACGTAGACATGATGTGACTCCATCTTGGAACTGAGAGAGACTATCGTGAAGTTGGCTCGTTTCTTATATTTATAGCTACCTACAAGAAGGATGAGGAGAATAATACACGATAGGTAATGCTTAGGTTTTATTAACACGGAGAGTAATACACGATAGGTAATGCTTAGGTATTTATTAGCACAAAGAGAGAGAGAGAGAGAGTCATTGAAGGAGATCACGCGTGCATTATTAGGAATTGAGAGAGGTCTGACATCGCCGTACCGTAGTTTTCATCCTTCTTCTTCTCGCTCGGACCGCCCTCCTCCTCCTCCTCCTCCTTCGAACGCGGGCGTTTTTGCTCGCGGAAGAATCCCACGCTGTCTTTCTCATCGGTTAACCCCATCCACCACTTGTCCAAGATGATGCAGGATATATTGCGGGTCCTAAGATTCCCGGCTGCGTGGGTTAGGATAGGCAGGTAATCCTGCGTCCATACGTGAGAGGGGAGACCCGCGGTGCCGCATTTGAAGGGTATTACAATGCGGGTTATCTCATGTTCAATAGCCCAATCAACGAGTTTAGTAATGCAGCTAGTAAACATTTTAACTCGGTCCTGATGATGGTCTCGCTTTAACCCCTGTATAAATTGGCTGTCGTGAGAACTGAGTAGGTACTTCTGGTTAATCTCATTGAGCTCCAAGATCTTACCGGGAGCGTATTGCGCTAGAAGGCAAGCGATGTAGGGGAGACTAGGATCCGGAGACTCACGTATTATAACGCTCCCGGGCACACCCCTGTCTTGCCAGCGACATCGGTTTAGTTGATATATAGACGTTCTTTCAGCGTAGAGGTTACTATATGGATACGTTCGATGTAGAAGCGCTGTGAACCCGGTTGTCTCCCGGCAAGCCGTACAGTTGTGAACACCGACAATGATGGTTTTATCGTTACGGTAGCGGGAGTCACCGGGGACCCCTTCCTCGTAGCTGAGCGGGTATGCATCGCTTAATCCCAGGTCCTCGTCTTCTTCCAGGAGAGAGTAGAAGGGAGGATGCTCATCCTTCTCACATTTGGATTGGGTAACGTTGCTCCCCAATACCGCCCTCCCCCAACGTGCTGGGGTGTCCACTATGTCCATTCCTCGAGATGTTGATTGTCCCGTCTAGGAAGCTACCGCGTTGGATGGAGGTATTACGGTCTGGAACTATCGTAGTTGGCTCGTCGATGGGGTAAGAGAGTATAACGGGTCCGCTCTGCCCCGACGGGCTTTAATACCCCTCGAGCGGTGGGTTGCCGGTTATTGGTTTAATGGGCAACCCCTCCGGAGGAGGATTCACGATGGTTCAATAGGGGACCCAGCCGCGGGTTGCCAACGTGGGTGTTTTAGACGGGAGTAGACTAATTATACCAGCACCATATTGCTTTTTGACTTGCGTGTTGACAATATGAGAGGGATGAAGACCCGTGGTCCTAATAATTAGATCCACGTCATCACGTTGGGCTTTGGACGGCGTACCTCCTTTACCCGCGAGTAACCCCACGATGTCTAGAATATTGTTGTTGCTAGGCGAGTCCAGTAGCCATCCATCCTTGTCCCATCTAATTAAGGGGTTGTTTTTAACTCGCTCCAGAAGCCCTAAAGCATACAGTATTTCGGTATATTTTACGTGGGCAGGTAGGAGATGATCTAGACTGGGATTTTTGGAAGCATTCGTCATTACTGAAGTGGCTTTCATTAGTACAGGCGGTGGGAGTTTGGTTTTGTGCATAGCCCTCGCCGATTTCTCGTTATGACGCGAATGAGGTGTTGATTTCTTTCTCTTTTTCCTCGATGGGGTCTTAGGAGCGAGTTGCGGGGGGAGGCGGGAGGCTGAGCTTGCCGGAACATGTTGGGGGGCCGAGCTTGCCGGGACGTGTCGAGGAGGCGAACTTGTTGGAACGTGTTGCCCGGAGGGGGGACCCTCGATGCTTGTTAAAACACGTTTGGCTGTGGATTCGGGGAGGAGATAATAGCTACGCATTATGCGAATAGTTTTGAAAGTAGACCGGCAACTGCGGGGAGAAGAGCGGCTAATATACTACCTAGTGCCTATACTGCCTTACTACCTAGAATTAATCTCTTTTTGGTTAAAGATGTTTTCTTCCGGGCGACGGCTCGTATATCCTCGCGATGATGTTGCAGCTTTCTTATAATTCTACTATTCAGGGTGAGATGTTTCTTTAGAAAGTTTGAGAATATCTCAGAAATACAGTTTAAATGCTCGCGTCCTAGTTGTTTAATGAGGTTCTTCCTTTCCTTGGGGTTAAGTTTTTTAAGTAGCAGTAAACACTTTTTATGTACAGCGAGTAGGGGAGGCTTACTGCTCATCTTGGCATGAGGTCGGAGGCCTTAATCCAGCTGTCAAAGGAGGTAGGATATCCGACCCAATGTACGAAATATTGCGTTCCTCCTTTGCTTTTGCGGGTTCTCAGGATATTAATATCGAATGACTCGGGCAGGGAACTGGCCACCAGTTCTGATCTGTAGAAAATGCCCTCTACGGGCTCGTCGGCTAGGTCTTCCAGGAGATAGGTTTTGGGTTGATGCCGGTGTTTTATTTTTCGAATTCGGAATAGCTCAGGGGTGTTCTGCTGAGTGTATCCCTTATGGAAAACGGATGAACGAGTGCTACCCACAAGACGCACAATCTCTCCAACGGCTAGCTCAGGACTAATGGGTCTGAAGGGTTTCTGTTTTTTTTATACATTAGATGGAATTGACGTACAATGTCGGATGGTTGAGTTAATTTATGCACGAGGATGGGGGTTTGTCCATTTTTTAATCCAGAGTGGGGGCAATTATTGTAGGCCTCGACCATGTCCTGGAGATGGTTAATATATCGAGGGGAATTCCGCTGTGTAATAAAGCGATATAGCCGGGATTTCAATGTGCGAATGGCTCGTTCGGCGATGGAAGCTTTAATCTCGCTAGAGTGAACGCTATATAACTTAATCTTGCGAGATGTTAGATATTCCTTCACTTTTTTATTATAAAACTCGGTGCCTAGATCGGTGTTCAATCTTCTCACACCCCTGGATTCATCGCTTTCCATAATCCTCTTAACCCTCTCCGACATATGACGCAATTTTGAGCCAATTAGGGATACTTTAAAGTCTTTATTACCATCAGGGGTATTTACAAACCTTTAGTTTAGTTACTTCAACCTCTGCAGTTGTCTTTGAGTTAGCTGTGGGCAGAAAACTAATTTTGGAGAGGGTATTATAAGAGTGAGAGAACTCTATTTCTTATTGCTAATCTGGCAACCTCTGCATCATATGAGTCTGAAGGGGTTAACAGCCGTTAGCATGGAAGTCGCATCTTTCCGGAGGCAAGGCACGACCTGCATAAAACGAGAAAAGACGTCCACGCACACTAGCAGGTACGATATATTGTCGTTGTCTTTCTTTAAATGACGCATATCGGCTAAGTCGGCAGCCATGATGATCTTGGGCTTGGGGGAGAGAACTTTCTGCCGGGGGAATTTCTTCGGCTGTAGCTTATGTAGCGTGTAGGTTTTGCTGGTCCTGAGAAATCCCGCCACGTCTCGCGGGGTTATGGAAGGATCAATGCCTCGGGCCTTATCCCATAGTTTCTTTTGAGAAGACAGCCCGTACGGCTGATCGTGACGGCTGTAGAGAACATGTAATAGCTCTCGATGCTTAGAGCTCACCATTGGAAAGCACGTTCGCAGGGTGGTTCACCCGCTATATTTGTACGGAATTGCAGGGCTTCGGGAGTATTTATACCCAAGTCGACTAGGAGATAGCCAAAGGGCTGAGAGAAAACAGCGGATTTGTATATTTCAACAAAATCACTGGCTCGGTCTTTGCCGAATATTTACCTTCCGAGTAGCTGTATTTGCGATAAGTCACGTTGTCTCAGTAAAAGGAAGTGCGAACAGTTGAGACTAATATTCCTCGCATGTTTACCACCCATGTATAGGTTTTGGGTTATGAAGATACATGAAATGTTATTATGTCGGCCGTGGGTAAAAGCGTCAACGACAAATTTATTTTTTACAGCCTCCATAAATAGATCGTCAAGGACAAATAAGGTTCCTCTTTGATCGTAAGTATCCTCATCGCTTATAGGATTCACTATTTCTGGATGCACGGTAACCTTAGACCCTATTTCTTTATCATGCTGTAGAGGATGCGTGGCAAGGCCGCATATAACAATCTTTTTAAATTTATTATGGTACTTGGTTATAAGTTTATTGACCAGTTCAGATTTGCCCGAATTGCTGTACCCCGCTACTATTACGCGAGCGGGATGTTTGAATATGTCGAGAGCATCGGAGGTGAATGCTTCAATCATGTTGGCTTCTATATAACTAAGATCTTTACGAGGTTTGAGCACATATATAACTTGGCCGTTTTGGGTTTGGCCGTTTTGGTTTTGCCCTACTCCGATATCATCAGACAACTTTGGCCGTTTTGGTTTTAACCGTTTTGGGGTTTGACAGTTTTGGTTTTGCCCGTTTTGGTTTTGACCGTTTTGGTTTTTCGTTTTGGAATTTGGCTGTTTTGGCATTGGCTGTTTTGGCCGTTTTGGGTTTTGCCGTTTTGGGTTTTGCCGTTTTGGGTTTGGTCGTTTTGGTTTTGCCCGCGACCGCCGCCGCGCCCGCCCGCTTCCGACCGCCATGCCCGCCCGCTTCCGACCGCCGCGCCCGCCCGCTTCCGACCGCCATGCCCGCCCGCTTCCGACCGCCGCGCCCGCCGTTTTGGTTTTGCCCGTTTCGGTTTTGGCAGTTGGGCTTGGCAGTTTTGTGCTGCTTTGGCATTGCTCGTTTTTCATCGGCTGTTCTGGCATCGGCCGTTTTGGCATCGGCTGTTTTGACATCGGCCGTTTTGGCATCGGCTGTTCTGGCATCGGCCGTTCTGGCATCGGCTGTTTTGGCATCGGCTGTTTTGGCATCGGCTGTTTTGGCATCGGCTGTTTTGGCATCGCCTGTTTTGGCATCACCTGTTTTGGCATCACCTGTTTTGGCATGACCTGTTTTGGCATCACCTGTTCTGGCATCACCTGTTTTGGCATCACCTGTTCTGGCATCACCTGTTCTGGCATCACCGGTTCTGGCACGTTTTCCCCCTACTTAGGTACTCTAACTCATGAAACCCAATTAGTGCCAAATTCACCTTCTTTCCGCGAAAATGGAGTGCGTTATGAAAGTGACGGTGATTATTCCTTTTTAAATCTTAGTGACCAGTCCCAGCAAACTCTAGAAAGTGAAAGGGGATCAATCACGGGTGTCTCGAGTATCGCATGCTCGAAAGTGACGACGACGACGACGTAACGTGGGTGTCATCGAGTCATTATCGCGAAAGTGACATTATCGGTGAATGGGACGAAGAATTAATCACCAGTACTCCCAGGGAGCCTAACAATGATCCCCACGATCGAGTGGATGAGAGAGATGGGAGCGGTGGCGATGACGGCGGTGTAGGTGGTGGTGGGGGTGGTGATGGTGAGGCGCGTGGCAGCGACGTCGGTGTAGGCGGTGGGGGTGGTGATGGCGAGGCGCTAGGCGGCGACAGAGAGGATGAACAGGTGCAACCCCCCCCCACCAGCCAGAGAATATACGCGGATCTTGAATCGCGAAGTTACGTTTGGGGGCACTTTAGTCATCTTGTTCTTTAGTATTCCCCGTGAGGACGTCTACGATCCAGAAGCATTCCTTCGTAACAATCGGGAAGAACTACAAAGAATTTTTATGGAGGAAGTAGATAACATGGGCATCCCGGCACCCAAAGTGCGCGCAATGGCCGAGATGCGATTACAAATTATTCAACCGAATGAGCTTGTGGAAGATTTAGCCCACACCCATTTTTTCATAATATTCCCATCTCAGCTAGTAACACACGGAGAAATTCCCATCTTCGTAGATGACATGGTTAATTATGTCATAAATCGGTTGGAGCAGCACTTGGGCGAAATTGAGGGTAGCGGTTGGATGGTACAAGGAATTGAGGTTTTTAAAGTGGGATTAGGAAGGACAGGCTACTCCGCCAGCCTCGGATCCGAAAGGAAAATGAGACTACCATTCAGAGGAGAGAGATTAGTATTCAACCCCTCGGGTCGAGGTTTCTTGCAGTGCCTCGCAGCGTTTTTCCTATTGGAGAAGAACCCCGATGTAACACGCCTCAACCATAGGACAAACAGCACCAAGACAATCGCCGATCTCGTCATCATACCTGACAATGTGGAATTTCCAGTGGTGTGGGAGAATATCGCCGCTTTTGAAAAGAGCAACACGGTATCCATAATATATGTGTACGCGATATTTCCTAGTGATGGGGAGGATGAAAGTGAGGAAGAGCGGGAGGAGGAGGAGGAGGAGGAGAAGAAGAAAAACAATAACCACAGACCCCTTACCTTATGATGTGTTCGCCACTCTTCTAGCGGCACCAAGGAGCGCGACGCCCCTCGTTATGGGTGGTGATTTGGTGCAGTAGACTGTTTGAAGCGACAGCTCGCTCCCTTGCGAGGATGGGCTCGTCTGGCACTTTTTGCAGTTCAACATCTAGGGCTCTCTTGAAGTTGTCTAACGAGATGTCCCTCATGTTTCTTACCCGCCGTGGGAGTTTCTTGAAGAGACGTGGGCCTCTGTGTGATAACCAGCCCTCTCGCAGAGAGCCCATAGCACCCCTGTTATTCATCCGGGGGATTTCGCATTCCCAGCCTCTCCTATCACTGAATTTTATGACTATCGGAGTATGTAGGTTTGGTACTAAACCCTCTGCGATTTTTCACGTGTATATTATTAGGTAACGTTCTCTTCTACGTTCCAGTGAGTACAGATTCAGTGCTCTTAAACGCTCCCAATAGTGTAGATGTTTTATCGAACTTATATGCGAAGTGAAATTTCTTTGTACACTCTCTACGTCATTTATTTCACCTGCTTTGTATGGGGATGTTGATACGCTACAGTATTCAAGCCGCAGTAGCACTAGAGATTTGAAGAGCGTTATCATAGGTAATTCACCGCGTGTTTTAAAAGTACGCAGAATCCAACCCGTTAGACATTTCGCAGCCGCCACTTTGACCTGGTTATGTACTTTGAAACCCATATTTTCAGACATTAATACCCCAAGGTCTTTCACACTGTCTTTCCGTTCTATTATGTGGTTAGATTCTACCTCGCTCGTAAGCGTGCCGTCAGTGGAAAATTTGTACCCTTAGTATTATTTGATGGAGAACATTTTGGGCTCATAAAGGATTTTCATCAGTTCCTCAAACGATTTTTTCGGAGAAAACCGAGTGTAGCCAAGGAGACTTTGAATCAACCCCCCATCTTCTTCAAAAACTGCTTATTGAGATTCACTCTATCTAAAGATCTAGAGGAGCACCAAGACAAATGCCAATTGAAACAAAAGGTGGTGTTTCCCGACCCAGGCAGCTGCGTGAAATTTATTAACGCGGGGAAGACAGCCGCCCCATCCCACACCGCCTACTTTGATTTTGAGTCAACGCTCAATAACCCCACATCCGAATCCACCATCATCACCCATCAGCACAAACCCATGGCCTACGGATTCTGCATTGTGGATAGGGAAGGACGCCTCATTTCTAAACAGTTTTATTGCGGTGAGGATGCGGCCTCTCACTTCCTTCGCTCTCTGAGCACCAAGTGGGAGCGTATTAAGAAAGAAAGCAAATCGTACAAAAGCTTCCACACCCCGCTCGATCGCATCCGTTTTGAGGGGCAAAACGTCTGCCAAATTTGCGGTGAGAAATTTAGAGGTAGTAAAGACAAGCATTGGCACCATGACCACCTCATTAATGGACCTAAATATCTCTGGGCTCTCTGTCGCCGCTGTAACACTAAAATCATCACCCACAGACACCAACTACCCACCTTTGCATTCAACATGAGCTACGACATGGGACTCGTGTTGAAAGAGGCCGATGGCGCGACAATAAACTTGAACGACAAGAAAAATTGCATTCTCACTAAAGGGGGTGGGCTCCTATTCCTCCGAATTGAGCTAGGTGACGCCCGGGCATTTATCGGGGGAAGTTTGGCGAGTCTGGCGGAAGATCACATAGATTCGGGGGAGCTACTACCCCTTACTCGTGAACTCATATCTCATTACCCACCAGCCGCGCGTGAACTTCTTCTTTCCGGTAAACAGTGCTTTCCCTACAAGTTTGTCACCGACTTTGGCAAGTTAGACATCCCCCACTTACCATCAAGGGATCAATTTTATAGCACGCTGAAGAATACGGGGGTTAGCGAGGAGGATTACTACCACGCGCAAGTTCTGTGGGAATCCCTAAATTGCGAGAATCTCAAAGATTACATGATGGCGTATCTAACCGTAGACTTGCGATTGCTAGGTGACATTTTCCAGAGGTGGCGAAACGTGCTTGACGAGACACTACGTATACCTACCCGGGTACGCCTACGATAGCTTTCTCAAGTCAACCAACGTCAAAATTGAGAACCCGAGCGACCCGGATCTTTACCACCTGATCAGATCTAACGTGAGAGGTGGGTTGACCACCCTCGTACAACCCCAGATCATTGCCAACAACCACCACGTCAACCCGGATTTTACCCCCGAGAGCGACAATCCTAGACACATTTTTTTTTTAGATAAGAACTCTCTGTATCCCCACTGCTGTTTGGGACCTTTGCCAGAGAGAAAGTTTAAAACACTATCCCCCGAAGAAAGGGAGGAATGGCTCAAGGGCAACAACCTGAGGCGTGCCAACGTCGACGGAGATGTGGGACATTGGGTCGAGGTCGACTTGGCGCCCGTCGACCCCCACCTCGCGCGATTCACGGATGACTTTCCCCTGCACATACACCATATTATGGACATTGATACGGAGCAACATCTGTCCGACTTCAGAAGACCCTGTTGGACAAGGTAGGGGGATAGTTTCCCAAGTGTAGTAAAAATCTCGTAGCCTCTCATCTCCCTGTCCACAAAATCCTCCTCGCCCTTCCCATGATACAATTCTACTTGAGAATGGGTGGTGAGATAACGAAAGTCCATAACATTTATCAATTTGCCCAGTCCCCGTACCTCAAAGATTTTATCCTAGGTAATCTCAAAGCCCGACGTGAAAGTAGTAGCAAGATCGAGCAAAAAGCATTTAAGATGATGTCAAACTCCATCTTCGGGCGCACGCTCATGGACCCCTTCAAGTACGGCACCGTCACCGAGTTCGTCACCACCGATACGTCCCTTCGACGTAGACTACGAGATCCCCTGTTCCAAAGACTCATCCCACTCAATGACAACAGAGTCATCGTTATTCGAGGACGAAGAACGATCCACGTCAACCACCCAACTACATCGGCTTTGCCATCCTCGAAAAGTCCAAAGTAGAAATGTACAAATTCTTCTATGACACGCTTTGCGGAGCCTGCGGAAGAGACAATGTGTCGTACATATACGGGGATACTGATTCGGTGGCTGTGTGTGTCTCTAACATCCAAGATATGGGTGATTTTTATTCTCTTCCTCATATCAGAGACGTTATGGATTTTAGCAACTTCCCCCGAGACCACCCTTTCTACGACGCCTCTAAAAAAGGAGTGTCGGGGTATGTCAAATCCGAGGTGGGGGCGAAGCACATTAAAGAAATGATTTGCCTCAAACCAAAAATGTACTCTGTGCAAGTGCAAAATCCAAACACCGGTTACACCGGTTAATGTCCCTTACCGAGGACATTAAGAAAAAAGCTAAAGGTGTACCTCAATCGGCGGTAAAGACCCACACGGACGATAAGTACAGGCGGATATTGGGAGGATTGGAGACAGATAGGGTTGAAATGACTAGCATTCGCAATATAAACGGACAAATGTGCACCACCGGTTTAATGAAGAGAGGCCTCCACCCTGTCGATAACAAGATAGTTCATTTTCTTTTGACTCAACCTCAACCCCACAACCCATCCGGTGTCATCACCAGAGCCTACGGCCACCCCGATCTACCTCTAAGACAGCGAAAACAAAGAGTCGACCGAGAACAACAACAACAACAACAACGATAAAAGCACGGTGAGGCGAAAATCGCCGGGTGGTGGTGCGTGTAATCTGTGGCGAAAACGCTTCCGGAAATACGGATTAGAAGAGGGAGAAGCCCCAGACCAAAGAGAGAGAAAGAAAATAAAGCGCGGGTCAACCTCGCTGTCACACACCCCCTCATTACCCACCCCTAGACAGCCACCGCCCCCGCCTCTGTCGCCAAACCCTTCCTCCCCCCCGCGCGCATGTGGGTGCGCCTTTACGAAAGACCCCCGGCTGTCCCCCTCACTGTCGCCCCCATCCCCACCTCCTAGGTTGGCGTGGAGGTTTCCTCCCCCACCCGGGTGGATTCCTGACGAGGGGGTCGGTAGTAGTAATAATATTAGTCATTGTCGTAAGTAAGATAGTTTAACCCATAACTAGCGGCGTGCAACATAAGTCGAGTTAAATAAAGCTGGACTATGTGGCGGCGCTCGACATAACTCGAGTGGCAATTTCACCACGTAATGTGGCTGAGAGAGAGAGACAAGTGGTGGCAGGAGACTAGCGAGCGTATGACTGCTCCAGACCACTGCGGCGAACCTACTGACACAAATCTCAGCTCCCTCCTCCCTCTCTCACTCGCTACAATTATGTACCGAAAGTACCGAATTACCTGCTTTTTGCACTCGCGTTGCACGGTTATTGCAAGAAAACTATCCATCATACAAGGATCGTTATGGTGTCATTCGAAAGCTCTGTTTATGCCCTTTCAGGGATAGGTACTTGTTTTACGTTCTGGGTCTTATTTAGGCATGAAAATGATCACGTAAACAGCCCTATTTTGGCTAAAAACACCCCGCTGGGCGGTACACATAAATAAACCGCATAGGCCGCTCGTAAGGTGTTAAAAGAGCGAGTCTGTTAAACTAATTCCTCAGGCACCATGCCTAGGGCGGAGGAGGAGTTTATAGTGTATCAAAGTAGCCTAGGCAGTGTGAATGTATACGGGGACAATGCCCCCGGCTCATTTCAAAATAATATCATACCTCTAAATTTGAACCCCGATAGAGATTACCAAGTTGCCTTGCACGGTATATATATTCCTTGCGATATCTATACCCTTCATCCGCAAGACCGAGAAGCCGTCCTAGAAGTGTATACGGAAACAAAAAATGAAGCGATAAAGCGACTTTGACATTCATTCACCCCACCTAGGAAAATTGCCACTAAAGATATAGGCGCTAATGTAGAGGAGCTGAATACATATTGGTTCTCCATTTTAAAAAGCCGTGTTTGGTTAATCAAATTACGAATTGTATTTCGATGAAGAACGGGGTGTTGCGAGTTGGGACGATAAATACGTCTGCCTTAATAAACACTCCCTTATTAACTGCGATAATCTCCAATATTGCAAAATAAGTTTATCATTCAAACCCAGATTAGCGGCTATTCTAGGCCTCCTTCCCAATACCCATTACGATATTTTTGTTAGCGATGAGGAGGACCATTATCCCTTGCGGGTGGTGAGGGCGAGTTTCCCCCCCAATCCTCATATCGATTACATGCACCTGTACTGCGACATAATACAACCCACTCGATTCGCCGAGCAGTCGGTCAACATACTGGCCACTTTGCCCTACGGTGGAACTAATAATTACTTTTCCGTACAGAGGCCCTTGTATAAAAAGCTTTGCAAACAATCCATCGACTCCGTTTCCATATTGGTCACCGATCAGTACGGACGTAAAATGTACTTTGAAGAAACTCGTTCCGCCACTGTTGTGCTGCACATTCGTCCATCCCCGAGCGTGTTTTGAAAATACGTGTGAAAAAAAACGATGGGAGGAAGAAGGTGAGGGGGTGCGATGACCGAGTGTTACGGCGAAAACCTGATCGATATATTTCCTAGTCATAGGGGTGGGCGGGTGTTCGTAGCGGGGTCCTCCGGCTCTGGTAAAACACAGCTCGTCACGCAACTCGTTAAAAAATATAACCAATAGTTTTATCAAATTCTCATTTGCGGATCGTCGCATTATCCGATTCAAGACGTGCCCGAACTACGACAAAAGGTTATAGTATCCAAGGACATTGTAGACCCAGACCCCGAAGTGGATCTTCTACAACAAAATAAAGGTTTACTCATAATATACGACGATAACTTTCTACAGGTGGGTAACGATTTGACAGCCGCCAATGTATTTATTAAGGGGCGGCATAGCGGCATAAGCGCTATACTTATTTCTCAAAATTTATTCATGCAAGAAAAAAACGCTCGAAGTATCTCTCTCAATTGTACGCATTTCCTTTTACTTAGACAAAGGGATTTAGGCCAGATAGAGACTCTGGGTCGCCAGCTATACGGTCGCTATAAGGTCAAAATTTTCCTCGAGGCCTATAAACGAGCCGTTCTGAGTAAACCGTACAGTTATATTTTAGCGGATGTGTCCATCGCTACGCCGGAAAAGTTAACCCTCAGGTCTAATATCGCCAACAAGGGTCCCTGCGAAATTGTGTATTCATGAATACATTAGTCCAAAGAGAGGAGCTCCTAAAGAGACTCTACGAGGATACCCATCAATGGGGAAGCTTAGGAGGGGAAAGGGGCCTTTACCGAGCGGCGAAATCAAAACGACCCGACATTAAGCTAAAAGACGTCGAAAGCTTCTTACAAGATTCCAGACCATACACCCTTCATAAATTACAACCCAAGAAGTTCAAAAGAAGGGCCATTCTCAGTCCCAAACCGCGAGTTATTTTGGCTGCGGATCTAGCGGACATGAGGCTTTTATCGCGATATAATAAAGGGTATAATTATATTTTAGTGTGCGTCGATGTATTTTCTCGCTTTGCGAGGGTCCTCCCTTTAAAACGTAAAGATGGAAAATCTATGGTGGCGGCTATGAAGAAATTGTTGGAGGAAGACGAAGAAGAAACGTTTAAAGGGATATCTCGTCTGTTTGTAGATCAGGGCACGGAATTTTACAATCGCCCCCTTCAGACGTATTTGAAATCCAAAGGCGTTAAAATTTACAGCGTGTATTCCCAAGAAACGAAAAGCAGCATCGCCGAGCGTTTTATTAGAACGCTAAAACATCGGCTGTATAAATATATGACCGCTCGTAATACGCTCGAATACGCGTCCACCCTTCCTAGCCTAGTGGATAGCTATAACGATACAATCCACGGCGGGTTGGGAAAAACCCCGACCGAGGGTCATGCTCTGCGGCACCCGAAATAGATCCTCGAGCAGTTTAGGAGGAATCTCAATTAAAAAAGAAGGGATAAACCTCGGAGAAAAATTAGTCCAGAGTTGAACGTCGACGATTACGTTAGAATAGTGGGCGCGGAGCGAGCGGCGCAATTTAGCAAGGGATTTTGCATTCAAAATACGGAAGAGATATTTATAATCGCCTCCGTAGATAGACGACAATATCCAATTGGCTATAGATTGCAAGATTTATCAAATTCCCCCATCCAGGGATTATTCTACAGAGAAGAACTCATCAAAGTTCGTAAGCCGGAGTTGTTCCCCATTGTCATAAAGAAGTCTAGAATTGTCAATTGTCCTGGTTGGGCTGCGACTCGAGTCAAGACCAGTGGATCGACGCCGGGGATATAGGGGGATGAATCGATCATCGTCGTCATGCCAAACCCCGCCCCTAACCCTCATTTACAAGGATCTTGTTTTATTACTCTCTAAACTTGGTTCGGATAAGCGCAAAAAACTCGTGGTAGCTCTGAAGAAGAAGCACATTGATTGCCTATCTGAGATTTCTTCCAACTTTTAAAAAAATAATCTCACGCGAGACACGGTAACGGTTAAAACCCTAAACAAATATAATGCCGAAATAAGAAAAGTAGCGAGCAAAGGAACATCCACCCCCGCTAAAAGGAAGATTTTGAAATCGCAGAGGGGTGGGGCTATTCTCTCTGTACTGCTCCCCCTTGCCGCCAGCTTTATAACTGGTCTTTTAACGAAATGAAGGAGTTTTGTCTAATACCCAAAAATATGGCCGATAACATGTTATCGCAACAACATTCTACCACCCTCGGTCAAAAGGTAGAAAATAACCCGGTATTACGCCCAACCGAGAAAAATAATAAAATGCCACTAAAGAAGAAAAAGGAAACGAATCGAGCATGCACAACCAAGACAAAATAAAAAATAAAATAAACCATCAAAGAAGAAAAAGGAAAGGATTCGAGGGGACAATTGCCTCGGAATATATTACCGGTGGGAAGAAAAATTACTCGACCTGTTGAAAAGACCAGACCCCCTTTACATCATTGGGCGGCTTTGGCATCTGAGAGTACATTCGGCCAACGTCAGTACATAAATTCAATGCTAACGCTCTTGAATAGCGCCTCGGGCGTCTCTTGGGACTCCCGGGGCAATCTTTTGGATCCGATACGTGATTATAATATTATTGACATATTAGAAGTATTAACCCGTGGAGCCCCGGCTAGTTTTGTATTGTTTGTTCACCAGAATCCGGCCGGTTTTCAAAAAATTGTTTTATTCCAGAAACAATAGCGAATGGGTTAGGAATGAAGGAAAAACCACGAAAAAACGCTCAAAAAGCTTAAAGAATGGTCCTACAGAGCCCCCGAAAACGTATTTTACAAGAGTAAAAAATTGAAGGCAATTTCCCCAAAAAACCAGGTTATCGCGCGCTCACGCGCAACCATCGGCACGGTTGCGTGGGATACGTACACAGTTCCCATACAAATCTGAGCCCTCTCGAGTGGCTACACCTGAGGTTACGGTCGGAGCAATTAGGGTGACTCGTCAGACGCGTCGCTGGGGCTGTGCGTTACATACATCGCCGACGCGCCAGACGCGTCGCTGGTGCTGGACGGGTTAAGTAATTCGAAAGACTCGAGGGGATTTAGCACCGAAGATGTGCCCTTTACCCGATTACTCTTGCACAGCACGAAAGTAGATCCGTCTATGATACGCAGTAATAAGGCTAAAAAACAATTATTCGGCGGTGCCTCGGGCTCATTCACCTTTGCGCAGGTGCCGAGGCGGGGTTGGGATTCATACGGGCTATAAAATAGGGGGCGTGGACGTGACTCGCGGTTAGACAGCCACCGACACGAGATTGAACGAGTGGGTGCGCCAGAGAGAGAGAGAGAGAGAGAGAGATCGAGATATAGAGAGAGAGAGGACATTCAATAATGGCGCTGCACCCCTTTACACCCACTTGGGGTCGGATGACCGACAGACAGTTTTTTTACCCCAATACGTGTTTCGTAACAGCCATTAACGCCACGTGTTTTAAGCCGGCTGGCATAGTTAAAGATCTCGCTGAGATCTATTCTTACGCCAACCTTCTCGACGGGAGAAAGCAGCTATTTGACTTAAATAGAGCAGTTTGGTGTGATAGGCCTAATGTGGGCTCTTTGACGGTGAGAGAACCTCCTCGGGACACAAACTATCCTCTCGTCATTGGTATGGTGACGCAGTTTGGTCTGGGAGAACCTTTGGAATACAACCCCGTGGCCCAATATTTTGTAGAAAATAGTAGGGACGTGCGTTATGTGAATGGACTTATGTCTGACTCGCGAGAGAAAAGACTAGAGCACTTTAAAAAATGCCTCAATAATTTGGTGGATTACGTGATGAACAACAAATTCATTCGCAGGGTTGTTATTCCGGCCGGCATAGGGTTGGGGAAAATTAGGTCGCGATTGGAATGAGAGATACCTTCCCGAACTAAGAGAAATGGCGCGCCAACTCCTAACGTACAATGTG
Source organism: Paralithodes platypus (assembly GCA_032716605.1). Lineage (NCBI taxonomy): Eukaryota > Metazoa > Arthropoda > Malacostraca > Decapoda > Lithodidae > Paralithodes > Paralithodes platypus. The sequence goes on from CM064545.1 coordinate 12,422,268, forward strand.
GAGGCAGCGCTCGTGTTGGGGGCGGCTGGGGATGTGGGTGAGGATGTGGTAGATACCGCAGCCTCGTCTCGGGGATCTCGTCTTTAACACTCAACGAGCGGCTAGGTCGGTAACTGCTATGTACCACCCAGCGGGTGGTTTTACCCTAAACGAGCTTATTTCCGTGCTCTTTTTCATGCATAAACAAGAGCCAGAGCGTAATACAATTATGTTTCCCTGAAAGGGCGTAAATTGAGCTTTCCAATGACACCAGAACCATCCTCCTACGACCCCGCGTTCTCTTGCAACGATCATGCACGACGAGTGCAAAAACCCAAAAATACGGTAATTTCGTTACACAATTCCCTATATAGCGAGCGAGGAAGGGTGGAGGTATGTTGAATAAATGTCAGTAGGCGCGCTGGACCAGTGCCGAGCGATCATGAGCCGACCCACGCTCCTCCACCCGCTCGTCTCTCTCTCAGAGCCATTATTGCTCAAAAATTGCACACGGACTAAAGTCCGCCCCCGCTCCAAGTTTTTCGATACGGACTTAAGTCCGCTCCCGCTACAAATGGGTTAAATTGCCTATAAAATTGTATTTCCCACCGAGGTGGAGTGCAGTTTTCATCATGCAATCATCAACGAGAATGGTGTTGCAGCCTCCCTCTGAAGATGAGTTCTCTAAACTCTTTAACACCCCCACTCACTTTAGAGGGGGTGCATTTGATCACATTCAAACCGTAAAATGTTCACCATTATCTAGTAGGTTGCATCCGCGGGGTGGGGGATTTTTCAGCACCCTGGCTAAGCTGGCTAAAACAGCGATGCCCTTTTTATTTTGCAACGTCGCGCCCAGCGCCCTTCAGTTTGCCCAAGACGTTGTACAAGATGTGAGGAGCGATAACAGTGGCGTGAGGGGTTCTTTAAAAAAGAGAGGCGTAGAGGCCTTAAAGGGCATGGGCAGTAGAATAATGAAAGGGGGTAAAAGAAGAAAAAAAGCCACAACGTCAAAGAAGAAGAAAACGAAGAAAAGGAAAAGGAAGCGGGGGAGTGCGTGTCATAAAATGAAAGACATCTTTGACATGCTTTAGTCGCGTGTGGGAAGCGGTTCATAAAAGGAAGTTCCCCTCGCAATTTAATTTATAATAGTTCGAGGGTGAGAGAGACAACATGTCGATGCCGACAGTCCCAGTATCCGAATACGCACCCAGTATAGTGGGGGAAATTCCCAGGATTCACAGACAACGTCTAGTTGAAAGCTCCATCGCGTCTAAGTCGCTCGTAGATATTCTACCCGTAAACTTAAGTAGTAATTCGAGACTCAAAGATAAATACTTGGAGTTCCGCATCCCGGGGTTGAAGGGATCTTTAATTGACCTTTCCAAATTGGTCATAGAGCTTAAACTGGGTCTAACGCAAGCGGATGGGATATCCAAATTAGAAGAAGCCGTCAATGTTGAATATTGCAATGGCACGGGGAACACCGTATTCAAATCTATCCAAGTCTATATCGGGGACCAAATGGTGGAAACAAATCCCTATTTTAATTACTGGTCCTATATTAACCCTTCTGTCCGCCTCTAAAAATCTGGACTATGTGGCGGGGGCGGACTTTAGTCTGTGTGCAATTTTGGCGCAACATTGGCTCTGAGAGAGAGCCGAGCGGTGGGAGGAGCATAGGTTACCTCATGACCGCTCGCCACCGTTGCGGCTGGCCTACTGACATGTACTCCACACTACTCCACCCTCTCTCCCTCGCTACACACGTAATTATGTAGCGAAATTGAACTGGGGTTGTGTGGGACAGGGATCTGCCTTGCTTAGGCCAATCGGCTTTCTGCAGACTCCCATTTTCTTATGTTCTTATGTTCTTATGAAATGACCGTATTTTAGCGATTTTGCCCTTCGCTTGCATGATCGTTGCAAAACAAGCAGCCATCGTAGAAGGATGGTTCGAGTGTCATTGGAAAGCTTAATTTATGCCCTTTCAGGGATAGATAATTGTATTACGCTTTGGCTCTTGTTTATGCATGAAAAAGAGCACAGAAACAACCCAATTTATGGTAAAAACACCCCGCTGGGTGGCACGGTGAAATATACTCCACCACCCGCTCTTAAGGTGTTAAAATGGTGACGAGCATTTCTCCCACCAAACTCAAGTCTTTGGGAGAATTGGGAAATCTATTTAAAGACTACAAGAATGGAAACATTGTCGATACTTACGATGATGCGGGATATTTTACTGGGTTACATTCCAAGTATAAAAATATTCTAAAAAACTTTAAAGAACACAGGCTCCATATGACATTTCCCATTATGTCCGATATAGCCTCGTGTGATCAGTACTTGTGCGATGATGTGTCGATTAGAATTAGCTTAGAATTAGCGAATGAATCTTGGTTTTTGAACAGTGACGGTACGGGTGATGGAATAAGAGCCCATATCGATTTTGCCAAACTTTGGGTGACCAGACTCAATCCTTTCCCTTCCGCCCTGGCGGCCTTAAACAATCACCTGTCCGACGGTGAGAGTACCAAATCTCTCTTCAATAAAACACTCTACAAATCCCTCGTTCTCGGTAAAATGCAGACGAGTATCGTTTGTGATTTGCCTTGGGGTAGCGTTATTCCGGAATGTCTCTACATTGCCATGGTTGATATGAGCGCTTTCGCTGGTGCTTATAATACAAATGGGTTGTTTTTTACCAATACAAATTTATCCGAAATAGCCATATCCGTCAATGGACTGAGTGTTTACAAAAATACGGTCAGTTTTCCTCACGAGTGCGCTCAAGCTTATTATAACACCATAGACAGCCTGGGAATAGAAAATGATAATTTGCTCGAGTTTGATACTTTTAAGAAAGGGCGAACCATATTGGTGTATAGTTTAACACCCGACGACTTACAAGGAACAGTGCCGCTAGAACAAAGTGGCAATCTGAGAATAAGCCTTCAGCTGAAACGGGGATTAGAGAAGAACCTGGTTATTCTAATATTCGGCGATACGAAAGGGGTCATTAGCATAAACGCCGAAAGAAACGTGAGCTGCGAAAGTAGGGCTTAAAAAAATGAATAGCCAACACATTTTGAAGGCGCTTAGCGAAAAATTAGATCCCAATAAGATACAATTTCTCGGATGTCTCTCAGCCGATGAAGTGGGTAGGCTTGATTTAAAGCGTTCATACCATAAGGATGTTATATTTATCGCCAATGTTTTTGCCGAAGGAAAAAATACATCTCATTGGACATTGGGTAGTATTTTACGTAAATAAAAAGTGTATTTACTTTTTTTACTCATACGCTCTACCGCCGAAAATGTACTCACGCCACTTTCGGGATTTTCTAAATAGACACGAGGATTTTAGTTTTTTAAGATGGGTCTTTAGGTTACAAGCGGAAAAATCGCTAGTGTGCGGGGTCTATTGTATTCAGTTTGCTTATTTGTGCGCACGAACTAGTATTGCGAAGGTGTGCGAGGTTTTGCAACAACATTATCATAGAAATAATATTATTAAGAATGATAGACGTGTTTTACAATATGTGTATAAAACATTTCACATGCCCGATTGTAAGGCCGTATTTTGTTCGGGTTTTAACTACCATTCTTGTTTGAAGTTGTGTACATTGGCGCAGCCGAGCCGATGACCAATGGGCGAGCCAATCATGGGCCTAAACTTACGCGGGTGTGTAAATGTCACGGGTTTGGGTGTATGGGGTGGAAGGCAATGTAGGGGCGACAGTCTTGATAAGCACGCGCCAACGTCTACAACTTGGAAGGTAAGCTTCAAGTCCAACCACTCGTTCGTGTTATATTTCCAAAATTGTTTCTCGCGATTGATGAAATCGCTAAATTGTAGTATTAATAGTAGTAGTAGCATTACCAGTGTTATAAATTAAGTTGATTTATGTTTGTTTTTTTCAAGTTGACCCACTTTCGATTGAGTGGATGCTTACAATATACATACAAACAAGTTTATAGAAATTTCCTTTACGCAACTATTTGTTTAATGTTGATACTTTTCCTAAAGTTAGCGCGGTGTTTCAAAATAGTATAGCTAATAAACATCTAGTTTTAAGAAGATGCCTTTTGTTGAAAGTGGTATTAAAATATGGCTTTTCTCGTTTGTTTATTGTCATGAATACGGGACATCAGAATTCACCGTCGGAAGGAGCGAGGGAGAAGGCGAGGCCATCAACGACCGAGCTCTTAAAAGGTATGTATTAAAATAGTGCAGCGAGTTTTCCACTATAGAAAAAACAAAAAATTGTTTATATAAAGTATCGCGCATTTTCTTTTTAAGATTGTATCTCGCAGTTGATAAGGTCATTAAAATAAATGTTGATAATCATTTGTTTTTAACTTTGCGAATGGAGTTGTTATTGATATAAGCGTAATCACTTTCTTCCAAAGTTGATTGAGTTTCAAATAAGGCGGATCCAACGTAGACAAATATCGTAAATATAAATGACCATTTTTGTTTTCAAAGATTGTATCTCGTAATTGATAAAGTAATACAAAAATTGTGTGATAGGCTAATCGTTTATTATTATTTTTTCTTTTTTAACTTTGTGAATGGTGTTGTTATTCGAGTAAGCGCAATAACTAGTTTTTCTATTATCATAATATGGCGTGATTGAAATTCTAAACAAAAATATATCTATATTTTTCAGAGATGGCCTATGCCGGGATGTGTATGCAATTTAACTTCGGTGGAAACAACGCTTGTTTCTCCATCAACACCCTGCAGATACGGACACCTAGTCGAGATAATTCATGCAGGGGGAAGTGTCGAAAGTACAAAGACGAGGGGCGAACGGGGGAGGGGGATGTGGGGAGAGGAGGCGAAGAGGAGAAAAAATCAGAGTTTGCCCACTGAAAATGGCAACCACGCCCCCGCCCACGCTTCTAATAGAAACCCGCGAACGAGGACTCGCCCTGACATCCTCGTGGGGGCGATGAGTGGGGGGAATATTCTCCGAGCGACATCCGCCGCGCCCCCCCTGGTAAGCGCCGTGGTGACGCGGGCGGCGACGGCGCCCGTGCCCGCGGTGGCGGGGGCGGTGAGCACGCCCGCGGGGGTGGGGGTGGTGACCACGCCCGCGACCTCAGTAAACCCCAGCCCCCGCGCGGCCTCAGTAGACCCCACCCCCTGCGCCGCTGTCACGCAGGGTCCAACGGCAGCTCCCACCTCCTCCACCTCCGCTCCAACCGCCCCCGGTGGCTCCTTCAACACCGAGGATGCCGTAGTGAATCCTCACACTATTTGAGGTCCTCTGATTGGTGCCCCTTTACAAAAACAACAACAACAGCAACAACCACTGAAAAGACGTCGACAGCTCCTTCGCCAGATCTCCCCTATAGGAAACGATGGAGATGCGGCTGAGGGGGGCCGAGTCGAAAAATCTAGCAAACGAAAGGGTGTGGACAAGAAGAGTGGGGGAAATGAAAAGAACGAAACGAAACAAAAACCCCGAGGTGCCGATTTGGATTTACTTAATAAGAGTTTCTTTATTAATGACGACCGTGAAAATATTGTAGCCTCCGATGTGCCCGTTCATATGTCTGATTTAATTGACAGTTCTATACAAGCGGGGTTGTTAGATAACCAATTGATGGATATAAGTGCTTTGGACGCCTTTTTTGCTTAGTCGATGAGAAATGCCTGTGTCTAGCCTAGTATTGTTTAAAACAAAACAATTAGCACCCTCAAAATTGTGTGTGTGTGTGTTCACAAATAGATAGGTGTACTTTGCATTTTATGAATAACGACTGTGTGTATTAGAATTAATGTATCACTATTTACTTATTTACGTTTGGGTGTGTATAACACCGTAATTCATATATTTACCCCGGCGTATGTATCAACTATAATATGTGGATTAGTAAATCTAGAACATGCGACGTGGTAAATGTAGCATAGCTTTTATATCTAAGGCGTTTGTGTGTGCCACAATTCGCGTTTGACGAATGCGTGTATTTAAAATAATAATAAAAATAAATGTAACGAGTGAATTTTTTTTTTTTTATCGCATATGTATAATTGTATATGTATAGTCTTAAAATTAATATCAATGCTAATGCACAATTCCCTAAAAAAATGGAAGATATATTATCATTTATGTATGCACAAAGTATTGAATGAAAATACGAAAAATACAAAAATAAAAGTCATGGGATGAAATACAGATATTATGTAGGCCTATACAAATAGTATTGAATTAAAAACAAAAAAAGATGGGAGAATTATTAAGATTATATTTGCCCCAACTACTAGAAATAAAAATGGAAGATGAAATAAAGATATTGAATGAACAAATAAAAAAAACACAAAAAGATGGAAGAATTGTTAAGATTATATTTACCACAACTACTCGAGCTAAAACAAATAATGGAAGAAGAGATATTATCATTTATGTATACGCAACGTATTGAATGACAAAAACAAAATGAGAACATTTATGGATACATTATAGATTATATATTTGTAATAATCTGAGGAGAGGGTGGTAGTAGTCGATGTCCGGAAAGGTCGCGTGTTGAGGTATGGGCCTGTGGCGGGTGGTGAATAAAGGAGACACTGAGACCTCATTAATAATTCATTTCTCCCGCCTATGGGGGACTCTGTCAAATAGTATTGAATACAAAAAAAAAAAAAGGGCGAATGATTAAGATTCGAGCTAAAAATGGAAGACGAGATATTATAATTTATGTATACAATGAGTATTGAATGAAAATACGACAATATGAAATGAAAATACGAAAACATGATAACTTGGAAAATAGCTTATCATTATCTACAATTATTTTTCAAAGAGTATTGTCTAAGAACATGGGAAACAAAATGGGAACATTTATGGATATATTATAGATCATATTTGTAATAATCTAAAGATGAGACATAGCCTGTGGTGGGCGGTGTAGGGAGACGCTCGAGCCTCATAAATAATTCATTTCGCTCACCTATAGGGGAAGTGTGTGTGTGGTGGGAAGGTATAATTATTTAGGGCTCCAGGAGGCACTACTGTTTCGACGATATTTGAGGGGGGGGGGGGGGGGGGGGGGGGCAAAAATGGTTCCAGGAGGCACCACTGTTTCGACGATATTTGAGGGAAGGGGGGGGGGGGGGGGGCAAAAATGGTTCCGGGAGGCACCACTGTTTCGATGACATTTGAGGGGGGGGGGGGGTCGCTCCGCGCTCCAAGTCCGGGGGGGGGGGGGGGAAGTGGGGGTCACTCCACGCTTCAAGTCAATGGGGGGGGGGGAATTAAAAATGGTTCCACCTGGCACTTCTATACCCTACTAATGTGTGAGCGGGTAATAGAGAAGTTTGCAGTGAGAGTAAATGCATGCCTGAACAGAAATGGTGCTCATATCGAACACATCATTTAGACACTATATGCAAAAATGACTATTTTACATTTTTTACTGCTGTATTAGAATGAATCATATAATCAAAACCATTTTTTTTTTTTGTAAATATAATTCCCATCTGTGTTTATTAAGATGCTGTATCTCAGAATTTGATATTTCAAAATGCCAATGTGTGGTAAGCAATCAAAATCAGGGTGTTTTTTTGAGACACCCTGTATATGACAAACACTTCTAAAAAACTTATATTGAATGAATTATTAACTTCATAAACCTCTGAATAAAGCAACTGAAACTATAGAATATGTTTTACAAAGGTTTGAGACATTCAAATAAATCTATTTTTATATTTACAAAGGGCGAATATGCTACGAATTAAACAAACGAAAACTGCTTCAAAAATCATACTCATGGCTGCTAATAGTATACAATGCATAATATTGGTATATTTCTTTTTGCCCAAACAAAAATATGGTTAGGCTCCAAAGCGACCATTCTTCATCTGGTGGTCACCACAAGAAGCTTCTAATTGCAAATGGTATAGAAGGGGAGGCGGGGGGATTTTGGGTGGCATAGGGTAAACAAAAAGGGTAATGCTGGGGAAAGAGCTGTCAATGGCAGAACTTGTAAGGTGGCTTTACTGTTATTTTATGTTTAAGTTGACGTTAAATGGGTGATGTCTTGTAAAAGAATGGTGACAAATTTAGTATGGGGGAGGAGATGGCTGTAGGGGTGGGAGTTTTTTTTTATCAGGGACGGATGGGTCATCGCGTAATAACTATTTGTTCGTGGGCAAGAGGGAGAGAATGAAAGGGAGCGGCCTCCTCCAAATGTAGGGGTATTGGAGCTAGAGTTAATATTCTTCCTTGGGGTTATTATTTTATGAGAATTTGATCGAGAACGGTTTGAGTCAGGGGAGGGTAAATCAGCTGGGCTGCTCGGTGTTCATTTTAGAGGAGATTGGGGAGGAATGAGATTGGGAGATTGGTGAGGGATGGTGGGTATTTTTGGAGTAGGAGGAGGTGGGGAGGCATGAAAGATGTTGAGGTATTGAGGTCAGGAAGATCAGGTGAGGGTAAATCAGCTAGGCTGTTGGGTTTACGGTTTAGAGGAGTTTGGGGAGGGATAGTGGGCGTTTTTGGTGTAGGAGGGGGTGGGGGAGGCGTGAAGGATGTTGGGGTAGTGAGGTCAGGAAGATCAGGGTCAGATGCATTTAGAGGAGGGTCTTTTTGAGGGATTGTGATTGAGGGACATTGTGGGAATTCAGGTTGGTCAGTGACAGTTGTGAGAGAGGGATTTTGGGTAGGGGTTCTTGAGGTTCATTTCCAGTGGGGGGATGAACACTAGTGGGAATGAATGAGGTTTCAGGGGTTTCGTTGGCATTTGGGGGATGAGGAATAGGGGTAGTTGAGGATGAGTTGGAGGTAGAGGTTGAGTGTAGTGGTAGTGTGGTGGAGGATGGGTTAGAGGTGGAGGTTGAGGGGGGTAGAAAGAGGGGTAGCTGGGAGAGTTGGAGTGTGAGAGTGTTTGCTATGTTGGAACCAAGCCTCGGGGATCATGATAGCAGGGAGGTTGTGGACAGTCAGGCCATCATTTAGGAGTTTGTTAAATTGTGGGGTTACTTTTTGGTTTGTTAGATGAAGTGCTACATTGACAAGTACTGAGGTTTGGGCGAATCATTCGCGATTGAAGAATAGGCTGGGAGAATTGGTGATGGGTGAGAAAGTGGGGATAAGAGGGGAGGATTGAGGGGTATGTGAGGTGGCAGCTGAAGCATATGATATGGCAGTGACTGGGAGGGATGAGAAAAAAGGACGTGTTTGGTTGGAAGGGGATGGAGTAGCCTTTGAGGGTTTTTTCTGGTTTCTTTTAATACATTAAGATGAAGGGACATTCGGCACTGATAGCAATATGAGGGCCGTTGCAGTTAGAGCATTTCAGGGTGCTTGAAGAGCAGGTGGTGAATGAGTGCCCTGACTCAGCACAACGAGAGCAAGTTTTTTTTTTTTTATATTGGGCTGTGTGATGTCTGTAATTATAGCACTTGAAGCACTGTTTAAGATTAATCCAGGACTCAGGGGTTAAACTCAGGCGGCAAAATCACGTGAAATGCTTTGAGACCTGTTTTGAGGAGTTTACTGACCTCCTGAGGGGAGGCACAATGAATTTTCAGAGCATTACGGGGGGTCTTAAAAACTTAACAGACATTTATGGAGTTCTTCTGGTCAATTTCCTTGGCAATCTCATCTTCATCTTTGTTGAGGATGCTATTGTCAGGGTGCAGAATTTTCACAGTACAGGCAGCTTTGAGTTCTGGGGAGAGGACTAGCTCATAACCAGCAGAATTAAGTTTCTTGAGAGTGGCAGGGTTGAGATATACAGTACATCAAGATCTTTTTGAGAAGCAAGTCTTATCTTTATGCCATTTGAATTTTTGAAAACCCTGCCTATTTGAGTTTGATTGATGCTAAAGATATGGGAGCTTAGGTCATCAGGGATAGGGTTAGTGCATTTAAACTTGACATAGAGTGCCATACTGAATCATTGCGAAAAAAAAAAGAATAAGTGCTAAATATGGGAAAAATTGAATTAAGTGAGTAGGGAAAAAGTTCTGAGTATAGGGAGATAATGAGAGTTAGTTGAAAGTTAATATAAATGTATAAGCTAAACTGTACCCAGTGGGCACCCCTATGAGGTGTCCCCAGAAAAAACCTACTTCCTACCTTTGCCCTTGGACTGCAATGTCACAGGGACCCTAACCTACTTGAAGACATAACCCTACCCACTTGCCTCCTATAACCAGGGGCTAACCCCACCCCCCACCCCACCCCCCCTTCATGGCAATGCCTTCAGGGTTTGGCGTCGTACTACAAGTGGGCTTCTACTGGGCGGGAACGGGTACACACATTTACTAAATTTGGACAAAAAAGTAAGGAAATAAGTTTGGGGAAAAATAAGAATATAGAAAAGTAATGAGAATGGAGAAGGATGATGATGAGATATGAGGTGAGATGCAGGGAGCTGATTGGCCGGGAGAGCGCAGTTCGAGGTGTTGATTGGTGGAGAGAGATAGCTGATGGAGGAGGCTAGAAGGCTAGGTCTGGCTGGTCCTCAAAACGTCCATCTTCTATCTTCTGTCTTCTTTCTTATTTTGTCTTTCTTCTGCAGCTTGAAGGTCTTGAAGATGGGGGGCTACAGGTCTGTTGGGAGAGACCAGAGCGTCACCAGAGCGTCGTGGAGCTGAGAGTATAATGTGCTTCAGTGGCATTTTAGCTTTTTGTAGGTAATAGGAGGCGTCAATCTGTTGACAAGCTTGCCAGATGTCACCAGATTCGCCAATTATCGAAATAAAATATAAACAAGACTAAGTTGGGTGATAGTTTCTAAATTATTTGTCGATTTTTTCTGAAGTTAAGTCTTATGACAAGCGATTTTAATCTTATATATTCTTCATATCTATTATAATAATCTCATATATATTTTAGCTCACTACTTTATTGTATATTTAAAATAAGAGCAGGAAAAAATATTGTGTTGTGAAATAAATCCATTACGAAACGGTAAATACTGGTTGCAACAAATACTAGTAGATAATTTACCTTCTTTTGTATGCAAATGATATAATTATAATAGTGGTATATAATTTAAACAATGCGTTAAGATTAAATTGACATTTCATTCAGTTACATATTTTTCTCTGAACAGGACTGTCAGACTTGAGAAGCAGCTAATTTATTATAGAGGCTGTTGATTGACTAATGGATAGGAGTATGCTTAGTTAATCAAGATATCTTCATTATTTCATATGTATTTTTTTAATAATTTAATAACAAGCAATTTCAACAATTGAGAGAGAGATATTCGATCCCCATGGTATAAAATATGTCACATAAATACACTATTAATGTAAATTTTATAAAGTGAACACAGACAAAATAAAAACAATTATGAGAAAACCACTAAGCAAGAGAGGAGACTGCCTGCTGAAACGGCTGAGTTCTCGAGCCTATCAGCCAATCAGGGGCTGATATCCTAACTTACCACCACCGTGGTGATGTTACGAAGCCACTGCATATGTTAAAAATGCAGAGGCTTGTGATTGCTAAGGCTGGTTAGATGTAAGCCGAGACTCAGTCAGTCTAAAAAATATCTCTTACTTGTTGGCTTTATCAATTTTTATTTCGCTTCTGTTCACTTTATAATATCTATGTTCTAATGTGTTATATGTGATATATTTTAGCTCTCAGGGTTCTTATATCACTTGAGATTATCACATTATCATTAAAGTTGCTTACAATTTTAGAGTTTCAATAATATATATGAAAAAATTAAGATATCTCAACTTTATCAACACACATCAATCAACAACCAATCAGCACCTTCTGTATACAATACTCTACTTTACAATGAAAAATAGAAATGTACTCAAGGTAAAAAGACTACCAGCCAATCAACGCGCTCCCTTTAACCTTCCCTTTAAACCAGCTGAGTTTGACAGTCTGGACTCTTGCTGTAAACATGCCACACCTTCCCGGCCGACCAATCAGAAGCCTCCTTTTTCGGAGCTGACAGCTAAGTGTCCAGCTTTACCCTTAAACTCACTCTCGCTCTCTCCACAGGCCGTTTCCTCTCGTTGCAATAGGTCTAATACATCAGTGCCAGCCCTATACTCCCGTAAGCTACTAAAAGACATTTGCAACCAGCTTCCAGGAACTTAATATGGAGAGAAAAGAGTTGAAGCGAATGAGGGAAATATTCAATCCGCACGGCCAAAGCAAAGACTGGCCGAGCGGGTGGCTCAGCCAATCACAGCGCCGGAAAGCGGGAGGCGGGGCTATATCAAGGGGGTGGTGGAAGCTGCAGAGGGCTTTTTGGGACCTAGATTTCCACTTCTAAGTGGGGTACCACAAGGCGGGTGTTTATCACCAACGTTGTATGCAATTTTTACATTAGATATTCCCTCACCTACACAAAATAGTGAACATGTAATATTTGCTGATGACATCACTCAAATTATAATGACCCCAGGTACATCAAAACATAGAGCAGTTATTGAAGCAGTTATTGAGCAGTTAGAGAGCCATTGAATCTATAAATAATTATGAAAAATTATGGAAAATTCGCTCTAATGTAACCAAATTGTCAGTGATACCATTAAATCGTTATACTGTAGATATCCAGCACTGGTAATTAATAATAACATATTACCATACAAAAATCAAGGTACTATTTTAGGACTTAAAATTGGAAAAGGCGGATATGGAAGTTTTATAATAACAAGGTTAATAGAACAAGACAGATATTAAATAAGTTGTCTATATTACATAATACCTTAACTAAAACAAAAGAAAAACTATACAAAACGTAAATTCGACCTATTTTAACTTATCCCCCTTGCCCGTTGAACACCTTAAGGAAGTTACAAGTAATACAAAATAATGCTTTACGATTTATTCACAATGTAAAATATCCAAATCTTATAAATAATGAAAGTTTACATTTGCTTTCCAATATACCGTCTATAAATGTATTGTTACAAGATTATGCAAGATGTATGGAGTACTATTGACGAAATTGATACAGATAATCAAGCCTATTATATCCAAAGTAATCCTGATCTTGAAGTAAAGATTCCGTACACTTTTAGAAGCGGATATGAGTTAATTAATCAACTAATAGAACCAATTTATACCTATCATTAAGTAAATTAATTACGGAATGGGTTTGATTCATGTTGCTAAATAAAAGCATAAAAATAAATAAAAAATAAACTGTTTTGTATATACTGAGTATATAATTGTATATATATATGTATATGTATATATGTGTATATATGTGTATATGTATATATATATATTGTTACGTATCTTGATCCTCAAGTGGTTAACTTGATGAATCTAGATAGCACAGAGATATATATTAAGGTATCAGTCAGCTGAAGGCAAAACAAAAGTAAAATCTAATAACATTTCCTGTTGTTGCTTCCTCTCCTTTTGGATCTTAGGACTTGGTATCCTTTATTGACTGATACTCTTTAATTATGGAAAAATACTGAAACTAATTAAAGTCATGTAGTATTTATAAAGAATTATTATTTAACCGAAGCTTAGTAGGCTATGGTTATGAACCGAATAAGTTATATCTAAAGAAGGACTATTAATTCTATAAAAGTCTTGAAAGATAAATATTAAAGTAAGAATATTTCTGTCTCTTACCCTTTTTGAAATGAATAGATAGTTTTCTTATATGTCCTTTTATTTATATTTAATGTAATTATTCTTGGTTCTTGTCTTACGTTAATAGTATTATATTATTATTATCATCAGGATTAATATCAAAGTCTAATAAAAAGTTAGATATATATTTAATAAATAGTTAAATGTATTTCTTAACCACGTAACATTGAAGTTTGATTATGAGTACATTAAGTTACAGGATCGCTTCATAGATTCGATTCAGGTCTCACTCAAATAATATGAAAAGCAAAAATAATATTTTGAAGCTAAAAGAATTTTCTTCAGCTTAGGAAATCACTAGAAGTAACATTAAAACAGCCATGTTAGTCTAAGGCGATATTACTAATATGAGACAATAGCATCACCGTACTAAGCACCGTTAAGCAATGGAAGCTTAATTAAAAGAAAATTAAAGAACTCGTAAGTCTTAATATAAAACAATAGTATTACTTTTATCATAACCCAATTTCTTAAAGAGTTGCTTTAGTCCACAAGTCAGTCAACTAAAATAGTTAAGTACATAATAGTAGCGTTAACGTTAATTCCCAATCACATATCACACTAACCAACATAACGTAAGTGTTTACACCGAACACACTTAACACACACTTATATAATCAGACTGACAGTCACAATCCCATTATAATACTTCACCCCGTCTTTCTCCAGCTGCAAATTCACCTTCCCAACTCCAAATGAGACTGATTTGAATGCCCACTACTCGGGTCTTATATACTAAACAATGATGGTGTAGGAACGAATCAGGAGGCGAGGGATGGTGCGCGCCCCAATCACAGCTCCTCGAGTTGCGTAGCAGGTGCGTGGTCCAATGGAGTCGATCATCGTCATAGCGTCGGGTCATCGAAGTAGTTTGCAGGGTCCCCTATGACGCACGCAGGTGTGAAGGCTTGTTTGCTGGTATGTGGACGAGCTAGTTTCCCACTCGCTGGTTCGCTCGCTGGTCTGCTTCGCCGCCTGGGTAATTTGGCACTCCTTCAACTCTGAATTCTAACTCTTAAATAAACATACAGGGCTCCTTATGTCAGAATATATATATATATATATATATACATATATATATATATATATATACATATGGATATTCAATTTAAGATTGTATGCGTGAGGGCAATGTGTTTTGTCTGCAAGTGGGGCGAAAGCTCTACCACAGATGGGAACTTATGTTTTCTTAGCATATAGTATGATTTATTATTTATTTGTTGTTCTTTATTCTATGATAATGTAGAGTAATAAACATTTGTATTTGGTCAAAAGTACAAGATAGTTAAAAAAAAAAAAAAACACTCATTAACTTCGATTTATGTAACAAATATAGTAAAATTATAAGTATTAGAAAACAAAAAATAACATTAAGAAATCATTAATATGATAATATACCTCCATTTATATACCAACGAGCAACATGGGTTATGACTCTATAAGATTGTTAGTTGGTTATAATATATGGTAGGGTTGATTGCTGGACTAGTTAGTCTACATGTGCAGTGTGGAAGTGGGTGCCTACATGCTAGTGGGATTGTTCAGAACAGTAATCAACATAACTTTATGATTAAGAAACAGTTATTAATTAACGATATCATACCACTTTTATATATATGCAGGGTGTGTTATGAAGGTCACATGCTTATATATATGTGTGTAATGTAAATAGGATTAAAGTTAAGACGAGTGCTAAAAAAAAAAAAAAAAAAAAAAATAGTATATTTCAGCAGCAAATGTAGGATGACGTTATTTCATATATTATGTTTTTCTCATATTGTGCAATGTTGAAGAGAGACACGAGATACATAAAGTTAGATAAATTAAGTTCAATACGATATTATACATCAGCATTGCACATCTCAAAAGTAATCAGTTTTAGTATATAATATATACTACAGTTGTAGTATATAATATATACTACAGTTGTAGTATATAATATATACTACAGTTGTAGTATATAATATATACTACAGTTGTAGTATATATTATATACTACAGTTGTAGTATATAATATATACTACAGTTGTAGTATATAATATATACTACAGGATACTATTATGATTACATGAAACAAGGATACAATTTTAAATGTTTTGCTAAAGTTAAATTAATTAGTAAAGTACCAGCAGTAGATATGATGCGCTGAGCTAATCTAACAAAGCGAGCCACTACTGTACGGTTACTTAACATATGTGGAGAGACTGTGATGCAAATTGAGATATAAAATGGATTGGATTTACAAATTAACAAGTTAATATTTGAAATTATAATATACATTTAACAATGGAGCAGACCAGTTTAGCCCGGTCGCTTTAATACTTCTACTTCCTTATTTTTCTTAGTTTTTTCTTACTCTAAATACAAAAATCCCCATTAATTAAATACCCTCCAAATACTCCACCAATTTTCTTCATAACAGGAAGGAATAAAGGAATCATTGTCAATCATATTGTTTAAAAGAATATTCCGTCGGTTTTGTGGTAAGCGTTACGAGTATTAAGTCAAGGATAATATTGTAATCATCAAATATATGTAGAGGATTAAGCGGTGAATATTGTTCATGTAGGTGTTTTGAGATTCTGATAATATCAAGCCATTTGTTGAGATATATTATTGAAATAGGTGTGATACGTGGTATACGGATTTATTGGTAATAGGGTTAAGATAATATATAATATAAGAGTGTTCTAGATAGGGAGATAGAGGTCATTGTAGTAATGCCCTGGTCTCTTGAGTAGACATATTAGGGCCCGGTAAGGTTATAATATTTTGGAGTTTAGTTAAGAATATATCTAGTGTTCTAGCTAGGGAAATAGAGGTCATAAATTATGTAGTAACGCCCTGGTCTCTTGAGTAGACATATTAGGGCCCGGTAAAGTTATATTATTTTGGAGTTTAGTTGAGAATATATCTAGTGTTCTAGATAGGGAAATAAAGGTAAGATTTATTAATGCCCTGGTCTCTTGAGTAGATACAGTAGGGCCCGGTAAAACTATATTATTTTGGAGACTAGTAACGTGCTTTTGGATCGAAGTCGAAGTGAGTCAATACCTGAATAGCGGGAATCCAAATAGGTGGTAACGAGAGCTCTCGAGTTCCAACGTACCATCTATTGTGGGTCGACGAAATATTCAATCTGTGTATTGAACTCATTTTGGCCCGAACAGAGAAATCGTTACTAGGTTAGTATAAAGCTATTAGTCTATCTATCTATCTATCTATTGCCGGACGCCTTACTCCCCTTACGATGGTGGACATACACAGAATGCCCCCAAGCGGACCTATTCCCTGTGAGAGGGACAACCCGAGCCAGTTTAGTGAAGGACTTACAGGATTGACCACTCAATTTAGGATTCGTCCGACTCCGAGGCCCTCTGTGTATCTTGTTAGCACTTTTTTCTACAGTGGTGTTCGGCTAATCCATCCACTAACCTGCCTTACCCTTAGGTAAGCAGTACGGATTTGTATCAGGTTTACTCCCCTAGACAGGTTGCCAACCAAGGCTGACGAATCCCATCCACCCGGATTTGTATAAGGTTGTCTCCCCTAGATGAGTTGCCGACCAAGGCTAACGAGTCCCATCCACCCGTACTATTAAGCTATTAGTAAGTTTGTTAAATAAAGTATACAAACTTCTAAATGACTGTCAAATTATTCCCCACCTTAGTAGTATAATTAGACAAAGAAAATAAGTACTACATTTTGGTGGCAAGCGGTGGGATTCGACAAATTGTTTAGATTGAGTATATTTATCTAACAGATCAGACATAATGACGGCAGTATTACCGTTCAGATTATGGGAAGAGGGGAAAGAAGAAATCGAGTTATGGATTGAACAATTAGAATGTCAATTCACGCTACTTGATGTAGAAGAAGATGAAAAGAAGATCGCCTATGGAAAGGCACACATAGGCAAGGCCCTGAACGATGTAGAGTACGTCTAGAGGGACTAGTGTCATGGGCAGAAGTTAGGAGTGCTCTAATTGAAGAATTTGGCCAAGAAACCTCCACAAGGAAGGCCAGAGACAAACTAAAGAGTATGAAACTAGACGGCCAAAATGTGAGAACTCTGAGGAGGGAGATCACGAAAAATTTCAAACTTGCGTACCCCCACATGGACCAAGAGAGCCAAGAAACAGAAATCAGAGAGATTATGATTCAAGCATGTCCTGTGGAAGTTAGAAGGCACTGCACTATCCATGAAGTGACTACCACTAAGGAACTCATGGAGGTGATTAAGAAAATAATGGAAGCCAGAGAGTTAACAGAGGAGAAAAAGAAAGGGGAGGAGGAGAACCAAAACAAAGGGTATCCAAGAACAATGATCAGATGCTTTATATGCAGACAAGCCGGACACCTAGCTAGGAACTGTTCCAACCGTCCCCAAATCCCAACACCTAGATTTAACTCAAGGCCCACACCTCCAAATGATCGACCCCTACCAAGGGTGACAGATCCAAACAAGGGAGGAATGCTTCCATTAGAGTACAGAGAGACAGAAACCCAGCCAAAAATCACAATGCCGAAATGGGGAGAAAATTTTCCCTTAAACCTCACATAGAAGGGTGATATAGTTTGGTCAATATATTAGAGAGACAAACGCCTTGTGAAACCATAGTAATAAATCGGAAAGCCGCGAACATGTTAATTGATACAGGGGCAAACAGAAGTTGTCTTTTGGAGAATTTTGTGAGGAATAGTCCGAAAGAAATAGGGCCATTAAATCAAACTATTATTCAGTTGTCAGGAGCCGGGGGTCAACCATTGATGATTCTAGGGAGAACTAATACGGTGGTGGTACAATGGAAGAGAATTAAATTCATCACAAATTTTTGTGTTCTATCAAGAAAATCTAATAGCGGAGTCGATGGATATCTGGGAATAGATCTCAATAGATCCGAAAGACACGACGACCACCCTACGACCTCAAATAGTATCTACCACGAGGAATCTCTCTATTCCCCCTAGATCTTGGAGAATGATAGAAATTCCTAAATCCCAGGGAATGACGGCAGTGATTTTTGAACCCGATGCACAGATCAAAGTGAGAATATCTCCCACCTTTATTACTACCGACCAGAGGAAATTAGTTCTGGCTAATTTTGGCGATGAACCGATCAATTATCAAAAGGGAAAACTGTTAGGACAAGTTACACCCGCGCAACCCTCCACTGTTGGAACTAACGGACCATTTAACTTACCTGAGATCCCGAAACAACTAACATCAGATCAAGCCACTACCTTACATGAATTGCTCTGGACTTACAGACGTGTTTGCTCAAGATGAAGGGGACCACGGATAGGCCCGAACCCGACACACCCACGAGATCTATACTCAAGGGCCCCCTATTAGACAACCTTATAGGCGACAAAATCCCATTATGAGGCAAAAGGAAAAGGAACAAGTAGAGGAGATGCTTAAGCAGGGGATAGTAGTGGAATCCTACAGTCCGTGGTCATCCCCAGTAGTCCTGGTAAAAAAAAAAAATGGGTCCACTTGGTTCTGTGTAGACTATAGGAAATTGAATGATGTCACCATCAAAGATGCACAACCCCTACCTGGTATTGATGACTCGCTAGAATCACTAAATGGGTCAACATGGTTTTCTACCCTAGACCTACAAGGTGGGTACTGGCAAGTACCCGTTAGGTCAGAGGACCAGGTAAAACCGCATTTGCCACGAGGGAAGGCAAACTCTATCAGTTCACGGTCTTGCCCTTCGGAGTTTGTAATGGACCAGCCAGTTTTACTAGAGTCATGGACGAAGTACTGAGGGGATTAACATGGAGAATTTGCTTAGCTTACCTGGATGATATTATAATTTGTTCAAACAGTTGGGAGGAACATATCAATCGACTACAAGAAGTATTAAGAGAGAATCAGGAGGGCGGGACTTAACTCCCTCAGACATATATGACGCGATCGCATCATATGGACTAGTGAACCAAAAACTCATATGACGCGATCGCATCATATGGACTTATCTCCATGCCTCTATAATAAGTTATATGACGCACTAGCGTCATATGGAGCTCAGTAAGTCCGATAAGTTACCTTACGATAAAACCGTTGGTGGCAACCTCAGCCACCTCCGATAATTCTAACGGCCGCAGTGTTGTTGTGAGTGTAGTGCGAGGCAGTGGCAATGATCCCGGGGCTCCGCCTCCTCGGACTTATTGGAACATAATATGTCTGAAGGAGTTAAATTGAAGCCTTCAAAATGCCAATTAGGGGCACGCAAGGTGGCATACCTAGGGCATGTAGTTTCAAGCATAGGTATCCAACCTGTGACGCATGTCCAGTGTGAGCATGCTGTACAGAACGCCTAGTCATGCCCCACTCTCGCTAGGATCGTCAGGGCAGGAACTTTGGCTGTAGTCTATGTAGAGTTTCCTAACTTAGTTCATGTGAGCCGTTGTACTATAAGTAATATGAATATGTATTTTGTTTTCATCTGAGTCAACGAGTTCTATTTTATATCATTAGTTATAAGTATTGTGTGTAAAACTTATTTGTAATGATGGGAGAAGCGGCAGCCACAGTTGGGGGTCAGTGGGTGCGCCATGCGGGAGGTGGGCCTAACTCACTAGCACTCCCCCCCCCCCCCCCCCCTCCCCTCAGTGCTAGGAAAGCCTTTGTCTATCCCAGAGGAGAGAGAGAAATTACGTAATGATTGTCAGTGGGCGGTCCTTAGTAGTTCACGTTGGGCTCACTAGAGGGCCGAGTATAAAAAGGGAAGTCTAGCCATTTTTGATCAGAACTCATTAGGCAGAGCGACTTCTCATTTCCCTTGCTAACTATATATATTCTTCTGACTGATGTGAACTTTCTCTACTACCTTACATTCTTATCTCCTCTTTTCCCTACCCTTTTTAACTTCCATGGTCCCGTTGGTGCAGAGCTAGTCAGCCAACGTATTATCGCTTGAGTTCTCATGAGATACATGCCTATTAGATAGCCTATTTTGGAAGGGTTAACTTAGAATAGGATTGATTTATGTTTGTTGCACTTGTCTATGCATTTCCCTGTGTGTTATTATTATTATTCCTGGTTCTGCTAGTCTAGGTAATGCTAGACTGGGGTAAGGCTTTTCTGTGTTACGAGTTGTTGTTTGATGCAGTGGTTAAGCGATAAACCTGCATACTCGTTTCGGTTCAGTGAAGCCTAGGTTGTCTTCGCGGCTGACTGTGTTGAGTTAATAATTTACAGTGCGTGAGGGCAAGAGCCTAACCACCCTGTATTTTATTAACAGCTTGTTTTTACTTTGTCAAGGAGCCGGGAGAAAACCAGATACAAGGGATCTGGATTTCTCAAAGTGCACTTGTTAGTGTTAACGTAATACTTTAAACAGTTGTGAGGAATTTACGCTAGGCTACGAGCCGTTTTTGCTCAGTCACTGCTACCTTTTGCCCACAGTACCCCAGCTAGACTTTACTCGATTAGTAGATACAGAATAGTATTGAAGCTTTCCTTATGTATGATATTGTTTATGCACTATTGATTTCATGTGTTGCAAGCTTGGCTACTTTAGTGATTAGTGGCCCACGAGCACAATCCGAGTAGGCTATTGCCGTTGCATTTGCGGAGTACTTCTTTTTAATGTTTGCCATTTACTATTGCATATTCTTTTAATTATTCTTATGCCAATTTAAACCTGTAATAGTATTTAATTGCCAGTGTTTTTCTTATTGAATTACTGTTCAAAATCCGATACGTACTTCTTACGAGCATCCGAGAAGCATCTAACTTTTTTCAGAAGATTCCTTGCTCGATGCTTAAGGACTATTAATTAACGTAACGTAATAGTGCCGATCCGAAGTAGAGGGTGGAGGACTTCTTAAGTTCTTAGTCAAGGGTGGATTACTTCGGCTTCGGCCAACACTATTCTTTGGTGTTGTTGTTTCTTACTTCTTTGTTTGATTGTTGACCAGACTAGAGAATTCCTGTCTCTTTATTAGTCTGTTGTTGAACACTAGTACCGAGTTCTTGTATACCCCGTTATAGCAGATTGAACTCTGGAGGGTATTGGTGTTTTTTGTTCGGCTGGCAGTACTCAGGGGTTGGGATCGTGTGTTTCCGTTGTGGCAGCGAGCCGTATTAGAGTCCTGATTGAGAGCCCTTGTGTACCCGAGTGCCAGTTCGTAACAAATGGCGACCTTGCTTAGGATTTTGTGAACAGTATAAATTTTTGCAGAGTTGTACAACATTTGTTTGTTTGTATTTTAGCGTGCATATTGAAGAATATTGTTTTTGTATGGCAATTAGTAAAGCATTTAAGAGACTCCAGTTAATTTAGTAATTAGTGCTTGCATAGGAAGTTAAACACTTTTGTCTCGAGAATTTTTTTGTGGACTTCAGTATGTCGTGCATTAGCACTGACGATGAGCGAGAGATGCCATTTGAAGGTGTGCCGTTAGTAACCAGTGAGGAGGATGCTAGAGTTTTTGTGAGTAAGCGGTACCACGTGACGGAGGAGAGGCTGACTGGGGTGGATGTTTGTGGCTTGCACCTGATAGCCAAGGTTTTGGGAATTTCCAATGTAGTAGGGATGTCCAAGGGGGAGCTGATTTCCTGGGTGTTGCGTGGGCGACATGGGGTTTCGGAGGAGAGGGCGTTTGGGGGGGTTCCTCCCCAGATCCCCTCTCACTCGACTCCCACAGTGCCGTCCACTCAGTTACCGGAGGTTAGCACTCTCCACAGAGGGATGAGAATTGGCAGATTGGTGTGCCCTCGGGTGGTGCAACATGGTGGTTCCCCAGTTTTTGCCCCCCCTCCTTCAGTAGTGGCAGCTCCCTCTTCCTGTCTGTCTCCAGATATGGTATTTAGACTTGAGCTTGCTAAGATTGAGGCTAGGAAGCAGGAGGATGAGACCAGGAGGCATGAAAATGAGACCAGGAGGCAGGAGGATGAGACGAGGAGGCATGAGATTGAGGTTAGGAGGCATGAGGCTGAGCTTAAGTACGACTCGGAGAAATATTGTGCTAAATTAGATTTAGATAAGCCTCGTGCAGAGTCGACAGGGACTTGGATGGGCCGTGAGGGCCAAGTAAGAGAACAGTCCTTGGCCCAATTAGTCAAATTGGTGCCGGTATTTAGTGAAACTGAAGTCACAGAATTTTTTAATCGTTTTGAGAAGAAATGTAGGGAGCATAATTGGCCTGAAGAGAAGTGGGCAGCTCTAGTCTCCTCAAGACTTACGGGTAAGGGTCTGAAGGCTTATGATGCACTGCCTTTAGAGTCTTGCATTGACTACCCAGAATTGAAGAGAGCTGTCCTACGGGCATACGAGTTGCAACCGGAAACATATCGATTGAAGTTTCGGGGTGTTACAAAGACTAGGGAGGTGACCTTTCTTGAACATGCCCGGGACTTAAAAGATGCACTTAAAAACTGGACACGTTCTGAGAAAGCTGAGACGGCCGAACAGTTGACTGAGCTGTTTCTGCTCGAGCAGTTTTATAAGTGTACTGGTGCAGAAATGACTTTAACTATTAAAGAAAAGAACCCAAAAACTCTACAGGAGGCAGCTGAGATGGCTGACCTCCGGCTATCACTAATTCGTGGGTGCGGGTCTGCCCAGCGTAGTGAGGCAGGTAACAAGGGGCGTGACGCCCCACCCCCCCGAGTTAGTGATATACCTTATGCAAACAAGTACAAGAGCCATGATACCAAGACTGACCACAAGACTAGCACCGTCCCATTTAAGAAGGGGCCGGGCCCTTCCCAGTACCAAGGGAAGCCCAAAGGGGAGGTGGAGTGTTATCATTGTCATAAAAAGGGGCACTTTGCAAGAGTCTGTCCTAGCAAACCACCTACAGCAGCTGTGTCTTTGGCCTGCAACATTGGTGTGTCTCCGAAGTCATCTGAGTTTGCCTGGGGCAGTTCGTCAGAGGCTGAGGCACAGCCAATGCAGAAGCACCTGGGAGGCTCGAACCCTGCTCAGGATGTTTTTTTGCGACCATAGAGGGCGGGGTTGCGTGATGTGGGCGGGGCGCAAGCATGGAGTAGAGGTCTTGCGTGATACAGGTGCTTCCCAGACTCTGATGAAAAACTTGACTGGCTACCCTATAAACGCGGCTCGGGTGGTAGTGGTGCAGGGTATTAATGCAACTCGGTCATACCCGCTGGTGCGGTTGGAGTTGGAGGTGGATGGTGTGGCACGTGAATTGGATGTCGGGATTGTGGAGAAACTGCCAGTGGAGGGCGTCGACCTTCTTCTCGGCAACGACTTTGCAATGCCCGCTTCCGAGGTTCTACCCTTAGTCGTTGCCGAGAGGCCGGCCGACGTGACTAGGGAAGAGCAAGAGTGGGTCGAGCGGTGCCAGACACAACCCATGGCGTGTGTTGTCACCCGAGCTCGGGCAGCTAAAGTGTCACAGCCTAGTCCTCCGTCTTCAGACCAGCGGAGGAACGATCAACAGGAGGAGGCTAAAGCTGGAGTTGGGTTTTAAGAGTTTTGACTCGGCGGCTCTCCTGGGTGATTCAGTATTAGCACCATTACTTAATTCTGGAGTAGCCCCTGGGCCTGTCATCGAGAGTGACGAGGCTGGGCATGACGAGTCTCCACGACAGCAACGTTATGTACATCGAGAGAGACAGAGGGAGCAGCCCAGTATCGGGGAAGGTCATGCATTGCTCCGGGAGCAGTTAGATCGCTTGGCACCCTCAGATATACGTCGGTTGCAACTAGAGGACCCTGAGCTCCAAACGTGTGCTAATGGAGCTGTAGAGCTCGACGAGGACGGCGATGCACAGCCAGGAGATTTTTTTTATTTGGAAGGCATCCTTTATAGGCGTTTTCAAGACCCTAAACGTAGTTGGCAAAAGGGGTCCGGAGTAGTGGACCAGTTGGTGGTGCCACGGAGTGCAGGGATAGCCTACTGAGGTTGGCGCATGACACACCACTGGCAGGACATCTAGGGGTGAGAAAAACGGTGGCGGCTTTGGGGAAATTGTTTTGGTGGCCGGGGATGAAGTCTCATGTGCAGTCATGGATAAACTCCTGTGATAATTGTCAACGTGTCGGGAAACCGAACCAAGTTATTCCTAAGGCTCCGTTACACCCTATTCCTGTGATTGGGCCACCCTTTAGTAAAATTATTGTTGACATGGTTGGTCCACTCCCTCCCACTAAGGCGGGAAATAAATTTGTGTTAACCATAATGGATGTTGCCACTAGATACCCCGATGCATACCCTATGAAAAATGGAATGGCTAAGACGGTAGTCAGTAACTTGTTGTGGTACTTCTCAAGGTACGGGTACCCGGAGGAGATTCAGTCTGATCAGGGATCTAATTTCACCTCCAACATGTTCAAGCAAACAATGCAACAGCATGGGATACGAGCAGTAGTATCGTCAGCGTATCACCCTGAGAGTCAAGGGGTGCTTGAGCGATGGCATGCTACACTTAAAAGCATGCTCAGGTGTTATTGTGCTGACAACGGTATGGATTGGGATCTTGGATTGCCTTATGTGCTGTTTGCTGCTCGGGAGGTACCTGGTGAGAGCCTGGGATTTAGTCCAAACGAGCTGATTTTTGGACACCGTGTCAGGGGCCCCTTTAACATGCTGAAAGAAATTTGGGAGGGGACTGTGCAGCCTTGTCCATTATTAAAGTATGTGCTTGAAAGCCGTGAGCGCATGCTTAAGAGTCTGGGAGATGGCAGGTAGAAATTTGACAGAATCACAAGCTTTGATGAAGGACAGGTATGATCGCAAAGTGAGGCTCCGGAAGTTCACTGTAGGACAAGAGGTATTAATTTTTGTTGCCTTTGGTTTGGTAACCCCCCTCTGCGAAGTACAACTGGACCTTATAAAATTGTAGACAAAATTTCAGACTTAGATTACCTTGTTGCCACTCCAGACAGGAGGAAAAAGAACCAGTTATGTCACGTGAACCTTATTAAAGAGTATGTGAGGCGCCCCTCTGAGCCTCTCACTGTCCCTGTGTTGGCTTGTTTGCGGCCGTGGTGGAGAAGGAGAGGGGGACAGTCCAGCTTCAGAGGAGGATAGCTGGGATCAACATGTTTCAGCGGATCAGTGGGCGGGGAACTCGAGCCTAAGGGCTGACGAGGCTATAGCTCATTTGCCTGTGCTGCAGTTTGATGCTATCCGTCAGTTGTTCGGTTCATACCCCACTGTATTTGCTGAACACCCAGGCCTCACTACTCAGGCTATGCATGATGTTGACGTGGGGGACCATCTACCCTTTAAGTCAATCCCGTACCGTGTGCCCCCCATAAAACTACCAGCTCTGAGGGATGAGTTGGAGTATATGCTCGGTAGAGGGTTGATAGAGAAAGGTACAGTTAAGTGGACTTCCCCTGTAACACTGCAGCCTAAGCCAGATGGCAAGGTACGCTTTTGTATTGATTTCCGTAGGTTAAACGGTTTGACTCCAACTAACCCATATCCTCTTCCTCGGGTTGATGATAGTGTTGACAAAATTGGTAATGCTCGTTTTTTGTCTAAAGTAGATTTAGTAAAAGGTTACTGGCAAGTACCTTTGTCCGAGCGTGCTAAAGAGGTATGTGGTTTTGTTGTGGACGGGAGTACCTACCGGTGCAATGTTATGCCTTACGGACTTAAGAATGCACCAGCAACGTTTCAGAACCTGATGAATGAAATTGTAAAGGACATTCCAAATTGCACCGTATATTTGGACGATGTAATCATTTATGATGACGACTTTGAGAGCCATTGTGAGCACCTTGAGACCTTGTTCCGGAAACTTAGTGAAGCAGGTGTAGTAAATTTGGCAAAGTGTGACTTCGTAAAAGCCACTGTGCAGTACCTTGGGTTTGTAGTGGGAAGGGGACAGGTGTGCCCTCCTCAGAACAAGGTACAGGCTATCAATAATATCCGCACCCAACAACTAAGAAGCAGATTATGAGATTCTTGGGTATGATAGGCTACTACAGACGCTTCATAAAAGGTTACTCAACGGTGTTGGCACCTCTCACAGATTTGTTATCTAAAGACAAAAAGTTTTTGTGGGCACCTGAGTGTGAAAAGGCTTTCACTTTGGTGAAACATTTGCTATGTACTCACCCGATACTCAGGGCCCCAGACTTTAACAGGCCTTTTCAGCTGGCAACAGATGCTAGTGGTGTAGGGGCTGGTGCCGTCTTGCTACAGACAGACAATGAAGGTGTGGAACACCCAGTAAGTTTCTTTTCTAAGAAGTTCAATGCTGCACAAAAGAACTATTCTACAATAGAAGAGGAATTACTGGCGATTGTGCTGTCGCTCAGGCACTTCGAGGTGTATGTTCCAGCCTATGGCCCAGTCGTGGTTATCTACACTGATCATCACCCTTTGAGATTCCTGAATCAATTTCACAATCGCAATATGAGACTGACCAGGTGGTCTTTGATGTTGCAGGAGTATAACCTGGACATCCGTCATATTGCTGGATGTGACAATGTGATCGCGGATTGTTTATCAAGGGTGGATGATCAGTCGTAGGCTATCACAGGTGTGTGGGTTTGAGTGGAGGAAAATAGGCTGCCCTTATAGTGCAGCCGGGAAAAACATATTAAAATATAAAAATCATATAAAAAACTCTTTCTTTTGATATAGGTAATCGTATAAGTTTATCATAGCCTATAGAGTTTGAGTAGTCCACGAACTATCAAACGGCTGAGCTGCTGTAAGCTCGCTCTGGGAGCATGATATTGTGTCTTTTTGCTATTGTTGGGAGGAGTTATAAAATGTGAATTTTTGGTTAATAATAAGATGTGTTTTGGTGATAAACTCAGCTTTGTTTTAGTGCCATGCGGTCGCTGGGTCGCTGGGCGTGAGGGGCTTGATGGGGTTCTGTGTTTGTCAGATTTTAGCTCAGGGTTGAGCAAGTAAAATCTTGGGGGAGGTGTGACGCATGTCCAGTGTGAGCATGCTGTACAGAACGCCTAGTCATGCCCCACTCTCGCTAGGATCGTCAGGGCAGGAACTTTGGCTGTAGTCTATGTAGAGTTTCCTAACTTAGTTCATGTGAGCCGTTGTACTATAAGTAATATGAATATGTATTTTGTTTTCATCTGAGTCAACGAGTTCTATTTTATATCATTAGTTATAAGTATTGTGTGTAAACTTATTTGTAATGAATGGGAGAAGCGGCAGCCACAGTTGGGGGTCAGTGGGTGCGCCATGCGGGAGGTGGGCCTAACTCACTAGCACTCCCCCCCCCCTCCCCCCTCCCCTCCGCGCTCGGGAAGCCTTTGTCTATCCCAGAGGAGAGAGAGAAATTACGTAATGATTGTCAGTGGGCGGTCCTTAGTAGTTCACGTTGGGCTCACTAGAGGGCCGAGTATAAAAAGGGAAGTCTAGCCATTTTTTGATCAGAACTCATTAGGCAGAGCGACTTCTCATTTCCCTTGCTAACTATATATATTCTTCTGACTGATGTGAACTTTCTCTACTACCTTACATTCTTATCTCCTCTTTTCCCTACCCTTTTTAACTTCCATGGTCCCGTTGGTGCAGAGCTAGTCAGCCAACGTATTATCGCTTGAGTTCTCATGAGATACATGCCTATTAGATAGCCTATTTTGGAAGGGTTAACTTAGAATAGGATTGATTTATGTTTGTTGCACTTGTCTATGCATTTCCCTGTGTGTTATTATTATTATTCCTGGTTTCTGCTAGTCTAGGTAATGCTAGACTGGGGTAAGGCTTTTCTGTGTTACGAGTTGTTGTTTGATGCAGTGGTTTAAGCGATAAACCTGCATACTCGTTTCGGTTCAGTGAAGCCTAGGTTGTCTTCGCGGCTGACTGTGTTGAGTTAATAATTTACAGTGCGTGAGGGCAAGAGCCTAACCACCCTGTATTTTATTAACAGCTTGTTTTTACTTTGTCAAGGAGCCGGGAGAAAACCAGATACAAGGGATCTGGATTTCTCAAAGTGCACTTGTTAGTGTTAACGTAATACTTTAAACAGTTGTGAGGACTTCGCTAGGCTACGAGCCGTTTTGCTCAGTCACTGCTACCTTTTGCCCACAGTACCCCAGCTAGACTTTACTCGATTAGTAGATACAGAATAGTATTGAAGCTTTCCTTATGTATGATATTGTTTATGCACTATTGATTTCATGTGTTGCAAGCTTGGCTACTTTAGTGATTAGTGGCCCACGAGCACAATCCGAGTAGGCTATTGCCGTTGCATTTGCGGAGTACTTCTTTTTAATGTTTGCCATTTACTATTGCATATTCTTTTAATTATTCTTATGCCAATTTAAACCTGTAATAGTATTTAATTGCCAGTGTTTTTTCTTATTGAATTACTGTTCAAAATCCGATACGTACTTCTTACGAGCATCCGAGAAGCATCTAACTTTTTTCAGAAGATTCCTTGCTCGATGCTTAAGGACTATTAATTAACGTAACGTAATAGTGCCGATCCGAAGTAGAGGGTGGAGGACTTCTTAAGTTCTTAGTCAAGGGTGGATTACTTCGGCTTCGGCCAACACTATTCTTTGGTGTTGTTGTTTCTTACTTCTTTGTTTGATTGTTGACCAGACTAGAGAATTCCTGTCTCTTTATTAGTCTGTTGTTGAACACTAGTACCGAGTTCTTGTATACCCCGTTATAGCAGATTGAACTCTGGAGGGTATTGGTGTTTTTTGTTCGGCTGGCAGTACTCAGGGGTTGGGATCGTGTGTTTCCGTTGTGGCAGCGAGCCGTATTAGAGTCCTGATTGAGAGCCCTTGTGTACCCGAGTGCCAGGTCGTAACAAACCTGACCCCCTTTAAAGTGAAAGCTATTGCAGAGATCTCACCCCCTACCACTGTCAAAGGGATCCGAGCCTATCTGGGAATGGCTTCTTATCACTTAAAGAGCGGGGCCCGACTTAAGTCCGTATCTAAAAAGCAGCAAGTTAGGAGCATTATTAAGGCTTTTAAAGGGTTAAAATCGAGTGCAAATGGCCGGGAGCACAGCAGGCCACACGGCCGACACCCAGGGCTTACCGCCGTCCACTGACTCACGCTCCCTCTGTTCTCGAGAGGCCGGCAGTGTAGCCAGTAGTGAGCGTAGCTGGAAAAAATATGCCGCTATACGCTAAACTCCCATGTTGGTGGTACCTCTGCATCAAAACGACGAGTGCTACATAGCTCGTTCTGGTCTCATTTTGAAGCTTGTAGCGCCTATTATTTTGCTGAATACATTTCTTTTCATGCAGATACTTAATTGATCATTCAGGAGAGCCTGAATATGCCCAAAATAGCCCAAAACCCCCCGCTAGACGAGGATTATTATCTGTGGTTCATACCAAACTTCTCAAAAATCGCTCGACCCATGACTAAGAGACTGGAAAAAGGGAGGACGTTTGACTGGGATCAGAGTTGCCAGATAGCTTTCGATCAACAGAAACAAAAATTAACCTCTAACCCCATAGTCTGTCATCCTGATTTTACCAAGCCGTTCCAACTATACACCGATGCTTCCGATGAAGGGCTAGGGGCCGTATTGGCCCAGAAAGTGGATGGGAAAGAAGGCATTGTGGCGTGCGCCAGCCGGACGCTGAATAAGGGCGAAAAGAATTACAGCGTTACTAAAAAGGAATGACTGGCTTAGTTTGGGCTGTGCAATATTCCCGTCCAAATTTAGCCGGAGTTCAATTCGAAGTTATCACGGACCACAATAGTTTGCAATGGCTCAGAAAGGTGAAGACTGAAGACGGGTTGTTTGTTAGGTGGAAGGGGATCCTGGAGGAATACTCCTTTGAAGTTAGACATAGACTGGGTAAATTACACACCAATGCCGATGGTCTATCTAGATTACTGGTAGCATCAGTCCAACACACTCCACCTAACAAGGAACATAATGGTCCTATGTATGGAGACAAAGTAACATTTTCTGAGGGAGCCTGAAGGGGTTCTAAGGACCGGGTGGTATTAGATTATCTGGAGGCTAAACACATGATCCAAATGCTCCACGGACAAGAGGGAAGGGGGGCTCATTTGGGTCAGTCTAGAGTGTTGCAACAATTTAACGAAAGATACTGGACCTTGAGAGCCGACATAATTGTCAAAGAAGTTATCCAAAATTGTTTGGGATGTCAAAGGGGCAAAGATGGACGGGTACCTAAACAGTCACCTGGACACATTATGGCAGGTAGACCGTGGGAAAAGTTATCTGTGGACATTATGGGATCTCTACCCAGACAGACGAACAATAGGTACATTTTAACCTGTGTTGACGTCTTTTCAAAATATACGGTTACTTGTGCCATTCCGGACAAGAAAGCTGAAACCGTGGCTAGGGCTATTTTGGAGAAGGTCATTTTTGTATATGGCACCCCTGGATGTATTCTGAGTGATAGGGATTTTTTTTTTAATAATGAAATCTGGCAACACTTGGGAGAAACCTTGGGCTACCAGATTCAACACACCTCCCCGTATTACCCCCAGGGAAACGCTGTATGTGAAAGGAACCATAGGGTGCTAACGAATTGTGTACGGGCTGCTCTGAGCTCACATGGGGAAGAAGTATTCCGAGGCTGGCCAGAACTTCTGCCAGAAATTGTCTGGGGGATAAATACCACTGTTTGTAGAACTACTGGGTATTCTCCCTATGAGATTATTTTTGGAATCACTCCGAAACTGCCTCAGGAACGACTATTACCCTATCGGCCAGTGTTATTCACTAACTTTTTCGAGAGATCCAAAAGTTCAGGAAATATTCAGAGTGAGAGCCGCATAACCCATAAGATAAGGCAAATAAGCCACAACTATAAGCCCCCCAAAAAATATATAGGAACTAAATTACATATTTTTGTGGGTTTCCATAGCCACAGATTTATAGAACAAGACTAGTAAAAAAAATTATATTGAAATCATTTAGTAAAAAATTAATTATATTGAAATTCTTGACTTTACTATAAATTAAACAAATAAATATTTTAATTTAATTTTGTGATGACCGGAAATGAGCCAGATGTTTTTTTACTTTCTCCATGCTGTACTTGTAATTTGTCACTGCTATTCTTGTTAGGATTCACACATGATTCACATGATTCAATTGTAGAAGGTTGTATTTCTGGTGGTTCATCTTCTTTTGTGTGCTTACGTTTTATAATACACTTGTCCATTTTGATTATACAGGCTATAATTCACTGCCTGGAATACGACAAATTGGTGAAAAAAATTACCTCACGTGGAAAATACAGCGTTTGAATTTGTAAGAATACGAGATTAGGTCCATACATTTCATGCATACACCGAAACAGTCGTTTTCTCTTAAAATAACACTAATTTACGAGGCACCATAACCCACTTTTCTAATGTGGTGTTAATAAAACGAGTGAATGGACAATACTGGCTGAGTATGGGCCGCCGAGCGCTGGACTTACGTAACCCACAGTAGGCCTACAGTTCTGTACAGAAGGCTCGTTCTACTCTCTCTCTCTCTCTCTCTCATCATTCCTGTATAATGGGTGCTCTCTCTTTTCTCCTTTTCTCTTTGTGTTGAATAACTATGAAAAGTAAAGAATTGCCAGGGCCACTAAGCCTATTCCCATTAGCAATTTTATTAAGTGATACATGTGATACGGCATAATGATGCAATTTATATCTACTATTTTGGACTTTTCTCTGATTACTGACGAATTCTCTCTCTCTCTCCTCTCTTGCGAGCCGCCAATTAGGTCATTGCGAGCCGCCACTGGCTCGCGAGACGACGTGCAATGAAGACCACTGCGGCCTATTCCATTCATTCCGCCAAATACTCCCAACCTGAACATTATCTGAGAGAGAAAGGGGAGCGACGGCAACAAGTTCATAACCATGTTACGCAGCAACAGCCCAAGAAACTTACCCTAAATAATCTATATTACCGGGGGGAATATATTCTGGTAGAGAGACATGATCCCACCCGAGCTGGTAAGCTGGAAGAGAAATATGAGGGTCCCTTCCGGGTTGTGGAGATAAACGGACCATACCAAGTGTTGAATTTGCATCATGGAGGCATTGTGTCGGCTACACATATCCGCCATACCAAACGGTATGAGGGTGTTTTACCCCCAGACCTGAGCTAGTGGAGTAGCGAGGAAGAAAGTGAGGAGGAGATAGAATTAGGGGCTGATAACCCTAATACATCCTCAGCTCGACGCAACACTGAAGGTCCCAATCTGAGAAGGAATTATACTAAGGACTCTCCGTTCTGGTGGACTTTCAATAGCAAGCCAAACGAGAGTCTTTCTGAGTCCGGGCAAGAGGAGTATGGGGGAGCCGAGGAAGCTACGACGAGTGGAGGGAGAGAATACTGTGAACGTACCAATGATGATAAGTCTACGGTCCCGAAAGTGAAGTTTCAGATCTCCCGAGAGATTTCAATAAGACCTTAAGTAGTGAGGAAGAGTGTTTCTGAGCAGAAATGAGGGAAAAATTATTTCCTGAGGATAAAAACACACTTGGCTCTCCTTCAACTAAATTAAATAAGTCACAAGAGAACCGAACGACCAACTTCCCGGGTAAGAGTCCGGCAAAGCCTTCTAAGCCTATGGGCCCCGCAGAAACAATTACACGCAGTGGTACAATTAGCCGTCCACCAATCAGGTATCCGGACGAGGTTATAAATAGGACCCCCGAGGAACGTGCCTGTCAGTTGAAAGGCACCATGCCTCTCCCAACTGACCCTCAGTAGCATCTCAGTCGTCTAATAGCCATTGTCGACGGAAAGGGACAGAGAGTGCAAACTACCCGAGCATTTAAGCAACTCCTCAGTCAACCGGGGCAAGTCCTATTAGCTAAGACTATGGTTGGGAATCAGAATCCAGCACTACAGTTACACAAATGTATTTGTGAACATAGTGGATTGGCAGAGTGATGGCAGGGATTTCAAAGGAACGGTATTACGGCGATCGGGAGCTCGCCTTAATTTAGTAGGGAGTGATAAGGTAAAAAGACTACCAGCCAATCAACGCGCTCCCTTTAACCTTCCCTTTAAACCAGCTGAGTTTGACAGTCTGGACTCTTGCTGTAAACATGCCACACCTTCCTGGCCGACCAATCAGAAGCCTCCGTTTTCGGAGCTGAAAGCTACGTGTCCAGCTTCACCTTTAAACTCGCTCTCGCTCTCTCCACAGGCCGTTTCCTCTGGTTGCAATAAGTCTAATGCATCAGTGCCAGCCCTATACTCCAGTAAGCCACTAAAAGACATTTGCAACCAGCTTCCAGGAACTTATTATGGAGAGAAAAGAGTTGAAGCGAATGAAGGATATATTCAAGCCGCGCGGCCAAAGCAAAGACTGGCCGAGCGGGCGGCTCAGCTAATCACAGCGCCGGAAAGCGGGAGGCGGAGCTATATCAAGAGGGTGGGGGAAGCTGCAGAGTTCATTCACCTCTTGACTCCACTGGGCTAACTTCTTGCAACCCACATTCTCTCCCTCGCTTGGGCACCCATGGAAACTTGGATCCACTTGTTCCAGCCTTCCAGCCCTAGTTCCAGTAAATTCCACCTCGGGCCTGGCATCACTCTCCCCTACTAGGCGGATACACCTTCAGTATCTGGCCGCCTGTCGTCACATCGCTGGCTTGCACACCTAGAGCCAAGCGATTCAAGAGGGACGACAAATAGTAGATGGGAGCGAAGATTTCCAGTTGAGCTATTGGCCGGCTCTAAGGTCGTGAAGATGTTCCAGTAGATACCTAAGACTGTCTTATATTTTTAAAGGACCCATATTGGGCCCGAACCAGATTTCGAGGAAGAGAGAAAATGCTTGACAAGCCCAGTGGTTCCAACCAATAATAATTGATGTGTTCTTATAGGACAAAATAAAGATAAAGATATTAGACTTATGAAAATTAATAAAATTATGACGTGTTAAGAGAATATTAGTTATTCTTGACAGAGAAAGTTCCATGCCATTTAGGTATCAATAGTATAGGATCTTATAGGGCAACAAATATACATAAATAGATAAGCAACTATAGGGCTCAGGGGAATAAGGAATAGTTAGATCAGCTCTAGTTTGAGAAATAGATAAGGAGGACACTAGTCCGTATGATAAACTATATCTTTTTTGTTATAAAGGAAACATTGTCAATCATATTGTTTAAAAGAATATTCCGTCGGTTTTGTGGTAAGCGTTACGAGTATTAAGTCAAGGATAATATTGTAATCATCAAATATATGTAGAGGATTAAGCGGTGAATATTGTTCATGTAGGTGTTTTGAGATTCTGATAATATCAAGCCATTTGTTGAGATATATTATTGAAATAGGTGTGATACGTGGTATACGGATTTATTGGTAATAGGGTTAAGATAATACATAATATAAGAGTGTTCTAGATAGGGAGATAGAGGTCATTGTAGTAATGCCCTGGTCTCTTGAGTAGACATATTAGGGCCCGGTAAGGTTATAATATTTTGGAGTTTAGCTAAGAATATATCTAGTGTTCTAGCTAGGGAAATAGAGGTCATATGTAGTAACGCCCTGGTCTCTTGAGTAGACATATTAGGGCCCGGTAAAGTTATATTATTTTGGAGTTTAGTTGAGAATATATCTAGTGTTCTAGATAGGGAAATAAAGGTCAGATTTATTAATGCCCTGGTCTCTTGAGTAGACACAGTAGGGCCCGGTAAAACTATATTATTTTGGAGACTAGTAACGTGCTTTTGGATCGAAGTCGAAGTGAGTCAATACCTGAATAGCGGGAATCCAAATAGGTGGTAACGGAAGCTCTCGAGTTCCAACGTACTGTACCATCTATTGTGGGTCGACGAAATATTCAATCTGTGTATTGAACTCATTTCGGCCCGAACAGAGAAATCGTTACTAGGTTAGTATAAAGCTATTAGTAAGTTTGTTAAATAAAGTATACGAACTTCCAAATTACTGTCGAATTATTCCCCACCTTAGTAGTATAATTAGACAAAGAAAATAAGTATTATAGTTCTAAATAAAATATATATCCATTAGATGTATCTGTTAAACACCATAATGTAGGAAAAATTAATCTAAAATTATACTTAATGTTT
This sequence comes from Paralithodes platypus, assembly GCA_032716605.1. Classification (NCBI taxonomy): domain Eukaryota; kingdom Metazoa; phylum Arthropoda; class Malacostraca; order Decapoda; family Lithodidae; genus Paralithodes; species Paralithodes platypus. The sequence continues at coordinate 12,457,843 of CM064545.1, forward strand.
TGAAATCACAACAAAGGAGATATAGTAAGTATTAGCTATGTTCACATTTTATTATTGTATTTGAGAAATTAAAAAATCTTGTGACATCTGGCAAGTGTGTCCACAGATTCTGCCATCACTTATGTTTTGTAGAGTTACCCAAATAGGGAGGATATTTTTGAGCAAAAGACTTGTTGAAAAATAACCAATATATTGTAGTGATATTTTGTAGAACGGGAATGATGATTATAGGAAAATAATACTATAATACTGGCTACCTAATTACGTCGTGAGTTTGCCTTGATACTTCCATGTAGCTCAGAAACCAAGTGACTCTCCTGAACGAATGTCTGGGTTATTATAACCTCTGAATCCCGCCTATAAATTACATAAAACCAATCAGAGGAATTATAACTGTATTGACCAATCCTCTGTCAAAAGGGGCATTGCCAACCTTGATAGTATTTTCGTAAAGTAAGTTACTTTAGTATGTAAGTCTATGAAATACTTAAGAATGTATGAAAGTTCTTAAGAGATAATAACTTGAGTATGTAAATGATAATTAGTTGGACCTCGTTATGTCTACCAAATGTTTACGTTCCAATACAGGTCAGCAATTGGGCAGTGAGCTACCCTCTCAGGAATATACAGTTAGTTGCTTTAGTTCCAATATTAGTTTGTAAAGATATGATAAAAGTTTATGCAAGGTTGTTTGAGGGTTGAAAATTAATCATATAGATATCCGAACCTATGTGTAACATCATATGCAGAATGCACTAGCGAAATACATTAAGTTTAAATTTGGGTTTGTTGCTTGAGATGGATATATTTGTTAGTAGTCTTGGCAAATCCAACGTCAAGGCTATTAACCTAATTGCAATGACGACTTGTCTATTTTGACTGCTATGTCGTCATTCCAACCGCGGTTAAAAAGAAAACGTCTAGAGTCTACTCCTTATCTTGCTCTAGGAGACGTTGTACATTAACCAAAACTACCACCGAAGGTGAAAAAAGCATAGAAGAGAAGAAAAAGGGGTTTACCTTAGTTACCGCTTAAGGCCCATCCGTGTTCCATCATGTGCAGATCCCTGTCGAACGTGCGCATGAGCGACCCTCTCTTGTCATCATTTTTTCACTTGCTCCATTGAATGAAGTCTCTTTTGTTGTGCTCCTTTAATTCACCCTGTTTAGGTTCGTTTCGGCTTATCTGGCCTTCTTTTTTGTTAGACAGATGTTACGTGATCTAAGGCACACGTAAATGGGCTCCTAAGTGTGTATAATGGAGACGCGTGTGGAAATAGCCTACCGAAGGTACGGGGGTGCCTGGCGTTCCTCGTATATGTTTTTCATTCTTTCTCTTTTCATATTCTTTTTTCCTGTTAGTCTGGGCATAGTTTAGCTTTTAGCTTATTTTAGCCTAGCTAGTTTTCTCATTCAGGATTTGCTATGCCCCTATGAGTTTTCATTTTTTTCATAGCCTAGGTGTACAGTTGGTAAACAATCTGAGATTTAGTTGGTGGCGGTGCTGTTTGTAGAGTTTGTGTCGGCCGCATTATTAGCGTTATTCCCGAGTCCCCCCTTTCGAGCCTTCACTGTGTCTCAAGGGCCTGGGCGACAGGTGGTTTGTGATATCCAGGGGTACCCCACGGGGGCCCCTCCTTCACACCACAGGGTTTTTCGCCCCTGACACATTCTCTGCTCACGGCTAGGCCACCCTTTTTCTCGCCAGTTTCATTTACTGGTTTTTGTTTTATCTTCCTGATTCACCTCCATCCTTTCATAGTCTTTTTGCCCAATCCAGGGGTACCCCACGGGGGCCCCTGTTTGTGCCAAACCACCCTACCTGCCACTTCTCCTCATGGGCTTTGCTCTATCTCTGTGGGTTGGGTGGTTCCTGGGGGATGTGCCTCCTCTCCCCTGGTGTGTCTTCCTTGCCTCTCCCTTGACCGGTTGAGTCAGGATATAATCAAGGAAGACACTGTTCAGCTTGATGGCCATCATCGCTTGGAGTCCATAAGGAGATGACGCACTTTTGTGGCCCTTTTTTGGTATTCCCTAGATGCTCCTCTCGCTTTTTCGGCGCCGGACCATCTCGGCCGGTCCCACAAATTTGCGGGAGCTCGATTCGGTCCTCTGGGACGTTTCGGCTCCCCGCAAATTTGCGGAGATCGCTGGGGGGTCCCGCGAAATTGCGGGAGGGTGGTGTCGGTACGGTTATGCCTCCATTGGCCCGCAAATTTGCGGTAATAGTTGGCTTTCACTATTGACCTTTTTTATGTCATCTTGTTGCCTGATAGTATTTGGTGTGTGCACTTTACTGGTGTTATAAGCCCTGCATGTAAGATGTTGAGTGGTGGTTAACACTTTCTCCATCTTTGCAGGTTCTGCTAGTGCTCTTCCGCCTCGCCCGCCCTACTCACCTACCTCTGTGCTCCCGGTTTAGGGTGAGTACGGATACCTGTTTGCATGTGTGTTCCTGTTTCCCCATGCTCCTTCCCTGGTTCTTCTTGGACATTCTCTCCACTTACTCCTTCGACGTGCTGATTATGGTGTGTGTTCTTCCAGTGCAGGTAGGCTGCCTTGCTTTCGCCATGGTTGTTGCTCCCCATGCTTGGTGAGCCACAAGTCCTGCTTGCGCCACTCGCACTGTGTGTCCTCTACGGCCTACCTCCCTGCTCTGTGTGGCCCGTGTCTGGCCCTGGTGGATGTGGTGCTCCATAGCCCTGGTTCCTCGGCGGCGGCGGTGGCCTCTGCTTCCCTTCAGTCGGTGTGGGCGATAGTCTCCCGCCACTTTTGGACTGTGGGCCACCGTTCCCCGGCCTTTGTTGCCGCCCGGATCCGCGTCGCCCTGGGTATCCCTGACCCGACTGAAAGCTGTTCGCCTGGCCCTCTCCCTGCTCGGGCCCTCTCCCCTGGGTCCCGCAGCCGGTCGACACATCGTCGGGGGGTTCCCCTGCTCCGTCCACGCTCTCGCTCGCCTCGTCGCCCGTCCTCTCCTGCCCCTCGTTGTCCTCCTGATCGCCTTGATGGCGCCCATCGCCCTCGTCATGGTGCTCGCCCGGAGGCCGGGGTTAGCGGCTCTGCCCCTGTGCGCCCTCCCCTGGCCTCTCCGGGTCGGGGCTCTACTACCTTCCGCCCGCTTCCCCTGCTCGTACGACGTCCTCTTCCTTTGTCCTCTACGCGCGCGGAGGTTCAGGCTGTAGCTGGCCCTCGGCTCCCTCCTCCTACACTGTCCAGGAGGGTCTGCCAGGATGTAGTTGCTTCTCCTCCTACTTTACCTGCTTCGGTGCCTATTCTTCCTTCAAGGTCTCGTCCCACGGTGGCGGTCCCTCCCTCCTCCGCCTCGGTGTCGGGCCGCCCTGTTATCTCTGCCCCGGGGATCCTTGCTCTGTTTCCCCCCGCGGCTACTTCTGACCTCTTTTCAGCCACCGGCCGTACCACGTTGAATGCACCGCTTCTCGTCCGATCAGCGAAGTTAAGCACCGTAGGGTCTGGTTCGTACTTGGATGGGTGACCGCCTGGGAACACCAGATGCTGTCTTTTCACCCGGCCAGCCTTCCCACTCCCGTCGTCCTTCTCCTCCTCCTTCTTCTCTCCCTGACCTTTACTTACCGTCTCGCCACGGGGGTGCCCCTCCTCTTGGCTCGGTGGGGTATCGCGTGGTTTCGGGGTCCCCTTTCTCAGGGGCTGACGTGTCGCTGGAAGAGGGGGATCGTACTGTTTCCCCCTCGGGCGTTCGTGTTCAGGGCCGAGTCCCTCTGCGGCGACACAACCGTGGTCGCTCGCCTTCCTTGGGCCGCGACTCTGCTGGTTCGTGTCGTGGATCTCGCTTCCGCTCGCGCTCACCCCTGCGGGCCGACCATTCTTGGGTGGGGGGGTCGCCTCTCTCGGATCGATTGTCGGCTATGCAGGGGTGGCTTGTGTCACGCATCGACGGGCGCTTGGAGTCGATGAAAGACTCCCTCTTATCGCGCTTCTTGGCGGTGACACACCCTCAGCGCCTCACCATACCTACCCCTGCTACGGTCCCCCTCCCTTCTGCAGGCCTATGCTCTGGTCAGACTTCAGCCGCCGGGACATCCTTCAGGATGTTCAGTCCCTGGCTGTGTTGACGGGCCTGTCCTCCTATGGGCCGGGTTTGTGCGACGACGGTACGCCTGGCTTCGCCATCTTACTCGATCACCCTCTCCCGTTGGGGGCCTGGTTTGCTGAGGCCTTCGTCTTCGCCGGCCGTTCCGTCGCTGGCTCTCCTTCAGTCCCTCCCCCGGAGTCATCACTGCTTTTGCCTCCTCTTGTGTCTGTCGGCGGGTTGGACGGCGCGTTCTGGTCCTGGTTCATCGCTCCCGTTCTTGAACTTTGTTCTATTGCTACCCCGTTCTTCTCTCACCCAGTTCAGTCCTCTGTCGACAGGGTTTTTCCCTTGCGGCGGTGGGTGCCGCACTTCTTCTCTTGTCTTTTGGTTCCCTCCAGACTTCTGTTCACCACCTGCGGCTTCTCACGGCGTCTGCACCAGGCGCTCTTCGCGTGGGTTTGGGCCGCATTCGGCGGGTCCCCCTTCGGCTCGCGGTGTCTTTGGTTCCCGAGCTGAAGGCGGTTTTGTGCGTGGCACCTCGGCAACGCCGGACGGTATGGTCCTCGTTCTGCCGGACAGCCCCCTTGGATATTCGTCAGGGTTTGTTGTACTCTGCGCTATATACGTCGGTTTTTTTTGAGCAGGATGCTTGGGAATGCTACGCTTCTCTGTCGGCGGCCCCTGCTTCCGACACGCGACAACGCGCTGTGTCGTTGCGCACCCTGTTTACGACACGCACCGACGCGCTGTGTCACGCGCGGGGTCTTCTCAGTCCCGTCCTTCTGCCGGTCCTCTTCGGGGTGCTGCTGCAGGTGCTGCCGCCTTGCACGGGCGCAGGACTGGGACGTTGCAGGCCAGTGCGTCGGTTCCGCCTCGCACTTCTGTTCTTGCCCCCTTTCATCCCCGCCGTGTCGGGGCTGGCCAGCCATCCACTTCCGGCCGCCCTTCGACGGGGTCAGCCCCGCGACGGCCAGGGGTTGGGATAGCCCGCCCTTTCCGACGAGGTTCGGGGGGGGGGGGGGGGGGGGGTAGAGGAGGTCAACGTGGCGCTCATGCCCGCACGGCCCGTACCGGGGGTACTTCCACGTCAACACAATGTGTAGGTTCTCTGGGTCGGCCTCCTTCTCGCCTGGCCGACCGGGTTGCTCCCCTCCTCTCGGGTGCTCCCTCGGGTTGTTTTCACCCTTGCGCCCCTCGGTGGCCGCGAGGGACGTTGGGGGCGGCGGGTTGCGCGGAGGGGTCTCACCTGGAGGTGGACGTCCAGACCCCCACTCCGCTCTTGTCACCGACGCCGGCCCATCCTTTCAGAGGTGGCCCACGTGTTCACTTCCATGCCCGAGCTGGGTAGCGTCGAGGGAGTTGACCGCCGGTCACCCGGTTTTCCTCTCCCGTGTCTTTCTGGTACCGTAGACAAACTGCGACGCGATGCGACCGGTGGTGGATCTGTCGGCCCTCAACCGGCACATCGTGCACACACGGTTTTGGATGCTGCCCGTACCCCAGGCACGCCTGGCCCTGCGCCCTCTGTCGTGGGTAGTGTCGCTGGCCCTCCAGGATGCGTCTTGGCTCGTTCCTCTCCATCCTCGCTTCCAGCGATTCTTGGCCGTTCGGACTTCCGATCGTGTGTTCCTGTTCGACGGCCTTCCCTTCGGTCTCCACATCGCGCCGCGGATCTTCTCCGCACTGGTGGGGCAGGCTCTGGGTCCTCTCCTCAGGAGCGGGCTCCAGATCCTGTTTTCCTTGGACGATTGGTTGGTAGTTTCCGAAGCCCTAGGACTGTGCGTAGGCGACGCCCTCACAGTCGTTCGCCACGTCGCACGGTTAGGGTTCCCCTTCGATGTTCCCAAGTCACGCTTGACCCCGTCGCGTGTCGTGCCATGGGTCGGTCTCGCATGGGTTTTGTCCGGCGCTACGGTGACCCGGGGTCTGCCGGCCGTGGTGCACCTTCGGTGGAAGGTCTTCGCCGTGTTGCACTCGGTCTCCCTCCCGGGGTGGCTCTGGGACTCGTTCGTGGGTTCGCTGCATTGGGCCGCTCTGCCCCTTCCCTTAGGGAGCCTTTGGCTACGCTGCCTCCTCCTCATGGGCACCGCGGTGTTTCCGTTGCCCCTATGGATCGGCTCCTGCCGCTCCCGCGTACCGTTCGCAGACTCTTCGGTCGCTGGGTTGCTCGGAGCGTGCTCTCTGCGGCTGTGCCCTGGACCGCCCCCCCGCCGACGGTCTTGGTAGACACAGATACGTCGAGCGAGGTTGGATGAGGTTCCCGATCGAACCTGGGACGTCCACTTCCCGGCAGATGGGTGGGTCTCCCTCCACTTACCCGTCTATGCCCTCGGACTGTTGGTTCCTTTTTTCTGCGGGACCACGCGCTGGCCCTTCGGGGTAAGTCGGGTTGGACACTCGGACAGCTGTCCACTGTTTCCTAATGCGGGGGTCCTCCAGGTCGTTGACTCTATTGGGGGTCTCGGTGGAGTTGTTCTTCCTCGCGGACCGACGCCCCTTCTCCTTGCATGCCTCCTCCCTGCCCGGGCATGCCACCCTGTGGGCGGCCGCCCTGTCGAGAGGGCAGGGCATTCTTGTAGAATGGGCGATGCAACGGACTGTGTTCGCCGTCCTCGCGGCTTCCTGAGGTGTTCCGGAGGTCGCCTTGTTCGCATCGGGGGTGCCGCGCCAGTTGCCTCTGGACCTCTCCCTCTGGCCTCGCGCTCCGGGGGGGCTCCGGACGCTTTCATGGTAGCCTGGTACAGGTGGCGGTCGATATACATCTTTCCGCCACCAGACGCGCTGTTGATGTGCCCAGTCCTCGCGAGGCTGCGGCTGTACCGCGGCTGCGTCTGGCTCCTCGCACCTCTGTGGCCGGCACGGGCTTGGTACTCCCGGTTGCCGCGGTGGTGCCCGAGTCCGGTCCCTCTACCTGTCTCCGGCTTCCACTTGAGCTAGGTTGGGGACCTGCGGACCTCGTTGGCCTTCGCATCGTGCTTGTTCATGAGGCACGGTGGCTCCCGGTCCCCAGCCGGGCCCTGACTGACTTCCTGCAGCGTTCCTGGCCGTCTTCTCCTTGGGGGACTTACGGGTCCCGCTGGAGGTCTTTTACTAGGTGGCTACAGGACACTCGCCTGCCAGTTGGCTCTCCTTCCCTCGTCCTACGCTCCTTGTTTCACCTCTTCCGTACACGTCACTTTCAAGTCGACGCTATACGTACCCACTTGTCTGCCGTCCGGGGGGTCTTTGGGTCCGTCGCTGGGCTGGTCGTTCCGCCGCAGGAGCTGGATTCCTTCCTGACGGCTGCCTTCCGGGATCGACCGCCTCCGCGCCAGGTCCCTCCACAGTGGGATCTGGGGCGGGCTCTGGTCCTTCTGGCTTCACCCACGTATACAAGGGCCGCTACGCCGGTTCCGTTGCTCGGGCGTCCACTCTTCCTTGTCGATCTGGCCACTGGGGATCGGGTGTCTGCACTAGCGGCATTGTCACGGCCCCGGGACTGGGTGCGATTCTCCCCGTCCTTGCATAACGTTTTGTTCGCCTCCTCCCCTCCTTTTGTTACCACACATGGGAGGGAGGCCCCCGTTTTCCAGCCTTTCACCGTCCAGGCTTTACGGCGTGGGCACCCTCGCCATGTGTTGTGCCCGGTGTCAGCCTTGCACTCCTCTGTTGCGTCTGTGGCGCCGCCTTCGGGTACTTCTGTGTGGGTGTCTCCTCGGACAGGTGGGAGGCTCTCGCAGGTGCAGATGGGCCGCCACGTTTGTCGGACCGTTCGTGCCCGTCACCCTGTTTGTAGGGGTTCTGCACACGATGTCAGATCCTTTGCTGCCTCCTTCCGGTTCCTGCCACGTCGATCCTTACCTGCCATCGCCTCAGCGGTTTTGTGGTCTTTTATCAATTCCTTCCTCTCCTCCAACCTCTCCGTGTCCGGTGTTCGACCCCCTCGGCCGGTGATTGCTCTCGGGGGTCGTGTTTCCTGGTGCTCTGGCGAAGATCCCTGGTCTTCCCCCCTTGTCCCTCGTTCTTTTCCTTTGTTTTATTTGACAAAGGGGGGGGGGGGGGGGGGTGTCCGGGTTTGCAACACTGGATTGCAAGTTTGGGATTATGTATTGTTCCAGTACATAAGCGTTTTGGCCACATTGAAAATTGTGTTTTGTTCTTGTGTTCAGTGTTTTTGTTGGTTTTGGAAGAAAAGGGATTTTGGGTACAGTACCTTTTTGGTTTAAGACAAGTCTATGTTTTTGCATTACTATGAATGACGGGCATGTGTTAAAACTGTTCTTTTTAGCTACTCCTCAGTTTTTCACTCTTTTATTAAACTCTCTTGTTTAAATTGTGTCTTTGTCATTCATAATTTTGTTTTATGCATTGGTTTTTTTGGTAGGTTGGGCTTGGATGTCCTCCTCCTATTTGTTATGCAGCCTTGACGTTGGATTTGCCAAGACTAACAAATTGGGAGGTTTGACGTACCTCCCAACCAACCAAATAGGAAAACCTACTATTTGGTAGTAGTCTTGGAAAATCCAACGTACATAATACCCTCCCTCACGCCTGACCCCTGCCCATCCGCGTTCTTCTGCTGACGTGAGATGTGATGACAAGAGAGGGTCGCTCATGCGCACGTTCGACAGGGATCTGCATATGACGGAACACGGAATGGGCCTTAAGCGGTAACTAAGGTAAACCCCTTTTTCTTCTCTTCTATGCTTTTTTCACCTTCGGTGGTAATTTTGGTTAATGTACAACGTCTCCTAGAGCAAGATAAGGAGTAGACTCTAGACGTTTTCTTTTTAACCGCGGTTGGAATGACGACATAGCAGTCAAAATAGACAAGTCGTCATTGCAATTAGGTTAATAGCCTTGACGTTGGATTTTCCAAGACTACTACCAAATAGTAGGTTTTCCTATTTGGTAGGTTGGGAGGTACGTCAAACCTCCCAATACAGTATATTAATGCACACCAAAACATGAAAACAGGATGAAATTGCAAACTCATCAAATAGGAATGAAAAGGAAGAACTCAACCTGCGCGACAGCCCATTCAACATGATACACTTTGAGGCTAATTAATTCTAGTAATTACAGTAGTTACGTTGAATCTACATCAAGGATTTTGTTGCAACACAACATTCAGGAAAATCCAATCTTTCTACCATGCTCAAAACTATATATCCATTAACTCTCTGATGCCTTGTTATCTTATTAGCACAGATCGAAAACATATAAGTACCTCCAAAGAAAGATGCATGTATAAATAATTAGGTACTTTTTGGCAGACCTTGAACATATTCTCCAAGGTTTATTAACTATCATTGCAAGTGAATTATTCTCTAGTGTTATTCGCCTTGAAAATTTCAGTTAGCCAATTCAAAGTGTTAACTATTTATAAAGGTGTATTTTTGAATTCTTAAAACCTACTGTATTTAAAAGTCAGCTACCAAAGTATATATTTATATTTTGCAATGTTCACACTATTGTTTTGCTGTTAGGTTAATTATTCAGGAGAGCCATTATTTGTAACACACACACACACACACACACACACAGTGTTATACATTATGGCCACAAATCTGTCTAGCGCCATGACTCGCATATGAATCAACAACACTCCCACGTACGAACCTGTATTGCCCCAGCAGCCCTAATTACCTACCACAGCTGAGGGGACATTGAGAAGTTTTTGTTTGTTTATGAAGGTTATGCACATTATGATTGTGACAGGTAAATATTTGTTATGTATTGAGATTGTTTTAACCGCGTTTGCCTATAACAAAAAAAAAACGCCGACTTTTTCATCTTCATAATACACACTACTTTATATGAGCTTAATTAAGTTCTCCAGTTGTTCATCCACGGCATTGTAAATTTCAACTGTCTTCTAGTTTCATTAATTTAGCTTTGTATATGGTTCTGGGTAAGATTATCTGTATAACCACATCATTTGTCTATAAATCTTGTGCACGCTTCTTTTTTTTTTCTTTTTTTTAAGCTACACTGAACCATTGGAAGAGTCCATTGTGTTCATTCAAAATCATTAGGTTCGATTCCAATTTTACTGGTTCGTAGTTGTGTTTTCGGACACGTTAACCCGTGCAATTCCAGCGACGGCAGAGAGCCGTCAATAGATAAATCACTCCCCAGTCCCAGCTACGGCTTGCGCCGTCAGTAATATACGATCCTTGTAACTGCCAGTATCAAGGCAGTGCCTGGTACCATGACGTTTGAGCACTGCTCTAAGACCTTGGCAACACTTCTCAGCTTATATGCAAGCAAGGATAATAGAAGTAAGGATAGAGCTCATAAAGGAGCTCCCAATTGATCCCTAGTCTTGACCAAGCACCCCTGAAGATGGCCCTGCCATCGGTGGTACATCGTCTGCACACTTACAAATGTCACTGGGAGCTGCCAGAGGGTGTGGCGGCAGATACAAACATGGTATCAAAACAACACGGTCATAGGCTCACAGCTGTGTTGTTTATGGAAAATACAAGGCGGAAGCAAATAAAATTCATATATCACTTCTTTCCCAAAGGTAAGGTGAAGTGCTTAGTCACAAGTAGAGGGTATCTACGAGTATACAATATATAGTATACTCACATACGAGTATACAGTATATCATGGCTGACTGAATACAACATTTCAGAGACATCATCTTGGTAAATAGCTGACCCATGAATGCTAGAATTTGTATAATTACAGATGTTTGTTATGGCTCAAGAACCTTGACATCAAACTGAAGACGAAAACACCTGATCAGCTGAACAAGTCCCGTGTTGTGTGAAGCAGCCACTTTTAAGATGACCAGTATAGCGGGGTTGGTCGTCTGACGTCTGATGCTCAACAATTTACAGATATTTTAAATAATATAAATAAATAGCGTAATCTACTCACGTTGTATTATATGCCATTCACTTGATCGGTTATCTTTAATGTAGACATACCCTTAATTTTATGTTCTTGGTTTGTGTGGAGTGTGAGGTTGGAATTACTTGCTTATAGAATATTATTCCTAAATACACAGAAAAACAATAAATGGTAGTGGAGAAATTCCCCTAGCATTGTATTGTGCTGCAGTGGTCGACCTGAATAGTAAACATGCAACATCGAGAGAAAATATGAGAGAAATGATGAGATATTGAGTATTGCAAGCGGTAGCGTATAGATATTAGAAACTATATAGTTATAGCTCGAATATAACCGTTTTCTAAAGAACGATACATTCCCTATTGAAGGGTATAAACTGTATAGTTACTGTTCGAAATTTACCGTTCTCTATTGGAGGGTGCTTGACGTTAGATGGGGTAAGTATCAGGGGCCTACAACCAAAAGCAGAGAGTCGCCTCTCCTTCTATACACTCCTTGCATGCAAGCCCCCACAGGCTGGGTGAGGCAGTATTCCTCAATTGTTTTGAGGTGGGAGGTTGTTATATCTTGCCTTTGAAGCCATTTTGGCCACATTGCTTGGGACTGAGCGGTACATTTATGCTAGTACCCTATGGTACAGTAGGGGTTAATATGCTCTGTAAGGCAACATAATGATTATCCAGCTTAGTTCCTTGTTTTGCATCCAAATTTTTACTAGGATTATTACCCCGTCAGTATACAACGCCCAAAATGCTAAGAAGTTATATTACGAAAACATATTATATATATCTCGAAAACACATTATAAAATATCCATTGTCAATAATACGTGCAAAACAATATTGATGAGGGTGAGACAAATGCACAAATTAATAACATTATAATAAGTTAACTACTGGTGTTTATAGAAAGGCCACTTTTACTGGATTAGGCTTAAGTTGTTTCAATCAAACTCTTCTTGAAAGAGCCTACGGTATTTGCTCAAACTATTTCACGCTTAAGTAAGAAATATGCAAACTGAGAGAGTATTTTCGTACTAATAACTATAGGATTAATTTGTTTAATAATGTCTTAAAGAATTTTCTTTACAACAAGATGTCGCCCAAGAAACCTGTAACTCATGATGTGCCAAAACTCACCAAATATGTCAAAATGCCCTTCTATGGAAAAGTTATCTACGACTTTCGTAAAATTGTTCACAATATTCTAAGGGACAGCTTTCCTGGAATAAATGTTAGAATAATCTTCACAAATTAATTCTGAATAGGTTCTTTCTTTAGCTTTAGGGATCGGGTGCTGGACTCGTACATGTGCTCAAATATTGTGTATAAATTCACTTGTCCCAGTTGTCAGCCGTGTGGGTGTTCAAGTAGAGCATTTAAGTTGAGAATATATGAGCACATGTGGGGAACAGCTTCAGAACGAAATAGTTTTTGCAAAGAATGTCCTTTTCTGCGATAAGAGACCACTCAAGAAATGAGAATCACCGTTTCTGTGATAGGGATTTCAAAATGATTGCCAAATTTAGGAACACTTCTGATGCTTTAATAGGGAAAAAATGTTCATAAATAAGCATAAACCGGAATTAAATCTTGCTAATGATAGTTGAAAGTTCATTTGTAAGATCATTTGGGTTGTGTTTGGGTCTTCAATTAGCATCGTTTTTCACTTTGTATCGTTTAATATTTTTGGTTCAGAACATATAAATATGACAATTTTGTATTTTAATTCAGTCCTTCATCGCTTTTCGTAGGAGACTGGTGGCAATATGGTGAGTTTTGGCTTTGTGACTATTTACTATATTTCTGTGTATTAGTTTTATTTCGAAGTCTTATAGGTTTATATTCATGGTGTAGAATAAAGTCTTATAGGTTTATATTCATGGTGTAGAATAAAGTCTTATAGGTTTATATTCATGGTGTAGAATAAAGTAATGTAAGATATGCCTGTCTCTTTTGAGGTCGTCATTGTTTCGCTGTATTTCGATGTGACATTATTCATTAGGCACGTGACATTTAAAATACTTAATCTTAATATAATCAATAATATACTTGGTTTGATGTGTGAGTTTTGCTAACAACAACATTATTTTAGTTTAGTAATTTGCATAGAAACTTGGACGCTGTTTAGCCGTAGATTATTGTTTCATTATATGGAGATCGTACCTACGGTTTGCAGATAATATCTTGGACGCATTTTATAGCTTGAAGATGTTGCGACGCGTATACATTTTTCTTAAGGTGCAAATTAACTATATACTGTTCCCAAATGGAAACACAATTAAAATCCGTAATAATATTAAAACAAGAAACACCATAATAAATACCCAAACTTCGGATAGGGTAGTGTTAACGGAGTAAAAATGCGGGTGAAAACATATGGGCGAGCATTTTTGAGAATGTAGCCTATATGTAGAATAATTATAAGAGCACTACTCCCACAACGGTAGAATAATTATAAGAGCACTACTCCCACAACGGTAGAATAATTATAAGAGCACTACTCCCACAACGGTAGAATAATTATAAGAGCGCTACTCCCACAACGGTAGAATAATTATAAGAGCGCTACTCCCACAACGGTAGAATAATTATAAGAGCGCTACTCCCACACGGTAGAATAATTATAAGAGCGCTACTCCCACAACGGTAGAATAATTATAAGAGCGCTACTCCCACAACGGTAGAATAATTATAAGAGCGCTACTCCCACAACGGTAGAATAATTATAAGAGCGCTACTCCCACAACGGTAGAATAATTATAAGAGCGCTACTCCCACAACGGTAGAATAATTATAAGAGCGCTACTCCCACAACGGTAGAATAATTATAAGAGCGCTACTCCCACAACGGTAGAATAATTATAAGAGCGCTACTCCCACAACGGTAGAATAATTATAAGCGCTACTCCCACAACGGTAGAATAATTATAAGAGCACTACTCCCACAACGGTAGAATAATTATAAGAGCACTACTCCCACAACGGTAGAATAATTATAAGAGCGCTACTCCCACAACGGTAGAATAATTATAAGAGCGCTACTCCCACAACGGTAGAATAATTATAAGAGCGCTACTCCCACAACGGTAGAATAATTATAAGAGCGCTACTCCCACAACGGTAGAATAATTATAAGAGCGCTACTCCCACAACGGTAGAATAATTATAAGAGCGCTACTCCCACAACGGTAGAATAATTATAAGAGCGCTACTCCCACAACGGTAGAATAATTATAAGAGCGCTACTCCCACAACGGTAGAATAATTATAAGAGCGCTACTCCCACAACGGTAGAATAATTATAAGAGCGCTACTCCCACAACGGTAGAATAATTATAAGAGCGCTACTCCCACAACGGTAGATTAATTATAAGAGCGCTACTCCCACAACGGTAGATTAATTATAAGAGCGCTACTCCCACAACGGTAGAATAATTATAAGAGCGCTACTCCCACAACGGTAGAATAATTATAAGAGCGCTACTCCCACAACGGTAGAATAATTATAAGAGCGCTACTCCCACAACGGCAGAATAATTATAAGTACGCTACTCCCACAACGGCAGAATAATTATAAGAGCGCTACTCCCACAACGGCAGAATAATTATAAGAGCACTACTCCCACAACGGCAGAATAATTATAAGAGCGCTACTCCCACAACGGCAGAATAATTATAAGAGCGCTACTCCCACAACGGCAGAATAATTATAAGAGCGCTACTCCCACAACGGCAGATAATTATAAGAGCGCTACTCCCACAACGGCAGAATAAATTATAAGCGCTACTCCCACAACGGCAGAATAATTATAAGAGCGCTACTCCCACAACGGCAGAATAATTATAAGAGCGCTACTCCCACAACGGCAGAATAATTATAAGAGCGCTACTCCCACAACGGCAGAATAATTATAAGCACGCTACTCCCACAACGGCAGAATAATTATAAGAGCGCTACTCCCACAACGGCAGAATAATTATAAGAGCGCTACTCCCACAACGGCAGAATAATTATAAGAGCGCTACTCCACAACGGCAGAATAATTATAAGAGCGCTACTCCCACAACGGCAGAATAATTATAAGAGCGCTACTCCCACAACGGCAGAATAATTATAAGAGCGCTACTCCCACAACGGCAGAATAATAAGAGCGCTACTCCCACAACGGCAGAATAATTATAAGAGCGCTACTCCCACAACGGCAGAATAATTATAAGAGCGCTACTCCCACAACGGCAGAATAATTATAAGAGCGCTACTCCCACAACGGTAGAATAATTATAAGAGCGCTACTCCCACAACGGTAGAATAATTATAAGAGCGCTACTCCCACAACGGTAGAATAATTATAAGAGCGCTACTCCCACAACGGTAGAATAGGCAGTCAGGTGCGCTACAGGGGGGAGCAGTGTTTAAGTAAAATGCTGGCGAGAGTCCATTCTGCGCCAGCATAATATCATCCCTCTTTATTATAGTTTCAAAGTCGTAAACAGAAATAGTTATTGTTCTAGGCAACCAAGTCAGGGAGAAATGGTTGAAAGTCGAGGAATTCACAGTCTTTTGGCCCACTATTTTTCCCTACACAAATACATTCGAGATTGGTCCGACAAATCCTATCTATCTATCTATCTATTGCCTGACGCCGTGATCCCCGAAGGGGTGGCCACGAACGAACCGCCCCCATGCACCTCTGTCCCTAGTCAGCCGACGCCCCTGCTCCCAACCAGCACCGCCTTCATTCATATACTTCCTCACTCCATCCTTCCTCCTCTCCCTCGGTGCACCTCTCCCTCTCTGTCCTTCCACCTCGCTCTCGTACACCCTTTTAGACAATCTCTCGCTTTCCATACGTTCCATATGGCCGAACCATCTCAAGTTGTTCCTTTTCACACTTTCCAGCACATCTACCCCCACACCACACCTCCTTCTTACTTCCTCATTCGTCTGTCTATCCCTCCATGTAACTCCGCACGCACTTCTCAAGTAACTCATTTCCACTGCTCTCACTCTTGGTCTGAGTCTCTTCCCGAACGGCCATGCTTGGCTTCCATAATTTAGTGTCGGGATTACCACACTGTCATGCAAGGATTTCTTCACTTCCATACTGACCACTCTATTTCTTGTTACTGCTTTCAACGTTCCTACAACCCTCTTCCCCTGTTGCACCCTCTCCCGCACTTCTTCATCCATAGTCCCATCTTTACTCAACACACTGCCCAGATACTTAACTCTTCCAGACATAATTATATGACGCGATCGCGTCATATGGCAGAGTGAACCAAAAACTCATATGACACGATCGCGTCATATGGACTTATGTCCATGGCTCTCCAATAAGTTTTTGACGCGATTTTGCGTCATATGAGCTCAGTAAGTCCGATAAGTTAGCTTACGATAAAACCGTGGTGGCAACCTCAGCCACCTCCGATAATTCTAACGGCCGCAGTGTTGTTGTGAGTGTAGTGCGAGGCAGTGGCAATGATACCGGGGCTCTCGCCTCCTTGGACTTACTGGAACATAATATGTCTGAAGGAGTTAAAAGAGCTGACAATCTCCATAGCCTGACCGTTCAACTTCACCTCAGACTCTGTGACTTCACCCCTTTCGAAGACCATAACCTTGCTCTTCCCCGCATTTACCTTCAAATTCCGTTTTTCGCGCACTGTTCCAAACTCATTTACCAGACCCTGCAACTCCCATTCATTATCGCTCATCAGAACTGTATCATCCGCAAACAGCAGTATAGGCAGCTTCCACTCATTTCCCTCCCTTTTCATCGATACACCAACATCCACTGCTCTTCCTAGTATTTCTTTCATGACTCCATCCATATATACAGTAAACAACCACGGGGACATCACACACCCCTGTTTCAACCCAACACTCAGGTCAAAGAGCTCGCTCTGCTCACTCTCCACAAGTACTGCTGCCTTTGCACCCTCATACATGCTCTTTACTGCTTTCAGCAACTTGCCATCTACTCCGTATATTCTAAGTACTTTCCACATGCCTTCTCTATCCACTCTGTCATAGGCCTTCTCCAAGTCCGACAAATCCACATCTTATAATAATTTTATTGCATTATTCATTATAGAATTAGTTATACATACATTTATTTGTTTCTCTTTATTGAATAATCAAAATACTTATGACTGTCTAAGAATTAATCAAAGTATTAAGCTACCAAGCATGATACTAGGAAACTTAGTATACTATGATATAATAATAATCAGATACAGCAAATCGAGTACAATTCGGCACATAATACTAGTTACCTGTGCATGTACAGTACACCACAGGTTTATTATATGTTCTTCAATGGAAAAGCAGAACAGATATTAGTTTCATGAGATAAGATTACTAGATAAGTGTGTACATGTGGTAATGACTTACACAGCGTGATAAATTATTATTGTTTACTGCTGAAAAGCCTCCCAGTCGGCAGCGCAAAAAGTGCCACAAGCTCTGCCGGTCGGAAGGATTAGGTGGCCGTACCGGAGAGATAGGACAGGTGACGGATATTAGTTTATGGTCGGAGGAGCCCAAAGGAGCAAACAGATTTACAGTATAAGCAGAAGGGTTAGAGGTTAGAAATAAGTCAAGCATGTTGAGCCTATCTCCGAAGCGATCCAGGATATGGGTGGGTTGCTGGACTAACTGCTCTAGGTCGTTTAAGATAGAAAAGATGTAGGCTTATTCACAAGGTTGGTCAG